>OX376222.1:3012500-4490000 GCA_947364205.1 Agrochola lota | reverse complement strand
TGAGATACTCAATTTAGAAGAAAGTGATCCATTTAAACATTGCTATCAACATTATATCAAGTAACAAGATACACCAGTACAGCTAATATTTAAAACTAATAAGTACAGTATTAATAATACTTACTGAAATACACCACCACATATTCATGCTCCTCAATAAGTTCAATCAAGATCTCATCAGTGACCTCTTCAATGGTGGCACTGTTCTTCTGCTCAATCAGCCACTCCAGTACTTCATCCTCATTCATCAGATCACCTTCGTATATCGCCGGTATGTTCTCTTCAAAGTACACGAGTGTTGGTAGATGGTCGATACCATACTCCTTGGCTTCGTTCTCATTGTCCATTCGTACGATTACTATGCCTTCCTTTTCTAGCTCGTCATCAATGTTTTCTAGTTCGTTCAAGATTCTGATGTCTTGTTTGTCTTCTTTGTCATCTGAAATTATTGTTTTGGATTGTTAGATACCTTGTTTTGAGTTTAATTTTATTTTTATCAGACCACATTTCTGATAAAATCTAATGCTTAAATTAGTAGTCATTGTAACTTGTTTTTTTTTTACTTTAGATAAGTATAGCAATCAATTAATGGTTCTGGTTCAGTGTATTTTACTCGAAAACATTCGATTGTACTTTTGACTTTCAGATTGTTGGCGTACAAAACATTAACATAAAATCGTGAAATAGTTATTTTGTTTTCCAAAGCTTGTTTATTATCGTTAAAGCACCCACTCCCCTATTGCTTTATAGCTTTGCGTCAGAACTTACGTGTGGAACATACACTAACATCCTAAATAATGATTTTATCTGTCTTAAATATAAATTAAATTCAACATATAATTTATACTTACAGAAGATCACAGCCAAGTAAGGGGTGCTGATGATAAGTTTGTCCATCATTTCATCGGTGACTTCAGGGATCTCACTGTGACGCTTCTGGTGCAGTAACCAGCCCAAGAGTTCTTCTTCCTTCATCAAGTCACCTTCGTATACGTGAGGAATTCCCCTCTCGAAGAACACCATTGTAGGAATACTTTCAATACCGTACTCTTTCGCCTCCTTATCATCATCAATCTTGACGAAAGCAATGTCGTTCTGGTCACATTCATCATCAATGTTCTCCAGCTCAGCCAAAATCTTCTGACTCTTCTTTTGGTCCTTGTCGTCTGTAATAAATTCGAAGAACTGTATTTCATTTATATGTCAGTTCTTGATAGTGTTCTGTACTGAATTATGAAATTTCCTATTTTTAGACTAGTGGCAATTTAAAAAGTTGGCATTGTTTCAAGCGACACAGCCAATGTTAAGGCCGTGCGTATAAAAGTTAAAAAAGTACTTACAGAACAGGACGGCGACGTATTGCATTTTGTCGATGATTAGGTCGAGCATTTCGTCGGTGATGTCCTCGATCTCGTCGCTCTCAGTTTGATGTCTGAGCCAGTCTAGAACTTTCTCCTCTTCTTCTAAGTTACCTTCATAGTAGGTCGGTATACCCTTCTCAAAGTAAAGTAGCGTGGGGACTTTTTCAATACCGTATTCTAAAGCCTCGTCATCGTTATCAATCTTCACAAACGCAATACCAAGTGTGTCACACTCATCATCAATATTCTCCAGTTCGTTAAGTACCTTCTGTGATCTACGGTCGTTATTATCATCTGTAAGAGAACATTAAAACATGGCCTTCAGTAACAAATCTCAAGGGAAGTTTATGGTCGGATTTTTGCCAAGAAATGTACTTACAAAACAACACGGCGACAGTCTTGCCGTCTTTGATGAGACGGTCTAACATTTCATCGGTGACATCTTCGATTTCGTCCTTCTCTAGTTGGTCGACAAGCCACTCAAGGATTTCTTCTTCATTCTCAAGGTCACCTGGCAAAAGAGTATAACTGTATTATTTCCCTTAAGAAACAAATCCTTGCGTTTAATATAAATGTTCAAACATTCTTACCGTCATAAACGTTAGGGATCTGTTTCTCGAAATAGACGATGGATGGTAGGTCATCGATACCAAAGTCCTTCGCCGCTTTAACGTCATCGATCTTGACGAACTGAATGCCGTGGCGGTCGCAGTCATCGTCTATCTTCTCGAGTTCTGCTAGAACTGTCATTGATTCATCGTCGCCGTGGTCGTCTGGAAATTGTGTGTTATAGATATTGTAGTTTTTTTTTTTAAAGTTCAAGAGCGGCACTCCTTGGTAAAGTTTCTTAGGGAAACTCCCGTTCTTGATATCGAATATTTCTATTCAAGTGTGTAAAGATATAAAAATATCAGCAAATAAGTTCATGGATGATCTTATTAGTGAACTTCATATACTCACAGAACAGTACGACTAGGTTGTCAACATTTCCGATTAAGGTGTTCAAAGTCTTTGCTGTAACATCTTCAATGATATCCTCTTCATCACCGGTAGATTTATTAGCGATCAACCACTCCAGCACATCCTCTTCTCTGCTCAGCTCACCTGAAATACACATTGAAAGATGGCTGGAGTTATCTCCCAAAATATCTTAACTAAATTATGTTTAAAAAAAAAAAAACTGAGAAATCTTAAGCAAAAAGTGTTTCTGAATTGAAATGTATCCCAAAATACAGACAACAGTCTAACTAATATTGAAGTCTAGGCTATTAGCTGTTATTTACTAGACCAGTTTACTATCTAACATTAGCCTAAATCTCCATTACAATTCCAGTTATATACAAGGAAAGTGTTGAGACTTGACGTAAACCAGTAGCCATCGTCATTAACACCATCCGTTTCCTCGATGCGAGCGTCAGCAAACGTAAAATATGAGTCACAAACCTTCATAGATAATAGGTATCTGATGCCTGTAGTACACCAGTCTTGGCAAGTCACCAAGATTGTACTCCTCGGCTAGTTCCTCGTCGTGGATCTTCACGAAACCGATCCCAAGTTGGTCAGCCTCGTCGTCAATGTTCTCCAGCTCTTGCAAAGCCTTCGCACATTTCTTACATTCCGGCTTGTCTGCAACACGTTACACTCTATTTCATTTTATGATTCGCCCAAATCTCTCTGTGCCTAGTTCATGCCTCGGACGGGAAGCGGTGCTGTTAAGTGCCTAATTATTGCCTATGAGTTTGACTGTGTGTTAAAATTGAGTGTGCAATTAAAGCTTGTGTCGTGCAAAAACCTATTAGGTTTAAGTGTGATGGTAGTACCGCTTCGCCAAAAAATCTTTTATCTCTATTACTATTATTGTAAGCGGGACTATATCGAGTGTGCACATCTATGGGGATTCACAGAAATCACCGTGTACAATCATATTTAAATTAAATCTATGTGTCCTCAGGGTCTATACAAAATCTTGCACTTGCAGTGTTAATAATCTTAGTTGTTAAGCAAGGTGTGATATGAACCTTTGCTTCATTTCAAACGTTTATATAAATGAAGGCATTGTAAACAACGTTATTTGACGGCCTGACGTGGATACGGCACTCTTCATCATATATTTAGGTCAAGGTCACCTTATGATCTTGTTTTTGGACAGAATTTCCAACGTACTGCAATATTACTTAGAAGTATTGTTCTATAGTGTAAACAGATTTGTAATATTTTTTACTGTCGTTAAGGGGGGGAGAATGTTCGTCTGACGCTGTAGTCGTGACATGTCGGTCCGTCAATCCGAGCTTGCTGGCGAGACGCAAATAGCTCAGCCGAAATAGCTCGCCTCACGGCCCGATAATGCAAACGCGTTTTTGATTCTAGCTTTCCCTTAGACCAGATATACGAACAACGTCAATGAAGAAACAGTAAGATTCCAGATAGGCGGTAAGTTATTGCGCAGAATCCAATAATTGAAGAGTGTAAAGTAAGCGTTTGTTTGAATGTAAGTGTATCTGTAACTGTTAAAATGATGAAAGATTACTCATTAGATTATGACGGTTGAATATAATTAGCTATGTGAGTTACATCGTCTCAATATGTTGTATCAGAGCCAAAATTTTAATTAGCCGTATTCATCATCGATTGTTGATTTACACAACGGGGCCTTTATGAATTATACCAATTAACAAATATTATATAAATATCGTTGCCGGTTCCAATAAAAGCGAGAAGCTGGTATAGGACATAAATAAAACAAATACTAGTCTACTAAGCGAGAAGAGTTACAGCCAAGCTGACATTAGAAGAAGGCATGCCGCCAGCTGAGAATCTTACTTACTGTTTGACGGGCCGCAACTTTTGTGATCAGGACCTACGTCAAAAACACAATCAAAACACACTGCACAATATACAGACGCATGTTCTAAGTTCTAACCTCCACTAACAATTATGATGTTCACGACTGAGAGGAAGATTAACTACTCGACAGGGCTACGTCGAAAGAATTTACAGTACAATTTTGATTACGATGGTTAGTTGAAAAATGGATCGAATTTACCACAATTGCTAAGATACGATACAAGAACACAGAAAGTAACACTCCAATACTTACAGAAGAGAACGGCTACATAGTCTGTGTCGTCGATGATCTTGGCTAGGATTTTTTGGTTGACTTCTTCTATCCGGTCAGGAAGGTCCATTGCTTCTAAACTCGTCAAGAAATCCAGGACGCTCTCTTCGTCCATGAGATCTCCTAGAATTGTCAAGGTTTGATGGCACCATTTAGTAAAATGTAATAATTGTTTCACTCATAGATAAATAACAAAGCTTGTTTGTAGAACCATGTGCCTATTCCAATTATTTTAAGCCCGCGTTGTCCCAAGACAAAGGTCTCCCTTTCTATTTCGCTACTCCAATTAGCTGTTATAATAATAAATGAGCCTAGAAACATTTGACAAATCGCGATGAAGCTCATTCTGAAAAGCATGGGAAGATAAAAGTGAGGACGTTGCAGAACAAATTTAAGAATTCAGAGAGATTTAATCACGCCTTTTATAAATAGCCGAAATCCGGTATATGAGCCCAGTTATAAATTTAACAATCAAGGGAAGTTGCCTTGTGAATCACCGTTTATAATTAGTTGTACAATAAAACTTCAGCTAATGTTCGCAGAGAGCTTTAAGCGCTCTTTTAATTGAACAATAATGTTTAACTCTAAATAATATACAACACATTTTTTTGGAAGACAAGTAGGTAGAGAATTCGGCTCAGACATTTACACGATCATGTCCTAAGTATTGAATAACAAACAATAATAATGTGCTCCCAGGACCTGATTCACAATTAATTTTAGAAGTATGTATAAGATATGTTGAATAAAATCTGGTTTGCATTTTGGGTCAAGCACCTACAGCTGTAAAATATATCTGGTATATACAGCAGAACAATATGTATTATGAAAATGAATGGATTAATTGTCCGGATTCTTTTAAATTAGGCTCTTGGTCTCGACATTCATTTGGACCACCCACTTAGTTTCATAATATTCGCTCATGGAAACATAAATAAGTTTCAGATTGGCTATCCGTATTATATAAAAAGCTCTTGCTATTTTTCTACATGGCATAATAACGATTCTATGGAAGGTTTATATTATAGACCAAATTTTCATCAATGATCAAATCTGCTTATTCCAAGGATCGCCTAACCTAAGCAATTTAGCTTAGGTAGATTTATTTGTTTACTTCCCAAGTAGATAGTCCAATCATCCAGTTGTATGCTGCTTCTTGTTAATATTATACAATCCTTCAATTATCTATGAAAACCCCAAAAAATCAAAAACATCTTCTTCCTGTGGTATTCTCCAGAGCTTCCAAAGATTTAGAGGTCCAACGCTTAAGATCGATCAAAATTAAAAAGATTAGTAATTTAGTGACGGTCTGACCTTCGTAAATGATCGGTTCCTTCTCACGGAAGTACGTGAGGGCGGGAAATTTCGTGATGCCATGCTGCTTGGCCAGCCGCTTGTCGTTGATCTTGACGAAGTCCACTCCGAATGTGTCTGTGTCATCATCTATCTTTTCCAGTTCTTCTAGTACCTTGTCACACGTTACACAGCTTCTTGCATCTGTTTAAGAAAATTATGTATGTAGGGTACCGAAATATTCTCTCTCGTCGGAGATTTTAATTTTAATCTTAGAATATAGATGAGAAGGCGTTTCCGTTTTTTCGCCGCCAGTTTTAAGTCTAAGATAAATTGATATGTCTAAATTAATAAGTGGAAAGCACTAAATATTTAATTATAATTTAGACAGACTAACATATCCAACACATTCCACCGATACCAAGGTTTCAAATGGAAGTACGACGATAAACAGTTCTCAAGAATCGATACAATGCAACTTGTGGCACAATATATAACAGCTACTGCTGTTTTAAAATTAGTGAGCCTAACACAGTCCAAAACAATAAGTTTTGGATAAATTCTGTAGTTTATATGATTCAGCTCAAGTCTTGATGTCGAGAGCTTTTGTTAATTTTTTTTTTAATAACTGCCTACTCATTTGATATCGAACGTGGAATTATTGTCACCACAATATTTAGAGATAAAATAATATTGGTAATATACCTAACATTACGCCTGTTTTACGCGAAGGACCAGACTTAGTGATACCGTCCATACAGACATATGTCACAGTCTGCATCTTTGGCATATCTTTAGACGAAAAATACAAAATCTCGTATATCGTGTATCTGCCATCACAACGATTTGATATGACATAAAAATTCGCTATTGCTACAAAACCTACTAATACTTATCATATGATTTTTAATATCATTCCAGCTACCATACAGTTTCATGTCTCAATCGCGGAATCAGAATATCCCAAATACCACATGGCAGATAAACTGTATTACATAAGCAAAATATTTTACGACTAAACGAAAATAACGCGTCTTATTCTTAGACTGAGAATAATAAAGTGATGACTGATGTTACTAATCGCGTCTTGAATTTGGCTCCCGAAATCAGTTATGTCGAGCTTGGTGATTTACTTTGTGTAGCCGATAGATGACTGATATGCCCCGAACTGGACGAATGGATAAGAAACAGCTGTTGCGTATATTTATGAATGTTCCAAAAATATTTGAAGCTTATAAGTTATACGTTATGTTCAAAACAGACTTGATATCTTCGATAGTTTACAATGCTGCAAAGTGTTGAAATTTAATCATTTATATCCTATACTATTAAATTAGCAATATTTTTTTATTTATATGTATAAGTATATATATATTTGTAATCAAGTTCTCGAAAACGGCTGTAAAAATTTCGATGGAATTTGCAATATAGGGGTTTACGTAGGCGAAAATTGTATCTATCTAGGTCTCTATTTTCACCCGAGCAGAGCCCGGTCGTCCAGGTATTTGGAGTAAAATAAAAAACTTTATATCTAATAATTCCTCCCCCTTTGCTATATCGCCAATAACAATCTAGAATTCAGAAATTAATTCAGTATTCACGTCATGAATATTCCCCAATGTTATTGAAACCCATTTGGACTACATTCAAGATCTATGTTCGACAGGTATAGAATTGTTTCTTTACTTTACAGCCGTTTGCGTCCGTTGTTGATTTTTATGTGTGTGTGACGCAATAAACATCATTAACCTTAGTACAAGAATATAAACTCATAAATATAGCGAATGAAGAAGTCGCGACAGCTCCTAGTTTATATTTACGATGTACTTGTGTACGCTTGAGCCCACATAACGTTCAATTCGTGGCCGATGTTGCTTTTAATTTAATAGCTTTTTGCCAGTTTTATGTTACCTCAAGAGCATGAACAAGTTCAACTACAACATCGTCCAAATGAGCAAATTATTCATAGACTACTGAAATTATTTAACCAAACGTATGATAGTAGGTAGAAGTTTGGGACCACATAAAGGCGTGTTTGTTCTTATTTAAATGTGGTTTATTTTTATCTTAATAGGTGCAACTGAGCATCTGGTTTGTATAATAGTACACTGCCAAAGTTCCAAGATTAGTTTGTCAAAAGTTCATGTTCTAAGCTCTGAGCTTTGGCTCTTCCATCTGTTGTGTAAGCATTCAAACATTGTATTTCCATTACAATTACTAAACCTAAAAGTTTCTTCATTATTTTAATTCGAAACGTGTTTGCGTTAGCTTAAATTTTATTTCAGGATGTTTGAAAATGGACAGAATAGTTAATTAAATAAGGGTAGCGAATTACCAAAGTAAAAATAAATTTAACAAAATAAAATAATAGGGATGATGAAAAAAAATTTTTTTTTAGTCCGTCTTTGCAATTATAAAAAAATATTGGACACGTAATTTTTATTTTTTTTCGTAATCTAAAGATTACGGCGATACATTGAGGTAAAATGTGCCATGACGTCACGAGTATGTAGATTTTATACGTACTAGTGACGTATCGACCCCCACTCCCCAACTTAAAATGCGTTTTATCGAAGCAATTTTTTATTAATATGATAAAGCAAAAAATACGTGTCTAATATTTTTTTATTATCTGAGTGACGGACTAATTACAATTAAAAAAAAATCCCCAGGCATCATCCATATTCTAAATAATGTTATAGTGTGTGTGTGTGAGTGTGCGTGTGGTGGTGAGTTGCAGGTGGAGTTTTGTGTGAGTTGAGTTAACACCAAAATATATAAGCGTATATTTTGGTGTTAACTCAACTCACTATATCCTCAGTGTCGTTGTTATGACAGGGAGAGAAGCCAACTTTTTGCCGTTCTTTTATACGAGTGGGTGTTAAGACCTTTAGTATTACAGCGCTTGGTTATTTTATTGTAGATATGACTGTGTGAGTAAGAGGGGCACCGTCGGGCCAGAAGACTGTTTGCATTACGAAGAGGACGACAGAAGACTTTATGCTTGTGCTTTATTACCTTGCCATGTAATCTAGTCCTAGATGAACAAATCAAATTTATTTATTATTCATATAGTGAAGCTTAATATAATTAAGACAACTTCATTGCAATATTGCATTCATCAACATTATGACTTATTTCACACATTCACAATTTTCATTGTCAGCTTCCACCCGCAAGGTTACTTATAGCACATTCTATCAAAATCGCCATAAATCCATCAGCTTTCAAATGACGTATTGCTTTCATTTGCGTTAGGTCTTGTAATTTTAAGGGGCGAGGTCATTGCCATGTATTAGGCACTGTTCCAATCTCGGCCAGTAATGAGAAGTATTTTTATGCAGAATAAAAACTAACTACTAATAGCCTACAACACCTTTAAATTGTAAAATATGAGAAACATTGAACGTCCCTACGTGTATACCTTTCCCCATTTCAAGTTGTGTCAATCTGTTTCATGATAATTCTATAGAAATATATAATGTTTCAGTAACGAATCACCAGAGAATCACCTTTTGACAAAAACATCAACGAGATAACAATGTATAACCGAAATAGCATTGCACTGTCTGTCTACAGCAAGTGCACTAAAAACAGCAAAATATGGGCGCGGAAAATTACTCGTTGGTGGGACGACGACGCCGAGTTGTTGGCTAGGTTCTAACGTAACGTAATTTTAACGAGACAACCGGTGAATGCACTACAGAGGAATCAAATGAGATCAGTTAACTTCAGTGTTTTAAGGGAAGCAGTTATCACAATACGAATAATATAGGTACTGTTACTATATGAAAATTCAAAGCTCCAATTTGTAATAAACACAGCTGTTCATCCGTGACCTAACACAACATTCTAAATAATAAAATATTGAGTCATTATAGGTGTATGTACAATAACACAAGTGTTCCTAATAATACCGCGGCCGAAGCTCTGTTGCAACGCCGCATGAGTATGCAGGACATGCAAAACAATTACAACGCCTTCACACGTGTTGAAGAACACGGAGTATATTTAGTTGGTAATAAAATTTAGAATAAAAGCATAGAAGAAACTTGAGAATTACTCGCGATCATTTTCTAGTAGTTTCGAATAACGCACTGGGAAAATGCTCTAGCGTATCAAAAGCCTTACCGAAGTCCACGCATGTAAAATGTTTTGGAATTAGCCCAAAATTACACAAATGTAGTCAGATACCGTCTAGGAAGGAGTTTTGCTTTAGGCGAATTTGCTTTGATTGTAGTTGTTATATGGATTTCATTCGTGAATTCAAAATTAACTTCATGATCTGGTAAAAAACAAACATCCAGACAAGCGCAACTGGGTCATGTGAACCATTTTCAGATACGAACAAGTACGAGTATATACTTCTATGTAATATATTTTTCTCCGTAATGGTTCCGTTATAGTCATCATCGTCCTGCCCTTCTCCTAACTGGATTGAGAAATACCCACGTCTTCTTCCTCCATCTATGTTTTTACCCGTCTGCGGCGAAGCCATGAACGGAGGGTTTTGGTCCGTCCCTATTTTCCCTCATAACTACTAAACGGCTGAACCGATTTTGATGAATGATATGTCGTGTCTTTATTGCACGAGTTTCACTGGGTATATTAAAATGGCAGTTTTTTTGCGCCAAACTTACTGTTCTAAAAAAAAAAAAAATCTCCCAAACCTATTGACTGAGATATCAAAATGAAGGGTTTTAAAAGTTGATTACAAAAATATACTTATACAACTATTTGCTTAATGCGGGTTGCAAACCAAGAGCTAAACTAAGTTAGTTTAAGGTTACGACACGGTTGGCGCAGTGGCTGAGCGATCGACTGCTGCGCAACGTGTCGCGGGTTCGATCCCCGCACGGAACAAATATTTGTATGATCTGCAAGTAGTTGTTCCGGGTCTGGGTGTTATTGTATGTGAGTTAAAAAAAAAAAAAAAAAAAAAAAAAAAAGGTTAGTTTGGTTTAGCTCGCTGGTTTTCTGGTGCGTCTACCCACATGTATGAAAAACTGGCGCGCTAAACTAAACTAACTTAGCTTAGATTTTGGTCTGCAACACGCTTAAATATAGTTTGGAATTGGAAATAATAAAACCCTAAGTATATAATAAAAAAGTAAATTGAAAAAATTGTAAACTCGCCTGCGTAAAGTTGAACTTTAAAAAAGATGGAAACAAGATGTCTTTATTGTTTTTAAGAAGATGCCTCTGAATGCATGAGACTGTTTATAATATTAAATGGTATTGGAGACAGAAATAGGTCATCTTGTTTCCATCTTTTTTAAATAATTTTTTACCAACCGTTGTGAGCTTTGTCGATTAGACCCTGTTATGTTTCAGTAACTTTATAATTGCGTTTACTATAGCTACTTAAATTTTCATAACATGTATCATTTTAGGTGCCCACAGCGAATTTTAAGCCAACATATTTTTTCACAAACTTTACATAACATCAAGTCTGTTTTCCTCGAAGGGTTAGGTAGAGGTGACCTGACCCCTCATTTCGCCAGTTATGTTTAAGTTCCATTTAATAGGGGTGAGCCTATTGCCTTCAGTCGGGTACAAATTCAGACTCCGGCCTGCTACTGAGAAATTCGTGATGGAAAAACCCAATAACACTGCCCGACCCGATCGAATCCAGGACCTCATGCCTAGCAGTAGCGCTTGCGATTACTAGACCAACGAGACAGCCTTATCACATATCCTCCTTAATTCTCAATATTAAACGTTAAATTATCAAGATTCCATTCCATTGCAACATTATATGTAACACATCGTCTATTTTAGTTTCTGGACTATATAGTTCAATCTCCAGCTTTTTGTTTATTTCCCCGAACGTCTTCCACTGTTAATAGTCTGTTTGTCATTGTATGAAATATTTATTTTTAATTTACTTTAGATGTATCCCGTTCCATTTTAATTTTACTTTATACGTACCTATGTAAATATTTATTTTTAATTAAGTATATTTTATGTTGTTATGAGTTGTAATGCCTTATTACGTTTACTCATACAATAAGTGGGGTCCCTCAGGGAAGCACAGATTCAGACATTTTTTTTAACAATACTGCAATAGCTGCTTTATTGAGTATGTATGCTTATTGTAAGCTTATAATATAAGCGCATAAATTCTGGTTGCTTGCGTGAATAATTTTAAAACATTTTTGTTGTTTTGTTGGAAATGCTAAATCTCAAACGCTTTTGTAAGTTCACAAAGTGTGATTTAATTGTTTGAGAGAGAAGCAGCTGTGGATGGTTTATTCCAAATTTACTGCCCTGACGGGTTAGATACATCTGAATGATATATATTGTATATTCAGAAGGTAGGCCATAAGGTATAGGTTACTACATATTTTTGTAGTCGTAAAGTGTAGGTTTATTTGTGTTACAAAAATTAAAGTAACTTGCTTCACACAAAAATTAAAACAGCCATATTATTATGTTGCATAAGTTCTACTATCACAGCCACACAATTTAAGTTCGTCCTCGTAATATTCGTCACATTTCAACAATCTAACTGACTGTTGATCTTATTTAAATTTTACTTAGATACGCCAATCATTTGAGTTTTACTTTTACACAGTACGGAGAGAGCGCAGTCTATTCTTGTCAATGAATAAACACAAAATTGAATAAAAATAAATCTAATTTTTCGTTACGAGCAGCCAATTCAAATGAAAGGGGGTTGGGGTGCTGTTTTGCAACAATCAACTGAAAACAGTACCTACCCCAATTGCGTAATACGCAAAAATTTGGAAAGAGAATCACAATTCATTGCTTCATAATACGTTTGAAAAATTCGCCTGCTCGACAAAGTTTAACGCAATGAATGTTGTTGAATTGTTAAAAAAAGTCAGTTGTTAGGTACGCAATTACCCCGCAGTTTTCAAATACAACAGTGAAACTTACACAAAAAGTTACTTACGTAGACCCTTGTGCATGGATTTAATTAAACAGCTTCATAGGTGATACATCATCCTAAACAGCGATCACTCAAATAATTCTGAAGAATCTAGTAAATATTTTTGTGTACATTATCCAGATGTTTACATTAATAATTTTTTACAATTTGCAATTCATTCAGTTTATTTACCAAAAACTTCAATTTCCTCAATAAATTCGAGTTCCATGAAGATAATTTCTATCATAAACAAACTTGATCATAAATTGGTAAATGTTTTAAACAAGAATACTTATTTTAGGCTAATTTAAGGAAACAGTAACCATTGCAGTAAAATATGTTATGGACAATATCTTAGTTTCTGCTGTATTTATCATTACCACGTGGCCTGGCAACACAAACGTTTACGCTTTCCAGTTTCATTCCTGCCTGTAGCAAAACGAGTCTAACTTAAATATAGCTTTTTATAAATTTTTATTTGTGAATAAATATCAGAGTGACGCGAACACCGACCCCGTTCGTATATCTTTAGTTATTTCGGTGTCTTCTGATTCATATGGTGAGGAGAAACAAATGCGTAAGAAATTCTCAATGACGTGACAACGTTAATTGGCAGTATGTCTGTTTCGTTCAGGGTAAGAAGATTTCTGTACAGCTAAAGAGCGTGTACGATTGCATAAGGCTACATGACAATGACAATAATGTCGTGTGTCTAGTTAAAGAATGAATAAAAGATTCTGCGAAATATTTAACATAATCAGTAATATTCAATGACAACACGAGGTATGTGAACCAGACAATTCTTGTAAGGAAGTAATTGACATGATTCAGCTTTTTAGAAATTCTTTATTATGTATCTTCTTATAATAATGCTAACCAAAGTTCATTATAGACATGCCTTTCATTTTGCTTGATTGAGCTCTTGGATATTGACACCTAAATGTCCGTAATGAAAAATTATATTTCCTTGCCAATTTACTTCTTGTGATTTTCACTATTATTTCACCTGACTAACAATTTCACTGAGATTCCTAAAATATACATTTTCGCGTTTGTACCGACATAGAGTATTGCTTCGAGAAGTATTTGAGTGTTTGTCATGCAGATACTGTAAAAAAGACGGTGGTTACTTTGAATACTTAATTTCAAGAATATTTCCGATTTCATAAAAAATGGTTCCAATCTATATATCATCTAAATCATAAGGCGAAAGTTATTCAATAACGAAGTTAAGCCAAAAAATATTAAACGATATAGGAGAAGGATTTAAACTTAATCCATCATCATTCTCTGGCACTTACGTCAATTTATTTAGGGTCGGCAAAACCTGCCGTCTATTAGTCGCCATACCGGTAGTCACCCCCTTTTTAGCCATATCATCTTCCACACAGTCTATCCACCGTTCTTTTAGGTCTTCCCCTTCTCTCATTGCCATCAACATTCATACTCAAAGCTCCACTCGACATTTTCCTCATTCCTCCGCATGACATGTCGATAGCCGATTTCCACACAGAAGAAGACGGATTTAAGAAGGAAAAGGATTTAATCCAAATTGTATATATTTTTAACAAGTTCCTTCTGGACGTATTTCGAGGGCAAACACGACCAAAAATCGCATCTCAATCGAAAGGGTTAAGTTTTGACCAGCAATGGGACACAAAAAAGGAGACGAAATCTTTTTATCGTTACATTTATTATTAAACTCGAGGCAACGGAAGGGATAGGTATTGAAGTGGTCAAGTCGTCAGGAAAACCATACATTCTAAAAACAATGACGGCAAGGGCAACCCTCCAATGCCAAAATTAACATTAACATTTGACATTTGGCAGTAACAAGACAATATTTGATAGGTTCGGAATGTGGAATGAGGAAGTACGTCAATGAACCAGAACGATCAACATTACTCTCTTTAGTGGTGTAGACTGAAGGTGATGAGTAATTTTAATTTTAACAACATGATACGGCGTCCACCTTTATTCGGATGGAATTTCATGAATTAGGTGACATATATTATTTAAAATAACTCCCCGACCGAATGTTCTAGATAATTGTTAAATGCTCATATGTATAAATAGCCTGTAAAGATAAAATATAATAATATGTGATTGAATGTATAAAAAGCCTTAAAGAAATCTAAACAATACCTACTCGTGGTACCCCAAGGCAATTACATTTCTGTTGCTGCCATCATAATAACAATGGTCATTATGTTTTTACAAATCAAAGGCAGTTTTAATCACTTTTTTAAATCATCTAGCATGTACGGAAATAGACCGAAACAACAGTCGCCACGTGCTGAGCTTCAAACACGAGATTTTAAGAATCAACATAGTGGTAATTTTTTAATGGAAATAAGGTTTGCAGCATAACAACAGCGTTCAGTCACTCTATGAATAATCATAATACGAAATGAATACTACCCACATTTTTAAACCCTCTTAAAACAAGCTTTAACAACATTACATTTTCATTCAGTAAATCAAAACAGAGTGGCAGCTTTATACTTTTAGCAAAATGGCCACCAATACATCAGCTCTCGTTAATTTGTTAAAATTAATGTATTCTTGTACACGAATTGAAGCAATTTTCATTAATCCAGGAATTAATGCTAGCATTCTTGATTTTGGAAGTATTCCAATTAAAACAGTTGTACCAGCACATTTTCGTAATTATGTCTTTTCTGTAACACTTACTAGCCGACCAGGGCCTATTTTTGTAACACAAAACTTTTCATGACGGCTTCACACTATCAAGGGGCCGCATCTATTTGATTTTATCTGATGTTCAAATTATTCTGGTAATTTTTGTTTGGAACGCTTTAGCCAGAGTGTTTAGCTATCCTGTAGTAATCAATATTTGTAAATTTTTTGAAATGATTGTCTTTGTAATCAATATTTTAGTTACTTGATTTGTCAGATCACTATCTTCATCATTATTTAGTAATGTATTAACACCTCAGTCAGTCATGAATGATAATTATTTTACTTAGATAGTTACCTACTTACATTGATATATTTCCAAAGTTAATTAAGTTTCTACTTATTGGACGAGGTATGTTTTGTTTATGTTTTTGTTTGTACCTATCAATATCTGCAGCATCTTTCCCAACGTGGTTACTCTAATTTAAACTTCTAACTAACAGGAGACCGTCTTAAACAAGATCCTAATAAAACCAAGAAAACGACTTTCTTAGTACACCTACAGTTAGCTAGGAACAATTTAGTCTCTCAGCCAAGAGACAATCTTGCATCGGTGCCGCTTCGACAGTGATTTATGACACTTTTTGTGTCTAGACCAGCCACTGCATCCTTCGGATGAGTGAGAGGTGCATTGTAGGCATGGCAACGACCACAGATATGTCAAGATAATTAATGAATATCTGACGAATTAGCTTATTGCTACATTTGCTTTCAACTCACACACTCATATGCACACACGCACAGCTTGCACTTTTACGAAATGATCATTGAGAGGAATGTGACGTAGCAACAAACAGATCACATCGACAGTTGGCGACAAAAGAAAATAGTCGGAATGCCGATATCACGTAATGGAAGTCTATTTCAGCGGCAAATGCGGCGGCACACAGTTTTAGCCGAGCTAAGAGCGTAGGCGCCTTGCGACCTTGGCGGAGCCAGCATCGGTGGAACGGTGGAAAACGAGACTCGGTACCATTTTAGGCCGCGCCGACGGCCGCAGCGGTCGGCGGCCGGGTCAAGTTTTATTGTCTCCGCGGCTCGGTTGCATAACTCGCGAATCGCAAACCGATCCGCTCGCTTCGAAAATATCATGCGCACAGCCGAAAGCTCGGGTCCGCCGAAGCGGTCTTCCCCTCGGCCCGTCCGAAGATCATTAACTCGACGATAACCCATTTGGACGGGCGCCGTCGCAGACGTTTCGACACGGCGAGGGCCGCCCCCGCCCTGGCCGGCCGCCAGCTTTCGAAAGCTCGCAAAATTAAACGGAGACGCGCGCCGGTCGGCAGGCGGCGGGCGAGTGCCACTTACACCAGTACACCGCGACGAAATCCTTGTCTTCCAGCACTCTCTCCAACTGTTTAGCGGTGACCTCTTCGATCTGGGGTTCGACATGTTTGCTCGGGGCGGGGGATTTACGCGCGGTCGCGGCGGCGGCGAGCAGTAGCACGGCCGCCAGAGCCTTCAGCCACCGAGCCATGGCGAGGACGCGCGCGGACTGACGCCCGGCCGCCGCCCGCCCTGCGCAAGCGCCGCCCGCGCGCTCCGCCCGCGCATGCGCGCGCCCGCACGACCCCGGCGCCCGCGCTGCTTCGGCTTTGTTTACATCGCGACGCAATGCCTGCGGTGTTGCGAATACCTAACCTCCAAATGCGCTTCGACATGCAGTGCTTGTATAGATCACATAAATACTTACATATCTACAAACTATTGTCACGCTCCCGTCCTAGTACTTACTCAGAGTTAAGTTTATGTAGGTTCTTATCAAAAATTATGTTTCAGTTAGCACCTGCTGCGGTAGCAATTTTACAGTTTAACATTGTCGAACCAATAGCTTTTACAGCAAGTACAGCATGATCAAACGAAAAATACAGTAAATAAATAGTTTTGCACGAGTTCGGTAATTTGTGGAAGTCTGATGATATCGCTGATCTAAAATTAATAGGCGTTAAAAACGGTGGGGTTTAAGGCCGATTCCAACATATGCGAGCACAGCACGAGTCATACCTTCTTAGGTACTAAGTTATACCACTAAGATGGGGAAACCGAGGTCAACAGCAGACACATTTGGCAATAGTAAAATAAAAAACTAACTTTTACCTCCCGACTTCGTGCACCCCAGGAACATGTCGGCTGCTCTGGCATACCTTGGTTTTTGTTAATTTTATAGGGGAGCGTATTGTTTTGTTTGTCTTTCAATTTTCTCTGAAATTATAGATAATCTTGAAAATGAAATGGTATAGTTTTGTTCGGAAATGATTAATCTTTCCTTTTCCATACTTTTTTTTTCAGAGAGGTATCCGGAGAGATTTTCTAACGGAACTTCACTGAACGGAACTACAGTTACTTGGTTATTCAAAAAAAATGTCTATTAGGTACTATCTACGTGGTCAAAAAAGACTACGCTGAAAACAATTAGCATCTCACGAGTTGCTTGAAAAAGCATGACTCAGACGTTAACTGCAGTGGCCATTACTGAAAGTGCTACATCTTTTGCTACCGCAGGTTGTTGCCACCTATTGGTTGGTGGAAGAGCGAATGTAATGCACATATGTGTGCATACACACGTGTGTACGTGTGCGCTGTGAAGAAACTGATTTATGACCGTTGTTGAAAATTCAACAGCGCGTTTGTATGTAGGCACTGCTCCTGCTTACTGCTTACTTTCACTAAGCGTTCGTCCTTAAATAGGCTATAATCTTCCTAAAGAACTGAGCTATCAAATGCAAAAATATTTTTTCAAATCCGACTGATATTTCTAGAGATTAGCGCGTTCAAACAAACAAATTATTCAGATTTATGATATTAGCACATAATGTATGATTGTTTAGGTGTCGCCTAGTGTTAGTGAAAACAAACATAATACTCTGTGAATTTACACGTCAGCTTTGTGCCATCCATACAACCCCTAAAGTGGACCGTAGTTATAGTACGCCTAAGGAAAACCTAATCTTTACCTAGATTATCTAACATAGCGGCAGTGGTCCACTGCCTGTCCTGTCCCCTCCGCCACTGCTGCTATGTGCGTTTTGCAGCCTCGTAGGGTTGCCAGGCCCAAAAATAGAAAAGCTGGAGAGATTCTTAAAGAGTAGAAGCTTAATGCTTCTTATATTTTGAACTTCATATTTTGAACGAAAATACCTCAGCAAGCTGAAATAGCATATAATGGGCTAAAGTGGACTCGTCTTTCATGGGATACTGTAAAATGTTACAATAAAATTCCTCTGAAAACTGAATGTCTTGTATAAAACGCACACTATGCAGGCAGGCATATTTTAAGTCGGGGGATTACATCGCTGATAAAAATGCTTGGGTCAATGCTGGTCCTGCTCCACAACCACAACTAATTGATTAACATTTGAAAATACTGGTGGAGCTGCTGAAAATTTTAAGACCATCTTTGCATTGTATAAAATCATATTTCTTTGTATTCTATAATTGCAGAGCACAGGTGTGAGTACTATGTACTAAAGAGCTACCATTTACCCCGGTAAATCTCTAAAAGTCTCTCTTAAAGTCTTAAGTCGCGCTGGTCTGCACAAGCCTTAATACGTCTTTTATTGACTTGAATGTGCCCTGGTGGCTGTGAGTATGTCATGCTCACTCAGATGTCTCGCTGATGGTGGCACGTGTGTTGGATCATTTAGCTCCCTTCAAAATGGTAGAGCTGAATGGTGCTGATCCATGCGTCATGTTCGTGAACGGGCGCCGTCAGTTGGGACTGGTCAACTCTTAGCTGCCATGGCTGATTATTTTTGAATTGTTCTTTGTTTTATCGTTTTATTACGGACGCTTCTAACGTGCCCGTCTTTCTACATTGTTCTCACATGTATAATTTCAACATGAATGATGTAACCAATATTTTGTAACAATTTTTTGTTTATTTAAAAGTTTGTTCATGGAGTTTCTTGCCCGTTCTTCTCCATAGGAACCTACTACGTTTCGGAATGGGCAAATAGCTCCATATTTCTGATTGACCGATTCCTTGACAAATCAAAAGTGCCTGTTAATGGTTTAATTGAAATAAATGCTTTGAGTTTGAGTTGGCCGCCATTATTCTCCTGCTTATTTCTGAAGATATATAGTTTTTTTCCGTTACTAAGGATCCAAGATACACGAATTCGGTGACACAGGAATTAGAATTAGAATTGTATTTATTTGTATTTGTTTGTATGTTTTGTATTTGTTTGTTGTTTTTTATTTGTTGAGAATATAGTTTTACATAGTATGGTGTTAGTATTTTTGTTACTTCTATACATTCTACCACAAAGTATATGGTGTACAAATATTCAGGTGTCGTTCTTAACTAAGTACAATATTAATTTTAAGATTTGTGATTTACAATAAGTCCAATGAATTAGTATTTTTATAATTAGGTAATCGTTACAATAAAATGTCAAAATGAAGTCCATGACATCTTGGATTTTTACAACATTCCATATATTCGTCAATGTAATAAAAGCAATTATCCAATAGCCAGCTTGTCAGCGTTTTCTTTAACATGGGGATAGGAAGTTCCTTAAGTGAATTAGGTAACTTGTTATACACCTGAATGGCATTTTCATATACATTCCTCCTAAAAGGTGGGCAAAGGTGCCCAGGTGGTCAGGCAAAGGTGCCCAGGTGGTCAGGCAAAGGTGTTATCGTCAATGGTGATATCGGACGGCAGGTCGTGCTGGTCTTTGGACGCCCTTAAATATTTTTTCATATCTTGTCTCAAATGAATAACAGTAATAGGTATTACAATAATAAAAGTTTTTCTTTTCTTTCAAAAACCAATGTCAATCTTTCCGGGCAAAATGTCTGATGCTGGGTACTAAGCAGAAAAGACGAGTTGTTAGTATTCGAACGGAAAATCCTCAGGCGCTTATTCGGTGCAGTGCTGGAAAACGAGCAATGGCGAACGCGGTATAACCATGAACTCTAAGAGATGTATGACGAGCCTAATGTAATAAAAACCATAAAAATAGGACGTTTTCGATGGGCAGGACATGTCGCAAGAATGGACAAGACCAGAGCACCCAAACGTTTACTGGATTGTAAACCGGAGAAGTCGAGGCCGGCCCAGTGGCGTAGCGTAGTTGGGGCGGCAGGGGCGGCCCGCCCCGGGCGGCACCTTTTAGGGGGCGGCAAAATTTCACAATAAATAATAAAAATATTTGAACCATTTCATATTTTTATCGTAACTACAAATTCGGACCGATTGAAAAGAGCACGGATTTTTTTGTGACGAATTCGGGGAATCCCCTTTCTTTGAATGATATTTTGTAGCGACTGCTGGCAACACCGTCTATACTGGTTGAAGTAAAGTAATTTTTGTATGAATCCTAAACGTGATTGTAAAACTTAGATAAACTTTTTTATTTAAAATCTAACCTGTATAATGCAAAATAATGATGACTGTTCTTGCCGAAAAGTTCTCTAGAATTCATGTATGTAATGTATAGTATACATTAAATTGAAATACCTAAATAAGAGGGCGGTAAAATTGTCTTCCGCCCCGGGCGGCCGACACCCACGCTACGCCGCTCGGCCCAAGTTCAGATGGTTGAATAGCGTAGACCAAGATTTAAGAACTGTTGGAGTGAGAAACTGGAGAGAAAAAGTCGGAACATGGATGCATGTTCACATTTCATATGGAAACGAATAAAAAAAAAACGAATCGTCGTCGTGTGTATGCCCCCTCTATTCTTAATTTTGAATCACATTTTGTTCTTAATAAAGTAAGTAATTTGTAACTTCTTCTCAACGAAAGTAATGAAAATAATCAATAATCAGGCATCTTTTGGCGGGGCAGGGTTAAGCAAAAGCCTGACAAAAGCCGGACACGCCGGACACGCCGGACTTTTACTCTACCTATATTATGAGCATCTCACCCGGTAGCATTAGGTATGCCAATCACGAAAAGCAAAAATGTAGGATACAAGAGCGAGCAAGCAGAGCTCGAAATTATTTGCAACCCGTGTGTCGCTCTCGTCGCGAAATTCTCGATTCGAATTTCGGATTTCGATTAGGTTTCATAAAAACATTCTTAGGGAAATAGGAGTTGCTTTGTCGACTTATACAGAATAGTTTGAGAGTTAAAAGAGTATTGGATGCAAGACGAGTGAAACGAGCTCGACTATACTTGCTCTTGCTCGTCACCCCAACTCGGAAGGGTTAGATTTTTTTTTTTGAACATTTATTACATATTAAATAGGTTTTACTTTGTCGACTTATCTAGTACTTTGTCGGCTCTCTATCGACAATTTATCTGAGACCCACCTCTTATGAAGAAGTTTCAAGAACCATAAATTCACTTAATAACACACGAGCTGTTGGTTATGATTGCATCTCTACAGCCATACTAAAAAACTGCAATACAGAATTGGCAGACATTTTAAGTCACCTTATAAATCTATCGTTTACGCAAGGAACCTTTCCAGAAAATTTGAAATCATCAATAGTAAAACCATTTCATAAAAAAAACTCCAAACAAGATATGAACAACTATAGGCCCATCACGTTAATCCCGATTTTATCCAAAATTTTTGAAAAAATAGTACACTGCCGTTTAATGAATTTCTTAAATAAATTTAATTTAATAGTTAATAACCAAAATGGTTTTCAAAAAAATAAATCTACAACACTTGCTGCGTTCTCACTGATACAAAAAATAACAGAAAACATCGATAAACGTAACAGAGTTGCTGCCATTTTCTTTGACATGAGCAAAGCGTTCGATTTCGTAGATCACAAAATCTTACTCAATAAATGCGAGCTATACGGAATCCGAGGCAAAGCACTAGATTGGATTAAAAGTTACCTAAGCAACAGAAAACAATGTGTCGAAATAAACCAATTAAATGATCAACTTGAGTCTACTCCATTCAGATCTACTTTTAAAACAAATAAGTTCGGTGTTCCCCAAGGAAGTGTACTAGGCCCTCTTCTTTTCCTTATTTATATAAATGATATTCCTCAAGTAACATCACATCAGTGCATTCTATTTGCGGACGACATTTCGGTTATAGTACCAGAAACCTCAGAAAGCAACTACGAACATTCAGTAAACAACACTGTAGAATCAATAATGAACTGGTTAAAGGACAACAATCTAACAGCTAATATTTCTAAAACTAAAATTTTACAATTCTCTAATTATAACAATTCTCAAAGAAAACCCTTAGACTTATATTATAAAAACACTAAAATTGAAGAAGTACTTGATACAAAATTTCTAGGTATTATCTTAGATAGACATTGCAATTGGAAAGCACACACAACTCGCATATGCTCTAATCTAAACAAATTTGTCTTTGCTCTAAAAAAGCTTAAGAAGGTAGCAAGTCAAAAAACTGCTATGGCTGCATACCATGGCTACGTCGGGTCAGTTCTTAGATACGGTCTTCTTTTATGGGGTAATTCTTCTCAGGCTAACAATGTCTTTATCACACAAAAAAAATGTGTCAGGGCAATCTGTGGGGTTGGACCGTTTCAATCTTGTAGACCTTTGTTTAAGAAATTAGGATTACTAACTCTACCTAGTCTGTATATATTAGAAGTAGGATTATTTGTTAAAAAGCACTCTGAGCGTTATACTAAAGCCATAGTAAATAAAAAATTCCTTTCAAGAGATCCAACCCGACTGGCTGTCACAAGATGTAGAAGCACACTAGTTCAGAACAATTGTTACAATATGTCTGTCAAAATCTATAACCAAATACCCAAACAGATCAGAGAGCTACCACTAAACTACTTTAAAAATAAACTTAAGAAATGGCTCTTTATCAATGCGTTCTATACAATAAGTGAGTTTTTAAATTATAAGCAAAGCTCGAAATATAATGTCACTAGTAATTTTTTTTAAATAACGTAGTTTTTAAGGATTTTTAATTTTATTTTTATTTTTTACTTCATGATCTCAATAGTAACAAGTGAAGTGTATATAATTTTATTATAAGGTATTTTTTGCATGCTGAAATAGTAAGTAAGCAAGATATGTGGAACTTCTTATATTTAAGTTAAGACCTATTGTACCATATTTTATGCAAAATAAAGAAATTCTAATTCTAATTCTAGAAAGTATGAGAATGAAGATAATGTAGTGATTTAGAACGAGCGTAGCAAGTTCGAAAATTTGAGCGCCCCGCGACGACATAAAGGTTAGGTTTTCATCTTGACCGGCCGTTCGATTCTGTAAAAATATCACCGTGAAACTAAGGTGAAGTGAGCTGTCAATAGTGTTTCCCTAGCATCCTGCCGGTCGATTCTGTGGCAGTGACAGCTCACTTCACCTAAGCATCACGTTAATATTTTTACAGAATCGACCGACATAATAGGAGTTAAGTATGTAGGTACTTTTTAGACGAGAATGGTGCGAACAAGACCGAACAAAGCGAGCTGGCCTAGTATAGATAGGTTTTGTGTTAAAAACTCATCATCACTCATCAGACTCATCTAAAACCCACAGCGGTCATAAAGTTCAATGACCCAAAATGGTGAAGTGGTGGACTCATAAGTAGGTACACAACCTACCTAAAAAAGATAAACTTTTACCCTCCCTCTCCAATACTAAGTAGGTACCTACCTATTTGTTATTTACTAGGTTTACATGCAGTTGGAAGAAAACCAAGAAGGCTTGTTGTTTTGATGAGCTGATAACGCAGATCGAGATGGTAACGGTATGCGTACCTAGCATTGAGTAAATAACTATCAGTGACGGTAGGTATAAATAAGGGTGCGGCCTACTAAATAAATACTAAACATAATGTACGAGCGAGTGTATGTGTGTGTGTTTTTTTTAAATGTAAACAAACAGAAATAAACATGCCCTCGCTGCAAGCCCCTTGTTTGTGACAGAATTTGTCATAACAGATTCATGCTATTACAAATTCACAATCTATCTGACTCGAGTAACTTATTTTTTTACCAATCATTATAAATTATAAAAAAGGCACAAAATAAACTATACGAATCGAAAACTGTAGACCGTATCAAAACACCATACAAATTATTACTTTTTCCCTTCCCGCCAAAATAAATAATAATAATAATAATAATAATAATAAATTTATTGTTCAACCAGGACTAGATTACATAGCAAGGTAATAAATAAAGCACAAGCAAAAGGACTTAATCTAGTTAGTGGGTGTCGTACTGTTCTCCTAGATAGGTTATAAAATAACCTGTGTTTAGCAGAAACAGTTCCGATCCCCGTCATAAGTGGTTGTCTTAAAATAGTACGTGTTACATATTATTGTCTGTACAGCTACAAGTTCTGAAAAAATAAGGTTTTCAACAACAACAATAAAAATAAAAAAAACCAAAAACTAAGAAAAATCCTTAAATCTAAAAAATATAAATTCAGGAAATGGGCAATTTGTAAAAGTAAAAAAGAAAAAGATATATAAATATATATAAAATAATAAATGTTCAGATAGTGTGGTGAGTATTTTGTTAGTGTGGTGATAGTTTTTTGTTAGTTTATGTAGTGTGTGGTGCATGTATGTGTTTTAGTGATCACCTCTTTAGGAATTCTTCGGTTTCGTCGTAGTTTAGGTTTAGAAAAAAGGAGCGAACAGTCTTTTTGCATTCAAAGTTTGTTAAGGCGTAAATCGAAATTTTTGCGAGCAAAAGACAACCAAACCCTTAGTAACTCCCCCTAGTGGGAGGACATTGAACTAAAAAAAGTTTTTTATTGTCTGTGTGTCGTTTTTGAACGCACCAATGAACCTTTGATTTGAAAATCGAAAATGTCAACCAATAGTGACGTTAGGTTCCACCGCCGATATCGATAGTAGAGTATTTTTCTAAAACTATTATGCTGATGTAGTTTATTTTTTACTTTAAAGTTTTTAAGAAAAAAATAATTATCTTGTGTTAAACGTTCCCTGGGCCCGCGTGGTGGATTATGGCCCTCGTCATAGAGAGCGGGCCTGCGTCTCAGCCGTAGGAACGCTATAGGCTAATAATTATTATTCTAAACGTTCCCAATGCTGTAGCAGTTTTTAATATAATAATGTAGCAGCATGGTGATCCCAAATAATATTAAACAAGGGCAGGAAGATGTTAACGGTGATGATTTTTTAAAGAACAAAATTTAAAAAAAAGGTGTTTTCCGTTCTTGTTGTTTTTATTATGATATTTATTAAGGTAATCGAATTTTTTATTTTTTATTTGTATTTTTTTTCATACTTCAATAAAATTAGAGCCTATTCTTCTGAGGTGGAAGTTCGCATTGTGTGTGATATTAATTCTTTTGGAGGCTACTGGAAACGAAATTTCGATATTCTGATTATTTGAACGAAAAATAACTATCGATATTCTTCGCCACCGACTCCTATATGCACGACCCATCCCTACCAAAGATGAGTCAACCAATCAGCGTTTATCGCAAACGTCATTTGTCACGTGGAGGGGAACGCCGGAGAGTGGTTTCCGAACGGAAAAGGCAGCATAGCTTTTTGTTTCGCAGTCTCGCGCTGTTAACAATTTCTCGTTGATTCTCGTGACGCGGCTGGTTCTAATAAAATAAGTTTTGAATTGTGAATGTGAAGTGCCTTGTGGAATATACAATGGATATTATTTATTAATTGTCACAGTACTGTGCAAAGTGTTGTATTTATTTCTTCGTAAAGTTTCGGTAAGTTTCGTTTACTTCAAACTTTCAGTTTTTCATACGTATATTTTACCTGGCCGATGTATTGTTTGATTCCGTCACAATCTTATCACGAATTTATAGCTCGATAGTAATTTTTGTGGAGTTTAGTCAGGAATCTTGAGAGAATCTAGTTAGAATGCAGGTGGGTGGAAAAAAATAAAATTTAAGATAATGATGTTTTTTGTTTTTAATTTTGCTTACGGCTGACTTTGGCTAGCTCATTGATTTTTTACATTGGCATTATTACATACAGTACCTAGATATTTTTTTTACAGATAATGCTGAATTTGTGTAGCCATGAACTTTTGTTTAGGAACAGTCATGCATTCCTGGCATTAGAAAGCTTATAGTTTAAGTCATTTATTGCTCCAACATCCAGTCAAATAAAATAATTAAAAACATACATACATACATTGTAAGTATGTTCCGTTTACTTCTGAATGTCATAAAAATGTTATCAATGTTTTTTTATTACGACAAAAAATCATGTAAAAATTGTCTAGCATAATTTCATAAAGCATGTTATTCATGCTGAGGTCGCTAAGAGAATGTACTTTTGCTCTAAGTTTATTTCTGTATAGTCACAAACATATTTATGGTATCATTTATTATATTATTTATGCACTGAGCAAGCATAGTCATCCTTGCTTGTTCCTCCTTTGTACAGCAAACCCTTTGCAGGGTGACATTTTATGAAGTGTTATTTGGTTTATCCACCCTAAAAAATCCATCTTAAGGTGAAATAGTATTTCAAGGAAATGGCTACCTACTTATTGATATTAGAATTATTTATGTTATTGTTGTTGACTTTTATACGAATGTAATTATTCAGTTTTCATGTACAATTTTTATGTTTATTTTTAACTTTCTACGACTTAGATTTTTAACTTGTAAGTAATGTATCTAAAAATAATTAAGCCTTTTGTTAAAATCTTGTTTTACCTTGTGGAACGCAAATAAATGAATATGAATATGAATTTGAGAATCCACCCTAAGCCTATAAAATTAAATTAAATAGCATATCCACCTTAGGGTGGATTAACAGAATAACCCTTTAATGAAAGTGCAGATCTAATTGGCGAAAGTTCTAACTTAGTCTTAAAACTAAATATGCCTGATGGCTTGGGCTATATCCGGAATGAATACATTATCATCCTGGCTTTGGCACAAATCATCATGAATATCTCAAACCTCAATATCTTTATTTCAAACTGGCTTGCGCCAGAGGCTTCGCCTGTGTGATATTTTTATAAATTATAGCCTATTCCTCAGTGATAATATAGCATTCTACTGGTGAAAGAATTTTTTTAATTGGTTCAGTAGTTACATACAAAAATACAAATCTTTTCTCTTTATAATATTAGTGTAGAGTACTTTCAATCCTCGATCAATAAATAGCATTAAGAGGTCATTGTGCTTTACTCAAACACAATAGAAATGAATTGTCTGTCTATAATCCAGATTATTATTATTTTCACAGTGTATTATCAAGTCTAGTTTGATTTATTTGGTAAACTCTTTTATTACGTTACAGATTCTGTAACTCATTCATTATTTATAGATCAACGAACTATTTGTAATATTAACTTACTCATTATAATATTACTGCTAATAATATTGTTAACTAGCTGCTGCCCGCGGCTTCGCCCGCGAACAATTATTTTTCTAAGTTACTCCTTATAACATCAGCTATCTGTCAGTGAAAGTCCCGTCAAAATCGGTCCAGCCGTTTCGGAGATTAGCATGAACAAACAGACAGACAAAAAAAAAACTTTTTTTTTGTCTTATTAACCATGTATACTTTTCATATGTAAAAAGCTGTTATTTTGACATTACAAACAGAGACTTCAATTTTATTTATTTGTATATATAGAGACTTACAGAGAATAAAAATTACTTAACTGCTTGCAAGTTCAACCCATTATATTAATAATGGTCGTAAGTACAATGCTACTTTCACTTGAAAAACATTAAAACTTCAATTATAAATATTAAAGTAATATTTTCAACGACAATATCATGTCTAAGTCAAATCATTTATTTAAAATAGCCACTTATAAGGCACTTTTGAACATCAAAAATAATCAGGATAATCATACCCAAAAAATAATTTAAAATTGTTGTATTATACAAAATTAGCTTCATTAATTCGGATAGCAAAAGGAAGCCAGCCACATCTTTATCAGTATTATTATGTTTGTAAGATTATATCAATGATTTTATCATTTTAGAGCTGATAGCAAGTCTTTGTTCGGAACAATCAACCGCGCGGCCATTGTTTTGTGGCCGACACTGAAACAATAAAAAATTGGCACATCTGGGCCTCAAATAAAGCTAGTTTTGCAATTTTGTACCAAAATTGGGGAAACTGTGTTGAAGGATTCGAGGCTCTGATTGTGTATTTATTGCCTTCATTTGTTTATTAGTACTATATGTACCCAGAGTTGTAGAAGCTTTGGGTACATATTAGGTCTCCTACACGGTAGATTATTCTCAGGGCTGCATTCAATTTTCTTGAAATAATTTATCTATACTAAATGCATTATGAAGTTATGCTAAACTCTGTCCCAGCTAATCTCCGAAACCGCTGGATGGATTTGGACGGGACTTTTACTGGCAGATAGGTGATGTTATAAGGAGTAACTAAGGCCAGAGCCCACGTGGACAGCAGCCAGTAATGTAGTAGAAGAAAAAGTAATGAAAGAAAATATTTTCTGCTCTCATCATTTTCACAAGTTCACAACACAACAACAAATACGAAACGAAGTTGCCCTAACAAACGCAGATGGCCACAACCCATAGGCCAGTGCCATTTCTATTCTAAATTTCCTGACTGAAAACGAAGTCACGAACGAAAGTTTTAATTACGAGTACTTACCTACTTACAAACTTTTCTTAGCGGTTAGTACAGCTACTGCTGTCTGTAGAATCTGTGTCTGTAAGCACAAGCTTATCCTCCCTTCCCGTGAATATCGGGATCACGTCGCTACTTGGTGTCAATGACATGATTATTAACGCTGCTCTTAAAACGGTGAAGGAAAACATCCTGAGGAAACCGATATGTCCTAGAAACAAGAACATTGAAGACACATGTCTTCAAAATTTTGGGTTGCATGCATGTCATTGACAAATTCGCCCAGTCTGGGTGAATAAATCGTCACCTACTATCCTGATCAAAACTGGACCTCATTCATTATGAGTCTTGAGGCTAATTTCAGCAGTAAAAATATTATAATGATAGGACCATAATTCATTTTTCTGACTAGTTTTGTAAATGTCTCTATCACAAGAATATCTTCTGATACCACAAACACCAATGTACGACTTATCAACAAGATAAGTATGACCAAATGAGTAATATTCCAGAGGCTTCCAACCAATATCGTTGATTAACATAGTCTTCTTCGAAATTAGTAAAGTCACCTAATCGATACCTAAGTGCTACAAAATACGGAGCCGTAGCAGACGTGGTCTTGATGCGTAAGAACGTAAGTAGGTGCTTTTTTTCCTTAATTTTCTTCTTTTCGGGCTACCCAAACTACGAGTATTGAGACGTGTGCCGAAGTCTACACAATCGATACACAAGCCATTGACTTGAACGTCAGAATTCTCTATGGTTTGATTTATTTCCCAGTAATTTTCAGGAAAGGAAATCCTTATCATTGTATACTGTGTTAAGCACTGACATTCCAAAACATACGTGTAATACCTGCAGGTATAAAATGCCATCATAATTATAAATCATTTATGTCGCAAGATAATAACGCCGGTGTGATAAACTCCAATACCCGTTCGTAGAACAGCGATAATCGCTATCAAACGTATCGTCAAGCTGATATTGTAAGGACGCTTATCATAAGGAGTTTAGTGACTACGTGTCAGTACACAAGTGAACATCCAACATGGGCGAATATCGTGCGGGTAAAGCTGGCATCAACGCTGAGGCTCAGGCAAGGATCCACAGTAAATACAACGATGACATCGCTCATGAGACCCTTGAATGGATCAAGCTGCTGACCGGTGAACCAGCTGACACTGCTGGAACAGCCGCAAATTTGTACGAAGTTCTAAAAGACGGTACTCTGCTATGCAAACTTGTCAACTCTCTGCAAGAGGGCTCAGTGAAGAAGATCAACCAGTCTTCTATGGCGTTTAAGTGCATGGAGAACATCAACGCGTTCTTGGATGCCGTGAAGAAGCTGGGAGTGCCACCGCAGGAGACTTTCCAGACCATTGATTTGTGGGAGAAACAGAACCTGTACTCCGTCGTCGTATGCCTGCAGTCTTTGGGACGCAAGGCCGGAAACTTCGGTAAGCCTTCCATTGGACCTAAGGAGTCTGACAAGAACGTCCGTGAGTTCAGTGATGAGCAGATGAAGGCTGGACAGAACGTCATCTCTCTGCAATATGGCACCAACAAGGGCCAGCAATCCGGCATCTCATTCGGTGGCAGACGCCAAATTTAATATGTTTAATGTAATTAATTTAAAATGATTAAAATGTAATAAATATTTTGTATTTTTTTTAATGTTCGCCTTTCATTTGTTAAAACAAGGTGTGGTTGTTCGTCCTGAGGTAACGTAATCTCAGATTAGATAACACAAGTATTTTGCGCTACTGCAGTGCACCGAAGCGTTTCATTGATTTGTTACTAAGAGGTTCATTCTTAATTGTTTCTTTCTTCTTAAATCTTTCTTCTTCTTCAAACTTTATTCAGATAATGGCTGTGCATATCACAGAACGACCATACTTTTTCATGTTTGGAGTATGGTATGCTGTTTTACGAGTATTATCAGGGACGACTTCCGAAACCTTGAAATACCATTTTTATCATCTAACTTGGCGACTGTATTAAATAATTTTTGCAATAAAGTTTACCTACCTAAAACCTAAATTATATCAGTTGTTTTATAACAGAACTTGTAAAATCACCTACTTATTAAATAACTTGACAGTGTTGTTGATGATAACACAGTAATGTCTATTCTGAATGGAGATAAGACAATCGTAAGAAAAATCAAAAGCCTAATCACGACAGTAATTACTTTACCCTACAAGATTTTGTGCATTGTAGTTACCTACTAATTTAAATATGTGCACTCACCTCATTGTAGCAGCTACTATAGGTACCAACATATCTATGGAAATAAGAAATTTATTTCAAATTAAACCAACTTTAAAAATGGAACAAACTGTGACCATCATAAATTACTCCGAATCAGCGGAAACCATGCACACTACATACAATATAACCAGAATTAATTCTATTTTTAGCTCCAGTTAAGCTCAGTAATGAAACTTAATTAACCAGAATTGAATAAAGCAGGTTATCAGTTTCATTTAGCATGAATTTTGCAGGTATTTAACACGATACAAGGAACTGGGCATGATGATAAAGATAAAATAATTAATTTAATCGTCACATCAATGACATTCACACGAGTAAATAAAGTGACATAATTGTTCATATTCCCAAGGCAATTAGACAATGCAGCCAGTGCTGGTGATAATCCTTGAAAATATAATAGAGAACTGAGACACAAAGACCAATTTTACTCACTAGTTAAGATTATTTTAATCACTCTGTTAAAAACGTACTAATATTACCTCGACCTCTAACATGAAAGACATTGATGAAACTGCACACCGACATAATATTTACAAAGATGTAAATAGCTGTAAGCTCTTGATATATGTATATAATAGGTAACTTCAAAGCCAATGAGTAGCAGTAGAGAAAGAGATGGAAGGTTGGTGAGTAGTAAGTACTGAAGTCTTAAAATCCGAAAAGAGAAGAAGAAGCAATAAAAAAACGATAGCTGGATTGTGTGATAGAGGATATGACTAATGAAGGATGAGTACCTCAGTGTAATACTGAGATGATGGCTGATGTTGGAAGTTGATATGTTGCGCTCTAAATAAAGAGGGACAGGGGAGGAAGATGGGAAAGAAAAAGAAATATAAACTGTCAGCTCGAATATTAAGCTTTAGTTCAACAACATGTTGAATCAGACGATATCAATCTGCCTAGCCTTTTCCCAACTATGTTGGGGATGGCTTCCAGTCTAACTGGATGCAGCTGAATACCAGTATTTTACATGGAGCGACTGCCTGTCTGACTTCCACAACCCAGTAACTGGATAAAACGATACCCCTTGGTAAGACTGGTTGTCAGACTTTCGGGCTTCTGACGACCCGTAAAAAGATCAAAGATAAAACAAAAAAAAAAAAGTCAAAGATCCACGAATGACAGCCGGGACCAACGGCTTAACGTGCTTTCCGAGGCACGGAGCAGTTTCGGTATTTAAAGATGGTCACCTATCCACGGACCAACCCTGGCGAGTGTAGCTTAACCTGATGGATCGACCCATGCGGCTGTTATTACTAAGCCACAAGCTTGCACAAGCTGTTGAATCAGACGTTATTGATTGGAAATGGTTATCTAAATTAATTGGAAACGCTAATATCTAGTATCGGTTTAGTAATTCTGTCATTGTTTACGCTTGTGATTCTTGAAAAATTTAGTGATCAACAAAAAAATAGCATATATTAATTATATCCTTGACTAGGTATAGCAAAAAATCCCATTTATTTTACAATTCACTATCTAAATCAGAAATCTAATCTGAGTTTCGGCTGATTCCGCAAGGTACGATAAAAATAACCTAACAGACATAACTGAATATAATATTTAGTAGGTCTATCAGCAAAGTTCTCGTTTCACCTTTTAGTAAAATGTCGAGCGGAAATCGCTCCCCAGTTCTTACCTTGTTATTTGATGACGTCATCGAATATTGATCTAACTTTTGCAACCACAGCCGTTGCTAAGGCTTAGCACGAACTCCCAACATCGCCCTACAAAAGATAACTATGTTTTGGAGCGCCTATTGAAAATTGTGAACGGTTTACGCAATCGTGTCGCTATATCCGCCGACTGCATAGAACAATACTAATATTGCAAGTCTCAAGAAAACACTTTAATTATATGAGCCAAAAACAGACGGTAGTCATTCTTATTACTAGAGTAACAGCTCCTAGATTGGTGTAGCAAATGAATTCTAGAATCGTGCAACTGCTATCAAGGACAATCAAGCAAGTTTACCTAAATGTGGCAGTAATCGTTGATTTCTAATAACTTAATGGTTATTACTGTTATTCATTGGAAATGGAAACGTCGGATCCTTTGATACGGCGTAATGTAAAGCGAGTGATGGATAATAATAGCAGTATCTTTGAAGATAATCTGTCTTTTGAACGAGTATTAGTTTCTGCTAGTCTTTGCAAGACTGCATTTGTTTCCAAGTCACTCGTTTAGTCCATTGCAACCATAGATATAAGAAATAAGTATTTATATTTCTATGGTTTGTTCGAACCTGCTTAGTAATAAATGTCATACAATAGAGGAGAAAGCTAAAATAATCAATCATGTTATAGTTTAGTTAGAGTTTCTAAATTGACAATCTAATCGCGACTGTGATTCATCAGAATTGTAACGAGATGTCTGGACCACAATAATACTTACTGTAGATAGTCTTCAAATAGCTTCTACAATCTCCGGTACATCCGATATTTAATTTACTTTTATATTCATCTGCAGATGCTCAAAAGATGTTGGCAAATAGAATGAAGTGGGTGCAAATGTGCAATTATGATTGACAAGAATGTCAGTCTTGTATTGAAATACCTAAGTAGCTGAACATTACACAAAGTACTGCCTAATGTATCAATAAGTGAATGAATACTGAGGACTTTAAAACCTGATGCCTAATGCAACATCATTAAAGTAATGACGGAATTGTGGCAATTTTTGCATGTTTACAATATTATTAACATTGTTAATTCTATGAATGTTGACGTCACAGTCATTAGCACGGCTGCGACTGTCCGTCACGGTCGTGTCAGCACCCCACAACGGAAGGTCTGGTCACGCGCCGATAGTAGCGGAAATACGGATATCCGAATAGGACAACGCTAACTTGTCCCCCAGAGTAACAGAGAGAGATAATCACGCACGTGGGCATTGTTTTGTGCCAACAATAGCTAATAAGCATAATGTTAAAACAGGAGAAAGTATTGTTAGTCTAAAAGCCCACTTGCATCCCAAATTTCAATGTCGTGTGGTTTAGTTTAGCCGTTTTCAATGGCCTTAAATGAGGCTACAGACATTTATAAAACGCTCTGTACAGTCAATGATAAATTGAAACAAAGAGGCTCTATGACTAGATAAATAAATGGTATTTTCCAGCTCATTGTAGAAATATGTACAGCAATTCCTGTTCACGTCACCATCACAATAAGCGTCGTTAATAATTCGGATGCAAAGCTGTACAATAGTTCGAAAGTTAAGTTTAATAAGGAGTCTATTAAAAAACCGTTTACTCATTGCTTTCCATTTCATACACACTGTAAATATAATTTGACGATACTTAGTGAAAGCCTCTGGAAACACCTCGTAAAGTTCTCAGTCGAGGCTATCGCCACTTCAGAACGATGATTTAGCAACATCAGCGTACAAATCTTCGATAATAACGAACGACCTTACTATTTAGAAAGTGTCCATTTTCAAGCAAAATAGCTATGGAATGATCAGTTTTCGTATTTTGCCTGGTTATTGCAACATCTCCAAACGATTGAGCATTCCCACGTTATACGATATCGATCGTTCTTGCAAGGCTTCTGTACGTCACGCTACAGCGGTTCAGCTTGCCTTCTTGTCCGAAGGCTGTTTTACCGTTACTGTATCGGGCCCCGGCCGGTCGACCAGATTATCTGGCACTAACGGGATGATATCCGTTTTACGATCGCCATGGCAACTCTGTAGCAAAGTTGAAATGCAACTAATTGCACCCAACATTACTTTTATATCGAGGAAGGTCTTGTTTCCTAGATATAAGAGTAAGAACTCTGTATACTGGATTTGCGTGCGATTGCACTAATCTTTGTTCCATCAGAAGTTAAGTAGTTTCCATATCTAGGAAATGGTCCATGTTTAGCGTGCAAAATCGTCCAATTTGTCTCGATTGTATTTAGTTTTTGTTAAATGGTATTTCATAAATCTAAGCGGCAAAGAATTTCTTGTAGAGCAGCGTTACAGTACAGATTCCTATTCTTAAAATCACCGTAGCGTGCAGAACAGCTGATATTTGGCGTGATTCGAGTAATTAATTTGCGTTACGTCACTAAGAATTGCAGTGTTGTACTACTTCCATAACACGTACATACAGTTAATGAAAAGCGGATAATACGACTTTATGTACGAGTCACTCCACTCACCTAGTTTCCTTTGTTTGGTTATTTATTAAATTATATCATGTTTTGAATGTAATGTTGTTGCATCATGTTTCCGTTATATAATGTCTTCTGGGTTTTATATCTGTTGTTCCGTTTCTGTACCGTTACTTCCTATTTTTAGTAGGCATCCATGATTACAGTAACTGTTCTTTGTTAACATTTTCTGCTTCTTGACTTTACCGCATTTCTAAAAAGCTAACAAGGTTAACAATGCCATGAACATTAATTATGGATTTACATTTCTATCTCTAACGGATTTTAAGAACATTTCATTTGAATGGTTTCTTTAGCAAACCCGATAGCATTAAATCTTATCCTACTACAGCTAGTAATTAAAAACCAGGTCAATCGTGTTTCCCATTTCAGTATCATGAAACTTCCCCCAGTCCATTTATATTCAACTGCGCCATTCAGTTTTCCGTCATTGGAATACGTCATTTTAGCTAGGGGAGTCGGGTATCAATTGATATGGCCCTGTGCTCGCCCCAAGCTGATTTATTCGTTAACCTGCACTGTATTGATACAGCTTGACCTCATTGGTGGTGACATTCGTAATTGTCAATTGCCTTGGATACGTTGGTTGTTAGTTTTAATAGCATGTGCTAATGACAACGTTGATCTGTATTTGATGTACTGATCATTATTGATATTGTTTGTTTAGTATTTTCTTGTATTGGTTTTCTTAACCTACTGCTTTGTAACAGTGCCAGTACAATCCATCTTCCTCAGATCATCGTTTTTGCAGTAGAACATGTAATGACGAGCAATCCAGACTTCAGAGACATTCCAAGTTTTTCTTATACTTCAAGATGAAAGTTAAAGTCATTATTTTCATATTGCAATTTAATACTAGCTACTGCTGTTGTCTGTAACTGTTATTCCTCATGGGAATCACTTGCGCCTTGACAATTTCATGAAAATTCATCATTAATCACACTTTTTGTAACTGAGTATTGATGTTTTCCTGTTTGTCATCGTTGTGTGCCACTGCGGAAATATTTTCCTTTAAAAGCATCTGTAACTTAATTATAATTGATTAATGTCCTTCATTAACCTTCAAGTCTTAGACCATAAACATTTTTCTCGATTGTGAATCATGTTAGACCAAAGAACCTTCACATTATAACAGCATATGTAGCAAATAACATCAACATTTATTTCTTCATCAGTCGGTAAGTATCAAGTATCAAAGGTAAGTACTCAATGCTGTTTCGAAATGATCTTCGAAACTGCGTTGAGTACTTACCGTTACCTTTGATATTATTTTAATTGAAGCAATCTGTGTCATTACAATAAAATAATTTTATTTCGTAACGGGATTTCTTCTACTAGTCTAGAGATTGCAAGTGCTTAAACTAACACTCGGTATTAGTGCCCACATCATGAATATCGCATGAAAACCGACTGGAACTAATCATGAATTTCATGAAGCATTGACAAATAAGAATTTGGTTAAATTGAATTTGCTTAAGAAAAAATAACTAAAAACCTTGCCCAAACATTTTGTCATTACATGGGTGTGGTTTTCTATAATAGTGTTCATTAGAATGAATAATCACTGTTGATTAATCGAAAAGGTTTCAGTAATGAAAGGAACGACAGGTTAATGCTTAAATTGTAACGCATGTAAAGCAAATTGTTGATCTGAGTAAGATGACTTTTGCGGTAGATATTGAAGGCCTGAGGGCATTATTGAAGTGTAAGGGCGAAGAGCGAATGATATGGCTTAGGTAGAACCACAGAGTCACAGAGTGATAGTTATTTACGATATCCCTATTATTATCTTCATCTTTCAAGTTCACTTATCTCGCTCCTTCAAACGTTCTATGAATATCTTCAACATCCGCAATCCTGTTTTAAATCACACCTTAAGCTTCAGGTCCATTACATAAATTACTACTTCGCAACAGGAATGATCTCGCATTTAAAAATTGCAAACGGAAATACTAAATCCGTTCCGTGCCGCGGACTGGTTTGTTTATATATCAGTCCTCGTATCTCGAATACGTCCGCACTGTCGTAATTATGCATTTCATTTTTATTCGCAACCTGCCCCACTATTATGCACGCAACAAGCCCATTTGTTATGTCGTTCAAAACTCCCTTACCAACTAGCTATGTATGACCAAGTCATTAATTCAGATTTAAATTCTCGTCATAACAGGATGACGTTGAAACTTTTGGAATTTCTACATAATGAGGGGGAAATTGAAGCATGTATGAATAAGATCGATCAGCTTTTACGCAGCATAATGTGATTTATAGAACCTACTTTCCTTTATTCATCTAGGCAAATTACATTTTGGTCGTGTAGTTTGACTTTCGCCGATAGTCCAATGCTGATATTCAGAATATCAGTTGTTAGTATTCTCCACACGTTCCAAGCTATTTGCATTTCAATTGACATCAGTGTCTGGGTTACCATTTGTGTGGGCTTTGGATCTGCCATCGAAGGCACCGTTCAAACTGCATTTTCAAGCTCTGATATTATGCTTAACCGTTTTAAGTGACCGCTCAGCAGTGATTGCAATAAATGTAAGATTCTCCGAACGTTACATTTACCGCTTGCTGTCGGTACAGTAGGTCCAACTGTGACCGACTTTGTGTTTGGAACCAGTTTCTTTAGACGTTACCAAAACCGGCGGCGTTGGTCCAACCTTGGCATTGAGGGAACTCTATGACTAATGTTTGCACGTTGCTTTTTTACCTATACACGTTACGTCAAGTGATGTTCGAGGCTCGAGACTTGCGTGATGGAAATTAAATTTTATTTCGTAATAGTAGTTATAGCATTAAGCAATAGTTTGCGTGTAAATTGTGTTTTCAAAGTTGCCTGTTTGGAACTAGTTCCATAAATCACTGTAGACTGGGTGTGAATTGTTTTGCATAACGCATGTTGCTAATCGTCAACAGTTTTAAGCCAGACACCTCTATATCTTTGCAGATGAAACTGCTCAGTGACGTGGTATTACGTCATATTTTATCAAACCATGTTTTCTTATCGTAACCAAGTTTTTCTGTTAAGACCGTTTCTTTTAAATTCAATGCAAAATTAATTGCGGAGTGCATTATTTCTGCTACTACATATATCGTGATTATATCTGCACTAAGCATCTGGTTCTTCTGTGGGTGTTGATCAAAGTCCGGTTTGCTTGGCACATTTTAAGTCAGGTGTTCAATAATGTACTGACACCTACACAGTACAACTTTACGAACTATTCACTATCGGTGCGCTCATCGTTCCAAGTTCCAACCACGCGTGCCCGATTGTATCTTAGCGAACATGATTTTCACTGTTCCACCGCATTCTCTTAAAATGTCGAAAGTTTTCTATATATTTCCTTGTAGGTACATAATTTCATCTTGTTTATTATATAAGTTACTGTTCCACTTGTCTATATAAATTGAAATATGTTGCTCTTATGTGTTGGTCTAAACTGATTTATGGAAACTCATATCTCATTGTTTCTTATCCTTGGCAGCGATAAGATAAAAGAGTAACTAATTGTAGTCTGGTTTGTAATTTTTTTCATTTATATTGAATGTTCTGTCTAAAATTTTAATAAGATACACTTTTAGGTCTATTATGCATGCATGAAAGTTAAGTTGCCAATGAGTCATTCATAACTTTGAACGACTTGACTGCATGCTGAGATGCATTCGAATCTAAGCACACTGGAGGTCTAATTTCTATTATAATTCTCTACATCGTTAGTTATGCATTACAAAACGAAAGCAGAAAAGATTAGAAGGCTCATTTCTCATTAGATAAATGAATTTATACGCTGATACATTACCATGCATGATCCAGATCAGACAATTTCCTGTGGTTCCAAATAATGTGGGTTAAGCAAAACAAATCATTGAAGGCATCAATTTGGCAGAAGTAATTTAGATCAATTTTCGTCACGAGATAAGTAGCGGGCAAATCGCAACCCGACCCCGGAGGTCGGCTAATAGCAATTTAGCTCTGCACTGCTATGAGTCACGGCAGCAGCCAGTCGTGACAATTTCCACATAAATAGTATGAATTATGACGAAGCAGAAGACCTCAATTCTGACAGTGCGCGATAAAAAAAAAACACTCATAAATGTATTAATGTTGCTCTTGACTAAATTGTATAGTTACACTGCTACATATAGGCAATAGTGCATATATCAGTGAATCTAATAACTCGGCCAATCAGCCATGACTGGGATTGGTGTTTGGTATTAAAATATTAAGAAAAAAAAATATGGTCCTCAAAGTCTCTCTAACTAAGACTTAGAGAGGATCGATTAGAGTCTAAGCTATTCAAGTCTGGCATAAACATATCTATGAATCTTGCCATCCGAAACAGTGTTACATGCGAGTTTCGTATTTTTCGAGTGCGTTTCAGTACTAACATTATCAAAAGCTTTGATAGTATCATTTAATCCATGAGTTCCTCTCTTTTAGTTCTCTTTTCCTTCATTCGTTTCTCTATGTTCAGCCTAATTGACATTATTATTATCTCTAAAGTTAGTAGCAGAATCAGTCAAATTATTTCGAGTGTTTGTAATTGTAAACCCTTTGTATTTGCTAATATAATAGGGATGATGCCTGGGTAAAAAAAATGAAATTCTAATTAGTCCGTCAGTCAGATAATAAAAAAATATTAGACACGTATTTTTGCTTTATCATATTAATAAAAAATTACTTAGATAAAACGCATTTTAAGTTGGGGAGTGGCGGTCGATACGTCACTAGTACGTATAAAATCTACATACTCGTGACGTCATGGCACATTTTACCTCAATGTATCGCCGTAATCTTTAGATTACGTAAAAAAAGAAAAAATACGTGTCCACTATTTTTTTTATAGTAGGTGATGATGATGATGACGTCACGCTGAAGTAGTTGCACGAAGGCTGCGTTGACGTTCATCACGTCGGGGTCACCAATTTAGGGTATGAGGAACGGTGTAAAGTTCACTCATCCTCTATAGAAAAGGGAGGATCCTCCGACCAGACGGGTGTCGTGTCTGGCGGGCAACTGCCCAGAGGTTGAAGTCGGGAAGCTTGTATATGTGTTTTTCGTGCGATAAACTCTAATTGCGCGATGCAGGATTTGTGGGACGTCAGGTATTTGATGCGTAGTTTTTCATGTAGCGATATATTTGCCGCTACAATCTCAAAGACGGACTAACAAAAAAATTTTAGTCATCATCCCTATTATGATAGTTTTTTGTTTGGTGTAGAAACATCCGTCTCTATACGATGTACGCACCCCTTTTTTTTTTTTTTTTTGAGGATGGGAAATCATCAAATGACTTCTCCCGCTCTGGGCGGAGCGAGAGGGCGTGTCAGACTTTTACTGACTAAAACCCACCCGTGTTCCTTCCGTTGCCCGGGTGCCGGGGCCGCGATATCCCTTTCGGACAAACCCGCAACCCTAGCAGGCATCGGTCCTTACGGACCCCGTCAGTTGGTGCTGACATCTCTTTGAGGCGCGCGTGGAACACAACGCGCCGTCGACCCGGGCCTGGTCCTTATCGGACAGCGAGCTACCCATTGCTCACCGTCCGCAAGCCCACGCCTACGGTGGCCGGAAGTCAGCTCGTGACTCCCGACGCCCGGGGCGTCTCCTGCGGCAACTAGGGGTGCGAGGGTGTGCAGCTTGCATCTCCCTCGCGCGCTCCGCCTCCTTCTTCGCGAGCATAACTGCTTCGCAGAAGGAGGTGACGGCCTCCCATGCACTCTCGCTCGAACCATGGCCTGAACCAGGGCCGGACGCGAGAGATCGCCTCCGTAAAGACACGGCGGTGCTCCGCCCAAGCAGGGCAGACCTCCACCGTATGCTCCGGGCGATCCACACAGTGGTGACACCCGAGCGTTTCCTCCCGCCTTATACGGAACAGGAACCTCCCGAAACAGCCGTGTCCGGTGAGGACCTGCGTCAGGCGGAAGGTGAGGACGCCGTGGCGCTTCTCTAGCCACTCCTCAAAGAGGGGACTTACGCCACAATTGTGGCGTGCCCTGCGCTGGGTTGCGACAATCGCACTCTCCATGCCGCCATGAGATCCCGCCGGAGCTCTGTCCGCTGTGCCGTGATTTCTCGCGGCAGCGGAGTTACGCCCCGGCGTTTCGCCTCCTCGCGACACTCCCACATGTGCGCGAGGACTTTTGCCTCCAGATCCCATGGCGGTAGTCCGGCAAGAACGCTCGCCGCCTCACGGGATGTACGCACCCCTGGCGTTTTTAGTATTGACTGTATTTGAAAACAAACTGTTTTTACAGTTATTTTGAAAATGATTACTATAGTCATTTATTTGCATAAAAGCTGTGATATGTTTGCTATAAGGATGCAATAAATTATTAAATGTCCTGAAAATACTTACATAGCTTTTGGAAACACATTGTCTGATTGACAATATATTTCCAAAAGCTATGTAAGTATTTTTAGGAAATCGAACTCAAATCTCTCTAGGAGAGGTAAATGGATGCTAAATGCCTTTTTAACGAACATTATCTTTATCTAAAATCTACATTATTTCCAAATCACGACATCTTTCACTTTACACTGTATTACCATCTAAAACATTGTTTTTATCGTTTCCTGAGAAATAGATATCGTCTGTTTAAAAACAGTCTTCTCTAAAATGCTAGTAAACAGTCCGAATTGATTACAAAATTCCGCTGCTATGTACAATACGTCTGTTTGCTTATTTTTGTTTGTACACCGCATTATCAACGTGCTTTGTTTCGACCAAGATTGTAGTTACGAAATCTGGCGTGCGAAACATTCAACTGATTTGAACACACATCCAGTAGATATTGCATTAGCCTCGGAAACTGCATTTTACATGGAGTTCTCAAAACAGTCGTCTTCATTCAATCATGTTTTGGCCATGCCAATCTGTTCTCAAGTCAGGTTTGCACGATAACTTGAATTTGAACTATGTGTAAGAAAAGTATTCTTGGGATTGCAAACTGAATAAATAAACGTACGACTTATTTTAAACATGTGATGCGACAAGATTTGAAATTGCTCAAACTTCACGTGCTTGACTGTTTTCTGCAGACAGCAGATGTATTATTTATAGCTTTACAAAGAAAAATATTGAACCCACCCCACCCTTAACTTTTAGTACTTACTTTGTCCCAGTCATATCCCAGAATAGCTGTCTGTTGGACATCATTAATAGCAGTTGACATAAGAAAGTAGGAAGGTGCGGTCTACCGGATCAATTTTCTGAAAATGGTACAGTCTGTGGTTGCGAGGTCAGTACGACCAGAAATATCACGCCCATGGACTTGAAAGTTCAAGGCATTTTGAGCTGTAACAGTACACAATAAGGTAGCGATTAAAACGGCAAGGGTTACTAAAAGATCTTCGAAGGTTGGTTTGGAGAACAAGTGGTAGTGCAAATGGTCCAAAATGCGAAGGTCATTGGCATGATTGATGGTACTGTTGGATTTACTATAATTTTCGAAAACACAGCCTAATAAGGTGTTCGACCCAACGCAGCAGATATGGTGATGATAAGCGTTTTAGCAAATCTCGTCGCTTAGTTAAGCTTTGTTTGTTTGTACAAGGTTTGAGTGAGCTCGTTTCTGTCTGGTTTTATGTTGAGTATGAAGAATTTTTGTGAACGGTAAATAATCAACCATCACAAAATCCGTTCAGGTATAAAATGATTCAAATTGAAATATTTATCAGTAGTGGCTGGGTATAGGGAGAAGAAAGTACCCATTGGAGAATAAATTATAATGCCAAACAATAAGGTTAATAGGTGAAACCAAAAGGTTACTTCTGCAGTTGTTAATCACTGCGTTATAATTTAGATTCACGACCTTCTGATCTGATTCAATCTAAATATTCTAAGACTTCCACCGCATAATAACGGTGAGATAACAATTAAGACTTATTACGAGTTCACTTAGCTTCAATTCTTATATGTTTAAAGTATCAAGGCTAAAGCGAGATAATTATCAGTTCATGTGAACATGCAATGCAGTTGCGCTAAAGAATGCATTCGGGTCATTGTTGGGAGAACAATGTACGATTCACATCATTTTACGTCTTGTACTACAGAACGACGACGGGAGATTTCGGACATTATTGTTTGTACAATACCCAATTGACGAAGGGGTACACAATGTGTAACTGTATTGTCGCATTGAAATGTGTGAACTGAATGCAGGCAAAAATTTAATGGAAAAAACCATACGTGTCACCGAACCGGAAACCTCAAATTAATTCTGTATAGATGAGAATTTCTGGACAAGCTTGAAAAGCTTTCGTGTGTGACAAATGAGTAATGAACTAACGAAGATGTTACTAAATAACAACCATGAAACATTTGTAATTGACTTGTGACGTCGAAAATAAACAGACATCGGTGAAGAAATCGAACTTATTGAACATGTTCGACCCAAACGTCTGTTCTAATGATTACAAGTGTTAAAGCAGATTTGTATGTTTATCTATGACTCACTACAGAGAATATTAATAACGGAGACCTTGGAAACTTGCAATCACCTTTCAAGAACGATAGAAGTACAAACAAAAATGGAAATCTTTCAACTTTCTATGAAGGTCATGACGTGAACGATACAATTCTACAGTAACATCTTGCCGGCTATTATAAAATATTATAATACAATGATCATTCAATTGATTGCAGTCGCTTACAAGTTATAACGTATCGCACCAACAGATATTTGATATCGAATCGATAAGATTAACGAAACCTTTTGTAAAGTCAAAGAAGATTTTGATTGGGTGATAGTTTTGGTTTTAAAGTGTACGAAGGTGCTGTTTTTTATTTCAGTGCCCGCATCATTTATTATTTTTTTGTTCGTGTGGTTCAGTGAGTGTTTTTCTCGCTACAAAATTCTTCATTCATGTAAACTGCGGTTAGTAGGTTGATAAACTATATCCTTAACAACCTTTACAATGTTATCATTGTTTAGCCCAATCTTGTGGCTCCTGTATCAGGATACCTACTCTATAATCAATACGCCTTAAAGGTTAGGTAATGCTAAGACGTTAATTCAAATAATTGTATCAGCAATGTGCGTCAAAGATTCATTAGAATTGATCGTTGTGTAGGTAGTTATAAGTCGTTAGAGGTTTCAAAATTTATATGGGGCCGTCGTCGTTCAAATCTCTCGTACCAGACCGTGGTCGTGGTTTGACCTCAATTCTTTCCCGTGACAGTCAAAATCACGCTTTCGTACGCTTTTCCTGTTCGTTTTATCTCGGTGGGCTGCATAATTTGCATCCGTTTATTTACGCTATCGTATTGTGCTTATTCATACGTTTTGCGCTTTTCTTCTAATGGTTAAGAACAGTTTGCCTCAGTTGGAACGGGCGCGATTTTACGAAAAGACATTCTATGACCAAAAGATATAGAAATAAAAAGATTCAGTTCTAATTTTCTGAGAGATATTTTTTTGTTTTGTCTTGATTTACCTACGTACTATGTAGAGGAACTATTGTTAGCATAGTTTTCCTCTACAGCTTATACTTTGTTGACGTTAAAACCTTCAAGTCAACACTTCACAGACTTCCCGACGGTTTAATTTACAAAATATTCATATTTATATATTATATATTAAATATTTATTAAATATTATATTATTTATTTATTTAACTTCACCAACGCACAACATATTCCTGTTGATTTTAATTAATCAACAGGAATATGTTGTGCGTTGGTGAAGTTCAGACTGCAGTTTCCTTAGTTGAGTTCTCATAACACCAATATTGTTGAATTTACGTTTCTCTTATATTGTATTTACTTGTTATAACAAGTAAAAACTGGTTTTCTCTTGGTTCTATCGGCAGTTCCATAAGACATATCTCCCACAAAGAAGATTAGGTACTACTATCAATACCTACCTATTGTTTTTACACGGGCTGGTAATATCATTCTGGTTTCATTTTCCTGTTACTAAGAAGCATTCATTCACAAAGCACTATTGTACTCACCAATATGAAAAGTAAACAGGATTATTTCTGATAATGAATCTCCACTTTAATTTGTCTTTTCATCATCACAGCCTATAAATTTCCACTGCTGGGCATATATGCATCTCAAATCGCATTTAACTCAATTCTCAGCTGCTCTTACTCAGATGTTACCTGTATCTGTTGTTTTCCTCTCTCTTAGATCTTATGTATGTGGGCTGATTGTGATAAATTGCGTCTATCGATTACTCTCAGTGGCATGTGTGACATCAGTATGATCGTGCAGTCGTGTACAAGTTTTATGAAAAAATATGTACTATCATTCATCATCATAGCCCATTGTTTACCATTTAAGTTCCTCATTTTTCTCTTAACTATACGACTTGCGTAAAACTGTTCGCTTCAAGACTTTCAGGTTGACTATCTGCAATGAGGATTCATTTTTAACAATATTTTAGGTGTCTATCTGGTGTGGGGTTTACAAGGCTACTTTGTCTTTATTGTTCCCTCACTGTCAATGGTCATGAACTCATGACGACATACAACACTTCTACAAGCTAATATAATATTCGTCAACTATCATTACCACCTAGAGAGAAACTATCGGCTATAAATACATTTAATTTGGTCCAAGTATCTCTTATGACCTAAATATATATATAAATAAATAACTTACAGCTATTAGCTCATCAAGTCACCTTCGTCATTTAACGCAACATGCAATTTTAAGTGCAATGTTCCGTCAAACGAATGACTAAACGACATTTCAACTAAAAAGAGGTCTTATACTCTTGCAACACAAACTCTTTGGTTATTCCCCTTCAGTTTTGACACAAAACGTCACGGTATGCGACGCCACCACCAAACGTTTATCTCTTTCACCATTTCCGATAAGCTGGATTAATTTTATCTGACTTTCACTATGTATCAATTTAACTGTAACTGACCTATTAAATTCCTCTCTATGTGAACCACATAAGGTTGATAATTTGTAACTGTTCCGAAACTTAATCCAACTTACTACAGTACTCGTCACAGCAATACAATTTCGTTTTAAATCTGTTTGTTCCGATAGATTGTGATGAATAAAAGCATGAAATTTCAAGAATATCATTTCACAGTTCGTTGCCCTACTTCTGGTATCTTTGACCGTCAAAAAGCGATCACTTTTGTTCTGGATGTGCTATAAGTTTCATAATCTTCCACAAACATTCGTTCTAATCCCAACTTGGTGGAATTGAATGAAGTGATGGTAAGTTATTGCAAAGTTTATCAATTCATTAGCTCAGAACACATTTTAAATTCCCTCAATCATCACAAGAAGAGCTTTAACGTGAAAGTGAATGTTTACATTTCCGCAGATGTAATTGAACATTTTAAAGTGAACAAAATAATACAAGTCTTGTATAATTTGGTTTCTTTGAACTAATCTCAAAAGTTACTCGACCGATTCGTATAATCCTTTCACAGTTGTAAAGTCTATTTCATGCCAGATCAGTGTCATCATAACTTCTGGGCTTTTTTCTTATCTTCGGTCAAACATTTCGAATCTTAAATCACCCATGATCCATGTTTCACTTAGGTTCTATGTCTTTTTAATACCTTGCACATCATCAGCTTTGCTTACGTCCTTATTCTGCCTTTCAGTATCATTGCGAATTCTGTAATTTATCACAACTTCATCCCTTGCATCAATAACTACCTAGAGCGTATCGCCACAGGGATCTCTTAGATCTTCTTTGATACTTCTGGCGTTCTTTGATTTGGTTTTCGTAATACCATGTGTTTCTTTACTGTCGCAAGACTTCCAGGTTTCGTAAAACCTCTCGTATTCAAACCAACACGTACCATCCGAGCGTGTTGGTCATTCTCGGTCGTTTCTCTACTCTATTTAAATATTGTGGTAGATAGAACAATTTTTTGCTTCCCGGCGTCATCCACCGGAACAGCCGCGCAACCATTGTTATATTTTTTTTACTATAAACCCAATTACGTAATACCGTTTACATATATGAAAGTGTTACAGTATATACGCGTTGCTGGCCCGAAAGTGAGTTAATGATATTCTTAGTTTACGTTATGGTTTATGTTTAAGGAATTAAAGCATTTATGGTGTACATCATGTTTAGTTATGTAATTGATATTATCATGTCTGTCTAAATGCTTCCTACTGCCAGTTATAATTAGTGCGTTATGGGAGTGTGCGCGTGTTATGAATGCACAAGTTGCAGATGCTCTTTCAATCTTTATGTCTAGTTAATCAATATTTAATGAAGGTTTATTTGTATGATAATATGCGAGGATACTTGATAGACGTGTAGCCCTCATGAACTAAAATAATGAGATAAATATTGCCTTGTGGTTTGAGAATGAGTCATATCTATTAGCTAGACGATTAGATTATGTTCCATTAACGTTATGATTTCGGTACATTTCGGGATTTTTTAAAATTTTCCTTAAGATTCTTAAAATATTTTTGTTGAAGCGTAAACTTAGGTAATAAATATTTAATCCGTTGTATCTTCCTAGTGCCTACTGGGAAAAATGGTGACTGTATCATCACTGGCATATCACGTGCCACTCGCCACAGATAGCAAATTATAAATAAAAGCTATAATAATAGGTTGGAGGAATATAGTAAAAAGATAAACGTACATTTTTGCCTTGTATGTGGAAAAATGCACAAATAAGCAATAATAATATTATTCTGTCGAAGCCAAAAACAAGAGGGTTAAGTATGTGTTTTTGGCCTGTATGTATGTGTGAGTGTGTGTGTATGTGTGTCTGTCTCTATGTTCCCTCGCAACTACTAAACGGCTGAACCGATTTTGATGAATGATATCTCATTAGATTCGTGATTCGTCTTAATTGCGTTAGTGTCATTGGGTCAAAACTAAGGGTTTTAAAAGGTGATTACAAAAATATATACAAATTATATGTTTAAATGTAATTTGGAATGAGAAATGATAAAAAACTAAAAAGCTGAAAATAAAAAATGTTACAAAAAAACCCGACTGCAAAAATATAACTGAAAAGAGAAAAACAAGCATTATAACTAATAGAATTACTATAGCCAGGTATTATAAGACAGAAATTTTACATTATAATCGTTTGTTTTTCTAACCTGAGTTAGACCAATACTAGCAACAATGAGTAGATAAATTATTACTATTTCTATATTGTAAAATTGGTGGATATTGTTCATTCTACCTCGCGTTAAAAGTATTTGCAACTCTGCAACGTCCAAAACAGTCCAATTTATGAGGCTGCAATATTTAAAATTACAAACATTAACATCGTCCTTTCTCCTTTCCAGTAAACGATGACGATGGATAAGCAACTGGTCTGGGTGCGGGACCCCAATGAGGGGTTCATTCTGGCCCGACTACACGACCTCATGGGGGAGGAAGCAGACGTCTTCCCCGTGGACAACAAGTACCCCAAAAGAGTCTGCAACTTCGAAGACATATTCCCCGCTGGTGATCCTGGGAAGGATGTTGATGATAACTGTGAGTATTGCTTGGTAATTGTTGGTCCTTCTGACCACGCCTGCTTTGCAAAGCAAAAGATTCAGGAAGATGTAAAAGACGACTAACATTGTATCAGTCAAAATGGACAAAGATAATATGAAAGACAGTCTGGTTACTGGATTTTACACGATGTCTTAAGAAAATAACAGAGTCAAGTATAATACGGCCGATATAACTAGGCAGTTCCGAACTTCGCGCAGAAGGCAGCGCAAAAAAAATTTTAGGAACCAAATGGTAACATGACGCGAGTGTGAATGAGAGAACATGCGTGAAAGCTCGCAGAGCCTGTGTTCAGATCTGCCAAGTTATATCGGCCGAATTGTAGATCCAAGAAGAGGAAGATACTGGCTGAAGGAGACGACTAAAGTTGAGATTTACAGAGTAATAAAAGGAGTATTTACTACAAATAGATGGCGATTGCTACTCGTCATTGCCAGTGCACAACACCTAAATTATGTAGGTACAGACAAACTAAAGCTCGTAACAAAGGCTACGATGATAATGAGTTAATAACTAAATGACGTAGTAAAATCGCTGAACAGTGACACAAATTAGATGACTCATTGCAAAAGATAGCTGAAACTAAAACGTGATAACGAGTTGGATATTCTATGTGCTATTGTAATTTTAATACTTTGATTTTTTGTACGATAACACAACATTAAAGCATAACAAGCAAAATACAAAGAAAAGCAAAATACATACATAGATGCACTTGCATATTAAGAACAAAATGACAACATTAGAGAGGCATCAAGTGAGGATAACGATGATCACTTGCAATGACCGTTTCTTAGCCATTAAATTAATACAAACATGCATTGAAGCTGTTTATTCACTTATGCGGCACAAGTAAATTACTAATATATGACTCTGCACTGACGGGTAAATAAAGTAGGTTTTGAAATTGAAACAATTCGCAAGTTTCTTTCCAACACTTTAAATATATTCGCACCTACTTCGTCAACCATTGTAAAACTGTAGGAGAAAGAAAACTGCAAGGTAGACAAAATTTATTATAATAAACAAAACAATACTTAAGACATACTGTTCGTATTGATCATAGGGGAATGGTAAGACCTGAGTATAACAGCTAAGGTACCTAGATTGAAAGCGCAAGGTGCTTAAGAAACGCTCGTTGTATGAAATTTTGAGAAAGGCCTGTGGCATTCAGTAGCTTCAATGATATTTGCTTTTGTCGAAGCCACTAGATAGCACAGGCCGACGATATTTGCGACGGAAATATAATTAATAGGTAATATATTGAATTGTCGTTCCTACGTTTCTTACCCATAGCTCATACAAAGCATGATGATTATATCTAAAAAAATGCAAATAAATAATAAAACATCCGTCATCCACCGTCGCATCTTACGATTTTTTACTGACTAGAATTAATTGACGTAATCATCTTACGAGTTAAAGCGATTAACTTCGATGAGGCATAGAAATTGATCCCTGTAATTCCGCTCCTGGAATAGAATCGAACCTGTTTTAAACTAGTTCAGAATTAATTTTTCTCATGGTCTTATAATAATCTTGTTCCTTGCTTACTAATGCAACGTATCTGAATACCTTAATGAGATTAAATCGAGGTTTGAATAGATTTCCTTTTTGAAGAGCCAGAACGAATATGTAAATATTTGGTCCTTGTGTCCGCATTTACTGCATGACTGGCTTTTGCCCGGGTGCGCCTTACTGCAATGCTGCCTTTATTTGTTGGGTCTTTTACGTCGTCAATGGTTCTTATATCATCTGTCACGATATCCAGCCATTGACTGCTCGGGTCACGAGGTCGTGGTATATTTTTAAGTAGATTAACTACAAAACAAACCTTGACGAGTGAAGCTCCGAAGCCGAACCAAACTATCTTTGGTCCTTGATTACTTGTAGTTATTTTCATACCAATGATATTCGTTTCTTTTTCAACTTCAAAATTCATTCTTTCAAATTAGGCTGAGGATCAGCGCTTTTTGAACGTCAAATTATATAAGACAGTCCCCCAAAACGCCGCCTCTTCACCACTTCCCAGCTGCGAAGAAGAAGTAGCGAGGCAAACCCCCCCAGATTATTGGACCAGGAGCCTTTGCAACCTTTTAAATTAGGCTTGGTAATATTTATGCCTTTACTCCGTCTTTCAAAGTCTATTCCTAACTAAATCTATTACTTCCAGGCGAGCTGATGTTCCTCAACGAATCCACGCTACTAAACAACATCCTCACACGATACAAGAAGAATAAGATTTACGTAAGTTATAAACCATTTACCTACTATGACTCACTTCAAATGCCTGAAGTTTTCACCTTGAAAATATTTTATACGTAGGTTCTTACCGTAGAAAATTATGTGCGAGTATTGATTCCGTTGTTTTTCCTCGTCCAATGACTTTTACTGGCCGTACTTACTATGACGCAGATTATTCAGTATTGCTTACTGATTTTTTTAAATGCTGTAAATGCACAATATACTGAGCAGCCCGGGTAGCATGACGACTGTAGAAACATAAACAATCACAATCTGTCATTTTGTCTATTCTTCCGTCGACAAAACCCGCTTCTACGGTGGTCATGCTACGCGTGCTGGAAGACATTGGGGAAGCCTTTTCCAGCAGTGGGATGACAGTCACAATGTCAATGTACCGAAGGACCAATAAATTATAGATATTTCTTGATGTGAGGTAGAATATATCGTAGACACATTTCAAATACCTAACGAAGAACAAGGACGAACGAGAAACGAAGGCAAAAGTATTGGTTGTTATTGATTCTATTTTCTTTTAGTAAACATCTGACAAATGAAACCCAATGTAAACAGACGATACACACAATATAATTACCACAGACATCTAAACCAGTGACATCATAAAAATTACTCATATTTTAAACAAATAATAACGTAAACTTATATTCTTACAGACATACGTAGCAAATATCCTGTTGGCTGTCAATCCCTATGAAGACATTAAGGACATGTATTCTTCTACTACCATCAAGAAGTACCAGGGCAAGTCTTTGGGAGAGCTGCCACCTCATGTTTTTGCTATCGGTAAGAGAGTTACAAATCAAATAGACAAAACAACGTCGGTTTTCCCTTAGTGTTCAGCTAAGACTGCATAGTTGTATTGATGTGTCGTGGTGGCGTGTCACAGTCATACCAGTTTCATAGGTTTAGCACAATGCTACTCCACGCACCTAAACAGCAATGTGACCGAGCTTTCGTCAGCAATATGCTGTAGTAACTGGCCAAAATGTGGGTGTACTATAGGTATACCACTGCCTAGCCCTTCGGGCGTACAGGCATATTATGTTATGCTAGAGTAAACCAGGACTAAGGAAACTTTCTACGTTTGTAAATAGTCCTATTGGGAGCTGCTCCCTAATTGTAACACATTATCAATCAGTGTTCCGTGTGGTGCCGGACGTAAAGAATAGTACCATCCCATTTCTTCCCGTAGGTGTCGTAAAAGGCGACTAAGGGACTTACTAGAGAATGGACAACAGCGTTCTCTATGCATTTTAACACGATACTGCGATTGCCAACCCGCCTGCCAAGCGTGGCGATTATGGCAAACCCCCCATTTGGGGGAAGCCTATGTCCAGCAGTGGACGTCTTTCGGCTGAAATGATGATGATGATCAATCATAATCTGAATGATTATGAAGGATATTGCTAATCCATTGCTTCATATGTTCGAAAAATTTGTCTGTAACGTAAACAACGCAATAGCCAGTAGCGAATGTTGTTTAAGTGTCAAAATGAAAGCCATTGCTCTTGAGTGTGTTATGCAAGTACCCCGCTGATCTCTAAAACAACAAGCCTGTCAGGCTAACAAGAACGTTAAACTACATCGTAATTTATTGTAAACTCAAGTGACTAGTCCCAATGTAATTCCATTAAAACGGTACCCTATTGGATTGCCATATAAGGGAAATACCATTCTATCCCCGGCTCTTTAACTTTTTTGTACGCATTCGTTTTTTGCCCAGCTTGCAGATCGAACTTAAGGGCGAGTCTACATTCTGCATCTTTATAACCATTTTCATCAATTTCGTGTGGTTAATATAGTTTATTTTCATGCCGTCCATGGGCCTCTGACTTGGCTCCACATGCCGTCGAAAAATATCCCACGGGCATGCCGGTTTCTTCACGATGTTTTCCTTCACCGTTTTTGTAGCAAGTGATAATTATACAATACGCACATGAATCCGAAAAGTCAGAGGTGGCTTGGGTGGACTCGAGACCTATGATGACTTGGCAGTCCGACGGTCACACCACTATGCTATCACTGCTATAAGTATATTTTCTTCAATAAGAAGACAACATTACAAGTTACATGTTTGAGTAAAGTAACTGACTGTAGATCTGTGGACCATTTTATATTTTGCTAAGTACCTGGTCCTTGTTGATAGGCCAACTGTCCTCTCATACTTTTTAACACTGTAATTTGAAAATATTGTAAATGCTTTTTATTTTTAAAAGAGTAACAGTGGAGTTTCTTGCCGGCGCTTCTCCATAGGAAACGACCAATTGGAACCGTGCAACTAGCTTCTGACGTTTCATAAGTCCCCTTGTAGGTTTATGTGAAATATTTTTTTTTGAAAAAGTTACAAGAATTAAAAAGAGACGGTGGTCCCGAGAATCACCTTCTTTGTTACCAGTAGACAACTTTCTAAAGAAATTGTACTGTTTATTTAAAGAAAGTAGTCACTAATGTATTATTCAGTCTTATTTCCCTTCGTGACGAACTTAATTCGAGGGCCATATATCTTGAATTATGTATTACGTTTAAAGACGTCAGTAATTTGTTGTTCACAAGAATCATTATTAATTCACCTGTTTTCCTACAACGAGAATTCTAAAGGTGGACGGGAAAATAAAAAACAACTCTGTATTTCTTTTGAGGGATTAACCGACTAATACAATTCCTTGATTACGTCACTTAAGCTGAGTGTGACTCTAAACAGTTAATTTACTTTTTTTGGACTAGCCTAATGTAAATTTATTTTTCAAATGACATTTTTTTCCACATAAACGAATATCAACTTTATGACAGGATAAATTAAGTTGATTTCAGAATGACTACTACTATTGAAAATGACATAAAAATGTTTAAAGTTGTAGCGTAAACTAAACTTTAAGTACTAAAGTTGTTTTTCCAAAAACACATTTGTTTTCATGTTTGGAAACGAAATCGCGAACGCAGTTTAGTCCAAAATACAGGCCGTCAGGGACATCGACGCGAAAACTGTTAAACATGGATTCAGTACATGATTCGGAACCCTATTAAAAAAATAAACTGCTATTCCATTCATTTTGACCGCGTAGGTATTGCACTTTTTTATGAAACAGCAAATTTTCAGCAGTTCTGAATCATGTACTGAATCCATGGTAACAGTTTTCGCGTCGATGTCCCTGACGCCCTGTATTCTTTTCTCGCCAACTAAAACCCCATTCACACTATACAAGTTTCTAGCTCGTGGCATACAATAAAATAGAAGCAACAAATAACTTGAATGAAGTTGCATCGTCTGAACGCCGTTTAGACGGTGCTACTTGTATAGTTGCTCCAACTTACGATATCCAAATAAACCTATTTTATTTTTTCTTGCAAGCCACAGGCAATTCAATCAGGCTTAACTAATGTATTCCTCATCACTTTACAGCCGACAAAGCCTTCCGTGACATGAAGTCCCTCAAGCAGTCGCAGTCCATCATAGTCTCTGGTGAATCAGGTGCCGGCAAGACTGAGTCCACCAAGTACATACTCAAGTACCTGTGTGACTTATGGGCGAAGGGCGCAGGACCTGTCGAACAGAAGATTTTGGACGGTAAGTTGTCATGAACATACAATTACTATGTTATAAGTAGAGTAAAGATATCACCAAAAGCGCCTGATCGTTGAAAAAGGTCTCATGCCAAAATGTATTTATGTAGTTGCTGAAGAAAAATGCTTAGCTTGTAGCGGCATCTACATCGCTACATGCGAACTACGCATCAAATACCTGACATCACACAACATCCTGACGTCACACAAATCCTGCTTCGCGCAATTAGAGTTTACCGCGCGATGGTCATATATACAAGCTCCCGACTTCAACCTCTGGGCGGTTGCCCGCCAGACATGACACCGGTCTGGTCGGAGGATCCTCCCTTTTCTATGGTGGATGAGTGAACTTTACACCCTGTTCCTCATGCCCCTAAAAGCTTATTCGTTAAAATTAACCAGAATGCTGATTAATTTTTTGGTAATTAAAATCCAAAAGAGTGGAGACCGCGTATCGGCAAGCGTAGTGTGGGACGCCGCCCTCTGCTAGATGAATCGACGACCTTAAAAAGATGGCTGGGACTGGATGCAAAAGGCAAAGGACAGGGTGTTGTGGCGTAGCGAGGGAGAGCCCTAAGTCCAGCAGTAGACTGCGATAGGCTGAGTTGATTGAATCAAAACCATTGTATAAAAAAAAAAAAAAAAACTTTTATCCAGCATGTGTAGTATAGAAATATACTCTAGAAACGGATTTTGTCGACGGAAGAATAGACAAAATGACAAAATGACAGATTATGAATGTTTATCTGTCATTTTGTCTATTCGTCCGTCGACAAAGCCCGTTTCTATTGTGGTCATACTACGAATGTAGGCAGTGATCTGCTTAGTACTTCTATCGAGATGTATGATGATTCGATTTCTGGTTCGACTGCTTTGCAAACATGGTAACCCACTAAAGTAGGAGTCATACACTTCTCTAAAAACATCATAAAAAGCGGCGGAAGCGTTCGCATAGCGGTCATAACCACAGATTAGAGAAGATATAAAAGTTACGCGATAGAAAGAGAGGCACCTTCTAGCTAGGACCGATGCCTGCCGGGGTCGCAGGAAAGTCCGAAAGGGATACCGTGGCCCCTGGCAACGTACAGGCAACTGAAGGAACACGGGTGGGTTTTAGTCAGTAAGAGTCTGACACGCCCTCCCGCTCCGCCCAGAGTGGGAGAATATAACTGTACATAACTAGCACTGTGCGACCTGAACTGCACTTTATTGTGTCGTAGCAAGAGTCGCTTTTTACGGTTCCTTAGTAAATAAGGAACCCTTATAGTTTCGCCATGTCCGTCTGTCTGTCTGTCCGCTGCTTAGCTCAGAGACTGTTTGTACTAGAAAGCTGTAAAGTGGTAAAACAAAATCAAGAAAAAAAAAATCGTCGCCCTTACCTCCCATAAACGTAAAGTGGGGATGTTTTTTTTTTCTCGTTTGTCCTATGGTTTTGGAAGGTCAATATAAATTTGCAGTTTGAAAATCATGTTCTCGCATACATACCGTATGGGAGAACATGTTTTTGAACTACAATGTTTAGTTTGTTCTTGGGATATATTCGTTCTAACTACCGAACCCCCTGTGCGTGGGCCGATATGCACTTGGCCGGTTTTTAGGGTTCCGTAGCCGAATGGCAAAAAACGGAACCCTTATAGATTCGTCATGTCGGTCTGTCTGTCTGTCCGTCCGTATGACACACACACACTTTTCTGTCCACAGACACTTTTTTCCGAAACTATAAGAACTTGTTGAAACTTGGTAAATAGATGTATTCTGTGAACCGCATTAAGATTTTCACACAAAAATAGAAAAAAATCAATACATTTTGGGGGTGCTTAGAACTGAAACGCAAAAATTATTTTTTCATCAAACCCATACGTGTGGGGTATCTATGGATAGGTCTTCATAAATGATATTGAGGTTTCTAATATAATTTTTTTCTAAACTGAATAGTTTGCGCGAGAGACACTTCCAAAGTGGTAAAATGTGTCCCCCCCCTGTAACTTCTAAAATAAGAGAATGATAAAACTAAAAAAATATATGATGTACATTACCATGTAAACTTCCACCGAAAATTGGTTTGAACGAGATCTAGTAAGTAGTTTTTAATACGTCATATTTGCTAAATATTTTCATATTTTCCAACTCGCACTTGCCCGGTTTTTTGTTTAAATGATTTTGCGGAGTGCCCCATCTTTACTGTATTCATCTGTGCCATAACTACCTACGTTCAAGCTCTATGTTGTCTGTTAAACAAAACAAAGTGCAGAAATAGTTGCAGCTTGCAAACTAATCGCCTACACTTCTCTGAATACATTACAAACTCGTTTCTTAAACTCGTCTCGACGACCAGCTGATGTGTTAATGTTACATTTCTAGTTCATAAATAAGCATCACACGATATAATGCGACGATTCTGCAATACTAATAAATTTACTATAATACCTACCGAAACTTGTATCATTGACATAAATACATTATCAATTTTGTTATATCTTTTATAAAGCTTGTTTGGTGGCTTCTCCGAAACTGATGAGTAGTTTTTGAAAATATTTTACCTGTTATACTGCTTCGCGATTATTTCATAAATATAGGATGTCGGAAATTGTTGCACGGGAACGTACTACTGGGATATATCCATGTCCTTACCCAGGTCATGGTCTACCGATATGCCAAATTTCATCCAAATCCGTTAAGCAGTTTTAGCGTGAAAGCGTAACAAATAAACAAACAAACTCACTTTCGTATTTATAATATTAGGTAGTTAGGCTAGTTAGGATGATTTTATGATAATATTAAGTCCTATATTGATGAATAAAATATTGTCGTACTTAGTTTTCAAATTAGGACTCTGTTTAGACAGACTTTGGTAGATTACAATACATTTTGTATTTTTTTAATAGACTAGTTGTTAAACTTCTTTTCTTTTTGATAAATATCCGAGCGCTTCTGGGGAAGGTCGCTAGTAAAGTTATGTAAATAAAAGAAGATTCGGCCTTCACCGGCCTTGTGTAACGGATGCAGTGTTAACATCATATTAATTAATCATACAGCACCATTCCTATCATATTACATGTTTTATTTTATATTTTTAATGGCATAACTACGGTTAATTAATCAGTACCTGAAAATATAGATACTTAACGAATTTTCCCAAATATGAGATCCAGCTAGATCGATTTTTCGCCCTCGTAAAACCTTATATTGGAGCTTTCATAGAAATCGTTTGAGCCGTTTTCGAGAACGTGATTAAAAATATCTAAACAAATATTGCTCATTAATATTAAAGGATTAACGTATGCATCAGTTATGATACTGTAATTATATTTTGGATTGTGACTCAATAATGTTCAGTTCTGTTCATAGCTAATTGCATTTTAATTAATTCTATTTTAATTCAAGTGCGCAATTAATAATGCAAAGTTGGTTTATGTAAATATGGTCTTGTTTTATGAATCATAGAACTTGCTTTAAAACACGGTTGACCGGTAACCAGTTCGTTTTTCCTATCCTATCTTAATTTCAGTCAGTAATCATAATGCCACACTTAAAGATTAGTTTAGTCGTCGGGGCATTTTGTTATTTATAGACGAATATGCGCCGATCCTTTTGCCAATATCCTTTACTCGTTATTATACTGGACAGATTTTATACAAATTATGGTTTAAAATATATTTTTTATTCTATCTCTGTTAGCTTAGTTCTTAACTTTATTGTGCATGCTGGGGTACCTATGTGCCGTATCGTGTCATGTCATGTAAATAAATATTATATATGCCCTTTGGCAATCTCGGAAAGCACGTTTTTTTTTTTTTTGAGTGTTGTGAATGATCAAATAACGCCTCCCGCTCTACGCGGAGCGGGAGGGTTTGAGACTTTTACTGATTAAAACCCACCCGTGTTCCTACCGTTGCCTATGAAGCCGTTGGTCTCGGCTGTCATTTGTGTATCTTTGACAGTCGTTACGGGTCGTCAGAAGCCCGAAAGTCTGACAACCAGTCTTACCAAGGGGTAACGTGTTACCCAGTTACTGGGTTGTAGAGGTCAGATAGGCAGTCGCTCCATGTAAAATACTAGTATTCAGTTGCATCCGGTTAGACTGGAAGCCGACCCCAACATAGTTGGGAAAAGGCTTGGCAAATGGATGGCCCTTTGGCAATCTATAATTCCACCTTTATGACATTTCAAATTTCAACGTTTCGATAAAAGATTATCGGAAAAACCTATAGCTGCCAAAGATTGATACATAATATAAATACACCTTAATACAATCAAACATGTAATCAAAACCAACTCTCCTTCCACAGCCAATCCAATCCTCGAAGCATTCGGTAACGCTAAAACAACTCGCAACAATAACAGTTCTCGATTCGGCAAGTTCATGGAGGTGCACTTCAACAGCAAGTACCAAGTGGTGGGGGGTCATATCTCCCACTACCTGCTGGAGAAGTCCAGGATATGCACCCAGAGTGCGGAGGAGAGGAACTACCATGTATTCTATCTACTGTGTGCCGGCGCGCCTCAGGAGTTGAGGACGGCATTGAAGATCACCAAGCCTGATGATTATTTGGTAAGTTTTTTTTTTTTAAATATATAGATCTGTTAAAAATGTATAGCACTGTGGTGTAATAAAGCAAATGTACTACAAGGATTTAAAAAAACTAAAATCAAGGCAAAAATTGCTCTGTAGGTACCTACTTCGTTTAAAAAAAATGGTTTTTAATTGGTAATCCTACGAAAACGGTGCATATAAAAAATATCTTGCATGTGCAATTAATAATTATCGTTTTTATGTGATTTAGTGGTGATGCTTTAGTGGTTCTTAAAGGTACCTAGTTAAAAAACATTCTTCTGAAGATGAGTGCAACAGACCGTACTAAAATCCTTCAAAGTCACATTGCAGTCATCTCGCTGATTGAACAACGTGAATGGTCAATAAAAAGAATAATTAAGGTCCAACAAAAAATACCAAACAAAAAAATAACCGAACTCCAAAAAAAAAAAAGACAGTACAAAGTGAAAAATTACGGAAGTCGGTGTTTTTGGTATTGAATTTTCGTTTTTTGCCACCGACTTCCGATATAAAACTTAGTTTTAACCGACTTCCAAAAAAGGAGGAAGTTATATGTTCGTCGCGTATGTTTGTTTTTTTATTTTTATGTATGTGCACCGATTTGTGGAACGATTTTGAAAATTATTTTTTTGGTTGCAGTCCCAAGTTCTGCTTCAATTTGCCATAGCTCCCATCCATAGCACGCTTCCTTCGATATAAAAAATATAGCTTTGTTGAACCCATTTCCACCAGTGCTTATGCTATGTGGACCAATGAATATGATTGCTGGGCATCAAATGCATCTATAGAAACGTAGCATAGCACATCTCTGGTGGCAAGGCACCCTTAAACTGTCACTCAACGTTTGATAAACAATATCATTGTTCCCCGATTGTTTTATCTGAAGATATTCTTACATAAACAGCTGTGCTACAATTATGTTAGTGTACAATAAAAGCCATACAGGTGGAAAGTAATGATGTTAGTAATTTTGACTCAATGGACCTGTTCGATTTTTTCGAAGTCGTTTGCCTGAACTGGGAATCGTAACAACTGAAAAGCGAAAAAAGAACATCCTGTATTAATGTGACACGATGGCTGGTATCGCTTCAAATATCCACCTGTATATAGAATTCAAATTCCAACGTGACGATGCCGACTGACACAATTACTTTTTCCTGATGAGCTTCTCTTGTTAAATTAATTATTAATGTTATAAATAAAAATAAAAAATATTTCGAGCAACCTTAACTCATATGAGGAGTACACACGAATATAAAAAACACAATAAAAAGGATCATAAAAATTAAAATATAACAAACTAAAATAGTTAATATCTACCCTACTGACGGCAACATGTCTATCACAGCAGTGCCGTATGTATGAGCAATCCATCCGGTCCGCGATCATCGCTAGGACGGGATTGGTGCTGCCCCACACCCTACGCACCAAGGAGTGGTTATGATGTGCACATAATATCTTCAATTTCAAAATATCATAGTAATAAAAGTAAAGAAATTCACAAACAAAATCACTTTACTAAGGGATACTTTTGTCAACAGTATCTGAAGAACGGCTGCACCCAATACTTCACGACTGCCAACTCTGAGAAGAAAATCGCTGCCAATTGCAAGAGTAAGCAGCAGCAAGCTAAAGGCGGTCTACGAGACCCTATCCTTGATGATGTGGAAGACTTTGGAAGGCTTAATCAGGTATGTGATCTTTAAAATTTTAGCTTTATTCTTTCGTCTTCTTCTATTGAGTTACGTCGGTAGATAAAGCAAATTTTCGACTACAGCACGCTCAGCATGACCACAATATAAACGGGTTTTGTCAACGGAAGAATGGACAAAATGACAGATAAATAAAATAAAGAATTTTTTATTGACAAAAAAAAAACCATGGTGTTATACAAAAGGTAGGTAATGAGGTCAAAAGTCTACTATGAGTAGGTACCTACCGTTGCTACTACTACTAGGAAAATGCTGTATTCCCAACTAGCAAAACAGTTGAATAATGAATGAGTTATTCGGCTATAGATCGAATAAATGTTGAGTAGTTGCTACGTTGTAACCACAATGTAGTGTAAAAGCATTTATTACGACTTTTTTGCATTTTTCGCTTTTACGTGCTTTAACCGTGTCGTATAAACGTTAATCGTGCATTTATTCAATAGTCATATAGTAGCTAACATTTCTCGTTTATACCTATGTGAGTGCAGTAATAGCGCTATTAGAGTTGTCCATTCCCAAGTTTCATGTTTAAGAAGCTACTATATGGCTGCTACTCGATATTACTATTTTAGAGCAAATTAGCCGAATAAAAGCTGCTTATTTACTGAAAAGTATCTTGATGTCTGTAATAGCATGTTAAATCGATTAGTCGCATATAAGTGTTTATAATTCAGTTACTGAACTTGAATCGTTATGAATGCTGCTATAGCACATTTATTGCATTAGGTGTTGCATAACTGATTGTTAATTACTTAACAAGCTATATAATATCTCATCCAGCATACCAGTATTTTATTGAAAAATATTAACAATTTACTTTATGGATTACAATTAATAGAAAACTATTTTATGGAACGGAAAAAATATATAATTAAGGAACCCCAATATTGTCTAAATATGGCTGCATTATGTCATATAAATGAGATAACATTATACAATTATTCGACTGATAACCGATATATTGTCATTTTCGAGAACTGGGTCGGGCACATACCTATAGTATGGTATTTCCGATTTCACAAGACTGTATTTCAGAGCAAGTTGCTGGTGGATAATCCTGGCCACAAGGTTGTGCTTATGCAAGTAGTCTCAGCCAACCGTGCCGTCCTTCACAATATATTTCCGGTAGTTGTTCGTCATCATAACTTCATCCATAATCGCAAAGACAAAACCTTCGGTTTCCCCAAAGAGATCACCGGATCGCAGCCAGGATACGGACGCTAGTAGGTCTACATCGGGCCCATGTAACGCCCGGTAAAAACGCCCGTGAAGCTCTTTGATCTGCCATACCTCCCTGCGGTCATTAGTATCTAATACTATAGGTTTGCGCCAGTTCTCGTTAGCCAAGGATAGCGGGGTAAGGCCCTTGTCCACTGAGACCACATCTCGGTGCATCCCCACGTCGGCTTCTAGGAAGTATTCCCTGAGACTGCATACCTCACGCTTGTGCAAGGTCTTAGCATTTAAGAAGCCTCGACTTCCACACTTCCGCGGGATATACAGTCTCATCACCGATGAACGTGGGTGATGCATCCGTTATTAATCATTAGTGTGGTCCACAAATATATGTTAAATAACTCCTAAGATTTCATCGATACTTTGCACGTTCATTTACGTTTACATATGCAAAATTTTATAGACAGTACATTGCTATAATATTCTACATTAAGTTACTAGGTATATTCAATACTTCCATATTTGTACATATTTGTTCTAATACGTCACACACAAACTTCCGTTTCGGCAAAAGGAATTAAATATTCATAAAATAGTGACGAAATAACCGATACAGAGCGAAATTGTGGAATCAAAAAAAAAAGTCAAAAGTCAAACAATTTATTTCAATTAGGCACTTAAAAGGCACTTATGAACGTCAAGTTTACAAAAAATAGAATTGATTCTAGTCGCCCCTTCCAAAAGGTAGTTTTTGTATGGAGAAGAATGGGCAAGAAACTCCACCGTTACTCTTTTAAAATGTTTTCACAATATTTTGCATACATTAATTATATAATTATATGTGAAGACGATGCATCTAGAATAAGATTACTATACCGCGATGGGTAAAAAAGAATGAAAAATAAAGCAATTACAGATAAATTAAATATGTGACAGATACATGGTGCTCACATATTTACAAACATTGTAAAATTATACGATATTCCTAACATTTTAACAAGTAATACTAATAAGTCAGTGTGTGAGTTCAAGAAATCACAGAATGTAAAATCAGTGTTATAAAAAATAACAAATATATAATTTAATAAGCAACCAGTTTGATTTTGTCTAGACTCTAAATTGTCCTATGGAGCAGGACCAGCATGTTTCCAAGCATTCTTATCTTGGATATAATCCTCTAATTTGTAATATGCTTGTTTACAGAGTGTACTTTTAATATGAGTTTTAAATTTTCTTTCATTTAATTGTAATATATCACAAGGTATTTTATTGTAACATTTAACACAGTACCCCATAAAAGATGTATGTACTTTAGATAATCTGAAAAATGGTTGATCTATTTTATCTTTAAATAACACCTTAACTTTAAATAACCCCCCCCCCCCTTATCCCCTATCCCTATCCTTTGTCCCTTATCTTTTAATAACTTTTCTTTTTTCTTTCTTTGAATAACAGCAAATTCTTTGCTTTTAACTGACAAAAAAGACGATTTACAGCAAGTCGGCAACATTTACTCCATAATTTTGTTGATAGTAACGAAAAAGCTTTAACTCCATCCATAGTCATGGAAAGGCAGCAATATTGCTATTGCTACTCTAATTTGATTCAGTTTTGCTTTTACTCGATAATTATTCCACAATTATGTTCCTTATCCATGAGTAATACGACTTTCATAGCACTATTAGCTGAATAATTTGCGCCCAAATCGCGTTGAGAAAACATTTACTCCCTTTTTATACAACTTATTACATCTACATTATTGAACTATGAGCTGAAACAGAAACGTGGTCTCGACTATTATAGCACATGTTTTTGCCAGTTGGGTTTTGGGCGGCAGTGTCTTCGCATTACATTAAAAGGCCGAACGATTATTGTGAGCATACAAATAAATTTAGAATCTTATCAAAGATAAGGTTATGTACTAGTGAAAAGAAAACGTGTGTAGTGTAACTACAGATGTGTATGTTAGTGTATTTTGGTGGATGGTGATGTATGTATTTATGTATGTTGTGTGTGTGGGGTGTCGTGGCGTGTTATGTGAAAAACAAACACAATCTGTCGAACGTTCTTGTCAATCGGTTCTATGGTTTTCATGCTGGATTTCTGGCTTGAATGGCATTGACCGGGTACAGGGGACAGGGTAGTTGGTAAAAAATTGTGAAATTCTTTCGTGTAAATTGTACTAAAAAACAAGATGACGAAGTTAGTTCCGATTTTGACCACGAGCCACAACCTTAGGCGCTGTCCGCATTTTAAGTATGAAGCTACAAGTACGCGGTAGGCTCGTCTTGTCGGGCCAATTCAGTGAGTGTAACTTAGTCAGAAGATATAAGAATAACGCGATAGAAAGAGAAGCAACTTCTTGGTGAATATAACTGTAGATAATTAGCGCTGTGCGACCTGAATTGCACTTTATTGTGTCGTTGCAAGAGTTGCTTTTTATTTAAATAATTTTGCGGAGTGAATCTTCTGTACTACAATTATAGTTTTAATTATTTATTCACGTCCTAGACAGTAATCCGTTTACTCTGGATGTGTGGTCTATGCTTTGTTAAGCCTTTTCCACCATTTTGACCATTTTTCTAATGGCTGTTACTGCTAAGTAAACAATTTTATCTCTATATTTATGTTTGGGTACCTTTTTTTGATAGTTACAAAAAATTGGTAGTAGCTTTAAAAACTATACTACTAATTATAAAAAATAAATAAATACAGGGTGATTGGAAGATGGGTGCAAAGCTTTAAGGTGAAGATAGTATAGACAATTTAGAACCATTTAAGCCATGGTTGTCTTAGACGAAGTCTTACCAAATTTTTTTAACCAAATTTTAAAGTTTTTTTTCGGAAATTCTCAAAATTTAATGTAAACTGCATAATTATGGCCAAATTGAATGATAAATGAATTAATTTTTTATTTATTTAATTAAAGTAATGTGTAAGCAACCAAGCAAAACATGTTTTAGGCTTCTGTGTCCATTAGACATTTTTTTTACAGATATTTAAAGCTCAGAAAAAATAAAAAATTTGTACAATACGTCTCTTAAACCTTATTTAAAAAAAAAACGGAGGTTGCTTTTTTTGTTCAAACCTTTTTGAAGACATGCTTGATAATCGCTCTTTCTTTTGAGGTATCATTTATGCGGATATCTTACAAATTATTGAAATTAGGACCTACAAACCAATTCGAGGGAGAAATTTTAAATTTTAGGCAGTCTAACTAAACACAAAATTTTTGCTTAAAAGAATACTTTATGTGCTCGAAATGATAACATTGTTCAATTCTAAGAATTTTTGGCACATGCAGGAACCAATTGAGGGGAACCCATTGAGGGGATTCTCTAAACAATTGCCACCGAGCGCGGTGCGACGGCATTGCCAGGTAGAACGCCCAATGAATAGCAAAAAGCGATAAGAGTTGGTTTTTACAGCAAAATGGTCTTAGTTACTGAGGCAACAAAGTCGTTTTTCTTTAGTCAGGGTCAGTCGGTCTGTGATGAAGCCGTTACATCTTTTACTTATTAGTCAAACTACTGCCCTTGTGAGTGGACGTTGTCGTGTTGATTCACAATGTACCGTGTTCAGTTGTAGCCCTTTGCGTTCCTGCACGTGTTGTTTGCGTTAGTTTTGAACTTTTTTGTTTCACCGTGTCCAGTCGTAGCCTCGCGCTCCTGCACGTGTTGATTTTTGACTTAATTGTGTTGATTTGACATTTAGTGCGCTCCTACGCCGTTTTTCTTAATTGTTAAGTGACTATGGCTACTTTTTCCAATCAAGAATATGCGGATATCGTATTTATGTACGGTAGAGCAGACGGCAATGGATCTTTGGCGCGACGGATGTATCAAGAGCGCTATCCGAATCGCAGGATACCGAATGTCCGAGTGTTTTACAACACGTTTCGTCGTCTTGCCCAAGATGGGTTTCACCGCGTGGAACCTGGAGTCAACCCGAGCAGACACGAAACTGCCGTCGACGAAGACATTTTAGCAGTATTTCAAGCGGATCCTACTACCAGTACTAGAGCAGTAGCTCGAAATTTAAACATTTCTCAATGGAAGGTGTGGCATACAATGCACCAAAATGATAAGTATCCGTTCCAAGGCAGGAGTGTGCAAGGTCTAGTAGAGCAAGATCCTCAAAGAAGAATTCAGTTCTGCCGTTTCCTCCTCAACAGAGACATCGAAGATGCGTGGTTTCTGAAATCAATCTTGTGGACGGATGAAAGTAAATTTTCAAGGGAAGGTATTAAAAACTTTCACAACATCCATGAATGGGCCGACGCAGACAACAATCCACATTTTAAGAAGCAGGTGTCATTTCAGATGAAATTCTCTGTGAATGTATGGGCTGGAATAATTGGCAGAAGATTGATTGGGCCCCACTTTTTGCCTGATCCATTGAATGGCGAAAATTATTTGCAATTTCTGCAAATTGATTTACCACTGCTGGTAGAGGAATCAGGTGTCCCGATCTTCGAAAGCGACCGAACAGTCATCTTTCAGCAAGACGGCTGTCCAGCGCATTGGACTTTAAATGTAAGGGAACACCTCAACAATTGCTTTCCTGATAGCTGGATCGGTAGGGATGGACCCATCCCTTGGCCCGCTCGCTCCCCAGATCTGACCCCGTTGGACTTTTTCGTGTGGGGCCGGGCCAAGAAACTGGTGTATAACAACATAGAAATAAACACTAGAGAAGAATTGATACAAAGAATAAATTCAGCGTTTGAGACAATGAAGCAGGAGATGATGTTGAAAATAACGACTACAGAAGTTAGAAGACGGGGCCGTGCTTGTATTAGGAATCACGGCCGTCATTTTGAACATGAAAAATAAATAATTTTAATTCAAATGTTGTTTTAATTAGTCTGCCTAAAATAAAAAATTTCTCCCTCAAATTGGTTTGTAGGCCCTAATTTCAATAATTTGTAAGATATCCGCATAAATGATACCTCAAAAGAAAGAGCGATTATCAAGCATGTCTTCAAAAAGGTTTGAACAAAAAAAGCACCCTCCGTTTTTTTTTTTAATAAGGTTTAAAAGACGTATTGTACAAATTTTTTATTTTTTCTGAGCTTTAAATATCTGTAAAAAAAATGTCTAATGACACAGAAGCCTAAAACATGTTTTGCTTGATTGCTTACACATTACTTTCATTAAATAAATAAAAAATGAATTCATTTATCATTCAATTTGGCCATAATTATGCAGTTTACATAAAATTTTGAGAATTTCCGAAAAAAAACTTAAAAATTTGGTTAAAAATATTTGGTAAGACTTCATCTAAGACAACCATGGCTTAAATGGTTCTAAATTGTCTGTACTATCTTCGCCTTAAAGCTTTGCACCCATCTTCCAATCACCCTGTATAATAATAAATAATAATAATAATACCATTATAGTGAGCCAATAGCGCTTATCTAATATCTAGCTAGCCTAGTTCTATGCCTGATTTTGACTGAAATATAATTATTATTTGTTTTCCAGGCTCTATCCCGCGTCGGTCTCACAGAAGAAGAAAAGAAAGCGGTATACTCTGTAGTGGGCGCCGTGTTACACCTCGGTAACGTCCAGTTCGAAGAGGACAGCGGCGCGCGCGGCGGCTGTCGCGTGGCGCCGCACTCGGAGCTGGCGCTGGCCACCGCCGCCGGCCTGCTGGGCGTGGACCCCGGCGAGCTGCGGATGGCGCTCGTGTCGCGCCTCATGCAGAGCTCGCGGGGCGGGATCAAGGGGACCGCTATCATGTGAGTGTTACAATCCCTGGCCACGGCCGCCGGCCTGCTGGGCGTGGACCCCGGCGAGCTGCGGATGGCGCTCGTGTCGCGCCTCATGCAGAGCTCGCGGGGCGGGATCAAGGGGACCGCTATCATGTGAGTGTTACAATCCCTGGCCACGGCCGCCGGCCTGCTGGGCGTGGACCCCGGCGAGCTGCGGATGGCGCTCGTGTCGCGCCTCATGCAGAGCTCGCGGGGCGGGATCAAGGGGACCGCTATCATGTGAGTGTTACAATCCCTGGCCACGGCCGCCGGCCTGCTGGGCGTGGACCCCGGCGAGCTGCGGATGGCGCTCGTGTCGCGCCTCATGCAGAGCTCGCGGGGCGGGATCAAGGGGACCGCTATCATGTGAGTGTTACAATCCCTGGCCACGGCCGCCGGCCTGCTGGGCGTGGACCCCGGCGAGCTGCGGATGGCGCTCGTGTCGCGCCTCATGCAGAGCTCGCGGGGCGGGATCAAGGGGACCGCTATCATGTGAGTGTTACAATCCCTGGCCACGGCCGCCGGCCTGCTGGGCGTGGACCCCGGCGAGCTGCGGATGGCGCTCGTGTCGCGCCTCATGCAGAGCTCGCGGGGCGGGATCAAGGGGACCGCTATCATGTGAGTGTTACAATCCCTGGCCACGGCCGCCGGCCTGCTGGGCGTGGACCCCGGCGAGCTGCGGATGGCGCTCGTGTCGCGCCTCATGCAGAGCTCGCGGGGCGGGATCAAGGGGACCGCTATCATGTGAGTGTTACAATCCCTGGCCACGGCCGCCGGCCTGCTGGGCGTGGACCCCGGCGAGCTGCGGATGGCGCTCGTGTCGCGCCTCATGCAGAGCTCGCGGGGCGGGATCAAGGGGACCGCTATCATGTGAGTGTTACAATCCCTGGCCACGGCCGCCGGCCTGCTGGGCGTGGACCCCGGCGAGCTGCGGATGGCGCTCGTGTCGCGCCTCATGCAGAGCTCGCGGGGCGGGATCAAGGGGACCGCTATCATGTGAGTGTTACAATCCCTGGCCACGGCCGCCGGCCTGCTGGGCGTGGACCCCGGCGAGCTGCGGATGGCGCTCGTGTCGCGCCTCATGCAGAGCTCGCGGGGCGGGATCAAGGGGACCGCTATCATGTGAGTGTTACAATCCCTGGCCACGGCCGCCGGCCTGCTGGGCGTGGACCCCGGCGAGCTGCGGATGGCGCTCGTGTCGCGCCTCATGCAGAGCTCGCGGGGCGGGATCAAGGGGACCGCTATCATGTGAGTGTTACAATCCCTGGCCACGGCCGCCGGCCTGCTGGGCGTGGACCCCGGCGAGCTGCGGATGGCGCTCGTGTCGCGCCTCATGCAGAGCTCGCGGGGCGGGATCAAGGGGACCGCTATCATGTGAGTGTTACAATCCCTGGCCACGGCCGCCGGCCTGCTGGGCGTGGACCCCGGCGAGCTGCGGATGGCGCTCGTGTCGCGCCTCATGCAGAGCTCGCGGGGCGGGATCAAGGGGACCGCTATCATGTGAGTGTTACAATCCCTGGCCACGGCCGCCGGCCTGCTGGGCGTGGACCCCGGCGAGCTGCGGATGGCGCTCGTGTCGCGCCTCATGCAGAGCTCGCGGGGCGGGATCAAGGGGACCGCTATCATGTGAGTGTTACAATCCCTGGCCACGGCCGCCGGCCTGCTGGGCGTGGACCCCGGCGAGCTGCGGATGGCGCTCGTGTCGCGCCTCATGCAGAGCTCGCGGGGCGGGATCAAGGGGACCGCTATCATGTGAGTGTTACAATCCCTGGCCACGGCCGCCGGCCTGCTGGGCGTGGACCCCGGCGAGCTGCGGATGGCGCTCGTGTCGCGCCTCATGCAGAGCTCGCGGGGCGGGATCAAGGGGACCGCTATCATGTGAGTGTTACAATCCCTGGCCACCGCCGCCGGCCTGCTGGGCGTGGACCCCGGCGAGCTGCGGATGGCGCTCGTGTCGCGCCTCATGCAGAGCTCGCGGGGCGGGATCAAGGGGACCGCTATCATGTGAGTGTTACAATCCCTGGCCACGGCCGCCGGCCTGCTGGGCGTGGACCCCGGCGAGCTGCGGATGGCGCTCGTGTCGCGCCTCATGCAGAGCTCGCGGGGCGGGATCAAGGGGACCGCTATCATGTGAGTGTTACAATCCCTGGCCACGGCCGCCGGCCTGCTGGGCGTGGACCCCGGCGAGCTGCGGATGGCGCTCGTGTCGCGCCTCATGCAGAGCTCGCGGGGCGGGATCAAGGGGACCGCTATCATGTGAGTGTTACAATCCCTGGCCACGGCCGCCGGCCTGCTGGGCGTGGACCCCGGCGAGCTGCGGATGGCGCTCGTGTCGCGCCTCATGCAGAGCTCGCGGGGCGGGATCAAGGGGACCGCTATCATGTGAGTGTTACAATCCCTGGCCACGGCCGCCGGCCTGCTGGGCGTGGACCCCGGCGAGCTGCGGATGGCGCTCGTGTCGCGCCTCATGCAGAGCTCGCGGGGCGGGATCAAGGGGACCGCTATCATGTGAGTGTTACAATCCCTGGCCACGGCCGCCGGCCTGCTGGGCGTGGACCCCGGCGAGCTGCGGATGGCGCTCGTGTCGCGCCTCATGCAGAGCTCGCGGGGCGGGATCAAGGGGACCGCTATCATGTGAGTGTTACAATCCCTGGCCACGGCCGCCGGCCTGCTGGGCGTGGACCCCGGCGAGCTGCGGATGGCGCTCGTGTCGCGCCTCATGCAGAGCTCGCGGGGCGGGATCAAGGGGACCGCTATCATGTGAGTGTTACAATCCCTGGCCACGGCCGCCGGCCTGCTGGGCGTGGACCCCGGCGAGCTGCGGATGGCGCTCGTGTCGCGCCTCATGCAGAGCTCGCGGGGCGGGATCAAGGGGACCGCTATCATGTGAGTGTTACAATCCCTGGCCACGGCCGCCGGCCTGCTGGGCGTGGACCCCGGCGAGCTGCGGATGGCGCTCGTGTCGCGCCTCATGCAGAGCTCGCGGGGCGGGATCAAGGGGACCGCTATCATGTGAGTGTTACAATCCCTGGCCACCGCCGCCGGCCTGCTGGGCGTGGACCCCGGCGAGCTGCGGATGGCGCTCGTGTCGCGCCTCATGCAGAGCTCGCGGGGCGGGATCAAGGGGACCGCTATCATGTGAGTGTTACAATCCCTGGCCACGGCCGCCGGCCTGCTGGGCGTGGACCCCGGCGAGCTGCGGATGGCGCTCGTGTCGCGCCTCATGCAGAGCTCGCGGGGCGGGATCAAGGGGACCGCTATCATGTGAGTGTTACAATCCCTGGCCACGGCCGCCGGCCTGCTGGGCGTGGACCCCGGCGAGCTGCGGATGGCGCTCGTGTCGCGCCTCATGCAGAGCTCGCGGGGCGGGATCAAGGGGACCGCTATCATGTGAGTGTTACAATCCCTGGCCACGGCCGCCGGCCTGCTGGGCGTGGACCCCGGCGAGCTGCGGATGGCGCTCGTGTCGCGCCTCATGCAGAGCTCGCGGGGCGGGATCAAGGGGACCGCTATCATGTGAGTGTTACAATCCCTGGCCACGGCCGCCGGCCTGCTGGGCGTGGACCCCGGCGAGCTGCGGATGGCGCTCGTGTCGCGCCTCATGCAGAGCTCGCGGGGCGGGATCAAGGGGACCGCTATCATGTGAGTGTTACAATCCCTGGCCACGGCCGCCGGCCTGCTGGGCGTGGACCCCGGCGAGCTGCGGATGGCGCTCGTGTCGCGCCTCATGCAGAGCTCGCGGGGCGGGATCAAGGGGACCGCTATCATGTGAGTGTTACAATCCCTGGCCACGGCCGCCGGCCTGCTGGGCGTGGACCCCGGCGAGCTGCGGATGGCGCTCGTGTCGCGCCTCATGCAGAGCTCGCGGGGCGGGATCAAGGGGACCGCTATCATGTGAGTGTTACAATCCCTGGCCACGGCCGCCGGCCTGCTGGGCGTGGACCCCGGCGAGCTGCGGATGGCGCTCGTGTCGCGCCTCATGCAGAGCTCGCGGGGCGGGATCAAGGGGACCGCTATCATGTGAGTGTTACAATCCCTGGCCACGGCCGCCGGCCTGCTGGGCGTGGACCCCGGCGAGCTGCGGATGGCGCTCGTGTCGCGCCTCATGCAGAGCTCGTGGGGCGGGATCAAGGGGACCGCTATCATGTGAGTGTTACAATCCCTGGCCACGGCCGCCGGCCTGCTGGGCGTGGACCCCGGCGAGCTGCGGATGGCGCTCGTGTCGCGCCTCATGCAGAGCTCGCGGGGCGGGATCAAGGGGACCGCTATCATGTGAGTGTTACAATCCCTGGCCACGGCCGCCGGCCTGCTGGGCGTGGACCCCGGCGAGCTGCGGATGGCGCTCGTGTCGCGCCTCATGCAGAGCTCGCGGGGCGGGATCAAGGGGACCGCTATCATGTGAGTGTTACAATCCCTGGCCACGGCCGCCGGCCTGCTGGGCGTGGACCCCGGCGAGCTGCGGATGGCGCTCGTGTCGCGCCTCATGCAGAGCTCGCGGGGCGGGATCAAGGGGACCGCTATCATGTGAGTGTTACAATCCCTGGCCACGGCCGCCGGCCTGCTGGGCGTGGACCCCGGCGAGCTGCGGATGGCGCTCGTGTCGCGCCTCATGCAGAGCTCGCGGGGCGGGATCAAGGGGACCGCTATCATGTGAGTGTTACAATCCCTGGCCACGGCCGCCGGCCTGCTGGGCGTGGACCCCGGCGAGCTGCGGATGGCGCTCGTGTCGCGCCTCATGCAGAGCTCGCGGGGCGGGATCAAGGGGACCGCTATCATGTGAGTGTTACAATCCCTGGCCACGGCCGCCGGCCTGCTGGGCGTGGACCCCGGCGAGCTGCGGATGGCGCTCGTGTCGCGCCTCATGCAGAGCTCGCGGGGCGGGATCAAGGGGACCGCTATCATGTGAGTGTTACAATCCCTGGCCACGGCCGCCGGCCTGCTGGGCGTGGACCCCGGCGAGCTGCGGATGGCGCTCGTGTCGCGCCTCATGCAGAGCTCGCGGGGCGGGATCAAGGGGACCGCTATCATGTGAGTGTTACAATCCCTGGCCACGGCCGCCGGCCTGCTGGGCGTGGACCCCGGCGAGCTGCGGATGGCGCTCGTGTCGCGCCTCATGCAGAGCTCGCGGGGCGGGATCAAGGGGACCGCTATCATGTGAGTGTTACAATCCCTGGCCACGGCCGCCGGCCTGCTGGGCGTGGACCCCGGCGAGCTGCGGATGGCGCTCGTGTCGCGCCTCATGCAGAGCTCGCGGGGCGGGATCAAGGGGACCGCTCTATCATGTGAGTGTTACAATCCCTGGCCACGGCCGCCGGCCTGCTGGGCGTGGACCCCGGCGAGCTGCGGATGGCGCTCGTGTCGCGCCTCATGCAGAGCTCGCGGGGCGGGATCAAGGGGACCGCTATCATGTGAGTGTTACAATCCCTGGCCACGGCCGCCGGCCTGCTGGGCGTGGACCCCGGCGAGCTGCGGATGGCGCTCGTGTCGCGCCTCATGCAGAGCTCGCGGGGCGGGATCAAGGGGACCGCTATCATGTGAGTGTTACAATTTGTTTGTTGTAGTTGTTATTTGCTACAATAGTTATTTATGCTACAAGTGCGAAAGGTAGGTAATTTCTGACGAGTGGCATTTTAATTCATGAGCGAGCGAGTGTATAAGTCGACACGAGTCGGAAATCATCCTACGCACGTGTATCATACAACGTTTTAATATGCATTGTGCGAGGAAATTAAAAAGTAACGAGCGAGCCTTACGGTAGTCGCCTATGATGTGTAACATCTAACATATGACGACATATATAAATGATAAAAACAACATTCATGACTTTGAGTTTCAAGTTCGACTTCGACCTTGACCTTGACCTTGACTTTGCCTTCGACTTTGACTCTGACTTTTGACTTTGACTTTTTGATTTGACCATCGTCATCGCCATCGCCATCGTTATCATCATCATCTGATTTGTAAAACTTTTCTCAAATAATAAAATCTCTGAGACGGGCTGACGACGGCTTCAAATATTTAAAAAAAAACAGAAAAGTAAAAAGCACTAGTGAAAAAAAGTGACACTTTCCGCACAAATTGACTGCTTGGAAACGCTCTTTTCGAGCAAATGCATTGTAAAAGCATTTTAAGTCGTAAATTTTTAAGGTCTAGGATGCCAATTATTTTATTTAAAAATATTGTTGGCTAATAGAGATTTAATTATTTTTTTCAAACCAAAAAAAAATACCAACTTACGTTTTAAAATAACTGCTAGACAAAGACGGCACTATCGCAGAAGTGACGTCACGACTGTGTAACTATGAAGTTGTATGTAGGTGTGTAGTATGAACTAGCGTCATATCTACATTATTCTTACCGCGCGACAAGGACGGGAATAACCCCTTCCAAAAATTTTTAAAACGTGTAGCTTCTCCATATTTCCATCGAAATTACAGATGTTTTCTATTACCTCATTTTACTATTTATTTATTTATTACTAGGCTCTTCAACAATGAGTACACTATTACTTTATAATTAGTACATTTCAAACTTAAATCTAAGCCTCATTACTATTCCTTCTTTGAAATAACATTATTTGTTCAAACATTTCTAGTATTAGTCTTCCCTATCGTAATAAATGTAAAGTATCAAAAATCACCAAAATATTCTTTTTCGGTGACTAACCTGGTGTCAGAGTTTTAAAGCCGCCTATGGATCCCTGACTTGTCTTGACATGATTGTCGTCGAGAAATATCTCTCAGGCATGCCATTTCCTCACAATGTTTTCCTTCACCGTTTTTGAAGCAAGTGATAATTTTACAATACACGATACGAATCCAAAAAGTCACAGGTGCATTGGGTTCGAACTGAGACCCATGATTTGGCAGTCCGACGGGCACACCACTAGGCTATCACTGCTCTAATATATTGAAATTAATCAAACAAAAACTTCCTAAATACAGAAAGGGTAATAAAACCATTATATTTTATTCCCAGGGTACCTCTAAAGACGTACGAAGCGAACAACGCACGCGACGCGCTCGCTAAGGCCGTATACAGCCGGCTGTTCGACTACATCGTGCATCGTATTAACACCAGCATTCCCTTCCAAGCGTCCGCTTACTACATCGGAGTGCTCGATATCGCTGGCTTCGGTAAGTTTACCTAACTGCATATTACTGTACTGAGACACATTGTAGCCAATAGGCAAGCTAATGTGCCAAATAAGCCGTAGATGGGCTGACTGTTGAAGACGTCTTTTTGAGTGGAGACCACATGACGGCAAACGTAAAGTTCAAACTCTTTATTGCATTCATGTGTACATTAAGGTGTTACATATATGTAAGGAAGTTCCAACATGAAACCCGGTTAGGGCACGGCAACATAATATACGTAGGTATATAATAACAAATATTAAAAAATTGAACAAAACAAGCACCCAGTGCAAGTTTCTTTAACAAATATAATTAATATCGATAATAATATTACTAGTATTAAGTTTGTGTAGTTATTTTAATTAATATAATGAGGTTATTAAATTATTTTATTTATGTATATTAATTATAATATTTTATTAATTTGTACTAACTATTATATTTCATTAATTTTTATTAGCTGTTGTATTTAATTAATTTATATTTTTTAATAATTTTTTTCTAAGTATTCTGCGACCGAATAAAAGCATTTTTGTTCCTACGTAAGGACCGTCCTTACGTAGGAACAAAAATGCTTTATGAGCAATGGGTAGCTCGCCGTCCGATAAGGACCAGGCCCGGCTCGACGGCGCGTTGTGTTCCACGCGCGCCTCAAGGAGATGTCAGCACCAACTGACGGGGTCTGCTAAGACCGATGCCTGCCGGGGTCGCGGGAAAATCCGAAACGGATACCGTGGCCCCTGGCAACGTACAGGCAACTGAAGGAACACGGGTGGGTTTTAGTCAGCAAGAGTCCGAGTGGGAGAAGTTATTTGATAACTTCCCACCCAAAAAAACAAACATAAAAGGTTCCCACGTAAGGTTCGCCTTCATGGTAGGTGGAGTTACAACACGAGCAGGGTGGCTAGTAGCAGCTGGATTAGAGAACCCGACAATCCAGACTGATTTTAACATATAAAAATCTCTTTAAAATAATTATTAAGGTACACAAGTTCTGTGCGTTATTATAGAGATATCGTACCTGTATACTTTTTCTATTAATTATCGAAAGATCTATCAACAGTGTAGCATATAAAATAGGGAAGATGATAAAACATTTTTTTTAGTCCGTCTTTGAGATTATAAAAAAATATTGGACACGTATTTTTTCTGTTTTTACTTAATCTAAAGATTACGGCGATGCATTGAGGTAAAATGTACCATGACGTCACGAGTATGTAGATTTTATACATACTAGTGACGTATCGACCGCCACTCCCCAACTTAAAATGCGTATTATCTAAGTAATTTTTTATTAATATGATAAAGCAAAAAATACGTGTCTAATATTTTTTTATTATCTAACTGACGGACTAATTAGATTTTTTTTTTTTACCCAGGCATCGTACCTATTATCGAAAGATCTATCAACAATGTAGCATATAAAATTCAAAATCAGGTTTCCAACAATAAATAGTTTGAAAAATTGTGGAAATGAAATGAAATGAAATTGTTTATTCGGTAAATAGGATATAGGAATCACTTTTACACGTCATATTAAAAATATATTAAATTTTGCTAGATGAGTTCGGCGTTTCCTATCCGACTATGCTGAGAAGAAAGGCCGAAACAAACTCAGAGGTCACAGTCTCTTTTAAAGTCCAGACATAATCTTGGTCAAGCCATATCAAAGAACATTTCAGACATTAATCTACATGGTCCTCCCATGTAGATTAATGTCTGAAATGGTCTTTTGAGAAAAGAACCACACAGATTTGAGTGGACCTGTCCAGTCAGTGCAAGCATTTGTCAGTAATCGTGGAGCTCAACTCAGAACATAAGGAGCTCAACTCGACGAACAATACCAAAGAAAGGACATTTGGGTAGGCCGCATAAACTACTCAAACTGCCAGACCATCATTAAAACTAACTGAGAAAGGAAAAAAAGGAGTAATGAAAAAAAAAAAAAAAAAAAAAAAAAATATCCGCATAGTCCTCACATTCACAATAGGTAATTAAAATAATATTATACTTTACAAGGTAATCATGTCATTTTGTTTTAATGTTTAAATAAAACTTGTATATTTTAATGATTTTACTAAATAATTCTAATGTCAAGTTTTATCACAAGGTTTAGCAGAGCGAGCAGCTCAATCCCAAGCTTTTTTATCTTCTAAAGAATCTGAAATTTTATAGTACCCTTTTTTACAAAGTTTGGTTTTAATACAAATTTTAAATCGTTTAATGGGTAAGTTTCTAATGTCAATGGGAGGTTTGTTGTAAAAGCGTATACATTGACCCATGAACGAGTTGCCTACTCTGTGGAGACAAGTGCGATGTACAGCAAGGTTGTGTTTATTCCTGGTATTTAAACTATGAATATCGGAAATTTTCTTAAAATTTGATATATACATTATTAGTGTTAGGTTTTCAAAAATATATTGTGAGGCTAGAGTCAGAATATTTACTTCTTTGAATTTTCCTCGAAGGGAATCTCTCGGACCTAGGTTGTAAATGGCTCGAACAGCCCTTTTCTTTAGAACAAAGATAGTATTAATGTCCGCACAGGTTCCCCAGAGAAGAATCCCATATGACATAAGACTATGAAAATAACTAAAATAAACAATTCTGGCTGTATCTACGTCAGTTATCTGTCTAATTTTTTTAACAGCATAGGCGGCCGAACTAAGCCTTCCTGACAATTTTTCTATGTGTGGGCCCCATTGTAATTTACCATCAATAGTGATTCCAAGAAAAACTGTCGACTCAACGGGGTCCAGCTCTATTCCATTAACTTGAACATTGGTAGTTAGCTGCCTGACATTTGGCGTTGAAATTTTTATGAGTTTAGTCTTGTTTTCGTTCAGAAGAAGATTATTTACATTAAACCAATGCACAACTTTAGAGAGTGCATCGTTAATTTGTTCAAAGTTAACTAACTGACATTTGATTAAAAAAATAAGGGAAGTGTCATCTGCGAATAATACGATCTTGTGATTATTCCTTATGTGGTAAGGTAAGTCATTTATATAAATTAAAAATAAGAAAGGACCTAGAATTGAACCCTGCGGAACGCCCATGGTGACTGCAGATCCTGCAGATCTCTTGCCATTAACATCGACCCTCTGAATTCTGTTGTTCAGATAAGAAGTCAGAAGGTCGAGAGCCTTGTCCCTCATACCAGAGTGGTACAGTTTCTTAATGAGTGTATCATGATGTACGCAATCGAAGGCCTTCGACAAGTCGCAGAAAATGCCAAGAGCATCCTGCGACTCCTCCTAGGCTTCGAATATGCTCTTCAGTATACACTCGGTATTTCAATATATCTTCGGACAAAATATATTACGGAACTGCAATTAATTTTTACTTCTTCCACAGAATACTTCCAAATGAACAGCTTCGAGCAGTTCTGCATCAACTACTGCAACGAGAAGCTGCAGCAGTTCTTCAACGAGCGTATCCTGAAGAACGAGCAGGAGCTGTATAAGCGAGAGGGGCTGAACGTGCCGGAGATCAGATTCGTGGACAATCAGGATTGTATTGGTAAGTTGTTTTTATTAGTTAAACTTTTCAGAATAATATTTATGCTAGATATAAGAGGAGCTCGTGGCTAAGTAATAACAACCGCACTGGTCGATCCATCAGGTTAAGCTACGCTTGCCGAGGCAGGTCCGTGGATGGGTGACCATCTTTATATACCGAGACTCCTCCGTGCCTCGGAAAGCACGTTAAGCCGTTGGTCCCGGCTGTCATTCGTGGATCTTTGACAGTCGTTACGGGTCGTCAGAAGCGTGAAAGTCTGTCAACCAGTCTTACCAACGGGTATCGTATTAGTCAGTTACTGGGTTGTGGAGGTCAGATAGGCAGTCGCTCCATGTAAAATACTGGTATTCAGCTGAATCCGGTTAGACTGGAAGCCAACACCAACATATGTGGGAAAAGGCTGGGCAGATTGATTGATTGATTTAAGGTAGATATTGGTCGCTGTTAGCAGCTAGATCGATTTAAAATGTCCTTTCTTTGGTATTGTTCGTCGAGTTGAGCTCCTTATGTTCTGAGTTGAGCTCCACGATTACTGACAAATGCTTGCACTGACTGGACAGGTCCACTCAAATCTGTGTGATTCTTTTCTCAAAAGTGTTAAATGGCCCATGTGAGCAGTGGACTGCAATAGGCAGATAAATAAATGATAATTATCATATTCAAATTCCAAATTAAATACTTAATTGTTTGCTTTATTTCCTTAGATTTAATCGAGAGCAAGAACCACGGAATCTTCCATTTGCTGGACGAAGAATCAAAGCTTCCAAAACCTGAGTTCAGTCACTTTACACATTCCGTACATAAACAACTGGCTGTGAATAATAACAGGTAATGCATAACTATAAACGATCCAATGTTTTAATAGAAGTTCAGTTAGTTTATTTTTGAAAGTTGTTACTGGTTCCTCTTTTATGGAATTAGGAATGTGGGTAAAATAGCCGGTGCCATACCAAAAACACTTTTCCTTAACAAAGCAGCTGCTATATCCACCTTTGCGTAACAAAAAGAGCAATTTTTAAAATGTAAAGGTACGAAAATGTCAATATTTTTTTTTTAATTGGACCCCAGCTATCAGTAACTTTCAATCCAAATATTGCTCGTAGGTAGCATTTTTCTGTTTTCGCAGTTAAGAGCGTTCATTCTTAAAGTTGGCACGTCGCAAATAGCTGTCAAATATTTACCTGATTTGATTAATTTGGTAATATTACTGTATAGAAATATGAAATATCGCTAACTAGTGAACAAAAATATTAATAATGAATCTCAGTTATAACATCTCAGTGACACTGAATTTGATGTTGTAACCGTTTTAGGTGCAAAAAGGGCATGTTTCCAAATATTTTTTACATCTAAAACTAAATATTCGGTGTTACGATATTAATGATTGCATTTCATAATCAATATTTTAGTTCACTAGCTAGCGAAATATTTGACAGCTATTTGCAACGTTGCTGAATTTCAGAAAGCAAGCTCTTAAACCAGAATCTTCGTATTTCCGAATTAACACGAACGTGGCGCCACACAGTAACCCCTCACAGAGGCAATGATTCAAGTGCTATACTGCCGCGGTTTGTAATAGTACACCTATCTTTGCGTGTTAGTACGAAGTATTTTCTCTGTCTGGTTACCTACTCTGGTCGTAAATCGTCATTTGTCACTCAAAACTTTCAAAACATTTTTCATATTGCATAGAGTTAATAATCTGCAATATTATAATCATGATAATACAAAATAGGTAAGTACTTTCATGGTTCTAACATCTCTATCGATAGATCTCATCATTACGTGTTCGTATTTCCGAAGTTTCCCTGACGCGCGTACTTTTCATGGGAAATCTTTATTTGCTTTGTCAGTCGAATCATTTTAAATACTATTTCCAGATTACAAGTGCCCCGCACGTCTCGTTTGAAGGCTCACCGCACACTGCGCGATGATGAAGGATTCTTGTTGAGACACTTTGCTGGCGCCGTCTGCTATAATACGGTAAATATTTTAACAATAATTTATTTGTAACATCTGTTCATACCTACCTGTATTAAGCAAATAAATAATTTCATTTGATTTGATTTGAATAACCTCTAGTCGATCATGTTACCTACACTCAATTGAAATAAGATTAGTAAATAAAACTTTTTTAGAGTCCGTTCAACCGATTTTGACTTCTATTGCGTTGGTGGCATGACAAATGGCAGCTGTAGTAAACAGTTGGTATTGTAACCACTTTTTTTACTTTAAATGCCGTCCTTATGCTTACGGTACAGAAGTGTCAGAATCGGTTGAACGGACTGTAAAAAAGGTTTGTTTAAATTTCTAGTCTTATTACAAATGGAGTATAGTTGTTTTTGGTATTTATAAACTTCAGCATCAAAGATCGCATTACTTTTTTTTAAATAATGTAGTTAAGGCGTCGCCTCTCATGCACGAGGTTGTGGGTTCTAATCTCTATTTATCGTCCCTGTGGTTAGCAAAACGTTTACTATTAATAGACGAGTTCACTTTCAGGCATTACGCGAATATTTAAGTATACTGCTACAGAAAGTCTGATCACGTCTCAAATAATTAAATCCTCTGCCAAATATCAAATTTACATACAAATTACTTTGTGAAAATAATTTCATCACCAAAGCTCTCAAAACGGTGAAGGAAAACATCGTGAGGAAACCGGCGTGTCTTAAGTACAAAAATTCAAAGACATGTGACATCTACCAACCCGCACTGGGCCCGCGTGGAAGAGTACGACCGACTCCCTCTCTCCTAGAGGAGGCCTGTGTCCCAACAGTGGGAACACAATAGTAAAATACACCATATTTAACCATACGAAACGCAAATTACAGAAAAAATAAGCCTAAATTTAAAAAGATTATCAACACACATAACATCGATCCTGCAATATCTTTTGATAACTCAAAACTTCTTCTCCACAGAACCAATTCATAGAGAAAAACAACGACGCCCTCCACGCGTCCTTAGAATTCCTCGTCCAGGAGTCGAACAGCAAGCTAGTGCAGCAACTGTTCCAGAATACCGACAACAACAACGCTAAAGGAAAACTCAACTTTATCTCTGTGGGCGCTAAGTTCCAAGCGCAACTGTCGCAGTTGATGGACAAACTGAAGGAGAACGTGAGTACTACGTAGTAGCAATTCTCCCCCTTATATGTTTTTTTTTTTTCAGCTATTATATATGACAGCATCGTACAAGTGACCCCGTCGGTGTTGTTACTTAAAATTATGAGTTTTGTGTAGAGCTAATTCCGGCTAAACTGCATTCTCCCATATCAGTACATGACTATAAAATATTTTTCTTCATTCCCAGGGCACAAACTTCATCCGCTGCATAAAACCAAACTCCCGCATGGTGGGTCGCGAGGTGGAAGGTTCTCTAGTACTAACTCAACTGGAGTGTTCGGGCACTATCGCCGTGTTGGAGCTCATGGAGCACGGCTACCCGTCACGGGCGCCCTTCAATGATCTACACGAGATGTACATAAAATATCTGCCGCAGAAGCTGCAAAAACTGTCCGCAAAGTTGTTCTGTGAGGTGAGTGGTTATGAGTAAATTGGTAGCAAGGAAGTTAGAGCAATTGGGAGCTGAGAAAAATTGGTACAAACTTATCAAAGTAAAGTTTTTTTAGAAAGTCCACACTACTTAATAAAAAAATATTCCCGTTATATATCGGCTGCAAAATGTCGATGTCGGTGGGTTTTAGACAATATGCTGTCAAAAAACGCTTTCCAGATGAATGGCCTTCATTTTATGGCGTGATATGGCTCTGTTTTGCTGGGAAACCCGAGCTCTACGTTGAAGGCACAAAATTCGTGCCCTGACATGTAACATAAATTATTTGAATTCATATTTAGCAGCACTTCGCTCGCAGTAGGAACATCATAAGTATATGCTTATTTATGGTTTAAACCTTCAACTACTAATCCCCATTTTCCATTCTCCAGGCAATAGTCCACAGTCTCGGCCTCTCAGACAAAGACTACAAGTTCGGCGTAACCCGCGTGTTCTTCCGTCCGGGCAAGTACTCCGAGTTCGACACCATGATGAAGTCGGACCCGGACAACCTGAAGTCCATCGTGGACGCCGTGCTGTCCTGGCTCGTCAAGTCCCGCTGGAGGAAGTCCATCTTCGCTGTCCTCTCCATTATTAAATGTTTGTAGTTTATAAAGTACTAGCAGCGCCCCGCGCTTCCACTCAAATAAATCTCAATCCCGTGGGAATATCGGGATAAAAAGTATCCTATGTGTTAATCCAAGTTATAAACTATCTGTGTGCCAAATTTCATCCAAATCCGTTCAGTAGTATTTGCGACTATATACAAATGGGCGCGGGTGTTAATGACAATTTATCATAAACCTCGGCTAGAGACTGTATGGTACATTTTCATTGACACCTGCACCTTGAGGTCTTCATTCCTACTTAACTGATCCTCACGAATTTTATCTCAACAGTAAAGAATAAGATAGTCTACCGCCGAGAATGCCTAATCCTCCTACAAAAGACGATCCGCGGCCACTTGGTCCGTCGCAGGCACCGCCCTCGGTACCAAGGGATCGCCAAGATCAACGCGTTGCAACATAACCTCAAAGATATGGAGTCTGTGACGTCACAGCTGAAAAAAGAGAAGGATAGTGCGCAGAGGAATATCGAGAACTTGAGGAATTCTATTAGGAATGCTTGTGCTGCTATAAAGGTAAGACTGGATTTTTTCTCTTGTATCGGCACGTAATATATCGTATCAAAAATCGCTGTATGCGGGAAGCACCGAACCCGTCGACGTGGCGGTGCTTGTGGGAGGCCTATGTCCAGAAGCGGATGTCTTTCGGCTGAAATGATGATGATCGGCATGAATTCGAGAGAAGCTGCATGCTGTGGTCAAAATATTAACTTCGCATAAAATGTCGGGCATTTCAGTTTCGCTACTCGACTAGACTATTTTAATGCACACCAAATTTGCACATCGGTGGAAACACTTGCACTACGTAAATAGCCATTACTGCTACGATATAAAGGCACTGTCAATGTCAAATTGTTTCCACTGATGTGGAGTTGACTACTTTGGAGATCACATCGTATTTTACTTTTATTTAAATCCCTTTGCCATGCAAACTAGACATCATCATCATTTCAGCCAAAAGACATCCACTGCTGAACATAGGTCTCCCCCAAGCACCGCCACTTCGACCGATTCTGTGCTTCCCGCATCCAGCGAAACTAGGCAGTACTCTACGAAATAAAACAAGAGCAAACGCAACCGTCTGGCACACAGAAGCGATACTTAATGAAATTCGTCTTATCAGCATTTGCAACTTCCAACAGCAATTCAAACAATAAACTCCTTTTGCGTTAAAAAACTCGCATAGTAATGGGCTAATCTCAAATAGTTCCGTTGTACCGCTGATTACGTTTCTGTATTTATAACTTTAATTTCCAGTCCAATGAAAAAATCACACGCGCAGAAATCGACAACCTATACACAAAGTTGACCAAAGACATCGAAACACAAATGTCTACACTACAAAAGCTAATGGTTGATCAAAAGAATAGGTGAGTTAATATTATACAACCTCACTGTCCGTATATCTAGATTTCTGTGAGATGAATTTATGTAAAATCAGCCTATAATTTTCCCTGGTTTTAAACCCAGCCAGGCACTTTACTTTGTGTAAATAATTTCATCACCACTGCTCTCAAAAAGGTGAAGGAAAACATCGTGAGAAAGCCGGCATACCCTAGAACCAAAAATACGAAGTAATGTGGCATCTACCAACCCGCACTGGGCCCGCGTGCTGGGTTACGGCCCACTGCCTCTCACTGAGAGGAGACGTGTGTCCCAGCAGTTGGAACATAGGCATGCATTTAGTTGTAATAATGTACTTTATCACTAAGATATATTTTATTTAGTGGAAATACACTAGAGCCTATTAAATACAGAATTAAATGTACTGCAATAAGAATGTCGGACGATTCTGGTTCATATTCCTAAATACAGTAAGTATAAGTTTAAATGACCAGTGTGAGTCGTAAGTAACGTGAACTTTATTACTACTTATCTCGTATCAAAAATAATACACACACAAAATAATATACACTGACTTATTAATTGTAACATTTTTTTTGGAAAATCGTCTACCTTTACAATGTTTGTAAATATCTGAGAACCATGTATTTATCACATAAGTAATTAATTTATCTGTTGTTGCTTTTTTTAAGTTTTGCTTTGCTTTTTACCTATTGTGGTATAGTAATTTTTGTTTTTTTTTTGCTTGCGTCGTCTTCACTTATAATTATATAAATAATGTACCTATACAAAATATTGTAAAACATTTTAAAAGAGTAACGGTGGTGTTTCTTGCCCATTCTTCTCCATACGAAAACTACCTTTTAGAAGGGGCGACTAGAATCAATTATATTTTTTGTAATTTTTGACGTTCAAAGGTGCCTTGCAAGGGCCTATTTGAAATAAATGATTTGACTTTGACTTTGAATAATAACTTGCAGAGATGAACAAGAAAGGTTGCGTAAGATGGAAGCTGAAATGCGCGCTGCTGAAGAGGCTAAGAAACGTGAACAGGACAGGATAAAGCAAGAGGAGGAACATCGTAGACTGTGAGTACAACCCGTAATATACTGGCTGAGGTCAATCAATCTGTCTAGCCTTTTCCCAACTATGTTGGGTAGGTAAGACTGGTTGTCAGACTTTCGTGCTTCTGACGACCCGTAACGACTGTCAGAGATCCACGAATGACAGCCGGGACCAACGGCTTAACGTGCTTTCCGAGGCACGGAGGAGTCTCGGTATGTAAAGATGTTCACCCATCCACGGACCAACCCCGGCAAGCGTAGCTTAACCGATGGATCGACCCGTGCGGCTGTTATTACTCAACCACGAACTCCTCATATACTGGCTGAAGTAAAATAAATAATACACCTTGGTAATAGAAAATGAAATAAAATAAAATAAAGTTCAGTTTAATGATCGAACAGCAGAAAGCTAGTCAGAATGGAAAGATAAATTGAATTAATCTTATATTACACATCCAACAATACAAAATCACATTCCTTTTTGAAGTTGGTTAAAATTAAAAACAGGAAAACTAAAAATTTAGAAGTCATTTCGTTTCTGTAAGGGTTGCGACTTTATTGAGGAAGACATAATTCTAATAATTTTGTCGATAATTATTTAAAAAAATGTTCTTGAAAATCATTCCTAATCGCAAAATGCTAGGAAAAGAACAAAAATATATTTGCGACCCTGCCAGGATTCGAACCTGGAATCTTCTGATCCGTAGTCAGACGCGTTATCCATTGCGCCACAGGGCCAGTTGATAACTTGTAGAAATAGAGCATTCAATGTTGCTGACATATTTATAGTCCTTGATACGTGCAAAAATATTTTTGTTTTATAATCTCAAAAAAATTTTTTTTTTTTTTCGTTTTCTAAATTATAATGAAAATACTAGCGCAAAGACTGATAGATAACCATAAATAAATATTATTTATTTATTACGTAGTCATTTTTATTTGTATCTTTTAAATTTGACCGAGTTATAAACCAATCAATGGTTTATCGTTTTACCGATGATGATATTTTTTCGGACATTCGAATTTATATTTTTATTCATTTACTTTTAATACTTACTCTTGTCACATAATTCTGAATACATTGTGTTATTAAATATTAATCAAATATTGCTACCAGGTTAACTGTCATGATGGCCTGTTTCTGGCCATACAACGTGGCAATGCTGCTATAAATAACGTTTTGTTATAATACTTGCAGTAAAGCAGAAATGGAGTCCCGTCGCAAAGCCGAAGAGGTAGAAAGACTTCGGTTAGAGGAACAGGATCGTATCGCCGCACTCAAGATGCAGAAACAAATGGAAGAAGCCGCTAAAGCTGACCAGGAAAACAGAGAAAGGTGCACTATGCTTAATTATATAATCTTCCACTAGCTTCTGCCCGCGGCTTCGCCCGCGTGGACCCTAAAGATACCATTCCATACCCGACCGCAAGCGGCAACTGCAGGCGACGTGTCGCGGCGTCATGTCGCTGCACTCATGATTCCGAACCTGACCGCACGCGGCAGCAGCCCGTATTCCAGTCGGTAGATAGAAGATAGAAAAACGTGTTATCGCTTGAGCGTTGGCGGCACTATTGGTCTGCGGTCGGGCTGCACGTGTCGCCTGTCACTCGCCCGTAACTGCCAACGTCGTGTCGCTAGCTATGGAAGGTATTTCATAGAAATTTATAGAAACCAGTCGTGGCAACACGACGCTTGCAGTTGCCTCCTGCGGTCGCGTACGGAATGGTACCTTAATTATTTTTGCTAAAATAAAAGTAACCTTAGTTACTCCTTATAACATCAGCTATCTGTCAGTGAAAGTCCCGTCAAAATCGGTCCAACCGTTTCGCATATTAGCCGAAACAAACAGACAAAGACAAAAAAAAAATCTTTTGTTATAAGTACCGTGTATGCATTAGCATCGTATAGATTTAGTCAAAAACTCGTATTACAAACAACTACTTAAATTTTATTTATTTGTATACAGGGTGGCAGGGACATTGACGCGAAAACTGTTACCATGGATTCAGTTCATGATCCTAAACCCCCAGAGGTGAAATATTTCGTCGGCTATTTAAAAAAAAAACATCAGTTCTAAACATTTTGACCGCGTAGGTATTGCACTTTTCTATGAAACAGCAGATTTGTTTTTCAGCAGTTCAGAATCATGTACTGAATACATGGTAACAGTTTTCGCGTCGATGTCCCTTCCACCCTATATAAATAAATAAAATAGGTATAAAGATATTATTTCTAGAGAATGTACAACTTCATTCAGCTGTTCATATAACTAATCCTGCTTAACGCATTGATTATTCTTCCCACAAACACTACCTATTTATATTTAGAATAAAATAATGAAGATTGATAACATTCCTGTTGATGATAATTAACTATAAAATAAAACAACAATGGTATTTTCTCCCTACTATTAATAGGTTAGAACAAGAGCGACGAGACCATGAAATGGCAGTGCGACTGGCGAAGGAGACCAATGGACACGTAGAAGGTTCTCCGCCTCAGTTACGCAGGTATGTCCTCATATTTTATTATAAAATAGTATAATTACTTTGCCCGATTGAATGTTAGTCCTTTCACAGTTATTCAAGAGTTTATAACACCTCAAATTGCTAAGCATGATCCTCCGTTATGTTAAAAATACTGCAGCATTAATTATGAAATAAAGATATGGTAAAGTTGAGGATCAATGTTAAGTACTATGTTTGACGAATACACGATTCCAAAGTTACCTCCAAACCGAATAATAAACCGCTGGTATTAAAAAAATACTTCAAATTAGATAATGAAGCTTTGCGTAATAACTGAACTTACAAAGCAGATACTATGTATATTTTTTTAGTTTTTTATTACCATTATTTTCGCCGTTAAAAGAAATTACCTTAACTATTGGCGCCTTGGAGCCTCCTCCCCGCCGCGTCGCTCAGTATCGTGCGAGCGAGATAAGGAGTGAATTTTAGCACTGAGGTATTATGGACTCTTAACGACTTAACTTAACTCTTCTGATTTTGCATCACTGTCAAAATAACATTGGTCTTTATTGTCTTTACAATAAGTTTGGTGTTGTCAGAGGAAAATAACTGTGAAAGTACTCTACTCGAAGATTGTCCTTTACTCAAATCTGACAGATTTCATAATAATCTGTAATGCTGGTACTTCACTTGGCGTATTAGCGCAAAAGTTTGCGTTATTTCGTTAAAACAATATGAGCTTTATTTTAATCACGGTAGGGTTTATTATGTACTAGAGCCCGGCCCCTACTGCGCACGATTTTCACTACTTGACAAAACATCGAGATTTTTAATCAAATGTAATCTTTAATATTAATTTATTATGCAAATGAATTCTCAAAATGATGGTGCAAACCACATCAAAATCCTTTGCGTAGTTTAGAAGAACAGCGCAGTCGCATAGACAGACACGAAAGCGTCTTGAATTTCAATTTCGACAAATACTTATTCTTATCTCTTTTTTTCTTTCTTCTTATTCTTCTCCTTTCTTTATTCTTATTCTTCTTCTTTCTATATTCTTTCCTTACTTATTCATATTATTATGTTTTGACAAATACTCGCAAGTGAAGTACCAGCATAAGATTAGATCTACGTTATGTATGGGTATCGTTCTAAAAAACGGTCCTTAGAATATGAAATTTATGATTAATTTCTCGTTGGCTCATTGTAGATCAATACACTATCATTGTATTGAGTTAGAATGAATCAAGGGCTAGCAACTGAACAAATATAAAAAAGGTTAAAGTATCAGAGAGTCAAGATATTAAATGGACATAAGTAAACAAGACAATATGTATTTATTTTTATCTGATATTATTTCATTTAATCTTTTGAATAGGTTATGTTCTTTCAGGCGATTATAACGTGTACTTTATAAAAATGTTTTTAAACAGTTTTTCACTGTACAATATGACATCGAGAGCACCGGTCTGCGAAGTTTCTTCTTGTATATAGCTTTACAGTACGATTTATAATGGTGAACATGTTTTAGTAATATTTATCAACGTTTAAAATGTTGTTATTTAGAACCGAATACCTACATCAATCATTCTCTTTGGTAGCATAGACATTTGAGATATTGTATTTTTTTTCTAATATACAAAATTGTTATAATAGAAAATCCTATGTTAATCTTTTTCACACCTACTACTGCACTGAGTTTTTTACGAAAACCATTTTTTTTTTGTTATAATACGGAATCATTTCTAACAATAGTCATAGATATTCAAATAATTTTTCTTAAATTTGAAATAAATATTACTGTAACGTGTTATCATTCCCGGATGTCCAACTTCAACTAGCGTATTAGTAATATTGTGATATGTTCGCACAGTTTCCCTACCATGGAGTCAATGAATGGAGTGAATAAATTGAACAGGTACTGAGTGAGACAGAACTAACGAATTTCTCTTTCGCACGCTCCGAATTTGGCCCTCTTTCAATTATGTATATTTTGGATGGTAGCAATCCACTGCTTTAAGTGTAGGTGTATCTCTTTGATATTTATTTCTCACGCTACACGATGCCGATTTCGCCGCCTACTGCTTTTCTAAGGGGAACATAACATCACGGCTGTATTCTCCGAAGAGATAGGCACAGGTGTGTACTACGCCCACATTTCGCAAATTAACTTTTAGTCCCATGTCTCTCTTTTTCGTGTGGTTAGTGACTAACCTGGTGTGCCCATGGGCCTCTGACTTGGCTCCACATGCCGTCGAAAAATATCTCTCAGGCATGCCGGTTTCCTCACGATGTTTTCCTTCACCGTTTTTTAAGCAAGTGATAATTATACAATACGCACATGAATCCGAATATTCAAAGGTGCGTGCCTTGGGTTCGATTTCGAGACCCATGACTTGGCAGTCTGACGGTCACACCACTAGGCTATCACTGCTGTGCCATCCCATGTAAGAGTGGGATAGCAATCTATCAACCGGGCATAAATCCAGACTCCGGGCTACTTCTCAGTTATTCCTTATGGGAAACCCCAATTATAATTAGCCTGATCTGGGGATAAAACTCGAGACTCCAAACTCACCTGTCACACATTTGACAACTAAAACCAACATGGCAGTCAGTCACATATATGGGGAAAATATTAAAATGTGACGTTGCACACTGTCAGAAGTAGGTACTGATAATGGCCATGGCCACAACCCAGTAGAGTATATACTCATAAACACTTATAATTGAAAGAGGACCACATCCACTGATAACGAACTAACTACTAACAACGGCTATCTGCTTTACTTGAACTTTCTGCACGCAGTCTTAGTGTTGTTAACTCTATCTTAGTGATTTGTTATATTAATTCAACTTCTAATTAATGTACTACCTATTTAGTTGATAATTATACTTGAGCTGTGTTTCATAAACTAAAGTTTTCTGTGAAATATGGGGAACAAAAATAACAAGATGAGGTTTGAAGACAACGGCGATGCGCGCGTTTTGAATAATTTCTATAAATATTTATACGAGTCAGTATTAAAGATTATTTTACGGTTATGGAATATAGCTTAATTTATAATATTATAGTGTTTTTAACAATTTAGTGTTGACTCTTTTACGATCATCCGGTTAAAGTGATATATTGAGGGCGGCAAAAATATAAAGTGAAACCCCAGATGATGTGCTATTTGAATAAACTGTGGCATTTGACGACCTTGGATTGACCATTACGACCAGCGGGGTAATTGCGTATCACACGTGCAGTAGCAATTGGCTTTCATTTTGACAGTTCAACAACATTCATTGCGTTATTTATGTTGTTGAGCAGACAAATTTTTCGAACATATGAAGCAATGGATTAGCAATATCCTTCCAAAACCATTCATTGCAATAGGGATGATGCCTGGGCAAAAAAAATGAAATTCTAATTAGTTCGTCAGTCAGATAATAAAAAAATATTAGACACGTATTTTTTGCTTTATCATATAAATCAAAAAATACTTAGATAAAACGCATTTTAAGTTGGGGAGTGGGGGTCGATACGTCACTAGTACCTACGTATAAAATCTACATACTCGTGACGTCATGGCACATTTTACCTCAATGTATCGCCGTGATCTTTAGATTACGTAAAAAAAGGAAAAATACGTGTTCAATATTTTTTTATAATCTCAAAGACGGACTAAAAAAAAATGTTTAGTCATCATCCCTATTGATAGTGTGTTGCGCAATTAGGGTACTGAACTGAACTCAGCTAGTAAGCTAAGCCTCTATCCCAAGGATTTTTTTATCTCAAAAGTCTCTATAAAACACATGATTTGGAAAGAGTCAATAGATTGCATGCAAGATATCAACTGTAATTTAAACACCAGTAATTTATGTACCACTATTATAATTAACAAGCCGCACGTAGCATGATAAAACTAAGTAGCATGTATTATAACATGAAATCTTCAAAGTTTTCGATTTCCATTGACGTTTTGTTACGTGAACGACAGGTCTGAACACGTGCGAATGCAGCAAGCTATGCAGGGCAAGCAAAAGTACGATCTGTCTAAATGGAAGTACTCGGAATTGCGTGATACTATCAATACTTCTTGTGATATTGAACTTTTGGAGGTAAGTGAGTTTATTATTATAATAAATCTACTTAGGGGTCTTACAGCTCTGTTCGCCTAATAAATAGCTTCAGATTACAACATCGACATTTTAGCGGTAGAATTTACCTATGAAACCCTTAAAAAAATATAAGTTGTGGAATTACTATAGAATGGAATTATAGAGTTTAATTCTATAGTAATTCCACAACTTATTTTTTATATTAAGTCATGCACTTGTTATTTATGAGTTCCTTGGATTATGCCAATTCAAATGTAGAATCAGAATAAGAACAATCCTTCAGAGCGACTCATAAACAAATTGAATATATCCAACGTATCCTTTATTCAACTATTAATTTGAGTCAAATAACAAGATAGACTTATTAAAAGTTATCAACTCTTCAACGTGTAAAAGAGCTAAGTAATATTTCATTTCATCAGGCTTGCCGCCACGAGTTCCACCGTCGCCTGAAGGTGTACCACGCGTGGAAGGCAAAGAACGCGCGCAAGACTACCATGGCCGACCAGGAGAGGGCGCCACAGTCCATCATGGATGCTGGTATGTTACTTTTAATTTTTACAATAATATTTATCAATGTATCTACGTCTCAGAAAGTAGAGTTTCGGTCTAAGTTCATAAAATTCTTACAAAATAAGTGAATACTTTGTTTCCATGAATGTCATGTTTTGTAATATTTGACATTATTGCCTATAAATTATATTTTATCTCATCTCATTGACCTTATTGAATTTTGACTTACTTATATAATTCTTATTAATCTCTTTAACAACGATTGTATTTTTTTTTTTGTAATTATTTGTAATTGTAATTCTAATGATTAATAATTTAATTTTAATATAATGATGACCCATAATTTTATAAACCATAAATATGTACGCCGGAAAAGGCAGAATATTGAGATCGTAAAACACAATGCATATAACAACTTTGTTCAACATTCTGACAAATAAATGCATTCTATTCTATTCATGAAATGAATCGCAATTGGAGGTCACGAACGAAAATATTCTCTGCTAACTTGTATAGGTTATTATGGCTTACATGCACTTGTATAACTTTGCGAGGCTCGGCGTCAAATTTTTTATCTGTTTCAAGACGTACTTTTTTTTCCGTCAGTTTGAAAACCTAAAGGTTATTCTTCGGTCTTCAGCGAATGGTCATGTTTCTTTAACAGATTGTAAAAACTTTGGTAACTGTTGGTAACGGTGAGGTATGCTATTTGGAGGTAAGGTAAAGTAGGTATTGTTTTTCATGGTACTCTCATGTATCTCATGTATGCTACAAGTTTTTATTGAAATTCTTCATGGATTTTGGAACAGCCTAAGTAGTTTTTTACTATTAGTGGAAGGCAAATTGTTCTTCTCAATAATACCAGGCTGAGATAATAAGTTATTTACATTTAAAGCAGGAAGATCATTTTTTTATGGGCGATGTGCGCACACAAAACGCGCATGCGTACGCAAAATGCGTATTTTGAATGTTCATTACTTATTTGTAGCGTTTTAGCAGGTGGAGGAACAAGGTATAAAGATTGAAAAAGGAGGATTGTCCGAAAAGACAAGTGTTGTGTTTAGTAGGCTACTGTCCAGCGGTTTTTTGTTGGGCATTCATTAACATATATTGCGCTATGCTCTGTGATGTTAGCTGTATCGTTTTCTGCTATTTATAGTTTGAAGGTAATGGGATTGAGATCTCGTTACACGTTACTATACAAGTTGTAAAAAGATCCGTCACATAATCGTTATTTACGTGCTCTGTACGTCAAAGTAAGTAACATTGAGCAGAAATTATTGCAATGTAATGCACGCATAACATTTTATTTAGGGGTGCATGCAAAGATCCAGGAGGTGTAGGGGTATTTAATATTTGTATCTTGTTTTTTCGTGTCTTTTTGTGAAAAAAAGGAAAAAATTATTAGATTCTCACTTTGAAAATCTCTGTAACCAGAAGGGAAGGTATGGTTCAGTACAAAATAAATATCACAATGATGGGAAGTATAAGTGAGTCTCGGCTTAGTTAAACGTCTCTTTACACCTGTTATAATTAGTATTTCCGCCCCCCAGCCAAGACGCCCCGCCTGCCCCAGAAGGGCGAGATCCTGGGCGCGCGCCACCGCTACTTCCGCATCCCCTTCGTGCGCGCCGGCGCGCCGGGCGGCGAGCCCGAGCGGCGCGGCTGGTGGTACGCGCACTTCGACGGCCAGTACGTGGCGCGCCAGATGGAGCTGCATCCGGACAAGACGCCTGTGCTGCTGCAATCTGGTAAGTCAACATTCTCCTGACCTTGTCACAATTTATCTGAGGTGTTTTCTTCCATACTTCTCTATTAGTCGTCATCTCGATAATCACCCCCTTTCTAGCCATATCATGGTATGTCATCATAATTTCCAGCCCGGAATGATCCAATCCTGGGTATAGGCCTCCGTGTCATTCTGGTAAAGGTACATCTCCATTCCGTGCATCTTTTGTCTAGGTGTTTCCTGCAACTTTGCCCAACGCACTTTTAGACGTTTTTGGTTTCTTTAACCTCACCTTCCATCTCCACGTCCAGCCTATCTAGTAAATTGATTTTGGCTGGTGGTACGCGCACTTCGATGGACAGTACGTCGCCAAGCAGATGGAGTTACAGCCTGATAATGCGCCTGTGTTGTTGAAAGCTGGTATGGAAATCGATAATTAACTGAGTTTAAACAGGAGAATATTTTCTTAATCGAAAATTCTCTGATTATATCGAACATTATCGGCTTTGAAGTGCATTATTATTAGTGCCCGAGTATCTCAAGGCTGTCAGGGCTCACAACAGAAGAAGATTACTTAGCAGGCCATTTGCCGATATAAGTGAAGAGCAGAGTCGTTGACTGTGGCGATTCTTGGAATATGCCTATGACCCATCCTTTCACATTTTAGATTTTCTTCAGAAATTAAATACGAATTCATCCAAACTAAAAGTAAAACCCTGTCCAATAATTCATTTAAAAAGATGACTCATTCAACATCCATCAATAAAATTATAATCTTTCTCAGGAGTGGACGACATGCAAATGTGCGAGCTAAGCCTAGAAGAGACAGGACTGACTCGCAAGCGTGGTGCAGAGATACTGGAGCATGAGTTCGAGCGCGAGTGGGCGCGACACGGAGGACCCACGTACGTCGCGCACGACGCACGCAAGCGTTAGACACGTACGTACACTATAGTCTGTTCCAAACGTATCGGATGAAAATGTAAACAAATGTAATATGTAATATATATGTAAACGTAACTATGGATCCCAATTTGTCTTGCAACTTACAAATTAAGTGCTTTCCTTTGATTATTTAAATACTTAAACTTAAATCTAAAATTCTAATTTTATATCACCATTAAGATGTTTTTCATTTGGCAATTGTGGTTAATTTGAAACTTCAATTTACGTCGATGAGTTTTCAATTACAAAATGGTAAAGTTATTCAAACAATAATTTTTGGACAAAGAGGTGAGATATAAAGTTGAAACCTTCCTTTATTTAGTGATTGCGTAAGAATGTAACCTGTCGGTCGATTCTGTAAAAATATTAACGTGAAGCTTAGGTGAAGTGAGCGTGAAGTGAGCTGTCACTGCCACACAATCGACCGGCAGGATGCTAGGGATTAACACTATTGACAGCTCACTTCACGCTCACTTCACCTAAGTTTCACGGTGATATTTTTACAGAATCGAACGACTGAACAGTGTCTGTATACACTTTCATCAGAAAATTTTGGAACATACCATACGTTATAATATCGTTTGACGGTGACTACAGATGTTTATTTTCAATAAGACCAGTTTGGTGTTATACTCATCAATGTGTGGCATCATAGCATCATTGTATTATGTGGAAGAGTCGCACTAAGACTATGGTCCCACTATAGTCTTAGTGCAATTCTAGTCTAGTCCGTATGACGTGTCATACAACTTCTTACTGTTTGCTTGTCTGTTTGAGCGACTCAGAAGTAATTTTAAGTATATTGGCAAAATGGCACTTTCCCGAATTCACCAATAAATAAATAAAATTATTACAAATTACCTTATGTTAGGTTGCAATGTTATACTACAGTCCTTGTGCTCGTGCCAGTCCCGCCCCCGCTACGCTCGCGGCGCCCGGCACGTGGCCGCTAACTCAGAAAGACAAACTTGTCAACGGCGCCCTCCCCCGTGTACTAGGACTAGCAGTCGCGCACCGACTATACCGGTACTTTAGCGGTATCGTAGGCCCACGTTATGTGTACTTTACGACCTCATGTAATAGTTTTTTTTTTTTTTCATTCCAGATATCACATTCCAACGAGGACATAGAAAATTTTAGATACGTCGTCGTAAAATCGCAAAGTATTCCACATACATAGGAATTTGAATTAAAAAAATACATACATAAGATAGATTATTGGATAGAGGAATAACTTAGTGCTTTCAATGTGCCTTCACAGGTTCCTAGATGTTTCATTAGTGCAATATAATTGAAGGTCACTAAGATAATTTATATATGGGCAAATTAACCATAATTTTATGGCAAAGTCAGACTTATTAGCACAGGTTTTACTATTTACAATATTAATTAAATAAACTCAATATTTATTAATGAATAAAGATGGATTAATTCTTATGAAATTAAAACGTGATAACTTATAACTCCGTGCCTTAAAAATATGTCTTGAAATAGTTATATGTTATATCTGACTTTGCTGTTTCATATTCATAAGTGTAACTAGAAAATCTTGTCACTATGCAGCAATGAACATCTTTTAATTAAATTAAACCTATTCTTATGTATTAAAACTGTATAAATATACAGTAAACAGCGTGCGTCCTTTTATTGAAAAGCTGCAAAGTGATCCTCGACGTAATGGCTATGCTGGTTTACGCCACTGTAATCATTCATCTTGAAATTGTCCTTTTTCTTCCATGGATCGATTCGTCGATTCATCGATTGTAAGTAGTTAGTCGATTCAATCGACTATTGCCATAGTCGATTTCATTGACTTTGTTGTTGACATTTAATTTTAATCAGATCAGTTATTTCCATTCATAAAATATTATAATGTAAAACAAAAGTAGGATCTATACAACCGACATAAGTGAATAAGAAAAAGTGACATAATATATTTTTGATTTAATATAGACAAAAATTATTTCTCTAATTATTCTGTAGCATAAAATTTATTTGATAACACTGTAAAATTATTGTAATGGACTCCACATCGAAATCAGTCTATAATATATATGTAAACATGAAATATTAATTTATACTTATTTTGTGGGTAAACTGTGATTCGTAATTCAGTTATTATAAATTAGGTCAGTATTTTAAAATGGAGAAAATATATTTATTTGAACATTCCTGTCCCAAGACTGGTGAATGGTAGCTTTTGTATTATTTGAATAGCATTATGATTAGTTTTATAAATTAAGTGTTTTCTGAACAGTATTTAAGCAAACATTCCTGTATTTTTTACTTTAACTGCAGTAAATTTTCAGGTTATTTTTATATGTAAAAGTTTTTTTAAAGTACAAGGTTATAAGATCGTGCAAGTGCCTTAGTGTGTTACTCTGATAATACATGACCACTCCATTATTGTATATGCTTTACCAAATAAAAACATGATGAGAGTTATTGCATGTTTTATTTATTTTTACCTCGTATAAGGAACCTGTACAAAGTAATCAATGGCCCTTAGGGCAGGGTAGGAAACTGTTTTCTTGGGGATCACGCTCGACTCCAAGCTGCAATGGGGTCCTCATTTAACATCTCTTGCAGGACGCCTAAGTTCAGCAGCATATGCTGTGAGAAAAATCCGTCAATTTACTGATGTAGATACCGCGAGGCTAGTCTATTTCAGTTATTTTCATAGTATTATGTCTTACGGTATTTTACTATGGGGACGGGCTGCAGATATCGACTCTATTTTTATTCTGCAGAAAAGAGCCATCAGAGCAATATATGGCCTCCGCAGACGCGATTCTCTAAGGGAACTGTTTAAAGATATTAATATCATGACGGTACCTTGTCAATATATCTATGAAAACATCATGTACGTTAGGAAAAATCTAAGTCTTTTCAGTAAAAGAGGTGATAGACACAATTATAGGACTAGAAATTGGGACCAATTGATTCAACCGGGTTTCAGACTGGCTAAAGTAGACTCATCCTTCATGGGGTACTGTTTGAAATGTTACAATAAAATACCTCCCCACATACTCCAATTGAACGAAACGAAATTTAAATCTTGTATAAAACGCACACTATGCTGCCAAGCATATTATAAGTTGGGGGATTACATCGACGACAAAAACGCTTGGCTCAGCGCTGGTCCAGCTCCACAAGGGCGCATAAACTAATTGATTAGCATTCAAAATATTGTTGCAGCTGCTGAAGATTGTAAAACTATCTTTAGAATGTATAAATTCAATCTCTTAGTATTATATAATTGCATAGCACATGTGTGAGCACTATGTCCCTACTTTACAGTTACCATTTACTGGGTACGTCTTTCATTGACTTGAGTTTGCCCTGGCGGTTGTGAGTATGTCATGCTCACTCAAATGTCTCGCTGGTGGTGGCGCGTGTGTTGGATCGTTAAGTTCCCTTCAAAATGGTTGAGCTAAATGGTGCTGATGCATGCGTCATGTTCGTGAACGGGCGCCGTCAGTGGGGACTGGTCATCTCTTAGCTGCCACGGCTTATTTGAATTGTTTTTGATTTTATTTTTATTACTGACGCTTTTAACGTGCACGTCTTTTTACATTGTTCTCACATGTATAATTACAAAAATGGATGATGTAACCAATTTTTTGTGAAAATATTCTAATTGAAAAGAGTGTCCGTGGAGTTTCTTGCCCGTTCTTCTCCATAGGAACCTACTACGCGTTGGAATGGGCAACTAGCTTCATATTTCTGACTGACCGACCCCTTGACAATCCAAAAGTACCTGTAATTAGTTTATTTGAAATAAATGCTTTGAGTTTGAGTTTGAGTTTGAGTAGGGTACCCAAAAAGCACGTAGATGTTACCGAAAGGAGCACTCGCTAATTTGTGTGTCGTCGTAACGGGCTCGAATATGAGGAAAAACGGGCGTGCCGTTTAGAGCCGCTTTCGTTCTGCAATATTCCAAAAAGGGTTCTAATAAAGTACGGCGCAAAACTGCGCAATCAATCCGAAAAGAGTTTATTTATTCATTTAGTAACTAAGCTTTTCCGCGGCTTCGCCCGCGTTGTGGCCAGAAAAATACCTTATTTCAAAAAATTCTCCCACGATATTGAACCTTCAGGATTTACTATCCTATGTCCTGAGCCTATGCCCTAGTCTTGGTCTACCCGTGTTCCAAATTCCACAAATGCAGATATTTTACAGTATTAATAGGAAAGTAGGAAATTCGTTTATGGGAAGCGCTATTTGTTTGCATGTGCCGTGAGCGCAGGATCGTGATATACCGGGTGGGTCGATAAATATTGTTACTGATTTACTGATATTTAATTCGTTTAAAACCGGTTATAGAAATAAAACACATTTTTTAATCACAATTTTTCGAATACGGTTGTAAAATGGTAGTAAACATTAAATAGTTGGTATAATTACAGTGTGACTACACTGTTATTATTATTGATGCTAGGTACATAAATAATTTGTATGTCAGTCAAGGTGAGACATGTAGATCATAACCCTATTATTAAAACCATTATCCTATCATTATCTCACCGGTGTACCACGGTAATGCGAATAAAAATATTCTATTCTATTTTAATTTAAAACATCGATTAAATTACAATATGAACTATAATACTATAGTCTAGTATATATCCTTTGTACTCAAATTATAATTATGTCGTATCTGTATGTATTTTACTGTGTGTACATAAATAATAAAATAAATAAATAAATAAATAAAATATAATCGACTAAACAACTTTATCGATACAACCTAGTAGCTGCCACCTAACTATAGTAAAATGTCGCACCTCTAACACCTCTTGGACAAAAAATGTATGATTCTGATTCTGTCATTGTCTTGTCACACAGTCAACTATACGTCAGTGCAAACCGTTGAAAGTTGTGAACAGTGTGAACTATTAATAGAATTTCTCACCTAACTCGCGATTTTTCGTCGATAAACCCGGAATTTCTTGACCTAAAAATAAAATAATGCTTAGTTCTGGTGGAGAGCCCAAGCGCTATAATCATGAGTTGATGTTTTTATGAGATTCTCATGTAAAACTCGAGACAAACATGGTCTATTACGGACGCTACTTGTTGTTATTATTGTTTATTGTTGTCTTAATTACTCGTTCACACGCATTACCGTATGATGGTAAGAAGTAACTTATTATCTGAAGTATTTAAGTCCGAATTTATATTATAATGAGCTACATCATCGGCCATCGTCCCACGTTGTGTAACATCAAAAATGTTTGTTTGTTCTGTTTATACGTATTTGTGTATACAATTGAATACATGAAGCCCTACACATTCCGTCTCTGTTAATATATTTCAGAATGACTCCCATCCGCATTATTGTATGGTCCAAAATGGGGTACTTCTGAGGTTGTATGGAATTTTCAATAATTCAATTTTCTTTATATAACATTAACCTCAAGGTGAGCTGTGAATAGACCTTCAAAGTTCTAGAATCCACATTTGAATGTCAATGCAAACAAAAATTTCAATGCCAAAGATTTATATTGAAAAGAAACTTACAAAAAAAAGTTGATGCATCTGCCATTTTTTTTTAGTCCACTGGCTAGGGGGCCCCACTACAATAGAGAGAGATGTGCCCACCTCTACAAAAAGTACAGATATTTACTGCTACACTGGAACTTCCAAGAACTTGTTTGCTTTATGGCAAACAGTGAAAGTAAGTATTGAATTAAAATTCAACGTGGGGGTTATGTATCTTTACCAGATTTAGGTTAAGTAGGGGTGGCGCATTTTTTTTACACCTAAAATGGGTACAACATCAAATTCAATGTTATAATTGCAATTCATTATTAATATTCTAGTTCGCTAGTTAGCCACATTTCTTATTTCTATTCAGTAATATTGCTATAAGAATCCAAACAGGTAAATATTTGACAGTTATTTGCGACGTTGCCAACTTTTAGGATAAACCCTCTTAAATCCTGACAGTATGATTAAGTATTTGCTTTCAATATCATAATAAATTTCCCTAACACAACACTAATTAATTAATATCTACATTAATATTTCAGTTCAATATAAAAATTAGTAATGACCAGTTCTGTCAGTACTTTGGGGACAGTCCTGATGAGGTGTACAAAGATTACACAGAGGACAGCTATGGCTGGCCCTCTGTCAATCCATTCCAGAAGAAACCACAGAAATCTTTATCCATCAGCCTTTTCACCCCTACCTGCATGGCAGTCAACACGAAAGAGAGACACACTATTGAGTTGCAGGTCCTGAGTAAGTATATGTTTACCAAAATTCCAAAAATATTATCATTTTGTAATGTCTGTTCCAAAACTAACTCATGGAATGTAAACAAATTGATCACAAAAGGTACATGTGAATGTCAACTTATAGTGCCACTTACAAGCTGAGTCCTTTGATTTGATTATTTGAAAATTTGAAAATTGAGGTTAATTGTATAACCTCAAATTGCATTCATGATTTCTCAATTACAATTAAAAAATGATCGTTGGAAAAAGTGATAGATATAAAATTGAAACCTTCTAAATACAGATGAATGCATTGCTAATTCCCTTCAGTGACTGATTGCATAATAATTTAATCTGAACTGGGTTTGTTTACACTTTATTCTGATAACTTTGGAACATACTATACCAACTAACATTGTACTCACAGCAACCCTGTTGGGTATGCAGGCATACAATAACCTACTCAGACATGTCATTCTAGTGTGATGTGTACATTCATGTGTGCATGATAGTAAATGATATACTTGCTTGTGCCATAGCATTGGTTCATTGTAAGGGTCTGTAAATAGGCCTTTATATGTCATGTTACGATCTATTTATAACAGTTTACTTAAGTAATGTAAAAAAATTGTACTTGTAAAACTTGACATTGTTTTTTTTTTTTTTATATCGAACTAATATTTAATTATATTAATGGGGATGTTAATTGTTACTTACTTACTTACTGTTACTTCTCAAAGCTGTCTGCATAACAACTACAGTATGGGCCTTTTTCCTGTCATGCGGTTTTGGTTCTGCATGCGTGTCTGTATAGCCCATTATGCGCGCCGCACGCATGCTATTTTTATGTGGGTCCATCACACGCGCAGCTGACGTATGCGGGTGAGGCACGCATGCGGGCGCGATCCCGCGTGACAGAGAAAAGGCCCTACAACCATTTCAGCATATTACAGACCCTTAAAACTTTCTTGTTTTTTCTCCAGGGGTGGACTTATGGCGCGTCATCTTAATGTTCGCGGGCATATTCCTGATTTTCTCGTCGCGTGCACTGTGCGCCAATCCGTTGTTTTTCTATCTTTGCGGCATATTCGTCGGCGTGTTTGCTTCTTTTATGGTCTTCGTGTTCTACATCAGTAAACTACTACCCAGGGTGAGTAAACATGAAATACTTGTTTATTTATTTTAAATTGTGGCCTAGAAGGCCATTGCTCAGCAGTGGGTCAATAACTGCTAGAAAAAAAAAATGGCCTTAATTCAGGTCTTAACTCACAGCATCTTTGTTAGGTTTACAAATGCTAAAAGGCTAAAGGACTAATTAAATAAAGAGCATGCACATTACCAAGGTTATCCAAAAGATTAAAATTAACATTGTCATTGTCTATGGTAAAATATAATTGAATAATTAAATTCTTTCAGAAAACGCTAACATACGGCATCCTCATCGGCGGCTGGACGGTCGGAGTGTACCTATTCCAACAAATATGGGAGAACATTCGTACTCTCGTTCTGACTTACCAAACATACATGTTCTGGTACACGATGATAGTCAGCTTCGCCAGTTTCGTCGTCTGCTACAGAATAGGACCGCCCAAGAATCAGAGAAGCAAGAATTTGGTCATGTGGACTTTGCAGGTAAGAACACATAGCATCGAAGAAGTTCATATCTAACCACCGTGAGAACTATTCTTGCTTGCAGCGCTCGGCCGGTAACAGATTTGGTCATCGTGTTCACGGGATTTTGCTTTGAAACTGGTTAGATATGAACTACTTTGATGGGACATAAATAAACTCACACCTTCTCATGGGGGTAGGCAGAAACTACAGAACGAAACCTACTACGATCCTTACATACTACTGGTGTGAAGTTTCACAAATACATACTTATTCAGTTGAGAAAGGTTTGGTCAAAATAGGCTTGGCCGTGAAGTGAGCCTTATATAGTTTTTTTACGTTCGTCACGAGTTCAAACCCAAGGCAAGAAGATTAGTCAAGTCGTAGCGAATTTGCGACATATAATTATAACTTGCTTAAAAACGGTGAAAAAAAACATCCCGAGGAAACTGGCATGCCTGAGAGATATTTCTCGACGGCATGTGAAGCCAAGTCAGCGGCTTTAAAACTTTGATACCAGGTTAGTCACTAACCACACGAAAATAACAAGACGTTACGTCAGTAATTGTTTCACATTGGTACGCAGCAAAAGCAGTTGAGACGAGATGAAGAGAAAGAATGTAGGAAAGCATTTGCACGACAATTTCTAGTCGTAATAAGGATCAAATTCCCAAAACACATTCGTTAATATGAAACTGACAGGTGTCAAGAACGCATACTCTCGACGGCCAGACTGTACAGTCCTACCAACTTATCTGTGAACTGAAAGAGGACGGCACCGTCGATTCAGTGTTGCTAATTAATATAAGGTGCCCAAAATTGAGTAAGTTTTCAAGAAGGAAATTTCACATTAGACATAATCGTTTAATAAAAATTACAGTTTTTATAAATTAAAAACAATGGTACCTATATAAAAATAATAAAATAAATAAAAAGAATTTGATAATTTACAGTTACGTAGGTATGCTAACAGTTTAGTTTCTCAGCAATAAACAATGGCTTTATCTAAAAAGTAATCCAATGAAGTGGAAATTCAGCAGATAAAATGTTCCACGGGGGGGATACAACTTTCATTTAATGCGAAGTTAAGTAGGTACCTACCCTGCAAGAGGTACCTGGATGTCTAGCATTTAGATATGACCGTACCTAACCCCTAACACCAGATTTGACTAATTATAATTAGCAGTGGTACCTAGTGGTAGTGTAGTGTAATAAAGAAAACAAATTGCTTTACAATAATTTATTGAAAACCAGGTTTACAGTAATTGTGATCTTTACTGCATACACAACTTCATCCTGGTTGTGAGGCCATACTCCGCTTATTTCCGTACCACTATCATCATTATCACTATCACTTTCGGTTTCAGTGTCACTTACCACTTCTATAATAAAAGGTTTATCTAAATACAAATCATTTTAAGTGTTCTCCTTCTAACCTGCGAACGTGTTTACAATGCTGTGCCCACTCATGAACTGTAATAGCGTCAAAAACTTCTCTAACTAGGCGGGGAATTTCAGCATTTTTGTGCTCAATATTTACATCAGCAACTTTTCTTTTCATTGTGCTCCATATGAGTTCAATGGGATTGAGATCACAGTGATAAAGTGGTAAATTGCCAACATTTACCCGATGTATGCGAAGAGTGAATATAGGTCTCATCTAAATAAATTATGGGCCGGGGCTGGGGAGGTTTTTTATTTTTATCCACTGCATACAAGTACTTAGCTCTCCAAGCTGATATTTCATTACGCTCCATAAGAACCTTCCGATTGGATTGAGATTTTTTAAAACGAAATCCCACCTTGTGAAGCAGCTTTCGCAGACTCTCGCTGTCCTGTATAATTTATATCTGTCTTTAAGACCTCTAGAAGCTTTTTAACAGTAGGGACCTCTTTTTAGCACAATAAAATTCATGTACTTTCCTCCGTATAACTCCCATGTCAAAATCATCAACATGCACAAATCCACTTTAACGTTTTCTCTCCTTGCCTGGTGTCCGAATTTTTGTACCAGTTTCTTCTGCTGCGTGCCCTTCCTTAACTATTTTTTAAATTAGTCCTTGACTCACACCTGAAATATAAGATAGTTAAATAAAATTTAGTAGAAATTTGAAATCTGGCAGGTTAGTTGGCTCTCTCACTTAGCAGGTTACCTAATAGATGTACGTTACCGTTACGCTAACCTGCAGCAAGAATAGAAACGAATATTTCGTGGACTTAAATAATTAGTTAAGTATCGGGTAATTTAGAACAAGAAAGTTGACAACACTAACCTGTCGCTGCCGAAATTCGTTTGTATATTTGATTAAATGGAATAATCGGAGACCCCGCCCGAGCTTCTTCTTCAAAAAAGGTTTTAACCTTTAGAATAATGTTTCGAGCATCACTTTTAATAGCTTTCGGCATATTTAACTTTATAAATTCAGCAATATCACGACAAAACAACCAGAGAACCCGAATGTAGTAGACATTGACAATCGAATGACATTTCAACATGACGGCCGTAGTTCCAATTTTCGCCATTTCACAGATAAGTTGGTAGGAGTGTAAGGTGTGTTTCAACAAATAGTTCCTTTACCGTAATGTTGACTCCACTGTTATATTTAAAAATCTGACCTATTGTGTAGCGCCGTAGCGTATTCGTGTTGATCCTACAACAGTGATGAAACACACTAACAATTGATTTACAATGCATTTGCTCGAAAAGAGCGTTTTCCAAGCAGTCAATTTGTGCGGAAAGTGTCACTTTTTTTCACTTGTGCTTTTTACTTTTCTGTTTTTTTTTTTATTTTTGAGGCCGTCTCGTCTCAGAGATTTTATTATTTCAGAATGATGATGATGACGATGGCGATGATTATGACAATGGTCAAAATCAAAAAGTCGAACTCAAAGCCAAAGTCAAAGTCAAAGTCGAAATCATAGTCATGAATTTTGTTTTTATCATTTATATACGACGTGGTATGTTAGATGTTACACACCGCAGGCGACTGCCGTAAGGCTCGCTCGTTTTTTTTTTTTTTCCTCGCACATTGCATAGTAAAACGTTGTATGATACACGTGCGTAAGATGATTTCCGACTCGTGTCGACTTATACACTCGTCGGAAATCACCTACCTTCCGCACTTATAGCATAAATAACTATTCCCTAACTTTACAGATTATCATATCTAAAAGCAAGTTTTAAATCTAATTTCTTTTTAATCACCAGCCTCCACCAATCCTCCACCAGCAGTCACCAATTTTTTTTTTTATAATTTCAGGTAGCCGGCGTTCTAATGATATTCTTTAGCAGTGAGTATCAAGAGGCGTCTGCAGCCGTCATCGTGACGTCACTGGTCGCTAAGTACTTCCCACAGTCATTAATCAACAGGATGCATGGATATTGGTAAGTTATTTAGTTACACGACCATAATATAGGATGCGTAAAAACCATATAGAAAGGAAATTCTGATACATACACTGAAAGGACCCTTTAGTACCGATGGTTCACTCCACAAAATCATTTCAATAAAAAGCGACCCTTGCTACGACCCAATAAAGTGCAATTCAGGTCGCATAGCGCTAATTACCTACAGTTACATTCACCTAGAAGGTGCCTCTCTTTCTATCGCGTAACTCTATATCTTCTGACTATGTTACGCTCACTGAATTGGCCCGACAAGACGAGCCCGCCGCGTACCTAAAATGCGGACTGCGCCTTCTGTACTATTATGTGCCTTTACTAAACTTTTTCCACACAAAAACGTAGGAGGATATGTTGAAAGAGTATGAAATTGCGAAATCTTGGTACAAAATAGTATAACTCCCGTAGCACACCTCCGCCGCGAAACCGTAGCAGCGAAACCGCAGTAGTTCAATTCAACTGGATCGCGTCATGTTCCGCTACTCGAGTTCCGCTATTCGAATTTCGCGTTGCGGAACATGACGCGAGCCAGTTGAATTTAACTACTGCGGTTTCGCTGCTACGGTTTCGCGGCGGAGGTGTGCTACTGGGGTTAATTCTAAACTATTTTATATCACCTGAGGATATATAAGTTAAACTTTAGTTTATTCGTTTCCGCGTGGTCGAAGTATTCGTTCGACCATTGTATCTCCAAGATCTAAAGAGTACAAATTTGCAAAATAGTGATACAAAACATGAAAATAGTATACATTCTTAACTATATTGTACCATTTAAAATTTTCGGAAAATCATCCATGGTCGTGCCTCGAAGTACAATACTTTAAATGCCAAATTCTGTCTATCAAGCATTTAATAATTTTGCCAATTGTACTTACCGATCTTTATAATGTATTCATTTATAGGCGTCGCAAGTTCCCTCCAAAACAAAAACTACTAACCAGCGAAGAATACTACGAGGAAGGCGCTCGGGAAACCAAGACATCGCTGGAAAATCTCAGAAAGTACTGCGCAAGCCCTGACTGTGCGCAGTGGAAGATTATGCTCAAATTGAACGATTCCAAGAGGTGCGAATCTCGTCGTGTAATAAACCAATTTTTTCTTCATATCATAATCATGTTATCTAGTCTAAGACACCCACTGCCGAACATAACAAGTTCCATCCCAAGCATTGCCATAACGATCTTACTGTGCTTCATTTATCCAGTAGATTCCCCGACCTTCATTTTTATGTGATAGTTTGAAAAACAGGCTGACAATCTATGTGATAGAATATTCGCCACCCTTTAGGCTGCCTGTCCACTGGAGCGGAGTAGCGGTGTGCCAATATTAACCAATGGAATTGCATAAAACCTCCGCTCCGCTTCAGTGGACAGGGATTTGCGAACTAGTTTAAAAATTCATACAAAACCGGGAAGCGGAGCGGGGAAACGGAGCGGGGTAGCGGAGAGGGGAAGCGGAGCGGAGAATTGGAGCGGGAAACCAGAGCGGGAAATTATTACTCGTCGCGTGAACTCGGTCTAGCTCCGCACTGTCCGCAACACCGCTCCGCTACCTCGCTCCGCACAGTCCGTAACTCCGCTCCGCTACCTCGCTCCGCATCAATGGACAGACACTGTCCGCAACTCCGCTCCGCTGCCTCGCTCCGCATCAATGGACAGACAGCCTTAAACCGGAATACTGAAATGCTGTTTGCAGCCACATAAGTTTAATGCTCTACTAAGTCTATCCTAAAACGAGTACTGTCCCAATAATCTGCCGAAATGTTTTGTGAAAGATTGCTGACGCAGTAAGTAGCAGTAGGAGTATGAGCTAAAACAGAGGTTTAGTTCTTCATATTACACGGGCTGCCGAATCCCATTCAGCTTAGCAACGTTCTGGGTGATATATGCAATTTGTGAATAGCCCGACCTCCGCGTAAGCCGGCCCTCTATCCAATCTGCCTAGCCTTTTCCCAACTTTATTGGGGTCGGCTTCCAGTCTATCTGACCTCCACAACCCAGGAACTGGGTAATAGGATACCCATTGGTAAACACTGGTTGTCAGACTTTCGGGCTTCTGACGACCCGTAAGACTGTCAACGACGCATGAATGACAGCCGGGACCAACGGTTTAACGTGCTTTCCGAGGCACGGAGGAGTCTCGGTATGTAAAGATGGTCACCCATCCACAGACCAACCTCGGCAAGCGTAGCTTAACCTGGCGGAACGACCCGTGCGGCAGTTATTCATTAGCCACGAGCTCCTCAGCCGGCCCTCTATGCTCTGTTCTAAAAGAACTTATACAATCAAAGTGTAAACAAACCCAGTTTAGATTTAATAACACATTGTGTGTAATTAGTAACACATTGATCTGTATTTACAAGGTTTCTACTTTATATCTCACCAGTTTTTCCAACAATTATTGTTTGAATAACATGATTAAATGGTAATTGAAAAATCACCGACGAAAATTGTGGTTATAAAATCAACCTTAATTGTCAAATTAAAAACGTAATGAAGGTGATTTTAAATTGGAATCTCGGGTTTAAATTATTCAAATAAAAGCACTCAATTTGGCCCTACAAGTGGCATCCACAGGTACGTTTTCAGATCCATGTGCTTACATTTTCATCAAGTACTTTTGGAGCAGACGATATCCTATCCAATCATTAATCGGATATTTAGGACACCGCGTCCGACCCAATCCCACTTACCTAATCTGCGTGCGCAATTTATTTGCCAAACATGTAAACAAACACGAGTTTTCCACTTAGATAAACATCAACTTTATGATATTGTAAATAAAGTTGATTTTAGACCGACTAGTATTGATGATAAATAGTCGGTGGCAAAAAACGAAAATTCAAAACCAAAGACAGCTATTTCCGAAATTAAAGTTATTTTTCACGTTGTAGTGTTTTTTTTTTCGGAAGTCTGTTGTTTTTTTTTGTAAAAAGTTTTTATTTTTCACTTTTTAGTTGTGGTACCTACCCCACACAAATTCGAATACCACTACCTGCTATGTAAATAACAGTCACAGGAAGTTATCATCATATCATCCACATATACTAAGTGGGAAAAATACGTATTATTGAAGCTTACTCAAAAACTATCCAAGCAAAGTTAATAAAATTTATATGGGACCAATTCGGGCATACCCTTTCATACAAAAAAAAATAATTTTCAAAATCGGTCCACGATTGACGGAGAAATCGGCGGACATACATACGCGACAAACATATAACCTCCTCCTTTTTGTAACTCTGTTAAAAAAATAATCATTAAAAAAAAAAATGTTATAGCGCAAACTGAACCCTATGTGTAGGCATTGCAGTTGTTTTTCCTAAAACTCGTGTTTGTTAACATGTTTCGCAAATGAATTACAAAAGCAGATTAGCTGCTTTTGGGGTGATGTGATATTGGCCATTTGTCTATAGGCCGACCGCCGTAAGCGCGGCCTTGTCTACTTCTGCGACAGGCTGGCGTTTTCGGCGGTCGGGTTATAATAGAACATGCGTTATTTTTCCAGATTCGCTAGCTTCGTCGAAGGCAACTCCCATTTGAGTGATGACGAAGTATTGGATTACGAATCATACGCTTTCTCTCTCGAGCGGACTCGGAAACCGATGCCAATGATAAACTCGACGAGAAACATGGAGATTTCTAGCGATGATGACGATGACACAGACTATGATGATGATTGAGCTGGATATATGTGACTGAGACTAGTTTTAATGATGTTTAATTGTATTATAATAAGACGAGGTAAGTGAGGGTGTTTCGTTTTAATAAGTCACTATTTCTTCAACAATGATGAATTAATAATTTTGTATTCATATTATATTTCTTTTTCTTATTTGACTGGAGTTGTCGACATTTCTTGCTTTTTAATAAAAATTAATACTGACCTATGCTTAATTTTGACATTTATATTATTGCTATGTACCTATAATAAACCTATCTACCTCTTCTTAATATAAAACATTGGACACTCCTTAAGCTTTGGTTTCCTAGGAAAACGGTTCAATCATATTATAACGGCCGCCATGAAAATCTCTCATTTTCATCAGTATTTGACATTTAGTCAAACCCGCTGACCCAAGATTTTAAACGCTATATTTGCTCTCACCGTACCTAGTCCCAAGAAAAAGTGTCTATAGCTCACACGTGATTAAATAGCGATTCCATGACAATCAAGTGAAGTCGCAGCGGTCATTGTGGGTCAGAGGTGTCAAAACGAATCAGAAATCCGACTTGACAGATCTTTTGACTTGGTAAGGCGAATTTAACGATTGAAATCTTTGCAACCGCCATCACTGTTATGACAGCTGTCACTGCGGCCTTTCGTGGCGGCCACCGCTCTTCTAGTTAACCGTAGCTTTATTCTCGATTAAGTCATTTTTTAAACTTCTCATTTTTTTCTAATACCATTCTCAATCTATGTATAAAGTGTTTTTAATAAAGACTTAATACTTCTATAAGCTCTTTTTGTTCTTTGCTTTTTTAATTGTATTAAATAAATAGTTTTATGCCCAGTAAACTATTGACACTGTCAACACTGCTATATTTGAGACGCCTGAATGGCAAAGGAGCTGCAAACTTTTTCTTTTATCTGAAAAATCTCCTGCGTTTTATAGTCTATCATAGTATCGTATCGTTCTGATGTTTATTATAGTTAGTCAGATACAGTACTTACAAGAATTACAATTAATTTTGCCCATTGCTTGTACACTTAATAGTTTTCCGTGTGAGCTTTACTGACATTTTATTTAGTATGGTCAGCAACAGAAGTAGATTACTTTGATACTTTTACACTCACCTAAATAGACCCAAAATTACTTGACACACTACTTTTCCGGACTTAATATAATAGCTAAGAGTATGTATTAAGTATCTGAATTTAATTTATCAACAGTTGTATTTTTTTTAACACTGGCTAATGATGTTTTACTAAACTGTGGTGTTAATCGACTTTTGTTGCTGACCATACTAAAAATAGATTTTACCTTACTAAAATTAAAAATTATCGTAATGTTTTCTCTTTGTGTGTGCACAATTAGTTTTCAAATACTTCTGTTTAATTTTTGATCTCTAGTTTATATGAATTATGCTCAGTTTTTGAGATATTTTTATATGATATTTTTCATGCTGTATTCAATATCTTGAAACTGAACATAAATATTTTTTGCGAAGCATTTTTCTTTTTAAGGTAAGAGGTAAGATCCATTACTTTATAATATTATTATAAGTATTGTTTAAAATGATTGCATGTGATTTTTATCTAGTTTAATCTAGTCTGCATAAACTAAACGAATCTTTAAGCTACTGAATGCGATTATAATTTCTTTAAACTATTGTTAATGTCTTTAATGAAATTGTTACCCGAAAAGTTGGTAAAGTTGTAAATTAATATTCGAATATGAAATAAAAAATACCCGCTACTGACACAGACTTTTTATTTTCTTTAAGTTTTATAAAAGTAATATTATAATAATATTACATTTGCCATAATGATATTTCTGTAAAAATTCAATACAGAAACGATGATTGTCAATTTAAAGCTGATTGTTACTTACACATTTCTAGTAGATATTTGTGTACAAAGTGGCATACAATTTTAAATTAATCGATTTATACAATAATTTTATGTAGAAAATAGAACAAGACGAGAAAAAATTACCGTAAACGCGTATTTTAGTGCACATAACGACAATGCTGTATACAAGGGGGTCTCTTTCGTGATAGCGAGTAATCAGCCTTGAATATTTTTTGTGACATCGACAAATTAAAATAATTTGTCGATGTCACAAAAAATATTCAAGGCTTTTTCAATTAACGTATTTAGCAATATTCTACAGAACTAAATCTTACAAATATCTGAATATAGTCTACTATTACATCCACTAAGAGATTGATTGTGTTTGAATTGTTAACATTAAATATTATAAATAATAAACTTTTGAGAAATGTATGTCGTTTTTAATTTTTTATAGGGTCGAAAATGTCAAACTGAACTGAACGCGTGGTCGCGCCAACAGAGGGCGCTTTCCGGTTTTCCGAACAAATAGTGTCATATGCACGCGACCGATCGCGTATTGGCGTGACGATCGTTTTTAAAAGGACGCAGCCTTAGTAAACTAATTTATTTATTTTTGCCATCTTCACACTAAATTGATCACGTGAAGGCACGGCACTTTAGGGCTGAAAATGGGGCCTATGGAGAATGTTGAAAGAGACAGCGAAGCAAACTCTGAAATGTTAGCACCCCGCCTCGGATGGCATTAGGTTTTCTTTTGACCATTCATAACTTTCAGAAATAGGAGCTTTACTTTATAAACTAAAGCCTGATTTACACGGTGCGATTTAATTACCTGTGGCATCCCATAATATGTTGAAGCAACAATAATACTTTGCAACATCTAAACAGTGTTTATACGTTGCAAGTAATTTGGCAAGAAACTTGCATCGTGGTTTTATGCAGAAAAGTTTGAGAATTAAGGGATAAGGGATTCTTTAGACAGCCCCAAGATACGACGCTAGCAGGAACTAGGAGGCACCATGGTCTAATAAAACAAAGTCTGGCATTCCGGGACTAACACATGCTTACGTCACTATCCAGTTGCTACTCTATTGCAACAAAACACGATTAAGGAAAGATTTTCAGAAACCAAAGCTTTTAAATTGTCATTTCGTGTGTCTAATCGAACGAAACAATTCAATTTAAACATAAACCAACGTAATTGGTTATTAAAACCTCATTGTTTTATCGAATTCGCACAGGTAATAAAGGTGGTTGGGGAGTTATTATTACAAACTTCTGGTAACACAGATGTGATGACGTAGACTTGTGTTGACATTTTCCGTGGGGAAAATGTCCCAGTGGCCAATGGAAAAGATGGCCTTGCGTGAAATTAATTTTAAGTTTACTTACTAAAATAAAATGTAGGTAGTATGAAGTTGAACACCGTACCTAATTAATCGATGGCGTTACGAGACCATTTAGAAGTCGCTATGGCTCGATCACAAGACTAGTAAGTACAACACGAGACCGTATAAGATATCTGGATTTTAGAAGAAATACCTAATTACTTTTGCGTAAATCAGCGTTCGTTGTGTAGTGAAACGTCATTACATTTGGTGGATAGTTGGTTCAGTTCAAACTGATCAGATCAGTTGGGATGCTAGTGGGGATGCAGCTTTATGCTAGCCACACGTAACGATTTACTTGCGCAAATTTATGCTACCGCAAGTCTAATGTGACATGTGTTGGAAGAAATTGCGCAAATTTCTTCCAACACACTTAACGATTTACTCGCGCAAGCTTAAATTTGCGCAAGTAAATCTTTACGTGTGTGGTAACCATTAAAGTGAGGCTGACACTGGCATGGCCACCATCAGGAATTTTAATTTTTATAACACAAAAAAAAAACGAAATTCGTCGCCAAATATCAGAATTTGTCGGTCACTGGTTCAAAAGTTATAAGGGTTTATAGGTGGCATTTTTGTGACATCGACAAATTAAAATAATTTGTCGATGTCACAAAAAATATTGAAGGCTTTTTCAATTAACGTATTTACCAATATTCTACAGAACTAAATCTTGCAAATATCTGAATATAGTCTACTATTCCATCCACTAAGAGATTGATTGTGTTTGAATTGTTAACATCATTGTTCTTTTTATCAAAATCTGTGACTTGGGGAAAAATTGCGACTAATAAGCGACAAAATTAGGGAGAAAACAGATCTTCGCTAGGTGCCCTAGCTTTTGAGGTTCAATTGGGCCAAGCTGGCAGATGCTCATCAGATCAGCCACCTATAAACCCTTATAACTTTTGAACCAGTGACCGACAAATTCTGATATTTGGCGACGAATTTCGTTCTTTTTTTGTGTTATCAAAATTAAAATCCCTGATGGTGGCCATGCCAGTGTCAGCCTCACTTTAATGGTTACCACACACGTAAAGATTTACTTGCGCAAATTTAAGCTTGCGCGAGTAAATCGTTAAGTGTGTTGGAAGAAATTTGCGCAATTTCTTCCAACACATGTCACATTAGACTTGCGGTAGCATAAATTTGCGCAAGTAAATCGTTACGTGTGGCTAGCATAAAGCTGCATCCCCACTAGCATCCCAACTGATCTGATCAGTTTGAACTGAACCAACTATCCACCAAATGTAATGACGTTTCACTACACAACGAACGCTGATTTACGCAAAAGTAATTAGGTATTTCTTCTAAAATCCAGATATCTTATACGGTCTCGTGTTGTACTTACTAGTCTTGTGATCGAGCCATAGCGACTTCTAAATGGTCTCGTAACGCCATCGATTAATTAGGTACGGTGTTCAACTTCATACTACCTTCATTTTATTTTAGTAAGTAAACTTAAAATTAATTTCACGCAAGGCCATCTTTTCCATTGGCCACTGGGACATTTTCCCCACGGAAAATGTCAACACAAGTCTACGTCATCACATCTGTGTTACCAGAAGTTTGTAATAATAAACTCCCCAACCACCTTTATTACCTGTGCGAATTCGATAAAACAATGAGGTTTTAATTAACAATTACGTTGTTTTATGTTTACATTGAATTGTTTCGTTCGATTAGACACACGAAATGACAATTTAAAAGCTTTGGTTTCTGAAAATCTTTCCTTATTCGTGTTTTGTTGCAATAGAGTAGCAACTGGATAGTGACGTAAGCATGTGTTAGTCCCGGAATGCCAGACTTTGTTTTATTAGACCATGGTGCCTCCTAGTTCCTGCTAGCGTCGTATCTTGGGGCTGTCTAAAGAATCCCTTATCCCTTAATTCTCAAACTTTTCTGCATAAAACCACGATGCAAGTTTCTTGCCAAATTACTTGCAACGTATAAACACTGTTTAGATGTTGCAAAGTATTATTGTTGCTTCATCATATTATGGGATGCCACAGGTAATTAAATCAAACCGTGTTTATCAGCCTTTAGTTGATAAAGTAAAGCTCCTATTTCTGAAAGTTATGAATGGTCAAAAGAAAACCTAATGCCATCCGAGGCGGGGTGCTAACATTTTAGAGTTCGCTTCGCTGTCTCTTTCAACATTCTCCATAGGCCCAATTTTCATTCGTTTACTCAGGCTGCGTCCTTTAAAAACGATCGTCACGCAAATACGCGGTCGGTCGCGTGCATATGACACTATTTGTTCGGAAAACCGGAAAGCGTCCTCTGTTGGCGCGACCACGCGTTCAGTTTCACCGAACATAAAGTTCGAACGATCGCGTATTCGCGCGACGATCGCTTTTTTCGGTGTGACTCGAAATAGGTCCTCAATATAAAGATGAAAAGGCACGCCACGCAAGATGACGTTTGTTATAGAAAAAGGGAATAAGTTACATTAACCAGTAAATAAAAAAACAGCCTAGTTAGTAAATAATTTAATACGAATAGTGTATTTCATCTCTTAAACATTAATACAACCACAACATACAAGTTAATAAATTAGCACCACGATTAGTGTAAATTTTTTTATTACAGTATCTAAGATATATTATTTAAGTGCACTTATTTACTAAGTTTTATTTATCATTCTTCAGTGTAAAACAGCGTTGTTGTAAAATTATTTTGAGTTATACAATTCGGTGGCAGTTATAACACAAAGTTTGAGATTTAATAGATCAACAAGTTCGTCAGAAAAGTTTTCATCTGTTCTAAAAACGCGCGCGACAAAATAATCAATCTTGTTTAGCCGCGACGTAATGTGACGACAAAACTTTGTAGCGCAGCGATCATAGTATTCGATGAGAGCTAGCTTTCGAAGCGTCACAATTTTCATTCAAGCATTAATAACATAATTTTTAAACATTATTAATAATAATGGCACGTTAATATAATTAGTGTCAAGTTAGGCGGCTCTGCTGGCTTTCTTGCTTTTGTCGAGCGTCTGCGGCGGCGGCGGCGGCTTCGCTGACATGTGGCGGCTGTAGAGACTGAATGAGATAAAACAAGAGAATATTTCACATATTAGTTATTAGATAGATTAATGATTTTTGTTTAATTGTGGTCTTTTTTCGTAAAATACAAAAAAAAATATGCAGTAAAAAAATACTTGAAAGTATTTCTACCTTGGATTTTGGAGTCGGTATCTTAGGCCGAGTCCTATTTGAAAGCGATTGTCACGCGAATACGCGATCGGTCGCGTGCATGTCACTTTTTGTTCGGAAAACGCCCTCTGTCGGCGCGACGACAAGTTCCAGGTTCACCGAACAAAAAGTTCGAACGATCGTGTATTCGCGCGACGATCGTTTCGCGGGTTTATGGTAAGGACGTACTTGGAACTCGATTTTGCAATTACGACCGTGGCCCGTGTACCTACACGAGAGTTGCGTGTGATTACATAGAAAATGTAATGGAACCGTTGAGGAACTAGGAAGCCTTTTTTTTTAAAATAGACTACCTATAGTATCTATAAATTCTCCATAAAAAATGGACGAATAAATCATGTCATACTTACACTTTATAAGTCTCGGAGCGCAGATAGTCCAAGACGTGTGAGGGTCCCAACTTCAGCTGGTCCTCAATGGGCGGCACCCAGAAGTTACCCTCCAGTCGCAACACTGACTTGTTACTCGCAAGGTCCAGGGATCCTGTGGAATTAATAAATAAAGCATTATAATAATCGGACAGATTTTATAGTGGACTTCTGCAATGTCGGAGTATGAAGTATTTGATTGGTAATCATAAATTTCGCCATCTGCTTCTGTGCTTCCCGCATCCAGCGGATTCTTGCGGCCGTCACAAGATCATCGGTCCACCTTGTGGGAGGCCTTTCAACGCTCCGTCTTCCGGTACGCGGTCGCCACTCACACGGACGACATCTCTTCTGCGATCAATGTGCCCTGCCCATTGCCACTTAAGTTCCCTACCCTGGTACTCCTGCGGATCTCATTTCTGATACGATCACGTAGGGAAACTCCAAGAATAGCCCTCTCCATTGCCCTTTGGGTGACTTTGAGCCTTCTAATAAGACCCATTGTGAGCGACCACGTTTCAATGCCAAAAGTCATCACTGGCAACACGCAGTGGTCAAAGATTTTCGTCTTGAGATACTACGGTATGTGGGACGAGAAGATATTGCGTAGCTTCCCGAACGCTGCCAAGACGAGTCGGAGTCGACGATTGACCTCTTTCTGGAAGTTGGACCTACTTAACTGGACAGTTTGTCCTAAGTAAACATACTCGTCCACAACTTCCGAGTGTACCGTCTCCAATCTTCATGAGAATGGGTGCTACATGGACATTTGGCATGACCTTTTTCTCCATCCATCGTCCATGTTCATTTTAAGACCCACTCTTTCGGAAGCTGTACTGAGGTCATCGAGCATAATACTGAGGTCCTCCATAGTCTCAGCCATGACAACTATGTCGTCGGCAAACCGAAGGTTACTCGCTATTGATGTTGATGCCTAGCACTTTCCAGTCCAGAACCTTGAACACATCCTCCAGTGCAGCGGTGAACAGTTTCGGAGAGATAACGTCTCCCTGTCTCACCGTTCGCTGCAAAAGAATTGGTTTCGAGGTTTGGTCCTGGAGTGACGTTCTGACATAGTGGCGTTTTCGTACAGACACTCAGGACCTCGATGTACCGATAGTCGATCTGGTACCATTGAAGAGACTGTAGTACAGACCATGTCTCGATCGAACTGAAGGCTTTCTCGAAGTCCACAAACGCTAAGCAGAAAGACAAGTTATATTCTTCGGTCTTCTGTATAACCAGCCGCAGCGTATGTATGTGGTCTACGGTGGTAAAGGTTTTACGGAATATTGTTTTTGAGCTGCTTCATAGCCATCCTAATCTCGTACAAGCTGACGTCCGGGATGTCTTCGGTGTAGTGTCTGGTCAATCTAGCTCTTGGGTCGTTTGCCAGATACCTATAAGTATAACTCTGTCCATATAACCTCTCCATCTCTCTCAACAGCTCAGGTATGGCGGATACGACCCTGCCATCATCGGTCTTCAGTTTCGCAAGCTGGCTCTGCCTAATAGACATATCTCTTGCCTTGGAGCCCTTATTCCGCTCTATAGCGTCTGCACTAAAGCGGCGAAGGTCGCTTTCAAGGACTTAGAGATCCGTCTGTTGAGCTGCCGGTACTTGAGCGCATCGTCTGAAGACTGCAGGATAATCACGCACCTCTCCTCCATGAGCTGTATAGTAGGATCAGAGAACCTCTGATTTCCATTTGTACGACGGGTCTTGAAGATCTTGGACCCGACCGTATGTACAGTTTCCACGGCCCATCATTAAAATCGTCCACGGAGCTCCCTAGGCACTCGAAACGATTCTGAAGTTCGACCTGAAAGCTCTCGTGGTTTTGGACTCGGATCGGTGCTGGGCGGAGCCTAGAATAGTCTAAGAGTAGTTCTAATATTTACCTGTATGGTTATAGACAGTTCGTCTGAATATTTTGGTATTATCGCTTACCGATATCAGGCGGCAGTACGACGAGCCTGTTGCCTTGCAGGTGCAGTTCCCGCAGCCGAGCCAACTGACCCAGCTCACGAGGCACCTCGATCAGATCGTTCTCGCGCATCGATAGCTGGAAGTAATGACACCACAATCTATACATAGTATAAAACAAGGTAGTTTTTCGTGTTTGTCTGTGTGACCGCTTAAATATTCTGAACTACACAATGGATTGAGATGCGATTTTCACCATCATTTTGAGCATTTATTCATGTAGGTTTGTTTTTGTGCATTATTATTAAATTAAATATAACACTGCCTCGTTGGTTTAGTGGTCGCAAACGCTACTGCTGAGCATGAGGTCCTGGGTTCGATTCACAGGTTGGGCAGTGTTATTGGGCTTTTCCATCTGTAATTTTTCAGTAGCAGCACAGAGGCTGGAATTTGTACCTGATGGTGGCAATAGGCTCGCCTCCTATTACATGGGACTTAAACATAACTGGCGAAATGTGGGTTTCGATATGGCACATAAGTATCGATATTTTGACATGTCACCATTACAGTAGTTACACCTGAGCAAAGCATGGGCGCGTCGCTAGTTAATAATATAAGGGAACACAGGGGTACAGTTAAAAATACTTTTCTTTCAAAGATCATTGCTATCGAAATGGATAGCAATGATCAATGAGCAATGGAGTGAAAGAACACTATCTGTCCACTTCGTCATAGTTGCATATTTTGTATTAATTCTTTTATAATACATTATAATTAAGTATATATATTTTAGGGTTATTTATTTTAGAAGTAAGTATGTAAGTTTATTCTCATATTGTATGTTTATAATTAAATTAATGAATAATTAAGTGTTTTTATTTTATGTATATTATTTTCTCTTCTAATCTTACACACGTTGTCTACATCTCTTTTACTACTTTCCTATCACAGGTATGCTGGAAGAGATTTCTTTAGAAATAAGCATCACCTTTGTACGTATTTTTCTGTTCCTTTCTTCTTGTCTATTTATAATGTGTGTACATAAACTGTTAAATAAATAAATAAAATAGCTAATCTATCAAATTTCATATTTGCCACAATTGCCACTTACTATAGCCGATGAATCATGGCCGGTCTGAACTTTGTGCAGGAGGCTGCGCAATAACATTTCTTAGGAACCAAATTATGGTGACATGAGGCGAGTGTGAGTGAGAGAACATGCGCGAAAGTTCGAAGAGCCTATGTTCAGACCGGCCATGATTTGTCGGCCATATTGTACCTGTGGTTTCGTAAACATCGTAGGTAAATGTATTGTCCTTGTCAAAATACTGATGATTAACAATTTACTTATACATTGAGTAACTGCATACATAAGAGAAATCACTGTCTGTAGGTTTTGTAGATAACTATTTCACAGCAAACCCAATTGCAGAAAATAACTTTTAATGCAACAAAAGTTTTATTTTATTATTCTCATTCCAACATATTACTTGCTTTTGATTATGAATAACAATACAACGAGTACCGGAAAAAAATACACAATACCAATACTTACAATCTGTAAGTTCTTCAGGTTACCAATTTCACCAGGCACATATTCAAAATCATTGTCACCGAGATATAATGCACGGAGGCTGTCTGAAATTGTAATTGGTTAAATTAGTAAAGTGCACCAAGTGTAACAATAAAATTTCGCTTTTAGCAAAATAAGCACTTGTTCTTAACTCTATTTTCATACTACTCTATCTAATGCTCATATTTTTGTTGTTTATAATTTTTATTAGGGAGGAATAAATATTGAATGTAGGCATATCTTAATTGGCTTAATTACATAATGAATAGTGGAGTTAGCAATAATACAGTGTGTAAATGTAAATTTGCTATCCACATAAATTCAATAAATAATTTAGAAAAATACAAACCCATAGTAAAGAAATTCCCAGGAAGATTCTTCTCATTCAGATTGTTATAAGTCAGGTCAAGGATTTCCAAAACAGGGAAAGATCCAAAACCTCTTGGCAACCCATACAGTCTATTAAGAGAGACATTGAGGATACGGAGCTTTGGCAATGAGGATAGACTGACAGGAAGCTCAGTCACGTGGTTGTTGGCAAGATTCAGTATCTCCAAGTTAGCGAGGTTTGCGAGTGCAGCGGGAACTACTTGTATCTTATTGTGGCTTAGAGTGAGACGGGTGATGTGGGTGAGAGTGACTGAAAGAGAAAAAGTTTATGATTAATCGTGTGCTCTTTGGCAGGCTATTGATAGTACAGTTACAGTGATCTGTGATGGTACAAGTACAGACCCTATGGGACACACCTCATTAGCTGAGCTCTGGTTATCATTACGGAGTTCTCACTCGTTTGTTAATCTATGGGTCACAGCAATGTGGAATAATATCCTACTACAGTAGGGTATATATTGTAATATATTATATATTGTAATGTCAACAGTATACTAATAGTTAATAAATTATGCACAAATATATAAATCAATAAATAAAACCTCGGAACACAAAAAAAGATATGAATTAAATGGGAGTACTTCATAGAGCAAAGTTTTCTCTAGGGGGTTGCAGTTGTTGTGTAAATCAATTTGTTGGTATTATTGAATCAATTAAAAACACATATATAACAGTATACCTACAAGGTAGACTACAGTACAGGGAAGGAAACACCTTAAAAATATTGTACATGATGAATATTGAATGATGTCATGGTTAAAATTAACTCCAGTAACTAATTTTAAATAATGGATGAATAACGCAATAATAATATCCTAAAATGCTAAATTAAATGATTTTAACATTGTTCTATTTTTAATCTGTAGGCGGTCTATCATGCAATGTTCTTGAAACTAACAAAAACAAAACTGTAAGTACCTAATATTTCTGTTAAACATGCAACCTTGATAAACTTTATGACCGAATAAATCGATTTTTAGAGTTATTTATAAACAGCAATAAGTGAAAATAAGATGTTTATCAACTACGGTGCATATATAATAAGTACCGAGTGCAATACATCAAAACGAGTTCTCTGTAAACAGGTTACACGACGCCCTTAAAAGGGTAAACAGGTTTAAAGCAATTAACTTACACAATCCAGGTATTTCATCGAGGCTAGAGAGTCCTTTGTCCACCAAATCTATTTCAGGATTATTGTTTTCCTTCGCTTCTTCGATTACTTTTTTAGCTTTCGACATTTTGGCTGTGTTTGGAATACAGGAAACTGGAGGTTGATGACTCATAATATCAACAGCTGTTCTCTCTCGGTCTAATCGAATCGCGGTTCAGACGGTTCAGTGTTACATTTTAAGCATGCAGTAATATTTGAGTTTTAGTCGTGAGTTCGTGACACTATCACCCGGTTCCTGAATTGAGTATTTGAATTTGAGAACGTCCCGCGTCCTAATCTGTACTTAAAGTATAACTTAAACATTTTTTCGTTTCTGAATTAAGTTTTTTTTAACTCTAATCAAGATTTGAGTAATATAACATCATTTTACTCAAATTTGACAGAAAGCATACTTAACTCATGCTAAGGATGATTATGATGGTTAAAAATAATATTTCTATGTACAAATTACACTTTTATAAGTACTTAATAATAATTAAAAAAATTAAAGCTGTTTCCTTTATGTTTCGGAATTCTAGAAGGCTAATTATTTATTTATCGGTGTGTAGGTATTATCAAGATTTCTTATCAAATTGATTGAACAGCTAAGCTCTGAAATTTTAGTAATTTGATAAAAAGTACTGTGACAGCTTCTAGCCAGCTTTATTCGGTAAGTAGCAAAATAAAATAAAAATAGTGAATAGAAATATTAAAACAATTTATTAAGTACTATACAATAAATTAAGAGATTACCGACGTTTGTTAGCATTTATTTATTTGCTTGCGCAATAATTCAGCCTGTAATTATATCTACGAGTACTTTGTGCATCTTCATAATTCGTGCTTTTAAATAATAACGAATCCTGGCTCATGTACACTGTCTGTGATGTACGCAAATAGTAAAACACAAGGTTTTTGTTACCAGTGCAACTATGCAGTTTCTAATCCGAAGTTGAACTGCACTTAGCTCCAACAGATATTATCTTTCTAATAAAGCTAGGTCAATGAGAATTTTATTGTAGTGGGTACCTACTTAAGTACCTATTAATTTTACTAAGGCATATCTATGTTAGGTAATTAAATATAAAAATGCAGTAAGTACTTATTACAGTAAATAAATAAATGAAAAATTGGGCTGAAATGAGTAGGTACCTAATATAATACTGCAGAAGATAAAAATTGGTGTAAGTAGGCGAGGTCTCACTGATTTTTATCACTGCTGCTTCGCACGGTGAAAACTTCATCAAAATATGTTGTTTGGATTAAAAGAACCACGCGGATATGCAGACAAACACGAAAAGCGACTTTAATTTATAATAGTTAAAGATATACCTACTATAAATTATGTAGTACCTATCAGACTAGATTGTAATGCAAATAAAGTATCACCAACTGTGATACTTTTTAAGGTAAAAACACAATATGTACTTAATTAAATGGTTCTAATGACTTTAATAATTAGGTCGTACTTAATTACGTGGTTTTCTAAGCTCAGGCACCAATTTGAAAACATGTTAAGATAACAACCAAAAAACAATAAAACTACAAAGATGAAAATAATCTCACGAATGACCAACCGAACTCAGACAAAGGAATTTCATAAAATTCATATTAATGATTAGGTCGATATGCAAAGTACAATGCTACAATCAGCAACAAAACTCAAAGATAATCTTTATAAAATGAAATTGAAATACTGTTCATTGATTAGCGCATCACTTCAGAAAGACTGCACCGATTTGGTTATTTTTTATTTTAAAATGTTCTTATTAGTCGAAATTGGAAAGTTTCAAATTCGGAATATAGAATTGAATAGACGCGAATGCGTAAACGGTCACTCGTGTAGCCTAATGCCACACAAATATCTCGCCGAACAATTCGTCGAATGGCGATGAGAATCACGAGCACGCATGTGTAAATGCGGTATATGGTTGCTGTTTGGTTGCTGCTGTCTGAGGTAAAATAACTGAAAGGACTGTAACAAATTAACAGGTTAATGTCATAGCCATAGAAGCTGTTGCACACTGCATAATTATTTTAAAATGCTGTTCATATTCTAGCCATGAGTAAGCGACCGCAGCCACTGAAGGCCTGCAACAGGCTGTTTAAGAGATCGGAGGCATGGCAGATAGTCACCATGACCGCATCATCCGTACTCGCTATAGTGTGGGCACATAACTTGTATAATGCACAAGAGAGTAAGTGGTTTTTATAAAATTATCAGCAGTCATTAAGATGTTGTGTCTTTTGAGTCTCCTGACACTGTTATTGTGAGTTGAGCGGCAAATTAGTTGGGGTCTCTCCAGTCTGTACTTGTATTTTTGCGAGCATTCAATTAACTTATTTGGAAGTTTAAAAAAAGAACGAAGCCGCCATCTCTCTTAATTTTTTCTTCATCTTTTTATTTTGACTTCACTACCGGCTTTAGCACCCTCAAAAACCATGAAAACGATACCGATGATAAAAAAAATGTATCGCAGCCTCCATTTTAGATTTACATTTTATGTAACTATCGCCTTGAAAACCATGAAAACGACTCCCATGACGTTAAACGTGACAATTTTCGTAGCCGCTATCTTGGATTTTCATTTTGACCAAATTCACATAATGTGAAAAAGTGTTAATTAGAAGAAGACAGTCGCAAGTATGAACGCATTGAACGCAATTAAAATGAATGTAATTATATAATTGCATAACACATATGTGAGCACTATGTACCTACTTTACAGCTACCATTTACTAGGTACACACGGCTACACATCAAGCTATACATTTCCAGTTTATGCTGACCTCGCATTATATAGGATTTCAGTACAACGCGAGGTCAGTTTATACTGGAAATTTATAGCTTTATGTGTAGCCGTGTGTACGTCTTTCATTGGCTTGAATGTGCCCTGGCGGTTGAGAGTATGTCTTGCTCACTTAAATGTCTCGCTGGTGGTGGCGTGTGTGTTGGATCATTAAGTTCCCTTCAAAATGGTTGAGCTAAATGGGGCTGATGCATGCGTCATGTTCGTGAACGGGCGCCGTCAGTGGGGACTGGTCATCTCTTAGCTGCCACGGCTTATTTGAATTTAATTTTTGAATTGTTTTTGTTTTTATTTTTATTACGGACGGTTTTAACGTGCACTTCTTTCTACATTGTTCTCACATGTATAATTACAACATGGATGATGTAACCAATATTTTGTAAAAATATTCGGATTTAAAAGAGTGTCCGTAGAGTTTCTTGCCCGTTCTTCTCCATAGGAACCTACTACGCGTTGGAATGGGCAACTAGCTTCATATTTCTGACTGACCGACCCCTTGACAATTCAAAATTACCTGTGATTGGTTTATTTGAAATCAATGCTTTGAGTTTGACGCGTGACGATTTCTGTCAGCTTACTCCATAGGCTGTATCACAGAACTTATCTACAGGACTATACTTCTAGAAGCTCGCAAGCCGCGAAAAAAACTTCATTCAGTAAAATACCAAAACTGGAACACAACTCTGTTGACATCTGATTGTCAATGTCAACATTTATTGTTTGTAGTGATGTGAATTACACAGTTTGAGTCAGCACATTGTCGATTGTTTTCCAAAGTATTAGTCGATTTAAGGATTATGTAAGGGTCGTAGCAGATGGCGTTCTGTAGTGTCTGCTTACCCCCATGGGAAGAAGGCGTGAGTTTATGTATGTATGTAGTATATTTACAGTTATTTTTCATTTAATTAAATTATTGTGTCCAATCTCATTATATTGTGTATTACTTGTCACCTGTTTCAGGAAATGCCAGGTGTGGTACAGACCATCAAACTAAAGAACGTTCTCCCTATAGAGGACATCATAATCGCGATAAATTAATCAGCTGTCCCAGCAGCAGCAGCAGCTAGCAGTGTATGGGACAGTTGATAAATTTTGCGATTACAATGTTGGTCGCATGGAGAAAGTTGTTACGGCATCATACTTTCTGATACATGCTGACGAATTAGTTATACACTTGCATTCACGCAAATACAAAACTCATATCTCGTTGGACAGACAGTACCACCACATTACATCTTCAATAATACAAAGAATTTCATAATCTTTCAATCTAGGTGGCAGTGTCAATATTAGTAATTTAGTTGGTTGCGATTAAATTAATTAATTGATCCTGTTAGCACAACACTAAAACCCAAAAGTACTATGTGCTAAAACCATTAGAGGTGCGCTGTCGTTTTCATTGTTTATTGTATGGTCGATTTCAAAGTTCAATTTATTGAGTGTTTATTTGATTACACTGGCCTTTGTTTTAATTAGTGTCTTTGTAATTACACTTTTCTGCTGCTAAGCATCATTGTTATCTCATACACGAAATAATCATTGTTTGAATAATCGTTATCAGTGTGTATTATCAAGATTATGAATTGTCAAAATTGATTGAGCTAAGCTCTGTAATTTTGATAAGTTGTTAGAAAATACTGTGATAGTTTCTACCCACCTATATTCGGTAAGTAACAAAATAAATAAAGCGTTATTGTATGAAATTAAACACAATTTATTATTATTAAATATAACAATTTATGAAATGACCGGCGTTTGTTAGCATTTATTTATTTGCTTGCGTAAGCCTGTAATATTATAACTACTTACTTTGTGTATCTTCAAACTTTCTGCTGAAATAATAAGTAATTCGGGTTCCATGCAGACAAAGACAAGGACAAGGACATTTTCTTACCAGTGCACTTAGGCAGCTTCCAATAAGTACAAAAGTTGAACTTCACTCTGCTTCACCAATCTTTGTAATTAAGCTAGGTCGATGTCAATTTTATTAGGGCTTAAGGTAAGTGAATATACAAATGTATCAAGTAATTAAAGAATTCAAATAATGAACAAGATAAAATAAGTAATAGTAATGTAGATAAAATTGGTGTAGGTAAGTAATCTCATTATTTGATGGGTGGTTAGTGCAATAGTTCTAAATGACTAAGCAGTTTAAGTAATATTTATATAACTTATTAGCCAACAAATTAGATTGCACATAAATATCACAAACAGAAAAAAAAAACAATAATGAAATGGTACTAATGACCTTAATAATTATGATTGGTTTCCTTAATAAGCTTCGGTATCAACGTACAATGGTACAATCAGCAACAAAATTCAAAGATAATCTCTAGAAATACAAATAAAATGCTATTTGCACATAACTTGAGAACTGCTTGACTGATTTGGTTATTTTTTGTTTTAAAATGTTCGTAATAGAATTTGATTTATATGAAAAGAAAAATCGGAAAAATTTCAAATTCCGGAATTGAACAGGGCAATGTCTGTCAGGTCAGTTAATTTTAAATAAAAACTAGTTTTTGTCCGCGGCTTCGCCCACCAGGATAAAATTACCTGATGTCCTAACCCACGTCATGGTCTACCCATGTCCCAGATTTCATTCAAATCCATTTAGCCGGTTTAGCGTGAAAGCATAAAAAACTGACTTTCGCATTATAATATCAGTTTAAAACAAGTGCATGTCGGACCACGCAAAATGAAGGGTACCGTAGTTTCGATGAATTTATCGCAAGAACAAAATTAACTTTGTATGTAGTCGAAAAACATGTTCTCCCATAAGGACTGTATGGGAACTTGCAGCCGCAAATGGAAGTTGGTTGATTATTACTCGTTAACTTGTAAAGCCTACTTAGCTGTGATAGTTTTCCTTTTAATTTCGTTATATATACTACTGCCGTGAATTTGATCACATATCCAAAACCAACCATTTAGCTGGCAGGGGGGAACACTTGACACAAAAATTAGCACTTTAAAGCTTAATATTTTGCAAACGGAACCCTGAATCCAAAAATGGTTTCAAAAACTCACAATATATTTGAACGACCTTTCCAACGACACCCCACATCATGGGGTAGATGAGAAAAATAAAAACCATCCCCACTTTAGGTGAGGGTGAGGTACCTATCCAACTTTATTTTTGTATGATGTTTTTACCACTTTGTCGGCGTGATTAATATGTATACCCATGCCAAATTACAGCTTTCTAGTACAAAGATTCTCAGAGCTAAGCTGCGGACAGACAGACGGACCGACATGGCGAAACTATAAGGGTTCCTTGTTTACTATGGAACCCTAAAAATGATGATTATTAAATGTGATAGAAGCTGTAAGTACTCTGCATAATTATTCTAAAATGCTGTTCATATTCTAGCCATGAGTGAGCGACCGCAGCCACTGAAGGCCGTCAACAGGCTGTTTGAGGGGAAAGAGGCATGGCAGATAGTCACCATGACCGCATCATCCGTGCTCGCTATAGTGTGGGCACATAGCTTGTATAATGCACAAGAGAGTAAGTGGTTTATAAAATTATCGAGAGTCATTAAAGATACGTAATAAAAATATTAATTCGAAAATAATTGTATGGCGTAGTTTTCTAAAGAATGTAAGTACAATTGTTACATATTATTATTCCTTTATTGCATTTTTATACGTATTAATTACATTTTTAAATATTTTTATTAAAAAAAACATAAAAATAAAACATTTAAAAATAAAAAAAAAAAACTGCTTAATTGGTTTCTGGGTGACATCTCTGAGTGTGTTGATTAATATTTGAATCAGATCCAAGGAGGATTGCTAAATAATATAGATTTGTATTTTTACCTTCCTACCAGGTGTAACGACTCGCCTGCGCAAAGAATTCTATAGATGGCTCCGTTCAGTGCCCATAGTGCGGCGTAAGATTGCAGAGAAGATGGCAGAAATCAACAGTGACTTCAGAAAGGACGTCACAAAGAGATTAGCAGGTGTCACAGTGAGGAGGGAACTGCCGGAGTTAGGGCTCGACCCTGAACAAGTCATTGAAGAAGTCAGGGATCATGTGGCTTTAGGTAAGTTTTGTCTTTTTTACTAGCCTGTTCTGTCCCACTCCTGGGCGAAGGTCTCCCTCACTCCGTTCATAATTCGCGAGCCCGCGCGTCCTCTTTCCAGTTTTGGCGGAACCGATCCAGATGTGCTGTTGGAATATTCATGCTTGAAAAATACTTGAAAGTATCTTAGATAGACAGGATATGCTTTATTGTACACTAGTGTATTGTAATTTACGGTAAGTGATGATCAGCCCGAAGGTGGAAGAGCGAGCTTCACCCGGAATCTTCAACCACAGTGGAACTGTCTATCTTACCTCTAACTGCCGAAATAACGATGCTGTTAACATTGGTGTTATGGCGACAGACTTAGATAAAATGGTGGTAGCTACCAAGGGGGACTTCAAGCCCTACCACCAACCAAACTGATCAGAAAATTAAACTGGGAATTGAACTCAGCGACCACTGGGTCTGAGACATGTGATTTTACCAGTACATCACAGAGGCGGTTATAATTGCATATCCCTTGCACTTCATAAAACGACAATGTCGGGCCCTGTGCCTGCTCCCTGGATCCGCTCTTGCTCCCATGTAAAAGCGGGGACCTATAACCACCAACCAGGTAAAATCCAGACTCCTATTGGAATTGAGAAAGTGGCCACGGACCACGACTAGCCGAAGTCGTGGCCGTTTAGTGCACGAGATCCCTAACTGTCGCGCGTCGCGAAATCTTGACCGTGGCGGTCGAAATCTCGGAACAGGATTTCAAAAACAATGTTGTCTTCCCCCGAGATTGCAAAAGGCTCGACATTACATTCCCTTGGTTCGAAGCCAGAACCCCCTGCTCAGAAGTCAGCAGTGGTGCCTGTGACCACTAGTGGATAGTGGTCCCAAGCTCGACTGCAAGCCGACTGGTCTGTCATACTTGCCCAATCAATCAACTCAGCCTATCGCAGTCCACTGCTGGACATAGGCCTCTCCCAGGCTGCCATCTTTTTAAGGTCCTCGGTCCATCTAGCTGGGGGGGCGTCCCACACTACGCTCGCCGATATGCGGTTTCCACTCCAGCCGATTTGTTCTGTAAAAATCTCGGCGCTTAGGTGAAATGAGCTGTCATTCCACCTGTTGCTTTGACAGTTCCCTTCAAGCTGACTTCACCTAAGTTTTTACGGCGAAATTTTGACAGATTTTTACACTTACAGAACATTTAATCTGTACCCAGGTGCCTACGACTGGCAGGGAGGCGCTGTATCAGGAGCAGTATACCACGTGAACCAGGAGATCACCAAGGTGGCCTGTGACGCATACAGTCTCACCGCTTATACCAACCCGTTGCACGCAGATGTGTTCCCTGGTATTAATAAGATGGAGGCCGAAATTGTGAGGATGGCCGTCAACCTGTTTCATGGAGATGAGGATTGCTGTGGGACGGTGAGTTTGAATATTTTCTTTGTTGATTGTGATTGGACTATAGAAAAAGGTGTATAGTAGCAAATTTGGCAGATCGTACGACCCGAGTTTTAAGCTAATTGTGCGAGTGAGAATGTTTGTTTAAATGTTGTAATCTTCTATATAAACTCGTAATAATTGGATTTGTCGTTGTTTAATCTTATAAAATATCCAATAAAAATATATAATATGTATATGTAAATCAAAACATAGATTTTTTATAAAAAGGCTCAAAATGGTACAAATAACTATGTCTAATTTATGATTAGGTGTGACGGTAAGCCGACCTTGAGCAAAAAAAGGACAGGCACCACCAACATTAAAAAAAAAATTGTACACCTATGTAAAATAAAGGTCAACTGACTGAACTTTGAAAGGTTTAAATAAAATGAAAGTAGAAACAACTGTTCAGTTATTTTTAACTTATAAATACCTTTTGTTGTTAGACTTATTGGTCGTAAACAATAGATTAGCAAGAACCTATTTATTTTTCATTTGGTACCGGTTTCCATTAAACGCAACACGCCATCGCGTCAGGCACAGGTGAAGATGGCCGGATGAGCTTGACTCCTACAATAGGAGTCCGACCGAAAGGACTAGCAAAAGCACAGCACTAGCAAAAGACAGAATTGTGCGGAGGCCTTTGTCCTGCTGTGGCACAATACGGGCTAGTTACATGAGATTAGATTAGTAACCGGCTAACCGGTTCAAACCTTTCGAGCTCAAACAAACTCAGCATTGTGGGCATTTGTCCGCTACGCTAAAAAATATAAGTACCAGCCTAAATCTGAGCTCTGTACTAAAACGATGTACCTACACAAATACCGTTCATGACCTTGTAAACAAATTATAATTATCCGAGACGATAACAGAGATAATTGTTCCACTAAAGGCAACTATAAACACTTGTTGACTCAAAGAATTAAAAATGTAAATTAGCTGTGACGTACTTCGTTTATGAATGTCATTCTATAACTCGTTAGAATGTTCAAAATGATGATTGTGATAACAATATATCTTTATTATTAACATTAAAATGCTTATTTACAATATACAGGGTGGCAGGGACATTGACGCACAACCTGTTACGAGGATTCAGTACATGATTCTGGACCCCCTTGCGTTGACATGTTTCGAGGGTTATAAAAAAAAAACTACTGTTTGCTACAAAAGTGCAATAACTACGCGGTCAAATCGTATGGAGCTAAACATTTTATTTTTTTATTACCGGATAAGTATTTCAACGACCAGAATCATGTACTGAATTCATGGTAACTGACATGGTTTAGCGTCGATGTCCCTGCCACCCTGTATAACATAAGTAACTATTTACACTAGGCACCAAATTAAATGGCTAACTCATTAACGATACAAATAAATAAAAAACAAAAGTACACTCAGGCGTCAAGATTTTCAAAAGTTATTGCAACAACGGGGTTAGAATGGCGAGTGACCTAACACGTTTCGGGGCGTATGATACTCCGCCAAAATAGGGTTGTCAATTTTGTGTTATTTATTTATTTTAAATAGAACGGCTGAAGCAAATTACACTATTTAAAAACATAAAAAAAAAGAAAGAAACATATTCCGCGTTGGACTTAATGTGTCTACACACACACACACACACACACACACATGACACGAAGTCAAACAGTTTTTCACAAAATTTCATACATTGTGACAGTATTGTCTTCCATTCTTCCACAAACAAATCAAAATCTGTGTTTGAATCCAGGAAAGCACTAATAAAAAACGAAACGATGCATAATAATGCATTTGAAGCTAAAAGATAAAAAGCTAAACATAATTTCGCTTCCTGTCTTTTATTGTATGTAATACAAAAACACTCAATTTCCAGGTAACAACAGGCGGCACAGAATCAATAATAATGGCCTGCAAAGCCTTCAGAGACCTTGCGTACAGTAAGGGCATATCGAACCCTCAAATTATAGTGCCTTCGACTGTCCACTCAGCGTTTGACAAAGCAGCTCAGTACCTCGGACTGTCTGTTAAGACGATACCTGTGAATAAAGATACGATGACGGTCGATGTTGAGAAGGTGCGGAAGGCGATTGGTAGGAGGACTTGTTTGGTAAGTGTCATTTTCTACACTATCTTTTTTTAGAATGTTTTTCAATAAAAAATATGAGTCTTACTTGACGTAGGCAAGGTTCTTACTCTTCTTCTGGTGTCAGAGTTTTAAAGTCGCCCATGGGCCGCTGACTTAACTTCACATGCCGTCGAGAAATCCTCCTGCATCGTTTTATAAGCAAGTGATAATTATACAATACGCACATGAATCCGCAAAGTCAGAGGTGCGTGCCTTGGGTTCGATCTCGAGACACATCGGTCACACCGCTAGCCTATCACTGCTTTTACTGTGGCATGGTAACAGTAGTGTCATCATGATCCAGTGGTAAAAGTCAGAAGCAGTGGGATCGTTTAGTACAAACTTCACATGACGCCCTGATTACGTACGAAACGTTAAAGATTCAAGTTTGTTACTCATTGACAAGGTTTCCGGTAAAAAATGGATATCCTTAAAATAGCATATAATAGATTTCATGCCCGTTCTAAAAAAAAAATATACCTATATAAAATCACAAGTGGTATTTAAGGCAAGGTTTTTTTTTCGATATTTTTTTTTGTAATTTCTGGTCACATTATTTCAAAGTACAATATTACAACAACCAATAACCGATGGAATTCATTAATTTGCGGTCGTGGTGAAGAAGATTGTAAGTTATGGTACAAAAAGTTAGTTAAAAATTTTAGGTATTTACTACTTGGGATATTGTTTTGTTAGAACGGCCAGAACGTGCATTATATGCTATTTCAAGGTCAGCCATTCTTTACTGGACACCCTACCCTGTATATGATTTATTACCACTATCTCTCTTTCTATACATTGTTGTTATTACATATATGAATTACCTGGAGTATTGTTGAGAATCAAGTTTTTCTAACAGAACACACAGCAGTGCTGCTGAGGAGTTTGTTCCGCCATTTCTTCCCAGCTAAAGCACTAGAAAGTGGTGAAGGGCGGGCGTTTGGAAGGACTGTCTTATGTAATTTTGACGTTCGAAAAGTGCTGATTCTCAGCCAAGTTTAAATAAATGAGTTTTGAATTTTGAACTTTGAGAGTGCTGTCTTTCGAAGACTGCATGAGCAACAGTAACTCATTTCTTATTCTACCAGTGTAAATGCCCGAACCAATGTCCTGTTGAATTTGTTAGTGAATAATGTTAAGCTCAAACCCAGCTATTGAACTTATTGTCTGTAAACATATCACTTTCTTCTACATTACATTTAACCCATTATCCTTCCTTATAGATCGTAGGCTCAGCCCCGAACTACCCGTACGGCACAATGGACGATATAATAGCACTCTCGGACGTGGCCGTAGAGTACGACGTACCTCTACACGTGGACGCGTGTCTCGGAGGGTTCGTGGCCGCTTTCATGACTGATGCCGGCCATCATGTGCCCGTGTTTGACTTCCGACTGCCCGGAGTGTCGAGTATGTCTGCTGATACGCATAAAGTAAGTTGTATATACAAGGTGTATTTGAATTCATGGGCATCCGCTTAAGGGGTTGTTGTACTCATCATTATGAAGAACTTTCACTATGGGACCAACCCTGAAATCGCGGAAAAAAAACTGCTGTTCCCTTTTATGTTCGCTTATCACGCCAAAAAGTAGAGAAGTGTAATTTTTTTTTTCGCGTATTACCCTTAAGAATTCAATCCCATGAATCCCATGAATTCAATTTGTATAGTCATCATAGTGCTCCGTATTTGAGGGAAACAGGTAGCTGGAATCATTCTATAACTGAGACGCTGGTTTTTAGGGACAAGTGACGGGGAGTACAAACAGTTTCAACAAACCCAATCAATACATCATTTTAATACTTACTTATAAATAAATAAATTCGCAATCAAACAAATAATTACAATAACTACAAGAACTGTCAGCAAAACCTGTTGGTCGATTCTGTACAAATATTAACGTGAAGCTTAGGTGAAGTGAGCGTGAAGTGAGCTGTCACTGCCACAGAATCGACCGGCAGGATGCTAGGGATTAACACTATTGACAGCTCACTTCACGCTCACTTCACCTAAGTTTCACGGTGATATTTTTACAGAATCGAACGGCAGTTCTTAGCGATTAGATTTATCCGTGCACGGATCCCTGATACCGAGTATAGTTTGAGTGTGAAACATGTTACCACTAACACAAATGAAGTTGCTGCAACAATGTTGATCAACTATTGTTTACTATGAATAGATACGGGGCTAAATCTAAGAGAAGCATAGAAACAATGTAAAATATGTTCAGGTAGGTATTATAATAGCTATTTTATCATACAAAATGGGTTATGCCATGCCATTTTTAACCAACTTCAAAAAGGATGAGGTTCTCAACTCGACTGAACGTATTTTTTTTTTGTATGTTTTTTACGCGATTACTCCGCCAATTATGAATTGATTTTGATGATTCTTTTTTGTTTGGTAGGTCATACTTCAGAGGTGGTCCCATTTAAATTTTATTATTTTGCTTGGGGGTTAGCTTCAATAATACGAGTTTTTCCCACCTTCTATATGGATTATGTTATAATAAGTTCGTGTCACTGTTATTATACCACTACCTTAATATACAGGGTGTTCGGCAGAAGGTTGAACATACGAAAATGGCGGATCCGTGGGGCCGTCTCCTACGTATTCAGGCCCAATAACAAGACCCTGGGTTGCGTATACCAGGTCTTTGACTCTACCCCACACGTAGAACTCGATCGGGGTGAGGTCTGGCAACCGCGAAGGCCAGGGAATCGGACCACCCCGACCAATCCAGGAGTTAGGATAAGCGTTATCAAAATGTTCCCTCACATATTTTATAAGATTCTACAGTTACTTTAGATGAAAATAAAAATAAAATGTTCCCAGTTTTGTTATTTTTAAATGAAATGATTGACGTTTGAAGTTTGAGGAAAGACAAATTTTGAAAAAAAAATAATAATAATCCTTGTGGCCTGGGTCTTGTTATTGGGCCTGAACACGTAGAAGACGGCCCCACGGTTCAACCTTCTGCCGAACACCCTGTATACATACCAGGTAGTGGTGTTCCAATGCGTATGTGTACCACAACTGAAAAATAAAAACATTATACAAAGTGAAAAATTACTTTAATTTCGGAAGTCGATGGCAAAAAACGAAAATTCAAAACCAAAGACACCGACTTCCGAAATTAAAGTTATTTTTCACTTTGTAGTGTTTTGATGGCCTTTATCCTGTAGGTATCTGCCAATCCTGTAATCTTTTGTCACTGTTCAGTCAATAATTCCTACATTCTTCCTTCCTCTTCCAGTACGGCTTCGCACCTAAAGGCACGTCAGTAGTTCTGTACAGGAAACAAGAGTACAGACATCATCAGTACACAGTCACGACGGAGTGGCCAGGCGGTGTGTATGGCTCGCCCACTGTCAATGGTATGTATTTAATAGTCGCATAAGGACCTTGCTTGATGCCGATGCTTGGGTGAGGCCTATATCCATCAGTGCTCGCCTTTTGGCTGAGTGATGACGGTTATAAGGACCCTTAGATTCTGATGTTTAGTCAGAAATAGGTGAAGGTAACATTTGGGTCTGATACGCAATAAGAAATCAACACAGTAAGGCCCCAAAACTGGATTTCGAAAGAAAAGTATGCGCTTCGGTCATCTTCGTCTTTCCGAATTAGCACGAAAGTCGCGCCACAGAGTAACCCGACAGAGGCAATGCTTCAAAGTTTTGCACTACCGCGGTTTGTAGTTCTTAGTGCATTGCGCGTTTGTATGAAGTTTTATTATCTCTGTCTGGTTACATACTCCGGTCTCGGATCGTCATTTGTCATTCCATATTTTTGAAAAGTTTTTTTGGAAACATTTGGAGAGTAGTTAATCTATAATTTTGTAACACGGTAGTACAAAATGGACAAGTACTTCCATGGTTGTAACAGCTCTATATTAGTTCTCATTATCTCATCCCACGGTCGTATTTCCGAAGGTAGACGATTATTTTCGAAGCGCATACTTTTCTTTGGAAAGCTGTAAGGCCCTGCGTACACAAGGCTACGCAAACCTTCGATATCCGACGATTTTGGTCTCTAAGCGACTCTCGCAATACAAATTCATAGTGGTTCGTAAACAGACACGCGTCGCTGACACATGAATTTGTATTCCGGCCTAAATCCGTAGATTTTCCGAATTTCCTATCGGGAGTTCCGTTTTCATTCATATTTGTTATGTGAGTCATATTTACAGTGCGTTAATTATAACTTGTCCCGTGACGCGATTGGTAGCACTGTATGTCAGTCGCCATTTTGAACTCTAAAACTAAGCTTGACAAGCAATGGTGCCAACATGACGGCAAGGGACAAGTTCTAGTGAACGGTCTGTCTGTAGAAACTCGAGTTAAGCGCCACTGTTTCACTAGGTCAATGTCACAGTGTCAAGTATAGGAGATACAAGCATGCATTGCGTAAACTAAACTAACACTGTTGACATTCTGTAAGAACATGAACTTTTGTTGAATGAGGAAGTGAACAGATCGTAAGAAGAATAATGGTAGTTAAGGTGAATTCCCTAGGCACACTCTAATGATTTCGGATCCTCCAGATAAGTTCTCGTTAAATTATTCGAGATTTTATAATTTAGCTATCCCTTTTTTAATTATCTGGTACAGTGGTCAGCAAATCGCGGCTCGCGAGCCGCATGCGGCTCTTTGGCCTATAGAGTGCGACTCTTTGGCCTAAAGAGTGCGCCTCTGTACAAATGTAGATGAGTGCGATCGTATATTGATACGCGCGGGGGTCGGGGTTTCGGTCATTACGGAAGATATCAAGTTTTATTCAAAATTCAAACTATATTTCCGAAGTATTTTCACCAAAAATTAACAGGACATTGGAAACTAATCATGTTTTCTTTCAAAGTTTTCCAAAGTTAACTTGTTAATAAGTAATATGCCTTCATCATATTATTATCAGCCATTATGATGATAATGAAGGCATCCTCCTTCTTAGCAAGTTAGTTTTAGGAAGCGTTGTGGAGTGAAAGAGGACGGGAGTTTTAAGGATTAAGAAAAGTGTATTGAGACAGTTTGGACACACAGAAAGGATTGGCTCTCATAAACAATCTTAGTCGTTATAATAAGGATATTTGGCTCTATTGACTAATGACCACTGATCTGGTAGATAATTCCTGTCGAGGCACTGAATCCTAAATATACCTAAATTTATTGATAAAGTGCATTCAGCGCCTTAACTCTTCTCGAGCGTAAATTGCGTCACTGAAAATTTGTCAAGTCTTCTTCAAGTTTGCTGCTGCGCAGTTCTAATAAAGGTGTTTCTAATTTATTCGCAGGCAGCCGCGCAGGAGGTCTAATAGCGGCTTGCTGGGCGACCATGATGTTCGTCGGCAAGAAGCGCTACGTGCAGATGACCGATGAAGTTATCAAGACCGCCAGATATATTGAGAATGAGTTAGTATATTAATATAATTATGTTAAAGTTTTGGGTACTAAAGGATGCTCAACTCAAAGCATTTATTTCAATTAAACCATTTACAGGCACTTTTGAACTGTCAAAGAGGCGGTCAGTTAGTCAGAAAGTTGAAGCTAGTTGCCCATTCCAAAACGTAGATCTCTATAGAGAAGAACGGGCAAGAAACTCCAAGGACACTCTTTTCAATCAAAATATTAAAAAATCCTGGGTCCATTATTCTTGTTGATTCTATATGTGAAAACAATGTAAAATAATATAAATAGAATTCAAAATATATGATTATATATAAGCCCTGGCAGATAAGAGATGACCAGTCTCAACTGATGGTGCCCGTTCACGAATTTGACGCGTGGATCATCTCCATGCAGCTCAACCATTTTGTACGGAACCGAATGATCCAACACACGCCATACACAACAATGTGACAGTCTGATTTAAAACCTTTTTTATTTAAAGATGAAATTATGTTTTTTTTTCAGGGTACGGAAGATCCCAGGTCTATTCGTATTCGGAAAACCTGCGACGTCAGTGGTCGCGTTTGGTTCCACTCACTTTGACATATTCAAGATGGCGGAGTTACTACACAAGAAGGGATGGAGTCTAAACGCTCTGCAGTTCCCGTCTGGGTAACTCTAAGCATTCTCTAATTCGACGATACACAAAAATAGCTGTTTTATCCGGGAATCGAATTAATGGGATCGAAAACTACTAGCATATACTTTTACCCCATTTCCGAAAAGGGTTATGTTTTTGTACACTTGAATCATAATGAAACGCTTTTTACTATGTAAATATAATTAAACTAACCAACTAGTATAGACCGCTGAGCTAACAGAAAAACCCAATAAATTATGAAAAAGAATTGGTAAATGGGTCATCCATTTACCTTTTTTATTTCATCTGTGAAGAAATTCCCAGAATTAGTCCGTTTATTTATAACTTCATTACTTACTTAGTTAATCATATACTGTCCGTCTTTAGAATCCACATCTGCGTGACACATGCGCACACGCAGGCGGGCGTGGCCGAGCGGTTCTTGACCGACGTGCGCGACGCGGCCAAGGCTTGCTTTAAGGACTGCAATGCGCCTGTAGAGGGCAAGGTAAACGTTTAACTATTGGACATCAACATACCTTACGCAATTGGAAAATAAGTGGCTATTTGACCATTACCAAGAACAAAAATAAAAAAAAATCGTTGGGCAGTAGCCCACTCGACACGACACCCGTCTGGTCCGGAGATCCTCCCTTTTTTATAAGGGGTGAGTGAACTTTACACCCTGTTCCTCATGCCTCTATAAAGTCAATCATTTTAGGATAAAAGTTATTTCAAGCTCCTGCCGACTAATTTAAAAAAAATGAAATGTCAGCCGTATTACTGACACATACGGAGCAGTGTTTTGAAGCATTTTTTGTTAACTACTCTCCATATGTAAATACTTTTTTCACAGATGGCAATATACGGTGTAGCTCAAGAAATATCGGACAGGAGCCTAGTATCGGACATTACGAAGTACTTCATAGACTCAATGTACTACTTACCTAAGGAAGAAGATCAAATGACGAAGGACAAGAGTACAGTCGCCTGATTACATAACACACTCACAACACACAAGGTTCTTTTGGCACGTGGCCAAAATCGGAACTAACGCCGCCATCTTGTTTTTTCAATACATTTCTCAAAACAATTGCTCAATTGCTTACCAACAGCGCCCTCCTGTCAACGTCATTTGAGCGCCAAAAGATCCTTGTAGCAGTGTAGTTATTGCGTTATTTACGTTCGACAACGTAAATAACGTATTACGTAATACGAACTTAAACCGTCTCATAACAAAACGAGTTCTTCAATGCGGCCAAGGTTCTTCGAAACCTATCTATCGTATTTTTTTTTGTTCTTAATACAAAACTAACAACTCAGACGCGATTTTAAAGTCAGTTTTTGTATTAATAACTGTATCTTCATGGGAATAAAGTTGGTAATCCAAGAACTGGTTTAAAGATTTAAAACTTATCTAAAGACAAACCTCGTTTTCTAATAAGGCCGATATTGTATCTTTTTCGATTGTGAGTTAGTTACGAAATAAGGGTGCATAGTTGTAATGTACGGCCATATTAAATGTTGTAAGCAATACTCTCAACACAAATGTTTTAGTGGCGTGCTGAGCGGAATAAATCATTTGGTTTTTAAACACACTGTTGGCGTTGGTGATTATTGTTTGATTATCTCTGAGAAAAAAAAACAAAATTTATCGAGGACAGGGTCTCTTTCGAATTGTCTTGATTCAGAATTATATGAGTACTAGCGGCCCGCTCCTGCTTCGCACGGTTTTTACGACTTGACAAAACATCGACATTTCTTAGGTAAACGTAACTTTAATATTAACGTATTATACACATATACCTTCCGGAATAAATTCTCTAAACGATGGTGAAAACTTCATCAAAATCTGTTGTGTGGTTTAGAAGAACAATGCGGACATACAGACAAACGCGAAAAGCGACTTTGTTTTATAATATGTATAGAAGTGTAACACTGAGGCCAAAGTCATACTCCTTTTGAGAAATAATCCATAACAGCTCAGAGTTGACCTGTTTCAACAGACCCTTTAGTAACATTCTTGTACGATGATTTAAAAAAAGAGTCGAAACGGCATTTACAAGCATTTAAAATTACAAAAAATATTTGCCAAATCTTCAATACCATGTACCAAATAATAATCTTAACACTAAAACATAAATGTCCCATCAAAGAAGTTCATATCTAACCAGTTTCAAAACAAAATCCCGTGAACACGATGACCACATCTGTTACCGGTCCGGTGCTATAGCCGCCGAGCGCTGCAAGCAAAAATAGTCCTTACGGTGGTTAGATGTGAACTTCTTCGATAGTACATTATGTATAACAAAAAAAAAACCGGCCAAGTCCGTGTCGGCCACGCACAATAAAGGGTTCCGTAGTTGTGATGAATTTATCGCAAGAGGAAAAAAAACATCCTCATTTTACGTGTAACGGAGGTATGCAAAAAAAAAACTTGATTTTATTTTACCACTTTGTCGGCGTGATTAATATGTATATCCATGCCAAATTACAGCTTTTTAGTACTAACCGTGTCTGAGCTAAACCGCGGACAGACAGACAAACGGACATGGTGAACCTATAAGGGTTCCTTGTTTACTATGGAGCCCTAAAAAGGAAGGAGCTTTGGGGATCAAAAAATTTGTCCGCATCTCTGTCAGTGGGAAAAGTGCCCAAAAAGCTGGTAGCGTTGCCACGGGGCTATGCTGATTTTTCGACCCAAAAATAAGTCAGCCAATAGTGAAGAGTCGACTTATGATATATTCTGTATTTCAGCACGCCACTGTCTTCAAATTTTCCTCACTATTTACTTACACCTGTTGCCAGATTGTAAAATAAGGTATTTCTTTATTAATTATGAATAGTACAGTCATGATGAGAGTATTTTTTGCATAAATTTCCATCTAGTCTTAATAAAATGGTTGCCATTTGCAGTTTTTAGTCGACGACTTGTTATATTTTTATACAATGATTGTAATAAATTGATTTATAGAAATATATATGAATTTTGGCGAGCATGCTTTAAACATTATAATTGTGATAATGAGCAATATTTGTATATTTATATATATTTGTAATGACTTTCTCGAAAACGGCTCTAACGATTTCGATAAAAGTTGGGGCGAAAAATCGGTCTAGCTAGGTCTCATTTATGGCATAATTCGTTTTCTCTATTTTCGCCCGAGCAGAGCTCGGTTGACCAGGTACTAGTTCAAAAAACGAGAACGTTATTAATATCAGTCTCGAAAAACTCCTAAAATATTGACAACAAAAACTTTTCAAATCAGTCACGGTTTTTCATGAATTCATAAATAAGAATATTAAAAAACGAAGCTTAATTCAACAAAAATGTATTTTAATGTATTTATGAGTAAAAATCTTGTGCTTAAATATGTAATTTTCGACTAAGATTAAGAGTCCATAATACCTCAGCTCACATTCACTCTTTATCTCGCTCGCGGGCTGAGTGAGAGCGAGACAGCCTAAGCGGCGGGAAGAAGGCTCCAAGGCGCCGATACTTTAAGTAATTTTTTTTTACGATGAAAATAAGGGTAATAAAAAAAAACAGTACCTATCTGCTTTATATTTTAGTTCAATTACTATGCAAAGTTTCATGAAGTAATTTTAATACTGACGGTTTATTGTTCGGTTTGAATTTTTTTTCTGTCGAGAAAATTTTATGGTATCGTTTTTCGTCAAACATAGTACTTAACATTAATCCTCAACTTTGACATATATATTTATTTCAAAATGAATGCTGCAGTATTTTCGATGTAACGGAGGATCATGTTAAGCAATTTGAGGTATTATAGACGCTTAGCGCGTTTTTGGAAGCCTGCCATTGTCATGACTGCCGTCACTGCGACCGTCATGTGGCGCCCACCGGTCTTTCAGGAAACTGTAGCGTTATTAGGTAACAGTAATGTCATCTGCCGTAAAACTGTTTTGTAAAGATGGTTAGCAGTCTGTTCGTCGGTTTAATATTCAGAAATAAATTATTTAATTCATGATATTATTATTCATAGTACATTCGGTAAGTACGTACGTAACAACGAACGAAAATTGTTGTAATCACAATTAATTAAATATTTTGTAATGTAAGGTAAAATGTATAAAAGTGGAGTTATGTTATATTTGTATATTACAGATCATTTAACTAGTTTTGGATGTTGGTTGTATATTTTGTTTTGTTTTAATGTATTTTCATTAAATGGATACCTATTATAAAGTTTTATGTTTTATTGAAACCCTTAAATCGTCGTATAGGTTTAGTCACACGTATTAGGGCAAAGGCCTATCATTCTTAATACACCGTCAGGAACGAGAAAAAAATTGCTTGCATACATTTTGGAGGAATATGTGAAAATGTCCAATCTTCAGTGTTCTAGATATCTAGAGCATGCTCAGACGTACATACCCCTAATTGCGTAATACACGATCAATCAGAATCAGAATTGTTTAGAAACAGATTGCTAATCCATTGCTTCATAAGTACGGAAAAAAAATTGCTCTACAACGTAAATAACGCAATGAATGTTGTTGAGCTGTCAAAATGAAACAGATTAGTCGTAATCGTTTACGAACATGTGTTACGTAATTAGGGACGAACCGGCAACCCAGAAGGCCATTTCCCGGATAGACAATCGACTCCCCATAATATTCTTAAACCCTATTCGACTTTACCACCTTTGTCCTACAACTTCCTTGATTCACTCTTCTATCTCAGCCATAAATAACAAAATTCAATCTTTCATTACTTCAATAACTTGTCAAAATTGTACAGACGACATGCACATTAAAAAACGGCCAAAATTAATTGTTTATAGTGCTAAAATGCAATGCATAGCAGTCGTGTTAACCAGTGCAATAGCGTTTGCCGCCAGTAGCTCGGTCAACTACTGCAGTTCCAGAATGTGTGGCAATACGAACGCACACACTTTCTGCCAGTTCCCTGTGATTATACTCTTAATTATTTTTATTCCGTCTGATTATCTCTTTAGGTAATGGCCAGTGGCCCAATGGGAGTAGGGCTATCTTGTTTTCGCCAGTTCGTCCTGCGAGGCAGTGGGGGCGGGTGCGGTCTTAGGAGACTGTCCTTAACTTTTTGAGACATTTTGATGTGTATTCAAAGTGCAAGCCAAAATCGGTTGAACGGACTGTAAAAAAGGTTTATTTAAATGTCTAATCTTATTTTAAATGGAGTATAAGAAGATTGTAAGCAAGGTAGCTTGCTTTCAATCTTCTCCATCCTCAAAGGTTTCGAAATACAGTAGGCGCTCGGTAATCCGGCACTTCGGCGTTGAAACCATTGCACTGTTCGTGTCGATAGGGAGAAACCTTCCCATAAAAAACTACTCCAATTATGAGATCACGAAACTGTCAGTTTAGGTACCCCACCTGTATGAGTGAGGTGAATTTCATAAATGTAGTAGTTAGTTCGTAGTAGTATGTAGGTATGAATGAGTATGTCCCTGTGTGAACGTAGCATAAAAAATCATGGCATCAAACTAACACTTTTAAAACCACCCTAGGAAGGTCCCAGTCACCAGTGCGTGGGCTACATAAGCGTGCCCCTCACTTTGGAAGAAAAGTCCCGAATAATAGCGCGAATCAATAGGCGGCGGAATGAAGCGGCTGCCGGCAAAATGAGAGGATTTCCCAGCGCTGGAGATATGCTGAAACTGGTAGGCTACTGAAACGAAATATGAGCACACAATATGACGAACCGCAGAAAACTACTGCGCAACATTCCGAAAGTGGATAATCATTAGGTTACGATCCAGTGTGTAAATAGTAGGTAATTAGTGCAAGTGAGTCAGTCAATTCTTAAGTTCCGAAAGCTGTTCGATTTCATAAAATCCTCATACCTCAGTATCAATTACCTCCTTCTGGGGCAGGGGGAGTATATAACACCACAACAATGCCATGTGTTGTTTAGCATGTAAATGTCCTAGGGTTCCAAGATCGCCAGTTAAACGCATATTGCCTCGCTTGCTACACCTTTGGCGCATCCTAAGGTCCAGTACTATAGTTTGGCCGGTACCGCTCTTCCGCGCCTTGGTGAAGGGCAGCGTTGACCAATGACAGGCGGGCAAGACGTCGCGCGCCGTTAGCATTCACAAATCAGCGGCCTGCACTGCCCCCCCGTCTCGCCACGCACATACCTCAGGCGCGGCAACAGCGGTGTCGGTCAAACTATAGGCCCTTCCTAGCTGTGTACTATAATATATAGACATCAGTAATTACTGTGATAAAAGGTACCTTTTCTCCGACAGCGTTGGGTTGAGGAGTTGGCTCGTGAGGCGCAGCGTTGGGCAGATCAGTGTCGTCCACCGCGGACAATTGAAGAACATGACGCCTGCCGCAATCTTTGTAAGTTTATGTAGTTGACTGTAATAGCTAGGTAGGTACTTTTATTTGCAAAACTTCTACTATGGTAGTTATTTATGTAAGTAAGATGTTATCGACTGGTATTGTTTAGCCGACATGACACACGTCGATTATTTTTGTTCACTGAAGATTTATTCAAATACAAGCCGTGCAGTCGAAGGGATTTCCCAGCGGCAAAACTAACAAACCTCCGTACAAACTTTCATCCATCATAACCTTACTCTTGTGAAAAAATTCAACGGTCTAGGCTGTACTTTGTGTGTTAGTGAATGAATGAATCAATTAAAGATTTTTATTAAGTAGAATTTTCAACAATCTTTCCTTAATCACTTTCGTCATGTTATAAGGAACTCTTGTATTCTTGTACAAAATCTAGAGCCAGCACTTAATTGTAAAAACAGTTTTTGTCAGTAAATTGATACAAAAATAACAGCAACTTGTTTATCGAAAAGTATCTTCGGTATCAGTCGTTCCTAATTATATGTCCAAAACTGTATATACAATAATAAAGCAAAAGAGTTTGTTTGAACGAACTTATCTCTGGTCTCTGGAACTACCCGTCGGATATGAAAAAATATTTTTGCATTTGATAGTCCAATAAATATTAAAAAATAATAGTAGGCTATTAAAATTTAACATCACGCTGCGACCTTTAGGAGCGAGCCTTACAGTAGTCGCATATGATGTGTATCATCTGATATCTTGGCTGACAGTACCAACCTCTCGGAAAATGGGTTGGTATGTACCATCTGACAGCCAACTCTAGAACCGCGCGCGCTCATTGCTTAAATCAAATAGCGCGCGCTTCCCTGGCTTCCTATTACAAACTTCCGTCCCTTTTCATGAAATTACTCCCACAGATTGCAGCAAAAAGATGTAACATAAAAAAGTCAGAAAGATAGCTAAGCGAAAACGAAGTTATAGGATTAATTTTATGTTGAAACAAGAAATTTCGCTCGGACGAAGTCGCGGGCAGAAGCTAGTTATTAGAGCAAGAATGGTGATCAATGCTCATGCCTTTCTATATGAGAAGACGCCTTTGCCTTGCACTGGGAAAGTACCAGGCTGGTATTATTAGTACTGGAACTTCTCTCTACCAGATTCACTGTCTGTGGGCCAGTGCGTCGCCTCCGTCGTGGGAGAGGCACCCGGTCTCCGCGTCGAATCCATGGTCGACATCTGGTATATGCAGAGTATGTCGTATAAGGGCAACATCACCTACTATGTGCCGTGAGTATACCTACAAAGCTGCGCCACAACATCCTGTCCTCCGCCTTCCGCATCCAGTCTGTGCCGCAGCCAACTTTTTATGATCATCGGTCGGTCGGTCCATCTAGCTGGGGGGGTCCCAGCTTGCCGATATACGGTCTCGAATCCAGGACTCGTCTGCTCGTACGTATCTGCTTAAATGACGTTATTTTTTTAATAGTGTAAACCTGGAAGTAAATTGGTTGGTGTGGTAATCGCGTACCGGAACGCGCAGTGTTGGTTTAGTATGACTTACACAATTATGGTTAAGGTTGCAGGAATCCACTGGTTACGAGAAGCACATGACTGGTGGATGCCCGCTTTGACAAGCCGGGGGTCGGCAGTCTGCAATTTTCTTCTATTCTCAATATAAAATGTTTATGTTTATATCTTAGTCAAGCCATCTACTTCAGCATGCAGCTACACCATACTTCCTTTTTTTGCAGACCAAGTCGTAATAGCAGTTTCTACGGAGACTTTGCGCAAATAATGTGGGCACAAAGTTACATGGTTGGCTGTGGGCGCAGTCGGTTCATGGTAAGCCTGTCATATTTGGAATGTAAGAATAACGGTAAATAATAAATGATTTTATTTCTGTAAGTAGTTGAAGAAACACTTTTACACGTCAATCATATTTAAAAAAGTAGTTGAAACTATCAGATAACTCTGAGAAGAAAGGCCGAAACAAACTCAGAGGTTAGTCTCTTTTAAAGTCCAGACATAATCGTAGTCAGATCTTGTCAAGACCATGCAGACTGATTGGTGTCTAAAATGGTCTTTTGAGGAAAGAAAGGTCTACTCAATCACATTTGTCAGTCGTGCAGTTCAACTCAGAACTTAAGGAACTCAACGATTCGACGAACGTTACCAAAGAAAGGACATTTGTGTAGGCCGCATAAATTACTCAAACTGTCAGCCCATGATTAATTAATGGGCACGCCACAATTGCGGTTGGGCAGGCCACAATTGCGGCGATAAGTCCCCTCTTTCAGGAGTGGCTAGAGAGGCGCCACGGCGTCCTCACCTTCCGCGAGGAAACGCCCGGGTGTCACCATTGTGTGGATCGCCCGGAGGACACGGTGGAGCATACGGTGGAGGTCTGCCCTGCTTGGGCGGGACAACGCCGTGTCCTTGTGGAGGCGATTAGCTACGGTGATCTCTCGCGTCCGGCCCTGGTCCAGGCCATGGTATGGAGCGAGAGGGCGTGGTAAGCCATCACCTCCTTCTGCGAAGCAGTAATTCTCGCGAAGGAGGAGACAGAGCGCGTGAGGAAGAGTCAAATGTCGCGCCCTCACGCCCCTAGCCGCCGCAGGAGACGCCCTGGGCGTCGGGAATCGCAGGCCGATTCCCGGCCACCGTAGGCGCGGGCTTGCCGATGGTGAGCAATGGGTAGCTCGCCGTCCGATAAGGACCAGGCGCATTGTGTTCCACGCGCGCCTCAAAGAGATGTCAGCACCACTAACGGGGTCCGCTAGGACCGATGCATCGGTCGATGTATTGGTCGGTCGTATTATATTTCACAATAGGTAAGCCTCCGTTTAGCTGTCCTCGGGGTAGTATTATGTTTCAGCCTCTCATTTTCTGTTCTTATAAAAGCCAGGTTATTCATTTGGTAGGTGGTAGGTAGTAACTGTTTAACAGGCAGTCAACCCCACTTCTTACTTTTATTACGATTGATTGGTTCGCGTTTGACAAGTATCACCATTACCATTACCCAAACTCTTCCAGCTATGCAGTAAAACTTCCCTTTTTATAGAGAGATTGCTACCACAATTACAATAAGTCTTCCAAAAGAACTAACTATACGAGTATTGAATGTTGCACCAAGTTTAATTTACTTTCGTATCGATGTCAGTTACCATTGCAAGGGCGCCTCCGAAGTGTGGAGCGTCTCGTCTGCAACATAGCGCCTCTCGGGCCCCCACCGGCGCGCCCACTGTGGTCCCCTGCGGCCCCGGCTGTGTCCTGTCCATCACGCTCACAGCCAGATAGAGTGATGAAAGCGCTTTGTGATTATCGTAAGTATCTCTTTGTTTTTTTTGTGTATATAGTTAGATTTGATCCTATTATTTATATTATTATTTGAAGAGATGTCAAGGAAGATCGTTTTGTACTCAAAATTTTCTACATCTGTGTTGACTGAATAAAAGTGAATATAAAATTCTGTTACCAAGAAATATGAAATAGAACGTCAAGAAACCCAATTTAAAAATTTTGTGATTATGCTGTATATTCGAATTTGTCTAAAATTACACAGACGTCATAATTTCAGAATGGAACCCGAAAGAGATAACAGTCGTCGACTCCTCAATGACGTTAGAAGACCATCTACTATTAGATACGGTCTTAGGAATAGAAAACAATGAGACACTGAACTATTTAGGCAGTCTAGACGAGATTTACCTAACTAAACTGACTATAGCAACGATGGCAAATACTTTAACAACACAAGTATATTTCAATTCTATGCAAAGAAGAGAAGTAGTAGAGGTTATCGAAGATATAGATCCACAATCGAATATCAGCGCAATCAGTACAGCTACAGTCCCACCTGAAGCAATACTACCATCGATTATCGTGCTACCAACAACACAAGAAACAACAACAATAAAAGTTACAAAAGCACCAAAAAAGAAAGTAAGTCTGATTGGAAGACCAAGATCATACAACATGGAAGATTTAACAGATTTAGATGACAAGACAGAAAGTAAGTGAACTTTTACGAGAATAATTGAATACGTACTTCTACAAATACTTAAATGAGATCGTATGTTTGCAGATAACACACCTATTGGGAAAATACAAAAGACAGAAAAGGATTTTTACGCAGAGTACGAATTCGTAGAACCAGAGGACGATAATATCACATCGATTTCTAGTAATGTATCAAATATTACAGAAGTTCCAGGGATAGTCAATAGTGTGTATTCAATTTATAAACCTAAGGAATAAGAAGCTTATCGTATTTTAACTATACTGATCTTGAATTAAAACGTGTTGCAGTTTTAATCAATCAAGATGTTTTAAGAGATGTTGTGACAAGATTATATCAAAACTCAAGTATGTTGTACGGAGGACCATTACATACGTTTATTGACAACGCTCTAGCTCAATCTGGGGTATTAAGTGTGAATGATAGTGAGGTGGCTGTCGTTACTGTTAGTGCACTAGAATCTGGAAATGCATCGGTCATGGATAATATTGATGAATATCTTTCGGATCGTAAGTTATTTTGATGGAGGAGATTGTTTTGTGCTACACTGAGGATATATTTTAAATGTTTAAATGCTTGTAAAAGCATATTGAAGTTCTTCTTATATCGGACCATTTTTCTTCTTTTCTTGTGGTTAGTGACTAACCTGGTGTCAGAGTTTTACAGCCGAGAAATATCTCTCAGGCATGCCGGTTTCCTCACGATGTTTTCATTCACCGTCATCGTCGTCGATCATCGGACCATTAAAAGATTATTTTTAATTTTAGGCAAAGCTTTTTTGTTTGATGGTTATTCGTCTAAAAAGCGTTTTTGTTCATGCATCATGATGAATAAGTTTTTTGTCTTGAATTTAAAAATGTTTTTCTAAATATCTGATGTCCCAGAAATGGTGGTGAAATTGATATTTATAGATAAACTGTGTTGTCCACAGCTGAAACAGTTCGTGAACTACAAGAGGCGTTGGATCGTATAGAAAATGATATGGCTCCAAAAGGGGGCAAGGTATGACACTAACATAATTAAAAAAAATCGTCTGTAGAAGTTTTATCTCTTTGTGCGTTTCGAATAATCTAGAACACACTCCTTCCAAATAGTAGTATTTTCCTTTAACGCGAGTATCAATAGCATATAAATGGAATCTTAAAGTAGATATGAGACAGGTGTTCTTCATCCTTTGGCACTGTACTCGTATTTCCATAATATATAATTAAAATGTAGCCGTGAAAAATGTGACATTCACCAACCCGCACTGGGCCCATATCGATTATGGCCCATGCATGCCCTCGCACACAGAAAAGAGGCATGTGTCCCGTGATGTGTGTGCAGTGGGAACATTTTAGCGCAATATTGTCTATTAAAATCTCATGCATAAAAAAATATCTATTTCCATAGGACCGAAGAGAATTAAGAGATCCCTCCGAAGATTTAGAATCAACCACCTTTGACAAACCACTGCTCGATGTACTCCACAACGCGGAGGTAGAGAGAAATAAAACACTGGATAGAGGTCCTATGTATAACATGGTACTAAAATATATGCCGTATTTGAAACAGTATGAAGGTGGAATACTCCCAAAGTCTGATGACGCTTCTAGTATAGCAAGTCGTGTGTCCGTCCCTTCAAATATTATTTTGTTAGTGTCTACTCTTTGTTTGTAATTGTTTAGGTGTATTTTAGATGTATTTATGTTATTGTTTCGAATGTCTTGTTCATAAAGTTTGTAGTTTAGTGTTCGTTGACGTTTTATTTACTGTACGCCTCATACACGTGCGTTAAACGTAAAGGAGTGACGTCAAGTTAACCCCTGCATTTGGTTTCCTTGAATTGTGGCTATAGGTTGACACGCTAATTGCAGCACACCGGCAGGTAGACTAAAAACGAGTAGCCCGAAGTACAAAAGATATCCACACACGTCATAAAAGTAATAATGGAGATCTTGAGACGGTAAGACAATTAACTTATCATCGAAAACGTAATTCCAGTCATAATAATTAATGGTTGAATAATTCGAACTATACTTTGCTACTTACAGAACTGACCTACCAGCTATTAAATTTTCTAATGTAATATCAGTTATCTATCAATGAAACTAGGACCAAACAACAAAACTTATAAATAAATTCTTGAAATCTTTTAATGATGGCCTAATAAGACTAGGTCACAGTAATATTCCACATCACAGCCTACATCACAACAAAGGATTTGGAGCATTAATGAAAACTTAATGGTAAATGAGCGTCGGTCTCGATCGCCGGTCATCGGCCGCAGTCGAGCTGTGGTCACCTTACGAACTGGTCGTAGTCCGTCGTAGGCGCGTAGCCGCGTAGCACGTCTACGAATTGACGTAGCGGTTTCATGTAGCTGCGTTTTTCACGCGGTGAATGTTTTTGTGGTGAATGAAAAGTATTTAGGTGTGTGCTGAAAGGTTTTGTAGTCGTGTTGTTTTTAAAATTGTGTTATTTTTCCTACATTTACACAGGGTTAATATACCATTTTATAATAAACAAAAAGAAACAAAGACTACTCTTCCAGAAACTAAATAAAGTCCATTGAAATACAACAGCCGTAATACAAAATTAAACACCATCTAATTTCTTCACTAACAATTTAAAAAAAAACATTCGAATTTCACGTCTTATCGCACCTCTACGGCCTCAAGCTGTTTTTCCAAAATACTATGACGAATGACACAAAGGCTGGTTCGGAACCTCGTGAATCTACGGCAAGAGGCTCGTGGTCTCGAAGACCTGATGACGTCAAGTTTGAGTTCGGGTTTGGAGTACCGCTGGGGGCGATGTCTGCTCATCCTGCTTTCCATTCGGCTTGGGATCTTGGTTGGTAAGTAATTTTACATATTTAATTCCTAATTTATTACATTCCACAATGTGTATTTAGGTGGTAACTTATAATTCTATGAGATCAGTAACACTATCAACTTCATTAACTTTTGATTGACATTATCTCGCGTTTGACTTCCATTTCACGTCATCTTTTTTATTTTTCGTGTGGTTAGTGACTAACCTAGTATCAGAGTTTTTATGCCACCCATGGGCCTCTGACTTGGCTTCACATGCCGTCAAGAAAATATCTCTCAGGCATGCCGGTTTCCTCACAATGTTTACCATCATGGTTTTTGAAGCATGACTTGGCAGTCCGACGGTCACACCTCACTCGTCCGGCTATCACTGCTGCTAAGTCACATTATTTTGATAAATTTGTGATAATCTTATTTGAATGATAAATGTTATCGCATTATCATGCGGCCCACGATGGTGTCTCTAGCGTAGAAGGTAACCTCGATTTGTAACATTTACTCGACACTCCCAGGTTATAGTATCAGACATTTCAAGGCTCAACAGGCTGTCTTTTAATTTCTCCTGTATCGTGAATGCAATGTTTTTCCATGTAGGAATGGAACCTGCAACACGTAGTACCAACCGTGACGTCAACATAATGACGACATTAAAATATGGTGATGAAATGAAAGATACCAACCGTGGGCGTTCTATAAAATCTCACTATTTTTTATCACACACATGATAATAATGTTCATTACGTGTTTAGGGTTCCGTACCCGAAGGGTACTAAACGGAACCCTATTACTAAGCCTCTGTGGTCCGTCCGGCCGTCCGTCTGTCTGTGAGCGGGCTCTCATGAACCGTAATAGGGAGACAGTTGACATTTTCAGATTGTGTATTGCTATTGCTGATATAACAATAAATAATAAAAATAAAATAAAGTTACGAATTAAAGGATCTAATGTCGATACAATAAACGTGTCTTTTGGGCGTTTTTTGTTAAATATTGTACGGTGTTATCGAACCCTTCGTGTGCAAGTCCAACTCGTACTTGGTCAGTTATTTTCTAGTTTTAGTACGTATTCAGTATGACTCACAATATTCCTATAGACCTGACCAAATAAACAGAATTACTTATACATAACACCAAGCCTGTAATCCGCAAAGGGTAAGGCACACGTGTACCCATAATACATCCTAATTTCGCTATTAAGGTTTAAGTCTCATGTAACAGAAAACGAAACACCATGCTACGGTCCAAAACGGGGATCTTAGACGTAGGCAAAAACGCTGTTAAGGTAAAATGGGATTGGGCGGCTCATATCAGCCACATGGATAGTGACCGTTGGGCAACAGTCTCCACACGGTGGGTGCCTGAGGATGGACGGCGCCGTTGAGGCCGGCTCAAGAAGAGGTGGCGAGACAACCTAGATGCGTACCGCAAGGGTTGGATGGAGGTGGTCCTGGAAAAGGATGCTTGGAAGGATTTGGAGGAGGCCTTTGCTCAGCAGTGGGACAGTGTAGGCTAACATAAAAAAGAAAAAAAAATGTTGACTAGCCTATTTCTATCAACCTGGCAGAAATTCAGACTCCGGGCTGCTAGTGAGAGATTCCTTATGGAAAATCTTAATAACACTTTGCCCAACCTGGGAATCGAACCCTGGACCTCATGCCCAACACTAGAAAAATGAGGCAGAATTAATTATACTAGGTACGGTAAAATTTATCCACATGATGCTATATGCATCGATTTATATCGAAGGATACGCCTTACTGCATCAAAAGATGACCGCATTTGTGCTTAAGTTGTCATCTGTCACACAATGACGTCACTGTACCGTCAGCATACTCGTTTTAAAAAGGGTACTTAATTTTAAAACGAGGTTGTTTTGAAATAATAAAATGTTTGTTTTTATAGTCTTTATCAATGATATTATAATTGAATTGAAGCATTTGAAAGCAGAAGCGGTAGAGTTTATAAACAGGCTGATTAAAAAAATCAAGAAAAATATTTAATGGATCTTTGCCACACCCTCGCGACATAGGAAAATGGTACGATAACAGTTCGGGTGATCTTGGCTTTAATAAGCAAGCGCTAGATTTTAGAAAAAAAAATTAAAATCGTGATCAGCGAATATTCTGCACGGTAATTGCTGACGAGATGGCTCTTCGCCACCAAACTACGTGGACTGTAAAGAAGACTGCAGGCGTCGTAGATTTCGGTGCTGGCTCGGCAAAATCGTGCGAAATAGCGACTCAGGCGTATATATTAGTCTCGCGCACATGTGGGAGTTGCGCGAGGAGGCGAAACGCCGGGGTGTAACTCCACTGCCGCGAGAAATCACGGCACAGCGGACAGAGCTCCGGCGGGATCTCATGGCGGCATGGAGTGTGCGATTGTCGCAACCCAGCGCTGGGCACGCCACAATTGCGGCGATAAGTCCCCTCTTTGAGGAGTGGCTTGAGAGGCGCCATGGCGTCCTCACCTTCCGCCTGACGCAGGTCCTCACCGGACACGGTTGTTTCGGGAGGTTCCTGTTCCGCGTAAGGCGGGAGGAAACGCCCGGGTGTCACCACTGTGTGGATCGCCCGGAGGACACGGTGGAGCATACGGTGGAGGTCTGCCCGGCTTGGGCGGAGCACCGCCGTGTCCTCACGGAGGCGATCGGCGGCGGCGATCTCTCGCGTCCGGCCCTGGTTGAGGCCATGGTTCGGAGCGAGAGTGCATGGGAGGCCGTCACCTCCTTCTGCGAAGCAGTTATGCTCGCGAAGGAGGAGGCGGAGCGCGCGAGGGAGATGCAAGCTGCACGCCCTCGCGGCCCTAGTCGCCGCAGGAGACGCCCCGGGCGTCGGGAGTCCAGAGCCGACTTCCGGCCACCGTAGGCGCGGGCTTGCGGACGGTGAGCAATGGGCAGCTCGCCGTCCGATAAGGACCAGGCCCGTGTCGACGGCGTGTTGTGTTCCACGCGCGCCTCAAAGAGATGTCAGCACCAACCGACGGGGTCGAAAGACCAATGCCTGCTGGGGTTGCGGGTTTGTCCGAAAGGGATAACGCGGCCCCGGCACACAGGCAACGGAAGGAACACGGGTGGGTTTTAGTCAGTAAAAGTCTGACACACCCTCTCGCTCTGCCCAGAGCGGGAGAAGTCATTCGATGATTTCCCACCCTCAAAAAAAAAAAAAAAAAAAAAGGCGTATATATTAGTATGCATGAACGAAAGCTGGAAAATTCCAGTGGCATATTTTTAGGTAACGGACTATCAGCTGAAACTCGGGCTAATTTATTGAAAACATGTTTGAGTGAATGCTACCATGTGAGGGTTCATATTGTTGCCATAACTTTATTAAATTTATTAAATTTAACGTTTTCTTAAATTGTTTATGTACCGTACCTATAATTTTGTATTCGAAAACATAGTTGCAAAGAAAAGTTAATCTAAAAAAAAATACATTAAAAAAATCTCTCGGCTTTTAAAATATTTTAAAATTATAATATAACCTCCATACTTCCTAAATTCTTTTAAACGGTTTTTGTCAATGCTACACTACCCTATCGTTCGTTGTCATTGGAACGAAATTTTTGTTATGTATCCGTCATATTTATTTTTGAAATCGTAATAAATTTGAAAAAAAATTACTTACGCATGAAAAGTAATACATTTAGCTTAGTTTGTATTTTTGGAGTTGCTGGTACATTTCCTGAAGGCACAACAAGGCATCTTTGTACAGCTCTGTGTATTAAAAACGAGAAAGTTACTCCGATGTGTCACGAACTATGACGAATGAGGAAATTATGTTCGAAATGAGCGAATTCGCTCATCAGAAGTGACACTTTCCGCGCGACGTAAGTATGGTGAGGGCATATCCTTGATTTACATCAATGGCTATATGTATGAAAACTGCATTCAAATCGCTTCATCCGTTTAAGAACTGCGGTACCACAGACAGACACACACACATAGCGGTCAAACTTATAACACCCCGGGGGTTAAAATATGGCTGGCCCTGTAGCGTTTGACATTGTAAACAATGTTCTGTCTGTAATTATACTACTCTATACGGATATACAACGTACAGCTAATAGGAATGTCGTACACGCAAGCCATAGAGCCTTATTTAAAGGCTATCTATAAGGGTAGCTGCCTCGTTAGTCGATTGGTCGCAAACGCTACTGCTGAGCATATTCCCAGGTCGCGCAGAGTGTTATCCGAGTATTTCTATTTGGAATTTCTCAGTGGCAGCCCGGAGTCTGGATTTCAGCCCGGTTGATGGCAATAGGCTCGCCTTCTATAACATGGGAGTTAAACGTAACTGGCGAAATGTGGGTGTACTATACCTCTGGCTAGATCTTCGGGGTAACAAGGCGGTTCCGTGTGGTGCCGGACGTAAAGAATAGTACCATCCCATTTCTTCCCGTGGGTAACGTAGAAGGCGACTAAGGGACTCACTAGAGGATGCAATAGCGTTCTCTATGCATTTTAACACCATACGGCAAGCGTGGCGATTATGGCAAATTCCCCCATTTGGGGGAGGCCTATGTCCAACAATGGACGTCTTTCGGCTGGAATGATGATGATGAACAAGGCGTGATGTTATGTGTGTAGGTATCTGTAAGGGTTCAATGCTCAATGTGACTGTTTTAAGAGCCTCAAGTAGCAATCGATTTCAAAGCGAGTCGCAACTCTCTTCAACAGGAATGACATGAGCTTTTCGGCAGCTACTGTCAGTTCCATACATTTTTTACTTTTTTACTATCATTATCGCTGATAGGATGTCACTATGTCAGTCAAGGATATCTTATGGTAAAAATTGCGGGTTTGTATTGAAAAGGGAGAGCCAATAAAGAAGAAAAGAAAGCCTATTCCAAAAAAAAATAAGAAGCATTTGGGTTCAAATGCCTACAACCTACAATATTCAGAATCCAAGTTCTGGATTCACTCCGCAAAATCACTTAACTAAAAGCGACTCTTGCAACAACAAAATAAAGTGCAATTTAAGTCGCACAGCGCTAATTACAGTTATATTTACCTAGAAGTTGCCTTTCTTTCTATTGCGTAACTCTTATATCTTCTGACTACGTTACGTCCACTGAATTGGCGCTACAAGTCAAGCTCACCGTGTACTTGTGGCTTCATACCATAAAAGCAGCATAAAATTAGCAACAACAACATTTATCCCTCCGTGAATTAGCCAAACACTGCTTCATATAGCCATACGTTCTTTAAACTTGGAATACCAATGATCAATAATACTTTGTATGTATCGTTAGTTGCATTACATTCCCACGCATCGAACAAAAGATTTAAGTACCAAGGGAAACCTTGGCTATAATTGCATTATCCTGTCGTTAAAGCCGTTCAACCAAGGTAAGCAGTATGATATAAAAGGCAAGGTAGTCACAGATTATGTTAGTACGTGTGGCTTCAGCTGCATACAATGCGAGATTTTAGCAGAGATATTCCTATTGTTATACCTAGCAAAGTTAGGTTAAAAATGCATTAGGAAATAATGGACGTCATTATTAACTCGTTAATGTTTACTGCTAATAATACAATGATTGGCACCACGTTTGCAGTTACCTGCTGCCTTCCTGAGAACAGTGGTTGCCCAGTGATAACGGCCCCGACTTACGAGTTGGTGGGTTCAAACTCAGGCAGGCGCTTTACTTTGTGTGAATAATTTCATCAACACTGCTCTCAAAACGATGAAGGAAAACATCGTGTGGAAACTAGCATATTCGAGAACCAAAAATTCGATTACCTGTGACATCTACCAACCCGCACTGGGCTCGCGGGGTAGATTACAGCCCACTCCCTCTCGAAGGGAGGAGGCCTATGAACAATATAGGCTGATTATGCTGCCTTTCTGCTGTTGCACCATCTATACAGACGAAGGATCCTCCAAGAGACGGTTATATCCATTTTTAGTTTGTACAAAAAGAATGGGTGCCGAGAGACGGTAGAACGCGTGTTGGCAGACCAACAGCCAGACGGATGGATGACATTCAGAAGATTGCGGATAGGACCTGGATGAGATTCGCACAAACCAGGGAAGCATAGCACAAAAGGGAGGAGGCCTATACTCAGCAGTGGGCAAACAAGGCTGCCAATGATGATGATAAAACAACACAGTTACTCATGTCAGGAGATAGCACTATAGTTTTTTGTACATGTCGACACTTGATTAATACCCAAGTTCTCTAGGTCGTATGCTCTGTCGCCTCCTTCATCTCTCATAACGCTTTTCATGCTTTTTCCAACTATATTGGGGTCGGCTTCCTGTCTAACCGGATGCAGTTTGACACCAGTATATTTTACATAGAGCGACTGCCTATCTGTCCTTCACAACCCAGTAACTGGGTAATACGATACCCCTTAGTACGACTGGTTTTCTGACTTTTCAGAATGTGCCGGACTAATTTAAAAGTATCTTCGCTCGCAGATGCTCTTTTAATAAAATAATTGCTCGATGCTCTATCGTGTCCCTATCGTTAACGTTAGCTACACTTTCAAGTTATTTTACCTCAGATTTTTCATCACTGTCAAAATTACAGTGATCTTTAGCCTCGTCATAATAAGACGCTGAGCAGACGATGGACAATTTGGAATCGTATGGAAATCCCGGCCTTTTATCCGCGTGCGCGTTAGATTGCGATATGATTTGAAAAATCGTCTGCTCAGCGACTAATGTTGCTGTTGGGTTGCTACCACTGAAAAGTCTGTCAAAATCACGGTGACCTTTATTCTTGTCTCAATAAGGTTCGTATTGGATTGCTGCTGTCAGAGGACTGTACAATAGCACCAGGTAGGTACTCACCCGATCGTTTTTCAGAATAACATCGATTATGGTCTCTTTGTTTTAAAGTTCTTCGGGCAGTAATATTATTCAACATCCCTTCCTAGCATTGCCCATTATTATGCCACACACTCACATTCAGAAATGGTTTTTTTTAAGTATAATTACTGTAGAGTACACCCAGTGACCTCCTTTGAGCGCGGCCTGATCTTGCTCGCGATAAAGAAACTAACTACTACCTAGGGTAATATTCACAGACCGTACTTTGACTATTTACTTTGCTAAGTAAAAGAACGTCACACACGAATGTGATAATTATTCATATAGCAATAATGTTCATGTTCGAATGAACATTAACGCTTGCTCACATTCGCTTATGCTTATACGAATATCAAAATTATTTTGCATAAAAATAAGGTCATATTCATATGGAACGCTCACTAAGTCAAAGTGCGAACTGTAAATCTCGCCCTTAATGACCGCTTTCTTATTATTATAGTTCGTGCGAGACAAGGCTTCGAGGAAAAAATATGTAATATGTAAATTATCAAGCGTCGACACACTTTCGAGTTGGCTTTGAGACCCCTTTGTTTTACGATTCAGCGTAAAAAAATAAAAACATTGTTACCATAAAATTACTGTCCTTCTGTATTCCTGAAGGGTTTCGCGTGGGTGAATTAAGTAGCTCCTCATAGTATTTAAATACGTCTTGGTTGGCTCTTCCCACGTGATACCCCATATTTTCGATTTTTATTGGAATTTAACGTAAAAACAATAAAATAAGGATTTGTAAAAAAAAATATGTTTATATATAGATATATAGATTTTGTTTTCATGTTAATTATAATGATCTTGGAAATGGCTATAATTAAACTAACGAAGGTAATCGTGGACCTTAACACCGCTAGCCACTTTAAATTGAATGAAAAAGTGACAAAAACTCGACAAAAATGTCAAGTTACACAAACAGCAATGTAGAACATTATTTCCTTAAGGCGAAAGCGTCAGGGTAGCACACGAAATTCAATTTTTCTTACGTATTTTGCAATTTGCAGGTCACTGTCAGGTTATGTAGATTAAAATATGATTAGTGACCGTAAAAAATATGGAATTATTATCATTATAATCAGCAATAAAACTCCTTATGTTAGAATTGGCCTCAAATGTCATGATATCATCATTCAATAGGGTATAAACTTAGAGAGTTGTATTGATGATTTTTATGATTAAAATTCTTAGTATACATAATTGATACGACCACGAATTATATTCAGATCAACATACGACCTGACACTGAAAAACCAAATTGCAAAAAAAAAATGTTTTTGTTAATAAATTTTAAAATTATTAAATTGAATTTCGTGGGCTACCTTAGCGCATCCCTCTTAAACCTAGTAAAGTCAAGTAAAGTTAAGAAAGTTCTAAGGCCCTAGCACGAGTGGGCGATGTAAACGTACTTACCGTGAATTTGGATTTGTTTGAAATCGACAACCATATTGCAACAAGCTCAATAAGTAAGTAGTTATTTTATTATTATTATTTATTTATTTATTTAAGTCGAACACACGTGATTCATATTGTTGTTAGTAATACTTATAAAACTATGTTAGTAACATTTCTAATTAAAATAAATAAAACAAACTAAAATAAAACAGAAACAAAAATAAAACTAGTTTAAAAACCCATAATTATATTAGCTTCCCGCTGCACCAGACCTGCAGCTGTGCATACGGGTCCAGTGCCCCAGGAACGGGCAATCAGGCTTATTCACTATCACCTTTAGAATGCTGTTGGTGCTCCCCCGAATCCTTCGCACCAGGGATGCTGTTCTTTTTCGTATAATAGCTTGAAAGCTATCTTTATCTGCTTCAGCAAACATGCCCGATGCGCTATAGAACCGCGGGAGCCCCAACAGCACCCTAAAAGCGTTGTTATACTGTACGCGAAGAACGTTGTAGGCCCTCTGCGTATGTCTAACCCACAGGCTGCACGTGTAAAACGACTGGCAAAACGCCTTGAAAAGAGTGAGTTTCACTTCTCTAGTACATCGTGCAAACCTTCGGGCCAGCATATTACATCGGATCGACAACGCTCTTCGCTCCCTTTCTATGTCACTGTCATCATTTAAGTCCTCATTTAATATGTGGCCAAGGTACCTAAAATGTGATACTCTATTAAGTGGTACACCATAGAGAAATACCGGAGGAACTGTCTTAGGCTTTTTAGTACCTACCCTAAACACCACAAGCTCACTCTTCCGTACATTGTACAATAAACCATGAGACGTGGCGTATCTCTCACATACCTCGAGCAGCCGTCTGAGTCCATCAATCGAGGGACTCAGCAGCACCATATCGTCTGCATAACTTATACTATTAATAATTTTACCATCAATAGAACATCCGATAGCAGTGCTGCTGAGCTCCTCGATCAACTTATTGACGTAAAGACTGAAGAGCGCCGGGGAAGTCAAACCTCCCTGTCTCACCCCACACTCAAACTCATACGCTCCAGACAAAGCACCCGACCATCACGAGATGAGTTATCACGCACATATGAATAAAGTCTTAAAAACTAAGTAAACATTTTGTGTGAAATGAGTATTTAAAGTTGTTCGCATTTACATAAATTACTTTTATTCCGCCGTTCGCGTTCTTGCTAGGCCCAGTTATTAAAAAAAACCTAGTAAAGTTCAGTTCACTTAATTGATACGAGTACAACAATTTTTAAATAATAAACAAGAGATTATCTTCAGTCATAACTCATTCCTCTGTCATTATTACACGAACACTAAGAAAGTACTAAAAAGTATTTCGGTCTCAAGGTGAACCTCGTTTTAAGGCAGTTGTTCTGCTATTAATTCATACGAGATTGTACCTACATGATAAATGAGGGTTGAGTGCTAAGCTGACGTGTGGCGAGGCACTAAAATTAACGAGGAAATTAGGATGCCTGTCCAGAAAAGGATCCGGACCGGGTTTAGCTTAAGCCTGGCTAGGATGGGTAAATGAAGAAAACCTAAGTTAATTATTTTGTATACACGTATGTTGTTCTTTGGCATCCCTTAATTATTATTTTTTTTGAGGGTGGGAAATTTTCACATAACTTCTCCCGCTATGGGTGGAGCGGGAGGACGTGTCAGACTTTAACTGACTAAAACCCACCCGTGTTCCTTCCGTTGCCTGTGTGCCGGGGCCGCGATATCCCTTTCCCTTTCCCTGGATCTTGAATCTTTAATAGTAATTAAGGAGTGGTTCAGTTGTAACGACCAAGAGGTACGAGTTGTAGGTTGAAGGTTTGAACCTTGACAGGCTGTGAAGGAAAACATCGTGAGGAAACCGGCACGTCCTAGAACCAAAAATTCGAAGACGTGTGACATCTACCAACCCGCACAGCGCCCGCGTGGTCGATTATGGCCCACTCGCTCTCACAGCGAGGAGGCCGTGTCCCAACAATGGGAATATTAAAGGCTGATTGTGATTATGCTAATGCTTTGAGCATTAGCATAATCACAATTTAATTTTTTAATTCAAATTTGAGCTTTGAGCCACGTTTGCGAGCGCGGCTATATGCATTTATTCTAATACCTATTGTGAGTTTCTTCACTTAGAAGAAAAAATGAATCTGAGGTTCTGCGACCATCTGAGGTTGTAATGAAAAGGATTTTGAATGGAAAAAGCAGCATCATATTGCAATCATGAATCAGTTGGAGGACATCGAACGGGAAAAAAAAACCTTTATTGTTATTACATCTGAGGGCGTTTACTGTTCAGCAGTGTTAATCTGGCTGCCAAGTTTGTTTCCCGTCGCAATATTTTCTGCTAGCTGCGCCCCGCGGTTTCACCCGCATAAGTCTCGATCCCGTGAGAATATTGGGATAAAAGTATCCTATGTCCTTTTCTAGGTCATGGTCTACCCATGTGGCAAATTTCATCCAAATCCGTTCAGCCGTTTTAGCGTGAAAGCGTAACAAACAAACTCACTTTCGCTTTTATAATGTAAAAAAAGTTAGGACGTCCGATTTTTTGGAGGCCTATGTTTTCACAGATTTGGCAGTCGTAAAATTTCATAGCTATAGCCTAGCCAAGCTATGTTTGTGGTGGAACTCCAATCTAATCGGATCGGTCAACCTGTCAAATTGCATGAGTAATAATGTCCAGTTAGTTACATATGCAGACTAATGGAAGAGTTCATGTCTAGACTGATAACTTTGTCCATGGACAGGGAATAGACGTTAAGTAATTAAAAAGTCCTGTAATTGTGTGCGTTCGCCTGTTGTTAGTAGATACTTTGTTTTAATGAAGACTGGTGTTGTCTTTTGTTTTCTGTATGCATTGTCCGATAGTTCTTTGTAAGTAAGCTCTAACACTCTGCTAGTTGGTAATACGGAAAGCCGTTCTATAAGTATTTTACCAATCTTGTTTAATAAAATAGTTAGGTTTCTACCTACTTTTAATGCCATTTTAAATTAAGAACTCGAGTACTCGTAAACTCGTGTTTACCTTTAGGGAAGATTTAAACGGATAGAAAAAACAAAACGTTCTTAGAAGGACTTAAAAAATCTTCAAAATTGGACTACGTACGCTGTAAAAAGTTATGCGTGAAAATATATATATATACGCGTCCACTTGAGAACTTTCTCCTTAATCTCGTCGGATAAAAAGCGAATAACAAAAGTAGTTTTCGAAGATCACAACTGAATTAATTTGGTAAGCCAATTAATACTTTCCCACGAGTCCAATGAATACTTACTTTTGAATGAGTCACTTTTCTTCAGCGACAAAAAATATTAAGATGTTTCACAGTAAAAAATATCCTTATTTCATCAATTTAGTACTTTAAACCTCAACCAGGTATCTCACAGTCATATCATAACGTATCACTGAAAATTACTCGCATGTATTTTTCACACCCACAGCTTTCAGTTGTAAAATATGTATTAAAGATACAAGACCATTATAGTATAATTTTCACGCAAACTTTCAATGTAAACGACCGTAACCTAAATTAAAACGTACTTCATTTAACATTAAAGTTTAACGGCCCGTCCATTCGTCATTTTGCACACTCTTCGGGAAAACCCACGCATAGCTAAACTTCACACTACAACTTAAAATTGACCATGCAAATATAGATTGTATCGTGGAGGCATAAAGGTCGTATTAGTGTAGCACTGTAAGGAAGGATGTTACAACTTGTGATGCTCAGTAAATTGTTGAGTGGGCGCCATTTTGTGTTTAAATTATTGAGTTTATTATCCAATTGCTCTTGACACTCGTTAAGTGATACGTCTCTGTTATAATCAAATTCAGGATTTGGTTGTTTATTCATTAGATGAATTATTTAGGTATTCTGTTACGAGGACAAAAGGACTTTGAGGGGTGATGTCCTATTGTAAGTAATTTCAACCTATGTAATAGAAATTGGGTTGAGACACAAGAGCGATGAGGAAAGATGTTAGACCATTAAGACAAAGGGAAAGATGCTAAAATAAATTAAGAGGAATAGAGGCTGGACAAATTGTTTGACGTTTCAATGATGGTTAACGGCAATAGGTGTTGAGCTCCTTAAGTTCCGAGTTGAGCTACACGATAACTCACAAATGCTTACACTAATTGGACAGGCCCACCCAAATCTGTGTGGTTCTTTCCTCAAAAGACCATTTCAGACACTAATCTACATGGTTCTCTCTATATGGCCTGACCAAGATTATTTCTGGACTTTAAAAGAGACTGTGACCTCTGATTTTGTTTCGGCCTTTCTTCTCAGAGTAGTCAGATAGGAAACGCCGACCACATCTAGCTTATTTTTAATATGCCGTGTTAAACGAATTCCTATATCATATTCACAGAATAAAACCATTTCATTTTATTTCAGGGTCGCCTCCTATCATTTATATCTATAAATATCAAGTCACTTTTCGTGCCTTTCTGCGTAACGTTGTTCGTGCATGCGTTGTGCGTCATTCGTGCGTTGTTCTTCTAAACTACGTAATTTATTCTCCGTTTTTTATTCAGAGAATTTATTCCGGAAGGTTTATGTGCATAATACATTAATATAAAACTTACTTATAATCGAGAATGAAGATGTTTTGTTAAGTGGTAACACGTAGCGAAGTAGGAGCAGATCGCTAGTACCGGATATGAACATAAAAAATATCGTATACGACAGAAAAATAAATGCCAAAACAAAAACATAAGTGCAGTTTTGAGCCGTTTAGGGTCGAAACGCTCGGGTCATGGGGCCCGAGTGCGCGTCGTTGTCACTTCACGTGACCAGAGGGCTGGCTCGTTCTTTGGGCAAAGAATTTGCATTTCCTTCAACGTGGCAATGCTGCCAGTCTTCTGGGCACGTTTCCGGATAACAGCGATGCGCACGAGTACTTCGACGCCTAAGTGTACATTTGTTTTTATTTGTGTAGTTATAGTAATTTAATTTGGAGATTGTATATTGTACCAGAATACCCGCGAAACGCGGATTTATATTTATTTTAGATTTTTAATTCTTATTATGGCACCTCTTTAGGTCATGAGCAATCCGAATATCAAAAGATATTTCGCCTAGGTCTTAAGAGGGTTGAAAATAATTCGCTGTTAAATGTTTAATATATATTAGATTTGACATCTATGGCTATAATAGAAATACTGCCAAAATATGGGTGTAATACGGTTTTCCTTGAAAGGGTAGACAGAGATACAAATCTCTGCATACCCTTTCAAGGAAAACCGGCATTATGCTATGCTACACATATCCGTTCCGATGTCCTCAATCACAAGTCCCCGATACGTCTTCACATCGATTGCATTCCTAATGACTTCGGCCGGTGGTTGACCTCTCCACTGTCTAGTCAATGAACTTTGGCATACATTTAGTACAAAGCTGTCAAGTTTACCCCGGGGTAAACAGTAAGGTCAGTTACCTTGCAACGTTGCAAAATTGTAGGCAGGTTAGAGTATAAGGCTTTGAAGTGGCGCTCGAAATGTTGAACAGGCTTTTCGTGTGGGGCGGAGTACAAGTTTTTGTTCACGGCTTTGCTTGCATTAGGGAATTACTTATTGCATTCTTGCTAGTATTCCCGCTATCCGCTCCAACTAAGATATATTCTTATGTTAGGAGTTGCTTTGCTTACGTTTATCGTAGATAACAAACTATCTCACGTTTGACGGCGGATTTAACCAATGAAACTGAACGCAATCAGCACATCGAAACTGCGTTCAAGAGCTGTCAGTGCAATATTCCACAAAAATTATGACACTGACAGCTCTTGAACGGGGGGGCTTCAATGTGCTGATCGCTTTCAGTTTTATTGGTGAAATCCGCCCTAAGAATCCGGCGACCGGAGATTTAGAACACTTCTGTCTGTAAGCATTGTTATACAAAATTCACCCAGAGCGAGCATTAGGATCGTCTTAGCTCAACCATTACATACAGAAAAGTTTGCTCAAATATATTAGGAAAAGGCCATGTGAACTAAATCCCCATTTATAGCCAAGTGGCCATGCTGTTGACCTCGATCTCGCTTGATGGAAGCAATTGATGAGATCTACGACATTTTAACTTTTCCCCAGGTCATAAGCAGCTTATATTTGCTTTAAAAAGCACAAACTCAGCTAAACTTCAGTTCCTTTCAGCAATCCGTACTCTCAACTTCGTCCTTCCGATTTTTCACGACATTTTTAACCTTTGATTCCAATCTAGGACACATTAAGCACAAAGTTCAATATAGCCACCACGAGCCGCCACCCACCATCCATTATATTCTGGTAATTATAGTGCCTACACTTTTCACAAAGATTAAACGAGGTTCACCAAAAGTAGACCAGTCAAGGACCTCAAACAAACACAAAATTGTCATTCAAAAATGTATTGAATTCTTTATCTACATGACATAGGGGTCAATTTCCTTGAAACATAATTTTCGAGGGCGCCAAAGTCAAGTTTGTGTGCTGTACGCGTCGAATCTTGCGGTCAACCAATGCTTTCCGCAAACGGTTGCCATAGCAACAGCCTAATAACAAACCTGTCAAATAGCACACGATTTTCCTACAAGCCGATTCAACATAAGTAATGACACACTTTTTCAACTAATATACCCAAGAAAATTATGTTTTCGTGACCTCAGAGTGACCTCAATGTTGCTTTGAATATTCTTACATATGTACTTAGCAAGATATGCCCTTAGATCTTTGAGAAGAAAAATGGATTTCGGATTCGGTGACTTCTTGGTTCCAAATGTTGGGGGCCTGCGACAGTACTTTCAAACGGATCCATTCGGGTACGTAATATTGTCTTTCATTGGACATTGTTACGGTTTGTTTCATGTTTTTAGGTAAGCTCATTCTAGATTGAATCATGTAGGCTACATGCAGGTCGAGAACGTAGAGGGGCTGTATTAACTTCAAAGTATGACTTCATCACTTGAATATTCTTGAAAACGTTCAAGTAGGTTTGAGAACAATCTACAGTATCTTATTATTATGCAAGAAATGGAGTCAATCTCCAAGACATTGGACATGTAGCGACACTTAACTGACAATTAAGCCTGATTTACAGGGTGCGATTTAATTTCCAGTGGCATGCAATTAGTTGAAACAACGATGAAAGTTACAGTCTTAACTGTGTTTAGACTTATGAAGTCGGTTATTGTATGCCACAGGCTCAGACCGAGACGCGAAAAATACAGTGAAGCATGCCAAAACTACAGCGCCGCTCTGTGCATACACGCTCACACGCACACATTTACAACCTTTTACAATGAAACAGGCAAGAAAGTTGCATCATCAATGGGCTTAGTCAATGGTTTAAAAAAAAAAAAAAGCTAGTGCATGCAGAGTCTCCACCTGGCACCCGAGGGTCTGTTTCAGGTCGCCAAGCGAATAAGGGTACCATAAAGAAGCATCCTTCTGTCAATGAAGCTCAATTCATTTTTTTGCAGCGCAAATAAGAAATGCTCTCTCGCATACTCAAGGCATTAAATACGGGCTACAATTTAAATAAATCTTTATGACAAACATTACTTGTAATACATTTAGCCATAACGTACGTACGTAACGTAATATTAGCTACGTAACGTTAATTTGTAACTTACGGGCCAAAGCAACGTGCCTTAATAAATTGTTTTAAAATCAGGTCGGCTCGGAGCAACTTACGAGTTTTACGTCAATAGGGTAAATAATTTCACCACTACTACTACGAAAACGGCGAAGGAAAACATCTTGAGGAAACCGGCACGTTCTAGAACCATAAATTCGAAGGCATGTGACATCGACCAACCCGCACTGGACCCGCGTGGTGGATTACGGCCCACTCCCTCTCACAGAGAGGTGTTCTGTGTCCCAACAGTGGGAATATTATAGGCTTATTATGCAGGTCGAATTAGTTTTACGACTATTGTATTCTAAGGCAGGGATTGCATGACGAATCATTTAGAATAGCTTTTCCATTACGACGGTTTCAAAGAGCAATTGCTCGTCAAATATACTTTGCACAATATTCTGATAAGTGCGGATTTTTAACCGACTTCCCTAAAAGGAGGAGGTTCTCAATTCGGTTGTATGGTTTTTTTAAATATTTGTTACCTCATAACTCCGTCATGTATGAACCGATTTGGAAAATTGATTTTTTATTTAAAAGGATACACTTCCCGATTGGTCTCATTTTTATCAAAATTCAATTCTGATGATGGGATCCATGAGGAATTGAGGGAACTCCTCAAATATTATAGGCATACACATAGCGATTTTGGTATTTTCAGCAATAAGTTAAGCATATGCATTCAGAGAGGACCTACAGATTGCTCAAAATAAAATTATTAAACTGCTATTCCACTATGATTACCTTAAACCTACAATTACAATTAACAGGGAAACCAAACTAATGAATATTAGACAACTCCATGCATACTGTACCAGCTTACTTATACGAAAAATTCTAAACAAGTCCATTCACACACAAATACACTTCACTAAAATACACCAAGTACATAATCGTAGCAGTCGTAGGAAGGATCACATTTTACTACCGCGAGTGCGAACGGTCAACGGTGAGAGAACAAACATTTTTGCGGGAGTGAAACAATGTAATAAGCTGCCTAAAGAGGTAAAGAATGCGAACTCGTTTAATAAAACTAAATTAAAAAATCATATTTTAAACCATCAAACATTACTACCATAAACGGACCTGCCCTACTGCTGCGTTGCTTTATTGTGGCACCGGGTTCGCATTCCTTATCTGCTCTTTTTTTTTTTTTGATGGTGGGAAATCATCAAATGACTTCTCCCGCTCTGGGCGGAGCGGGAGGGTGTGTCAGACTTTTACTGACTGAAACCCACCCGTGTTCCTTCCGTTGCCCGTGTGCAGGGGCCGCTATATCCCTTTCGGACAAACCCGCAACCCCAGCAGGATTCCTTATCTGCTAAGATGTTTATTTGCGACCACAGTATTTATTACTTTTGAGGGTGGATTGAAAAGTTTTAAGCTTTTGTGTCTCGTTAATGTTAATTGCGTACCTACGAAATGAAATGTTATTAGCAAGTTAATGATTTGTATGAATACCATTGATGGTATTCAATGATGAATACCTGCATAGTTTGTGTGTCAAAGTTATATAATACTATATTTTTAAGTTCTAAAATGTTCTCAAGTAAGTGAAATACTTGTAATTTCTTATTGAGAAATAAATTTCTTTAACCATAAGTATAATTTGGTTCAGTGGAACTGATGAAGAAGACCGCAGATGGCCACCACGATTCCTCAATGAAAAGTATTTCACGGGTGGTGCCATCTACGAACCGATTTGGATTTTTTATTTGGAAGGATATATATACTACCAGATTGGTCCCATTTTTATGAACATTCAGTTCTGATGATTGAATCCATGAGGAATTGAGGGAACTCCTCAAATATTATAGGCATACACATAGCGATTTTGGTATTTTCGGCAACAAGTTAAGCATTTGCTTTCAGAAAGTATGATTTGGTGAAGTGGAACTGATGAAGAAGACCACAGATGGCAACCGGAACTACTCAATGATAAGTGAGTGTGGGTTGTAAGGGTGGCGATAACATATCTCGATTAAATTAGTAAAGCGACTATTAAGGACATTCTGATGAAAATGGTACCATAGAACTGATCTGAAGATGAAACCAGAAGGAAGGCACCGAAACTCCGTCATAAAACAATGTATCCTAGCCGTGTTTGGGCTTATTGAAATTGCCACGAGATGCACTCTGCCTATAAATGATGAATGGTGTATCCCGGCATCAAATTGCGCTACTTGAGTCGTCTGCTATGTGTGGCCTTGATTGTCAGAAGACACATTTCGTAGCCTCGTTATTTCCGTCAATGATCCTGTCGTCGTGTGGTCGCTTTAATAATTTGTTGGCGTCCAAATCTGATAACACTGCCTTCCAAACTTCTGACACGACTAAGCACGACGTATATTAGCGCTTTTGCAAAAAAATATTTACCAAGGTCGATCACAGATCTTTCGAGGGTGGGACTCTGTAATTTATGATTTTATTGTGACCGCCCAGCTTAATATTAGAGGCAGCATACGACGCTCCACATCTCCGTTACCCCTTGCCACCTGGAACGTATTGCTTATTGCCACGTTGGATGGCAATGCTGATTCTTTGACCTAAAAATTGGCCAGCCCTCTGGTCACATGAAGAGTCGACCAACCGCTTGGCGATGTCCCGAAATACTCGATGAGCACTCGGACCCCACGGCCCCAGTGTTTCGACCCCAAACGGCTCAAAAATATAGCTTCCAATAAGGTTGTTATATCTGCACCGTATGAGGTTTTCTGCACCTGCAGCAGCCGCCCCAGCACAGCCCGCCGTGCTAGGAAGATGGGATGGCGCGAGGGTGTCGACGCAGGTTGCATCCCATACCAAAGGCCTACCCAACTTCCAAGGCATCCATCCGGCCTCTTCCCATCGTCGCGTGCCAAGCCATTGGGTTCTAAAACAGCTGGCACCCCGGCGGTGACAAGAGCCCGACGGATGATGTCATTAATGCTTGCGTGCCGTGCCAAACGACCAGCGCTCTTGCTGCAGGAAAGGCCGTGGTGTCCGATGCGGTCGACTGCTTCACCGCACTGACAATGACGATGGGGGTCCCCGCAAGGAGCGCCCAATCGCAAACTTGTAGCGAGCCGGAAAGTGGTGGCACCCAGATTAGTGCCTTTTGTAGAATTAGGTGAATTTCGTTTTGTAAAAAAGTTATTTTAGTGTTTTTTTTGGAAGTCGGTTGTATTTTTTGTAAAAAAGTTTTTAATTGTCTCTACCAACACGTCTGGCTGTCAACTTTTATTAGTCATGCTCATGGGCGTAAATCGAGTTTTTCTGTTGACCGTTGATATGCATTGCGTAGACAACAAACTGGCTTGGTCTGTGTAATTTTAAATAGATTGCAATTGTGTGCTCTTAAGAAGCTATTACCTCTACCACGATGAAATTCAAGACAATATTTGTCATATTTGCATAAGTGAATTAGTAACCTGATCATTGGTTAACTTAGACACAAATAATTTAGGGCAAAGATTAATACAGATGGTTCACTCCGCAAAATCATTTAAATAAAATGACTCTTGCTACTACACAATAAAGTGCAATTCATCTATCTTAGTTATGCAACACATTTTCGTAAACGATTACGACTAATCTGTTTCATTTTGACAGTTCAACAACATTAAAAATAAATAAATAACATTCATTGCGTTGTTTACGTTGTCGAGCTGATTTTTTTTCTCGAACTTATGAAGATATTAGCAATCTGTTTCAATATGATTCAGATTCTGATTGATCGTGTACTACGCAATTAGGGTACAGGTCACACAGCACTAATTACCTACAGTTATATTCACCTAGAAGTTGCCTCTCTTTCTATCGCGTAACTCTTAGATATTCTGAGTACGTTACACTCACTGAATTGGCCCAACAAGTCGAGCCCGCCGCGTACCTACTTGTAGCTTCATACCTAAAATGCGGAATGAACCAGAAGGGCACCCTGCAGAAGAATTAATCTATGCTTACGCGTAAGAAAAGAATAGCAAAAACCTGAAACCGCGCACACCCAGTGACCAAGCATGGTAGGTAATTAACGCTCGTTTCGCTTGTGCATGAAAACAGGTCGTTGCCCAGCAGTTGACGATTACGGGCTCATAATGAAAACAACCTTACCAGGCATACAGAAAACCACAGGATAAAGACGAATACAAAGATATTTACTGATAGTGCCATAGACGCGCCCTTCCTAAACGCTTACAGAACAAGAGTGCAACATTCCGCTAGTGTTTTAGTATTGTCGATACACACTAATTACTTATGAGTGCTTAATTAGTAAACACGACAAAACTAAAACACTAGTGGTATGTTACACACTAGTACTGTAAGCGATTAGGGAGAAGTGTGGGGCGCGTCTTTGTGGATGGCACTAACTGCACGCGTAGGATGACAAACATAGAAACGCGCTTTCTACGGATTTTGTGGACGGAAGAATAGACAAAATGACAGATAGACAATCACAATCTGTCATTTTTTTCTTTTGTGGTCATGCTAAGCGTGCTGTATTCGTAGGATATAGTATTTCATTTTTGGTGCGGTGTGAGGTTTTAAAAATCTATGATCAAGGCCGAGATATTAAACAACATTGCATTGCAAAACATGCAGGTCATGTGTGTTGTTAGCCTTAGCGTCAATTGAAGACTAGCTCAATGTCAGAATCATTTAATCAATTTTCACAGTCAGGCTTATTTTTATCCCTGTGTCGTCTTCAATCATTTTAGAGAATTGTTTTAATTTATAGTGTGGTTATGTTGGTACTGGTACTGTAATCCTGAAGGTTATGCTGGTAGCGTAACCTTCAATCCAAATGTTGAAAAAATAGTGTACTGATCAATTAAAAGAATCTGATGCAGTTTCTGTATCACTAACGTAAGTTTTCGAGAAAAATCCTAAAGAACCGAAAATGTTGACTTTGACCTTGAATACATTTTTTTGCGCCCATGGGATCAATGGAGACTTTTGGCACTTTATTTCTACTGGTGTACCCAAGGTCTCTACCAAAATTTAGCTCTGTCGGAATTTTTGTAATTTGATCACTATTTTTGTCTAATTTGACCGGATTATCTGTATTGTATTGCTTTGGTCCAATTTGAAAGGCTTTTATGGTCTGTAGTTGATGTAATCTGAACCTAATATATTATATTGTTATCTATAAAATATTATTTTCTTTCGCAGTCCGTCATCCGGTTTCCACCAAATGGCCAGGATGATGGATCGAATGATGGTCGAAAGCCTCCAACCGTTCGGGTTCGCGCGGATGTCAACAAGTAGTAGTGGGAGCGGGGGTAAGAAGGACGACACAGATCCCTCCGCGCCTCGCGATGGACTACTAAGAACAGAGCAAAGCGAAACGAGGAGAGAGCGAGCTAGGGTCACTCCAACCCGCACCAACACGCACGCCGCCATGGGGAATCGGCATCCACCCACACAAAGTGAGTATTTGAACGAGATGGATCAGTTTTATGTAGGAGTAGATAAAACAGAAAATCTTTGTTAATTTTCGAATGAAAAGAAATATTGTCATAATTATAATTTACCAAATACTCTCAGTACTTCATGCCATACCAATTTCTTTGGGTTCAGAAAGCTTATTCTCTATGTTAAGATCCACAAAAAGTAACCGAAAAGCCACTAATTATAACCTTAGAAAAGGCACTTTTTTTTTTAAATAGAGCACAATTTTGGGCATACAATCTAATTGAGATCTATTAACAAAAATCTTGTTTCAGTTGTTAAACCATCACAGGTAGTAAACATAACTGATAAGCCCGAACAACAGAAGAACCCAGACCCAACCACAGAGAAATGGGCGGGTACGCTACGGCGTCGTGACAGCATATTACCAGCAATTGGCAGGAAGGCTTCACTGGGCAGTGGAAGAATGCAGGTCACCAGATCGGTCGATAGACTCTCTAAAACGGGAAAGTCTCGACCCCTTATTCCTATAAAACCAAGACTCAGAAAAAAAGATATGCCCAACGAAGGTGCTGATGTCACGATATTTGAGAAGGATGAAAAGGTGTTCGACGCAACAGGGTACGAACTGCATTTGGTGGAGACTTTGGAAAGAGATATTTTGCAGAAGAACCCTGCTGTTCGCTGGAAGGATGTCATAGGACTTGATGATGCAAAGTCCGTTCTGCAAGAGGCGATGGTTCTGCCACTGGTAATGCCTGATTACTTTAAGGTAAGAAGCACCATAATATCATCGGGGAAAACGTTTTTGTTATTTGTGGTATGAATTGAAGATGAAACGCTAGTAAACAAAGTAAATATTTGACAGCGCTTTCATTGGTTATGAATTGTTCAATAAACACTATTAACCACAGAAAACAATAGAATTGTACTTTTATAGGTAACAAAAACGACCTAAATCTGTATATGTGTTTGTGTGTGTGTGTTCTGTGTGTGTTTGTGTTGTGTGTGACGACACGGTTGGCGCAGTGGCTGAGCGATCGACTGCTGCGCAACGTGTCGCGGGTTCAAGCCCCGCACGGAACAAATATTTGTATGATCTGCTAGTAGTTGTTCCGGGTCTGGGTGTTAGTGTATGTGAGTTTCTATGTTTGTAAACGCACCCACGATACAAGAAGAAATTCTTAGTGTGAGGCAACGTTTTTAAAAACAGAAAGGAAAGAAAGACAGAAAGATATATGAGTTTAGACTATATAATGTAAACTTCGCTTATAGGAGATGTTGTACAATAACCATAGTTAAGTAATAGTAAAAGTAATCGTTTTAAAAATTGCTGTTTTATAGGAAGAAACGATATTCAGTCAGAATATATTTATACAAGGGTATTTAAAATTGGCTAGCTAAACTCTGCAGACGTGATGGGTATCTAAACACAATAAAATAAAAAGATTTCATGTTTTTTTTGGGACCTCAACGATCGCTGTTAGTGTTTTTACTTGGAGTATGAGTTGAGAAAAACTGTTTTCTTATATTTTATCTTAATTATATATCGATATCCTTCACGTCTGTGAAGTTTACACAAAATCAGATTGTAAAACTGATATTACAAGTGACTAAATAACTGCGGTCAACGACCAAAAAAAAATGAAATTAAGAAATTTTTGTTTTCTCTTGTTTAGATATATCACCCATCGCGTCTGCGGAGTTTAGCTAGCCAATTTAAAATAACCCTGTATAAACAAACATATATAACGATATTCAGAATTAGGACATTTCGAGGACTTTTGTTACGGATATAAATCACCTACCCAATTTTGGTGTAGCCTAGTTTAAATTGACGATTTGCGTGAGGCGGCTAACGGTCAATGCTCATTTTGTTTACCTGTTCTTGTAAAGTTTGTTCTTTAGGTTCGTGTCGGGTTATCGAATCATGGCTGCCTGTAAAGTGAAGAGGTTGTTTGTAAAACATTATATCTATACATACTATGTTTAAATTAAAGCCGCTTTTCGGGTTTGTCTGTATGTCGGCGTTGACAACAACGCATCAGATTTCGATGAGGTTTTCTTTTCAGCATCGTTTAGAGAATTTATTCCGGAAGGTTTATTACGTTGGTGTTAAAGTTACATAAAACTAAATCGCGATGTTTTGTTTAGTCGTAAACCGAAGCAGGAGCGGATCTAGTATTTTTATAATTAAGTACATATTGCATTACTGTGCGCTTTTATAACTTCTAATGTGACGATATTAGGCTAAGCGTATGCTGAGACGCAGGTGACGCAGGTCCGTGCAGCGCAGGGCAGAGCAGATTTTATAATGCATGAACGTACTGAGAGCTGCGTACGCTGCGGCGCAGGCACGTGCGACGCAGACATGTGTCTGTCTTGTCTGTTTCCTTGTAGAACCGGGACAGATTTCTGCCCGACGCGTGCAGGTGGTCACTTGTTTTTTACCACTGATTGATAATTTTGGTTCAATGACAGATTGTTTGTACTAGCTAGGACGCGAATGTGTCTGTGTAGTTGCGTCGCAGAATGCGCTCGTGGCCTATGTCTGCCTCGCCTGTCCTACTGTACTCTACTGTGCCCTGCCCTACTGTAATCTGTACTGTGCTGTGCTGAGTTACCTGCGTCTCAGCATACGCTTAGCCTTATCGTGGACATCGACGGCAGGGAGGTAAAGTAAAATATTTGGAAATACGTGCATGTTATAATGGTATCGTGAACGGAAATTTAAAAGCGTTTTCATATATTTCCATACATTTTAATTCCCTGTGTTATCGTAATGCCGTGGACGTCCACGATAATATCGTCACGTTAAAATTATAAAACCGCAAATTGGATGTTGCGAATGGACTTTTATCATCAAATAACAGATAATTCAGTATATTCACACTTCTCCTGAAGACCCTCAAATTGACACGAATTGATTGCGTAACACACTAAGCCCACGTTGGCACGGACGTAAAAATATCGCGGCGGGATTTTATCGCGCATTGGATTTTCAACTCTCGGTGTTGAGCCGAGCGTTGAGAATCCAACGCGCTGGGACGCACTCTCGTCCCAGCGCGTTGAAAAAACACACTTAAATTTTCAACTGTCGGCGCTATGCAGAGCGTTGAAAATACAGTGCACGAAAAAATCGCCCGTGCGAACCTGGGCTAACAGTCTTCTTCTTCTTTTCGTGTATTTAGTGGTGTCAGAGTTTTAAAGCCGCCCATGGGCCAGTGACTTGGCTTACATGCCGTCGAGAAATATCTCTCAGGCATGTTTCCTTACGATGTTTTCCTTCACCGTTTTTGAAGCAAGTGATAATTACGCACATGAATCCGAAAAGTCAGAGGTGCGTGCCTTGGGTTTGAAATCGAGACCTATGACTTGGAAGTCTGGTCACATGAATAGGCTATCACTGCTACAAGAACAGTAGCAATGGCTTTCATTTTGACAGTTCAACAACATTCATTGCTCTATTTATGTTGTTGAGCAAACAAATTTTTCGAACATATGAAGCAATGGATTAGCAAAATCCTTCAAAACCATTCAGATTGTGATTGAAAATGTGTTACGCAATTAATGTGCAGGTCTTAATTAGACCCCTTCTCTACTTTCGTTCGTCTGTTTTTACAAAAAAAAACCCCAGCTTTAATAGTTGCGTAATTAGCAATTCCTATTAAAACAGTGCGGCACGCGACGTAACCGGGTTTGTTGTGACTTCGCGCGTCCAGTGTCGCGCAAAATATCAATAATACAGTCTGTACTCTCCGCTGGTTCAGGCCTTGAACCAATGTGACTTTACGTGACCATCGCACGCGATGTTCAATTGAATTTCTGGGCTAGAAATTCGGCCTGGATTTTTGAAGGTGTTTAAAATAATGTTGATTAAAGAGTTTGTAACAAAGGTGATACTTTTGTTACGATTATGCAACAAAAACAAGTCTTCAAAGTTTATTTCTACAGTAGGTATTATGTGCTAGAATGACTTAAATTAGAATTGAGAAAGAGTGGGTTTTAAAATGAACATGGACAAGACAATGTCATGTCAAATGCCCATGTAACACCCACTCTCATGAAGATCGGAGACGCTACACTCGAAGTTGTGGATGAGTATATTTACCTAGGACAAATTGGCAAGTTAGGTAGGTCCAACTTCGAGAAAGAGGTCAATCGTTGAATCCGACTCGGTTGGGTAGCATTCGGGGAGCTACGCAATATTTTCTCATCCCGCATACCGTAGCATCTGAAGACGAAAGTCTTTGACCAGTGGGAGTTGTCAGTGATCAACTGATGACCTATGGCACTGAAATGTGGTCGCTCACAATGGGCCTTATAAGAAGGCTAAAAGTCACCTCAAGGGCAATGGAGAGGGCTATGCTTGTAGGGAAACTGATTTACTGGCTCCACCGCAAGTTTTTCGGTTTTAATCATTATTTTTACACAGAAACTAATCGGTAAAAAAATATAAAGGTAGGTAGGGTAGGTACATGACTTCTTTTGAGCTTGTCGATGGCAATTTTGATAGAGTCGGCCCAGAATTTGACTACAAGTTTGGCGCCTTCAGTAGCGTCTTCAGTTCCTGTAACATGCAGACAACAGGACACGCAGTGCACATAATACAATGCCGCCCATGGGCATGTGACCGCTCGTATTTTATTATATCTAAAAGCTTATGAGTTAAGCTTTTAGAAATAATAAACTGTTTCCAAATCGAGCCAATAACATCGGAGATATGGCAAAAAATGTAAAGCAGGTTAACTCAAGCTATATAAAAAAATTAAATATTAACAACATGAAAAATATTAAAGATAGACCCCCATCTTAAAGTTAATTTTCGATAATTTGTCATGAATATTCAGAAAAATACGGGTGTTCACATCCCCATATACGACATTGTTTAGTAAGTGTCCCATCGTTTGTGGAACAGAACCACATTTACACACTTTTACTTTTAACTAATACTTCTCATCAGGGCATCCGTCGACCTTGGAAGGGCGTGCTCCTCACGGGTCCGCCAGGCACCGGCAAGACGTTGCTGGCCCGGGCCGTCGCCACCGAGTGCCGCACTACGTTCTTCAACGTCTCGTCTGCTACCCTCACATCCAAGTACAGAGGAGACTCCGAGAAACTCGTGCGGCTATTGTTCGATATGGTGAGTAGCCACAGAATGAGCACATTGAGCTCCCAAATTGGGTTGAGCTACACGATGGCTGATGCATGTATGCCGTTTGTTGGACAGGTCAACTCAAAGCTGCAATGGCTTTTTCTTCAAAAATCACTTTCAGACATGGCCCTGAATTGTTAGACTCACATAATCCTTATAATATAATGTTTGGACTTTAAAATAGACAATGACCTCTGAGTTTGTTTCGGCATTTCTTCTCACGGAGCAGTCAGCTAAAGTGTCTTAAAAGATATACTAACAGAAATGTTTTCAATGTTTTATTCTAATTACATAACATGACATAACACCGATAATCCCCGAAGGGACAAGCAGAGGCATATCTACATATAGCACACACACATTTTACCACTTATGTAGGGGGCGAGCCTATTACTTCAACCAGGCACAAATCCAGACTCCGGGCTGCTATTTAGAAATTCCTGATGGAAAACACCATAACACTTTGCAGCCACTAGATACCAACGAGGCAGTGAAATTGAATTCATCAAACTAGCTGAGATACTTAGTACATAACTAGAATGTTACCGTTTCATCACTTTACAAGAACCTTCGTCCTGAAGCTATGTTAAACACTAGAAGTAGTTCTTCGATTATTGTGCGAGGACTTAGCGTTTAGAACGTCATATAAGATACATAGGGTCTAAACCTTTGCCCAGCAGTGAGATAAATACACAGGTAACCATTATGAGAACATAAAAACCAATATGAGGCTATGATGTCTGGCTACGAGAGAATGGCATTTTCTAATATTTAGCCTCACAAGAGAGATTTTTATCCAATGAGCATAATCTTAAACTTACTCCAGGGGCCCTATACCAAAAAACTTTACAAGTCTACAAAATTGTTAAATTGTAGAAAAAATCGCGTAACACAGAAATTACAAATATGCATGAGTTATAATTTACAATCTACAATCCTGTGGCATTTTTAAAGGCTTAACTTATAGCATGAAGGCTATGTATAAAATTGAGACTTGTCACTACAATTTACATATTTGTAAGGTTTTTCCGTTACAATTGTGGGGCTTAGGGTTTTGTGGTACACGGATTTGTAATTTGTTTTCATTTCATTGTAATTGTAAAGTTTTGTAGTATAGATACCCTTTAATTCTCTCAATTAAATTGCAGGCAGCATTCTACGCCCCGAGCACGATATTCCTAGACGAGGTGGATTCTCTGTGCGCTGTCCGTGGCGCTGACTCCGAACACGAGGCTTCCCGCAGATTCAAGGCGGAGCTGCTAATACAGATGGATGGACTAGGTGCTCCTTTGTAAGTCTTATTATAGGTTGGGGAGCATTCTTATGGCTTATCTAATGAAAGACCGCTACAGCACTGAAACAAGAGAAAGTGTCGAGAAATTGTCAGCTTCACCAGCACTACTACTAGGCGACAGAAATAGATTTGCTTCAAAGTCAAAGTCATATCATTCATGTCAATTAGGCACATAAAAGGTACTTTGGAACGTCAAAATTTACAGAAAAATAGAATTGATTCTAAAGATACTTTCGTATGGACAAGAATGGGAAAGAAACTCCACCGTTATTTTTATAAAAATGTTGAACAATATTTTGTATACATATAAAAAAGCATTTGTGAAGACGATGTACCTAGAATAAAATTACTACATCACAATAGGTAAAAATAATTTGAAAAAAATCCCGTGCCAACTTTATATAAGAAAATTAACAAAGGAAAGTAAACCAAGTAAGATAAATGAGCTAATTATCTTGGTAAGATTAGTCTCTTCTACAAACGCATACAAATGTCCCAATCCTGCTTCTTTATTACACACATTTTTGAACCTAGTTTCTACATCAAGAGCTTATTTTACTGCCTAGCATTTATTATAGTGTGGGTTCGTTCCTTTTGGAGTAGTGAGACCGGCAATATGGGTGAATCAAATAGATTTAGATGTGCATTTGAAACGTAAAGATATTCCTTAAAAGTTATCTCCAATTACGTCTTATGTTCAAAGACATGACAAGATAGTTAATTGACTCAGACGTGACTTTCCTGAAATACGTTATAAAATACAATAGACGACGTATATTTAGTAACCGAATCCGCCTAACTGTTGAGAGTCATAAAGTACCCTGTAAGAAATCGGCACGTGTTTCATCTCTCAACGAAAAATCCTCAGGATGACGATTGACTTGTTGCTTACCCGGACACGACGTGTTTCCACGTCAAGCGTCGAGAGCAGTGTAAGTCACATCACCCGACAACCCGAGTTATATAGGATTACTGCTCGGCACACTTCAGCTAGGATCGTTATCAACGCAAATCCATGATGAGGATGATATTCTTTTGTTTCAGTCATCGAGATAAAATCATAATGGTACTAGCAGCGACGAATCACCCGTGGGACATCGATGAGGCTTTCAGAAGACGATTTGAAAAGAGGATCTACGTCGGTCTGCCTGATGGTAAGGCCGCGTCCTATTTAAAAGCGATCGTCACGTGAATACGTCATCGAGCGCACATATTTGTTTCACTTTTTGTTCGGAACACTGGAAAGCGCCCTCTATCGGCGCGATCACGCGTTCAGGTTCACCGAACAAAAGTTCGAACGATCGTGTATTCGCGCGACGATTGCTTTTAAGTAGGACGCGGGGTAATTGCGTAATACACTTACAATGGTAATGCCTCACATTCATTGTGTTATTTACGCCATTGAGCAGACGAATTTTTGAAACTTATTTAGACATTTTTTTTTTTTTAATAGCGGATTAGGTTACAAAATATACGTCGCCTATTGTAATAGGCGGCGTATATTTTGTAACCTAATCCGCTTGCAACTCGCAACTGTTCTTAAAGAGTCAGAGTGAGCCACTTCGCCCGACAACCGCACTTATATAGGATTAATAGGTTGTCGTGCGAAGTGGCTCACTCTAATGGATTTTGCAAAGTCATTCTGAGTCAATTAACAATTTATTTTTCAAATCTCTGGATTTGCATTGCTAATCCAGCCATGGATTAGCAATTTCCTTCAAAAATCTTCGGATTTGAGATGGAAAGTGTGTTACGTAATTAAGTTCCTGGGCTTATTCGTTTATTGTAGTGTGTTTAAACAGGTCAATCAGTCTATTACTGCCGCATTTGCTGTTACATCTTTAGAATATAACTGCAGTACTGGTGCAGTGGTACCACCCGATGCAAACTTTATGGCGGCTCGGAACATGAGACGAGTCACTGCGCAGTAATAAATTCACATGTCAGCGGGGGTTGAGGGTGGGGTACTGCGCAGCGAGTAGCATACTTCAGAGCCGCCACAAAGTTTGTACTATAACGACCCCGATTTTGATGATTATTGAGACTGTGTAATTTGGAATACACAACAAAGTATGTACTATTGAAGAACTTCAGATCTAAGCAGTTTGAAAACAAAACTCCGTGAACACGATGACCTCATCTGTTACCGCCCTGGTTCTATAGCCGCCGAGCGCTGCAAGCAGAAATAGTCCTAACGGTGTATAGACATAAAGTTCTTTGATGGTACATACATTCCAGAAACGCTATAAGCAATGCTTTAGGGAGGTTTATGTTTAATAGGGTTTATATATTTTTTATATATTTAATGTCTTTCGGGTTATATGATGATGTTTGATGATAATGTGCACTGTAATTATATACCTATATCTTTATATTTGTAAGTATTTAAAATTTTGTAGGTAATTCCTTTATTCCAAAATTTTCGTCTCTGCATCACCCAAAGGTTGACATATACATTTGTAAGCTTGAAGTATTAAATAAATAAATACATAGACTGTTAATTTCTCAGAGACAACAAGAATGAGCCTCCTGAAGCTGTGTCTGCGAGATGTTGCGCTGGCTGATACCGTTCATCTAAAAGAAGTAGCAACACATCTGGCAGGGTACAGCGGGTCGGATATCAGTAATCTTTGTAGGTAAGATAAAGATACATCTTGTTTTATTTATAACTAGCTGTTACACGCTACTTAGTCTGCGATCCAAGATGACAAGTCTATGTCCATCATGTCATGGTCTATGTGCCAAATTTCATTCAAATACATTCAGTTATTTTAACGTGAAAGCGTAATAAACAATTAAACAAACTCACTTTCGCATTCATAATATTAGTCCGCTATGGAAGAAACGATGTAAGTACTTATTTTACTTTATTAAAAAACGGCAATCTGCCAATGAGGATCTGTACTGCCATTTTATCACGATAGGGGGCGCATCGTCGACATGGCCATTGAAAGCTGTCAATTCCATACATTTTGTAACCTATCTTTCAGTAAATTTAAATTTTCTCGTAATATGCTTAAGTCTGCTGTACCAGGATGTACTAAACTACTAACCCCGGTGTTCATTAATTTCCTAAAGATACTACGCTAAAAAAAAGTGGGAAACTAAAAGAGTACAACTAAAAGTAACTTTGACTATGTTGATTGGTAAACTTCGACAATGTGGTGGAGTTCTGGTGGAGCTATTAACGTCTTGATAAAGTTCTACAGCAAGAACTTCAAGTGCTTGTCTTTCAGAAGCTTGAGGGCTTTGATTGCCGAAATTAAAATTTCGGCTATAGGTAACCTAAAAAAATAAAGGATACCATTTATAATTAAAGTAATGTTGTCTCAATTTTTGTAAATTTTCCTACCACGACAAGTGAGAATTAACACGTTACAACTAAAAAATGATCCAAATCTAGAGCCTAGCACTGATGAAAAATAAACCTAACCTAAAAATTAAAGAATACCATTTTTAATTAAAGTAGTGTTCTCTCAATTTTCGTAAATTTTCCTATTATGAGTCAAGTAAGAATTAACACGTAAAAACAAAAAAAAAAAAAAAAACAAATCTAAAGCCTAGCACTGATGAAAAATATTTTATTAGATAAAAGTCTACTTCTCAATAAGATCTGATTTCTTTCCAGTAATCCTTACTTCTCGTTTGTTTAGTTCGTCTTTCAATTCTTTACGCTTCCAGGAACAATACATGTTAGCAATAACGATGCTGGATCGGTTTCAACACAAAAAATAACAAAAATCATTGATGTAAACACAGCGAAAATGATTTGACAGCGGCCATCCCGCCGCTGGCGACATCCGCGTTGAGCTTTGCGCGTGGATCCCCATTACAATCCGGCCATCGAGAGGATGCTTTTCTGACACCTGTCAGTTGGACAATTTCTAGTAATAAGAATCAAATTCGCAAAACAATTATTCGTTTGTATGAAACTGACAGGTGTCAAGAACACATTCTCTCAACGGTCCGACCGGACATTTGCTAAAGATAAAAACACTACAAAGTGAAAAACAAATTCAATTTCAGAAGTCGGTGTCTTTGGTTTGAATTTTCGTTTTTTGCCACCGACTTCCGAAATTAAAGTTATTTTTCACTTTGTGTTTTTGTGTTTTTTTTGGAAGTCGGTTGTGTTTTTTTTTGTAAAGAGTTTTTATTTTTCACTTTTTAGTTGTGGTATGTACTCCACATAAATTCGAATATGACTACCTGCTATGTAAATACAGTGACAGAAGGTTATCATCATATCATCCACATAGACTAAGTGGGAAAAATACGTATTTTTGAAACTTACTCAAAAACTATCCAAGTAGAGTTGATAAAATTTATATGGGACCAACTTGAGCGGATACCCTTTCTTACAAAAAAATAATTTTCAAAATCGGTCCACAATTGACGGAGAAATCGGTGGAAATACAGAAAAAACAAAAAACATACGTACGCTACGAATATAGAACCTCCTCCTTTTTGGAAGTCGGTAAAAAAAAATGAGACGCTGAATGTGGAGCGGAGATCGTAAGCGCTAACTAGATGAAAATATTAATAGCTGGGTTAGTAGACTGTTAGGTGTCATAATTATCATTGACAAGATGCAAAATTCACTTGGAAGAAAGAGGTTTCAATTATGGCTTTTTGTCGTTCAAAAGCTCCTTATATTGGCCTACTTTAAATAAATTATTTGACTTTGACTTTGGGTAGAGTAAAAGCCGCACAGTACGATCGATGAAGGTTAAACTACGCTTGCCGCGGTCGGTCCGGGGATGGATGACCATCCCTTTCATACCGACACCCCTCCGTGCCTCGGAAAGTACGTTAAGCCGTTGATCCCGTCTGTCATTCTTCGTAGACCTTTGCCAGTCTTACCAAGGGGTATCGTGTTACCCAGTAACTGGGTTGTGGAGGTCACATAGGCAGGCACTCCATGTAAAACACTGGTATTCCGCTGCTTTCGGTTAGATTGGTGGCCAAGCCGACCTCGATATAATGGCGGATAAGGCGAGTCGTGGCCAAATGGTTGATGGTTGATCACCGTGGCACTTCTTCAGTCATAAAACTAGCTAGTGACTTTTTGTTTTATATTCAGAGACGCAGCAATGATGACAATGCGTCGCAAAATAGCAGGCAAAACTCCAGACGAAATACGAAAGCTGAACCGATCCGAATTGGAGGCTCCTGTTTCGAACGAAGACTTGAATCTTGCCATCGAGAAGACCAGGTACACGAGAAGAATAATGCCGTTAGATTTTCAACTCTCGGCGCTGAGCTGAGGGTTGAAAATTTAACGGCATAAGACACCAACACTTTTAGTTGATGTTTATTGTTATATTTTAACAGAATGTGAGTGGCATAGTTAAGGGGCCATTATTGGAAAGATGCTTGTGGAATGCCTATGTCCAGCAGTGTCGTTTAGCTGGTATAGATAGTGCCATCCACGAAGATACGCGACAAACTGTACTTTAGTACGGAGTGGAGCGGAGCGGCGCGCGTTTTTCCAATAATTGCCCCTTAATTATGCCACAAATCCCTTAACTATGAAAAGTTTTAAGTGATTTCTGACTTTTCTAGTACTCAAACCTCAGTTGATCCAATAGAGTTTTTTGATCCTTATAAGAAACAGGATTGATTGGCACCAAAAAAAGTTTTTGTGAAAACTGCCCATTTTCTTGCTGACCGTACAGTTTTTTTCAAAATCTGTGAATGCAGATCAAAATATGTCATAAAGTTAACATTTTCTTGTAGCAACAACGGTTAAAGTAACTACTTGCCCTTACTGCCCCATCTCCAAAATCCATCCTGTATGTGGGTGTGATTAGCAACAATTCAGTTGAGGTTTACAGTGAAGTAGGCTAAATCCATGACCTTTGGTTCCAGGCGGACAGTATCAGACCAAGACGTGAACCGTTACAGCAACTGGATGACCAAACACGGATCTTCCTAGCGCCGCGCCTGGGCTTTCCGAGCCCTGCTGCAGAAACTGCGCAACGACTAAACACATCTGCACAGTGACGTAGGCTGCTTCTGTAAAGCTTCATTAATACGATGCAAGTTTCTTGCCTGTGAATACAATAAAATTGAAGCGACTGATGACTTGCATTTTAGGTGCTACTTCTACAGTACCTTCAACTTATGATATGCTACTGGCAATAAAATCGTACTGTGTAATCAGGCTTTAGGCTGACGACTTTAAAAGAACTTTCTTTGGAATTCGCAAATTACTACCCGTTTTGATGTTTACACACCTTATGTTTTTAAGATTGTCATCAAATTTAACGAGTGTCTCTTTTACTAGGTTTGACATTTTCAATGTTTCTATGTGAATTTTGGGACCAATTAGATCTATAAAGCAGTTGACACGAGCCTACTTCTATTTAATCTTTCAGATATTCGCACAAGACAAAAATGTTTCGCTTTTAGTTTATTGATACACTTCGGTATTTTTAATACGAAAATATAGCAACGTGTAGTGCACCTTCACTAGAAATCTTGGTAACCCTTCAACTACGCGAAATAACCTAGTGCAAAGAGTGAGTTTACCATTTTCACGATATATTTTTGGCCATATATGAATGAAAAAATGTTTTACTAATCACTTTTTATTATTTCATTGGATGCATAAGAGTACAATCAATCAGTCAACTTAGCAGTCTAGTCTCGCAGTCCTCTCCCAGACTGCACCACAACACCCTGTTCTCCGCTTTCCGCATCCAGTCTGTCTAACCACCTTCTTAAGTTCGTCGGTCCATATAGCTGGGAGGCCTCCCACACTATGCTTGCCGATACGCGGTCTGCACACCAGGACTCGTCTGCTCCACCGGCCACCGGTCCTTTGGCAAACATGGCCAGCCCACTGCCACATCAGCTTGCTTACTCTGCAAGCTATATCGGTAACTCAGGTTCCTTTTCGGATAATTTCATTCCTGATTTTATCCTTCAAAGAAAATCCGAGCATAACCCGTTCCTTAGCACGCTGAGCCACCTTGTGTGCTCGGCCTTACATCCCATATGATATGAGAGCATATGAGTACAACTGACACGTATTTTAGTGTAAATCCTAACTACATTTTTAATACGGGTATGATTTTGTGTTTAGGTAAACTGAAAAAGCGTCGGCCTAATTCAGATGCGTTACGTCACTTACATATATATCGATGCAATATTTGGACTGAATTGAGTGGACTTTAAAAAAATATAAGTGTAAATTATAATATGGTGTTCGAGTCGTGATTTGACTAGCATGGAACTTCAAAGCTTTTGTGGTTTGGATCAGTGGACATTGAATAATATTGTCTGCGTTGTTTTTTAAGTAGTGTCGCGTAAAGAGGGACGATAAGAAGTAACTCGGAGTAAGTTACAAATGGAACTTGATGATCTAAAACAATTGAACGCTCCATTTGTTTTCTACTTCGAGTTTGATGATAACTGATGAATTAATGTGGCTTCTATAAAATACAGCAACACCTCAAGATTCTGTTAAAGAGTTATAAAATTGTGGCGGCATCTACAACGCCTCATGCGAACTACCCGTCACAGTGACGTCACGCAGAATCCTGCATCGCGCAAGCAAAATTTACCGCCCGCATATCTATGACGTCATTGGCGTAAAAAAAATGTGGCCATATTAATTCAACAGAGTATAGTTTACATAATTATAGTAATTTTGATATTTCTACATAAGATGCACTTTAAACGGATAGTTTAAAAAAAATGTAAAAGAATCAATAAATGATCTACACGATGTAGAAATTGTGTTACCCATTGATTATAGATAATCAAGGTTTTTATGTATTTATTTTCTTGACGACTACGAAAGTATAATACTCATGTATGTTACGTATTTTCAATATTATTTACAATAAACTATTTACTTTTTAATTTATTGGTTTAAATTGTATGTATCGTAGTTTAATGATGTATTAACTGAACATTTAATTAATCGGTCGCTTTCGTCAATCGATTTGTTTATTATAAATTGCTAACTAGAATTTAATTTTCGTGAGAATTTTAGTAGATTTAGAGTATCTTTCATGGCTTTTATTTTTGCTTTTTGTTGGAGTTTTTTCACAAGGAATAAATTTAGGGTGTGTTTTGTAATAAAAGAACAAGAATGGTCAAAATCTGTTTATTGAGGAATGGCGTAAAAATTGTGTAGTTTTTAAATTTGTCTGTCCGTCTGCGTAAATATTTCAGTGTATAATGTAGCTGTACCGTGCCGTTGATTTACGTGTAGATAAATGATATTAATAAAGCTCTTATACGAAGTTTGATACAGTAGAGTTTGATTTCACTAATTTCTTGATATGTCTCATAATATGTTAAGGCCACAAATTGGTCCGTAAAGTTAGTAACAAAATAATAAAAAATAACTAACAAGAAAAATATAATATTCAACTATAATAATATGATTAATAAAATAAATATTTTGGTGTTACATTAAACAGTTTGACTTTGAATGAAAGCCAGATTGTTTAATGTTAATGATTTAAAAAATATATTCAAAATAAGATCAGATTTTGGTCTGAATCTTTAACAAAGTGACTAATTTAGAGATGTACTAGCTGTGTTGAAACTCGGTTTAAATTCGTTTCTTGATATCGATTAATTTGATTAATCAGACAGTTGTACTAGTTTACACATCTCCACTAAAAATTATTAAAATATCACTATCCATGCGATTGTTTTACTAAAAATTACAAAGATGGAACATTCCTTATAATATTTAAACAGTGAATACTTAATAGTTCGCTAGTTTTGAAGGCACTATAATAATATTTACACGAGAAACGATTGCTCAACAAACATGCGATATAATTTAAAAAGAAAACGTATCTTTGGCTAAAAATAGAGATATAATTGTCGTTTACACGCGCTCACGCCGTGGTCTAAAGTGTCATCTATTTTGGACTCAAGTTTGCGACACGTACGATGCTCTTTTGCCTTGAACTACATTTTTCTGTAGATGTTGAGCTATTTTTCTTTAATTCCCGTAATGCGTGGGATTTTTTTTTTGTAAACTCGATTTTTAAAGTTTTCACTAGGGTAAAATTTAAACTTTTTTCATTTAGATATTACAGAGGGAGTGCGTGTAAAACGGTCCAATAAATTCACTTAAAACAAACAAAAATATATCATTTCGCTTAATCTAAAGTTAAATATTAAAAGAACATTATATTGTGATTCATAAAATAATGTGAATATGATCACAATTGCGTTCATGCCATACGTCACATGACTCATTAATCGATGTCTTTTGTTCCGATTGTTTGTACTAAAAGACTCCGAAACTACGTTACCTCGGACATGCCAGTGATTCCATTCATTTGTACAATAACAAAACTGTATTTAAAGACAATATTATATCGACGCTATTCCTTGGCATGTGCGTGGGTGGATCCCTTAATTCCGTGTTACTACGTCGTACGAATCCAATAATATAATTTTGTAATATTGTCGTCAAGTACAGGGTGTTCGCATTACTTTCTGTCATTAATTTATAAAATTTCACCTACTCTACTTACAATTTCTGAAAAATCTAGCAACAAATTCAGAAGACTACAAAATTCTAATCACTAGGTAATCTAAAAATTTCGTTTGTACGTAAATGATATCCGAGAACTAATTTTAGGCTGAAAATAGATGTTGATGCCAGTCGCGTTGAAAGATACAAAACATTTAATTGAGTCGAGTAACGGTATATAATTTCCTTTAAATAGCCCGTACGTGCATAGTTTAAAAAATAGTTTTGTTCTGACTAGTTAAAAAATGGCTCACTTGTGTCTTTACTAAGGCACTTATTCGACTTACACGTTGTCACCAGCATTGACGCCAGCATTTTTTAAAAGGATCTCCAGAAAAAATCCGGCAATAAAGGAATCAGCAAGACATTAAAATACATGTTGTAATCGACATAATCCTATTCAGCTTGGAACAATGATATCAACAACTTGTATATAGTTTGACCGAGATCACTGCTCCGCGCCGTAGGAATACTCGGCGATGCGGGGCTCTCTCAGCGTTGAAGAATCAGCGGCGGGCGAGACGCCGCGCGCCGTTAGCGTTGACGAATCAGCGGCGGGCGAGACGCCGCGCGCCGTGAGCGTTGACGAATAAGTTGCCTGCACTGCCCATGCAGAAATCGATAAATCGCACATACCTAAGGCGCGCAGCAGGGGTCTCGGTCAAACTATAGCTGTACAATGATCTTTTAGCGCGTGACAAAAATGGGAACTAACGCCGCCATCTTGTTTTTTCAATACAATTTCTGTGAAAATCTTACAAATGTTTACCAACAGCGCCTCCGAGCTAATGTCATTCAGGCGCCAAAAGATCCTTGTAGCACTCTACTTCAACCGGTTGAGAAACCATTCGACTTTTCAAGACACACTAGTTTCTATGCGACTGACAGTCCACCTAATTCCAGCATCACCAGCATAGCCGAACACCTTCGCAGGTGGTATGTTTGGCTACTTATCCTAATTAGTCTTGTGGTCACTCGGGCGGGCCGCCGTTGGACTCTGCTGCTGCCTTGCGCTCGTCGTCTTCGTTCTCAAGGATGTCCGTGAAGCAGAATGGGGCGAAGGCATAACCTTGACCTTCGTAGAACTTGCTCATGAATTCCACCCTGGAATGAGGACGTAAGGATTTTTGGAGTTTTCTCTTGGAGTTTTGTAGCTTCAGAGACAAGAAATGGAAATGTTACATGGCGATTGCTAGTCTTCTGGGCGCGTTTCCGGATGACAGCGGCGCTTCCAGACGAGTACTTCGATGCCTAAGCATCCTTTGTATTTATTTGTTTAATTAATTAATCATTTAATAGCTAACTAGTGTAAATAGTTAGTTGTGTTAAATATTGTAAAAATTAGGTTTAGGTTTTTGATCCTTAATATAATGTTAATATTGATCTGGAAATAGATTTCTCCAATAAACAACTATAAGCAGCTCAGGCCTATTCAGTAGGTATTATTTATGATACATCAAAATCAGTTTTTCTAAGACGTTGTCAAGTCGGACGCTTATCATTCGTTTTATCAATAGGCGAGAGAGAAATAATAAAAATTAAAAAAGAACTTTGCAAGTTGCGTTCACAAAGCACTGGAGTGAATAATAATTTGTCTCATCTATTTCCTTGATGGCTGTTCATAATATTATGGCTTAGGCTCTTAGAGGGTAACATACAGATTGTTTTATAAAACTGGACCTACCAATGCAACCGCAGTGTATGCAAGAAAGCAGACAGGCCCTCCATGAGTACCAGGATGGCCAGCGTGAAGAACGCCCACACGCCGAATATGAGGTACAGCTTGACGGAGTTCAAGCCCGGTCTTCCCATGCCCATGATGAGGACGCGCTGCCACAGTACCGCTGATAGCTCTGATGAAAAAAAGACGATGAATGAAGGTGCATTTCTGGAATAGTTTTATTGTTTTTATATTTATAAAAATAAAAATAAAACACTTTCGATCAGGGGGCCTACCACCACTTCTAAAGCAGTATTATTTTAATATTACTTTAGTGTGGGAAAGAGATGGACCTCTACAGGACTTATAGCTCCATCTCCATTGATGTACCCAACCTTGTTTGTTCTAGGCATGGTTGGTTACAACAAGTTCGAATTAAGAAGAGATATGACTCTCGATATTGATATGTTTAAATTAATCAATGGTAAAATCAAGAATCAGGGGGTATTAAAGGAGGTGAATCTGTGCGTGCCCGACAAGTACGTGCTGAGGCGGAGACGGCCGCAGCTGCAGGCGGTGCCGCGCGGCAGGCGAACTTGCTTCTAAAAGCGCCAGTTACTCGCGCCTTACGTACACTTAATGAAATCGCCGAAAGGATTGACATTTTTTCCTGTTCATTGAATGAATTCACAAGAATAACTGCATACCATTTGTGTTACAATTTGTAAAATAAGTATAAGCTAAGTACCACCCTATCGCTTTGGGATTTCCTGTTATGATAGAAGTGTTGTGTAAATAAATAAATAAATCTCTTTCCTCCACTGAAGTAAGATTAAAATAATACTGCTTTAGTGGTTGTGGTAGGCCCCCTGTTTTCATAAGGTGGCTCCCAAACCGAAACGTATCAAGAAGATGTGTAACAGCACTTCTTTTGCGTCTGAGTGGTGATTAACGTAACATGATATATAACGACGAATTTGGGTCCTCATTAGGCCTATGTTCTAATGTAGATGATTACCGACTGAAGTGGTGGTTTCACCACAGCCAAGATTTATGGCAACATATCTTCCAAACTACACGCAAAAAAGTTTCATCCCTAGGGTTCATCCTATCACAGATTCAAATTTAAGTCCAGTCACATTTCCCCGAAAATTATTTGTATTCATGTAATTACAGCACTTTGCGTTATGACCATTTCTATAGACAGGTATTAGTATTTTATGCCTATCAGTAAAAGATCAGATATGTAAACTCACGCGCATGAGCGAGCGACAGCGCCCACAGCCGCAAATATGAGGCGGTGTGTGACACCGCACCGAGCACGTACTCGATGGTGTGGATACATTGAGTGATCAACTCCTCAGCCATGCCACCGTCGTGACCTTCCTTCTCTTCCACGTCGGCGCTTTCTACGCCTTGTTGGTATTGCTGGAAAGAAAGTTACAGATCTAATAAATAAGTAGACCAAGACAGAAGAAAGAAAATCGAGTTAATGTGTTCGGAATTAAGTAAAGTTAATTTTCGATAATTTGTCCTGAATATTCAGAAAATTACGGGCGGGCACATGCCCATGGACGACATTGTATAAGCTTCGCTGTTGCAAAATTCTTCCCCTTTTCGCATCACTCTTGTCCCGTCACTTTCATACATGTATGATAATGCCTTTGACATGGAGATATGCTGCACTATGTTGGAACCCAATCAACCCCAACATTATTTATAGCTTCAATCTCGAAAATCTTACCTTCCGTTTCCTAGCAACCGCCATCTTATACAATGGCTTCCCGAACAGCATGATAGGTATACACAGAAAGCCGACAGCAAGGAACGTCTTTTGAACCTGATCCTGACCAGTGTACATCATTGCACGGCAGGGAGGTTTGTCCTCAGAACCCTTCATCAGCATCATGTTGATGAATATGATTAGGACCGAGGGGGCGCAGGACGTGCCTAGAGCGGGATCTGAAAGGGGAATAGTGATTAGTGTGCTTTTTAAACGTTTAACTCTAATGTAAGAAGAAAAAGCTCAAAGATCAATGGGCTTGAAAATGTTATGACAAATTAACATTACGTTTAATAACTCGTTGTATTATAGAGGAGGAAAGTTAAAAAGGTGGTGTAAAGTTCACTCGTTCTCCATAGAAAAGGAAGGATCCTCCGACCAGACGAGTGTTGTGTCTGGTGGGCTACTGCCCGACGATTGATATCGGGACGTTGTTACACCGTGACATTTTAGTTGTATTACAAAGGGCACTGATTTAAAGAGGCAGTTGTAAATAGCGGTTTTGGTAAGTTAAAAATTATAAATGGCACGTTTAATAACTAGTTCAGCAGTTTAAACTAAGCAGTAAAGTAAACAAAAATGAGTAATAAAAAATAATGAAATGGATCAGTGAATATATAATTGAGCAGGAAAATAATTAAATGGGCGGTAAAAATTATTGAACGAGCGGTTACGTGTGGGCAGTAATACATCGGAATTTGTCGGTAAGAAATCTCATTCTTAACAAAATTTTAAAATTTTATCCGGTCTCGTTTCATGAGTGCCAATCGAGGGTCAGAAATTATCTTCTAACGCTTAATTACGAGGAAACCGAAGAGGTACTTCAGTGAATGATAAATTAAACACATAATAATTAAACATATTTGAACACCATCACACTCACACACACATTACACAATACGCTCTCGCACATCCTACACACCACGCCCACTTTCACACTACCTTAGCTAAATATTAAGAAATCTTTCAATTATTTGTGAAAATGGGAGAAGGCGCTGACTTCTGACATACAGGTTTTTACCTTCATTATGATCTGTAACCTCTTAATATGTCAATAAAGATTATTATTATTTTTGCAGAGTGTTTTATCTTCTCAGCTCTTTAGCTGTTTTTGGACTTCGTTATTGGACTGCTCAATTATTTTTAGAATTGACATTGTGTGATAAAATAACCGACAAATTGATTTTTTATTACTGTCCATGTTTTACTGTCGCATTAATTAATCAACCGCCGTTAAATTAAATAAATGCTCAATATGTTTTTCAACTGATCATAATAACATCTCGAATATTTAAATAACAGCTCAAAAAATTTGTTCCCTTACAAAAGCAGCTCACTTCATGTATCCAATGACAACAACATGAACATTAATAAAATAATATGATATATTGTAACAAGTTTTTAATTGCTCCTAGAGGTATTTTATGACGGGTACGTTGAGTGGTCCTTTGTAATACGACTAAAATGTCGCGGTGTCTATATTTTTTTTGTAATGAATGTTTAGTAGTCATTGGATACATGAAGTGGGCTGCTTTTGTAAGACGACTAAAATGTCACGGCGTATACACACGTCGCGCGATAAAATCTGCATGCGCGATTCAGGATTTGTGGATTTGATTTGTCTTTGATGTGTAGTTTTTATGAGGCGTAGATGCTGCCACAGTATTAAATGGTTTCTGACATTTAAAAACCACGAAGTCACTAATAATGTCGTGTGTTTAATCGGTCTGCGGATGTAAATATATTCTTCCAATAATTTCCTTGAGCATACTTAGGTACGCTCAAAGATTCATTCTTCTCCTTAGCGTGTCGATGGCAAATATTGTTAGGAAATAAGTTTCTTTTTTTGGTACAGTCTTCAGCAATTTGGTACAGTCTTGATGTTAGATCACCACTTCCTGACGCAGACCGTATTCACATGTACAGTTCACAGGGCAAGCTTCATTAGTAAATATTATAATACATAATTTACCTGTCGCCACAGCCGAATACATAATCCACTTCAGAAACATCAGCAAACATAGATACCAAAACAGGAGCAACAGAAACAGAATCTGCGGTAGATACTGAAGGAATATCATCTCTCGCTTCTTGAAGAAACTGTGGAACAAAAACAACGTTAATTAAAACGACATCATTTTTAATTGGAAACGCACTAAACATTCTAGTTTCTATGAATACAGTAATTACTTGAAGTTTACCACACTCATAGTTACACCGAACGCCATATGTATCACGCCGAATATTATCGACAGTTTCATCTTGAACGAGTTTAGGAATATTATGTTGTTTGAGGCGAACTGGAAATAAGAAAATTTATTGTTAGTTGAATTTGGAATCTCTTTTCATAAACCCATTTCAGTCCGCCCGTCGACAGAATGCGTTCGTGACACCTGTCAATTGAGCAATTTCTACTAGTAATAAGGATCAAATTCGCAAAACACATATTCGTTAGTATGAAACTGACAGGTGTCAAGAACGTATTCTCTCGATGGTCGGACTGTATATATAACTTTTTACGTGATTTTACGGATTTCCTTTCGATTATACATAGTAATGGCTTGGATGGAGATGAAGGAATCGCAAGGCTACAGTGTATTTTGTCATATTGAAAAACATTATGTTATAGGTAATATTTAAGTATATGAAATTAAGGTTCTCACCTGCCAAGCAGGATCTAATCCAAACGGATAAGGCGTCTGAGTATACGCTGTTTTTGGATCCAGTTCTAACATAGTATGATTCTGTAGAACACCATCTTCATAAACATTCCGCCAACTAGTTCCAAATATATTCAGAGACTTCGAAAACATGTCGTTGTATATCAAACCAGTGTATATCGAAAATATTCCCATGAGAAGTATAATGTATCGCCCGCCAAAGAAAATGTTCCATATTTCGTTGTCTGTCTTAGTTTTGGCGAATCTCTTCTCGTAAATGACTAGGATTGCTGCGAATGCCGTCATGATGATTCCATGGCCGACGTCCCCGAACATCACGGCGAAAAGGAACGGGAATGTTATGATCGTGTATAATGCTGAAACGATTACAAGATTTATTTATTTGTGAACTAATTAAAAGGTAGGTATGATTTTAGAACAGAACAAGCTACAAAAATCTTGCCAGCCAGGATATAAAAGGCTGACGAAAATTTGGGTGGGCCGCAGCGAGGTGCAAAAATTGTCCTACATAATTTTTTGTATGAAAATTAGTGCTGTGGTCAACCTGTGGGTGTAATGTACTTAAATCTTGCTTTTGTTGCAACTCAAGTTGCTAGATTATCTTCTGAATTTTGTGCATACGAATACGAATTTTGTCATTTTACGCCTTATTCATGGAAGTTTGAGCTCAACAATTATGTTTCCATGATGTTTACCTGGATTGACTTCTCTGTAGCTGGCGATTCCATAGGAATCAATGAGGTTCTGGAAACCCCTGGTAAACTTGTTGGTTTTATTGAATGTCGGAGGGATCTCGTTTGTTGGTACGTAGTGTAAGATCGAGGGAATCGGGCTGCCACTTGCTTTCTGTAAAAGACACAGACCGTTTAATATTATTTGATAATGTTCTTAGACCATTAAACCTATTGTGTCCCATTAACTCCTATGCCATAACAGACGTTCTTTAAAGATTTTGTTTCTACCGCGATTGGCCGTTTTCACATTGGACGATAACGATAACAACACGATAACTGCACGATATAGTCGGACTGGTAGTTTCATACAATTACTACTAAACGCTTTCATAGTCGTTGTAGTGAACGGTATCGTCACCGACGTTTGATTGTTGTGCCGATATCGGTGGACGAAACAGTGCGGGTTGAAGCAGATAGCAGGGGGAGCTCCATGGGCAGGCGCCACCGGACGGCCGTGCGTCGATACCACTTGCTCCCGCCGCGCCGTATCGCCCGCACTAATCTGTTTACATTTCGTTGCAACAAGCTGCATTTCACTGCTGCCATTATTACCTCGAATACACTATTACACTTTTGGAATCGCGCGGCGATGTTTACTTTTGTTGGCGCAACGCGATTATTCGGGACTGTTGTGGTATACTGCATGACAACAAGCTGTTGGTTACACCGTGTGACATACTGATATATACATCTCGATATCGTTGTCCTCCGAGCTGACGATATGATAAAGACGTGTCAGTGTCGTAATCGTCGAAGTGTGAAAATGGCCATTAGCTTTGTCCGGACTAAGTTAGGATTAAATATATCACAGTGCGGACAAGACTGCATAATGTTGAAATAGTGTTTTACAATAACATTAGGAGGTACCTAACGGGTAGGCAGACCGTGCTGGCCTTTTTATACAATTAGAAGAAAAATGCTGCTATCAGGACCTTATGTTTTTTATTTCAAGGTTTTGTTTTTCTATGTTTGTGTTTTAATATCTAGTCTGTGTTCTTTCTGTGTGAGTCCCTTTAGATACTTTCTATTCTATTCAAACAACTAGGCAAAATCATTCGAAGTTCTGTAGAAGAGAACAGAATAGTACACTTGTACTAGCTCCACAAAAAACAAAAACAATTGAGCATCAATTCTCACCACTCCATTCTCCAGCGCCTTTTGCACCGCAGTGAGGTCTCTTCTTGGCACCCAGCACTCTGCGATGAGGCACTTCTTGACGATGTCCATACTGAACATGTTCAGTGTGTGGTAGATGGCTTTCTCCTTGCGTACGGCCACCATCCAGGTGCTGATGTCGCGGGCTATGTTGGTGAGGACCAGGCGACGGTGGTTCTCTGTCTGTTCTAATACCTGGAAGAACAAACAGAGAATATGAATAAGAAAATTGATTTAATATTTTAATAAGGTTTTTAAGCAAGGTGCTCTTTCCGGCTTAGTGTTCCGTCCTCATCAGTTTTTCAGTTTTTTTTAATTAAGATCCGCGCCATTTAGATCTTAATAAACAAATCTGAAAGAGGTGGTTAGTGACACTAATCACTAAACCAGAAAGAGTTATACAGTCTAGAACCTATCTGTTTACTGACATTAATCTGGTTTGCTCATCGTTCCCAATTTGACAAGTTGACTATTTTGCCATCTTATTCTCGGCATAGAGTGTAACAACAAGTAGCACTCAGTAATGGTAGTGGGAGTGCTGCTTGTTAGAGGAAGATTCTGATGTCAGAACTAGACCAATGCAGATGCAGTCAAGTCTATATTAGATTTCCATAAAACTAGTTATTCTAACTATGGCATTCCAGATAAATGTTAAGAAAATGTAACTCTTCCACTGTTCTGCATATACTAACAACAGCATCACTCCAAATAACACTTTAAACCTGTAAACTTCCAAAGATACACACCATTTCCAAATCCTTGATCCTAGACCCCACTCCAGCCAGCATGTCCAGTTGGTCCTTGTACGTTGGAGGGCATGGATACAGCGTGGCCTTGAACCCAAAGCAGACCTTCTTCACGCGCAGCTTGATTTGCTCCCCGTGGAAGAATACCACGAACACTGTCTTTAAGAGCTCGTGACCCTGGAAAGGGAGAAAAGGGTTTTAAGATACAGAGTACTAAAGAGAAGGATAGAAAACTTTTGGCAAGGAGTTTTTTGTATTTTTTTATTTTGACGTGTTTTTCAACTGTAACTCCCTCTTTTCTGTGTGTGTGTGTGATCTGCTTATTTCTTAGTTTCCTCATCTTAGGCTATTTAAAATATTAACTGCTTGCTCTGGAAAAAGCCTACATCAACCCAATGAGCATAGTCAGAACTAAGGTATTTCAAGTTTTTTTTCAAATTTCGTGTCGATTATGAAAACAGTCCAATTATATTTGTTTTCAGCAACGCTGGTATAAAGGTGACAAAGTACCCAAGAGTGTGCCGTAGGTACTTATGTACAGTTAGTAGTACTTGAATTCAGAAAGCAGTACTCTTGGCATTTGAGCCTGATCATTTCATCAACAGCAAAGCACAAGACAGATTGGCTGCAGAAATGTAGAGATTATGAAAAATATGTGTTTTTTTTTAAATATTCCTGTCAGTGTAGAAAAATTATTTACATTAACAATCATAGCTTCCGGTACAAGCGAATGTTTTTAAGATTATTTTGTTTCAAGAAAAATGTTACATATTTATGTTAGTAGCGGAAGTACTAAGGGCGTAGAGTTTATCTGTTTAAAAAATGTTTATTTTTTTAGCGTTCTATTGAGACTGGATGATTACATATCAATCATCATTACTTAGGTAGACTCAGTGCTGAACGTAACTATGAAGATTTAAGAGGAGATTTGTCATAATCATCATTTGCACACACAATCAGTCTGTAGTGTTCCCACTGTTGGGACACGGGCCTCCTCTCTTCGACAGGGAGTGGGTTGTATTCTACCCCGCGAGCCCAGTGCGGGTTGGTAGATGTCACATGTCTTCGTGTTGGAATCTACATTTGACTGACGGATAAATGACTTGGGTTTGAACTGTTACATTTGTTAGGCACAGTGGCTGTAAGTGCTTTATTTTTTATATGTAACATCTTTCCTCTCGCTTTCCTGTAATCTTTGGGAGTTATTTTGTGAAAAGGGACGGAAGTGTGTAACAAGAAGCCGGGGATGCGCGCGCTATTTGTTTTGACCAATGAGCGCGCGCGGTCCTAGAGTTGGCTATAAGATGGTACCAACTCATTTTCCGAGAGGTTGGTACTGTCAGCCAAAATTTCAGATGATACACATCATATGCGTCTGCGTTACAGTAGTTGCATATGATATGTGTCTTACGGTTCGCTCGTCTTTTGTACCTGTCTTGATTTCTACCTGAAATATTTTCTGGGTTCGTATTTTTTAGATCAATTTTATTTTTCCGTAGTCGAGTTACAGTTTTTTAAACAATCTTATTTTATTTTATAAGTACGTCTCCGTTTTGTTGAATTGTCTAGCGTAACACTGGTCATGTTTATGAGTTTGATTCGGCATGTCTTCTCAGAGTAGTTGGATAGGAAATGACGACCTCATCTGGTTTAAAAAAAATATGTTTAACGTATAAAAGTGTCGGTACAAATCTACTTAAAACTATTAACCTATAAAATTATTTATCACTACCTGCGCCCCACGGTTTCACCCGCATACGTATCGATTTCATGGGAATATCGGGATAAAAAGTATCCTATGTCCTAATCCTGGTTATGGTCTACCAATGTGCCAAATTTCATCCAAATCTGTTCAGTTGTTTTAGCGTAAAAGCGTAACAAAGAAACAAACAAACTCACTTTCGCATTTATAATATAAGTTACCATTTATCTACAGAAACAGTAAACTATTATAACCTGATGATGTGTTAAAACGTCTTTGTTATAACACATACTTATAACTATACCCGATAGTACGTAAATGCCATAAGGCTTGCCATTATGTACCCACTGACCTAAATGTCGAAATAAGGGTGAACGGAAGTACGCCTCGTACTATGGGGAATGTATGGGGATAATAATCGGGTAATCGGGACAGTTATGTTGACCTTGATATAACGGATATGTATGTTTTATCATGGCCAAGTTAAACCAGCCCTTTGGCCCTTTGAATTGCGTGAGTTTCTACTATAATTTTCACCCTTTTTAGCCACCAAACCTTTAAAGTAGCTCCCTTGGGAGTGGCTGAGTTATTTTTCCTAGGCTTTGTTTTTGTTTCAAAGGCTTTGAAAAATAGTACCCGTCCTTTACCCCTTCTTATGAAAGAGCGAGTAATGGGATAAATGAAAAGGATGGACGGCAGCCATATGTGTTAATAACAACATACTTCCAATATCTTCCAAGCCCTAAAGGTACTATGAATTTTAGGGTCTTTTTATAAGAATAATAAAAAGAATCAGAATATTATGAATATAGTATAGAGTACATACTCTTAAGTTGAAAATAAACATGTTCCTGGAATGGACTTTTATCGCCTGATATTACGATGAAGTTTAATCTATCCCATCCGACAAGTAGCTTCCAATTTTACTAAAAAGGTCGACTATTTTCTGCGCAAGTGTACCTAAATATCCCCAAAAGCAAACACAAGCAAAGAGATTAAAGTCAAAACTTCTCCAGAAAACAGTAAATCAATCAGTTTTCCAAACTTTTTCAGAGGACAAGGTCATTGCCCCATTTCGTGAATGACAGAGATTTATTCCTAACGACGTTTTGACGCGTTCCATATTCTAGCGTTTTCCCAGAACGCTTATAAAAGCTTTGTAATGGGTAACAGCGTCTAGAAAATCAATATGAACCAGGGGTTAACGACCGGCCACTTGTGGGCTCCCATATGAAATACTGTGGTGTTTTATTGCAGCCTAGACGCGTCTAGATTTGTTGGTGTCAGACTGTTAAGTTGTTACAATTTGGAGAAAGAATTGGGTTTAGAATCATAAATTTGCTTCTGTGTTAATACGCAGTGCGCTTTTGTGAATCGCGGATAAGAAAGTTTCAATATCATAACAAACACAATAAATCAATTAGTGAATTCAGATAGTGGTGCAGTGCTGGATATAGGCCTTTTTTAAGAGTGCCACAAAACAACACAATACATAGGTATTTTTTTATGTATTTCTGTATCTACTCGTGCCATCACAGCGGGCCCTATCAGAATACCAGCGCTGCGACACTTATTTTTAAATGTAGCAGCATCATGCTGAGATAAGAGCCTTTTGGCCTCGTACAGGACCTTCTGTTTTTTATTTTCTTTTTACATAATTTTGTTTTATAAACTTTTATGACTAAGAGTTAGTTTAGTTTGTGATCTTCTTGTGCCAGTCGCAATAAAAAACATACAAACAAATTTGACCTCTTCATAATATTATTAAGAGCATTTATCCTAAAAATTGGCAGCGTCACAAATAGCTGTCAAATATTTACCTGTTTTGATTAATTTGGAAATATTAGAGTATGGAAATATGAAATGTGGCTAACTAGTGAACTAAAATATTAGTTATGAAATGCAATCATTAATATCGTTACACTGAATATTTAGTTTTACATGAAAAAAAAAGTATTTAGAAACTTTCCATATGCCTTTTTTACGCCTAAGAGGATTACAACATCAAACTCAATGTTATAATTGCGATTCATTATTAATATTCTAGTTCGGTAGTTAGTCACATTTCTTATTTCCATACATTAATATTGGCAAATTAATCAAAACAGCGAAATATAATTATGACATCTATTTGCGACGTTGCCCACTTTCAGAATAAACGCTCTTAAGTATAGATAACAATTTATTGACACCTATCAAACTGTAGTTGTTGATGATCTACTGAACTTCCATTGTCTGTGGCATTATGGCCGTTTCCTGAGTATGTGTGTATATTATAGCTGATTTATATCTGAATATCATCAATTTCAAAGTTGACCTTTCCAACACCATAAGTGACTTAAAAAAAACCCAAATATCTTTTTAAAAACCGTGATTAAGCTTTCCCTAATGATTACTTTCCATCGCCCGAATTATGTTATAGCTACCGACTGAAAATGATTCTTTGTAACATGTTGTTTGCGTGTTCAGGTCACGTGAGGCTAGCGAATATTTCATGAAGCTTTCATACATGTTATTAAACGAATAATTTTGATTTAGATAGGTCAACGCCATTATGGCCGGAGGTTTTTAGGTTTATGTCCACGTGTGGTCATGAGGAGGTCTTTGGTCGGTCATTGATATGGGCTTTTATTTAACACACACTAACAATATCTTTCCACTTCGTCATTGTTGCATAAGTATTTATTATTTTAAATCTATATATATAAAAATTAATCCGTATTTCCCTTGGTCACATCACGCGTGAACGGCTGGACCAATTTCGCTAATTCTTTTTGTTGTGTTTGTTATTGTAAGGAGAAGGTTCTTACGGAAAGAAAAATTAAGAAAATTGCGCAGAAAATTGGAAAATTTCAGAAAACTTAACGACGATGATGATTGATGAATGTGAATTTAGCAGATTAGGGTAGGTTGGTAGGTATGAATGTAGGTAGGTAGGTAGTTATGTATGTATTAATTTAAGTAGGATAGGTAGGGTAGGTAGGCAGGGTAGGGTAGGTGGGTAGGTAGATAGGTAGGTAGGGTAGGTAGATAGGCAGGTTAGGGTAGGTAGGGTAAATAGGTAGGTAGATAGGCAGGGTAGGGTAGGTAGGGTAAATAGGTAGGTAGGGGGTAGGTAAGGTAGGTAGGTATGCCTACCTCCCCTGCCCTGCCGGGTAGGTAGGGTAGGTAGGTGGGTGCGCCGTAGAAGTACATAGTGCTACCCGTGTGAAGCCGGGGCGGGCAGCTAGTGACATTTTAATTATATACAGGGTTATTGGTTAAGCAATCCATTAAGGGGATGTAGGAGAGGTCATTTACAACCAAGTGATTTAGAGAAGAATTTTTCTGATCCGACTGGTAGTTCCGGAGATTACCCCCTACATACAAAATTACAAATAGACAAATAAACAACCATACTAAAAAAAAATACCTATTTATAATATTCTCTTTTATTTCATTTTGATTACTTATTATTTACATTTTTAAATATTTTTATAAAAAACATATAAAATAATTTAAAAAAATAAAAAAATAATGGCCCATCGGCATCAAAAACAGGGTCCAAACTGCCGGTGGTCAGGGCTCTAGAGAGAGGAACCGCCTCACTATTCGTGCCGTGTCCAGAAGTACTGCTTCATAATATTATTATTAGTATGTGAGTATTAGTATAGATACTAAGGCCCCTGGGCGCTACAGGGTCCCTTATTCAATCCTCAACCAGTGTCAACTGCCAAAGATAACCTACACTTAACAGCCAACTTTCCAATACTCCTCAACACCAATGTTAATTATTTATTAGTTTAAAGAACAGACAACATAACAAAAGATAAAACGCAAGATTTACTTGCGATTCGTGCCATAATGGTTCCGAGGTATCGGAGCAAATCGTTATAGGCAGGAATAGATAATTTGCTATTTTATTCCAACGATATTGGCCGGCAATATATTTAGTTAATGGCGTCTCTATAAATTTGGCCAGTTTTGCCTTCGATTCTGGTATATTATGTAGTCTATGTGCTATCAGTTTCGATTTCTAGATAAAGTCATAAGTATACTAAGGTCTATTTAAATATTTTTTTTTGATGGATATTTTTTTTCCACTTGAACAAACATCAACTTTATTGTAGTGTAAATAAAGTTGATTTTAGACTGACTAGTACTATAAAAATATGGAGTTGTAGCGCAAACTGAACCTTATGTGTAGGCATTATAGTTTTTTTCCCTAAAACTCGTGTTTGTTTACATGTTTGGGAAATAAAATCTAACGCAGTATAAATGCCTCATTGGTCAAGTGGTCGCAAGCGTTGATGCTGAACATGAGGTTCGTGGGTTTCCTGGGTTCGATTTCCAGGTCGGGCAAAATGATATTGGGTTTTTCTATTTGGAATTTCTCAGTAGCAGCCCGGAGTCTGGATTCGTGACCGGTTGATGGCAATAGGCTCGCCCCATTACATGGGACTTAAATACAACTGGCGAAATGTGGGTGTACTATAGGTACCTCTGCCTAACCCTTGGAGGATTAGGCGTTACGTTATAAGTAGCTGTAGTATTGTTCAACAGCTGGACAAAAGTCTCCACAAATAGATAATTAACGATCATACGCTTGCTATTCAGATAGTTAAATTCTGGTCACTGGTGTCTATTGTTAATAGAATAGGTCCAATCCAATTCAGTTCAGATACAGGAAAGGTAATTCAATTAATTGTTTCGCAGAATAGGGATGTTGACAATATTTTTTTGTTTCATATAGCTTATTAAAAAATATTGGACCCAATTTTTTTTCTTTTTTATGTAATCTAAAGATTACGGCAATATATTGACTTAAAATGTGGCATGACGTCACTCTCCGCTAGATTTTATACTGAGTCGTGACGTAGCTAGCTCCCCAACTTTAATGCGTTTTATCTAAACCATTTTTTATTAATATGATAAAGCAAAAAATACGTGTCTAATATTTTTTTATTACGTGACTGACGAAGTAAATTGTTTTTTTTCATAGTCAATATCGCTATTGTACCAGTTAACTTGGCTGCATTATTGAATTTACTAACGATATTTATTATTTATGCTTACCAAGGGGTATTGTTTTTAAATGTGTTGTGGAGGTCAGATAGGCAGTCGCGCCATGTAAAATACTGGTATTCAGCTGCATCGGGTTAGACTGGAAGCCGACCAAAACATAGTTGGGAAAAGGCTGGGCAGATGATGATTCACAATAAACTTGGATTTTCCCACTGCGGGCCAAGGGCCTCCCTATTCTCCTTCTAGTTTTCTTTATTATTGACATATATATGTCGGAAATACGTTACTGAGTTGACTAATCGGGACGCCAGCGCCGCCTACCGGTGCTCGACAGAGTCTACAACATAACGCTCGGACCAGCCGGAGCTAAGCAGAGTTCGTCGGTGGCGGTCAAACAGTGAATAAGTTTAGAAACTGTGTACAGTGTGTGAATTGCTAGTGTGATTAACTTGAACGTAAATTATAATTTGATCTTATCTGCATACGGTTTTTCTATTGCGCAATAACCAACATTACCATTATACGCCCACAGTAGTTAATATATGCTTGATAATAACGAGAGAGATACGTACACTCCTCCGATTTTTTTTTTTTTCTTCAACGGCGAAGCTGTTAGCCTTCATCTCACTTTATGGTAAGTGATGATCAGGCCGAAGATTTAAGCGAGCTTCACCCGGAATCCTCAACCACAGAGGAACTGGCTTACTTACCTCTAAATGCCGAAATACAACTAGCTTGCCAGGCAGACTTAAAACAAGCCCTACCACCAACCAAACCGAGCAGAAAATTTTGCCCCCACTGGGAATCGAACCCGGGACCTTTGGGTCTGAGACAGGTGGCCTAGAAGACCGCAGAGGCGGTTAAATACGGCTCATACGGCAACGGTCTGATTTTGGTGGAGGAGTTAGTTCAGGCAGCTCATCCGCAACCCGCTATCTTACCTCTAACTGCCGAAACACAAAAATGCTGTTAAAATTATTATTATGGCGACAGACTTAGATAAGGTGGTGGTAGCTAGCCAGGGGAACTTAGAACAAGCTCTACCACCAACCAAACCGAGCAGAAAATTTTGCGTCCGCTGGGAATCGAAATCGGGACTTCAGGGTCTGAGACAGGTGGTCTTACCTCTGGACCACAGAAGCGGTTTCCATTGGATTTTCTCTATTAATAACGATATATATGGTTAACTGCTTTGCTGCATCCTCAGCAAATGGTTGCTGCTGCTGCTGGTATTCAGCTGCATCCGGTTGAACTGGAAGCTGACCTCAACATAGTTGGGGAAAGGCTAGCCAGATGATGATATAAGGTTAACACATGATCTTATGATACAACTAAAGTCCGGTCGCGAAGCAGAAAGTATTTCGTGCAATGACCCCTCATTACTTATCTCTAATCTTTGAAGGTCCTTCTAATGCGTGAACGCGACGGCAATACATTTGCGCGCGAGGGATAGAGATAAGTAATGAGGGGTCATTGTTCGAAATTCTTTCTGCTTCGCGGCCGGACTTTACCTTAAAATACGTCATGATTATAAAATAACACATAACATAAAACATAACATCACGAGTGTGTTCCCCAAAGGGTTAGGCAGAGGTGTACCTACAGTACACTCGCATTTCGCAAGTTATGTTTAAGTCCCATGTAATAGGGGGCGAGCCTATTGCCATCAACCGGGCACAAATCCAGACTCCGGAAAAAACCTAATAACACTTTGCCCGATCCGGGAATCGAACCCAAGAGCTCATGCTCAGCAGTAGCGCTTGCAACCACTAGACCAGGGATGGCGCACCAATGGCACGCGTGCCATTGATGGCACGCTTCAAAATATTTTGGGCACGCCACCGATCGAAACGGTGTCCATTTTAGTTGTTGATGAATTAAAAAATGCAGCTAATTGATTTATAGTCTAGTTCAATATGGATCGAAACTAGGAAAGAGTTGGAATTGACTGGAACTTATAGATTGACCACGAATGTATAAGTAAAAATGCCAGTAATAAAATTGTGTTAACATGAAATTCGATTCCAGACACTTTTAACTGTTCGAAGAACCTCGCTCGTGCTATTTCAACCATATTTTCATCTACCGATGCCTGCGACTCATTATTTTCAGAGATGAATAACATCAAAGACTCGCTTTGAAATAGTTTGGCAGGTTCCAGTTCCACATGCATTCTGTTAAAACAAAACATCTGCGACAACATAAGTCATACTAATTTATTTATTTATTTACTAAGGCACCAAGTCCCAATATACTAATCACATATACATATAATTCATTCGATTCATTATATCATTAAAATACAATAAGTACATTACAGTGCAATCGACATCTTGCATGCTTTGTGTGTGCATACTCATGTTTCGGACAAATAAATGATCGTTCATTCATTCATTCATTCATCGATCATTTAAAATTAAATAAGTATGCACATTAAAACTCAAATTCAAAATTCCATACAAACACAAACTAAAATACATTAAAACGGAGTAGTCATTAATGTAACTTTAATTTGAATTACATGTATAACTGAAACATTTATTACTATAATACAGTGCAAAATGTATTTTTTGGTAGTAAATTAAGTGTTGCGAGTGAACTGTAGAAATGAGGGTGGACTGTAGGTATACCTCACCCTAACCCTTCGAGGATTAGACGCATGATGTTATAAATTAACAGTTTTGGGTTGATAGTGTTTAGTTTTATTATTTTCCCAATAATCACTTGGTGATTTGACGGCACGTCTATGGCCTCATTAAACATTTCTTTAAAAAAAAAATTGCACGTTGATTCATAAAGGTTCGCCACCTCTGCACTAGACCAACGAGGTAGGTAAAATAATTATTGTTATAGCAGCCTATTGTTGTGCTATCAGCGGTGATAGCCTAGTGGTGTGGCCGTCGGACTGCCAGGTCTCGAGTTCGAATCCAAGGCACGCACCTCTGACTTTTCGGATTTATGTGCGTATTGTATAATTATCACTTGGTTAAAAAACGGTGAAGGAAAACATCGCCAAGCGACCGGCATGCCAGAGAGATATTTCTCGACGGCATGTGAAGCCAAGTCTGAGGCCCATGGGCGGCTTTAAGTCTCTAACACCAGATTAGTCACACACGAACAGAAGAAGAAGCCTATTGTTTTATAATTATGCACCTGTGACGTCTCTGAAAGTGACGTAATGACGTATCTACGAAGCAGACAATATGTAACCAATCTACCTACTTGTAGTTATCATTATTATATGGAAGGGGTTACCGATGTCATAGCCGCTAAGCTAAATATACATCTAAATGCGTGGGCTTGCCACAAAGTTCAAGGGTTAGCCATGAACTTGATTCGAACTCCCGACCTTTCCAAAGCACGTCAAATCCGAAAATAATCAATACAGCTATTCGTTTATCATGTTTGAAAAGAATATTTGGGTGGTCGAACCTGTTTAGAAGGAATTATAGAAGCTTTGGATCTTATACGTAAAAATCAAAGATTAAAGAATAAAACAATACTATCAACTAACACACTCACACGGGGTAGTGACAATTTAGCCTAAATTTGCAATTTATAACTGCAACCCCGGAAAGTAAAAAGGCTGCACTCGGCGCTCGACGTGGCAACACGTCATGTCCGGGTTCGCAACAAGTCAATCGTCATCCTGAGGATGCCTCGTTGAGAGGTCGAAATACGTGTCGATTTCTTATAGGGATCTTTATGACTCTTTAAGAACGGTTAGGCGGATTAGGTTACTAAATATACTTCGTCTATTATATTTTATAATGGATTTCCACAAAGTCACGCCTGAGTCAATTAACTAAGTAAAAAGGCCTTTAAAAATAGCATCCACGAGTTAAATCAGCATAACCTTTTCCCAACTATGTTGGGGTCGGTCGCCTTTCAGTCTAACTGGATGCAGCTGAATAACAGTATTTTACATGGAGCGACTGCTTATCTGACCTCCACAACCCAGTTACTGGGTAATACGATACCCCTTGGTAAGGCTGGTTGTCAGAATTTTTGGTCTTCTGACTACTTGCAACGACTATCAAAGATCTACGAATGACAGCCGGGACCAACGGGTTAACGTGATTTCCTAGGCACGGAGGGGTCATGATATATAATGAATGGTCGCCCATCCTAGAACCGACCGCAGCGAGTTAACCTTCGATCAACCCTTGCTGCTGTCATCATTTAGCCACGAGCCCCACAGGAGAAAATAGCATCCACGACTGTCGATAGAATGTAAATCCTTTTGACAAAATAGAAGAATCTGTAGTCACTGCCCTGGGTGCCCTACACATGGCAGTGACCATAGTTTTTTTTTATACCTATAGTTATTATCAATCCCTTACCGTAATAGGATCCTTCAAAGGCTCATCAATCTGCGCTTGCTTAAAGAAGATATTCCCATGCGATATTCTCCACAGCATCTTCTCGAAAGCTGGTATCCTGGCTGTCGTCACCACTCCAGCGATGAACCCAAGATGTCCTAGCACCGCATCATTGTTGTATATCTGTACTGACGCCGATATCTTCCGCTGTGCGCTGTGGTCTTGGAAGAAAGTCTGCATTTTCTCTATCAATGTTTTCAGCTCTATTAGAGAAAGGTAGTCGCTCTTCAGGTTTCGTGCGTTGCGTGTTATCTCCTGGATTTCTCCTTCGATGAAGTCGATCCTTTCCTGGAACATACAAATTGGCTGGTAAGAATCTGTTTTGCTGTTGGGAAAACGTTGAAAAACACAGTTTATTATTTACCTTCTAATCAAGGCTGAATGGAGTATTGGAATTAATCCATTATTGACAGAATAAATTGGCTACTGAAATTAGTTTTTAATTGTACAGGCACATATTAATATAGATGATCATTCAAATAAAAAGCTACTCTTGCGACACAATTAAGTGCAATTCAGGTCGCGCAGCGCTAATTACCTACATTTATATTTACCTAGAACTTGCCTCTCTTTCTATTACGTTACATTACTGAATTGGCCCAACAAGTCGAGCCCGCCGGAGTGCAGAGTGAACCATCGAGGACAGACAAATGAGGATCGCAACGTAATGTCATGAAGGCAATGGTTAATTCTATGGCATATTACATACAGTTTCAAATTCGACTCCTAAGTTTTCCACAAGGTACTGCTAGAATACTAATGGAAATTTGAATGTTTCCATATGCTTTCAGAATATGTTGTAAAACAAAATGGTTCCGTGGTATATGATGCTGATAACTGTTGGCACATTTGTAGAAGCCATTAAATAGTAATAGTCACAGAAATGAATTTCATGGAACTCGTAACAAGTAGTAAAATCTTGGGTATTAATGACCACTTTAAGTTATTGCAATGCATTGATCGATGGAGGAATTTTCGCTTGCTATTCAAGAAATTGTTTTAATAAGTATAAGACATTTTATAATTTATGCACATCTGGGTCTCCGTCAATTGCAATTGCATTTTATTGTTCATGATGTTTCAACGCAGCATTGAAAATGTAACTTAGCTGTTAAATCCATTTGAAACATTTTCTAAGGGTTTGAAAAAAAAAAACCATTCAAATCCTAAATAATATTATAAATGCGATAGTCAGTTTGTTTGTTACGCTTTCACGCTAAAACGGCTGAACGGAGTTGGATGAAATTTGGCACATAGGTAGACCATGACCTGAAAAAGGATAAGCTACTTTTCATCCTGGATCGCAGACGAAGTCTCGGGCAATTGCTAGTTTCTAATAAGCCCCAGATTTCTGAGAATTTATTTGAATATTATGAAATTACCAGTCTAATCTAAATTTAAAAGTCAAGAAATCTGTTTCCTTAAATTCATGAAGATTCTCTTGATAAAATAACAAGCACGAAGCTTAATGTAACATTATTCTCGATAACTTTTGAGATTCGTGGCAGAAAATAGTGAAAAATTTACTAGTAAACGAACTAACACCATGGTCTAAAAACGACAACCAAATCCACTAGAAGTGACTGCCAACCCATTTTAACACCTCTACACACAGTATGAAGTCATTACCACACAGTCGGATCCTGTCATCCATTCATCCATCCATCCATCCATCCTTAACCGCCTATTACGACATCCTCAGACAAGTACATGATGTCATGGCAACTCATAAATTACAATAACTCGGTCCTGCGATCCCCGCTACAAATATATCCTGCGCCTGCGCTGGTGGAGGGATCTAATTGGTGTAACCTTGCCGCTAATAATTTTTTCACAGATGTGTGTGGATTAATAGAGTTATTTATTATATACTGAGACTAAACATTCTGTTATGTTTAGCAATTACGGAGTAAATATTTTAAATGGGTGTGGATGGAAAAGTCCGGTTCTACGGGAAATCGCAAGACGTAGTTGAAGTAACTAAGTAACACGATTTGATGAAAATTCTTTTACACTTGCTTTTTTTTAAATTATAAAAACAAAAATACCCTTGTTAATAACATTTTAAAGCACACATCTAAATGCGTTTAGAGTTTAGCGATCACGTCTACGCCACGTTTTAAGCCCTAAAGGCTATAAGTACTACTCATTATGATCATTGCGGGAATCGAACCCTTGACCCATAAACCACTTGGCCCAACCATTGTATTGATTCTAACCACAAACCCATTAATTTCATAGCGTTGTGTTTCACAAGCCGAAAGCTTTCAACATCTCACCTCTGTACTAAATTTCATGAGAATCTGTACAGCCGTTACGGCACTATTGAGTAACAGACATACATCTGAACATCGTATTTATAGTAGTAGTATTATAGTGTCTGGTCTGGCAATAATTATTAAACAGATGCTGGTGTGCGTAAGCTGGATTAATAGTGTTGTTCTTACGTCGTACATCACTATTAATCTTACTCTTAATGACACTGGCATGTTTTTTTTCTGTAGTTATTTAGTATTCTTCTCTGAGAAGCTATCAACAATCCTTCTTCGTATCTCTGTCGTCGTCTTCATTTATTAAAAGCGGATTGTTTAAGTAAAAAGTAACTCAACTATTTTACTACATGTGCTGGGACTTAAACTTCTTATCTGTGAAGAGAGGTGGGTCGTAATCCACTACGCGGGTCCAGTGCGAGTTATAGTGATTGACTTGAATGTGCCCTGGCGGCTGTGAGTATGTCACGCTCACTCAGATGTGTCACTGATGGTGGCGCGTGTGTTGGATCATTTAGCTCCCTTCAAAATGGTTGAGCTGAATGGTGCTGAATGGTGCATCATGTTCGTGAACGGGCGCCGTCAATTGGGACTTGTAATTTCTTAGCTGCCATGGCTTATTTGAATTTTTTAATATATCTTTGTTTTTATCTTTTTATTACGGTCGCTTTTAAGGGGCACGTCTTTCTACATTGTTCTCACATGTATAATTTCAACATGAATGATGTAAACAATATTTTGTAAAAAAAAAAAAAAAAAACAAGAATGTCTGTGGAGTTTCTTGCCTGTTCTTCCCCATAGGTACCTACTACACTTTGGAATGAGCCACCAGCTTCATATTTCCGACTGACCGACTCCTTCACAATTCAAAAGTGCCTGTAAATGGTTTAATTGAAGTAAATGCTTTGCGTTTTGACTTTTATTACCATTACTATCTATAACTTTTTATTAATTTAATGTCTTCAATGTAGCAGTGGTGCCCCAGTGGTAACAGCAGTGACATACGAGTAGGTCGTGGATTTGAACCCAGGCAGGCGCTTTACTTTGTGTAAATAATTGAATTACTACTGCTCTCAAAATGGTGAAGTAAAACATCGTGAGGAAACCGCCATGTCCTAAAACCAAAAAAATCGAAGACATGTGACATCCACTAACCCGCACTGGGCCCACGTCAGATTACGGCCCACTTCCTCTCAGTGAGAGCAGGCCTGAGTCCCAAAAGTGGGAATATTAAGACTGATTATGCTTCAAAATAATATTGTCTCTTATATATTTGTGTCAGTTATTTTAAGACGACACGTCGTTATTCTGGGGAAGTCCCCAAGAAAAACAAATGGTTGTAGCATGAGTCATATGTTTTATATGGGAAATGTGTGTTTGAATAACATTATTGAATTGTAATTAAAGATGTAGGTTATAAAATTAACTTTAATCTTTTTGGTAATCTAAAATTAGAATTTCGGGTTTTAGTTTTCAAATAATCAAATCAAAGCACTTTATTTGTTAGTGGCACTACAAATTGGCATTCACAGGTTCCTGTTCCGATCCATTTGTTTACATTTTCATAAGACACTTTTGGATCAGACCATACCTAATCTGTTACAAACGCTCATAGCTTCAGTATAGTTCTCTTAGGTCGCCCTGCTTCCTTTCACAGATAGGATGCCTGAGTACCAAAATTGGGAAAATTATATGATAATTATGTAACACATGGGAAGCACCTACCTCTAATATGTTGATATCCCTGGGGCTCAGACTGCAGCGGTATGGTTTAGGCCGAGTAGGTGGTTGAGGCAGCTTACCCGCTATCCGTTGCAGCTTGCGTGCCATCTCACTTGCTCATAGACACTCATAGACTCACGTACCTCTACTATGTTGATCTCCCTGAGGCTAAGACTGCAGCGATCAGATTTCGATGGGAGAGGTGGTTTAGGCAGCACACCCGCTACTCATCGCAGCTTGAGCACTATCTCACTCACTCATGGATACTCATAGACTCACATACCTCTAATATGTTGATCTCCCTGGGGCTAAGACTGCAGCGGTCAGGTTTCGGTGGGGGAGGTGGTTCAGGCAGCTCACCCGCTACCCATCGCAACTTGCGTTCCATTTCACTGCAGCGCCGGACCTCGCTGACGTAACGACGTTGGAAGTCGTTGACGTGGGGGTTTAACTGTGGGAGACAGAAAATAATGTAAAAGTAAATAAGAGATGTAAGGGAATAGATTTTTTTGCTGAAAAAAATTATGCGATTACTCCGGTTTTTTGTCAGTTCCCATACAAATCACAAAAAAATCTTACGGCGGCGGGCGGATACAGAATAGGGATGTACAGGATAGTGAACACAATACAGAATATAATTAAAACATCATGCGGAAACTGGCATGTCTTACAACCAAAACTCTAGTCTACTAGTCGCCATTTCGGTAGTCACTCGCTTACTAGCTATATCATCTTTCACAAAGTCCATCCATCGTTTCTTTGGTCTTCTCTTACTCTTGAATAACCAAACTTCCTTACTAATATTATAAATGCGAAAGTGAGTCTTTGTTTGTAACGTTTTCACACTAAAACGGCTGAACGGATTTGGATGAAATTTGGCACATGGGTAAGCCATGACCTGCGTTAGAACATAGGATTCTTTTTATCTCGATATTCCCACGAGATCGAGACTTAGGCCGGTAAAACCGTGGGGCGCAGGTAGTATTCAATATTCTAAAGTTAACCCAACTCCATGTGGCTAATGACCATGATACAAGATGGCCTAGAATTTCTCGAATGCAAAACTAAACGCGCAAATTAAAAAAAAAATTGTAGCCTTGTCATTTTCACAGCCCTTCAGCCTTTACATGTAGATTTCAAGGTTTTAGTATCATTAGTAGTTATTAGTTCCCACTTAGGGTGGCCATACCGAGCACTCTTCCATTAGTTTTAACGACTATCTTATATTAGTTGCATTTCATTAGTAGTATCATTTTATGCGCAATGTGCCAACTTATTCTCAAGGCTGAATACAGACTGCTTTTTAGGGATTTGTACCTGAATGGTGCCAAATGGAACGTCTGTCGGTCAGCGGGCTGTATCTCAAGAACCGTAATAAGTAGATAGTTGAAATTTTCACAGACTGTGTATTTTTACCGTCGCTATAACAACAAATAGAAATAAAATAATCTAAAGACATTTTATTCAATTAAGTTTTTTACAAAAGAAACCGGCAGGACCTGCAGCCTTTTTGACCTTTTAGAGATATGAGGAACTGGCTGTAAAGTTCACTCATTCTCTTTTGAAATGGTAGGATCCTCCGACCAGACGGGTGTCGCGTCTGGCGGGTAACTGCCCAACGGTTGAAGTCAGATAGTCTTATTGTATATGTCGTTCGTGTGGAAAACTCTAATTGCGCGATGCAGGATTTGTGTGACGTCATGTCTTTGATGCGTTGTTCGTATGTGGCGGTGTAAACGCTACAGCCTTAAAGGGATCATGGATAACAAAATAGCTATAAAGCAGTTATGAGTTAACAATAACCGTCCTTACGTCAAGGTTCACGAACATCGCAATATAACCGAATATCGGCGATCAATTACAATTTATCTGCATTTTATTGGAGGCCGCGCCTTGGCGAATAACGTGAACGTAAACGTTATGGTTGGCTCCTCCTGTTTTATGGCTTTCTTCTTTATATCGGTATCATATGCTGGTTATTATGAGCCAAAGAGGCTATAATATAAATATAAAATATCTTTTAGAGTTTTTTATTTAGAGACTTTTAGAATCACACTAAGTTCAAATACATACTGCTATCAATTATATTTGGGTCATACACCTGAACTGACTATTCGCATCATCAACATTTGGTCGATACGGAATTTTATGGAATACTACTTGTTGCCCGCGACTTCGGCTGCGATCCAGGATAAAAGGTAGCCTAAGTCCTAACCCAGGTCATGATCTAGCCATGTGTCAAAATTCATCCAAATCCGTTCAGCCGTTCAATCGTGAAATTGTAGCAAACACAAACAAACTTTCGCATTTATAATAGTATACGTAGTTTGGTTAATTAGAATGTCTAAGTCAAGTCTATAGAACCTCCTTTTTGAGTTGGATGTATATATGTATGTATGTGTGGAAGATTAGAGTCACCTACCCCCTACCCACTTCCAGTTTTAAGGAACATTTTTTGATAATAAAAATTAAATATATTTCTGCAGTTAGCGGTAGTGAATAGCATGCATTGGATAAGTTCACTTGATATGACAAATAAAAACATCATTGTGGAACTAGAGCAGATTTTTGTCAAGAATAAAGCAGGATTTATTGAGATTCTTCTCAAGAATAAAAAAAACAAAATGTAATTAATATTAACAAAAATTCTCCGGCGTAATTATCTCGGCCATTTTTCTTAACAATAAATTGTGTGAAAGCCAACGCTAGCCATTTTCTATGTATGAGTTATCTTTATTAACATGGCGGGTGGTGAAACTGGGGCAGTATTTTGCTCCAGCAGTCAGGCTCAAACAGGTAGCACGCAGTACATGGGTGCCGTGAGAGGACATGCGGCCGTGGGATCGGCAGCACTTGATGATGGGGCCCGCTAGGCATGGCTGATACAGTCGGGGATGCGGCGAGGCCACCCGACTCATGTTGGTAGTAGGAACAGTGGGGTTTTAGTCGGTAGGAGTCCAACATAACTCTCCCTTCTTTTCAGACGGAGGGTATCCATGAGCATTACCACCGTGACCTCAACAAGTGAACTATCGCTATTCAACGTACAATGGGCCACTTCCCATTTCACGAGAACGTTGTTAGTCGACCGTAGTTAAAGGATTAACAGGAGTAATTTTATCAAATTAATCAATTGATATTACTCTTCATGATACTTAATATGACCATTCATTGAATATTGCACAGTAAGCTTAGCACTAGCTGTGACTTGAATGTACTACTACGTTAGCAATATTGGATATTCATCTTCTAGAGTTACCAGACTCGGTATGGTAAACAAACAGTCTTAGTAAAAAAATCGCAGCAGACAGTGATAAATGGACTTTTCAGCTTTGGAGGTTCTTATAATTTAACTTATCCTTGTTACTATTCAGACACATGCAAAAAAAAAACAATAGCCAAGAGCCTCAACCAACACCTAAGGAAGCTCTCGTTGGACAGCTGGATCAAGGGCTTGAATTAAACCGTAAGATTTAATATCATAAGATATTATATATCTTATATTACAAAATAAAAATCAAATAGAAATAAAAATAATATTATCTTAACCATTCAAAATATATTTTTAAAACAAAAAGGAATTATAAAAAATATTATTATAAAAAATTCACCATTATATTTTACAAACTAATAATTTTCTAATTCAGAAATAGTACTCGTGGACACGGCTCGCATTGTTAGGAGGTTCCTCTCTCTCACTATCCCCATACTGGTGGGCTACTATTTTTTTATATTCTAATATTTAAAAATGTAACTGATAAGAATATAAATAGAATAAAGAAATAAATATATTAATATTATATATTAATATATATTTATTTATTTTATATTATATTAATACATGGTGACAGAGTCATCATCTTCCTGTCCTTGTTCCATGTTACGTGGGGTTGGCGCACCACGTTTTCTTCCTCCACTCTCCCCTGTCAACCGTCACGCTATCATTCACTCCCTTCTCTTTCATATCATTCCTCACACAATCCATCCATCTTTTCTTTGGCCTTCCTCTCCCTCTCCATCCATCAACATTTCTATCAAAATAAGAAACAATAAATACGTTCAGCCATATTGTACTCAATATATTTATTGCTTCCAAATGTGAACTTAGGCGGTAGGTTTTACAAAAATATGATCATTGTTGGAGCCTGTCGGGCACAGCAAAGTAGGACAGCGGAAGAGGGCTTTTTATTTTTACTACTTAGTTGTCGTTGTTGTTGTTGTTTGTTGGCATGCAATAATAAAAAAATATTTCAAGCTAATTTTGTCATTTTCTATATTTAAAAGAGAGTCCTTGGAGTTTCTTGCCCGTTCTTCTCCATAAAGATCTACCTACGTTTTGGAATGGGCAACTAGCTTCTACTTTCTGACTAACTGACCGATTATTTGACAATTCAAAAGTGCCTGTAAATGGTTTAATTGAAATAAATGCTTTGAGTTGAGTTTGAGTTTGCAAACTGACAAAAACACGTTTTAAATAAAAGTAAAGAAGATTGCCAAAATGAATACTTTGATGAAAACAATGTTTTTTAGTTAGAAATTCGCTTAAACTGTATTATGTTGGCGTCCGCTAAAAAGGTTTACCCGTCGCGGGTTTCTCAGTAGCAGCCCGGAATTTGGATTTGGGCCCGGTTGATGGTAATAGGCTCGCCCCATTACATGGGACTTGAACATAACATGCGTGTACTATAAATACACTTCTGCCGAACCTTTCGTGGATTACAGGAGTGATGTCATGCATAGGTACCACACGTCAACAAAGGTAATGCTCGTTAAGGCCACATCCAACAAAGGTATTGTTTAAAGTTATTCCAAGTTTCATTATAACAATCGTATTGTTTCCTAAGTGGGACCAGTGGTCATAATAAAAGACATTATTATATTAAGCACTATTTTGTTCTTATCGCGATAATGGATTTATAAACGAACGTTAAAATGTTAGTAATAAACTTTCTCCAGAGCGTAACTTTATAATTGAGTATAGCTTCTGCTTGCGACTTTGTCCGCGTTAAGCTTCTTGTTCCCCCGACCGACCCCGTCGCATCTTATCGCCTGCGCACGCTATTACTTCATGTCCGCTTAGCGTTCTTTCTGCCTTTTTTTCATTGTCCCCGGCACCTAAGTGTCCTAGCGTGATGCCTATACTATATGATACTGCAGAATGTATAGGAAAAACGTCTATCTTGAATTTCAACTGAAAGCGGTGCTCAAAGAAGGCAGGACAGCATTACAGCTCAGATAATATAATATTTGTGTTATTGCATACTCGGCAGATAGGTATTAAGCAGAGCCATGGGCCATAGGGAATGGATAAAGGGGTATTCAAGATATCTGCATAGTCTGCACTAGTAAATTGTCAGGATAAATTATTTTCGAACTCATTGCTTGCGTATGTGACTCGTCCGTGTGGTGCTGGACGTAAAGAATAGCACCATCCCATTTCTTCCCGTGGGTGTTGTAAAAGGCGACTAAGGAATACACTAGAGAATGGGCGGCAGCGTTCTCTATGCATTTTAACATCATACTGCGATTGCCAACCCGCCTGCCAAGCGGGGCGATTATGGCAAACCCCTCCATTTGGGGGAGGCCTATGTCCAGCAGTGGACATCTTTCGGCTGAATGATGGTGCCTCGGAAAGCACGTTAAGCCGTTGGTCCCGGCTGCTATTCGAAGATCAGTAGTCGTTACGGGCAGTCAGAAGCTCAAAAGTCGGACAACCAGTCTTACCAAGAGGTATCATGTAACCCAGTAACTGGGTTGTAGAGGTCAGATATGTAGGCGCTCTATGTAAAATACTGGTATTCAGCTGTATCCGGTTAGTCTGGAAGCCGACCCCATTAAAGTTGGGTAAAGGCTAGGCAGATTGATTTTTTGCTTGAGTACGTGAGAGTACTGGAGATGAAGTATACGTGGGGAAAATACTGATATAATATGGCCATCATTTTCAAGGAGGACCTACAATAATTATCCAACGTTTTTAAATAATCTTTCAAGGACACAACTGCCATGCCATGCCATGCCAAAGCCATGATAATGAGAATGATGATATGCACATCATATGACTTTAATATAGTCAACACGTCGCCTCTTGATAACACTTTACAATGTGTGATGTAAAACGAAGTAGTCATTGTCGTTTCAATTAAAAACAATAATTCTTTATACAATTGGACACAATTGGACGGGTCAGGAGTATGTGGGATAGTGAGACTTGGGCTTATGTGGGATTATATCTTTAAAGATAGCTAAGACATCTACGAGCATGTCCAGTCCTTCACGAAATCAATCAATAGGTACTATCGGAGAAGGTCATATCTAACCACCGTAAGGACTATTCTTGCTTGCAGCACTCGGCGGCTATAGCACCGGGCCGGAAACAGATGTGGTCATCGTGTTCACGGGATTTCGTTTTGAAACTGCATAGATATGAACTTTTTCGATGGTATATAAAAACCGTTTGAGTGCGAGTCTGACTCACACGCGAAGGGTTTCGTACCCTATAAAGATTGAGCGAAACACGCCGAAAAAAGCACGTTTCTTGTATGGAGACTCCCCCTAATTATTAACTTTATTTTTTTGTTATAACGGCAATAGAAATACACAATCTGTGAAAATTTCAACCGTCTACCTATTACGGTTCATTAGATACAGCCCGCTGACAGACAGACGGACGGACAGCGGGGGCTTAGTAATAGGGTTCCGTTTGGCACCGTTCGGTTACGGAACCCTAAAAAAGAATAGTCACTGACTCATGAACGCCCAACACAAACCCTTGAATCAAGGAAGCTGAAAAATTTAAACGTTTACCTTTTATAATTTGGACAGGGATACGGTTGGGTGTCCGCTATATTCCCTACCTTCCTAAAGTCATTAGTAACAAAAAAAAAAACTGTGGAGTAAGCACCAGCCAGATGCGTGGATGGCCTACAAGGGATTGTAGAAAGACTAGGGTCTCCTAGGGTTAAGAAAGTCTTCTGCGATTCTCGGGCAGCTCAACATGACACAAAAGGGAGGAGTCCTTTACTAAGCAACTGATGGAACAAGACTATCAATAATGAGGCCTAAGGCCAGTGTTATTCGAGGGAACTGTGTGATGAAGCAAGAAGAGAAGATGTTGGGTTATACCTATTATGATTAATATGGATTATGTAAATGTATGTATGTAAACAAGACGTCTCACTGTGTATCTGATAACTGCATTTATAACTCGGGAACCACATCGAACTACGTGATTGATTTTTAAATTCATACTCAGGATAGGTTATCATTTGCTCTGTTAAGTTTTTTTTATAGGTAATTCTGATAGTGGCACCGGGGACCGAAAAGATGTGTTCAAATTGGTTGTCATGGTATGGGCATGTGATGCGGAGGAATGAGGAAAATGTCGTGAGGAAAGTATGAATGTATCATACTCAAAACTTTCGTCACGACATGTTAGATGGTATATTTTATTTCATATTTGTGACAAAAGAATGAATAAATAAAGAAAAAAACGGCCAAGTGCGTGTGCGACCACGCACTATTAAGGGTTCCGTAGTTGGGGCGACTAGAATCAATTATTTTTTTTTGTAATTTTTGACGTTCAAAAGTGCCTTGCAAGGGCTTATTTGAAATAAATGATTTGATTCTGATTTTGACTTTGGGATGAATTTATCCCAAGGACAAACTTAACATTGCAGTTTGAAAAACATATACTCCCATATGAAATGTATGGGAGAACATGTACAGCCTACTTAGCTGTGATAGTTTTCCTTTTTATATCGATATATATACTACTGCTGTGATGTTTTTCACAAATCCAAGTACAACCATTTAGCTGGCAGGGGGGGGGGGGCACTTGACTCTAAAAAAAAATTGTAGTTAAAAGCTTAATATTTCGCAAACGGATCCCTGAATCGAAAAATGGTGTCGGCAAACTCACAATATTTTTGAACGACCTTTCTAATGATACCCCACAACATGGGGTAGATGAGAAAAAAAAACATCCCCACTTTACGCGTAGGGGAGGTACCCTAAAAAAATATATATTTCTTTATTTTATTTTACCACTTTGTTGGCGTGATTAATACGAGTATGTATACCCATGCCAAATTACAGCTTTCAATCAACAGACAGACAGACAGACGGACATGGCGAAACTATAAGGGTTCCTTTTTTACTACGGTACCCTAAAAACGAATGAAGATGTTGACAAGTATTTACGTAAATTTTATTACACAATACCACTAATTACTCTTATCAGCATCCACGTATTGAGTATTATCTCAAGCGGTGACCTGCATGTTATCTTTGACCCTTTAAATACGATACCACAGTTAGTAAGGAAAAAACAGCAACAGTTAAATGTTAACCCAAGTTACATTTCTCTTTCTATTTATTACAATAGATTATTTTTATGGATGGATTAACGAACAATTTACTTTTACGAGTATAAACGCATATACGGATACCGGAGGCTTTTGGCTACTTTGTATAATGTATTTTATGTCATTTTGTTGTAAGTACCTGGTCGACCGAGCTCTGCTCGGATGAAAATAGAGATTGCTCATTTAATCGTATAGAATAGTACATACTTATTCCATGCTGCCATGATAGTCCATACTAATTCCATGCTGCCATGATAGTAGGTAGTTACTAATTAAAAAAAAAAAAAAAAAAAAAAAATTCCATGCTACCATGATAGTACGGTACTTACTAATTCTATGCTGCCATGTCATTATTGACATGTTATTATTGTCTTGTTCTAAACTTTGAGCGACCGAGCTCTCTCGGGTGAAAATACGGAGTTTTTTTTTTTTCCCAGATATGGGACCTAGCTAGATCGGTTTTTCGCACCCATAAACCCCTTTATTGCAACTTTCATCGAAATCGTTACAGCCGTTTTTGTGAACGTGATTACAAATATTTATATTATACAAATATTGCTCGTTTAATATTATAGGATGTGCGTTTTGTTTGTGCAGAATAAACAATTTGTCTTTCTTATTTTTCTCAATAGTCAATAATTTATTGAATTCCGCAATATATGTGCTTAGGTGGTAAATATTTTCTTGAGAAACAATCGTGGACCCTGTCGGGCACTGCGAAAGAAAGATAGTAGATAGAGATGACGACTTATTGTATAAGTTATAATCTAACTTATTTTTTTATTTATTTTTTGTGTTTTTTATATGAGTTTCAGGAATTTATCATTTAAATATTCGTTAACACTGTAATAACATTGATTAAATAATAGATTTTTTAAATTAATTCATGAATAGATGGAGATTTTTTTTCTTTTCTGATTGATTCGGGTAATTTATTATATATTTTTATTAACATGACCAGGTCGTTGAATGTATTTTTAGGCGGGATTTTGGTAAGTTTAGTCGTGTTTTGTATTTCTTTTCTTTTTAACCTTGTCATTGTCATGTCAATGAAGTGACTGCCAAATAGAAGATTTCATTTTATGATCAGAAAAAAACAACAAAAACCTGTTCAAGAGGAAATTCATAGATGACTCCGCCTTGGAATGTAAATGTGGTGCTGTTCCACAAACGATGGGACACTTTATACCGGCTGAAATTCTTTACCGTCTCGAGAATAATATGGTGTGTTGTGTGGAAGTGGAACAGAAGCCATACCCGGGAATATTTGCTTAGTAACATGGACCACGCGGGCGGGCGGGAATGCCCGAGCGGCTTGTGCGCCTGCGAAAGGATATCAAAGAGGTCGACGGCAAGTGCGGCGACTACCTATCAGCCGCTAAGGAAAACTACGAATTCATTGATAAATTCCGCGCATTTAGTAGGGTGCGTATGATTTGAATTTCGATATTTTGTTAAAGTTTAAAAATTAAAAACAACAACAAAAAAAAAATACTGTGCTATAGGCTTATATTGATATCATTCCACCTGATGCTAGAGATTGACAATATTGACATCGTTCCAACTGAGGCTAGAGATTGACAATATCGACATCATTCCGTTGACAATATTGACAGCTCACTTCATCTAAGTTTTATCGGTGAGATTTTTACAGAATAGATCGACTGTTAAGTTTAAAATTATTTGTTTCATCTTACCCTGACCTCCCCCTCCGCTCGACCCTGATATTGGCAAAATTGTAAAATACTATTAAGAAGAGTTAAAGTTGAAGTTGATACGACACATCATAAAAAAAATTCTCAGAGTTCTATAAATAAATCGAATGTTGAATCCGATAATTGTTACTGTTAATGAACTAATTACGTCAAACAGAGTATAATACATAAAGGAAGTAGGTTTTGAAACCGTAGACAAAATCATACTGGTAGCTATTTTAACTGTATAATTTGTTATTTTTATGACATTCATTTTACATTCTGTGATTACTTTAACTCACACACTGACTTGTTACTTGTCTACTTTTACAATGTTTGTAAATACTTCAGCACTATCTGTCTACAATAATTTATCTGTCATTGCTTCATTCTTTTTACCTATTGTGGTATAGTCATTTTATTCAAAGTGCATCTCATGCAGTCTTCACATATATAATTCTTGTGTAAAAATATTGTAAAACATTTTAAAAGAGTAATAAAAGTTGTGTTTCTCGTCCATTCTTCTCCATACGAAACTTTTTCGATAGGCTTTTTTTTTTGTAACTTTTGACGTTCGTAAGTGCCAGTTATGTGCCTAATTCTACTTTGACTTTGTATAAGAACTCATTACGCTCAACTCAAACACAGTATAGATAAGGGAAATAGGTTTTGAAAAAAGGTACATTTCTATCAATCACCACCTTATAGTTTTTTCCTAACACGAGAAAGTACATACATAAAACGTGATCCGATTCACCAACCACCCATGAGAAGTAAACACTTGCGTACAAGACTACACGAGTGACTGATAAAATTGAGTGCATTCTGTTATGAACTGTACCATTGGAAGGTATATCCCTTGGCATACCACCTCGCATAGGCCCATTAAATGCTCAAGTGTAATGCCCATTTTATCTCAGGTCATATTAATAGGTGCCTTCATCATCATCTGGCTAGCTTTTTCCCAACTATATTGGGGTCAGCTTCCAGTCTAACCGGATGCAGCTGAATACCAGTATTTTACATGGAGCGACCGCCTATCTGACCACCACAACCCAGTAACACAATACTCCTTGTTAAGATTGAATGGTTATCAGACTTTCGAGTTTTCTAACGACCTGTAACGACTGTCAAACGTCCACGAATGACATCCAGGACCAACGCCTTAACATGTTTTCCGTGGCTCCTCGTCTTGGTATGTAAGGATGATCACCCATCCACTGACTGACCTAGGCAAGCGTAGCTTAACCTCAATCGACGCGTGCGGCTGCCATTACAAGCCTATAATAGCAATAGGTGTCTTACCATATTCATTTTTTGCGGGACTTAATCGGTTAAGTATAATACCATAAAACCGGAATTAAACTATCCGAAAAAGAACCGGAGTTACCGACATAGATTGCAGAATAAGCAAGTTGAAGTGGCAGTGGGCTGGCCATGTTTGTCGAAGGACCGATGGCCGGTGGAGCAGACGAGTCCTAGAGCTGAAACCGCGTATAGGCAAGCGTAGTGTGGGTCGCCCCCCAGCTAGATGGACCGACGACCTTAAGAAGGTGACTGGGACAGACTGGATGCGGAAGGCGACGGGCAGGGTGTTGTGGCGCAGCCTGGGAGAGGCCATGTCCAGCAGTGGCTGCGATAGGCTGAGTTGATTGATAATACCATGCAGGCTAGATTGAATACATGACTTAATAACTGTCTGGCAGTGTTGAGTCTTTTTATTCATATGGCCTATGCAATTGTTCTGCAGATATATATGCCGACATAAGTCAAGATTAAACATTCCAACTTCTCGGCTTAAAATACATTCTACAAGCCCCTATGTAATGTCCATAAAAATATATAACTAACTACCAGAATTAATAAAAAAAGAAGATAAATTGAATATATTTATAAAAAAAAAAAATAATAATAATAATTAAATGCTATTATAGTTTAAACGAATATTTAAACGATAAAATATAAATGATAACATAATCTAGTAAGTATTAATAAGTACAGTAAACTATTTATGTAAATATAATAATATTTAATTTTGTTCAGAACACTGATAATTTAAGTTGATTTTTCAGAGCTTCCTCTCTCTTACTATTTTGCTGTGCCCGACGGGGTCCATAATGATCACATATAATTATAATATTTACCATCTAAGTACACATTGTGGAATGCAAATAAAGTATTGAGTATTGAGATTTGGTAGCGTGTGATGGGTCCATAAAATAGGGTTGAGCTAAACGATGACATGAACCCGTCTGCTAGGACAAGTCAACTCAAAGCTGCATTGCACTTTCTTCAAAAGGCCCCTCTAGACATGGCCCTGCATTATTAGACTCACATACAATCCTAATAATATCATTTTTGGAATTTAAGAGACCTCTGGGTTGATATCAGTAAACTAGGAAATGCAGGCGCCATCTAGTTTTAACATATTGATCAAACATTTACGTGTAAAAGTGTCTTAAAAGATCTACTTAGAGAAATAAAGATTTCATTTCATCATTTCATTCAAACAATGGTTATTTATAGATTATTAGTCCATGAGGATATTTCTGAATGCGATAAATGTACCAAATATATGTATAATATGAATTTCGGAAACCAACATAAGGACGACTTTATTCATTATTACTATAACATTAAAGTTACTTATGGTCCTCATGTAGTTGTTTTCCTTATGCGTAGTTCATTAAGGAGAAATAGTACGAGTACATACTACCGCGGCCTACGAAAGGGGTATTGATGGACGTTCGTGAAAACGTGGCTGAGGAAAAGTCGAGGCACGTGATACGTGAGTCCATCAATGGCTGGTTGCGGCCAAGGCTTGTATAGTACTTTCCTCAAATGATGCACAGAGACGACTAACAATTTTCACGTACCAATATATTTATTCGCAGCTCTATTTGCAAGTCAAATCGAAATTTAAATAAAATCTTTGATAAGTTACCTCCGCGGTTGCCATGCGTCGCATTAAAAAGATTGTTACATTTTTAAATAATACGACTATGAGTTTTCATAGTAATTTATTCGGCCGCTAAACATGACAGATACGGATTTTCATATTAACATTGCCGGCCGCCTGCTCGCTTGTATTTGACCAGTACAGAATTGTCGATTTATCTCGAAGAAGGCTGTCAAAATAATACTCGAATTTCCAAGCTTATTTGAGAAAAATAATGTTAGTTGTTATTTTTTTTAAGGAACTGGTAGCAAATAAAGTCGGGGAAATTTAAATTGCCCGTTTATTAAAACCACAACTGTCATTCCTAAAATGAAATTAAATGATGTTTATTTGTGTAAGTCGATTTTTTGTATGTAATGGCAAAATGACGTAGAATGGTGATGATGATGATTCGATTTTACACTTTATTTTACATTAAGGTCGATAATTGATCAACAATTTCCTTGGTATTATGATCCATAGATAGTTTTTACCAACAGGTGCCACTTTGATAAAGCGTGGGTCAACCAATATCCCCTGGAATATTTCCGCAGCATTTTCATTATTTTTATCGATAAAGGGTGTGTTTATTTTGATACGAGAGTGCGTTACAATAATGTAAGTCGGAGGTAGCTTTTGCCACTGTCAATATTGTACACTTGTACAGTGTTTTCTTGAAATATTAGATGCTTATGTTATGATGTAGCTGCGCGTTTTTTGTTTTATTGTGTATAAAACTAACTTCTGTTTCTAACTTCAAGTTAGTCCTTCTAGTATGCTAAAAAGTTTTTTTTGAATAAGATTATAAGGAATAGGTTCAAATAACTTATCTGTTAGTGCTCATACACACGAGTGGTACGCGTTTACGGCAGAGGTTGACGTCTGCAGTTGACTGTGTCGCTCTTGTTGATATGTATGAGCACTTAGGTTAGACTAGAAGTCAACCACAAAACAGTCTCCGGCCAGGCTTTTTATACTCGCAGCCAGTGGACCAGATACACGCAAAAAACGTTTAATGCTCTGCGAGTGCAATACAACAACGCTTTTAGGATACTGCTGTGGCTGCCACGGTGTAGCGCGTCAGGGATGTTCGCAGCAGCGCGTACCGATGACTTCTTTGCGATTATGCGTAAAAGATCCGCGTCACTATTGCATCGGATGCGAGACAGTGACAACAGTCTCCTGAGCATTGTTGCTAGTAAGACTGAAGGCCACCTGATGGGGCACCTGTGTGCAGAGCATGTATTGTTGCCAGGTGTCTCCAGAAGATGGCTTAATAGATATAGTCTTCTGTAAGTTGTGTTATATTATTGCTATTAAAATACAATAGACGACATATATTTAGTAACCTAATCAGCTTAACTGTTCGTAAAGAGTCATAAACCCTATAAGAAATCAACACATGTTTCACTTCTGAACAAGGCATCCTCAGGATGACAATTGACTTGTTGCGAACCCTGACCCGATGTGTGGACACTATCGAGTGTCGAGAGCAGAGTGAGCCAGTTCGCCCGACAATGCCCGAGGATGCCTCGTTGAGAGGTGAAACACGTGTCGATTTCTTACAGGATTTATGACTCTTTAAGAACAGTTAAGCGGATACGGTTACTGAATATTCGTCTATTGTATTTTATAATGGGTTTCCGCAAAGTCACGCCTGAGTCAATTAACTATTATTGTTATTGTTTCTAGTTGTATAAGTTTGTCTTATATAATTATACTGGCATAGTTATGGGTACGTTGCCTGAATTAAAGTTGAATAAATAAATTAATAAAACACTTGGAAATAGGCCAGAAAATGACGTTTATTTTATCTTCTAAAGTAGATTTCTCTCTTACATAGCCTACTTTAGCGCGAGTTGTTGACACGAGTTTTCGCTGAACACCTAAAGTCTATGCTCTGGCTTTTGTGAGAGTTCAAGGACAAGACGCTCAATAATAAAGTTAACCTAATCAACATTAATTACTTAAAATACCGCCTAGACCTTCACCTGAGTGAAACGATCAATCGTTAATAAGCTAGCCTTCACGAAAGCCATTTATAAATCAGTAGGAAAGTCTGAATTGAACATAAGCCGAGCCGGGTGCAATCGATTGTTTGTTGATGAACATAAAACAGACAGAAGTCCCATTTCTAATACCAAGGAAAGGACAAAAAACGAAATCATAAAAAGGTGTTACAGGTATAAAAGGTATATTGTATTATAACCTAATGAGGTGTGCAAATTAATGTCTTAGGTACTAATCGCAACATTAATTAAACAGAATACATTTTAAATTAGATACATTAAATAAAGAAATGTCAAAATAAAAAGTCAAATAAAAATTTCAATAATCATTAAACTTGTGGTGTCATTACAGATAAAATCAGTCATCTCATATAAATAATCATTAATTGAATAGTAACATTATGCAACTAGGAATTCGCGCAAACCTAATTTGAATTGGTCCATTTTGTGTAGGTCTGTGATAATTTTTGGCAACTTATTGTATATTTTGAGTGCCATGCCCAAAATGTTATTATTAAATACTTCTTTTTTTTTTAAGGGTCTCGAATCACTGCATTAACAGATTCTGGGTTGTGTATAGCGAATTTTAGGATCTTTTTAGTATTTCAACACTAAGGCCGTTTGTCCACGGGCACCGTCAACTGGACGTCAACCAGAACGAGATGACGGCGCGCAAGGAGCGATACATACTGTATTTACTATTGCCGCTAGTCCACCGCACACCGACGGACTTCACGTTCGGTTCGAATAATCTCGTTTCTCGTTGACGTCCCGTTGATGGCGGCGGTGGACAAACAGAGTAAGAACAGCTTCTTTAGTTATAATGCCAGTCGTAGCAATTGGAATAAGCATGCAACTAACACGGGTGATTTTGAAAGGACTTTTATTGTGGCTAGTTCAAGTCAGATCCTATCTTCTGTTAACCGTCAGAGAACCTTTAGGACCTTTGTACACAAGTTTTTCTTGCCGTAAAAAACTACGGTTTATTTGCCGTGTGTAGGCACGGTTGTCAGTGTTGTATGCATCACTATGGAAGCTTGTTGACAGCTACGTTTTTCCTACGGTGCGGTTTATACCTAAACCATGCCGTGTACAAAGGGCTTTAGCTAGTGGCAACACGCTAGTTCTAAATAATACATCTATGCTGGCAACATCAAATACGAGCTGTGTTATATCACTGTCCTTCGTTCTGCCTGTGTAGTCAATGTCATCTTCCACGACCTTCTTTAATGAACTGCTATCTCTCTGTGCGTAGTTCTTTCCTTATTTTGAGCCGCGTTTCAGCATATTAAAAAATCAAATCATTTCAGCATATTAAACGAAATGAACTATTTAGGCCTTCTAAACAATCTGTCACACGACACAGGTCACGAAAAACACAGACACTCCCTCGATTCGTGCATAATGGTCGACGTGGCACGCGAAATCAGGGGGGTGGACATGTCGGCCCAAATATTATCCAGGTTTGAAGCGACAGAAGTATCTGCTGTCTTTCTCTATATTATAGGTACACGGTGACCTAAAATAACGAATATTAATTCGTTTTCGTGACGTCTAAACCGCGAGGTGACACGGGGAAGCGGAACGGAAAATAATTTGGGAAAGTGGCTTGAGGTGTCCCTGAATGACTTTAGTTTTTATATGTAAATAAATGAAAGAGGCAGTTTTGCCAAATTCCTTATGGCTTACCGATCGTTATTGTTTAATGGCGGGATTCTTGTATCTTTGCCAATATTAAACTTCAACGTGGTTTTGAAGAGGGATTGGTATTTTGCCTAAACTATGTGGAAGTTTTAATTTAACCGAATTCCACAAAGTGCTATTGGGTTTTTCTGTCTGAAATTTCTCAGTAGCAGCCGGTTGATGGTAATAGGCTCGCCCCTTATTACTTGGGGCTCAAACATAACTGTCGAAATGTAGGTGATATATACGTACACCTCTGCCTGTCACTTCGGGGAAACGAGGCGTGATGTTATGATAAGTTGTTACTATCTCTTACAGAACAGTATTTAAGAATGCTGTAAAAAGCATGAGTCTCACAAGACTCATACATTCCGACGACACTAGCGCCAATAAACCGCACGTCGTAAAGCAGAATACAGCATTAATCGTAGTACGGATCACACCTACTTCGGGCGCACTTCGGTGGGAATCGGGGGCTCCGAATCACCGCTCGTTACGGTGGCAGGCTGCAGAACAAGGCTGAGGAAGACCTTCGTCTTAGTCTCTTCCAAGTTTCAAAGTTTAAGTGCATTTTTATCGCTAACGATATTTTTTTTAACAAACTTGTCCCAATACTTCAACATACAAGGGGAGTGATTTCATGTCAATAGTTCATCTGTTTACAATTTAAACTTCTGAGGGGCAATTCCCGTAATTTTTAAGAACATTCGCATCTCATTCACAATCTGTCAAAAATAAAATCAATTTACCAACATTTTTGACAAGTTTGACAGCTCCTAATCTGTCAAACTTGTCAAAAATATTGGTAAATTGCTAGAATGTCAACGTTTTTTAAGTACGAGAATTGGCCTTCTGATCTTTGAAATGGCATTGAGTATTCAAAAGGCAAGTCTTGCATAATATATCTCCAATCATTTGTTCCTAAATATAGACCTGATAATACGTCAGAGTGAACGAGAATATATGAAAGAGTGAGTGAGTGCCTGAAGCCAGAACTATGATATTATCAGCTAATGGAGGAAGCAGCATATAGACCTGATAGGTAAAATCCCTTAATCGTTTACGTCAATCATAGTTGGAGGTGCAGCTATTCTTGTTTCGATCGATTTAGGTCTTAATTATGGATAACGGAGTGCATGTCAGCACGCGTAGCCTGACCACTGTAGAAACGGGTTTCGTCGACGAAAGAATAGAAAAATGACAGCTTGTGATGGTTTAACTGTCATTTTGTCTATTCTTCTGTAGAGAAAACTCGTTTCTACGGTGCTCATGCTACGCATACTGGAAGCTCCTACATGTCTTGGAAATTGAAAACTCATGCTGGACAGGCCGGTCAATAATGAACAGAATTTTGTTGTCAGAAAGATGGGGAGTTGCCAGATACTTAACGTAATAATACTTTGCTTTTCAGTTATCTAAGAATGTTAAATTGTTAAAGAAGATGAGCCTTTCTCGGTTTATCTTTACTTGCTGAATTAAGAATAAGAATAAGAATAAGAATAATTTATTGGTCCATTGTTACAAAATAAATTTAAAAAATAATGATATTGTATGCTTACTGTAACTAGAATATTTAACATAGTATTAAAACAGTGGTCCCCAAACTAGGCAGCGCCTGTATCTTGGGAGCCTGAGTTGCGTGATCTTAATTTTAATTCGAAACATTTTTGCGTTAGCTTAAATTTTATTTCAGGATGTTTGAAAATGGACAGAATAGTTAATTAAATAAGCGTAGCGAATTACCAAATAAAATAAATTGAACAAAATAAAATAATTCTAAATAATATTATAGTGAGTGTGTGAGAGTGTGTGTTAGCGTGTGTGTTAGTGTGTGAGTGAGTGTGAGTGTGGTGGTGAGTTGCTGGTGTGAGTTTTGTGTGAATGTCTTGCTTGTGTATTTTAGTGTTAACTCACTATATCCTCCGTGTCGTTTTATGTCAGGGAGAGAAGCCAACTTTTTATCATTCTTTTATACGAGTGGGTGTTAAGACCTTTAGTATTATAGCGCTTGCTTATTTTATTGTAGATATAAGTGTGTGAGTAAGAGGGGCACCGTCGGGCCAGAAGACTGTTTGAATTAGGAAGAGGGACGTGTAAGATACGTTTTGAAAGCAGGCTTTGGTAGTCAGGTCTGTTTTTAGTAGATTTGTGTGCATGCAGTGCGGCACTGAGTATGTATAGTTGACGTACTCGAAGAACCGGAAATTGGTTGTATAGCAGATCTGTCGGGAACCTAAAAGGCTTTCTAAGCATCACTTTAATTACGGCTCTTTGAGCTCTTTCTATTTCAATAAATATGCTTTTCCCGGCTCCGCCCCAGACGGAGATTCCATACTGGAGTATTGACTGACAAAGACCTAGGTATATTGCTCGGAGAATTTTAATAGGTGTGCAGTCTCGTAGTTTTTTCATGACGTAGATTAGTTTTCTGACGCGGCCCGCTAGCAAGTGTATGTGAGGTTGAAATGATAAATTTTCGTCTATTGTAATACCTAGATATCTAAGGGAGGAAATACGGTCTATAGGAGTACAGATACAGTTTGTGAGTGGTGAATTGTGATCGTTGCGGCATGTGTGAAATTTGAGTGTCAATTGGCGAGGAGGACTGGAATTACTGGCACTAATATTAATCCCAACGAATCGTAATCCCAACGAATATTCTAAATGCGAAAGTAAGTTTGTTTGTTTGTTCCGCTTTCACGCTAAAACGACTGAACAGATTTGGATGAAATTTGGCACATGAGTAGATAATAACCTGGATTAGGACATATAGTATTTTTTATCCCGATATTCCTACGGGGTCGAGATTTATGCAGGTGAAATCGCGTTGCGCAGCTAGTAATTTCATAAATGCGAATATGAGTTTGTTTATTATCCTTTTACGGCTAAACGGCTGAACCAATTTTGATGAAATTTGGTACGGAAATACTTTGAACCCTGAAAAAGGACATAGATTTTTTATCGATATACCATGCGGGAAGCTAGTACAAAATATTTATGGCTTATTAATTTCTACAATGATAATCACGAAACATCCTAAAAATTATCAGACATCGCCCTATGAACCGAGGATACGCTTTAACCTCTTCAAAAATTTCCGAAGAAATCTCACCAAACATGATTGATGACATTATTTGTTTATTTGTTATATAGGTCAAACTACTCAATACAAGTTTCGAGTCTGTTATCATATTTGATTTGTTTAAAGTAAATACAGATATTGATAATAATGTCTAATGGGCGATAAGGGCGGTTGCTCTCAACGGGAAAGCAATTACTATAATAAAATTATATGAAGATGTAAACACAGAAGGTCTAATCGTACGATATTATTGCGCACACGTTGATTGAGACAAAAAGCGCGTGCAATGGCTAATGGATGGATAGGTAACAATCAACAGCTCTGTCTTGAACTGTAATTCCACGTTTGGTTCAAATCGTCGCTCGTCAGGTCGCAAGGTTAAAATGCATTTCTGTTTTCTCATCGACCATGTGATGATATCAGGTGTACAAAGAACTAGTATGTGGAACATGAAGTTAGTCGCGTTAAGCTTCGTGCAGACTAGCGCGACGCAACGCCGGTTATATACCGTGAAGTTTTCTTAGAAATTGTATTGTTCGAGTCGCGTCGCGCTAGTCTGAACGAGGCTTTATATTGTACCCCTACCCCATAGCAGTGATAGCCTAGTGGTGTGACCGTCGGACTGCCAAGTCATAGGTCTCGAATTCGAACCCGAGGCACGCACCTCTGACTTTTCGGATTTATGTGCGTATTGTATAATTATCACTTGCTTCAAAAACGGTGAAGGAAAACATCGTGAGGAAACCGGCATGCCTGAGAGATATTTCTTGACGGCATGTGAAGCCAAGTCAGAGGCCCATGGGCGGCTTTAAAACTCTGAAACCAGGTTAGTTACTAACCACACGAAAAGAAGAAGACCCCATAGAGTGAGATAAGCACGATCAAATAACTTGGCTGAATTAAACAGGTACTGTTTCACTCTCAGTTTTGATGATTAGGGAATATGCTGCTTGTTGCTAAAAAAAAATAAGAAACTACAACAAATTCAACAGTTCAAAACGTGTGTTTCTGTCGTGGTCAAGACTTGACGTCATTTACCACGTTACTGCTTTGTTTGTATCTGTTTTATCTTTATTTTTGGACATTTTTCGTATTGGACATTTTTATTTTTGGACATTTTTCGTATTGGACATTTTTATTTTTGGACATTTTTCGTGTGGGACGTTTATAATTTATGACATTATTATAGTAACCCGTTTATTAGCCCTAAATCATGTAAATTAAATTATTGTTGTGCTTTATTCTAGCAGAAATCGCACTTACGTGCGTTACTCGTTTCGTTCCACAAAAAAAAAAAACGCAACATAAAATAATGAATAGGTAATACATTTTATTTTTATTTTTGTTTCTTGACTCCTATAAATTGTATATTTAATTATTGAATAAGTTTTGAGTTAAGGCTTGTGCAGACCAGCGCGACTTGTCACGCGACGCGACACCGCTTATTGTTATACTGTGAAGTTTTCTTAGAAATTGTATTGTTCGTGTCGCGCTGGTTTGCACAAGCCTTAACGTGCATATTCCGGGAGTGATAAAGATTCGAATGACGTTATTGCGACGCACGCTATTTCGAAAAAAATGAAGAGTGGTACGCCAGTTCGAACATTAAGTCGAAAACTGCTATATCGAATGACGTTGTCGCGAACACGCTGATTCGAAAAACTGTTTGAATGGTACGCTAGTAAGAAAGTCTTGGCATTGAAATCTACTGTTGCGAATAGTATATTCCAATCTGAATTTGTCTGGGGATCGAACTCGCGACCCATTGATTACCAAGAACTACCTACGCTACGATGATAAAACTGACACTGAGCTAGCTCAGTGTCAGTTCAGTAGGCATCGTAATGTGTTTTCGAACTGGCGTACCACTCTTAATTTTTTTCGAAATAGCGTGCGTCGCAATAACGTCATTCGAATCTTCATATCACTCCCGCATATTCCCTATGAAACTTACTTCAAGTTGACACTGTCATTTTTGCTTGCAGTACCCTTGAACTTTTGGTACTTTGATTTCTGAAGCTTCTGTAATCATTTATTGGTGGTCCGTTCCCTGATCTGTATAGTAATAAACAATCTCATGCGATCAATGAATTATTACATATCGACCTTCGATACGGAAGGTCGGGATTGTTCGTAACTAGTAGGATATAATACGTTAGCCAGTGTTACTATCAATTATGTGGTACAGTTTTACTTACACCGCCCGATCTATTGATAGTGTAGGAATATTTTTCAATTCGTCAGGAATAGATGTATAAACATGTGGAGTTTCGCACCTTTAAACTACAAGAACTCGGCATCAAAAAGATTCTCGTCTAGTATCCTCAAATACTTCGGACACGTCTCGAGGCATGAGGGTGACTAAACCACGCGGACGCTCACCCATGACATGGACTGACCATATCAAATCCGCAGTGGGCGAACCCGTGTATGAGTGCACAAAAAACACAAAAAATCGGAGTAGACGGCGAGAAATTGTGAGGTGAATCACATCAGGCCCTGGACAAGAAACTATATGAAGACCACGACCGCTTTTTCAAGAGTGCTACGAAGAAGAAGAAGAAAATGTAGCAGGTATTGAGACAAGTATGAAAAATATGAATATAAAAAAAAAAAAAAAAAAAGATATGAAATGAAATATGAATGAGATATGAATGAATATGATATGATATGAAGAAATAACGCCCGTATGCATCTATAGCATCATCAACCCACACTTTTTCCACTGCTGGTACACAGGCCTCCTCTACTCAAAAGGGAGTGAGCTGTAATTTACCACGCGGGCCCAATACGGGTTGGTAGATGTCACATGTCTTCGAATTTTTGGTTCTAGTACATGCCGGTTTCCTCACGATGTTTTCCTTCACCGTTTTGAGAGCAGTGGTGATGAAATGATTTACACAAAGTAAAGCGCCCGGCTGGGTTCGGACCCACGAACTACAACTCTTAAGTCAGGGTTGTTACCACTGGGATACCACTGCTCAGCATCCATATTGAATATTCTTCTCAAATTGTTCTTCTACTGCGTATGCACAAGCTTAACCATGTAAGAATAGTTCGCATTTGGTAAAACGACAAGCTCTTCAGAAAGATAACACAGAAGCAGGGTACAGCTGATATGATATACATTGAGGTTCAAAGTAAACTAGAACAGACACCACCGTTCTAAAAAAAGCCATTTATGAATTTTTCATTCATTACAGTCTAGCCAGGAATTTTTTATCCAATCCACTCGCGATATATTTTCTAACATACTAAATTTGATTTAAAATACTTTTCATCCGTTAAACCGATGGCTGAAGGTCGTTCCTCTGCGAATCCTGCACTAATAAAGGCCAACAGACAGCTGTGATGCTGGGAGTTTGTTGCGCCACTTCTTCTTCCCAGCTTAAACACTAGGAAGTTTCACCACTTCCTAGTGTTTAAAGTGGGGGGTGGGTGTTTTTGGGGGACTGTCTTATGTAATTTTGACGTTCGAAAAGTGCTGATTCTCAACCTAGTTTGAATAAATGACTATTTTTTGAATAGCTTCTCTAGTTTACATTGAACCTCAATGACTCAAATACTGCAGATTACATTACCAGTCCGCTATGTAATCTGCAGTGTTTTGTCGCCAATAACACCCACACAAAGACTAGGGTTGGGCTATAATTCACTGGAACACACTCACAATGTAAACTACAGGAATTAGTAGCCTTTAATAACACCTTCGAGAATTAGCTTGATGACAGACTAAACTCAAGTCATTAGTTTAATAGTCCCCTTAGTGTGATACCGACCGTGTCACATTAGTGCAGTGAATCGTGTGTATTAGGTTCTGTGCGGGGGAAACCTGGGAATGTATGTGTGAATAAGAAATGTCCCTATGGTCTCGCAGTCAACAGGGATCGTCACCTGTCTAGCCTTTTCTCAACTGTGTTGCGGTCGGTTTCCAGTCTAGCCGGATGCAGCTGAATACCAGTAATTTACATGGAGCGATTGCCTATCTGACCTCCACAAACCGGTTACTGGGTAATACGATACCCCTTGATAATACTGCTTGTCAGACTTTCGGGCTTCTGACGACTGTTAAAGATCCATGAATGACAGCCGGGACCAACGGCTTAACATGCTTGTACGAGGCACGAAGTGGTCTTGGTATGGTACTCTACGGACCAACCGATGTTTTTGGTTGGTATATTGGCGTGTACTAACTGACATGGCTAATAATTTATGCATTGTGTTGTATAATTATTAAACTAACTTAAAAAATATTTTGCATACTATTATATACAATTTTTTTTTTCTAACTGAACAGACAGCTGTGCTGCTGGGGAGTTTTTTGCGCCACTTCTTCTTCCCAGCTAAAGCACTAGGAAGTGGTGAAGGGCGGGCGTGCCGGGGGACTGTCTTATGTAATTTTGACGTTCGAAAAGTGCTGATTCTCAGCCTAGTTTGAACCTAAATGACTTTTGAATTTTGAACCCCGGCCAGCGTAGCTTAACCTGATCGATCGACCCGTGCGGCTGTTATTACTTAGCCACAAGCCCCTCTTAATCATCAAGGATAGACAACATAAATTGTGCTGGGAAAAGTTAAAGTATTATTGTATTATGATGAAGATAAACAATAAGTGTTACATGGTTTTGTTATATCTGAGAAACCTAATCATTACAACTCAGCCAATGATCCTGCCAACATTGGCTTAGCTGTTTTCATAATTTTTGTACATGGATCTCCTCCACCTTACGTTCGAATGATCAGAATAGCATGTCGTCAGAATATGGTACGCTTGGCCGATGGATGCTGGCTCCTTCTATTGACTGATGCTGATTCACTGATAAAGCTGGCTTTTCCTAATTAAAGGTATGTATGTGACTGCTAGTATTAATAAGCTGAATTTGTGTTAAAAACGCTAAAGCAAAACTTGATGAGGAAACCGGCATGCCTAAGAGATATTTTTTGACGGCATATGAAGCCAAGTCAGAGTTCCATGGGCAGCATAAAATCTCTGACACCAGGTTAGTTAATAACCATAAGAAAGATAAAGATTTGTGTAGATAATATTACAACCAAAACACACATTCATTGTTTTCCATCTACACTCGGCAGCAGATATTATGTGCTACTGTAAACATCTGTAGATACTTTTAGATACACAAATAGTGTTAGTGAATAGGGTGAAGGACGGGTGAGGAAGAAATAATAAAAAATGTAAGGTAAATGCCGTGTGGCCGGTGGAAAATCGATCTCATTTTTTCCCACCAGCTATGAGTTTTGAAGATTCATCACATCACAATATGATTATGTAGCCATGAACACACAATAATAACTTTAGTTAGGGCTCAACTGGCAGTTTCACGGTGTTATTTTGAATGAAAAATATCAGTTTTTCACTTAAATGGACAACTCACAAATTAAAGACAGTTAATATGTTAGTAAAGATAGCTACCGGAGTATTTACTTAAAAACATTTGCAATAATTAAACTATATCTTTTTTGGGGAGTCTTTAAAGGTTTTTAGGTCTGATAAGAAAGAATCATCAAAGAATTTACATCTAAAACGAAATATTCGGTGGTACGATATAAATTGTTGCATTTCATAATCAATATTTTAGTTCGCTAGTTAGCCATATTTCTGTAAAGTAATATTGCCAAATGACAAAAACAGTGAAATATTTGACAGCTATTTGCGACGTTGCCCACTTTCAGTATAAGCTTCTAAATTATTAAACGAAACTCTGCAGACGTGACGCGTATCGACATCAAAAAATTATTTTTTTGGTGTCTACGTCCTCTGATAGTGGTGTTACCTTGAACTATGAGTTGAGAAAATCTGTTTTCTTTTGTTTTATTGTGTTTAGATATTGATAGCAATCAAGTCTGTAAAGTTTAAAAAAAAACAGATTTTTTAAACTGATATTTCAAGTACCCTCAATTTTTTTTGAGGGTACTCCTGCATCAAATTACTTTCTTTTTGATTTATCATGTTTAGATCACGACTGCGGAGTTTCGCTAGCTATTTTAATTTGACCCTGTATTAAACTTACAACCAATACATACGTTGAGAAAAAAAAAATCGTCGAGATTGTTTAAAGGCTTGTGCAGACCAGCGCGACTTGTCGCGCGACGCGACACGAACAATACAATTTCTAAGAAAACTTCACAGTATAACAATAACCGGTGTCGCGACGCGCGACATGTCGCGCTGGTCTGCACAAGCCTTTAAACGTATTTTTTATTTTTCTACGTAATCAAAAGATATATTGACAACATATCAAGATATATTTACTGTAAATAACATATTAAGATATATTTACTTTAAAACATTTGCAATAATTAAACTATATCTTTTTTGGGGAGTCTTCAAAGGTTTTTAGGTCTGATAAGAAAGAATGGAGTAGCCAAAACTTATAAAGGGGCAAATTAAGAGCGTCTTGTCATTTTAACTCAATGTATTGGCAATACATTGAGTTAAAATGAGGCATGACGTCATTCTCCGGTAGATTTTATACTGAATTGTGACGTAGGGAGCCCCCACTCCCCAACTTTAATGCGTTTTATCTAAATCATGCAAAAAAATACATGTCTTATATTTTTTTATTATCCTACTGAGGGAGTAAATAGTAATTTTCATCCCTATTATGACGACTTTCATGTTAACAGTTAAATTGAAGATTCAACTTCATCAGACAGGCAGGTGTGAACTAGAAAAAGAAAGTTGTCAAATTGCAGATCAGAACTTGGAACTGTGCCAGGAAAATGTATGCAAATAATTATACGTATTTTATTTATTTAAATTAAACGCCGATTTTTCAACTAGTAATTTGTGTTTAATTCCTGTGAGACAATTTTTTAATGTGCAGTATCAAATTTTCTGTTATGGTTAAGTCAAGATCAAACAAATCAAGATAAATGTATGGTTAAACTGAGGTTCACTGGCCTTCACTACTGAACGGCCAATCGGAGCGCAGAACGCGGTCGCTGCGTAAGATCGAGATGGATAAAAGAAACTCACACGGCCCTAGTGTGAGTTTCTTTTAACCGTCTTGACCATCTGATGAAACTTTACTACGCGTTTGTTAATTTTTGCTGTTACATATTAATACAGTAGGGATTTTAGCGGTATACGTTTTCGCAAAAAGCTATAATCCCTACTCTTCTGACTTATATCGCATTTTCATCTGGCATGTTGCTGATGGATGAATTTTGTAAAGAACGATATAAAAGAAATCCAAACACGGCACAATATTTAACACTAAATTGACTCTCAACTTTATTGATTTTTTTTTGTTACAGCGACAATAAAAATACACAACCTGTGAACATTTCAGTGTTCCGTTTGGCAGCCTGCAAATGAAATGAAATGAAATTGTTTATTCTGTAAATAGGATATCATAAAAAATATTTAAAATAAGCTAGATGAGATCGGCATTTCCTATCTGACTGACTACTCTGAGAAGAAAGGCCGAAACAAACTCAGAGGTCGCAGTCTCTTTTAAAGTCCAGACATACGTAATATTGGTGAAGCCATATGAGGACCATGTAGATTAGTGTCTGAAATGGTATTTTGAGGAAAGAACCACAGAGATTTGAGTGGACCTGTCCAGTCAGTGCAAGCATTTGTCATTCGCGGAGTTCAACTCAGCATTTAAGGATGCAGCATCAACTACTCAAACTGCCATCAATAAAACTAACTGAGAAAGGAAAAATAACGAAAGAGAAAAAAAAAACCACACAGTCCTCACATTCATAGTCGTTAAAATAATAAACAAAGTAATATGTTATTTTGTATATAATTTTCAACAATGTCAAAGTGTATATAAAACTGGTATATTTTAATGATTTTACATAATAATGTAAATGTCAAGTTTTTTGTTTTTATCACAAGGCTTGTTTATCTTCGAAATAAGCTGAAATTTTATAGTACCTACCCTCTTTTACAAAGATTGGTTTTGAATACAGCTTATAAATCGTTTAATGGGTGAGTTTCGAATGTTAATGGCAAGTTTGTTGTAAAAACGTATACAATGACCCATGAACGAGTTGCCTACTCTGTGGAGACCTGTGCGATGTACAGCAAGGTCGGGTACGGAACCCTAAAGATGGAGGGAATGAGCCCAAGTAACATGTGACAAGTATAGGAAGATAATGATGGTGATCAATCAAGACTTACATCTCTGAACTGTGCTATCCCGGCCTCACCCAGCTCGTACATGGATACATATGCTGCCTCAGGCTGCACGAACAGCTGGCACAGCACCATTTCCTCACTCCTGAACATCGACCCCATGATGACTGGTTATCTGAGGAAGAAGAAACAGTTGAATTGCGGAAAAGAATATATAGGATAATGAGTTCGTTGCGGGCGTTTTTGCTTTATGGAATATACATCGAGAAAACAATTTACAGCTGGGGTTTTAAGATCGTTGGTATCTAGTATTTGGTATTTACTACCACAGGGCGTTTATTTTTTTTGATAAGTGAATTCACTCACAGTCCTCAAAAAAAAACAAGCATGATGCGATGCTTTATCCGGATTTAAGGACAGATGTGGTTTTGATTTGGATTTGGTTGCGGCAGATTCTTTTTATGGCAGTTTCGAGTTACGGCAGAAATTAGTCAGTCACTACCTAAAACTGTAATACCTATAAAAATTACATCAGAACAGAAATGAAAGGAAATCGAGTCCGTGGCTTAGGCCCCCAGTGGTCGAGGCACCTGTGGCCGACGCCCCTGATTCGATTAATTTAATTCAAAGCAATTTTTGATCAAACGTACTGTCAGGCACAAAAATATTTTGCAAAAATAATAAATGTATATTGATTGTAAGTATATGTATAATATTAAATCATAAATGTAATAAATCCACTCACTATTTTGTGATCTTGTTTTGAGCATAGCCGTCTTTGACTATAGATACGCACACTTACATACATATAATAGGTACGGAGACACAAAAGTACAATTCATTGCTTTTATTTCCCTCTACTATAGATGCGATTATAAATTGACAGATGCCTACCATTAGTTAGATATAATATTCATAGATGAAACGAATAGGAACTGCTGAAATGATAACAGTTTTCTTAACTGTTCTCACTTCAGCAGTATTTTTTTTCTATAGTAACAAAAAACAACATTATTTTCAGTATACTGGGTGGATTTTTGAGATGGGTCAGTAAGGACAGCTACCTTAGCCGTTGTAGCTACAGGAACACGGTCTTAGGAGACGGTCCTTAAGTTTTTTAAACATTTTAATATGCGTTGAATTTGAAAAAAAATGTACAGTCAGCAAGAAAATGGGCAGTTTTCACAAAAAAAAATGTTGATGCCAATCGATGCTGTTTCTGATAGGGATCAAAAACCTCTACTGGACCAACTGAGGTTTGAGTACTAGAAAAGTAAGAAATCGCAAAAAACTTTTTCCATACTTTAGCTTATTTTAACTTACTTATTTTTGAATGCAGATCAAAATGTCTCAAAAAGTTAAGGACAGTCTCCTAAGACCGTTTTCCTGTAGCTACAACGTGTAAGGCAGCTGCCCTTACTGCACCATCTCAAAAATCCACCCTGTATACCTTTGTCACTTCATAGAATATCAATCCACTTACTAATAAAAACTTGTCCAATTTGCGTAATAACAACTATTACAATGAGGGCCATCATTGCCCCTCTTGACCTAGCAACGGATCGCTTCCCGCCTATTACATTGCCTCTAATCTGCCTAACAATACGCCCAACCTAAGCTGACTTACGACTTCATACTTCTACACAAACACGAGGGGCCAACCTTAAATAGTCGGTTTATATGGCTAGGATCTTGATTTGGCGGATGCAGGATACTGTAATCATACATTCATACATGACCTGAGTCTGTGCTGGTTTACGTCTTGATATTCAAGGAGTATTTGATTTGTTAACACCTTTGTCTTCTCTCATATTGTCACGAACTATAAGGGAATGATGAAAGCAGTGGTGGCGCAGTGGTATCGGCCGCAACTTACGAGTTCGAACTAAGACAGGCACTTTACTTTGTGTAATTAATTTCATCACCACTGCTCTCAAAACGGTGAAGGAAAACATCGTGAGGAAACCGGCATGTCCTAGAATCAAAAAATTCGATGACATGTGACATCCACAAACCCGCACTGGGCCCGCGTGGTGGATTATGGCCCACTCCCAGTCACTGAGAGGAGGCCTGTGTCCCAGCAGTGGGAGCTGGCTGATATCTAAACTAATATTATAAAGAGACGAGATTTAATTTTTGTATGTTTGTTTGTAACAAAAAAACTCAAAAACGACTGGACCGATTTAAAAAACTCTTTCAACTCAACTCAAAGCATTTATTTCAATTAAACCATTTACAGGCACTTTTGAATTGTCAAATAGTCGGTCAGTTAGTCAGAAAGTTGAAGCTAGTTGCCTATTCCAAAACCTAGATCTTTATGGAGAAGAACGGGCAAGAAACTCCAAAGACACTCTTTTAAATATAAAATTTACAAAATCCTGGGTACATTATTCTTGTTGCTTCTATATGTGAGAACAATGTTTTAAAAATTATCAAAACAATTCAAAATGTAAGATTAACACCAGTAGTATGCTATATTATCACTGAGTAACGTAGGCTATAATTTATAAAGATATTACGCGGGCGAAGCCGCTGGCGCAAGCAAATATATGAGAAAAGATGTCGTGGTAAAAAATATTACCCAGTTAGCAAGTCGATAGCGGGACTGATTGTCGAGTGTAAGTAAAACATGCATAAGTTGTTTCCCCTCGTCTCATCATTATCAGTGCCTAACCTATTCCCAACTATGTTGGGGTCGGCTTCCAGTCTGAACAAATGCAGCTAAATACCAGTATTTTACATGGAGCGACTGCCTATCTGACCTCCACAATCTAGTAACACAAAACTCCTTCTTAATATTGCATGGTTATCAGACTTTCGAGTTTTCTAACGACCTGTAACGACTGTGTATAGTTGATGCTACCCTTGATGCCTTTTTTAATACACCTTCAGGCCTTTGTACACACACGTTTTTGTTGCCGTGAAAAACTACGGTTTATACGCCGCGTGTAGGCACGGTCGTCAGTGTTGAATGAATCATTATGGAAGCTTGTTGACAGACACGTTTTTTCTACGGCCCGGTTTATACGCCGTGTGTAGGCACGGTCGTCAGTGTTGTATGGATCACTATGGAACCTTCTTTACAGACACGTTTTGTCTACGGCGCGGTTTATACGCCGTGTGTAGGCACGGTCTTCAGTGTTGTATCGATCACTATGGAAGGTCGTTGACAGAAACGCTTTTTCTACGGCGCGGTTTGTACGACTCGTGTAGGCACGGTTGTCAGTGTTGTATAGATCACTATGGGAGCTTGTTGGCAGATACGATTTTTCACGGCGCGGTTTATACGCCGTACCGTTAAGAAACCGTGCCGTGTACAAAGAGCCTTTATGCCTTCTTGTTATTTGTGTTTTGAAGGTCAGATGGCAATAATTCCTTTTTAAATATTGATGGTAAATGGTTGATTGGCGCAGAAGGGTTGGACATATCTAGGTCAGTCTTCTGTAAACAGAACGTTTAAAAAGTTCTAACATAATTCTCATTTATAAAACCTGAGTTATGAGGTTTTAACTTTTAACCCTTTTTTAATGTGGCTCAGTTGGATTTTGTGGTAGCAGATTCGAACCTTTCCCAATATACTGTAAACCCTACATTTAGTTGATTGAAATGTATTTGTGCATGTCAAATTGTTGATGTCAAATTGTGTTTGTAAACAAACCCAGCTTAGCCTAATTAAGTTAATTGTGTATTTACTTAAAGTTTATTGATGTAACATTAAGTGTGTGTGTGGGTAGACTTAATCCTTCGGATTTTCCTGTCAGTGAGCGTTAAGCAGTTAGAGATAATTTACCACTCAAAGGTTTCTTTACAAAATAGATTCTCAATTTTTTGTTAGGAGCGTTTATTCTGAAAGTGGGCAACGTTGCAAATAGATGTCAAATATTTCGCTGTTTTGATTAATTTGGCAATATTACTGTATGGAAATATGAAATGTAGCCAACTAGCGAAGTAGAATATTAATAATGAATAGCAATTAGAACATTGAATTTGATGTTGTAACCGTTTTAGGTGTAAAGTAGGTATTTTGAAACTTTCCAAATACTTTTTTTTACAATTCAGTTTTCCGATATTAATTACTGCATTTCATAATCAATATTTTAGTTCACTGTTTAGCCACATTTCTTAATTCCATACAGTAATAATGCCAAATTAATCAAAACAGGTAAATATTTGACAGCTATTTGCGACGTTGCCAACTTTTATGATAAGCGCTCTTAATTACGCAAAACAATACATACTAACTTATTCTTGGTTTATATTTAAATGAGTACCTACTTACCTTGAATTAAAGTAGACACCTACCTTTTTTGACATATAAGGCATAGAATATTCTAGGCTTAGTCTGAAGGTCGAGAAGTCTGAAGGTAAATGGTCCTAACGACCGTCATTTAACTGTTTACTTAACTAACATTAATCTTGGAACTGTTAGAGGTAAACTTACATGGAAACTTGCTACATCATTGTGTGGCGGCATATGCGAACTATGCATAACACTGACATCATTCGAAATCCTGCATCGCGCAAGCAGCGTTTAACGCGCTACTAGTATATATATCGCAGTCATCTGGTTAAATTAGCCAGGTAATTGGACGGTTAAGCCGTTCATTAAACGCCGGCATCCAATTAAATTGCTGAAGGACAACTAGCCAAGTCATTGAGCGCAACGTTTCACCAGATGACTGAATGTCGTGTAGTCATTTAGTTAAACTGGGTGAAATAGGTTATTTTAGGTTAGAACAGTGACCAACCGCGCGCAAGCCGAGCGAGCGGAGCGAGCGGTGCCGTGGCAGCGGCCGGCGAGCGCTATTTTCAAGTTACTCGTAGATTTTTTTTCACCATTTGAATCACTTGGCTGAGTTTTGGTCAGTCATCTTCAAAAGGCTGACTTTCAATACGACAAGTTGTTAAACGTTGAATGATTCTAGTTTAATTAACTATCGGCCTAGGCATCCAATTGGATGCCTGTGTTTAATGAACGGCCTAGGCGTCCAATTAGCTGGCTTATTTAAACAAATGGCTGCGACGTATATACAACGTCCCGACATCAATCATTTGGCAGTAGCCCACCAGACCTTCCTTTTTTATAGAGGATGAGTGAACTTTACACCCTGTTCCTCATACCTACCTCTACAATTGAATAGAATTGAACTTGATATATTCGGTGTTTTTGATAGATATAACTAATTGTTCGTCAGGAATTGTTAATTTCCACTGGTCCACTTCAAACTTGAAGCGAACATGGAAGAAGAAGAGCCAATGATGCTTTGTGTCTAAAACAAATTTGGATTTATTCAAGATCAGTCGTCATTTTCAGTTTCCATTCCATATATATGAAAAACCATAACTTTAACATGATCATCCTATAATGTTAGCATTTCTGGGGCAAAGGGGCACAGGCCTCCAGTCTGAGAGAGGGACCCCGCCGTAATCCACTGCGCGGGCCCAGTGTACCTACACTGGGCCCGCGTAGTGGATTACGGCGGGGTTGTTATGGATGGATTATTATTTAATTTATTTAACATAAAACGGCCAAGACAAGACATTAGTTAAAGACAAATCTGATATCTATACTTAATACTTAATAATAATATTATAAAGAGATAAATTTTGTTTGTTGTAAGTTCGTATGTAGGGGGAATCTCCGGAACTCCGAACTAGTCGAATTAGAAAAAGTGTTCTTGCATTCGATAGCCCAATTCTTGAGGAAAGTTATAGGCTCGCGGACGCAGTCGCGGGCAGAAGCTAGTAGTACAACATAAAGTATACAACTACTCGACAGTCATACGTCCATCTCACAATACTCTAGACATACTGACAAGATCTTCTTCCGTTCGTTTGCGAACACATCACAATCAAGCTTAGCGTCGAACGGATCGTGTAAAGTCACGAGCAATAACATAGAAGCGCCCTTAAACTTCAAATTTATGTAGCGACTTTTAATCGCAAAAGTAAGTATGTTAACTGTGTCCAATAATTATGTAAACGTTAAATTGTGTCAAAATTAACTACACATTTTTATCAAATATTCGTTGACAATAGATTACCAAAAAATAATATTAACTTTTAGTAACGTAATTATGTACCCAAGGAAATTTCAAAAACATGTATACAGTACAGTTTCGAAATTATATAAACAATTACAAAGCAGCAGTTTGAAGCAGCTAAGCTTGGAAATCAGTCGCAATTTGGGTTCAAAAGGAACCCAAGTTGTAATTTTACTTAATTGACAAAATCATTTGCGTTATTACATATTATGTTACAGAAAGGTAGCTACACAACTAGGAAAATGCTCTTAAGTACCGCAGCATTTAATGCTTTGGATCAAAAAATATCATATATTAGCTTTGGTCAATCCTATCTTACTTGTAAACGCATTTTCAAATGCCTTATCAAGATCAAAAGCAGAGATCTTCTAAAAAAAGTCTCAAAAACGTTTACAGGATTAAATCATATGACTTTTACAAGATATGTACCTATATTAGCATTCATTATGACTTATACTCTTGGCTAAATACTCCAGCATCAATAATGCACAAACTAAGATAACATAGCATAACTCTATGAAAGTCCGTTTTGATGATTTATACAAGAATATTGGTTTAGAGAAAGTTTTCGACATCTATAAACGTATAAATACCTATTCTGGTATATTCATCATCCGATCCCAGCAACAGCAGTTGTGACACAACAATAGTAAAAATTTCAGGTTTTCATATATTTTAAAGGTTTTCGTATACTTTCTATGGAACCCCAATTTCTATAATTGCGTTCACGTATGGCAATCATATCACACAAATCTAAATGCAATAGCTCCCATAGAAGCATACGAATAGTAGGTACTCAATTCTTGCAATAGTCTCAGTCAAGTCAGTGTCCAAATTTAATATATTCTACGCATAAGTACGCTATTATATCTAAAAGGCATTATTAATAATGATTGACAACACTGATTCTGTAAGCTCATGTTTTATTGCAGTTACCAACCACTATTTATACATAAAACTGTAATGTATTCATCGCATTGTAGTTGTCGCTCAGCGAGCAATTTTTGGGGTTCCTCTTAGGGATAGGATCCGAAATAAAATAATACAGCAAAGAACAAAAGTATCCGACATAGCTTGGACTATTAGCAGTGGACTGATACAGGCTGATGATGATTGTGTGTAATCATCATCACTGAATTCGAAAACCATTGTATTATACAATAGTGTATGAATAAACTTAACAAAAACAGGAAAAAGTAGGTATACACTTTCAACGTCATTTTAATGTATCCATGAAAATTTCAATAACACGTATACAATTTCTATTACATGTATACATTTTGTATACATGTTATAGAAATTGTCATGGATACTTAAATATTACATTGGAAGTGTACACTTTTTACTGATTTTGTTTCATTTAGATTACTGTGAAACCAATGTATACTCAGTTTTGACACAGTTTGATGGTTAGGTAATATAGAAAAAAATGTCGTACACATATTTTCTGAATGGTGGAAGTTAAGATATTTTAGAAAATGTGACAATGTATATATATTATTGCTTGTGACTGTACGTCACATGTCTTCAGATTTTTGGTTCCAGGACATGTATCGTAACGACGTTTGCCTACACCGTCGTAGCCATTACTACACACTTATCAAGAACTTGTTCAGTTTTCATCAAAGATAGATAAATCTTCATGATCATAGATTGTAATCGCGCATTCGCGCCTCACGTCTAAAGTTCAACTGGTACGAACTGGTAAAAATAGTCTTGTGGAAGCCATGTAAAGAGACATAAACGAGGTGACAAGGTCTTGCAGCTGTAATCAGTTTCTTCCGGTTAGCTTTGCCTTGTTAGGATTGAAAACTTAGATATTTTGTTACTTTTCCGATTGCATGCTGTAACCGAGCTTTTCGGCTTTTGCACTTCCCGTGCATATAACACACTAGTGCTATTACCATTACCATGATGGCGATAAAGTTAGATGAAGACCAAAGAAACGATGGATGGACTGTGTGAAAGATGATATGGATAGCGACCATATTTGTCAAAATACGACGACTGGTTTAGGAGCTTTGAGGGAACAGATGAACATACATACATAGCCTGTTAAAATCATAACATACGAGTACATGCCTTTGGCATAGTCGGGTAAAAAGTTCATTGTTTGTCTCTGGATTACCCAAAGGTTGACTGGTAAAAATGCCTATGACATTACGTCCGCTTTTGTACTGTACCTACATTTGTGTGCTTGAACACTTGAAGTATTAAATAAATAATTAAAAATAGAAGTGATTGTGTTGACTGAAAATAAAACGAAGTCTTCATTAGTGCAGTCCTGATCTCCAATTGACTTCTGTTATAGGAGTCAATTGTCGAGAATTATCTTGTTTATTTGAATTTATTTTTTGCGTTCCCAGAGGATCCCAGTTCCATCAAATTAAAGACAAAGACAATTGAGCCAAACAATTATAACGATAGTGATAATTTTCTCACAAACATTTAATACAGTAATTAATTGTGTGTACAATTAATTAATTTCAAACCTATAGATAATGCCATCCACGAAGACGCGCTCCACTACGCTCCGCTCCGTACTAAAGTATGCCTTAGGAGCGTTTATTCAGAAAGTGGGCTACGTCGGATATAGGTGTCAAATTTTTCGCTTTTTTTGACTAATTTGGCAATATTACTGTATGGAAATATGAAATGTGGCACACTCACTAGCGAATGAATTGCAATTATAACACCGAATTTGATGTTGTAACCGTTTTAGGTCTAAAAAAAGGATTTGGAAAGTTTCAAAATACTTTTTTTAACATCTAAAACTAAATATTCGGTATTACGATATTAATTATTGCATTTCATAGTCAATATTTTAGTTCACTAGTTAGCCACATTTCAAATTTCCATACTTACAGTAATATTGCCAAATTAATCAAAACAGGTAAATATTTGACAGCTATTTGCGACGTTGCCAACTGTTACGATAAGCGCTCTTAATCTGTGGTACGTACAGCTTACAGTACAGTGCGGTGCGTCTTCATGGATGGCACTATCTATACTGCTGGAGAAGCATCACTTCTTCCGAAATTATGCAAAGTACTGTTCTGATATGTAAATATTATATCAATGTATTGTAGAACTGTTTAAAAATCTCATCTTAAGAGGCCGTGCCTGAAATCGACTGATTTAGATCAATTTTGTTCATTACTTGTTAGAAAGGGAAAAAGAATTTACATAAAACTATTTGTGATTTCAAAATTCAAGTCCTTTGCTTTGCATGTGGCTGAAAGGGATTTTTCAAATAAGGTTATATTTATGGAAAATCACAAATATTCGCAAAAAGTTTTCCGAAAAATTATGCGAGACTGACGTTCGATCACTTTTTTTACAAGAAACTACTTTTGATTTTGATAATTTAAAAATATCAGCAACATCGTTAAATGGTCTACTTGCATTTGGTTGAAAAATTTAGAAATTTAAAAATCACCCATAAGTCTTCAGTTATCCTTGAAATAAAATCTTTTTTTTGTAATGATTATACTATAGGTATATTCCAGTGTATTTCCTTAAGAAAGCGATATTTTCGAGAGCGCAAAAATGATGCAACTATTAACAGGTGTTATGACTGACACTCACACACACCACGAAAACTGTACTATATTTATAGCTACACGGACTTTAATATTTCAATTATTTCAAGCTTTCTTACAATTAGATATTGTGAGGATTTATATGTTCCAAGACATATCTTTCATGAGATTTCAGGTGAACATGCATTGTGAATGTGTGCGTGTACTAATAGGCTATTGTATGTTGTTTGGACCCTATAATCTGAAAAATATCGTCACAAGCGCTACTGTTGAGCTTGAGGTTCTGGGTTCGATCCCAGATCGAGCAAAGTGTTATTGTGTTATTCCATCAGGAATTTCTCAGTAGCAGTCCGGATTCTGGATTCGAGTCTGAATAGTCTCGTTCCCTGTTACATAGGACTTAAAAACATAACTAGCGAAATGTGGGTGTACATCTCTGCTTAAACCTTCAGGGTTAGATATCATAAACTATTAATGAGCAATATTTGTATATAAATACTCGTATACATTTCTGTAATCATGTTCTCGAAAACGGCTCTAACGATTTCGATGAAAGTTGCAATATAGGGGTTTACGAGGGCGAAAAATCGATCTAGCTATGGTCTCATGTCTGGGAAAATTCGTTTTCTCTATTTTCACCTGAGCAGAGCTCGGTCGAACTGGTACTAGTAATATAATTTATAACAAACCATACGTGATGTTTGTTATATTGTTATATGTGGTGATCTTTAGCGTGTTAACACCCGTAGGTATAAAGTTTCAGCGTACATCTAGTTGATGCTCGTTACCGACTAGACTGCGACCCACGCACTTGGATGCCGACACTCCGACATCCAGACATAATGCAGCGATGGCCTTGCGACATCTTTATTATTATACTCGCCGAGTCCAATGTACTTCTCAGAAATGCGACTTTTTTACTTGAGATGTCATATTTTTGTGATTGTGTTTACAATCAGTCTGACATCTTATGGGCGAATTTCACCATCATTGTTTGAAAGAAAGAAAGAAAGAAGAAAGAAAAAGTATTTATTGTGACTCGCACAGGAAAAACACAAAAACAATAAAAAACAAAGTAACAGTAACATATAAAGAAGGAAGTCCTGTACGAGGCCAAAAGGCTCCTATCTAAGCATGATGCCGCGACATTTAAAAATAAATAAAAATGTCGCAGCGCTGGTATTTTGATAGGGCCCGCAGTGATTGGGAATATTGACACTGATAGCTCTTGAACGCAGTATATATGTGCTGATCGCGTTCAGTTTTAAATGATCGATATTTGTGTAAATATAATATATAATGACGTTCTCGAAAACGGCTCTAACGATTTCGATGAAAGTTGCAATATTACAGTATAAAAATAAGGGGGTTGCAAAAAATCGATATATAATGACGTTCTCGAAAACAGCTCTAACGATTTCGATGAAAGTTGCAATATTACAGACACAGTATACAAAAAAGGGGGTTGCAAAAAAACGACCTAGCTAGGTCTCATATCTGGGAAAATTCGTTTTCTCTATTTATACCTGGACGATATGTTTATCGATTTTCACCCGAGCAGAGCTCGGTCGAACAGGTACTGAACTATTATCTACACAGTCTTTGGAAAAAAAATTGGTTAGCCCTGGTAAGCCCAAAGTCGTCCCCAGATGAGTAAGTAAACTTTGAAAATATCATAATGTTCTGAATACCTAAGCTACTGATGAGTTGTAATACAAACTGATGATAATTATTTTGGTGCGATGCCACCACGTTGGTTTGCCAGGTTATTATTGATGTTAGATTCAGCAGTGTCCTCGCACATACAATTTGTATACTTTTGGAGTTAGTCAAGAGGCCGTTTGAGGGCCAAGTTTAACTTCAGATTTTGATCTGTTTTAACATAAGATTACATATCGCTTGTAATCCCTGAACGGTTAAGCAGAAGTGTACCCACATTTCTGCAGACATAAATAAAAAATAAAAAACTTTATTGCAGACCACATGATCGTGTTATGTTTAGGATCCATATCAATCAATCAATCTGCCTAGCCTTTTCCCAACTATGTTGGGGTCGGCTTCCAGTCTTAACGGTTGCGGTTGAGTACCAGTGTTTTACATGGAGCGACTACCTATCTGACTTCCACAGCCCAGTTACTGGGTAACACGATACCCTTTATTAAGACTGGTTGTCTGACTTTTGGGCTTTTGAGTTTAGGTTCCATATAATAGGGGGATTCATTTTGGAAATAAATCTTCATTAATACTTTTGTTGTGGTTGTAATCGATTCTATTCGTTGACTACACGTAAGCGTGCTCAAGGATTGGAATGAATGCCAAAGCACCACTTGAAATCACATTTGGTCTAAATATTCTACAATACATTTAAAATACTTGAATTATTTCGGCTTCGGTTCTGAAGTCTTATGGATTCTAAATGTGGACGTACAAATTTCAAGGCCGCGTTTAATTAACCTTTCAAATCTACCTTTACTGTAGGTACCTTGGTACTGAAATTATGCGACGGTGTGAGTAAAAAGTCAAGCGTGAGTTTTGAATAAAGACAGACATTATGTCAGACCTAAAGTCCCCGTCACGAGAAGCAATACATTTTGTAAATAAAGAACTTCAAGTTACGTAGCCAAATATATAATCCCAAATTCAATCAACTCAAAATGTTGCAATGATGACTAAAGGATCTCGCGCTCTTGACGGCCACGACCACGATTAATGGTCGCAGCGACCAGGTAAACTATAGCTAAACCGATACGAATCGTGCAATTGGTCGCAACGGCCAACTAGCCGCAGACCATACAATAGCACTAGGCGGCCACGACTAGCCGGGGTTGTGGCCGTCTAGTGCGCGAGATCCTTAAGCTAGCCCTTTCTATTGTCTTGCCTTTCAAGACGTAAGTACCTGGTCATTATCATATTCTTACCCTTGTTCCATGTTACTTGGGGCCGGTGCACTGCTTTAGTTACATGTGTTTTATCTCTCTTCATTACACACATACCACTACAAACGATTGCCCCTCAACTTTTACATAGTATTACATTAAAAGTTAGGAGATCACACATTAAAATAAGATTTCAAGCACTTTGCTCGGAGACGGAAAATGATGGATTGAAAAGTGTGACAGAGTTTGACTAGTACACACGGCTACATATCAAGCTATCCATTTCCAGTATAAGCCGATCTCGCATTGCATAGGATTTCCGTACAATGAGAGGTCATCTTATACAATGGTAATGTATAGCTTGAGAATTAGCCGTGTGTATCTATCGGTAAAATTAGGTAAGTTAAAATAAAGCTTTCCTTCCCCTTGTTTTACAGGTAAAGGATTCAATCAAGCAAACGCAAGCAAACACAAACTGTTTACAGATCCAGCATAGCAATTACCAATACCAACCGTAGTAGATGCATCAAGAAATTAATGGTCCAGTATTAACGGATCGTTGCCGTGTGAACGGGCCGTATGTATATGGAATCCGAACACTCACTCATGTGTAATCGTAGGCAAATGTTTGTACCGAAATAGTACCTACGTCTTGTACGATATGTTACGTAGTCTTACGATTGGTTATGTTCTACGTGGCGTTGAATCGGATGTAGGTTTTATTTTTATGACTATAGATGTGTGTGATGTGTGTATCCAGGTTTTGTGGTTGGCTAAGAATAGATTTTACAATCTCTTCCGTTTCGTGTTTGAGATAATAATTCAGTAGCAACAGATGTTCTTGTGAATAAGGTCACAGGTGGGATAATTATTTTGTCTACAGTTAACTGGGTGTTTGTACGTGAAAGATTTATATTTGTAAACGCACCCACTGTTTTGAAGAAATCCTCGTGGGTAGCGAAACTTTAACAAAAAACAGGAAAAATAAGTTGTGCCAAACGAAACCTAGAATTAACGAAAGGTTATTGTTTGTTTAAGTTATTCTGACTACGAAACTCGAACTGTTAATTTCATACCATTTTATTTTCTCTTTGATTGTAGCTAGGCATTATAGAAGCTTGCTACCTGGCTAGGTGTTAAAAAAGTACCAAGCTTGAGCATGCAATGACCCGGGGCCAGGGTGATTGACATTAGTTAACTGAATAGGCGACATAACTCAATCAATTAACAAGTGAAGTGGCGGTAGGCAAGTCAAGGAGCAGAAAAACAAAAACTATGGTTTGAAAAGAAACTTTCCTTAGAACCTTTTAGGTACTTGAAGAATCTAAAACAATTGCGGTTAGGTTTTGTTTGATTAAATTAATCTTTTAGAAGATGGAGTAGTGGACGATTCATAATATATTATATTGATTATTTACATTGTGATTATTGGTCCTTAGGATTCCATTAGCTGACTACTAAAAATAGTCAAATCTATACAACGATACCTATCATGGAATGAAGATTAGCCCCACAGCAAGGTTAGTTGTACCTACATGTCTGTCCAGAATGTGCTGTATGCACCTACATGACCTAGACAAAGTGTAATTCTATCAGTGATAACAGTGATAGAATAGTCAAAAATGTACATAAGCTTCCGCAAAACTTATGTCAATCCTGTTGAAAGTCGTTGTAGAAATACGAAACGCTTTGAAAGCTATTGTCACAAGTCCTTGTTCTAACAGTCATGTAGGCGAGTCGTTCGCCACTGAAAACTGTGAAAATTTATATGTATGAAATTATAAAAAGTGAGTTGTTCTGTCGTCGTTGAAAAGTTCTATCGCCAAACACTGAAAAGTGAATCATTCTGTCGGCGAACCGTTCATCGGAGAAGCGAATGTCGGAGAACTGTTTCAGAATCTGTTTTGGTAGTCATATTTCTATACATCTGAGGGCCAAGATAACGATTCTAAAACAGATCTCCGACATTCGCTTCTCCGTTAAACTGTTCACCGACAGAATGATTCATTTTGTTTACATACAATACATAGACCATCGATGATAATGAAGAATAATAAATTACAAGCAATTTGTCAAGTGTCATTGAGATTAATGTTTGGCACTTAAAGTATCGAAGTCGCATCATCAGCTATGTTGATGACAAGCTATAGGTATCTATTGAAGTAATTTATTAGTTTCTTTAAAATGCAGTGCAAAAGGTTAAGGACAGTATTGTAGCGTGCGTATTGTATAATGATCACTTGCTTCAAAAACAGCGAAGGAAGACATCGTGAGGAAACCAGCATGCCTGAGAGATATTTCTCGACGGCGACGACAGGTACTTAACAAAATAGAAGATGGTCAATAAATCTACAGTCCACTAAGCCTACAGCGTTCTCACATTCACAAAATAGAAAAGAATCTATATAAAATATGAATAAATTAATAAAAATAAAAACCTGTTTTAATTAGATGACATGATTGCTATTAAAACTGTACTGTGTTGAAATTAAATTGTAACTTTTGGATATTCGTTTTTTCCAGCGATCGGGTCGACGGTGATGGTAAAATAGCAGTCACTCCGTGTCAAGTTAGTCTTCAGATGCATGCGGATATGAGAAACCTACTTTAATACAAAATTAAAAAGGGACTTGATGATTTTGCCGAGCTGCATTAGGTGCTACAAAAGACAGAATCGCAATAAACAGCAAAAAAAAAACACTAGCGAAAATGACAACATCAACGTAATTATTACGACAGCCACAATCACGATTATGAATTACAGGTAATCTGAAACCTGCGCGAAGTGACGTCACGCACGATAAAGATAAAATGCAGTTTTTAAATTAACTTTTTTATTGGTCGTGTCAGTTGTATTGTGTTCGTTGTAACTGACGGCGCATGAAACTTGCGTTTTGCTTACAATTCATGCTGTTGATGTTGCAAATAAACCCCGTTTCTATGGTTGTCACCTTGTCACGCTACGCGTGGCAAGAGATCGCAGAAAGCGATAAGGCCGCCCATTGTTTTTTTGTAAGTACGTTTATTTCTTAGTATGTATTTTCTGGTTTACAATAAAGTCGACCCCAAATTAATTGCGATAAGGGTAGGGACGACGTTGTTGCGATACGGCTTCGTAATTCTTTAGATAAACTTGGACACGAGCTTTTTACGGTCAACGAAAATATCGCGAACGCGTCCATAAAAGCAAATCAACGTTGAGCAAGAGAGGTTATCGATGTTATGCGGATTTATGTGCTTAAAAAGAAAAAGTATTTGTTATGAACTGCAGTGAAACAGTACTTACATGCTGCTATGGTTTTTGTTTGTAGTGTAATCGGGTTAGTAGGTCGACAACAAAAAGTCACTACGATTGCAATATGTGAGCCAGTCGCTTCATTTAAAATATTTTTCGTAGTACTGATTTTGCAACATGTTAGTTCATACCTACATTCATCATCATCTGCCTAGCCTTTTCCTAACTATATTGGGGTCAGCTTCCAGTCTAGCCGGATGCAGCTGAACACCAGTATTTTACATGGAGCGACTGCCTATCTGACTTCCACAACCCAGTTACTAGCTAACATACGTCTTGGCAAGACTGGTTGTTAGACTTTTCGACTTCTAACTACCCGTAACGACTGTCAAAGATCTACAAATGACAGCCGGGACCAACGGATTAACGTGCTTTCCGAGGTACGGAGGGGTCTTGGTATGTAAGGATGGTCACCCATCCACGGAACAACCGCGGCAAGCGTAGCTTAAGCTGATCGATCGACCCGTGCGGCTGTTATTACTTAGCCAAAAGCCCCTCCCATACCTACATTGTATGTTAATAATTATAATTATGTTTTAAACTCATATTTAAATGTGTGGTAGCAATACTGCTTGGTTTGTATTTTGCTGTTCCTGCAAAAAACCGGCCAAGTGCGAGTCTGACACGGTTCTGTACCACCGAACAATATTTAACACTACATTATTTTTAAATACTTTAATAATAAAAAGTACACGTTTCTTGTATGGGGTTAACATTATTAAATTTTTATTATTTGTTGTTATCTATAGCGGCAATAAAAATACACACAGAAATATTTTATTTGGGACAGGCAAAAGAAATACAAACGGTAATAATAAAAAATAATAACACATACTTTTTTTTTAATGTTTTAATATTTTTTATATTCTAATATTAAAAATATTTTTATTTTATTTTATTAAGTATTTTAAAAACTAACAAAATAATAACTACCTGTGCGGGGCCAAAAAGGCAGGAGGCATGAGACAGCCCGCTGACAGACAGACAGACTGACGGACGGACGGACAGACAGCGGAAGCTTAGTAGCCGTTAAAGTAATAATTTTGGCAGTCAACCTCGCTGCCACCGAGCTGACTGGCACATACATGTATACCACGTGTATGCAATATTAGCATTTGCCGATAGATGAGAAGAAGCATGCTAAATTAAGAATGTTGGTGAAAAAAGCATTCTCTTTTGTCACCCTGTTAACTTTAGAGCATAATAGCTTTCGTCCGCGGCTTCGCCCGCGTGGAGGTCGGAAATAATCCCACGGGAACGGGAAAAAAAAAGTATGCTATATGGTAATCTAGGTTATAAACTCTGTGTGCCAAATTTTAACGAAATCCGTTCAGCGGTTATTGCGTGATTGAGTAACAAACATCCAAACATACTAGCTTTCACATTTATAATATATATTAGTAGTACCTTCTACCCGCGACTTTGTCCGCATCAAATTTTGGGCCCCTAACCCCCCGCGTTGCATACTTCGTTTTCCCTTAGCATGCTTTTTGACTTTTTTTTTCTTTTTGCTCGGCTCCATAGCGTGTATATAACCTTTCTCAAAAATTGGACTACCAAATGCAAAAAGAATTCTTCAAATCTGAGTGGTAGTTCCGGAGATCAGCGCGTTCAAACAAACAAATAAACAAAAAAACAAACTCTTGAGGTTTATTATTATAGACTAAACTAACAAACTAACTAATAAACTCCAAACTAACCAACTGTTAACTTCCAAATATTTAACCTAGATATAAGTTAAATACTTCCTGCGCCCTAACAGGGTCATGTACTCATAAGCTTTAGCCTAGCCTGTAACTGAGTGTACATTATGCAAAAATAAATAAATATACGAGTATTATGGTAGGTTCCTAATTGCTTGAACAGCCACCAACGGTAATTTGTTCAAATATTGAAAGTTCAAAGTTGTTATTTGATAACACGTTGCGTTATCAAGTTTGAACAAACGTTTTTTTTTATCAATAGTTTGTAGCACTAGGAGGATAATGAATTGGTTGGTTCTTGTTCAGTTCACATAACATTCGCGTCCATTTATTTAGTTACTTATTCCTTTGGATGTTGGTGGTTGTTCCAACGTTTACTGAATTGGAATTAACCTTTTTTTATTATATTTTTATAGGTTTTTCCTAGAATACATAGTGCCTAAGCGACTCGGGTGAAAATAGAGAAAACGAATTTTCCGAGATATAAGACCTAGCTAGACCGATTTTTCGCCCCTGTAAACCCGTCAAATGCAACTTTCATCGAAATCGTTAGATCCGTTTTCGAGAACGTGATTACAAATATATGTATGTACAAATATTGCTCATCTAAAGTATAATATAATTAATTATACATAAGCATTATTATCTATAGCTAAATAGAGCAAGACTTTTCAAACATAAATTCATTAAGAGGTTTGTAATTAAGCAAAAGTAAATCAAATAAATTGATTAAAAGATCCCAAGAAGAAACGGACAGACATTTGCAACCATTTTACCGGATGACTTTTTTTTTTTTTTTTTTTTTTTTTTGATAATTTAATTTTTTTAGGTATATTATAATTTCGTTTCTTTTAGTACCTACGGAAGCTAGTTCTCTAATTCAGTTATAGATACTCGTATACTTCTAATTGAGCCAGCTGTTTGCCAAACAATCGCATGCGAATCGAAGCAACTCCAAGCGTAAGTTAGTACCTATCTTTGAGTTTGGCAGCGATCGGGTCATACATTACTCAGAATGATCTGCTGCCGTGATCTTGGACCAATCGGCTCTGTAGTTGTTTGCGATATTATGTAGTTCGGATATTTACTTGTGTGATGTGTTTGACGCCCAATATAATGGGTTTGTAACTGCCCATATCCAGGGTACAGGCCTCTTTTCATACCAATTCAAATATGGAATAAGCTAAACTTTTTGTTAAAAAGAACGGAAAGAAAACTGTTTGCATTGCTGGCTGGAAACTATTAAAAAGGTTATTATTAAATAAATGAACTGAGAATATTTCGTAAATGGAATTCCAAAGGTTCCATTTGGGTCGTTTGTAATTTGTTTTAAAATGTTTTCATACAAGCGGTCTTTCACGTATGTAGGGAATTTTCTTATTACCTACCTATTGCAGTTTAAATAACCTGCAAAATAAATTACGCAGATCAAAACAAAATACACGACACACCAAACAAGTGACTAACAAAACTATTTTAGCGCGTTCTAACTTCCAAAGTGTCATTTCATCTCGTGTCAGCGGAGGGCGGCGATAGTTCAGCACTCGAACAGTTGTCACGGCCGGTCGTTCCCGGATGGAAGAATTAGCTCAGGCAGTCAGGCCCAATTCCCAGGCAGACATGCAACGAGACGTTAGGCATTGTATTTTTACATTTGGACTCCATCCAAATAGTACTCCCGAGTTATCAAAAAATCGAATTCCCATTGATACGAACGTATACCGCTAAACACAAACTAATAAGGAGGGATACTAATTAAAGTTATTTTTGCTTTCATTAATTGTGTTGCCTTATAAAATAAATCAACACTAAAGTTTCGAAAGGTCATCATGTCTGTTTAGTGTTATTGATAAAATTACATCGTTAGCAGGAATAAGTATTTAGTATAATAAATAAAATGTTCACGTCTAGTGATGGGACTTACCGGTGACGGTTAATCACTGAACTGTTAGGTTTGTCACTTATGTTCACTTGGGGTGTTATTTTTTGTTATATTGTTGTGTGTTCGTATATAGTTCGGTACATCACGTAACTTGGCGCGTTGCCGGCCGGACGAGCGGTGCGCTCGGTCGTGTCGCGACTACTGCAGCGTTTGATTGTATACCTACCTTTGTAGGGCTGGGAAATAGAGGATTTTATCGGATATCTATTATTTTGTTTGTTTTTGTAATATCTGGAATAGAACTAGAAGCTGACTTTAAGTTTAGGTACCGGGTGTAGTTGTGAAATTAACCTTGTTTTCCCAGAAATATAAAAATAATTAATATAATTGTATTTTTTTAAATTAATTTGAAGTACTTGCCTAAATGAGCAGTTACGAATGACGTTTTTAGGATAAGTTTTGTACTAGCTTTCAGTAAAGATACATAACGCATATTTTAAATGCGAATTCAAGTGCCAAGGCAATGTTATGCTACTATCTACATAAGGTTATCGTGATTTTTGCATATAAGAAAATCATTATAATTATAAATCGTTTACCTACATGTCATAACAGCACGACTAATCAAATGATTCCCTAAACATGTAAATACTACTATTATTATTATTTTAAGTCTGTTAGCTTATAAGTTATCTTGTTTGAAAATAAATATAATTAATTCATAAATCGTATTTTTTATATCCGTAATCACAATGAGCATGTCCCATCCCTACATCCGTCAGTTCCACGGAGCAAGTGGCAACCGTGTGCCGTCAATTTAACTAATATAAAATAGGAGAATGTGCGTCCGGTGATCTCATGAAACTCATTATCATCCGTTGATGACCTATTTCGAGCTGTTACTGGCAGAACAAATGTATTAAACAAAAAAAAAACCTAGAGCTTTATCCAGGAAAAAAAGTCGTTAAATTGTAGTCTGACAGAAAAGAAATACGGTCAAGTTCAAGAGCAATTTGCGCTGCAATTATTACTTATCTCATAGTCTTCGACTTCCAGAGGGAGACAAAAGTGTTTGATTTGTCAGAATCAGGCGTTCTTGTTATATTTTATCATGTATCAGCAACTTGGTTCTTTTACACGTGATTTATATACACCCAAAGTTTTAAGATACACTACTTATCAGCATCTTTGTATAGGTAAATATTATAAATTAAAGTGACTTTTTGTGTTTGTCTATATGTCCGCGTTGTTCTTCTAAACCACGCAACAGATTTCGATGAGGTTTTCACCATCATTTAAAGAATTTATTCCAGAAGGCTTATGTGTATAATACGTTACTATTAAAGTGTTAAAAAAAAAAAAAAAAGATAGTCTGTGGAGTTTCTTGCCCGTTCTTCTCCATATGAACTTACTACGCTTTGGAATGGGCAACTAGCTTCATCTTTCTGACTGACCGACCCCTTGACAATTAAAAAGTGCCTGTAATTGGTTTATTTGAAATAAATGCTTTGAGTTTGCGTTTGATAAAACAAAGAAATGTCGATGTTTTGTTAAGTCGTAGAAGCCGTGCGAAGTAGGAACGGGTCGCTATTTTCATATAATAATTAAGATTGTTTTTTTTATCTTAATGAAACAAAGTGTTTATTATTTAAATATAATTCTCATGACTTTTTTGAAGTGAAAACTTCTTTAGGCGCGTTGAGCACTTTTTGGGTGGACAAAAATCATGGAACTCGCGTCATCGTCACCGAACGCTTCCCATGAGCTATATGTATACTGTGTATATATGTACATAGATATACAATTCACAAGTTACTTAGTTTTCACTTCTATCGGCAGTCCCCAAAGACTGTTGCCCCGCATGCGTTTCTTTCCAACTTTTATTTTTTAATGGTGGAGAGTTTGGTAGCCCTCTATTTAACCAATTATTTTTTGTAGAACAGCTTTCAAAACTGTTGTCGTGAAGTTGTCCTGGAGAGGAACTTAATGACACGAATAAATATCAAACTGAAATACCTCAAAGCTAGCAAGCTGAGAAACTCTGGAGGAGTTTGAAAATACTATTATTTTCCTGAATATATGGACTTCAATACTACTTCGTTATTATAATTAACATAATTTTTATATTCTTGTTTGTTCGTTTGATTGATCAAGATGCGTATCTTAAGTACTGCGCTATGTGGTCTATGTCGCAGGTTCCAGGACTTATAACAATAGGCCACTTTGTATGCAAATTGCAAAGGGATTCTATAGCGATAATAACAGGTGCAAAGTGTACTTACAAACATCCTTATAGCCCTGACACGTCCTTCTTCAAGGTAGCGGTCCCCACGTCTAACCCATTACAGTGAACAGACCAGGATCATCTTCCTGTCCTTGTTCCACGTTACGTGGGGTTGGCGCAGCACGTTTTCTTCCTCCACTCTCCCCTGTTACACTCTTATACAATTATAACATTGAATTTGATGTTGTACCCATTTTAGGTGTAAAAAGCGCACTTGGAAAGTTTCCAAATAGTTTTTTTACATCCAATACTAAACATTCGGTGTTACGATATTAATTAAGTATTTCATAATCAATATTCTAGTTCGCTAGTTAGCCGCATTTTTTATTTCCACACAATAATATTGCTAAATTAATCAAAACAGTGAAATATATGACATCTATTTGCGACGTTGCCCACCTTCAGAATAAACGCTCTTAACACAAGTACAGAAGGTAGGTATAGAAATACCTATTCACGCAGTTTTTATGAAATAAAATCGAATATAATAATGTATGGCCATGCTAGTCGCTTGCATGACCATAAATTATTATATTCTTCCAAAAAAGCATAACAAGATTGTTTATCGATATGCTAATGGAGCGTAATCGCGATTCGCAATCTGCAAGTCAAGGTAAAATGGTCGTTGAGGGCGGGGATACCCCTGAAATGACCCAATGAAAATGTAGTACCAAAATATATATTTGGGCTAATTGGTTGACTCGCACGAATTTACTTGAGTCGCCAGTTAGTGTACTTTGTCCTTACTTTTACTGCATAAAATTCTATACGTATTTCTGGCGTTGTCGATTCGCCCAGAAATAAATGATCATGCGAATCGCCTCAAGAAAAAACAATATTATTTAAAAGTGTCGATTCGCCCGTTCCGGCGAGTAAATTCGTGTGAATCGACCAATAAGCCATATTGTATAACATGGTTTTGTCAATGAATAGGTGTCTCCTTATCAGTACTCGTTGATAAGGGCTTTGATTATTTTAAAGAAGATAATATGGTGGTGGGCTTATTGCGTTATTGCGTGAAACATGCATGTTAGGTTAGGTTAGGCTTTGCGTTACTCAATCGCGGGCTGCCTTGAAGAGTGCTTAAGTGCCCCCGGTGCGAGTGCGAGCGAACACGGGGTGGTTTTAGTCAGTAGAAGTGACTAAAACCATCCCGTGTCCCACCGTCCTCCCCAAGACGGAGGACATCCATGTCGTGTTCCACCCAGTTACCAGAAAATAAATGACTTTGCGTTGTCGATTGAAAAATATTTTTGACTAGTGCAATAAGAAAGAAGACCAAAGTCATAGATGCCCTGCAACAAGCTCAAGCGCTGAATTGGAGATAGGAAGCCATCTGGCGCGATCAGAAGACGACAGTTGGACTCCTAGAACAACCGCTTAGAAAGGCCCAAACGGAAAGAGAAGAAAGGGCAGGCTAGCATAACGTTGGCAAGACGAGAAAAGGAACATGGTTTGGCAAATCATGGCTTGAGAAAGCAAAAAACAGAAGTAAAAACAAAAGATGAAAATTACTGGAGGAGGTTCATACCTGTCGAGGGGTCCTCCAATGTACTTTAATGGTTGAGAATTGAACTGTTGAATGAGTATAGAATAATTGTATATAATACTATCAGAACTATACTATGTATATTTCAGGTTGCCTGGAAGAGATCGCGGAAAGCGATAAGGCCGCCCATTGTATATTTTGTAGTGTTTGTTTTTTTATTTTTATTATGTTTTTTGTGGTGTACAATAAAGTATATATAAATAAAAAAATATACATATATTTTGGTTACGGTTACCTGAAATAAGTTTACTTAATGTAGAAACATTAACACAGAACAGAACAGATAAGAATATCTGTTCTGATGTAAGTGGCTTTTTTGTCTTTTATGAGAATACATGATTCTAAACCTATATTTTTTTTTGTAATTAAGGAATAATCAAGGATTTTTTTCAATTTATAGCTTTGAGAATAGGCATAGGGAGGAATAGGATTAGGTTCGTTTAGTTTTACATGGAACTTAAAAACAACTGGTGAAATATGGGTGTGCTATAGGTACACCTCTATTTGCTTGTTTAGTCACTCATGTTCACTCAAAATCTTTCTCTCCCACACACGCTCACACACAAACACACCCTCACTCACCCCCCCACACACACACACGCTCTCGTATAAATTGATCGTAATTTTAATTTTATTTTGTTTTTATTTTTTCCTTTCTTTGTTATATTTCGTATACCTGTTTTTTTAATAATAATATGTTTATTTACTCAAAAACAAGGCATTCTAGTACAAAAAAAAAAGAAACAGTTTTACAAAATAAGTACTATATCTACAAACGTGTGGGTGAGCACTACTCTCCTAGCTAGGTTATACTCGTACGTCTATAATGTAAGGGAAGAGCGGAGCCTTCAACTACAGGCATTTTCTATGCTTAAATGGAGACTCCTCGACACGCAATGTAAGCCAAGTGGTTATATGAAATAAACGTTTTTTTCTTTTTCCTCTGCCTATCCCTTCGGGGAATACTGGTCTGATGTTATATATGTATGTATGAGAATATGGTGAATGAAACAAAACATCGTATGAGAACAGAGACCTTTATGTCCCACGAAGAGAGGCTGCGATTGCTTTTATTATGTAATCACTTCTCTTTTCAGCGGTTACCGCTTTTATAACTACACCAGCATAATGCTTGCTCAATCAGCTCAATGCCCATTTTAAATGCTAATATAATGTAGAATTTCATTATTTAAAAAAAACCGGCCAGGTGCGTGTCGGACCACGCACAATGAAGGGTTCCGTAGTTGGGATGACTGAATCCCAAAAATAAATTTAACATTGTAGTTGATAAACAAAAACACGTTCTTCCCCCATCGATATACGTCACGGTAAATTCTCCAACTGCAAAATGTAAGTTTTTTTTTGTGTGATAAAGTCTTTTCCCTTTAAGAGTTCTTCCTTTATATGTGCTGTGAGACCTTGCTTCCTGGCAAATTTCATGATTCTAGGTCCACGGTAGTACCCTGTAGGTTTTGATTTACTTGTGAGTATCAAAATATGTCGCATAAATGGCTGTATTTTTTTATTGCATTGAGTTATTTTAGAAACTTGATTTTGAGCTTCAAGGGACTATAGACCTACGTATTTGATATTCATTTCAATTTGATAACTCCTCGCGTTCCTGAGAAAAAGGATCTTGATAGACGGACGGACAACGAAGTGATCCTTGGGTTTCGTTTTATCCTTTTGCGGTACGGAACCCTAAAAAAGGCTAAGTAGATACCTAGACTTTTCCCATCTATGTTGGAGTATGATTCCAGTCTAACCGGACGCAGCTGAATACCAGTATTTTACATGGAGCGACTGTCTATCTGACCTCCATAACCCAATTCCTGGGTAACACGATAGGTACCCTTTGATAGGAACTTGATCTGTCATTATGTAAGCTACTATTCTTATTCCTTCTCTGTGCACGCAGTAAGACTGTGGAACTCACTTCCGCCTAGCATTCGTGATTTAAAAACTGTTTCACAATTTAAATATCGAGTAAAAGAGCATTATCTTTCCTCTCTATTGTGAGTATTTATATACCTATAATATGTATGTTTATTTATTTAAGCTTTATGTATTTATTTAAGTATATGTTAATTTATTACGTTATACGTGTAGGTATATTTGATATGTTTTAGTATAACACTTCGCAAATTCATATTTTTCTCTTTTTGTTCTCACACACTATTGTCTACATTTCTTTCTCATTTCTCCTTTCGCAGGTCTGCTGGAAGAAATTTCTTAAGAAATAAGCAGTACCTTTGTACTCAAATTATAATTATGTCATATCTGTATGTATTTTACTGTGTGTACATAAATAATAAAATAAATAAATAAATAATTTTGTGTATGTTTATAATTTATTTAAAGAGTGACAGTGATATCTTTAGAGCAGGTAGATGAAGTGTCTACTGGGCATCGGTCGCGACCTTTTAACCCGCTGAGAGTGGTTCGCTCCACTCAATACCGGAGAATGGTACCTAGTGACGTCACTGCTCCCGAATCTACTATAAGGGCCGACAAACATAAAAGCGTTGCGATGTCTCATCGCAAAAATCTGCAACGGCACCCGTAGGGCCGACAGACATAAAAGGGTTGCGACGTCGCATCGCAAAAATCAGCAACGGCACCCGTAGGGCCGACAAACATAAAAGGGTTGCGACGTCGCATCGCAAAAATCAGCAACGGCACCCGTAGGGCCGACAAACATAAAAGGGTTGCGACGTCGCATCGCAAAAATCAGCAACGGCACCCGTAGGGCCGACAAACATAAAAGAGTTGCGACGTCGCATCGCAAAAATTAGCAACGGCACCCGCAGGGCCGACAAACATCAAAGGGTTGCGACGTCGCATCGCAAAAATCAGCAAGGGCACCCTTAGGGCCGACACACATAAAAGAGTTGCGACGTCGCATCGCAAAAATCAGCAAGGCCACCCTTAGGGCCGACAAACATAAAAGCGTTGCGACGTCGCATCGCAAAAATCAGCAACGGCACCCGTAGGGCCGACACACATAAAAGAGTTGCGACGTCTCATCGCAAAAATCAGCAAGGGCACCCTTAGGGCCGACACACATAAAAGAGTTGCGACGTCGCATCGCAAAAATCAGCAACGGCACAGTTGCGACGTCTCATCGCAAAAATCAGCAACGGCACCCGTAGGGCTGACAAACATAAAAGCGTTGCGACGTCGCAACGCTTTTATTTATGTCAGACTCTTACTGACTAAAACCCACCCATGTTCCTTCAGTTGCCTGTACGTTGCCAGGGGCCACGGTATCCCTTTCGGACTTTCCCGCGACCCCGGCAGGCATCGGTCCTAGCGGATACAATACCTTTACTACTTAAAGAGCAGTGCATGATTGTATGCCCGATACGACTCTTGAGTAATAATTATCTTATCTAAGTTAAGCCCTAACGCTTACTTAATCACGTTCGTAGATAACAGGTGAATGGTCTGTTGCATTCGCTCCAGCAGTTACAGAAACAATAGATAATATTACAAATTATTACGTAAATAAATAATGTACATAGGAACATGCACACCTTCGAGTCAGGCAACACTGATGAAATTAGCTATCTTTGTCTTCATCTACACTAATATTTATATAAAGAGAAAATATTTGTATGTTTGTTTGTAATTAATACACTCAAAACTACTGAACCGATTCTAAAAATTCTGTCACCAGTAGAATGCTATATCATCCATCACTGAGTAACATAGGCTATAATTTATAAAAAAATCACGCGTGTGAAGCCGCTGGGGGAAGCTAGTAGATAAATAAATAGAATATGCTTGTATGGGTATCGTAGAAGTTACAGGTACGTAAGACTTTAATGTTGTTTCTGCCGGATCGGTGTTACGCAATAAAACGTTAAACTTGCAAAATGGCTTACGATGTCGCCTGGAATTTGGCTTACGACACGGCCTACGATGTGGCTACGATGACGCCTATGACGCCGTGGCCTACGACGTAGCCTTCTACGTAGCTGACGACGTAGCCTATACGACGTGGCTACGGCGAGGCCTACAATATATTATGGTCAACGATGTGGCTCCTACGAGGCCTACGATTTGGCTACGGCGAGACCTTGATATGGCCTACGATTAGGCTACGACGACGCCTACGATCTGGCCTATGATGTGACTACGATGTATTTCTAGTCACCTTGACATCAAATCCTCGAGGCATATTTTTTTCTGAGTATTTCCTTACTCTGGTTACTAAACTCCGGTCATCAAGGTTGCCAACCGCAACCATCAGACCGTTGCGTGTTGTGGCGCATCCATTGTGTAACAATCGTATAAAAATAAATACGAAATCAAAACATGGAGCGTAGTCTGCGGTCGCGTCAGGAATAAACCAGAGTACGACAGACGTCACGCAACAAAACCAACATACCCTGACCTCTATTATTAAACTAAAGTTATCTTAGTACTCCCTTTTTGTTAAAGATTGGGGGACGAAGGGAAGGTCCACTTAAAGTGGTGATGTGGACAGAATATGGGTCGGGTCAGCGATGCCAACGGCTGTTCTGTTGTGCTTTATAATTAGTTTAACCGCCTCACTGACACTTTAACCGATTACATTAAACTGGAAAGGTTGAATCCTTTCTTATGGTAATCAGCTGTTGCAATAAACTAGGAGTATTTTTCCTGATCCAGTCACTGATGTTAAGGTGGTTAACTATATATAATAACTAATATGATTGTTATCATGTTCTTGAATGAAGAAAGCGAATCGGTCGGTCGAGCTATAAGATTCATAGGGCGATATGTATTAAGTAGCAAATAAGATGTACCCTCCTATACTCCATTTGAAATAAGATTAGACATTTAAATAAACCTATCTTATAGTCCGTTCAAACGACTTTGACGTCTATCCCGCAGGCATAAGGATGGCATTAAAACAAAAAAGTGATTACAATACCAAATGTTTACTGCAGCTACCATTTGTCATGTCACCAATGCAGTCAAAATCGGTTGAACGGAATGTAAAATAGGTTTATTAAAATGTCTAATATTATTTTTGAATTCAATTCAATTTATTTATTCACAAACAATTTACATTGTGCTTGAAATTTTCAATATGATAAAAAATATTGGATTTTTAAATGTGTTTCTTGTAGAAACACATTTAAAAATGAATAACAAAACTCACATCATCATCAAAATTAAAATTTCTATATGATAAAAAAAAAAAACATTAATATTACAAGTAACACATTTAAAAATTAGTAACAAAACTTAAATCATCTTCAAAATTAACGTCATAATAAAAATGATTTAACAACAATAAAAAAAAAATGTCAACTCATTATGAATTTAAGATTAGGAATAGAAAATCTAAAAATTATAACCAAATTAAATAGTTCAATGTTAACTCAAATAATTAATAGGAATAATAATACATTTTTCATTTAAAATAATGTCCATAACATACATAAAATAATAATTCTACTAGGAATGCTTGAAGCTTTGTTTTAAATGCAGATGTATAAATCAAGCTTTTTAAGTGTAGAGGTAACTTATTAAAAAAAAATGTATTTCAATTGTAGATGAATGAGAGGAGCAAATAATCAAGTTCATTGGCGTGCGATGGGATAGGCATATGTCCAAGTGGCTAGATATAGGGTAAATGTTGATTCAACATTATCACATAGGTACATAGTTTGGCATTTGCTTTTATCTTGCTTTTGCACCCAATTTATCAATGTAGCCTGATATCAATTCCGGGATCTCTCAATGACAGCGTTCATTGTGAAATCCTGGTATTAATCTTGATAGTGTAGTGTGTACATATGTGTACCGACACAATGAACGGTCAATGGAGAATGCCATTAAAACGACTCTTGGTAGTCCTTTATTTTTTTTTTTTTTTGAGGATGGGAAATCATCAAATGACTTCTCCCGCTCTGGGCAGAGCGAGAGGGTGTGTCAGACTTTTACTGACTAAAACGCACCCGTGTTCCTTCCGTTGCCTGTGTGCCGGGGCCGCGTTATCCCTTTCGGACAAACCCGCAACCCCAGCAGGACTCTTGGTAGTCCTGGATAATAGATTTATGATCGGGATCACCAATCTGTGGTCAAACATCTACATTCAGAACATTAACAAATCAGTTTATAATAGTAATAGTGAACACAATACTAATGATGAACTGTATAATGATATGCAGGTATTACTATCATGCTGCCTATCCTAATATAGAAGATACTACTACGTATATACGGTTGCAATGGTGAACTTGAAAGTGAAACAATTATTACTGCCATCTTGTAGTAGAAAATAGAACCGTTTGTATTAGGACTTGCAGCAACAATGTAAATCGTTCTTATATTTGCCAATAGATGTCGCTGTTTTCAATTCTAAGGTTCTTTCCAATAAACGAAGGAAAGATGGAAACAAATACATTTTAAGTTATGTATACTTAACTTTTAAGCAAATGAGAGAGTAGGTAATGAAATTAGAAGTTCAATTATACGTTGTAATAAAAGTTTATTAAATAACTAAAAAGTTCGATTCAGTTCACGAACGTTACATTTCATTTTGCAAAATTTCTAATTGCACCCCGCCGTTTGGTTCTCCAAAATAATACCAAAATATTTTATCCTAGTTAATGTTTGACTAAGTACATTGAATTGACAGAACTATGGACACAAATATTGTTCTAACACAGTGCCAGTGATATAATTAACCGAAGACTGATCTTAGCAAATACCTTTAAAGTAGGTGACAAAAGTGTCTGAGACACGCGAAAATCAATTAATTTTGAAGGAGAGCCATTGAAACGCAGATATATGCCAGTGACCTTGAGTTGTTAGCTTGCGTGTTCTGTACTGAGCTCACGCAACGCGTCGTATGTCCAGCCAGTAATAAGACTCGCCCATCAAGAAGCGCTGTCCCAAGTTAGAGGCATTATTAATTTATTATACAGAAAGATCAATAATTAAATTATCTTTAAAATGGTGAAGGTTTCAGAAAAATACACTTGATAGATTTTGCCTAATTCCCAGTTTTACATCCGCGTTAGACATTACTTTACACATTAATGTCACTATGTAATATAAACATAATCAAAAATATTAACATATTAAGAAAATGCTCTAATTTAACATATATTTTTTCCAAATCATTAGCACTACTCGTTTGGACGTGATCTTCAGTATAAAATTATTAAAAGTCGGTTATCATCGCCTTAAAAAAACAAAATTGCTAGGCACATATTTAGGCACAATACGTACTTAAATACTTTGTTTTAGTATTAAAATTATTGTCCAATTGGGTATAGTCAATAGATTGGTGATGTTCTTCAGTAAGGTCAGCAGCATAGTACTCGCCACCGGCGTCAACACACGATCAATCACAATCTGAATCATTTTGAAGGATATTGCTAATCCATTGCTTCATAAATTCGAAAAAATTGGCTGCTCAACAACGTAAGTAACGCAATGAATGTTGTTGATATGTCAAAATGAAACAGACTGTGATTGATCATGCATAATTACAAATAGAAAAAATAATAGTAGTTTTTTTGTTTTTTGTTGTGGATAGTTTTAAGTATTACTAACACTAGTTTAAAAGAACATTGTTACTAACAAAATGGACACCATGGTCTGAAAAAAAGTTTTTTATTTTTTTATAATGCAAATGGGGTGCATATATGAACGTAAATGTAGCAAAAAGAGTAGATATGTAAAGGCCGTAGCAGGTGGTGTATCTGCCTACCCCTATGAGAACAAGGGGTAAGTATAAGTGGGTTTGTATGTATGTGCAAACTGTAAAGGCTGGTCGTCGAACACACAACAAGTCGCTCTCAGTCCGCACTAATAAATTCTGTGCTAGTACAGGTGAATTCAGATGGTTCACTCCGCAAAATAATTTAAATAAACAGCGACTCTTGCGCTGACACAATAAAGTGCAAATCTGGTTGCGTAGGGCTAATTACCTACAGTTTGCTTGATTATGGGTCGTTTTGCTAGTAGGACCATTTGCTTTTAGGACGCTTTGATACGGAGGGTTATATTCAACTAGAAGTTGCCTCTCTTTCTATCGCGTAACTCATAGATCTTCTGACTACGTTACACTGAATGAATTGATCTATACACCCCGTAAGTTGCGGCCGTTACCACCCCCCACCACCAGCTCCTTGATATATATCTGTGGGTCTTTTAACCAAAATGCTAAATATATGGTTATAATTTAGATAAAAAATCGATTTTACATTAACTTTACGTCACGTTTACGTTAATTATGTTGATAAACGTTTACGTTACGTTTCGTTTACGTTACATTTACGTTACGTTACGCTACGTTTACGTCTCATTCATGTTACGTTTGCGTTACGTTTACGTTACGATCACGTTGCGCGTTCATACTAGGACATCCTGTGGCGCAGCGTAGTACAGCCGGACGATGTAAACCGGGTTAATAGTACCGGTACGTGTGAAAGCTTTCACACTTTACCATCAGAATATACCCGGCAAGGTGCGGGAAGAAAAGGCACTTAGACTTGAAACAGCACTTTACCTCTTGCCGCCGTAATTAATGGTTGAATTACCTCAGAGTACGAAGCAGGTCACCCAAAGCAAAGCTGACAGATTGCAGCGTCATAATACTTAACCTGCTATCTAATTACGCAACACATTTTAGATTTGCAATTGAGTGAAATTGGTTTCGTTTGACTAGAATTGCTTTCAAAAGTTGTAAATTGAAAGCAATTCTAGTCAAACGAAACCAATTTGACTCAATTGCAAATCGAAAATGTGTTGCGTAATTAGATAGCTGAACTTGATTTGTAAAGCCAGTGGAGTTGCGCATTACTGTTTTGGCATTATGTTTTTGTGTTTCGATAAGTATTTCGTAGGAAACAAAAGCTGAGCATCATTTGTTTTCTGGAACATTTGTTCGCAACGGTTGCTCCACTTTCATTCACATCATCCTGATGATGTCCTCATTGGGAAAGACTTTCGTTTATTTTGTACAACGTTATTATTTTATTATGGAGGAAAACTGTAATTTTATAACAACCTGATAAGATTTTAAATTCAAAATAATAGTCGGTTCAACAACAGACTATACAGGGTGGCAAGGACATCGACGCGAAAACTGATACCAAGGACACAGGTACATGAAACCATGAACACCCCTGCTTTTATTTTTTAATAACAATACATTTTGCCCTGGTTCAGACTCATGTTCAGAATCAATGGTAACAGTCTTCGCGTCGATGTCCCTGCCACCCTATAAACTACTTTCAGAAAGTGATGTTTATAACATCTGGAATTTCTCAGTAGCAGCCCGGAGTCTGAATTTGTGCCCGGTTGATGGCAATAGGCTCGCCCCCTATTACATGGGACTTAAACATACCTGGAAAAATATGGGCGAATACCATAGGTACATTTCTGCTAGACCCTTAGGAAATTACAGGTGTGATGTTATGTTATGTGTTACTTTCAGAAACTACGAGAGTCAATTATCTAACCATAATAGGTTAATTAATTACTTGTATCTAGCGGCTTATAGCGCCTGTCAGCGACTTCACACGTTGCACGATTACACTATACAATGCGATAGCAACTCGTTTATTATAGTAGGTACAATTATTGTTGTTGTTGTGTGTGGCCACAGAGTAACGGAATTGCTTAGAGAACTGAAGGGCAATAGGGATGAGGCCTGGGTAAAAAAAAAACTAATTCGTCCGTCAGTCAGATAATAAAAAAATATTAGACACGTATTTTTTTCTTTATCATATTAATAAAAAAATACTTAGATAAAACGCATTTTAAGTTGGGGAGTGGGGGTCGATACGTCACTAGTACGTATAAAATCTACATACTCGTGATGTCATGGCACATTTTACCTCAATGTATCGGTCGTAGTCTTTAGATTACGTTAAAAAAGAAAAAATACGTGTCCAATATTTTTTTATAATCTCAAAGACGGACTAAATAAAATGTTTTGTCGTCGTCCCTATTCCCGTAATTTTTAAGAAGAGTCGTATTCGCAGCTCATTCGCAATCTGTCAAAAATACAATCAATTTAGCAACATTTTTGACAAGTTTGACAGATTGCGACTAGAATGTGAACGTTTTTTAAGTACGAGAATTGGTCTTCTGATCAGTGTGATGCTAAGAGCAGGGGTTTTCCAACCTTTTAACATACGCGCCCCTAACTTTCTTTTAAAATCACTACGCCCCTGAGTTATTTTGTCGACATAAGCAGAAAAGCATAAGACTGTAAAACGAGCGAAAGTGAGGTCGAAAATGTTTCACCCCCTTGGATAGGTTAGATTTTATTTGATCATTCAAATATAAATAGAAGTTACTTTGTCAACTTATGCAGAAAAGTTGAAGAATCATGAGAATATAGAATGGAAGAGCGAACGAAGTGAGCTCGAAAATTGTAGGAAGCCGCCTCGGACAGGTTCGGTTTTCTTTAGTTCATTCATACAGAAATAGAAAAACTTATTTTTTAAAGCTGAACCTCATTTTAGAGCATCGAAATAAGTATTATGAAACATTAGGGTTTTGGAAACTAGCCTTAACCTTTTTTAATACCAAGAACATACAATTTTAGAAATATATACTTTATTATTGGAGCCGCTGCGCCCCCTCATTAGTCACTTTACGCTCCCCGGGGGGGTCGCGCCCCACCGGTTGGGAATCCCTGGCTTAGAGAGTAGGTAGTAAAGTGACGCTCCCTGTCAGAGAGTTTGTCTGCAGAAAGATTATCACAAGCTTAAACTACTGGCAACCAGCATCCTAACTGCGTAACACACTTTCAATCAAAATCTGAATGATTTTGCAGGATATTGCTAATCCATTGCTTCATATGTTCGAAAAGTTTGTCTGCTCAACAACGTAAATAACGAAATGAATATTGTTGAACTGTCAAAATGAAAGCCTGCTACTGAAAGTGTGTTACGCAATTAACCCGCAGATTAGAGAATACCAACACTTCGACGAGGGATGCACGGTACCGAGAAGTAGATCTGTTCTAGTTTGAGGACATGGGTGTAGATGAAGTTACAGATAATACTACCAAGCTATTTCCAAATGAGTCTAAGATGTACCAATTACTTTTCATCTGGATTAAAAAGCCTATCGATATGCGAACATTGAAATAAAATACAGCAATGATGTAGTCACAAAAATATTTTCCACCCGAAACAACTACAAACATTTATAGAAACTCCAAATCAACAACTAAAGGGATTTAAAGATAACCCTTGAAGAACAAAAACGACAGTCTTAACACTTTAATTCAAGTGTAACACTGACAAATCCCGACAGTATCGCAAAAAAGTGTCGAGAGTACACAAAATACTACGAGCAAAACAGTCGATTTAACAAAAACCGTTTACGACAACTCCAAAGGGAACTTTAATGAGCAATTCGAAAGCTCCGAATGTTAATGAGAGACGGACTCGCGGGAAACGGCACCAATTTGTGGGAACGCAAAACTGACGGTTGATTACATTATGAGTAGGAGCACTCCCAGTTGTGTGATTTTCCGGAAAATCGCTAGTTCATTATAGATAAAATAAAATTAATAAATAAATAAAGCCTGTATCAATATTAAAAATTAAATTAATTAGTAAAAATAAATTGTCTGCATTTGTGCCCGATTGATGGCAATAGGCTGGCCCCCTATTATATGGAACATAAACATAACTGGTGAAATAAGGGAGTACTATGGATATACCCCACTTTCCTGCCGCCTTCAGTCCACCATGTGGGAGGCCTTCCAACGCTACGTCTTCCGGTACGCGGTAACCACTCCAGAACCTTTCGGCTCCATCGGCCATCTGTTGCGAGCAGTAGCTCATGCTGGTAGAAACAATATTAGCTGTCTTCCCAAGTTGTTCCGGATTTAAGTACATTATAGATATTACTATTCGTAGGGTATTTATTGTTAGAACTATGAATCTTTGAATTAACATGACATTGGTATTTCTTAAGAGTACGCTAGTCGGTCATTCTTCCATACAAATCTAGTATGTTGATTACTCGTCTGTTTGACGATGTACCTACGTCCTAAACTAATTATACATTATATTATATTATAAACAAATTATATCAATTTGTCTTGTCATTATCTAGCCCTGTATGAAAGAAGAAACAGAAAAAAAATTGGTTTGGAAGTTAAGAGCGTCGAAACTTCCATATTTCGACACTAATTTTAACTCGTGTTTGGACGTAAATAAATAACTTATGTAGTAAGAAAATGGCTAAATAGAAACCGTACAGGGATAGATAATGTATTCAATAGTTCAAATAATTTTATTTTGAGTAAATACATTCAGTACTTTTTCATAATATCTATACGCCCAATGATCTGTCCATGAAATTTTACGGGCTCGTTTTTGTTATAAATCATTGTCTATTTCACTAAATACATTAATAAATAAATCAATAAAAATATGATAAATAAAATCTAAATAAATAAATAATTAGACTAATATTATTTATATCTACGAGAATTATATTAGTTACTCCTACCAACGAGTTCGAGCCGTCGACTAGTGTACCCTTAAGAAGTAATAAATATCGACAGTAAATAATTCTGTTTCTGAAATGTCAATTAACTGTCATCTGCACAATATATTGTAGGATGATATTTTTGCATTTGGATCTTTATTGCTAAGCCCTATACCCCCAAATTTCGGTAAAAGCACAGCACGTGAAAAAAAAAAATTGTGTACGAATGCTCGGTTCCTTTAAACAAAAACGAATCGTATATCTTACCGTGGTAGCTATCAAATTGCCACATTGGGTATATAAATAGATTCATAATATAATTTTATCTGTGATAGGTACTCCCATATGGGACTACTACTATGCAAAGCTATGAGGTCTTCGCTTCATTATTGGTTATGATACAAGAGTTAATTTAAACCATTAACGGTCGGTAAATTATAGGAATCAGCCATACGACAGCCAGAATGGCACGAAACAAAACCAACCGAACTCCAACAAAGAAATCAACCCTACCCGATATAAAGTTGTACAACACAGTGGTCACCCTACACATAAGGGCAAATATCTGCCCCAAGCCCCATCCCGCAAGGAGGCTGGGCGGGCCCGCAGTATCGGTGCGACCACCGTACCGTCATCACGCGTGTGTCACTTCCCACCAGCCTTCCCGCCTTACGAAACGTCGCCATGGACGGACTGACGACCAATTAATTCAACACAATGGAATATACGTCACAGCTAGGTAAAGGATAATTTTTTTATTCAACAATTGTTCTGTTACAAGATGGTCGTTTGATGTGTGTTGTAAACAAAATGCGGAGATGGTGAGTTAGATTTTCTTTGATTAATTTAAGGGTCTTACGGCTTTATCTTGGTTCGTTTAAAATAATGGTAAGAGATGAATGTGTGTTTGTTTGTTTGTTGAAGGATAATTTAAAAAAATACTTGATCAATAAGATTTTTTTAATTTTTTATAGCTTTGTTTATCATCTCCAATTTCTTATTGTAGTCATCTTTTACGTTTTATTTAACATCTTATAGTATCTAAACTTTTTCTTTTTTTTGCCACAATAACTATGTTATGTTTTCCAAATATCCTGGCAGATTATGAGCTTGTTTAAAAACTCATAATTTTCCATTCTTTTGTAGATCTTTCTTTTTGTAGATTATTTTCTTCATCTGTTGCATGATCATAGAGATTGTGTATTTTTGTGTACATTTTACGGTTGTAACATTGACATTGATTTATGTAGCTGTTTATTGCACATACATACAAAGCAATGGGTGTTTAAACATAGAAGAAAAACGCGGTAAGCGAATAGACTTCAAACAGTATTTACTAACAATGTAAACCTAGCATGATTATCTTAGTATAGTACAAACAATATTTATATAAAAGTCAATTGCCGTGCTAATCGCAAAAACTTAAAAACGTCTCGACCGATTTTTTTGTATTTCTTTTTGTTTTGTGTGCCACATTAGTGGGGTGGTTTAGGAAAAAAGCAAATGAAGAAAAACCCAAAGGCAACAGCCGAAAAATCGAGATTGAAATTTTGACAGGACAACGTCTGACGGGTCAGTTAGTTAAACAATGTTTTACAGGCACTTTCGAATAGTCAAAGAGTCAGTCGGTTGGGCAGAAAATTGAAGCTAGTTGCCCATTCCAAAACGTAGATCTCTCAGGAGTATAACGGGCAAGAAACTCCAAGGACACTCTTTTAAATCAAGATATTACAAAAACCTGGGTACAACAATCTTAGCTTCTATAAATATCAAAGTTTGTAAATCTGTCTGTTACTCTATCACTCATAAACGGCTGAACGGATTTGCATAAATAATAGACTGGTTCTGAATAAAGGCTTCACGTACCCATGAAGTAGATTTGAGGAGCTCGTGGCTAAGTTATAACAGCGGCACGTGTCGATCTATCAGGTTAAGCTACACTTGCCGGGGTTGGTCCGTGGAGGGGTGACCATCTTTACATACCGAGACTCCTCTATTCCTCGTAAAGCACGTTAAGCCGTTGGTCCCGGCTGTCATTCGTAAATCTTCGACAGTCGTTATGGGTCGTCAGAAGCCCGAAAGTCGAACAAATTACCCAGTTACTGGGTTGCGGAGGCCAGATAGGCAGCGGCTCCATGTAAAATACTGGTATTCAGCTGCATTCGGTTAGACTGGAAGCCGACCCCAACATAGATGGGAAAAGGCTAGAGAGATTGATAGATTGATTTTGACATGAAGTTATAGGTTCCCTAGGATACGATTGAAACCGCGGATATTAGCTAGTTTATTCCATTAAAAAAAAAAAACCAAGGGAATAATATTTTATGTTTGGTCCAGTATTTTAATATAATTTGCTCCCTTAGGCGATTTTTGAGAAAACATTCAAATGGTCTCTAAATATCGTTTTGTCATTGTATTTTTCTAGCTACATAATATTATTTAGACATACAAGGTAGATGCCATTTTGTATAAGGAAAACGTATGTACTGCTTTTGTCTAGCATTTATGCATTCATAATAACTGTTATTATTCTCGTAGATACAAACACTAAATATGAGGTTTTACTATAAACACTAACCTCCTTTGAGGGAAAAATATTAATAGCAAGATAAATTAAACCTTTACAAAGCAGGCTACATATGTAGGTAGATAAATAAGTCCATAAAAGTCATACGTCATGCAAAGAAACTAGAATGGAATTAGTATGTACTATCCTGGACTCTAAGGGCCACAGCAGACTAGCTACTTTTCGCATCGGCGATCGGCGATTTTGCGACTGTATCGATGCATTTAGCTTCTAAAAATCGGCTAAATCACCGATCGCCGATGCTAAAAACAACCGACTTCCAAAAAAAAAACAATACAGAGTGAAAAATAACTTTAATTTCGGAAGTCGGTGTCTTCGGTTTTGAATTTTCGTTTTTTGCCACCGACTTCCGAAATGAAAGTTATTATTTTTCACTTTGTAGTGTTTTTTTTTGGAAGTCAGTTGTTTTGTTTTTTGTTTTATAAAAAGTTTTTATTTTTGTCTTTTTAGGAGGGGTGACCACACAAATTCGAATACCACTACCTGTTATGAAATAACAGTGACAGGAAGTTATCATCATATCATCCACATATACTAAGTGGGAAAAATACGTATTATTGAAGCTAACTCAAAAACTATCCAAGCAAAGTTAATAAAATTTATATAAGACTAATTTGAGAGTATACCCTTTCATAAAAATAAAAAAAATAAAAATCGGTTCACAATTAACGGAGAAATCGGTGGAAATACATTAAAAAAAACATACTTACGCTACGAACGTAGAACCTCCTCCTTTTTGGAAGTCGGTTAAAAAGTAGCTAGTCTGCTGTGGCCCTAATTGCGTAACACACTTTCAATCACAAACTGAATGATTTTGATGGATTTGTCTGCTTAACAACGTAAATAACTTAATGAATGTTGTTGAACTGTCAAAATTAAACCCATTGCTACTGTTAGTGTGTTACGCACTGACCCCGCTGGTATCTATATAAGAACTTATATACATATATAGATGTTTGTCAGTCGTTACGGGTAGTCAGAAGCCCGAAAGTCTGACAACCAGCCTATTAACGCGTAGTGTGTTAACCAGTAACTGTGTTGTGGAGGTCAGATAAGCAGTCAGTCCATTTAAAATACTGGTATTCATCTGTATCCGGTAAGATTGCAATCCGACCCCAAGGTAATTGGGAAAATACCAGGCAGAAAAACTTATATGCAGATTTTCACGTCAATCACTAAATAAGTTTTGAAGTCGGTTGATAATAAAAGAGTCGTATAACATTCCATGTTACGTCTAGGGTTATTTTATGATCATCAAGAAAGTTTGACAGTTTATAGTTAGTTCGCAACGCAATATAACTTTCAACATTTAGTTGGATACAAAGCAATTTTCCCACAGTGCTCGCACCTGCGTCTCTTTACCACTTTGTATGATAAACAGAAGCAATATACTTTGAAAACGTGCATGTATCAATCGATAACTATGTACCTAGTTCTAAAGCTTATATCATACTAGGACACCATGTTCGCGCTGTCAGAAATTGTTGGTTGAGCAACTAAGTGGTCACCAGCACGCGTAGCTTGACCACAATAGAAACGGGTATTGTCGAAGGAAGAATAGACAAAATGACAGTGACAGATTCATAATCACAATCTGTCATTTTGTCTATTCTTCCGTTGGCAAAACCCGTCATGCTACGCGTGTAGGTGAGGTATCCTTAAAGAAAGAAAGGAAGAAAAAGTATTTATTGGGAATCGCACAGGAGCCCCTTCATAGAGCTGAATACATTTTGTTGGGAGAGAAACCACTCTTCCACTGATGTTCTAGAGATAGGGCTCTAAGGGACTTGTCAAGTCGTAGTAAAGTCAGGGAAATTAATCGTTTATGAAAATGACTAGATCATCATCATCATCATTTCAGCCGAAAGACATCCACTACTGAAGTTAGGCGTCCCCCAAACACTACCACTTCGGCCACCGGCTCTGTGCTTCCCGCATCCAGCGGATTCCTGCGGCCTTCACAAGGGCATCGGTCCATCTTGTCAAACGCAACATCTTCCGGTACGCGGTCACCACTCCTGAACCTTTCGGCGCTATCGGCCATCTGTTCTGCGAGCCCATTGCCACTTAAGTTTGGCAATTTTTCGGGCTATGTCGGTCACCTTGGTTCTCCTGCGGATCTCTTCATTTCTGATTCGATCACGTAGGGAAATTCCAAGCATAACTCTCTCCATTGCCCTTTGGGTGCTTTTAGCCTTCTAATAAGGCCCATTGTGAACCACGTTTCAGTGCCATAAGTCATCACTGACAACACGCATTGGTCAAAGACTTTCGTCTTGAGACACTGCGGTATGCAGGACGAGAAGATATTGACTTGATATCAAATTGAATTGTTCTTATATTGAAATCACAACTGAAGAAATATTAAAATTGGTTATCTTTGACAGTTGTATGAAATGACTATAACACGACAAATTGTCGTAGTGTGTCAATTTGATTATCAATAAATTTTCTTGAATTAACAACTTTTTTTCTACCGAAGAACAAATCAAAAGTTCCTGTTATTGCTATGTAAGAAGGAAAAGGTATAATGAAATTTTCTGGTTGCTAGAAAAATGTATACCCTCTTCTAAACTACTTATTTCATAAGGGTCAGGGTTAACCCTAAACTTTTTGGGGGCGCATACATTAAACTTACTATATTACTTTATTTTGTTTGCGATAGTAGATAGATAGTTTGTATACAGAAAAACAGATCTCCCTAAAGGATAGAAATGATAGAGCTATTATAAAGTAGATTCAACTCAGAATTATATCTCTCTGTAAGAGATATATATTTCTAAGTGTCTCTGATAGACAACTCAGAATCTAACATACATTGATTTCCTTGCTAAAGGAGATTTGTAAAATGAAGCAAACTTGTAAGAGAAGATGCACGTGAATATAGTACCCTATACATATATTATAAAGTTGAAAACACTGTAGCAACGCAACTTAGCACTTTAACTGAAGTCAATTTAGATGTCTACGTGGGGAGCCTTACAAACCAAGGGCACGTCACTTTGTACAACTCTTCAGGCATTTGCAACAGCGCCTACGATTACAAAGTTTATAAGAAGGTCTCGAGCCTCCATCCCTGTGTCAGGAAAGTTTGACAGTTTGCGGTGAAGCTTATTCCCAAGATTTTTCTGCGGTATGCAAAAAAAAAACAAGCATACATTTAATGTATGCTTGTTTTTTTTTTGCATACCTTTGTCCTATGTTTTCTTTTATTATGTTTATCGTACTATCGTTTTATTGACTATCATTATATATATTGGGGATCCTGCCGTTTTACCGAAAAAAATTTGCCAAAATTTCACTACCCAAACAAATTTTAGCAACCTTTTTTATACCAATGCAATGTTTGAAATAATTTTAGTACGCACATTTTTATTTGGTCAAATTTTTACTTGGCAGAATATTATCAAGGATGATGTCATTTAGCCATTTGGTCTTTAATCAAATGATTTATTACAGCAAACAATCTTTAGACAATAAACGTTTGGTCAGTTAGTTATGAAACTAGTTAAAGTAGGTTAATAATTTAAAAAAAATGGTTAGGTTAGGTTAAAAATGTGACCTTCTACGCACGAGCCGAGCGAGCGAAGCGAATGGTGCGGCGGTACCGGCCGGCGAGTGCCAGAAACGACTAGATTATATAGAAAAAAAAAAATGAAAAAAAAACAGTCCACCCGAAACTGAACTAGTTAGACTAGATTAAATATTCAAAAAAATGCTACTAACTAAAAAAAAATACTACCAGAATAGTTAATATTAATATTATTATTACCTGTTTAGAATTTGTTTCAAGTGGAAAAATCACCCTTGTAATAAAACGTCTTTATTTTGCGTAACATGAGATATTCCAACTGAAATATTTGACTACATAAAAATTGGTAAAAGTACTAGTTGGTAAACAAGTTATTGTTTAAACTTTCACTTGCAAAACATTAGGTTTGCGTTACAATTATTTGTGAAGAGATTATTTGCTAAGTAATAATTTGGCAAATGAAATTATGCGGAAAATTGTTTGGGAAGTGATAATTTGGCAATTTATTTTCGATGAAACAAGGGAAACCCATATTCACATGGAAAGCCTGCTTGTACAAAATCTAAATATTTTATTTCACATAAACCTACATGGGCACTTATGAAACGTCAGAAGCTAGGTGCACGGTTCCTATAGATCGTTTCCTATGGAAAAGAGCCACCAAGAAACTCCACGGTACAAAGACGTGTCCTTGGTGTACCAAGGGCACGTCACTGTTTGATAACACTCTAACAAAGTTTATAAGAACTGCTTAAGCCTCCATCCCCTTGACAGGAATGTTTGACAGTTTGCGGTGGAGCTTAAGTAGCATATTTAAGATCAAATAAATTAGGATTTATGCAAAGAGCTTATAATTTATTACATTGTGTTGGTTTTACGTCAAAATGTATCAATCAAAGGTCGTGAGATGCTTCTTTATTTCTATGTTTTGCCTGCGATTTTAAATTGTAACGTTTCTTTTGTTCAGCGTACGTCTTATATTTTCTTTAATTATGATTCTATCGTTTTATGGTATATCATTTTTGATGTTGACATGGAGAGCCGTACAAACCAAGGGTACTTCACTGTACAATCAGGCATTCGCTACAGAGCGCTTATGATAACAAAGTTTATAAGAAGGCCTTAAGCCTCCATCCCTCAGTCAGGAAAGTTTGACAGTTTGCGGTGAAGCTTATTCCCAAGTTTTGCCTGTGTTTATAAAAAATAACGTTTTGTTTTGCCTAGCGTACGTCTTGTTTTGTTTCCCTATGTTTAGCGTAGTTTCGTTTTTATTGACTGCAGTTTATTCTAGTTTGCGGAATGGGTACCGCGAAATGTAGCAGCTGGGTGCTCTCTAGTGTATTATAAAATGTCGAGTAGGGAAGGGGTTAACAACTAGTGTAAAAGGGTTGTGTAATAACCACCTGTCGCTACAGATGCAATATTTTTCTATATTTTTTAAACCTACACAATTTATTAATATTGTAGTTTATGACCGGTTCGTATCATTAAAACCGATATAATTTATTCGATACAATTCAAACTGACTATGGAATCAAATATTCGGTAACATTGAAATACATATACCCTCGTAAATGAAACTGCCTAGCATTTTCCCAACTGTGTTGGGGTCGGCTTCCAGTCTAACCAGATGCAGCTGAGTATCAGTATTTTACATGGAGCGACTGCCTATCTGACCTCCACAGCCCAGTTACTGGGTAATACGATACCCTTTGGTAAGACTGTTTGTCAGACTTACGGGCTTCTGACGACCCGTAACGACTGTCAAAGATTCATGAATGACAGCCGGGACCAACGGCTTAACGTGCTTTCCGAGACACGGAGGAGTCTCGGTATGTCAAGATGGTCACCCATCCGCAGACCAACCCCGGCAAACGTAGCTTAACCTGACGGATCGACCCGTGCAACAGTTATTACTTAGCCACGAGCTCCTGTATATACCCCCGTATTGTTTAAAATACATGCATATTTTATGCATTACACTATTCAATAACTATTGGAAATTTATTCAATACATCAATAAAATCCATTCTCTATTAAAATCTTAAAAATTATTTAATAATACGCCAATATGTCTGACGTATTATCGGGTCATACACTCTGTCACAAAAAGCGTACGTTTCAATTCAACCCTCTGTGTAACGCTCCTTTTTGTTACCCATAGAGATGTACCGACCCTTTGTTACAATCACGTTTGAGTAACAATAGAGATGGGAATGCAAGGGGATGCACCCCTGCGAACTGTATATTAGCTTTATTCAGGGTTTATCTTATCGATGCCTAATATATGGGCAATGTTTTATCGTATCTGCTTATTAGAGTGAGTAGAAAATTGGTGTGACGCACTTTGTGTTGGTTTTTTGTTTTGGGTTGGGCAGATGGTAGGTTTTAAAGCAACAAGCCCACCATCCATCAATCAAGCAATTGTATACCATGTTTACACATTTTTTACAGTTTATTTTATTTTACTCTATTCTCGGACAATATTGTGAAATTTTATTTTAATTTTTGTTTGATTATATGGGTTTTACCTGAATTTTAATATAGCATATTGCATAATATTATAATAATAAAAAAATGGTGCTTCATTTCATTAAACATATCTAACGATCTTCTGTGAGTTCCCTCTTTTTCTCTCTTCATCTTTTTCGTATGGAGAAGAATTGTAGAACATTTTAAAGAAAAACGGTGGAGTTTTTCTTTAAAATGTTCTACAATATTTTCTATAGGTACATTAGTTATATAATTATATGTGAAAACGATGCTGGAATAAAATTACTATATCACAATAGGTAAAAAGAATTAAAAATTAAGCAACGACAGATAAATTAATTATGTGATACATACATGGTGCTCACATATTTTAAAACATTGTAAAGGAAGATAATAACAAAAAAAAAAAAAACAGTGTGTGAGGACAACTAAGAGATCCATAAATTGTTAGTAACTGATTTGCACTTAAAACACTACTGTTAGTCACTTAAAGTAAAGACGAATTAATGAGAAGACCACCCATCAACTAGACACAACGAGAAATGGAAACTACGGAAAAAGTCTCTCACAAATTGCCTTATTATGGCGGACGAAGTAGCTGCAGCCACAGCCTTCAGGATACTATTGTGAGTGGCTCTTATTCTACTCAGGAGTGAGGCCGTTTTTTTGCGGATGATTGCATGAAATCCATAGCGATGGATTTCATGCTACCGCGAACATTTCTGAGGCGCTGCAAAAACAACGCAGTCGCAACAGCATCCTAAAAACATTATTGTATTGGACTCGTAGAACACCCAGCGACAACTTTTGCAACTAACAACATTTACCTTGCATCCGACACGCATGCTGCTGAGCTCGGTATTGAGGTCATTAACATATAGATTGAAGAGCCGGGGAGACGAGACCCATATGATTCCGCGAGCGCATTGGACCATTTAACACGGTTTGTCTGGTTACGATACCAAAACTGAGCTGTTCCTCCGGTATACTCCTACTCCTCAATATACTCCAAAGAAAGTCATAAGAAATGAGGTGGAAAGCCTTGGAGAGATCAAGGAAGCAGGCGTACTACGGTCAGTGTAGTATTTGATAATACCCCAAGGGGGCTAAACAAGAACAACTGTAATCTCTCATATCTTGCTTAGAATATACAGGTTGACATCGACGCGAAAACTGTTCTGTGATTCTGAACCACCCTGCGGTGAAATTTTTCGTCGGTTATTAAAAAAAAGTTCCATACATTTTGACCGCGTAGGTATTGCACTTTTCTATGAAACAGCAGATTTTTTGTTGTATAATAGCTTGGACAGAATGTGTGTGTAAAATGTATTCTGGAGACAATTCTAAATAATCCAAGCTCATATAATTTCTAAGAAAGCCCAATATAAAACAAAATTTTCCATCAATACCACTAGCATATAAACAAGGATAAGCCTGCCCATTATTTCCAAAGACCTCGCTTAAATTATCATTGATCTGTATTCAAACCACTTTGGTACGCGTTCACAAGATCACAAGGTCTTATTTTGTTTGCATCTCCCGAACATTTAACAAGAACAACTGAATATTGATGAAGCTTAGTATCTAAGACGAATCTCGTATCAAGATGAGAAGAGAAGAAGAGACATTACATTACGTTTCTATCTTACGTGAAGCGTTGAGCAATTGCCTAAAAATATTAGACGAATTATTCAAACTTCTATTTATTTATTTATTTAACCATTTATGTACCTATACAGATAAAGGAGGAGCTCGTGGGTAAGTAATAACAGCCGCACGGGTAGATCCATCAGGTTAAGCTACGATTGCAGGGGTTGGTCCGTGGATGGATGACCATCTTTACATACCTACCATACAAAAATAAATTAAGTACTTAAAGTTATAAACAGCGTCAATATATAGTACTTAACCTACGGTTCTATTGTAATATTTTGTAATTTCTACTAGTCCAGTAATTCTGCCTGTCTGAGTTTTATAAGATTAAATTCAGATTATTTATTTATTATTAAAATATTGGTATTCAGCTGCAGCCGGTTAGACTGGAAGCCAACCTCAACATGGTTGCAAAAGGTTTGGCAGATGATGATATTTATAAACAGACAAGAAGAAATGAACAGAACACACCGAGGATGTGCGTTTTGTTTGTGCAGAATAAACAATTGGCTGCATTTGAATATTTATCAGAATGGTTACTTACCCGATGAGCATTTTACGTTCGCTATATTTTCACTCAAATTGTACTGTATCTGTCAGCATTTCATATGAATATATCAGAGAAGATAAACTACAAAGCATTTAAAAAAATACCAACACTCTTTGGAATGCCATACAAATTGTTAGTAATTTTTTACCAACAGCGTTCAATCATGTAATCATGTTTCCAGTATTTAATCATTCATCCAACGAACTCTTGAATAATAAATGGAACAAAACGTTTCATTTGCCGATCACTACTCGCGTTACCCTTGGGATCAAGAGTGAAATATTCCTCTTCGTAACATCTCTATGGATCAATAGTTGTGATTTGAATATCACGCGAGGGATCGAACAAAAGTACATATTATTTCAGCGAATTTGATTCTTGATATTGTTCCCTTTTGAGAAATACAAAGACAGTTTTTCGACAAAAAACAATTGCCTTCCGGGTTTTATAAGCCTGAGGGAACTTGGGTTTTTTCAAACGATTGATGTTATTTCATTTACAAAAGAAATGTTGGTTGTTCAAGATAAATCCGCAGCGATAGGTGAGCCGCTTGGGGTTAAAAAAACAGTTGGATATTTTTGCAAAGAACCATGTTGGTTTTTTTTGAGGATATAGACATTTTATTTACATCAATAGGTAGATGAGACCGTGATTAATGTTCAATTGTTTTCTTGCATAGTTACCTCATTTTGAGATCATATATTTTGTTTGTTACTTGTGTTATGCTATGTATGACATAATACTACGACTGGTGTTTTATGGAAGTTAAAATCAGCAATGATTTGTTTTATGTGGGTTGCACTTGCATATTTGGTACTACTTAGTATTTATGTTGACTAAAAAAATTAAAGAAATTATTAATTGTTCTATGTTGTTGTATCACGATGTTTCTATACTGGAAATACAATTTATATACCTAGCTGGCTTGTCAGATTTAGCCTCTGTTTTTTACAATAGGTATCTGTTTACTCAAAATTCATCATTTAGCAACAATCGTATGCCTATCGATTGTTGCTAAATGATGAATTTTGAGTACTGGCAACAGAAACACAAAATCAATCTGCCTAGCCTTTTCCCAACTATGTTGGGGTCGGCTTCCAGTCTAATCGGATGCAGCTGAACACCAGTATTTTACACGGAGCGAATGCCTGTCTGACCTCCACAACCCAGTTACTGGGTTTTTTTTTTTTTTTGGGTGGGAAATCATCAAATGACTTCTCCCGCTCTGGGCAGAGCGAGAGGGTGTGTCAGACTTTTACTGACTAAAACCCACCCGTGTTCCTTCCGTTGCCTGTGTGCCGGGGCCGCGATATCCCTTTCAGACAAACCCGCAACCCCAGCAGGCATTGGTCTTTCGACCCCGTCGGTTGGTGCTGACAGTTACTGGGTAACACTATAACCCCTTGGTGGAACTGGTTGTCAGACTTTTGGGCTTCTGACTATCCATAACGACTGTCAAAGATCTATGAATGACAGCCGGGACCAACGGCTTGGAAGGGTCTCGATATTTAATGGATCGTCACCCATCCACGAATCGACCGCGGCAACCGTAGCTTAACCTTCGATCAACCCTTGCTGCTGTTATTATTTAGCCACGAGCCCCTCCAACAGAAACACAAGGTCAAATATTTACATCTTTTCAGTTCTAATAATGCGTTTTTCTCAGTAAACTTTTTTAGTACCGACGAAAAGGAAGTTTCGTAGTTTTGTTTAAAATAAATCAATCAATTCAATAAGTTTTCTTTTATTGCTCGGATGTTATTCTTATGTTATTTGTATGTGTGTTTATAAGAAGCCAATGTAACGTGTGAGTCATTGACTAAGGTCAGAGCATAATGAAATTTATGTACTAGGTATATTCGTGTATCTGGATGTAGTAATATGTAGCTTTACCATTTAAATCTGGTTTTAATATTATATATAAACATATCTTCTAGGTGTACCAATATTGTATCACATTCCCGAGGCTGTGAAAATAGAGAAAACTAATTTTTCCGAATATGAGACCTAGCAAGATCGATTTTTACCCCCGTAAACCCCTATATAGCAAATTTCATCGAAATCATTAGAGCCGTTTTCGAGAACGTAATTACAAATATATATACATAAACAACATAACATCACACCTTGTCTTCCCCGAAGGGTTGGGCAGAGATGTACCTATAGCAGATACAACCACATTTCGCCAGTTATGTTTAAGTCCCATGTAATAGGGGCGAGTCTATTACAAATATATAGATATATACAAATATTGCTCATTTAATAGTACAGGATTCCCATTTATATCAGTATCCCTGTTACGGCAAAACAATACTTTTTGTTGAAAAGCAGAGTTCTTTCGCTTTGATGTTTTGAAGAAAAAACAGAAAATATTGTTTTTTGCCCCTAATATGAGTCATACAAAAATAAATGATACAATTGGGGAATATTCATCCGCGCAAAGCAGCCATTGCTCAGCATAATGCTGCTATACGTGTGAATATCCCAATATAATTTAAATAAGAAACTGAAATTAATTTAAACGTAATATGCCATCCAAAATAACCCAAAGCCTCCACACTACCCTCATCTGTCCACTCTCAAACGTGTCCATTTCATAAATTTGTCATCACAAAGTCCAGTATACACTCTAAAGGTGACTCCACAGGTTGTCTCCGATCTATCCTCGCTAGTCATTTGTGATTCAATGAGTTGTCTGGAACTCTGTCCTCTGGCACGACAGTGGATCAATTGACGAGATTGCTGTTTTGCATAAGCTCGGATGTTACGTCCGGTTTTGTTTAGAAAAGATGCTGGGAACTGAATTTGTTTTGTGACTTTATTATTCCTTATGCTGCGGCCGCATTTGCGTCTATAGTGACAAAGCAATGTGTGCCGAAGCTTCGTATGTTTTGCTTGCTTAAAAGTTATCGCGGTAATACGGTGGTCACATTAGCGGCTTCGCCACGTTTATTATGTACCGCCACCCGGGCGATAAGTGCTACGCAGCCCGAACTATTGCGATGATAACCGATAATGGTTGGTTACATCTGCGTGTATCGTATCACCGTGTGCAGCTTCGTCACGATGGACGCAGATGCGGCGGCAGCATAAAATAATCCAACAACAATACTGTTCTTTTGGGTGAGGTCCTTGAAAGAAGTTTGGTGTATATTCGCAAACGACACGTGTATGTATGGACGAAGAAGATGGAATATCTAAGAATCGTGGGCTGTTCTGTAATTTTTTCCAACGTCAGACACAAGTTTTCGTATGTCCAATGATCCAATAGCAGTAATTTACATACGATTTGTTCGGAGTAGTACTTTCTTTAGGGGGTCGGGGTTAAGTATCCATCATAACGGAATTGATGCCTAGAATGGTACGTTACAATTAATTGAACAGTTAGTAAACGTAGTTTTAAAAGTAAGTAATTAGCACATCGACATAGGATCAGGAGTCGACATAGGATGGACATAACATTATGGGGTCATCGGATGTTAAAGGTAGCCAGCCATTTGAACATACATTTATTATTATTATATTGGAATACCTACAATAGTTCATCTAGTATGTAGTAGGATTAAGTCTGTAGTTTATATTTACAAGTAATACAAGTTATCCTGATAACTTAGCAAGGGTGCAAGTTACGACAACTCCTAGTGCTATATTCACAATTAAGTCATAATGTAATTAACATTACATAGCTGTATTGTTGATACGAATAAATACTATTATTATTTATATAAACATTTCAGACTAAGTATTGTATTTATTTTACTTTATATTTTGTTTTTGTGACTGCACTATATGCTGCACCGGTTAATGTCATCACGTCAATGCCAGCAGTCGCTGAAAACCAGCGCTGGGGCACTGTCTCGCATAGGGTCGCAGCATTATGCTGAGCGTTGGTTATTTTGCGTGGATGTGACGCATATTTTCCCCTAAATTGTTCTTTTCGTGTATTTGTTCTTTCTTTGCGTCATGTTTTCCGCTAATATACGTATTTTCTTTCTTTTCCCGACTACCCAAAAGGCGCATTACTCTAGTATAAAAATACATACAATGCCAAAATTAATATTTTTTCTCGCTATTATTATATGGGACAAGCTTATCGCCCAGTCCTGTGCCATAACTATCTGACATTACAACACACAATATAGGATGCCATAAAGACCTAGCTTAACAACGTACAATAGAAAGGAGGCCATGTGTTATATTCCTAGATAGTGTGCTAATAAAGCCTAGACGATAAAAGTTGGATAAAAATAAAATAAGTAAATGTAGGGCCGGCCATAATCTGTTAGTTCTCGGTGAAGGTAAACAAGGTAAAGCTGTGCGCAGCATTGGAAATATAGCGTATGGATGGTATAAAAGTTTTCTTAACCTTTTTTGTGGCTTTCCAAGGCCGAGATTAGCATACAATTTAGCGGCTCAACATGACAAGGTAGCCGCTGGGGCTTTTTAGTTTCTACTACTGGTGTGTTGTTACACTCCCTCGATTATTTTGTAGTACTTTTTAAAACAACCTCATTATCATAATAATTATTAAGAAGATAAGCAGTAGCGTCTGTCTATTGTCTAAAAAATAAATAAAAAAAATAAGTACTTTGTACCTACAGCAAAATTATGTTCTTTTAAACGACTATGAAGTCGCAGGCATTACAACTACATTACATACATTATGAATCCTACTTTAAATATTTATCTAAGCTTCACACCAATCTAAACTAGTCCTAACATACAACTTATATTGTGTCACTTGAATGATCAAATACTGGACATGTTAGTACTGTTTCAATATTTTCTTTTCCCATACACGTTATTGAGAGCTGATGTTTGAACAGATTATCTTTGATATTGTCACGTGAAGGAAAAAATCGTGTGGCAAAATTTCAAAGACAAGTGACATCCGCCAACGTGCACTCGGCCCGCGTGGTGGATTATGGCCCACTCCCTCTCACAGAGAGGACCCCTGTGTCCCAGTAGTGGGAACATTATAGATAGACTGATTATGCTATTGTCACGTGGTTCAATGTCATGGGATATTATTTATTCTCTTTGCGATTGTTTTACCTTCGACTATGGAGAGGTAATAAATAGATTATATGAAAATAACGGGTGTAAAACGATGCTAAGAGTCGTTTATACTCCGCGTGACTGTGATCATTTTCAGGGGCACCCTAGGGTAGGGATACCCGAAGGATGCCAAAGGGAACCCTATTACTAAGCCTCCGTTGTCAATCTGTCTGTCAACAGCCTGTATCTCATGAACCGTAATAGGTAGACAGTTGAAATTTTCACAGATTGTGTATTTCTATTGCCACAATAACAAAAAAAACACAATAAATAAAAAATAATTACGGGGGTCCTGATACAATAAAGGTTATATATTTATATTGATTGCTTGTGGCTCAGTAATAACAGCGGCACGGGTCGATTGATCAGGTTAAGCTACGCTTGCCGCGGGTGGTCCGTGGATGGGTGACCGTCTTTACATACCAAGACTCCTCCGTGCCTCGGAAAGCACGTTAAGCCGTTGGTCCCGCTGTCATTTGAAGATCTTTGGCAGTTGTTACGGGTCGTCAGAAGCCCGAAAGTCTGACAACCAGTCTTACCAAGGGGTATCTTAGTACCCAGTAACTGGGTTGTGGAGGTCAGATAGGCAGTCGCTCCATGTAAAATACTGGTATTAAGCTGCTTCCGGTTAGACTGGAAGCCGACCCCAACATAGTTGGGAAAAGGCTAGGCAGATTGATGTACTAAACCTTTCGAGTGCGAGTCAGACTCGCACCTAACCGGTTTTTTTCAAATCATACCTGGTTACAGGGATATTGTAGGTGAGTTCCACTTTTGTCGCGAAAAATGTTTTAATTGTTATATGTAACTTAACTTTAATTACCCCCACAACTCTTGTACCGTCGCATGCACCCATAAGCTCAATGATATGCATGCGTTACATTGGGCCCTGCCGTAAACAGTGACACCCTGGGTAGTTAAGAGGATATTTCCTGGGATATTACAGAGGATATTACAGGAATACAGATCTGCGTACCTAGTTTAGGAGCCCGAAAAGCTGACTATAATTTTAAACTTGGTAGTCAATTGATTCAGGTGTGACTTTACGGAAATCCATTATAAAATACAATAGACGACGTATATTTGGTAACCTAATACGCTTAACTGTTCTTAAAGAGTCCTAAAGAACCCTGTAAGAAATCGACATGAGTTTCACCTCTCAACGAGGCATCCTCAGGATGGCGATTGACTTTATGCGAACCAACGTGTGGACACATCAAGTTTCGAGAGCAGTATGAGCCACTTTGCAGCGCATAGCGCTACGGTTGACGTGTCCACACGTCGGGTCCGGGTTCGCAACAAGTCAATCGCCATCCTGAAGATGCCTCGTTGAGAGGTGAAACACGTGTCGATTTCTTACAGGGTTCTTTATGACTCTTTAAGAACAGTTACGCGGATTAAGTTACTAAATATACGTCGTTTATTGTTTTTTTTTAACTTGGTAGTACAACCCTTTGTTTTGATGTGCTATGTACTGCGTTGTTGTTTTTTATATGTACTAATAATCCTACACCTATAATGACATGGTGATAATGGTAATGCGGACAACCGGCCATTTTGCGATCTAAGGGCATATGCCCAAAGTTCGTTTCCGTTTGATATTTCATAGTATATTGGTGTAAGTCCTTTGAGGGTTGACATATGTAGTTCCAGCTGCTTTCTCCAAGAAATCGTTTCCGAGAAAAATAATTTCGCGAAAAGAACATTTCTGTTTCCATTTCCATCGGGTATTAAATCAATTTGAAAGAAAAACCAATCTAAGAATTTTATTAAGAAACTGTCGATGGATGTATTCGTCGTTTTTCTTAATATCCTGGCAACGGAAGTAATTCTCTGAGCGTGCCATAAAAAGGAAGTTTTAATTAAAAGAAAATCACTACTGGCGATGAAAAGAATTTTCTTTCAGAAAGTACTCTACTTTACTTTTATATGGAGTTCAAAATTTTTTTACTGTTCAAAAGTATTTAATTACGCAGCTTTTTAAAACGGTGTCAAAAAGAGACAACATTTGGTTTCATTCGTACTTTTCTCTAGTTTGAACTAGATAGTTAGATGGCGCAAAACGACTCATAGTAAGAAAAGAGGTAGTTTGATTTTTATTGGCAGTGTACGTGTAGCTTGCGGGACTCTATCGGATGAAGTCCCTATCAGAAAGAGTGCCGCTAGTGGCGTTGCCTCGGCCCAGCTAAAGTGCCGTAAGCATTGCATTGTTATTGTCACTGAGTCACTGTCACTTGTTATTTTGTTTGATTGTTGAGGTTAGTTCGCTGTAAAACACCACATTCCCTAAACATTACATTCTCTTGTGGCTAAACTGACCCTAGCACTTGCCGGCTGCAGCTGCCGCCGCGGTATCGCTCGCTTCGCTCGCTCGGGTCGTGCGTTGTGCGATCACAGTTCTAACCTAACCTACCTTTCAGCCATTTTCATTTGCTACTTAATATTTCGTAAATTCAGTCATTGTAGTGACTTTTGAAGTCATTATCTAAAATATATACGATCAATCAATACAAAGGGCAGCGAACTAACCTCAGCTATCAAACAAATAACAATAGCTTACGGCACTTTAGCCGTGCCGAGGTAGCGCCACTATTATGCCGCAAATAGCGGCACCTTATCCGATAGGGATAAAGCGGCACTATATACATTTCCAATTTTTATTTATCTTTAATAATCATGAATAACATCAACGTTCTGTGCAGTAGGTACTGTAGAGGCTTTAAATGTTATGGCTTTCTTATCCAACCGCCTCGAATATAATAAGCTATTATGCAGAAATTTTAACACTATTTTATATTTAGAAGAATCGACAAAAGGGAAGGGAGTCAGTTCGGGCAGTCTAGAGGTATAAAACGAATTATTTTAGGAATCCTTTCTCTGCAATTATTTGTTTTATTCGAGAAGCTTAGAGCTTACGATCCTTATTGTACCTAGGTTAGGTAGGGATCCAGTCTTGACATGGCAATATTGCCAAAATAAATGGCAAAACAGTATAAAATTAATAACTTTTTGATTAATTTAGCCATGTTCTTTCATAATTTATAAATTTCGTAAGACATTTATGCATGTTCTAAAAGCTTCGTGTGTTCAAAACTAGTCGGGCAAACTAAATTATTAAGAAGGCCAATTACTGTATTTAAAATCGTTCAAAATCTAGTGGCAATCTCATTTCGGGAACAATCTTTGTCGTCAAATACTCGTCAAAAATCTAGGTAAATTTGGAGTATTTTTGACAACATAGATTGAGACTCAGGTTAGAATGCGAACGTACCTAAAATACAAGAATTGCCCCTCAGATACTTTCTTACCTAACTTCCTTTGTTTTGGAAACCACGCAAAAATCTCATTCTTACTGAATTAAAGAGCAGTAGGTCCAAGGTTCGAACCCAGACAGGCACTTTACTTTGTGTACATTATTTCATCACCACAGTTCTCAAAACGGTGAAGGAAAACATCGTGAGAAAATGTGCTTGAACCAAAAATTCAAAGACATGACATCCGCTCAAGTGCACTCGGCCCGCGTGGTGGATTATGGCCCACTCCCTCTCACCGAGAGGATGCCTGTGTCCCAGTAGTGGGAACATTGCTACTGAATTAAATACCACAAACTGCTATCTTAAAACCAACCATTCACTTGCTGTACCATTCATTTGGCCGAACAAACACACAAAGCCAAGCTTTCTAGGCCAGTCCAGTCCTTTGACACAAAACTCCGCTTTCTTCAGTAAATTCAGGCTGTATTCAAGCTTTAGATTGTACAAAGGCGGCACAGCTACATGCTCATTACGTTTTCAGTGGGGGAAGCTCGTACGTGCTTTGGTAGATTACTTGGTACTGTGAGCAAAGAGATAAGTATGTCGGCCAACTTTGTATGCTTTTCGCAGAGTGCGTGTGGTGAATGACTCAGTTGCGTGTGCACTCACACTCAGACCAGCTTTATGTAACATATTTTCGTCTAATCTGTTTTACTTTGACAGTACGACAGCATTCATTGCGTTATTTACTTTACAATGCCTTTGCTCGAAAAGAGCGTTTTCGAAGCAGTCAATTTGTGCGGAAAGTGTCACTTTTTTTCACTAGTGCTTTTTACTTTTCTGTTTTTTTTTTAATTTTTGACGCCGTCGTCAGCCCGTCTCGTCTCAGAGATTTTATTATTTCAGAATGATGATGATGACGATGGCGATGATTATGACAATGGTCAAAATCAAAAAGTCGAAGTCAAAGCTAAAGTCAAAGTCAAAGTCAAAATCAAAGTCAAAGTCAAAGTCGAAGTCGAAGTCGAAGACGAAGTCGAAGTCGAAGTCGAAATCAAAATCAAAATCAAAGTCAAAGTCACGAATTTTGTTTTTATCATTTATATACGTCGTGGTATGTTAGATGTTACACGTCGCAGGCGTCTGTCGTAAGGCTCGCTCGTTTGTTTTTTTATTTCCTCGCACAATGCATAGTAAAACGTTGTATGATACACGTGCGTAAGATGATTTGAAAGGAAATCACCTACCTTCCGCACTTATAGCATAAATAACTATTGTAGAGCAGTTTTTTTTTCCAACATATGAAGCAATGAATAAGCAATATGTTCCAAAACTATTCAAATTGTGATTGGTCGTGCATTACGCAATTAGAGTGCTGTTCTGTGTGAGAATGTTTTACGTAATGAGTTAGCTGGTGGTGTTGAATCAAACTCAAACTCACAGCATATATTTCAATTAAACCATTTACAGGCACTTTCAAAATTTCAAGGAGTCGGTCAGTCAGAAATATCAAGCTAGTTGCCCTTACACTGCATGGACAGTATGTTAATATGCAAACGATCTGTTTCATGCCTATAGTGATGTTATAAACTTGCCTGCATACCTAGCTCTTTTGCCGTGACGTAAATGCGCTGTGTTTGCGCAGTTAATAAAGACATCTTGTGCAGTGTGCCAGGATTAGTTCTAGATTTATGTGAAAGGAATGTGGTTGTAGGCATTAACCATTAGGTCACCTCTGCCTAATCCCTCGGGGAGTTAGGTTAGGAGTTAGTCAGGAATTGTCTGTTTGATATGCTCAACGAGATACAGGCTGCTAGCTAGCAATTATTATGTAAATTCTTGAGATGCATCAAGAGACCGACCGTCGCAACCGTATTGTTCTCACGCAATTACACTCCATTGTAATTAACGTCACGTTGGTCTAATGTCGCAAGCGCTTCTGCTGAGCATGAGGTCCTGGATTCGATTCCCAGGTCGGGCAAAGCGTTATTGGTTTTTCTATAAGGAATTTCTCAGTAGCAGCCCGGAGTCTGGATTTGTGCCCGGTTGATGGCAATAGGCTCGCCACCTATTACACGGGACTTAAACATAACTGGCGAAATGTGATAGGGTAACAAGGCGTGTTGTTATATTTTGTAATTAACGTTTCCAGTGACCAAATTAGCCTGGGTTAAGACATTTCACATTAGGAAACGTATGTAGGCAGACGATGAGATGACCAAGTGTAATTTTAACCTATATTATAACTAAATACTAGCTTTCGTCCGTGAGATAGGAAATTATGTCACTGGAACGTACTACCGGAATAAAAAGTATATATTAACCAAGGTTATAAAGTACCTGTGTGCCAAATTTTATTCAAATCCGGTCAGCCGTTTTTGCGTGATTGAGTAACAAACATCGAAATATACAAACTTTCACATTTATAATATTAGTAGGATTAGGATAGTAGGATTAGGATAGTAGGATTAGGGTAGTAGGATTAGGATAGTAGGATTAGGTTAGTAGGATTAGGATAGTAGAATTAGGATAGTAGGATTAGGATAGTAGGATTAGGATAGTAGGATTAGGATAGTAGGATTAAGATAGTAGTATTAGGATAGTAGCATTAGGATAGTAGGATTAGGATAGTCGGATTAGGATAATAGGATTAGTAGGATTACTTTGTTTGATGACTAGATTGCTGGCGTCGTACAGGATAATAGAAATAGAGACCAATTCCGGACATTGCCTTCAGCGAACCTCGGGGTGTGAATGCATGAGAACGATGCTTTAAGTACTTTTAAAATAAATGCTTTCTAAAAAGTCATTTATTCAAACTAGTCTGAAAATCAGCCCTTTTCGAATGTCAAAATTGCTTAAGAAAGTCCCCCAAAAGGCCCGTTCTTCACTACGTCCTAGTGCTTTAGCTCGGAAGAAGAAGTGTCACAACAAACTATCCAGCAGCACAGCTGTCTGTTTAGTTAAATAAACTTGATTCTATACAATAGTGTGCAAAATAATTTACATTACGCAACATGTCTTTTGCATCATATGCTGTTTTGTAAATTTTAGTGAGTCTTGAAGTGTAGACGGTACAGTCATGCAGTTACTTCATGTCTATAGTAACATAATATATATTGTAAACAGAAAATAATTTATGTATACTATACATACATTTCTTTTTCCATTAGCATCAATATATCGCCATTGATGGATCACGGGCAAATTCATATTTTGATGGAAAATGATCGGGAATTGTGGTGTCGCCCATTATCGGTATAATTTTATCATATATTATTAATTTATTTCCTTTTCTGTTACATCTGTCACCGTATAATTATGAAGTTCGTTGGCTTATAATCTATCGATATTATTTCCATTTACAATTTAAAGCATTATTTTTCGTAAGTAATCTATCCATGGGTAATCGGCAAATTGAGAACTAATATCAAACTTGCTTGTGACGTAACGCCCCTCTTTTTTTTTTGAGGGTGGGAAATTATCAAATAATTTCTCCCGCTCTGGGCGGAGCGGGAGGGTGTGTCAGACTTTTACTGACTAAAACCCGACCGTGTTCCTTCCGTTGCCTGTGTGCCGGGGCCGCGATATCCCTTTCGGACCAACTCGCAACCCTGGCAGGGACGTAACGCACCGTGCGTTAATATTAAATAGTCTACATAGCTGTGAGCAACTTGGAAGTAGTTCACAATTTCACCCAATTCACCATTTTTTGACAGTTTACAATCCAACGGAAAGAATATCGATACACGGACGATACGATGACATATCTATAACATGGGTAGTAACAGTATATTTCCGTTGTTTCCTGGAACAGTTGGGCTACTACTTATCTTAAAAAGCAACTGTGGGATTATCTCAAGGGGATGGGTAGAATCGTCTTCTCATTTCTTATTAATATCAACTTACAGCCTGCGGTCACCATCTACATAGTTTAATAAGCCAAATATAGATGGCCGCACCCTACTCCGCTCCGCTCCGTACTAAAGTACGGCTTACAGTGCATTCATCGCGGAGTGGGGCGCGTCTTCGTGGATGGCGGCACTATCAGTAATAATATGATAACTATTCTAAAAATTATTTCTTTTAGCTGTATTGATCAGGTTCATTTGATCTTTGTTTTGTTGATCTCGTCCACTAATCATCTACCGTCTTCAAACGAAATAGTATTTGGCAATAGATATCGTAATGGAAAGACTGTATTTTGTTCAAAACTTTCCAACATACCTAAAATGGCGAACCATTACAAGTAAGGGATATTTTCCTTAACCCGGAGTATAATAAACATTTGGCTTACAAAGATAAACATCCCTATCAAAACGACTCTTTATAAATCCCGAACCCCAACGCTATTCAACTAACTTTGATTAATACAAATATTACGTCAGTTGAAACTCGTTGAGTTAAACTTTCAGTTAAACTTTAACCCGTTTATTCAATCCTGGGATCTGTTAGTTTCATCACGGCGGTATTAAGTTGCATCTATGCGACGCTGGTAAGGTTATCTTGGGCGTATGGTTAATGGTAAAAGCGGAGAACGTTTATGAAATCAAAGGCAATGAAAGAAATGCTTGTAGTTCGGTTTTTATATGGTCAAATGGTTTTAGTTTTGGAGAAAGTTTGAAAGCAAAGCGATCTTTGAATGCTGTTATTAAAATACTAAGAGTATTTAAATTCTTGCGTGATAAAGAATACGAAGAGGCTGCATATTTTTGAAACTGTTTATACGTTTTGAAACTTTGCCTACTGTATTTCGTTCTGTTTGGAGAGTATTGCTCGACTTTCTAAACCTACATCATGTAATATGTAGTTGATTTAAGTACCAAGAGGTTGAATTTTCTACTCTCGCAGTTCCATGTTTGAATTTTACAAAATGGAAGCTTTTATATTGCGAGTAGGTACCTATTTATAGTGTAGGTAACCGGTTCAGATTTCGACTGTTTGCTCAAGTTCAGTTTGGTGTCCTATAATACCAGCTATATATTCTATATCTATGTTTGTAGTCCGACCAGGATAGCCAGTTTCTTTAGTTTCATCATCATCATCATTGGCAGTCTTGTTCCACCTACTGCTGAGTATAAACCTCCTCCCTTTTGTGCCATGTTTCCCTGGTCTGTGCGAGTCTCATCCAGGTCATCCCTGCGATCTTTTGTAGGTCATCCACCTACGAACCTGGGGGTCTACTCTCTCAGTCCGTCAACGAAGATACGGGCCCGTCCGATAGTATTGTGGCGGCATCTACAATCGCCACATGCGAACTACGCATCAAAGACCTGATGTCACACAACGACTTCACACACATCCTGCATCGCGCAATTAGAGTTTACCGCGCGATGGACATATATACAATCTCCCTACTTCAACCTCTGGGCAGTTGCCCGCCAAACACGACATCCGTCTGGTCGGAGGATCCTCCCTTTTCTATGGTGGATGAGTGAACTTTACACCCTGTTCCTCATGCCCCTAAAGTATTAGATCCGTTAAAACAAGTTTCAAATTCAATTTTCGAACGGGCTAATACATATTGGGAGTAGAGACAACTGTGAAAGCGTGTTCTATTCTTTGTTCGGGCCCCGAACTAATCATATATCCGTAAGTAATATAGTGAGTGGTCCGTCACTTCGGCCTTATCTATGGAATTAATGCTTAGGGTGTAGACCCGCTGTTCGCGGGAAAGTACGAAAGGGATACCGTTGCCCCTGGCAACGTACAGGCAACTGAACGAACACGGGTGGGTTTTAGTCAGTAAGAGTCTGACACGCCCTCCCGCTCCGCGCAGAGCGGGAGAAGTTATTTGATAATTTCTCAAACTCAAAAAAAAAAGGGTGTAGACCCGCTGGCTTTAGTTAACGTACGTTTAAAGCCGAACTTACATTACCAAAATAGTTGCGCAAACTAAGTTATTCATTGATAGTTTCACGTGTAAATATTTTTTTTTTACATGTGAAACTATCAATAATTATATAAGTTTGCGCAATTAGTTTCGTAATGTAAATTCGACTTAATTCTCGTAATGTCATGATATTATTTCGTTCAAGTTCTTCCCACTTGCACCCAACAACAAGTTTATACTGATTACTTGTACAGATTTCAATCAGAGCCCGAACATTGTTGATTGTGTGTTACTGGAAATGAGGGCGACCGATTGAGCCGCTTCTTTCATTTAACGACCGCTTAGTGTTACTAGTATGAGTCCCCCTTTATTATCTCGTTGATGTTTAAAACCTTTTTGTGGGTATGAGTTTCAGTGTGCCAGTTACTTGATATACTTTTGTTTTTTGAAAGAACAGTGGTCTCAGTTTCTCTCTGTAATTTCTATCGATAGAGCTCTCTTAGCAGTATGTTAATCTGTTAAATACTGAATTTTCTGATTGTACATGGATCTAGAGCTTTGGAAAAAAGGTTTGTCGAAGCTTGGTTAATGATATTTTTGCTGATGGGCAATCATAGCTGTACCGATTCCTCGACATAGTTATGTAGACCTCATCTAGTTTTTCAAATATCATTGACATGTGAAGGAGTGAATGCGCAAGAATCAACTGCGATGTTTTAAGGTAATTTTTTTCAAATAAATAGTTTTTTTTTAATATCCTATGCAGTTTTGTACACTTTAGTGGGTTTTGAATCGAGACGGTACAGTCATGCAGTTACTTAGAAGAAAGAAAGAAAGAAAATACGTTTATTTGCGATACACATGACGCAAGGTAAGAATAAAACACGAAAATAAACAGTTTGGGGGGAAACATGCGTCACATCCACGCAAAACGGCCATCGCTCAGCATAAAGCTGCGACCCTATGCGAGACAGAGCCCCAGCGCTGGTTTTCAGCGACAGCCGGCGTTGACGTTATGACGTCAACCGGTGCAGCAGAGAAAAATAACAAAAGACTTCATGTTTATAGTAATGTATATTATAAACAGAATATACTGTATGGCTAAAAGTCTCTTTTTCCCACTATACACTGTCAGTATAAAGACGTCGATATATAATATTGTTAGATTTCATAATGTGAGCAAATTAAAACAAAAAACTCCCACATTATGCATACTAATAAAGAACATTTTTACGAAACAAATACACTCAAAAATCACCTTTAAACACAAAACTCCAACACCAGGAATATGGATAGTACAAGGTCTTAACTGCCTTCAGTTAGGACCTTGTGCGGAAGAAGAGCTATTCAGTTTGAGGCCATCTTTTTAATACCGAAACGAATAAGAGATTCTTCATTGGTGACAATTTTTAAGAATAGGTTAAACTTGTTTTTGGCTAACCAACAATAATACATCATTACTCACTCGATCGTATTTGTACGTATTCGATAGATCGAACGACAATTATGTTTATTACATAAGATATTTTGTTTAGTTTCTCATAATTAAGCGAACTACGAGTATGTATGTATTTTTTAAGAAATTTTCTTTAAATCAACAAAATTCGAAAATACAAAATTCAGGCTGACTAATCCAAGCTGTAACGTTCCTTTTGAGTAGCTGAGCGCTTTTGATGGAAAATTAATTGGCGTGTCTTGCCCGTCTATTTGAAATTAACTAGTATCTTTCTTGGAGGGACTGAATCATTGTTCTCCTACCTCATATTCTCGCTCTCTGAAAAATCTGAGTAATAGAAGACCTTGGTAAAGTGATATTCTATCAGCAGTAACGTTGATGGAGTATTCAAAAATGTATTGGATTGACATAAGCTACCGCGATGCTACCGAAAAGAGGATCGGGCCGAAGGTGGAAGCGAGCTAGACTCGTAATCCTCAATCACAGAGGAACTGGCTATCTTGCCTCTATGTCGAAACACAACAATGTTGTTAACTTTATTGTTATCGACAGACTTGGATAAGGTGGTAGTAGCTAACCAAACCGAGCAGAAGTTGTTGCCGCCGCTGAGAATCGAGGCCGGGACTTTCTGGTCTGAGACAGGTTTTACTATTAGACCACAGATGTGGTTGAAAATACGAACCGTTTATAGAAATAAGAACCGTTTTGAAAGCGTTTGCCAATTGTATAAGCCCTCTCGGGTCACCCATAATTAATTATTATGCTTAAATGGTCGTGTCTACCTTTAATATTTATTCATTTTAAATGAAAACCCGAAGGAGCGGCTCTTGCCTGTTTAGTAACCGTTGAAATGATTTATGAAGTGTCAAAATTTACGCGCGAAACGAGGGGTGGGAAGTCCTGCTTCTGTTATTTATTCTGGATTTAGTTGTAAGTAGGAGAATTATAAAGGAATCCGTTTTCTTAACTGCTGAGATTTAAAATTATTATAATTTTAAATCTCAGCAGTTAAGAAAACACGCTTGGTCAACAAAGATTATTCTGTATGATTATTGTGTATAATGTATTGTAATATGTAACCGACTTTGAAGTATTGTGAACATTAGGGGATCCTGCCGTTTGACCGAAAAGATTTTGCCCAAATTTCACTACCCAAACAAATTGTATCAACCTTTTTTTATACCAATGCAATGTTTGGAATGATTTTAGTACGCACATTTTCATTTGATCAAATTTTTACTTGGCAGAATATTATCAAGGATAATGTCATTTAGCCATTTGGTCTTTAATCAAATGATTTATTACAGCAAACAATCTTTAGACAAGAAACGTTTGGTCAGTTAGTTATGGAACTAGTTAGAATAGGTTAATTTATCTAAAAAAATGGTTAGGTTAGGTTAAAACTATGACCTCCTACGCACAAGCCGAGCGAGCGAAGCGAGCGGTGCCGCGGTAGCGGCCGGCGAGTGCCAGAAACGACTAGATTATATAGAAAAAAAATATGGAAAAATACAGGCTAACCTGAACTGAACTAGTTAGATGAGATTAATTATTTAAAAAAATGCTACTAACTAAAAAAAAATACTACCAGAATAGTTAATATTAATATCTCCTTTATTTCATTTATATACATATAATTTACATTTTTAAATATTTTTATAAAAAGAAAAGGGAAAACAAAAACATTAAAAAATATAAAAAATAGTAGTCCACCGGTATCGGGAACAGGGTCCAAGCTACCGGCGGTCAGGGATCCAGAGAGAGGAATCTCCTAACGATACGCGCCGTGTCTAGAAGTACCGCTTTCTGGATCAAGCCCTTGATCCAGCTGCCTAACGAGAGCCTCCTTAGATGTTGGTCGAGGCTCTTGGCTATTATGCCATTGGCCGTCACGACTATAATATTATTATTACCTGTTTAGAATTTGTCCCAAGTGGAAAAAACACCCTTATAATAAAACGTCTTTATTTTGCGTAAAATGAGTTATTCCAACTGAAATATTTGACTACATAAAAATTGGTAAAAGTACTAGTTGGTAAACAAATTATTGTTTAAATGTTCACTTGCAAAACATTAGGTTTGCGTTACAATTGTTTGTGAAGAGATTTTTTGCTAAGTAATAATTTGGCAAATGAAATTATGCGGATAATTGTTTGGGGAGTGATAATTTGGCAATTTCTTTTCGATGAAACAAGGGAGACCCGTATATTACTGTGTATCGGATAGCATCGGTCTATTCATTTTCAGTTTAATTTCTAATTTTATTTAACATAAACTTCAAAATAATTCCTACATATTAAAAGTCAAAGTCAAATAATTTATTTCCATTAAGCCATTAAAGGCATTTTTGACTGTCAAAATGAAAATAGAAAACCGTATGTTTTACAATATTTTGTATACATTATTATATAACTGTATGTGAAGACGATCTTCTAAATGATTTGCGCCTAGTTGTGTCACATGGTATCAAATACCCGTATTAGGCATTTTTTACTTTCTTTCTTTCCGTATGATCTAGAAGAGCTCTTCATTGAACAATCGTGTTGACTAGTCGTGCTCTATCTTAATCTAGAGAAACATGGCATGTTGTTATCTAGTGCCGCTACTCTTTACAAAATGGTCCTTTTATCCACGTATTTAGTTTAGTGTTAGAAGTTTCCTGTAATGTGAAGAAGGGTTTTATCTTATACCCGGTTTTGTAAACCTAGGCAACAAATATTTAAATCATTTTCATTTTCGCCCGCATTCATTAAGGCAATACATGCCTTAATAGGCGAGGCGAGGCGAGGCGAAAATGAAAATGTAGTATGAACTAATCTATGCTAATGATTAGGCTGCAGTTTTTTGTTTGTTTGTACTAGCGTGTCTCTGGAACTAAAAGTCGGATTTGAAAAATTATTTTTGTATTTGGTAGCCGAATTCTTGAGGAAGGTCGTCATAGGCTGTTTAACATCACGATACGACCATTAGGAGCCGAGCAAAAATAAAAAAAGTCGGAAAGAATGTTAGGCGAATACTAAGCAATAGCGCGGGCGGACGATGCGATGCGACGGGGTGAGACAGATGGCGTGCGGTTGTGTAACCGAAAACTTCCGGTTTCAATAGGTACTTGAAACCGGAAGTTTTCAATTTGTATACTAATATGGATGTTCTAGGATTTGCTCCATCTGTTTCATGCAAATTTATTTTTAGTAGCAAACAAGCGGGTTTCTCTCGCGACCGTGTGTTGATGTTGTCTCCTCTTGATGCGGGATGCCGATGGGCATAAGCATCATCTAAGGCATGACAGGTGTAAGGTACCACACTTGCCACCCCATCACAGAGACAAAACTGAAATGGCTCTTGTGCCTGTAATTACATCTACTACACCCACACGGGAACAAAAAATTTTACGCGGCCGAAGTCGCAGGCAGAAACAGTGACTAATGAATATGGGCATATAATATTTATTTGTATTAAGAGTAGAGTAGCAAAGAGTAAAATATTTTAAAGAAAGAAAGAAAGAAAACGTTTATTTCGACACAGTTCGGGAAACACAAAATAAAAAAACAAACTAAAAGTGGAAGTAATCTTTTGGCAATAAGTGTGTGCCTCACGGCTGCGCCAAAAAGGTTAATTTCAGCATTAATGCCAGACAAATGCTGCCTGACGCTGGTTTTCTAATGAACCCTTATGGACAAGTGACGGGGAGTACAAACAGTTTCAACATACTTAATACATAATTATAATACTTCTAAATACATAAATAAATTAGTAAACAAATAAACGAATTACAAAAATTAAAAATACGAGAACAACAAGAACTGTCGAAGCAAAACCTGTTTTTAGCGATTAGCTGTTTCTGATCTTAGAACGCTAAATGGAATAAATAATCTATTACAAGATTATTGTGGAAAATGTAAATTTTTTGGCGTGGCGACGTGGTGACATGGTGACGTGGTTCCAGAAACTCCTCTAATATTTTCAGATTTGTATATTCTGACCCACCTCAATGAATCACCATGTATACTGACTGACTAATAAATGGCTGCCCTTTGAATACTAAGTTACGTACAGCATAAGGACGGTAGACATATTCAATTTATGTCATCAGATTATAAATTAGTGTTTATAAAGGTAGCCTCACCTGTTCATGGCACGTTATAATGCGTTAAGGAGTGGTGCCGGTCGATTAACAGATATAGACCAGAAGACCCAACCAATCGTCCAATTTTGATATCGTATTTTTGAATGAAATGCCAAAATGTATGGCATTGTAATATTAATTTGATTAAAATTTTGGGATTGTAATATTAATTTAATTAATTTTGAGATTGTTTTTTTTTTTTTTTGCATTTTATGTTGTTTGTAAAGTCCAATTTTGTACGCCATAAATGACAAAAAATTTAGCCACCGCATATTAATTATAAGACCTTCATACTGTACTCATGTTTTACAAAATAAATATTATCTTATCTTATCTTATTCACAGAGTTAAATATTCTTGTTCAAAACCTTTTAGGGGATATTAAACTATCATATATCGTTGAGTCATATATATGCCAATTAAATATAGACATATGATTCATTTGTGAGCTTCAGTATAATATATTTTCCGTATAATTCATATACGATAAAATGTAATATCCCCCTAAAGCCGGTCCAGAGGTGTAATGTAATGTGTATCGTGTAATGTAACGCGAATTCTGAGTGTGGACGGCACTACAAGGATATCATGCAACACTCGGGCTAGCGCTCGCGCTGATCCATCGGCTGTTGGTTTTTAGCGCGGCCACAGTCTCTCGCAGTCGAACAATACCTAAAGGATTCGCATAACTTTTCTATGCCATCCACACAATTCGTATTACATTACACATTACACACGACCCGGCTCAGAATTCGCGTAATATTACATTACACAATACACACGTCTGGACCCGGACCCATGCAGGAATGAAGGCCATGTAGTCCATTCTCAATCTCCTAAAGTTTTGACATACCAAATTAATTCATTTCTGAAATCTATATTTACGTAGAACTTAATAATATGTGGTTCAAATTTTGATAAAGTTCAAACATTGTTTTTCTTGACCTACACACTAAAGTTTGCATCGTTAGTTATTGCAAAAAATAATGATCAAGAGATCCTATCAATCAATCTATCAATTATCGATTCTGCGCAACCTACTATTTTGATTGTCTTATAAGTTTTTCAGAATGTACCTACTGTAATCTTCACATCATCACTAAGCAAGTCACATTGCTAATATAGTACCACCAGGGTAGGAATTAGACGACCTAAATACTATTATAATAATCCCCGTACTATACTTGCGTCTAACCAAATAAATCCTGCCTAAAAAACTTGGTCAATATTCGATTTTCAAAAGCGCCAAATCAAATAAGTAAGAAAGTAAGTTTAATTGCACAAGTCGATTTCCGCAAGCAACTTGTCTCGTTTAAAAAGTTAAACCAAGTGGACTTGCGACTTTTACCAACTTCGAACTGCCTTCAGCAGAAATCTATTAAACTTGCTAGTGAGCAAGTTCAATTTTCAGATTTCTTGAAGTTGTTTAGGTGCAATTTAAAATAATACTTTTTTCGCTGCCGGCGGTTAGGAGTTTTTAATAACATTAAAAAAATGCTAAGGAATTTGATAACTATTTTTATTTAACCAGAATGACAAGGAAAATATTATAAAAAGTCAATTAGAGCGTCCACAAATACCTTTTGGTGCTTGTATGAGATTGACAGGGGGGTGTTGGTAAAAAGTTGTGTGAAATTGTATTGAAATAATGGCGGCTTTAGTTCCAATTTTTGCCACGCGCCAGTAGATCCTTGTACAAAAAAATGGTGATTTAGTGACCAGCATCCGTCAAAGGGGTGACTCTACCTGTCGTACTAAACAACTTTCGCTATGAAGGTAGAATCACCCCCTTGACGGATGTCTTAATCACCACCATGTGTAACAAATCGCCAGTAACATGCGTAAGGAGATACATATTTGATAGGCTCGCGTTTTCGTACTATCTCACTTCACAATTAGCGATGATACAGATGGTGCACGTTTGACTATAAGTAACCTATTCACTCGAGACGTGATCATTCTTAGTTTAAAGAAGTCAGACTCTCGCAAGGACTTCAGATGATAAACATACACTGTCAATAGTTTGTCTCATTCATACTCACTACATTACTACGATATACGCTACTAACATAGTATACAACAGTATACCTACTAGTGCCAAATTGGTTGCGATCCTCAACAATGGACAAACCTTTGTGGGCCTGGCAGTCAATTGACAACGTGAAGATAATTTTGATCTCTGAGGAGAAGAGAACACCACGTGAATGTCAAACACGTGTCACTGTAGATAGCAGCAATGCAGGCATAGTAATTGATAGGCAGGGAAATGTACCTTTTAGAAGTTTTTGTTGACACTTGTAAAAGTTACCTTTCCCTTTCTCTGGCTATCGGTGTAAATCGATGGTCATACATATAATGTTAATTGATGTATTCTTACACTGTGCCAATCAGCTTGACGTATTACTGATTCTTTATAATAAGCCTATGACGTTCCCACTGCAGACATCTTCTCTTTAGGAGAGAGATTACTATTATTATTTTACAGATTCATTAATTGTATTCTTTAGAGACTTATGAGCACAGGTACAAGATATATTCTGTAGAATTAAATGCATTGTTGAAGCTAGACACAATTTTCTCATTTTCAAATCAACAACTTTACTCTAAAACGACTTTGTATATGCCTCTCCCTAATCATCTGCCTGCAGGCCTAGTTAAACAACTACACTTGGTAACAAGCGGTTTAGTTCTGAAACAAACAAATCGACATTTTGATGAGTTTGTTTTCGTCGAAATTGCTTTTAGCCGCGCTCTCCGCAAACATTCGTTAGTTACGTGCGGCTGTTCTGTGGATCCGTATCGATGGTTCAATTTATAGTTTTATAATACTTTTTGTTTGCAATATTTCCTTCTGTTTTGCATTGGATTGGGTTTAATGCAATTAGTGACATGGTAGAAGAGTATCCGAGTTAAAATCTTAGAAAGAACAAGGATAAAGAAATTAAATCTATGAGTTTGATGTTAGGAGTCTAACAGTGTATAATTGCATCGAAGGATCGATACGCCTCTGAGCCTTTTTTGTGTTATCAATCACTATCTTGTTTATAAAATCCTTCATTGCATTTTCAATACTTCGTCTTCTGATTTAATATCGTAAGCCATATGAACTTTTGTTTTGTTGCACCAAATAACGAAGTCTTATTTATTACAGGTCGAGTGAACGGTGACGTTATGACCCAAGCCCATGAGCCACTCAACATAATGGACAGCACTCAAGCTGACTACTCTACCAAGACCAAGCGCGGTGTCTACCTCTCCAAGTGTCTCGCCTTCATCATTCTCGTGATCTTCGTGCTAGCCCTCGTCACAGCCTCCCTTCTAGTCTACAACTACGCAGCATGCCCAAAAATAGACCAATTAGCGAACGTCACGAAATACGAACTTTGTCACTGTGACCAATCAAAACTCCTAGTGTTACCGTTACCGACAGAAAGCAGTAGATCAGTCATACCTTTAGAAACTACGACTCATTCCTCAGTCCCGAATGTGACGAACCTTTGGCTGCCAAGTCAAGTGAAACCAGAAAGATACTTCCTTAATATTACGCCATACATTTATGAAGGTAACTTCACTTTTGATGGAGAAGTCACTATATTTCTAGCAGTACGAGAAGAAACAAAAGAAATTACCTTTCATGGAGTAGAACTTACGATACACGATGTTAAAATACATGAGAAAGATGATGAACATTTGATATACATTGTCAGAAGGCTGGAAGACGCGCCGAGAAATTTCCACATTATTACTTTAGGGTCCACGTTATTGGTTGGAAAACAGTACATTCTATCCATTAAATACACTGGGTTGTTGAACGACGATCTACATGGATTCTACAGGAGTTCTTATGAAGAAAAAGGCGTAAAAAAGTAAGTACTGATGCATTTGAATAAAGTCTTTAAGAGCGTTTATCCTAAAAGTTGGCAACGTCGCAAATAGCTGTCAAAAATTTACCTGTTTTGATTAATTTGGCAATATACTGTATCGAAATATGAAATGGGGCTAACTAGCGACCTATAGAGAATATTCTAATATTAATAATGAATTTGCTGTTGTACCCGTTTTAGGTGTAAAAAAGGCATCTAGAAAGTTTCCGAATACTTTTTTTACATCTAAAACTAAATATTTGGTGTTACGATATTAATTTTTGCGTTTCATTATGAATATTCTAGTTCGCTACTTAGCCACATTTCTTATTTCCATAAAGTAATATTGCCAAATTAATCAAAACAGCAGTATATTTGACAACTATGCGCGACGTTCCCAACTTTCAGATTAAACGCTCTTAACCAAGACTGGCTAATAATAAGCTAATATTCACTCACGATAACAAAAAATAACACAAACAGGTATTCAATAAATCACATAACACATTCATATAGTAGCAAAAGTATTGATGTTTCTACTATGTTTTCGCTCTACTCTTTGAACCATATGGAACGAGTGAAGAATATAAATTATAATGATTATTAGAGCACAAGGTTACTAAAGGTATTTATTTGAATTGGCAAAATGCCTGGCAACGGTGATGGATATATTTTTATACGTAGGTACTTGTTACCCTATATTTATGTTCTTTCCAGTTGATTTAATCATGATACGAATGTAATGTAGGTATATATGTATGTAACATTTTTATGGATGGTTACTCTGTGTGAGGCAATTTCTCAGAAAGCTTTCAATGCTCTATTGAAATAACCTCTAATTTAATATTTGGAATATGCAAACGATACCCCAAATATAGCATGAAATATCGACAGTAAAATTAATATAAATATTTCTTAATAATGGTATAGTAACCAAGGTTACTTGAAGCAGCTAAATACCAAAAATATTTTTTTCTTTCATTCCCCAAATTAAGCCTTTGAAGGCTTCCTTACCACTTCGATTTTAGTTGTGTTCAATCGGAAAGTCTAAGCAGAAACGAGTAGGTTAGGTATAAAAAGTCAGTTTTTTTACCTTGGATAATTGGATATTATGTTAATTTATTTGCGACATGGCATATGACAAGTATTAAAGCTGTTGTAGGTCCAACTGTCATGTTCAGTCCTACAACCACTTAGGAAAACAAGTTAAGTAGGTCTCCATAAGTAGGTATATAGACTAGTTATTGAGATTAATGCATAATAATTATCAGGAGACACGGTCAAAAACAAAAAGCAGGGGGTAGGCACTACCTGCCTTTTCTCGAATCATTTCGTCGTATTTTCAAACCATCACAGTTTCGGCCTGGTTATAATGTCAAGTATTTGTAAGAGAGACAAGCATTTTTCGTTTATCAGTAGATGGCTAATCATTAAAATAATTCTTAGATAAAAATATTTAATCACTTGTTGTACATAATAACTCAATGATTTTCCAAATTTTTGTGTGAAAAATACCTAAAATGAAAATAAAAACAAAAGGCATGATTTCCTGGCATCCACCAGCATATTACTCACTTAAAGTTTATCTTTAACATCAGTAATGCATATGCAGTCTTTATGCGATCTTTATGCAAACTCTGTAAAAAACCTCTTGCATGTTACATTTTGTTTTATTTATTTTTATAGGGAAAACAAACAGTAGTATACTAAAAATATACAAAGTATGTTAGACATATGACTTAACAATTTTACTACCCACTACATTTTCCACAGATTACTACTTACACTAAGACAAACTGATTAGCAAACGTTAATTGTAGTCAGAGTATGTAGAAACATTAGAAGCTACTGTTGATCCTTCAAAATTTTGATGATGTCAGTTCTAAAGTCAGTCAGTGTCAGTTTTTGACGACACGGTTGGCGCAGTGGCTGAGCGATCGACTGCTGCGCAACGTGTCGCGGGTTCGATCCCCGCACGGAACAAATATTTGTATGATCTGCAAGTAGTTGTTCCGGGTCTGGGTGTTAGTGTATGTGAGGTTCTATGTTTGTAAACGCACCCACGATACAGGAAGAAATTCTTAGTATGGGGCAACGTTTAAAAAAAAAAAGGTATATCTGCTTACAAATAATAATGAATACTGAAATTATTACAAATGATCAGAGGGGCAATTACCGTAATTTTTAAGAACGTTAGCATTCCCATCACATTCGCAATCTGTCAAAAATACAATCAATTTAGCAACATTTTTGACAAGTTTGACAGATTGCGACTTGAATGTGAACGTTCTTGTAAGTACGAGAATTGGTCTTCTATATCTCTTTGCCTTTGTTTCATGTTGTGTTTTTTGTTTTTCTTGGAGTGCTAGACAATACATGTACAGACTCAATACTTTTTTTAACATACTCCATGCTTAATTTGTATGTAAACGGATGTTAGATAATTCCAGACAAATTTTGCTATTTTTTTCTATCGATCTGGAACACAGCCTGTCTCTACACGCCGTAAAGTTGAAATTAATACAAGAAACCTCCAACAAACTGCTATAAAAATATTCCTTCAAACAAAATAATATCCTATAGTGTATAAAACAGTCGGCTATTAAGCAAGAGGCACGTTCTTCGAGACATCTCAGCTCGTCACATGAATACACGCGCGGTATTGAATACGAACGATAGATTAGCAGCTATAAAAATATACTTTAATATGTGTCTCTGGTATAATGGAGGTCCTAATTGCTTTACTCGCGTATTGATAGCGAATTTTGAATGGCATGGTCATTGGTAATTGCGTGGATTAAATCTATAATCGTTTTTTTATTAGTTGTGAAACGCAATTGACGAGACATTTTGCATCCGTAAAGGTCGATTTAGACCAAATGTGCGCATGCACATTCTATCCCCACTCTACCAAATTATTTTTGTGTAAACAGGGACAGAACATTCCTTCTTTGGTCTCCCTCTACTAAAATGTCAAAAATATTAACAAAATAATGCTCAAGCTCTTGTTCTGGTTCTATGTTCGTTTAGTCTAAACTAACCCACCTTAAGACGTCCTCGTAACATAAGGTCAAGTTGAAAACCAGTGTCAGGCACTAGTTGTCTGATATTTATGCTGAACTGGGCCTATTTGGTGCAGCCTTTTGGCACACAATACTGTTTTAAGCTTTTTCTGTGATTATTGTGTGCCTTTCTTTCCTTATGAGATAAGCATGCTAGTAAGTTACGTTCTCAATACTCAAATATTGATTAAAGGTGAAGAAAAATTAAAATGTACACCAACAAAAAATCATGCTGTAGTTAGAGTTTGACAAGTGATGAAGTTCTCAATTCAAAAGCTGGCTCTGTATGTCATTGAAGAGAAGATTGTTTTTTTTAAATTTATGCCTTTCTTTAATGGCGGATACCAATATTCGAAAAAGATGTAACGTAACTTTTCATTCCGGAAAATTAAAACGTTCCACGCTATGGAAGAGTAGAAGTGAATTCAGAAGGGTAGGTTTAAGGAGGATATCATGTATCCTAAATATGAGATATTCATTCCGCTCGTGGATGGGAATATTAGACAGTCAATTTCCCAGCGGTATTCAGGATCAGTAGATTCAAGGTGAAGGAAATAGACCTTTATTTGCGTGCTTGACAACGAGTAATGGAAGTAATACTTCAGGTGTAAGTAATTACAGTCTTAATATGGCAGTAAATGTAGATAACCTCGAACTGCCGCACGGGTCGATCCATCAGGTTGAGCTACGCTTACCGGGGTTGGTCTGTGGATGGGTGATCATCTTTACATATTGAGACTCCTCCGTGCCTCGGAAAGCACGTTAAGCCGTTGGTCCCGGCTGTCTTTCGTGGATCTTTGACAGTCCGTTCGGGTCGTCAGAAGCCCGAAAGTCTGACAACCAGTCTTACCAAGGGGTATCGTATAACCCAGTTACTGGGTTGTGGAGGTCAGATAGGCAGTCGCTCCATGTAAAATACTGGTATTCAGCTGCATCCGGTTAGACTGGAAGCCGACCCCAATATAGTTGGGAAAAGGCTAGGCAGATTGATTGAAATGTACATAATCTACCCTATAATATTTTTTTTTTCAAGTAAAGAAAGAATAAAACACTACTAGGTTTAAAGACGTAAATACTTTGTACTTAAAGTATTTACGTCTTTCAACCTAGTAGTGTTTTCTGCGACGTCACTTGTGGATAAAATAAATAGTAATACAGTTTGACTACATAGTATTTTTGCCTTTATTTCATTTTCAATACATATTATTTACATTTTTTAAATATTTTTATAAAAAAACGAAAAACAAAAAAAAAAAAAATTGTAGCTCATCAGGAACAGAGTCCAAGTATAACAATATTTATTTATTTATTATTAATACATCACAACAATTACTTGCCAGTCATTCTATATACTTTAGAGTCTAAAAGTCTAAAGTTTAGATTTATGCCGTTTTTACTAACGCCAGGCGACACCTAAATGAAAGTGTCAAGAAAAGCGCGTTGTTCAATTTTCAACTTTTGGTGCTAAGCCGAGCTTGAAAATCTAGAACTATAAGTTCTAGAACATTTCAATGTGTTCATATAGCCTGTATGATTTAAAACCTCTTTGTTTGTTTGTTCGGCAGATGGATAGCAGTCACCCAGTTCCAGGCTATGGACGCCCGCCGTGCGTTTCCCTGCTGGGACGAACCAGCCTTGAAGGCGAAGTTCACCATCAGCATCGCAAGACCAAACAACATGACGTCTCTTTCTAACATGAACATTGTTAGCAAGAGTAAGCAGTAAGTACAGATGAAAGAATATAACTGTGTTATTTGAAGTTTGTTGTTTTGAAATGTGTAGGGATACTTTTAATTGGATATGATTTCGTTTGATGCTTGCTTTGATTGAAGTTTTCCATATTATCTAAACTTATTACCAATTTCATTGTTAAATAACATTACATCATGCTTGTATTCCCCAAAGGGTTTGGCAGGGGTGTATCTGCAGTTCATCCACATTCGCCAGTAATATTTTTAAGTCCCATGTAATAGGCCGCGCCTATTACCATCAACCGTCCACAAATCCAGACTCCCTGCACGCGTAGCATGATCACCGTAGAAACGGGTTTTGTCGACGGAAGAATAGTCAAAATGACAGATTGTGATTGTTTAACTGTCATTTTGTCTATTCTTCCGTCGACAAAACTCTTTTCTGGGGTGGTCATGCTACGCGTGCTGCTCTTGACAACTTTCTAATGGAAAAACCCAATAAAATAAGAATCTTAATTGTTATTATTATTATTATTTATTTATTTTGTTTTATTATTTATGTACACACAGTAAAATACATACAGATACGACATAATTATAATTTGAGTACAAAGGTACTGCTTATTTCTTAAGATTTTGGTTTCTTTCTTTGTTATGTTTTTATTATCAAACGTTTTCTTTACAGCGAATATCTACAAGACTACACATGGGATCATTATGCAGAGTCCCTACCGATGTCAACATACTTAGTGGCATTCACGGTAACAGATTTCAAGAACATGACGAACGACAAATTCTCTGTCTGGGCACGAAGTGAGGCTGTCAAGTCAGCTGCATTCGCTCTAGAGATAGGTCCGAAGATACTGATGTATCTAGAGGAGTATTATAAGATTAAGTTTCCCTTGCCGAAGATTGATATGATCGCGTTGCCGGATTTCAAAAATGGTGCCATGGAGAATTGGGGATTGCTCACTTTCAGGTAAGGACATTATTTAAACGTTTGTCTTCTAGAAGTTCTATAAATGTGAGCTTTGATATTACGTTACATTAATTGGCAATTAGTAAGAAGCCTATTTTGAAAGTTGCTAAGGAACTTCAACAAATATTCGTCTGCTATTTTTCTGCTTGCTAATAATGAAATTACAATGAATTCGTTTGTTGTTTTTCCGTGGGCCAATTATCGTACAATAAATACCGACCTCTTGACGACTTTACACAATTATGGTACGTTATGTAAAGAAAATAACAAACTGTAAAGTTAGCTGTTATTTCCCAGCCAAAACAAAATCGATAGATCCAAAAGACAAGCTCCCCAATAACAATAATGAAACTAAACCCGAACCGGTAAATAACATCAGCTCCGTTAAATCTGGTACAGGGGTGAGTCCTTTGATGGATGAATGAATCGCAACACTTCATTATCGGCTGGGGACCGACCATCTATCATCCCTTTGATTTGGGGAGAGGGTCGCAGGGCGTTCGCACATATTGTGTTGGCGACCGAAGATTTTGGGACAATACTGGGTTTGAGTGTTGGCGAATTTGTTTCCTTTTGTCCTTGTTAAATGAATGGACTAATTTGGGAACGGTTTTGTGGTAAAATTACGAAACACGAATGTCGATGAATTGCGTGAGATGATTTAGAAATGTTGCGTATGTTTACAATGCCACTAACTTATCATGAAATATTTCCAAAACCACGCAAGATAGCTTCTAGAAGTAAAAAGCAACGTACAAGTGTATTTAATAGAGCATTAAAAACACCTATATAACTTTTTTCAAGATATTTTTTACTTCAAGTAGCTAGGTTGTGTGGTGTAGAAACTATTTACATTTTTTTGTTATTTAGCAAGTGGCTTTTTTAAATTGCTCGTCATTATATACGTATAAGACATAGGGGATTATTAATAATAATGATAATATCAAGATTAGGGCGTAAATAAGTGCAAGTTTACATGGCGTCTTTTTTTTGTTTTTTTTTTGTTTGGGAAATTATCAAATAACTTCTCCCGCTCTGGGCGGAACGGGACGGCACGTCAGACTTTTACTGACTAAAACCCACCCGTGTTCCTTCCGTTGCCTGTGGCCACGATATCCCTTTCGGACAAACTCGTAACCCCGGCAGGTTTGAACTGTCCTAACATATAATTCTGTCGATCAAATAATTGGACACACAAACGCGTCTGGGAACCTCTTAACAGATTTCTGAATAGCGGTTCAATACTCAATATCTTTATTACTTTTATTGTTTGTTCTGTGAACAGTTGTGTCTGTTGGCAGTATTCATCTATCAACAATTTTCTTACATTTCGAACTAAATGTTTCAGAGAAATATCAATGCTCTACGAAGAAGGTGTCTCAGCCAGCACTGACAAAGTCCACGTGGCAACTGTAGTGGCCCATGAGATAGCACACCAATGGTTCGGCAACCTTGTGACTCCTGTCTGGTGGAGGGATCTGTGGCTCAATGAAGGGTTTGCTACATACGTGGAGTATGTTGCTGTTAATGCTGTGAGTATACTGAGATATGATGATGATAATTATGATCAGATATAAGTCTGGCTCTACTAGCTTTTGTGATACAGGAAGTCCTAGTATAAGAGCCAGGGCTACACAGATGTTTGTGACTTTGAACTGTAAATAAAGAAAATTATTATAAAATTTATGTTCGCAAAAACTTAGTATTTAAAAAAATATGAAGCGAGTTCCATAATCGGATATAAGTCGCGCTTCAATAGAACGGTTAACATATCTTATGGTTATTGGGCGATTCATAGCAGGGCGAAGCTGGGCTGACTTGCATCATAAATAACTTACCAAAAAGTCCGCCATTTTTATTGGTCGTCAGGGTCTCATAGAAAATATCTAGATGATTTTAATTTGAACTTTAATCTACATGTTGTCCGGGATAATAATGCTCTCTGCTTCATGCTTTAATTTGGGATTATTGATAAGAAATGATTAGCGATGGGAAAATTAAATTTAAAAAAAATCTTTCATTTTGTTAGTGTCACCAATTAATTCAAAATATTATCTGTTCTAGGTGGAGAAATCTTGGAACATAACAGAGCTGTGTGTTCTGGACATAGTCCAAAACGTGTTTCAGCTTGATGCCCTCAACTCCTCACATCAGCTGTCTGTTGAAGTGAGCGCCTCTGAAGAAGCTGACGCTATATTCGACAAGATCTCCTACGGAAAAGGTAGAGGAAGTTTCTCAAGTTCTGTGTGTATGTTGGTTTTAACACAATAAAGGTTGAAAATTATTTTTTTGTAGTAACACTAGAATTTTTTAAATTTACAAAGCTAATGGATGTGTGGTCGCTTGGAACACGAAAAGACAAAGATTTGTATGGGCTGTTAAATTGTGATGAGGTATATGGTATTACTGAGAATTTGTTGACGTTACTCTTAAATATTGCAATGACCTTCTGGTTAGGTTTACGGACATAACAAATAATTATCAGTGTACGTAAAGAGTAGTTACGGCAGTTTACGCTTTACGGTACTCCTTGGATTGGAAACCAAATCTAATTTCCCGTAGAAAAGGAAGCGAAAACTTTAATATTTCATACATTTTCCACCCAGGATCAGCCCTCCTACGCATGCTGAACCACGTCCTAAAAAGCGATGTCTTCAACGATGGAGTAACGGACTACCTGAAATCCAAAATGTACGGCAATGCCGAACAGAGGGACCTATGGAGTGCCCTTACCAGTGCAGCTAGGAGGAAAGGAGACTTCGATGCTGATGTGGCAGTGGTCATGGACTCTTGGACCTTGCAGACTGGGTTCCCAGTTCTGACTGTTACGAGGAATTATGAGAATGGAACGGTGTACTTTAATCAGGTTTGTTGATTTTATGCATCTTCCTTAATTTTTTTCATTCACTGACAGTCAACGCACAACGTTAACTGCGCAAGAGTTCCTTATATAGCGAAGGTGAGCACGAAATTTTTTGAAAATACATCGCCTAAAGGGGTTGAATAGGGAATTAAAGTTTCATGGAAGTAATTTTTGATACGGCTTGATAAGAATCATATTCGTCTGTTATGTAAAACCGAAGGAATATAATTTGGGTTCATAGGTAGTTTCACTGAACGTAAGCTTCGCTTGCCGGGGTTGGTCCGTGGATGGGTGACCATAATTACATACAAAAAATCCTCCGTGCCTCGGAAAGCACGATAAGCCATTGGTCCCGGCTGACATTCGTGGATCTTTGATAGTCGTTTATGGTTGTCAGAAGCCCGAAAGTCTTACCAAGGGGAATGGTATTACTTACCCAGTTACTGATCAGATAGGCAGTCGCTCCATGTAAAATACTGGTATTCAGCTGCATCCGGTTACACTGGAAGCCGACTCGACGGCATAGTTAGGAAAAGGCTAGGCAGATTGATTGAGCTAGGTTCATACTGTTAGAATTTCAGATAAGAGCTTTTTAAATAAAAAATTCTAAACTACTTATTTACCTAAGCGCTTTATTTACCTATTAGGGCAAGAAATCTCCTAAATCCTTGCAAGTGTTACCATATAAAATTTACTAGGAAACATCATCTCATCGACCAGGATTATTATATTGATGGAGATAGAATTAGACACAGTAAAATACCTTGGTGTTATATTTGATCAGAAATTAACATTTATCCCAGAAAAAGTCTTTTAAAATGCTGGGTTTTGTTATCAGAAACACAAAACAATTTAAAAACTGTAGAACAAAAATTTTAATTATCCTTTATAATTGTCTATGTCGAAGCATGTTAGAGTATTGTAGCGTGGTCTGGCAGCCACACTATGCTGCTCACTCATTGTGTCTTGAGCGTGTACAAAAACGTTTTCTAGGGCACCTGGTCTATGCTAGCGGTTTGTCCAGGAAATACGTTCATATAGTGATAGGCTCAAACATTTTAATATGGTTTCTCTTAACAAACGTCGACGCCTGAATGACGCGATGTTTGTATGCAAAGTTATGGCCCATAAAATTGACTGCCCGCAAATATTAAATAATTTTAATTTCCGCGCCCCCTCCAGAATTCCTCGCAATCCTATAACGCCTCTCTGCCCTCCGCAGAGAAGAACAGTATGGGGGCTAAATCTCCCTACGCGAGGTTTTGCAGGGCTGTGAACGATTGCAGTGATCGGATCGACCTCCATTTTGACAGTTTAGGCAAATTGAAAGCCAGCTTTTATAAATATCTCTCCGAACACTGAGTTTCTTAGCCCGGCGTTGTCTCACTGGGTGGGCTACTTGTTACTTTTTTTATTTTTATGTTACGTAGTTTTGTCTACTTTAGTTTGTTTTGTTCATAATTTGTCTGTTTTGCTTTTGTTTTAATTTAGTTTAATTAATTTATTAAGTTCTTTTCAGTGCAACTTTATATAATAGAAGTTTATTTAATTATTTTTTTGTAAGTTACAACAACGTTTTGTGTGCATGCAGAGTTTACCTATAAGTGATTGTTACACTTTATTCTGATTTGTTGCTTCTGTTTAATTTGCTTATACCAGTGTATACAATTGTTGGTGAGCCAAATAAATAAATAAACACTGAAAAATGTCCGAACCAAAATTAAGCTCTACTAACGCCATCTAACAATGGTCTCACGAACTTTAAAACATCATTAAGAGGCAACTTTAATATCATAACGTTCGATAGATGTCGTTACTATGAACATCTATTGATTTCAGTTTTTTACTGATATGAAAGCCATGCGACACTGGGTTATAAACCGATTATATTGTCCTCGTGAGTCATGTCTAAAGATTTTTTTAAAATTATAACATCGTTCGATAGATGTCACTACTATGAAGATCTATTGATTTCAGATTTTTGACTGATATGCATGCCACGCGACACTGGGTTATAAACCAGTTATAAATCGATTATATTGTCCTCGTGAGTCGTGTCTAACGATTATTTTTATTAATCAATGATCATAAACGGATTTAATGACCGTAAAAATACTAAATACTGATATTTTACAGACTGAATTATCTAATCACACACATAATCACCAAGTGGAACTATCTTTTCATATGCGCTAATCGTAAAAGATTTGATTTATTAATTCCTAATAAATACTACGTAGGTCACACTTATGTGTACAATTTATGTTATGCAATAGGTACTTAAAAATATTTGAATTTAATCTTGATGATATACACACGTGTTTGTACTTGAAATATAATAGTTATAGTGTTTTTAAAACAATAATATAACTGTAACGTAATTATCAAGATGTTTGTCAGAAAAGTGGCTAGTTGATAATGTCCACTCCCCTGAGTGATGAAATTGGTCTAGATTCTTAATTGATAAAAGTTGTTGGTTGTAGATCCAGCCTAAATCAGCCTAAATCTACCGCGGCATAACGAAAAAAGGGAAATTTTATAAATTTTTCCATGATTTTTGCTCATTTAACGGTTGAACAATTCAAAGATGGTTTAACTTCAAACTTTTTATTTAACTTTGAAGTAAACCGTTATTTGTTACACGTTTGATTATTCAAAGAAAATTCCAGGAATTCTCAGTTTATCGGGTCATTTATTTAGGTCATTAATTTTATCTTTAAGGCTAATCACGATTACAATCTAATACTATCGTATAGATTCACGTGCTAGATGTCACGTGGACAATGACTTTTGATTTACTAATTTAATGCTTTAGATAATAATATGCAAACGTCACGCCAGTAATGTAAGCCTAGGATAGCAAATGCGTAAATTAGGCCTTCAAATCAGCTTAGATTTACACTCATCAAATTAGCGAAAATAATTAATATTTTCTTTTGTATAACCTTATTCGACCTTATTTTCAAGATTTAAATCTTGGAGTCTTTTTATACTTCTTATGATATAGTGTTTATTTATTTATAAAGCAAGGCACACTAACCACATATTTACAAGGATAGTAACAATAGGTAATTACGAATTTTCAATACTGTGTAAATACGTCACTTATAGGAATGCACGACATTCATGTTCAAAGGTGAACAACTATTCGATTTAATTTTTTTTTAAATTATTAAGAACTACTCACGGTTTTTAAAAGTACAATAAAAACTAAATTATGCATTTTATATTGCAGGAACGCTTCGTCTTAATCAACGACACATTCGAAACTCAAAAGTCGCCAATATGGTGGATCCCGGTGTCGTATACGACGGCTTCGGAGAAGGACTTCGAGACTACCCAACCGAAGTTATGGCTAAAAGGGGAAAAGTCTTTGACAGTCAACAATATTACTATGAAACCTGATGATTGGTTCATTGCTAATGTGCAACAGACAGGTATAACATAACATAACGGCTGTATTTCCCGAAGTGTTAGGCAGAGGTGTACCTTTAGTACACTCACATTTCGCCAGTTATGTTTAGGTCCAATGTATAGTAACGTCCATCTTACAATGAGAGCCTACGGGGAATGAAGATTTGCTCAGGAAATTTCTAAATTATTCTAAACTAGATGGTGGCGTTCTTCAGCCACTCAGTAACGTTCCAATTACGATACATCATTTTCCAAGTTTTTCTTTTCCATCATAATCATCAAAAATGTACACACTCAAATAATCCTTTCCAGGTTTCTACCGCGTCAACTATGACTTACAAAACTGGAAGCTCCTTATCAAAATACTCAAGGACCCTTCCCGTTTCCAAGAGATCCATATCATTAACAGAGCTCAGATGGTTGACGATGCTATGAACCTGGCCCTCACTGGCCGGCTGGACTATAGAACTGCACTGGATGTCACAAGCTACCTCTCTCATGAGAGAAGCTATGTGCCTTGGAAAGCTGGGTTGTCGGCTTTAGGGTATATTGACACGATGCTGTCGAAGGGAGCGCATTATTTGGAGTATGGGGTGAGTACATTTAAAATTACTTTAAATGATTTTTGTTAAAGTAAGCTCTTGACATTTTAACTTTGAAAGCCTCCTGAACGCGAGGTTACGTACTCAAAGTAGATCAAAGCTTAAAATGCAACATTTTCTTCACTTACAGTTAGTGGATTATAATGTCGCATATAAAATAATAGATGGCGTAAGCACTTGGCATATTCGACAGAAAACTAAAACGCATAACATAATAATTGTCAACAGATGGTGCTAGTAGTCTTTAAATGGTCTAACCTAATTATCATGAATCTAAATTGGTTTATTCGTTGAAAATTTAATGTTAGGTTAGTTTACACGTTTTGTTAATTAAACAATCGGATAGTGTGATGATAAAAATAGCTATACCTTCACCAAATCTTAGTTGAGTACTTTTCGGCTGTGCATAGGTGTCTCTCCTTCTGTAGATATTTGTCAGGATAAGCCGTTGGGCTCCAGAATGTGGTCGGGGCGGGTCAGGTTATCGGAAGGTTCGCTTTGAGGGCAAAACTTTAGCATTTTCGCCATAAATTTTATAACACAACATGCCCTTGGCAAGTCTAGTGTCATGTGACAATGTATGAAACCTCTTCACAGGCTGCCACACTAGTGACAGCCCGCCACGGAGGTCTGTAAGAACGAAGGAGTTCGTATACGCTTCGGTTTATCCATCTTGATCTGTCCACCAGATCAGAAGCCTAAAGTCAGTGCAATTGCACTTAGACTCCTATATCTACTTACGTCAATGACCAAATCCCATGATACCGTTATCAAATTAGTGTTAGATTAGTATCTATCTGTTACAAGAAACCTGGATAGTTATTATGTGTTCAATAAAGATTATAATAATGACATTAGGTCATATCAGTTATTGATAAGGATAACTCGGTTAGAATTACAATGCTGATGGAAGATATACCGATTTTATAGTAGTAGGTAAATAATGATTATGTTAATAATTATTGGGTTTCAGTAGATAAGCAAATAGGCACACAATAATTTGTAAATATCATGCTTCTGCTCTTGTCTTAATTTAGTTGATGTCGGTACAGCATTTCTGCCATACATTTCTGGAAGCCGTCATCTTAGTATTCACCCGCGTTATGTTCATCTATATTGTCTTTTAAGCAATCTCTCGATCTTTTCATAGATCTTTCTCTATTTTTAAAGCCATTCAAATTAATGCTCAAAACTTTTCTCGCGGCAAGTCGTAACCTAACGTAACGTTCCTACTTATTTATGTTGAAGCTCCCACAGGGTCACAATAGACACGGCTATGGTTTCTTCTAATACAATAATAGATTTTATCGCTGCATCATTCGGTGTTGTTCTTTAAAAAGACTAGTTTTTATTTTTTTTAAGTAAATATTCAGGTTACTACTTGAAACTGTTTACTATTAACGTTCACTAGATGGCGTTAGTAGTACGTCATTCGTAGGTGCCATTCATTCATATGACTGTTCGTTGTGTAATATTGGATTTCTCCTTTTTTACATCTTGGTTTCTTTCCATGGAAACCCATTGGGTCAAGACAAATCCAAGGGTCCTAGTTGAAATCGGTTGAGTAGTTGTAGGGATCTAATTGTTGTAAGTTTAGTTTAGGCTATCCGAGGTACAAACTATCTCACATGTAAATGTTACATTCCCAGTAAGTGACATTCATAGCCCTTCCGCTCTTCCGAAGTCTGTGTAGACCTGTTGCCAGTTGCCTGTTACCTGAGGAATTTATCGGCTTAAACCTAATGTAGGTAATCATCATCATCATTCCAGCAATGGGGAGGGGGGGGGGGGGGGGGGGGGGGGGTTTGCCATAAGCGCCACGCTTGGCAGGCGGGTTGGCGATCGCAGTATGGTGTTAAAATGCATAGAGAACGCTGCTGCCCATTCCTAGTAAGTCCCTTAGTCACCTTTTACGACATCAACGGGAAGAAATAGGATGGTACTATTCTTTACGTCCGGCACCACACGGAATAATGTAGGTTATGATGGTGATTAAATCTTTTGACTCAATTGGGGAATTCCCTGCATGATATGCCAACGCAATGTGATATGTTTCGAAATATTTCTGTTGCTAGTCCATGCTTAAAATTATCTAGTTAATAAAAGTATTAGGGTAAAAGAATTTTAACGGCTTATTTATTCGTTTTTACTTGTTATCATGTTTTTATTATTGTGTAGCTGCAGGTTTATGCGTTGGCAAATTCCGATGATTATCGATTATCGTTTCTTTATCAAGCTTCGGGAATCTATGAGTCACGTTTTGAATTTAAATTGCCTAATTTATCGAAATTCACGCTGAGTTAGCACTTATGAACCCAAAAGATGTAGGTACCTACAGTTACCGCACAACAGTGGTAACATTTGCACTATGAAAATCACCCTTATTGCTCCGTAATAAAGGCGTTGTTAATGTCAAATTGTTATCATTTATGTGCGATGGACTGTAAAAACTAACACAAACATTAGCTTGAAAACAACCCTGAATGTGATGTGTTTGCATGGAGTAAAAATGCGTAAATGTCTGGTGTTTTGGAAGAGAAAGTATGCTATGGGAGTCCACTGTTCCATGTTAGTTTTAATTTTAATTAAATACAACATAATTATTGTCAACGTAATAATTGTTTCTATGTTAGTTAATATAATTGGTGTTGTACCGTTTTAATTAACTATAGGTAGATAAATAAATAAACATGTTGAAGAAAACATTATACGGGATTCTATGAAATAAGAAAAGACAATATTGTCATTAAAGAATGATAAAACAACAAGGAAAATTTCGCGTAATGCACACGGAAAAATAATCGTGTAAACGTCAAGTTTTTATATCGACTTGTTCCGAGGTTCTATCCTGCCTCACGTTTACGGTTAAAGCACGTACTTAATAGGCAGTAACTTGCACAAGTACCTATTCTTGTGCAAGTTACATACTTTTGTGCAAAAGTTACATTACAGGCATGTGTATTTGCAGCTTAATGATCGGTGTATTGATAGATACGAGTACGGGACCCCGATCATTAACTATACACCCCTCCTCTTCCACCCCTCTGTATCTCAAGAAACGTTTCCAGTTTCTATGTGACTCTCACACGAAATTATTAAGATCATCAGATAACTTGAAGCTTAAAATGCCAATGCATTTCTCAACTTTCCTTGACAAATCCTTTACTGTCCAGGCTGCTCATTTGTGGAATCCATTACTAGTTCCAATAAAGCGCGCGCAATCGTTGCCTGTGTTTAAAAGACTCGTGAAAGAACATTACTTGTCGTTATGATTTTGTTCTTATCGTTAGCTGTAATAATATTCGTCATTTATTTTCGTTGCTTATATAGTTAGTATATATGTATCTATTATATAGCACTTATCTGTGTATCCATTATAGTATATTGTACTTATATACCTTTTATTTGCACCAAAGACAGCCCCATTTTATGTCCAGAGAATCACTGTCCATTCCAAGGTTGCCTGGAAGAGATCGCAGTAAGCGATAAGGCCGCCAATTGTATATTTTGTAGTGTATTACTTTTTCTTTATGTAATTATAATCTGGTGTACAATAAAGTATATATAAATAAAAAAATAAATATACAGATTAACATCAAATCATGCAAGTAAAGTAATGACGATGTTTAAAAAAATATAAAATTAAGTCTATAAGAGTATGCCTAGGTGGCAGAGTCTGCATAGCTATAACAGTCCACACCCACATTTCACCAGTTACGTTACTAGGCAAGCCTATTGCAACCAATCGGGCACAAATCTAGACTCTGGGCTTCTGATGATCACGATGTAGATGTCACTGACTGCAACATAAATTTTATCGAAACGTAACCATTTGTGAATTTAATTTAAATTACTATAATACTTCATCATTATAAAACGTACATAGTTCAAGCTGATCTTAATGATCAGTAACTCTGATACACCGTCCAGATATTTGAATTAAATAAATAACTTTGATTAATACTCTTTGAATTGTTCTGATTGTAAAATAGTGCGCAAAGAAACACGTGTTTTTTATTATTGCATTTATTTGTGTGATCACAAAGTTCCTTCCAGAGGGGCCCGTGGCTAAGTTTTTACAGTCGCACGTGTCGATCGATCAGGTTAAGCTAAGCTTGCAGCGGTCGGTCCGTGGATGGGTGGCCATCTTTACATACCGAGGCCTCTCCGTGCCTCGGAAAGCACGTTAAGCGGTTGGTCCAGTCAGCCATTCGTAGATCTTTGACAGCCGTTACTGGTCGACAGAAGCCCAAAAGTCTGACAATCAGTCTTAGCGAGGGGTATCGTATTACCCAGTACCTAACTGGGTTGTGAAGGTCAGATAGGCAGTCGCTTCATGTAAAATACATGTATTTAGCTGCATCTTTTCTCAGCCGCCATCTTGGATTTTCATTTTAAATGTCACTGTCGGCTTTAGCATCCTCAAAAAGGATGAAGAGTAGTAGTAGTATACTTGATTTATAGTTTTATGTGTAACAATACCTTCGCTCAATAGATGTCGCTAGTTGTTGCGCAAATGTATAAATTCTTCATGGATGACTATTGCGATTAGCATCATCATAAAAAAGTTGATAATACTTTAAACCGATTTTGATTATAACAAAAATATAATGAGTCAGTCAAATATTGTAATCGGTCGATTGAAGGTTATGAGTTAGTAAGACATCTAGGATTATCGGATCCAGGAAAACATCCTACGTAGTTGAAATATTGAATTCGAAATAATTATTAAAAAGTCATGCAACGTTGGTTTATGCCTCGAAGGTTTGGGCAGAAGTGTATAAGTATAACCACATTTCACCTGTTATGTCTAACTATAGACTCCTACTATACACTACCTTTTATTTGGGAAAAGGATGATGATGATGATAGCTAGGGAATAGAAGGCGAGCCTATTGCCATCAACCGGCACCCTAATTGCGTAACATATTTTCAATCACAATCTGAATGATTTTTGAAGGATATTATTAATCCATTGCTTCATATGTTCGAAAAATTTGTCTGCTCAACAACTCAAATAAAGCAATGAATGTTGCTGAACTGTCAAAATTAAACCCCGTTGCTACTGTAAGTTACGCTTACGTAATTACCCCGCAGAGCTGCTTCTAAGAAAGTTCCTTATTGGAAAATCCAATAACTTTTTCCCAATCAGGGGATCGAACAAGGACCGGGCTTTTATGTATTTCTTCTTCTTCCAGCATTACGTCCTCCGCCTTCTCAACGATGCTGTAAAGGAAGTCGGATGGACGGTGTCTTCGAATGAAAGCGTCATCACGTCGCAGTACCGAGTAGACCTGCTGGCTTCAGCCTGTCACTTCGAACACCCTGACTGTCTGGAGAATGCTGTCAGGATGTACACCAACTGGATGCTGGCGCCAAACCCTGATGCGAGCAATGAGTATGTATGGTTTGAAGTCGAGAGCGTAAATAAGACTGTTCGAATCTGTGATATGTTGGCAGAAGATTTCTAAGTTTGTCTTGACAATCACTGATAGGTAAACATCGTGAGGAAACTTGGGCCTATAATGAATACAGGGTGTCCAGTTAGGAAGTATACCTACAAATTTAAATTAAGATAATTTTTGTTACAAGCGAATATTACCGGATATTTTTCTATTACTATATTATTCAGGCTTGGCAATTTTATACGGTGAATAGAATCTGCCTAATCTGCTCCTGTTTTATTCTTAAAAATGTGATCGCTTTTCATCGTGTTTTAGATAAAATTTTCGCATAATTAGGTATCCCACTTACAAAGTCACATATATTCTGCTTTTCGTATTCAAGCTTGACCACGACACGTCCCTTTAGATAACCCCACAGAAAAAAGACGTATCTCGAAATCCTCAGTGATCAAAATGGTATTTGTTACTCTTAATTAATTGTTTAGATAAATTGGGTAATTTTTAAATTAGTTTATGATCTTCAGGATAAAATTACTGAAAGTATTGTGGTGGTCATGGTCTTACAGACTACGCATAACGAATTTTCCGCATTTAAATGAAATAATAGACACCAAACAACTGCAAAATTTGGCGTCAAATCAGAATGGGGGCTAGAAAAAGTTGTATACCCGTTATAAGTCAGAAATCGCTAACCCAGCTTGAGCAAGAGTAATGATCAATGCTCATGCCTTCTCTCTATGAGACTCTAGGGCTAGGTCTTTGCTCTGTGGGACAGTAATAGGCTGTTATAAGGTAGAAGCTAGATTACTCTTTGTCTTACGACTATTGCTCAAAGTACTTGACGCTAATGACATCAGCAGATGATCCCCTTTGTAAGGGTCTACTTGACGCTTTGAGGTGGTAGCATAATTTATGCCGTTAGTAGCACCTATTAAAGCCAGAATTTTAATAAGACTTCCCTCGTTTCAGAATTCACGTAGATCTCCGCGGCATAGTGTACTGTGTGGGAGTGCGAGCTGGTGGCGTCAGGGAATGGACCTTCGCATGGGAGAGGTTCAGAGTGGCAACAGCGCCTTCTGAACGACAACGACTGCTTTCTGTGCTCGGATGTACCAGATCACCCTCGCTGCTGCATAGGTAGGTTCATTACTTATCCTGCATAATTGTGTACCTGCGCCTAAATTGACTAGCCATTAAGTGTGAGGTCTTTGTATTATTTCTCACTTTAATCAAAACCTTAATAAGTTATTGTTATTTTTGAGACCATTGTTATTTTTGAGGTCTTCGTTCTACTTTCGTGTACTGAAAAATGTTAGAAGAACATTGAGCAGTAAGTCACGATTAATTTATGTATCTCTTTATTCTCCAGGTACTTAGAGATGTCACTGCGCAACGACAGCGGCATAAGAAAGCAGGACATCATACGAGTGTTCTCAGCAGTCGCAGGGACTGCAATAGGACAGCCAATCGCGTTTAACTACATTAGGGCCAATTGGCAAAGGCTTCGATCATTGTAAGTAGATTGCTAAAAAAATCTTTTGGCGTTTGAATGACATTGACAGGGGGGCGTTGTTGGTGAACATTTGAGAAATTGATACAAATTGTACAAAAAAAACAAGATGGCAGCGCTAGTTCCGATTTCGGCCTTGACACACAAATAGTATAAAAAAAACAAGATGGCGGCGTTAGTTCCGATTTTGGCCGCGCGCCAAAAGATCCTTGTACCGTTGTTTCGGATTTGAACTTTCAACCACTTGAAAATTCAAATCCAGTGGTCTAGTGGTAAGACCACCTGTCTGAGACCCAGAGGTACCGTGTTCGATTCCCAGCGGGGACACAATTGGTTGGTGGTAGGGCTTATTTTTCGTCCGCCTGGCTAGCTACCACCATCTTATTTAAGTCTGTCGCCATAGCAACAATGATAACAACATTGTTGTGTTTCGTCAGTTAAGGTAAGATAGCCAGTTCCTCAGTTGAGGATTCCAGGTGAAGCTCGCTTCCATCTTCGGCCTCACCAAGAGCATCCCAGCAGGGATAAAAAAAAACTGTAATATTAATAATCTTTGGTGCAACTGCATTCTTATTTCTAATGACGTCATTAGCAGTTATTATCAAGTGACAATAACTGGTTTTTACAAGCAAGTGCGGTGATCAATGCATGCTCCTGTAATGTACCCGCAAAAACGATACAGCCACAGATTTAATTTCAATGCTCCTGCTCCTTTAATTTCCCTTCGAATAGTGGCAAAACTAGGCGTGTAATAGCCCATCTTTCATCGCTTTCGAAGTGCTTTGCAGCTGTAGAGCAGTAATTGGCATTAATATTCTCAGTTTGATCTCATTTCAAAAATATATCTTACTAACAGTGCCCGGTGGTTTCACCCGCATAAGTCTCGATCCCGCCGGAATATCGGGATAAAAGTATTCCTTGTGTTAATCCAGGTTATAAAACCACGCTTACCTACTACGCTTTGGAATGGGCACCTAGCTTTATATTTATGACTGACCGACTCCTTGACAATTCAAAAGTGCCTGTAAGTGCTTTGAGTTTGAGTTTGATAAACTATCTGTGTGCCAAATTTCATCCAAATCCGTTCAGTAGTTTTTGCGTTAAAGAGTAACAAACATCCACCCATCCGTCCTAACAAACTTTCGCGTTTATACTCGTAATATAAGTAGGATTACTTTATTAAGTATAGGATGAGTTCACAAGTCCTGTTACCTATCTGGAACGATGACGGATTTAATTTTGATAATTGTCATTACTCAGCCATCAATTATCATTTATTAATATTGATGATTTGATTTCTTTCAGTATGAACTACAGAAAACAGCTTTTTTAAAGTGGCTTTCTGTTGCTTAGTTGGGCCAGTTGGAACAATATAGGCTGTTATAATGTTATGTACCTACTCGGACTGCCCCGTTGGTCTCGTAGTGTCAAGCGTGACTGCTGAACGTGGGGTCCTGGGTTCGGTTCTCGGTTCGGGAAAAGTGTTATTGTGTTTTTCCATGACGAATTTCTTAGTAAAAGCCGGGAGTTTGGAAGTTGGAGGTGTGATACCCCCGTGCCTCGGTGCGCACGTTAAGCCTTGGTCCTGCGCCTGATCTTTCTCCGGTCGTGACCGATGACCGCGTCTCATTTGACTATGAGAGTGAGGGAAGAGAGAGTGCATCTGTGTCTTTGCACATTCTTGTGCACTATACGAGTAATATTTCCCGCACCGAAGTTTGGTCTCCGCTGAGATTGGTCTTCATAGCCGATTCGGTTTGGAGGAGTATTATGTACCTAAATAATTAAATTTTCTACTTATTGTTGTCACAGGACTAATTTTGTAATTTTTTTTCAGTGTTGGGTCACTATCTACTATCAACTTGATTGTTAAACTCGTTACCAGACGATTGAATCAGGAGCATGAATATGACGAGGTAAGTTATGCCAGTTTGACCTTCTTATAAGAGCGTTCATCCAAAAAGTTGGCAACGTCGCCAATAGCTGTCAAATAAAATATTACTGTATGGAAATAAGAATTATTTCTAACTAGTGAACTAGAATATTAATAATGAATTGCATTTATAACACTAAATTCGATGTTGTAACCGTTTATGTGTAAAAAAGGCATTTGGAAAATTTCCAATTACTTTTTTTACATCTAAAACTAAATATTCGATGTTACGATATTAATTATTGCATTTCATAATCAATATTTTAGTTCATTAGTAAGCCATATTTCTTATTTCCATACAGTAATAACGACAAATTAATCAAAACAGCGGAATATTTGACAGCTGTTTACGACGTTGCCCATTTTCTGTTTAAACGCTCACAACAACCTTTTGTTAGTTACAGCCTGGCCGTCGATAGAATGCGTTCTTGGACCAATTTCGCAAAACGCTCGTTAGTATGAAACTGACGGGTGTCAAAAACGTATTCTCTCGACGGCCGGAAAACGTGCGACTTACATTTTTATCTCTTTCGATGGTCATACTATACCTACATCCAAAAGTTGTCTTGTAAATATCGCCGTCGGCAAGAAGACAGGCATCGTGCTCTTAAAATTAACTAAACTATCTATGTTTTCTTATGGTCTAGGTAAAATTTAGCTTGTTCTAATTTTCTTGGACGAATTCTTGTGCCTTTTTTGCCCTTTACTGCAGTGACAGTGAAAATGCAATGCTTGTGGCACTTTAGCCGACCCGAGGCAGCGCCACTATTATGCCGCAAGTAGCGGCACTTTATCCGACAGGAATAAAGTACCGCTAGCGGCACTCTTTACATTTCCTAATTTTATTCCACTGATCTAAACTAATCTTTTTGATTTGCAAACCATGATAAAACAAATTAATCATTCTACTTAAGTGGAGTTACCGGAACAGTGAAAGTTATCTCTGTTAAAACAAATTGTTATCGAAATTGTTTCAGGATGATTAATTCGGTGTTTGTGGCTTGATACTTGATATATTGTTCATTAACACTTAGTTTATGATCACTCTGAACTATTGCAGATGACAATTAGGTATGACTTACATACATAACGTTCACGTATGGTCACATGTTATTGTATGTTTACAGAACAATTCCATTTTTTCTTTTTCCTTTTCGGGTGGTTAGTGATTAACCTGGTGTCAGAGTTTTTATGCCGCCCATGGGCCTCTGACTTAAATCTAAGTTGAACAGACGAACCTATGTGAACCTGTGTGAGCATTAAAAATGTATTTTGTCTCTGGAGTGCCCACAAATTTCTTTATACCAACTTCATTTGTTGATTATATAAACAATATTTTATTCTCCTCACAGTTGAAAAGATTCGTCACAGAGTCCTGCAGTGACTTGGGCAGGCCGGTTCAACAAGTATTGGAGACCATATCTTCCAACGTGCAATGGAGGGATCGGAACTATCACACCATTGTCGATTGGTTGAGGGCGGCAGACCAAGCAGCTAGTTAAAGTAGACTAAGAATATTCTAGATTGAAATAGTCTATATCATGACAGCAACAATGTACAGTAATATGCCCGATTCCTTATGATCTACAGCGGCTGGTTAGGGGGGAGTGTAGTTTACATAGGTTGGCTCAGGAAACCTTTCATACGGTAAGGCGTTTAAAAGTTGCCACCTGAATCTTTTTTAAAGTTACGATTGGTAAGAAAATCGAATCGTTATTGGATTTAGGAATCGGGCATTAAACTTTCCTACATGAACAATAGTTGTCGACGGCACTGAGTCGGAGGAAGTTCTCTTTCTATCGCATAGGTACATGCCGTAGCGTGATATCTCTCTCTAACATCTGTAATAGAGTTCTAGTGTGCCGTTTCTGAATAATTGTTCAGTACATTTTGTTAAGTATAGTCAAATGTATGTACCTAAGTATAGCATTGTGTTCAAATCAAAAGGTTTTTAAAAATAATTTTACATTCGTTCTTAAGAGTAAACTGGATTACTAAAAAACCGCATTTGCAACGGAACTCAAGTTTTGTATCTACGTATGTGGACACTAACTAGCGAAAATATGATCTTATGCAAAACTAATACCTATGAAAAACTTGTGTTTTGTAGCCTAATTCGAATAAAGTCAATATTATTATGAAATATTTATCTTTAGGTATTTATAAGAAAAAAAGATGCGATAGATCTGATCTGCGTTTATTTAGCTATGTGAGACAGTCGGATATAAAATTAGATGTTTGCGACATTCGAACCTAGAACGCTTTTAAAATAATATAAAGCCACAATTTAGGAGTTGCAGATCTTAGGATGCCACGATTAAGCTATCGGAATGGTCTCTTGAGTTGTCAAAGGGCTTATTGAATTAATTTATCATTTTGAATAGAAATGAACTTAGTACAACTGTTGGAGACAACACGTGACCATCGCCCGCCACTGTGACCACGGGGGGGGACAGCAGCGAGCGAGGAACGGGGACGAGGTGTCGCCAGCCGCCGACCTGGACCACGACTCACTTGAGTATCAGGGACCAAGAGGCGCGCGTGCTTACGTCCAATATACGAACCAAGACTTCAATTACAAAAAAAAAAAAAATGTTAATAGAAATAAAATATCGGACTGTAATTATAGGGTTGGTTCGTATATTGGACGTAAGAACGCGCGCCTCTTGGTCCTCAAGTGAGTCGTGTTCCAGGTCGGCGGTTGGCGACACCTCGTCCACGTTCCTCGCTCGCTGCTGTCCTCCCCCGTAGTCGCAGTGGCGGGCGATGGTCACGTGTTGTCTCCAACACAACATTGACACACAACGTGCAGCTGCAACAATTAATGTACCATTCCGTACCCAACCGCAGGCGGCAACTGCAGGGGACGTGGCGTGGCGTCATCTCGCTGCGTGATTCCGAGCCCGACCGTAGGCAGCTGCCCGTATTCCAGTCGGTATATAGAAGATAGAAAAACGTGTTATCGCTCGAGGGTTGGCGGAACTACTGGTCTGCGGTTGGGCTAAACGCGTGTCGCTAGCTACGGAAGGTATTTCATAGAAATTTATAGAAACCAGTCGTGTCGCGGCGACACGTCGCCTGCAGTTGCCTCCTGCGGTCGGATATGGAATGGTACCTTTAGTGGCCATATGCATATTTATGCTCGTGATCCGGGAGGTACGGAAAATAGGTCGAAATCTCAATCAAATAATTTAATGATGGAAGCGGCCTAAAGTGTGTTCTTTCTTCTTGCAGTCTTGTTGTGTTGCATTCATGTTTCATTGCATGACATTAGATGCTTGAGCTCATCTTTTGGTGAGCTTGAATCATCAAAAGATAGCTATTTAAATCTGCCTCATTTCAGGGATTTTTCTCAGCCACAGTCTTCATTTACAGCCACGGGTTACTTTTTGCTTCACAAAAGCTTTAAAACAACTGTTTTCATAAAGACGTCACACGATGCTTATTTTTTATTGAAAAATGACATAAATTTTCTCCTATTTCAGGTTTTTTTATTGTACCATTCCAGATCTTTCATTCATTAATCTGTATTAAAGCTGATTGTGATCTCAAATCAGCTTATTCCTGCAGCTGATCACAATTTAAAGCTGCATACATCAATTTAATCAATCGTTTCGTTTTTGTTTTTGTCTACTGATAAATCGTCTTTTGTTAGTCAAGCCAAAAGAGAAACTGCATAACACTTATATGCGTTTTCACATTATGCGCGCTGTTGGATTTTCAACTTTCAGTACTGGGCCGAGCGTTGACAATCCAACAGCGCGTTTTTATTATGGAATTCGTTTAGATGTCGCCTAATGATAGTGAAAAGGGGCATTAGCTCCATTATGTTTAATAATTAAATAAATATTATCAGCTCCCTTGAATGTCCAAACATGTATGCATACCGCCAAGTGCAGAACTTTCATAACATTTCTATTTTACTAGCTTATCAGAGATAAGGTTTCGGTATACATATTAAACATATATTATTAAAGTTTTATCGTACCATTATCTCAATACACGTGCACATAAGAATATTAGAATACATTAAAAACTAGCCCGCGACTTCCCCCCGACCGTCAGATCCCATCGCCCGCCCGCGCTATTACTTCGTTTTCGCTTAGGGTTGTTCCTGTTTTATTTCTTTTTGTTCAGCCCCTAAGCGTCATAGCGTGATATTACATAGCCTATATCTTTCATCAAGAATTAGGCTATCCAATGCAAAAAGAAATTTTCAAATCTGACTGGTAGTTCCGGAGATTACCACCTACATACAAACTTACAAACAAACACACAAACAAACAAATTTTACCACTTTATAATATTTGTATAGAAAACCTGTTTATCTAATATACTCGTAAGCATTCAGTTAGAAGCTCAGCAGCTTTGCGAATCAGCCGATAAATTCTGTAAAAATATTATCGTGATATCTTAGGTGAAGTGAGCTTGTAATGAGCTACAGTCCATCTAATGCTAGGGATTTACATCATTGACAGCTCATTTCAAATTTAGATTTTGCGTATTCTATTGACTTATTTATCCTTGAATGCTTGCAATCAATACTATTTTCGAAAACAATGAGCATTTCCTTGCCTTTATTTTGAAATTGAAACGATTTGCGGAAATTTTATGTTTATTGGTAAAAAATATTTTTACAAATTTTTTTCCCGACAGCTTTTAAAATAATTTATAATCTAAATTAATATTTAAAAGAAAACTATTGTATTAACTTATCTTAGATAGTTAATTATATGTAAATAAAACCTAAACTTTGTACTATTTAGCTCTATTTCTTTTAATAACTTTCGTAAATTAAAGTTTATAAAAATATGTGGTTTATAAAAGTGGTGTTTTATTTTTCTTATTAAACAGTTACATATTTTATTTAACCTTACATTTGTTTTAACTCTGGCATTGATAATAGTATACAAGGTGTATCAGAACTGTGTGGTAATAACATTTAAGGGTTTAGTGTAATCAGCTGTCCCATTAGGTCGAGAAGGTATTGAAGTTTTGTATGGGACAATTGATATCTTTTTACGTTTATGGTGTTGGTCCCATGTAATAGTTTGGTGGTCTGTACCACCCCTTTAAATATGATCACACATTTATGATAATTATTCGCTGTATTGGTAACTTGTTACATCATTGGGTGGTACAACAAAGAGGCTATCTATCTGATGGTAATGATCCTTACCGCTTATAGACTTCTGCAATTTTAGAGGTTTTTTTTTTTTCTATCTCTGGTAGGGAAGAGTCATTCCTCATCAGGAGCAAACCTATTATTCGTCAAGCATCTGTTCTTGAGTATAGATGATGAAGCTATAATATTTTATAATTACACCGGCATCTACATAAATATAACATAGTAATATCATAAAATCACTCCCGTAATCTCAGAAGAGTTTGGCAGAGCTGGACCTCTAATACACCCAAATTTCGTCAGTTATGTTTAAGACTTTAAGAATCATGTAATAGGGGCCGAGCCTATTGCCGTTAACCGGGAACAAATCTAAACTCGGGGCTGCTACCGAGAAATTCCAGGTGGCGAAATCTAAGAACACTTGGTCGACCTGGGAATCGAGCCCAGGACCTCATGCTTCCAACCACTAGACGAGAACTTTGACAATAGAAGACTGATGCTGTATCAGCGGTTTCAAGTGTGCGGCGCGAGGTTCGATCGCCAGTCACTGATTACTGGTTGATCCGAATGATAGTGTTAAGGTATCGGGATTTTCTGAATAAAATATATGAGACTAGTTGTATATAAACAAACACTTATTTAGAAAATAGGAATGGTGGAAAGTGCTTCCCCGTACCAACTGTGGAAGTCGAAGAGCAGGTACACTTTAAAGGCTAGATTGACTGAGAATCTTAGATTGTGGCTAGGACAGACTGAATGCCTGTGGCGCAGCTTGGGAAAGGCCAGTCCAGCAATGGACTATGATAGGCTGGGTTGATTGATTAACACTTTAACTACAGTCCGGCTGTCAAGAGACTGCGTTACTGACACTTGTCTGTTGCACAGTTTCTAGTAGTAATAAGGATCAAATTCGGAAAAGACATATTCTTTAGTATGAAACTGACAGGTGTGAAGAAATAAAATACAATAGACGACGTATGTTTAGTAACCTAATCCGCTAAAACTGTTCTTAAAGAATCTTAGAACCCTGTAAGGAATCGACACGTGTTTCACCTCTCAACGAGGCATCCTCAGGATAACGATTGACTTTTTGCGAACCCGGACACAACGTGTTGCTACGTCAAGCGCCGAGCGCAGTGTGAGCCACATCACCCGATAACCCCACTTATATAGGATTACTGCTCGGTTCACCTCGGTTAGGATCGTCTATTGTATTTTATAATGGATTTCCGCAAAGTCACGCCTGAGTCAATTAACTAGGTGTCAAGCACACATCCTCTCGACGGCTGGATTGTAGGCGAGCTGCAAGATCCTCTTGCTTCATTCTCATAAAAACACTAATCCCTTAAACAAGACAAGTAATAATGACAGCATATGAGTTAAACTTACTGTCATGTCAACCATTAGAAAACTGTTTCCTTCCGATTCTATCGCAATAGCAATAGCCAATTAAAATAGGTAATTATTTATTTAAAAGTGACACTAAACCGATATTATATTATCTGTAAGTACAACCGGTTAGTAAGTCATACTTATCTAGACAAATTTATTACTAATCAGCCAAATGAAATGATAACAATGTAGGCAAGTTTGATAATTTTAATGTCGCGAGGTTTTTTACCGAATGCAGTTTCCTTAAGACCTATTAGACGGATTATGTCTGGCTTTTGAAAAGCTAATCAAAAACATATTAGATAACAGACTGTCTGTCAAACGCATTTCAAGTACTTAAATAAATATAACATTTAAAAAAAACCGGCCAATTGCGTGTCGGACCACGCACAATGAAGGGTTCCGTAGTTGGGACGAATTTATCCCAAGAAAGAACTTAACATTGTAGTTGAAAAACATGTTCTCCCATACGGAATGTATCGGAGATCATGTTTTTCAAACCGCAAATTTAATTTGGTCGATTATTACTCGTTAACCTGTAGAGCCTACTTAGCTCTGATAGTTTTCCTTTTAATTTCGTTATATATACTACTGCTGTGAATTTTTTCACAAGTCCAAGAACAACCATTTAGCTAGAAATGGGGGGGGGGGGACACTTGACTCTAACAAGAAATTTCAGTTAAAAGCTTAATATTTTGCAAACGGATCCCTGAATCCAAAAATGGTTTTCGAAAACTCACAATATTTTTGAACCTTATACCTTTCTAACGATACCCCACAACATGGGGTAGATGAGGAAAAAAAAAACATCCCCACTTTTCGTGTAGGTACCCTAAAAAATAATATTTTTCTTGATTTTATTTTACCACTTTGTCGGCATAAATAATATGTATACATATGCCAAATTTCAGCTCTCTAGTACTAACCGTCTCTGAGCTAACCCGCGGACAGACAGACGGACAGACAGACAGACAGACGGACATGGCGAAACTATAAGGGTTCCTTGTTTACTACGGAACCCTAAAAAGAACGGTCTTTTGCAGCTCTTGGCAGAGAGGTGGAATAATCCAGTCAAATTAACGTTTCACCTCGGAATGAGAAACGGAATAAGCTGGAAATTCGCCAAAATACGTCCCATGTAACAGGAGGCGAGCTTATTGCCATCAACCGAGCACAAATCCAGACTGAGTCTGGTTTTGTGTTCGGTTGCTACTGAGAAAACCCATTTTTGGGACCTTTGACCTTGAATAATTCACGACGCAGACTCGTGATTTTATTAGACTTTTGAGACAACGTTTAGAACGCCAAAATAAAGGTGTATACGAATTTCCAGGTTATTATCTCTCATTCCAAGGTTTACCCTCTTTTTACGCTAATTAGACTGGCCAGAAGGTAGGCCGGTAGGTAGGATAGCAGGCCTTTGTGGGACAAACTGGGCTAAATAAATAAATAAATAACAAGAAATGCCGAGAAATCTCTACTTTAGAAATCCGTGTTCTGAAACCTGAATAACTGCTTCGGTGGTCTGGAAGATATCGCTATTAACAACCTTCGTACTGGCTTTTGTACCCATTTACGCTATTACCGTAGAAATTGCAATATTTTAAAAGAGCTGTGTTTCAATTTTGGTGTACAATAAAGTATATTCTTTCTATCTTATCTCTGAGTCTTAGAATCATCATCAGCCTACAGCAGTTCACTGCTGGACATCGGCCTCTACAATTGCAGACTGTTCAGCTCGATTCTCGGTGACTATCATCCAGTTGCTATAAGTGCCCTGCGATGACTGTCGCTCCACCTAGCCCGAGGGCGTCCTACCTCACGTTTGCCAATTCGCGGTCTCCACTCAAGTCATGTCTACCAACCCAATGGTTATCGGTCATCGGTTCTACGGCTAATATGGCCGTTCCATTGCCACTTTAGCTTACTTATTCTGTAAGCTATATCGACCACTTAGGTTCTCTGTCGGATCACCTCCTTCCGGATTCAATCCCTTAGAGACACTCCAAGCATAGCTCGTTCAATAGCTTACTGAGCGATTTATGTACCAACCGTACCGTGAGTGTCCACATTAAGCCTCCCTAGACCATACTATTAATGTAATAATTATGTATTCTAAGACTCTATGGTCTTAGAATACATAAATACTATCCTTCAGTGTCCGTAACTATGCGGCTGGGGATTTAACTGAATTGAGCTAAGCACTGAGGTATTTTCTTCATCATCTTCATTAATTCGTCTCCAGATAGGGTCTCCAATTCTCTATAAGTCAACAGCTTCCTTCTAGCTAGGCTGTAGAATTCTTTCTTAAGGGCAAGCTTCGTATTTTTTAAGACTCCTTGAGCGTGTTCTTTGACCTACAGGAGTCTATAGATCCCATGTTCTTAACGCCCAATCTAAAGCATAACATCTCGCTTAGAAAACGATTTATAGTCACAAAGATTTCAGAATCAAAAGCCGTAGCCTTTCCAGATATTGTTTGATCCTTACCTGCCACACTATTCACTAATCATGTCCGTTTTGTATACTAAAGCTGTCTATCATTCTAACTATGTGGACTGATAAGTCTTCTTTAGATCATAAATTGTGTGTACACATATATACACAGTATACATATAGCTCATGGAAAGCTTTCGGTGACGATGACGCGAGCTCCAAGATTTTTGTTCACCCAAAAAGTGCTCAACGCACCTAAAGAAGTTTTTACTTCAAGAATAACGTGTGCGGTCGGGGGACACCCGTCAGGAACGAAGTTCCTTACATGATACTCGCATGCACACACACACACTCGTATATAATAGAAAGAGAAAGAGAGTGAGAAAGACGTGTGAAGGGACATACTCGTATAGCGTTTTCTTTACTCGACGATTATTGCCAGTCAACTCCAACCGGAAGCCGCGTTACAGAACTACGTTCCAAAAAAAGCACTGTTGATAGCACGTGGTATTCTGATTTAGAGACCCACAAAAACGGGACAACAAACTCACCAAGACGATTGTAATTTGATGATACAGAGGAATGAGGATATTGTCGTGGAGACACATGAGTGGCTTTATGAGCAAGGGAAGACCAAAGAAACGATTTATGGACTGCGTAATTTATATAGTTAGGGGATGGAACAGACATGTTAGTGGGGCGCACAGGGAGGCTAGACTTGGGTTTCAGTTGTGGATGGAGGCAGGTAAACCATTGGCTGGCCGGCTTTATGATAATATGTTACAAACGAGAAGGGTATTTAAATCTAAGTTGAAATGGTGCCAAGACCATCAAGAACAAATTGTTATGGACAAGTTAGCTTGCCTTCATAGTACTAATAATTTTAAAGACTTTTGGAAAAGTACAAACAGCTTGAACATTGGGTCTAGCTTACCTGTTAGCGTTGAAGGTCTTACTGATAAGGCGGAGATCTCAAACCTGTTTAAAGACTTGTTTACTATTAAATCACCACTGGGCCCGTCTTCAGACGCCTTTGAACTCGAGCGGTCTTCTTCACAATGCTTCACAATAAGGTATACAGCAAAGGAAGTACAGAATGTATTGGTACATATGAAGCGCGGAAAGTCTCCGGGTTATGACGGGCTCAGTGTGGATCACTTGAGGAATGCTGGTTTTATAATTGTTGTGTGTCGCACGCTTATCTGCCAAAGGATATGATGAAAACAATTGTTGTTCCTATTGTTAAAAATAAGACCAGTGATATATCAGATAAAGCGAACTACAGACCAATCTCCTTAGCCACGATTGTGGTTAAAGTTTTTGACTCTTTATTAAACAACCTTTTAAAGAATAATGTCAAGCTCAATGATGCTCAACATGGGTTTAGAGAGGGCTTATCTATTGAAACTGCAATTTTATGTCTAAAAAAGACTGTTAAATATTATACATGCAACCAGACTCCTGTTTTTGCCTATTTCCTGGATATGTCAAAGGCATTTGACATGGTGTCGTATGACAAGTTGTGGTCTAAACTTTGTGACGCGAATGTACCCAGTGAAGTAACGAGTGTTTTTAAATACTGGTACACACATCAAATTAATTGTATAAAATGGGCTAATGAAATGTCGGATGAGTATGTGATGGAATATGGAGTTAGGCAGGGTGGATTAAGCTCCCCTACCCTGTTTAATTTATATATAAATGAGCTGATTGTTGAGCTTAGCAGTTTGCATGCTGGCTGCTACATAGATGGGGTAGCATTTAATAACATTAGCTACGCTGATGACATGGCGTTTCTGAGTCCGTCTATGGCAGGTCTCAGAAAATTGATTAAAGTTTGTGAGTGTTACGCGGAGGAGCACGGTTTGAGATATAACACGGACAAAAGTCAGTTGCTTATCTTTAAGGCGGCCAACAAAGGCGAAGAGAGATACCCAACTGTCACTTTGAATGGTGGTGTGTTAAACCGTGTTCTTCAGTTTAAATATCTAGGGCACATTGTAGCGGAGGATTTGAGGGACAATCTAGATGTAGACCGGGAGCGAAGAGCATTAGCATTGCGATGTAATATGCTGATCCAAAGGTTCTCACGCTGCACGGATGCGGTTAAAATAACACTTTTTAAGGCATATTGTCAAGTTTTTTACTCGTGTAGCCTCTGGACTAGTTGCACTCAAAAAGCTGTTAATGCTCTTCGTGTTCAGTACAACAATGCATTCAGGATGCTGTTGGGGCTGTCACGCTTTTGTAGTGCCTCGGGTATGTTCGCGGATGCTCAAACAGACGGCTTCGCTGCGATCAGACGCAAGCGTGCTGCATCCCTGTTGCGCAGAGTGCGTGCCAGCTCCAACAGTCTCCTGGTGGTCATTGCTAGCAAACTGGATTGCCCTATCATTTCCTATTTAAGCCAGCTGCATAATCATAGTAATGGTTAATTGTTTTATTTTTATTTTTATTCTTTATTGTTTATAAGTAACAATTTACTTACAAACTAAGTTAGTAGTAACTTAGTTTGTAAGTAAATTGTTACTAACGTTATGAGTCCATGTTACTTGAAAATAAAGATTTTATTATTATATTATTATATAGTCCTCCAGACCATACTTCGGCCACGGCGGCTAATCTCAACGGAGACTAGCCTTCTGCGCGGGAGATATTATAATGCACAAGTGTGCGCGTAGACACAGATGCACTCTCTCTTCCCTCACTCTCATAGTCCGATAGGACGGCAATCCGACACAACCGGAGAGAGATCCGAGACTCCGTAATATAATGACTAGAAAGGGGGTGACTCCTGAGAAGACAACTCATAGAGAGGTAAGGAAGAGGAAGACATGCCGCATCCAAATGAATTGGGATAAGTACCACAAGAAAAATACATTTATCATTTCATGATAGATAACATGAAATATGTACTTCAAACTTTTGTGTAATAGTTTCATTAAAATACCGGATTGATTACTAATCAGCTCACATAAAAGATATGGCGATAATTTTCGAAAAATATCTCCGTATTATGATATTGTTGATAATTCTTGATACTATATCGTTGGTGATTACGTATTGATGTGTATATTTTAATAATTTGATTACAATAATCCAGTTGCGGGTTTAGTGCCCGCTTCAGTGGTCGCTGGTATCCAAGGTAAGTGAAATTATTGGGTAAATTATAGCAAAGTGAAATATGGTAAAATTACGTCTAAAGTACTTAAATAATTGAGGAAAAGGGCTAAATTTGCCTGCATATTTGTATTTGTTGCTATATTTAATATTTGTAATGAAAATAGACACGATAATGGTAAGTTCAAAGATTACACACATATCGATGATAGTAATTTATGGTTCAAGTCCATGAATTGATTAGTTGCATTGTGGGTTAGTGTCACAGTATAATTTTATGCAAAGCCAGTTTCAAATAATTCATAAGTTTAATCAAATCTTACTTACCGGTCACTTTTCCTTGGTGTGTTTAGTGTTATGATTACGTAGAGCTGGAGATCTTTATAATACCAAAAAACAAAGCACGAAGTAGGTAGTGTGATTTGTTTTTTAATGTACTGCAAGTGAAAGTTCTTGTAATTTGTAAATTATCAGTTGCTTCAGCCTAAAGGTACAAAGCGCCCCGTTGTTAAAGCACTAAATGAATGAATCTTCTGCCAATAACTTTTCTAATTCTCCAAAAATTTCCTAATTCAAATTCTTAAGGAAAATATTCGTGAAATAGTTTATTTCAGAATTGCACGTTTACGTCACATCAAATTTTGTATCAAGGGATAGTTGATGACATCATATTTTCACAAGATAGAGTGCTTACTGAAACTAATTTAGCAAAGCGAGTCTAAATTGATTTTAATTTACGAGTAGGTTCTTAATGGCTATTTTTCTACAAATATATGTTGATACTCTTTTCTATATAAGTGATACATAGAGCTATTTACATATGATCATCATACATATAAATTATCTATGCCTAAAATTTATCAAATTTTTTTTTTTTTTTTTTTTCTTTATTAAGGAGCTTTGTCACAATACTGACTATGTCGCTCCATCATAGCCAAATTTTGAATTTATTCAATTATTTTATATGATTGTAATATATATTGTAGAGAGTTCTAGCCTCATCCGACATAGGCTTAGCTAAAACACCATTTAAAGTACCAACTCCTAACATATTTTGGGAATCAAACCGATTTCTCCTAAGGCGTTCGCCCCGCTCACACTCGATCAAGATATGATGTACGTCCTCGATTATTCCACATTTCTCGCAATTAGGTGAAGGTGTGATACCCATAAGGAACGTAAACTTCCTTGATGGGATGTGACCAGATCGAAGCCTCATGGCAGTAACAATATCTTTTCTATTGAGTGAACAGTTATCTATCCACGGAATTATTAGAGGCTCAGGTTGAATGGTCTTGTACCAGATACCTTTTTCTCTTGATCTCACATCATGAAATTCTTTCCACAGTTCATGACAATATTTTTTAACCAGATAGAAGTTATCTGCGAAATATGGTACTATATCTAACGGAGTACCGTCTATGCAGGCCCTCTTAGCACAAACATCTACCACCTCATTGCCATGTATCCCGATATGAGACGGAATCCACTGCAGTATTACTAATTTACAATTCTGTTGAAGTTTCAAAATCTGATCAATAATTGTGTAAGCTATCGGTGTTCCTCGAATTGTCGAGGTACAACGAGCCACATGTTGTAAGGAACTCTTGGAGTCAGTTAGTATTAGAAACTTACTATGATTTATTGATTGAGTGTATGATAAAGCTTCGCTAATTGCCAACAGTTCCAGGTACATTATAGACACGTTCGTGTCAATACTAAAACCCATAGATATATTTTGTTGAGGGTCATAAAAAGCCGCTCCGGAATTATTATTTTCTTTGGAACCATCTGTGAATATTTGATAAAAATTTGGGTATTCTGTGTTTACGTATTGACAACATAAATCATTTAAAACCAATGGCTGAAATCGTTTTTTTGCTTGATTTACTCCGTTAATGCTAAAGTTAATGTTTTTAGATAAATCTATGTAACTGACCCAAGAGCGATACCCGAACATCTCTAAATTCTGGCTGCAGTGTATTCGTAAGTCTTTAAGGTATTCATGGCTTAAAATGAGTAAAGGCTTGTTCTTCCTTTTCCACAAAGGCATCTGAGGTAAAAAATCGTCCAGCATGTTAACAACTGTATGACTACTTAACAACGACTTACACTTTAAATAAAATTTACCGGCTAAATAGTTTCTACGAATAAATAGGGGCTGGAGACTTAATTCACTACTCATGACATGAATTGGTGTAGATTTTATAAAGCTACCGATGATCCTCATCGCTTGGTTTTGGACTTTGTCGAGTTTATACAAGTTTGAGTGGCAACTGTCTCCATACAGAAAGCTAGCGTAGTCCATACGACTACGTATTAGAGAAATATAAGCGATTCTTAAGTGTTTCGGGTGAACGCCCCAGTTAGCTCCAGATAGAACTTTAAGGACATTAAGAAATCTTGCTGTTTTTTGATGGGTTTCATTTATATGTTTGGCCCATCTTAGAGAACGATCCAGCCAAAGGCCCAAATATTTTACATTTTCTTCTACCTGCAAGAATGAGTTGTTGATTTTAAGAACGCCTATTTCATTATTTTTACCTTTTTTAAAAATACAAGTTTTAGTTTTTGTTGTTGAAATCTCTAAACCGATATCAGCAAGGAGTTTGGCAAGTAAGTTCAATGAGTTCTGTAAATAATAACAAGCTTGAGCTACACTATCTTCAACGGAGTAGACAACAAAGTCATCAGCATATTGTGAAACATGGACATGATCGGAACTAATTTTTTTACATAAATCTATAGTGGCTACATTAAATAGTAACGGGGATAGAGGGTCGCCTTGTGCTAAACCCCTTCCCGTAGTTCTTACCATACGTAAATCGTTTACTTTAATATTTAAATGTCTCTCACGAAGAAACTCCCAAAGGTATAAACAAATCCTATTTCCTACGCCCAGCCGATCTAATGTCAGCAATAGCTGGGTTATATCTACATTATTGTAGGCATTATCGATGTCTATGAAACAACCGACCGTGACACCATTTGTACAAAAACCTTTTTGTATCCTAGTAACTAATAGACTTAAATTATCGAAACAAGATCTACACTTTCTAAAACCTAAAGTGGTATCGGCAAACAAACATTTACTTTCAAAATACCATTCTAATCTCTTTTGAATAATTGAATGGAATATTTTACATATACATGAAATAAGTGAAATAGGTCTAAGTGATGATACCATATTATTGTCTCTTCCAGGCTTAGGAATAGGAATTACACCAATTTCTCGCCATTGATTCGGTACTAGACCTAAGGAAAGAAATTTATTATACAAGAATAATAATATTGATTTAGCATTATCTGAGAGATATTTAATCATAGAAAATGATATTTCATCATTTCCTGGACAGGTATCTTTGGATTTTATGCTTTTATTAAGTTCTACTAACGTTATTTGCGAATCTAATTTTGAATTTTGAGAATTAAACAATGGTTGACAAACAGGGACATAATCAGGAGTCAAACTATGTAGCAGAAGACTTGCTTTATCATTATCAATAAAATTCCTGGGAGTTTTATAACCTTTTATCCATTTCATTTTTCGCCAAAGGTCATTAATAGAAGTGTTCTCATTCAAAGAAGAACAAAGTTCCCGCCAGGAATTATTTTGAGTACATCTCAAAATTCTTTGAGATTCTTGTATTTTATTTTGAAGATATATAAAATTTGTAGGAGTAGGGTTACGCCTAAATAACGCCAAAGCCAAACGTCGGAGTGCCACCGACTTTGAAAGTTCTCCATTCCAATAAGGTTTTGGGTTAAACTTATTACTAGGATTTAAACATATCTTAATATCCGGAACAAATCTATCTGACGCCATTTTTAAATTATCCAAAAATCTATTGTAAGTAATTTGGGGATCGTCTGTTATAATAAATGAATTAAAAATATTTTGTAAATAATCGGTATACTTTTTCCAATCCACATTTTTGAAGTTTTTCTTTTTGAAAAAAGACCTGTCAGAGTTTAAAGTAGTAGAAATTTTGATGACAACATGATCACTATTTAATGTTTCACTTGTCACCCTCCAGTCAAATCTTAATGATATGTCTGACGTCACCATAGTTATGTCCGGTGAAGATTGTCTCAAGCTACCACTCACTATTTGTAGACGCGTTGGGCTACCATCATTTAAGATAACATAATCGTAATCAATCACGGAATCCAGAATCTGATTGCCCCTCGCGTCTGTTTTATGCGACCAATTTGTGTGATGACCATTAAAATCCCCCAAGATCATGGTCTTCCCATTACCAAGTGAAAATAAATAATCCCACACTCTTTGATTTGTGTGAAGTTCTGGCGGGCAATAAATAGCAATAATGTTTTGAATTTCATCACAGTTAAACAATTTTATTTTAACCATTTCTAGACCCGAGTTGTTATTCGTCAAAGGGATGCGCACTGCCTGAATCGACTTGTGCGTCACAACAGCTACTCCGCCATAAGAAAGGTCCCTGTCCTCACGAAAAATATTGTAGTTACTAATCTTTAAGGGTGTATCACGATCAAGCCACGTTTCACAAATTGCAGCTACATGTATATGTTCCCGGCTTAATAACTGTTCAAATAATTTTAATTTAGGCTTAAGACTACGAGCATTCCATTGAATCACGTTTAAATCAATACTAGTTTTCGTTTTGTTAACCATTATCACCCAAAAACATTTTAATAATCATGGATAAGTCTGGCATAAGGTTAGTTAAAAATGTGGTAAACCAGTCTGTACATATCTTAATCATGGCTTTGAGACTAGCGACTACGGTATCTTTTCTTTCCTTAATAAAGTCCTTAATCTTTCGTATAACTTCACTAAATGACCATGATTTCCAATGTGTCTGATCCATATTTTCTGACTGCGACGCTGGACCAGGAAGGCCTTCTGCCGATTTTTCTGAATCCGAAGTCTCAATTTCTGCCATCACATTACTTGCTATTTGATAAGGTACTTTCTTCTTCTTCTTATTTTTCTTTTTGTTTTTTGATTTGTCAGAAATTGAAGGATTATTTCCATCGACAGTTTCAATATAAACTTCTTGAAAAGAAGCTACTGAATCTTGCTTGCCTTTTTGAACTGCTTGAATACGAGTATTTATACATTCAAAGATCGGGCTTGGAGCTCGTTGAACTTCTTGTGTGGGGAGTGAGGGGGAATCAGAATATTTTGAAAGGGCTATTTGATACGTGCAATTGTATTCTGACATCAATTCTCTAATGCGCTTCTCTTTTTTATACACAGGGCAATGTTTCGACATAGCCTCGTGATTGCCTGAGCAGTTAGCACATTTGAATTTTGTTGTATCACAAGTATTATGGTAGCTACAACACTTTGGACACAATGCTTTACTTGCTGGGCACATTTTAGCTATATGCCCAAATCTCCAGCACTTAGAACACTGTGTCACAGGAAACGTATAAGGTTCTACTCTTATTCTCAGTTCAAATATCAATATGTGTGTAGGTAAGGAAGGACCTTTAAAACCAATTCTAAAAGTTTCACTTTGAACCCATTCTCCTCCATCTTTTTTATTGAGTCGTTTAGCTGTTACAACTTCCTTTTCAGAGTAAATATGTTCTATAAGTTCCTCTACAGATAAGCCCAATTCGATATCTCTAATAATGCCGTACGATATTCCAACCTCCCATGTTTTTTGTATTCGCCAACCAAGTTCACTAAATACCGGACAGCACATAAATTTATCTGCACTGCTTTGGTTACTAAATGTAACCAGCAATTTGTATGGGTTAATATATTTTATTTTGTCAACGTCCATCATCTCATTTTGTTTTAATAATTTTGCAAGTGCAAATTGTTTGGGAATCTTTTCCTTAGAGGTTACGGTAACTTGTATTTGTGATTCTACAGACACAGCCTTGTTATGTTTTGCCTTCTTCTTAGCATTCTTTGACACAGTTAGCCAACCTTCTTCATTATTCTCGGTTCTTGGTCGTTTTCCCTCTGATGTTATTGTATCCATTTCTATTTCGTTAATGAATTGTGTTTGGTCATCTAATGTATCAGTGTTCCTATTTACATCATAATCCTCATCGTGATTTTGATCGCTATTCATTAAACACAAAGTTCATAATTGCGTAACAGCACACGCGACGCGATACCGGCCGGCGCGAGCGCAAACCGATAGCTAAACAGGTTTTTTGTTTATCACCAATTAACTAAAGACGCGTACGGATCGCACTGAGTGTGATTACGAACTGATTTATCAAATTGCTATAAGGCTAAGCCTGAAATTACATGTTCCATTTATTTCGTTCAGATAAAGTTTTTTCGATAACGATGTTTTTATAATGATTAATAAACTTTATCAATTTAAAAAAAAATAGATAAGAAAGAATGAAGGAAGATACAAATTACAGGAATCATCAAGAATAGATACATTTTAATCGGTTGACCTTGAATATTGATGCTAATAAATGGATACTGTATACCTACCTAATAACTAACTTGAATATCTGTCAACTATTTCAATGTCAAGCTACAAATCATACTAATATTGTAATTGAAAAAGTTTTGTAATACGTTTTTATCTCTCACACTAACCCTCAGAAATACTGTTTTATCATACATTACAATTTGCAGATGGTGGCGATAAAACTTGTTGTTTTATCCTTGGCTTGCGTCTGCGCAACTGCATTATCTGATATTGCACCAGTGCAAGTGACAAGAAATACCATCTTCAGTGACGAACGCTTCGAAGGCGAGGTGTTTGAGAATGTCGATGCCTTTGATGACATCGAGCTGAGAACAGACACTATCTCTCCGTACAGACTACCCACTACCACCGTTCCCTCGAACTATAGAGTGCTTTGGAACATCGACCTCTCACTACTTCGTTATTCTGGTTTCGTAAATATAACTCTTCGTGCAACACAAGCTGAAGTTAATGAGATCGTCATCCACTGTGACCATGTATCAGTGACCAATCTAGTCCTGACTCAAGGAACTACAAACGTTTCTGTAACTTACTCCGCTCAGAGCGAATACCAATTCTTAAGGGTCGCGATCACCGATGGCGTTCTGCAGTACAATGCGGCGAACCCTGTTAACTACATTTTAAGTATCGAATTTAATGCAAATATGCGTGACGATATGTACGGTATTTATCATAGTTGGTACAGGAACTTTGGAACTGACACAGGAACAAGGTAAATAGTTAGATAATTAAACAAAATTTTAATGTTATACTTTCAAAGATCATTTTCTTTTTAAACGAATCTTGAATTTTATTAATATAATCTTCTTAAGATGGTATAATTTCATAAGTTTTTGATTTGCAGATGGATGGCCACTACACAGTTCCAAGCTACCGCTGCTCGCTATGCATTCCCGTGTTATGATGAACCCAGCTTTAAGGCTACCTTCGATGTGACCATCAGACGCTCCTCAGACTACAAGAGTTGGTTTTGTACTAGGCTTCAGAACAGCATCGCCTCCACAGACGAAAACTTCGTGTAAGTAAACATACTAATATGCTTTTCTTTTGATTCTACAGTTGCCAATTTTTATTTACATTGATATTTTCTTTGTTTTGCAGTGGTTACTATGACGATATTTACCATACTACCCCAATAATGTCGACCTATTTGCTCGCATTAATCGTCGCTGATTATGACGCTGTTCGGGAACCCACAACCGGGACAGTGATGCACGAAGTTATTGCAAGGCCTGGTGCGATCTCTACTGGTCAAGGAGACTATGCCCAGAGTGTCGGACAGAATCTTTTGGCTTGGATGAGCGAACACACACAATATGATTTCTATACACAAAACGCCAACCTTAAGATGACTCAAGCCGCTATCCCCGATTTCGGAGCCGGTGCTATGGAGAACTGGGGATTGCTAACTTATAGGTCGGTTACCCTAGCTACGTTTGCAAAAGAAAGAATGCTGTAAAATTTATTCTACAAAACATAACTTACGAGATTAGTTCTGGTTGACAAAATCGATTAAAAATTATAGAACTTTGTAGTAATTTTTCTTTTTTTCAGGGAAGCTTATCTGTTGTATGATGAAGATCATACCAACAGCTATTTCAAACAGCTCATCGCTTATATTCTCTCCCACGAGATTGCACATATGTGGTTCGGTAACCTTGTCACCAATGACTGGTGGGATGTGCTCTGGCTGAACGAAGGCTTTGCTAGATACTACCAGTACTTCTTGACTGACGCGGTAAGTGATGTCAAATTAAATCTATTCATTAGTTCTTTGTTAAAAAAAGTTACTATTTAAGACCAAATACTTCGCTTCAGGTTTTTCTATTTGATTTTTGGGTAAAATAATCTGGCATATAGGAGAGTTCTGAATGTTGTAGGTGTTTTGTGTTTCAGGTTGAGACATACATGGGTCTTGGTACTCGTTTCATCACCGAGCAAGTGCATACATCACTGCTTAGCGACTCGTCGAACAACCCTCAGCCTCTGACTAATCCTGGTGTTGGCAGCCCTGCTGCTGTCAGCGCCATGTTCTCGACCATCACTTACAACAAGGGAGCTGCTGTCATCAGAATGACTGAGCACCTTCTTGGCTCCACTGTTCATAGAGCAGGACTCAGGAATTATCTGAGAGATAAGTAAGGTTTCGGTTTGATTGTTTTAACTGAAAAATTATAGCTAAGTTCAAATGTTGTATAACGTAGTAATATTTGCTGTGGTTATGAATAATAATCCAAACAAAATTAAAATTTAAAACAGAAATAAGACTTGATAAAAATATTCGCAGGCATTTCGGTACAGCCAAACCCATTGACTTGTTCAATGCCCTGAACCTGGCAGGTCGATCGGCTGGTTCTTTCAATGCTTATGAAGCCGACTTCGATTTCGTGGACTATTTCAATAGCTGGACAGAACAGCCTGGACACCCCGTGCTTAATGTCCAAATAAACCACAGCACTGGACAAATGACCATCTACCAGGTACATATTCTTCAAGAGTAGTATATATTAGAATTTTTAATAAATGGGATAATTTAGTTTCCTTTCGATCGTAAATATGTTCAGTACTAATCTCAATTAATCCTTGCAGCGTCGTTTTAACATCAATACCGGTTATTCTACGGCAACCACGAAATACATCATCCCCATCACCTTTACCTCTGCACCTAACATCGATTTCACGAACACGAAACCGTCTCATATCCTCACTGAGGCAGTAACCGTCATTGACCGCGGCGTATATGGTGACCACTGGACCATTTTCAACATTCAACAAACTGGTAAGTAATACTTTGTTGAATTTTTATCACGATGCAAAATAATAAGATTAGAATTGTATAATTATGAGTTAAAAAAATGAGGTTCGAATGAAAATACGTTTTTATTAGCTTGAAATGTAACTATCCGGCTGTCATTCGGGGATCTTTGACAGTCGTTACGGGTTGTCAGAAGCCTGAAAGTCTGACAAACAGTCTTACTAAGGGGTATCGTAATACCCGGTTGCTGGATTGTGAAGGTCAGATAGGCAGTCCCTCCATGTAAAATACTGGTATTCAGCAGCATTCAGTTAGACTGGAAGCCGAACCCAACATAGTTGGGAAAAGGCTAGGCAGATTGATTGTATCTATGCAGAATCTTACAACGTAATTTCTTACCAACTTCTAATTGTCGTATCGAAATGAAGCTTTGTAGCTTGGATGATTAATTTAAAAAAACGACCGACTTTAAAAAAAAAAAAACACTACGAAGTGAAAAATAACTTAAATTTCGGAAGTGGGTGTCTTTGGTTTTTATTTTTTATTGCCACCGACTTCCGAAATTTAAGTTATTTTTCACTTTGTAGTGTTTTTTGGAAGCCGGTTGTTTTTTAGACTTCAAAAAAAGGAAGGTTATTTTATAAAAAAGTTTATATATTTCGCTTTTTAGTGGGTCAGTTTATAATTTATCTAAGTTACAATAGCCTAATGTCAACTGCTCATCACCTTTTACAAAATATTGCTTTTCCCGATGCAGGGACGTTAATCGTTGAGGAGCTCCACTTCTTTATATACATTGTCACGAGCATACATTTTTTAGGAACCACATTAAAGTAATCGAATCGGAAACCGTAAAATATCACAATGTGGTCTTCATCATCAGTTCCACTTCACCAAATGAAGCTTTCCGAGAGCAACTGCATGAATCACTATAAAAAATACCCAAATCGCTTTAGGTGTGCCTATATTTTTTGAAAAGTTCCCTGGATTTCTCCAGGATCCCATCATCAGATCCTGACCTGATGACAATGTATAAACAAAATAAAAAGAGCTCCACGCGAATATTTCTGAGATGGTCATCTCGGAAATATTCGCGTGGAGTTCTTTTTATTTATACAAAGCGCTCCACACACTTTTTGAATTAGTTATCCTCACTAATATTGTAAAGGGGAAAGTGAGTTTATTTGTTACGCTTTCACGCTAAAACGGCTGAACGGATTTGTATGAAAGTATCACATGGATGGACTATCACCAAAGTTAGGACTTAGGATACTTTTTATCCCGATATTCCCACGGGATCGAGACTTATGCGGGTGAAACGGCGAGGTGCAGCTAGGGATATAAAAAAAAGAAGTGACAAGCTGCAAGTACTATCGGAGAACTTCATATCGGGACTATTTATGCTTGTAGCGCTCGGCGGTTATAGAACCGGGTCGGTAGCAGATGTGGCCATCGTGTTCACGGGATTTTGTTTTCAAACTGCTTAGATATGAAGTTCTTCAATAGTACCTCACGTAGTCGTAACTAATACTGAGCGTGTTTTTTTTTTAATAAACGTTTTATTTTTTATTATTATATACATATTATATTTATAAGTCATATTGAAAATGTTATTTTAATTGGTCACAGGTTTCTACAGAGTTAACTACGATGACTACACCTGGGACTTAATCATTAGGGGCCTAAGAGGCAATGACAGGGCCGACATTCATGAACACAACCGAGCCCAGGTAAATAATTTCAAAAAAGGTTGAAGCGAATCGTTTCGCAGATGTGTCTCAACTATGCGAACTAACTTAGTTTAGCTGGCGGTGGACGATCGGCTTGAGGAATTTTGATATCTTTTGCTGTTTAAAACAATTTGAGGGTATTTGAAAAGTGTGTTGATGTGTGAATAACCTTCAATCGTTATTGCTTTTCCATGTGCCGGTAGCTACTGTTTGATTTTGATCACAATAAAAATCCATCGCATCTCGTAATTACGATCGGATCAATATGGGAAAGTGTGTGTACAAACGAAAAACTTCAATTATATTGAACTATTTCCAGATTGTAAACGATGTTTTCCAATTCGCTCGCTCCGGCATCATGACCTATGAACGAGCCATGAACATACTCTCTTTCCTCGAGTTTGAGACTGAGTACGCTCCGTGGGTTGCTGCCATAACTGGTTTCAACTGGATCAGGGCTAGACTTCAAGGAACTCCTTACCTGAATTCGCTTAACGTTAGTATATATATAAATATTATATATATAAGTAAATAAGGATTGTTTTATCAACGTAATTTTTTTTCTGTTTTCACTACGAGTTTTACGATAGACTGAAATAATTTTGAAAGTTTTCGTCTCTATTTTTTTTAATACTATTTTAGTTGTGACTTGTTTTGAAATCATTTGTCTTCAACAGAATATTATTATTCAATGGTCAGCGTTGGCGATAAGCCAGCTCACTTATAATCCTCGCCCTGCTGATACTTTTATGGATTCATACTTGCGTTACCAACTGGCGCCGGTGCTGTGTAACCTCGGCGTCCAAGCCTGCATCGATTCTGCCTACACACAGTTTGATCAACTGCGAAACAATGGAGTAGAGTGAGTATAAACTAATTGTATTTAAATTTAACGAAAAGAAATTAAATAAGTATGTAACTACATATATCAGCACAGCACTACGGTCACTTCCTATAGTGGTATCGTTTAGCTTTAAAATACCCACCGAACCACTAGAGGTACGGCCAGGAAATACCATAGAAGACCATAGAAGGATCCGCTTTACACTAACTACCCACACTAGGAAACCCGAACCAAGGCGTAACCCGAGGCGCACCAATGTTCCCGGGTTCAAACGCCTCCTGGCTTCCCTATTAACTAGGCACCTAACCCAAGTAACCATAAGAGACCAAGCACAATTAGAATACACCGTAACAAAAATTTCAGAATACCTTACTGAAGCATACCACGCATGCTGTAAACTAAGAGCGCCACAATCCAAGAAGGAGAGGAACCCCTGGTGGAACGCTGAACTTGGCAAACTCAGAGATGCGCTACGTAAGCAATTTAACAGAGCAAAAAACACGAGGCTCCCGGACGACTGGGAGATATACAAAGATACACAATATACATACAAAAAGCAGATCAGAACCGCCAGGAGGACCGCCTGGCGTAAATTCTGTGAATCCATCGAAACTAATAATGAAGCCGCAAGGGTAAGGAAGATCCTATCAGCTGATCAGGACCGAACTCTTGGCGCGCTGAAAAAACCCGATAACTCATACACACTTACTGACTTTGAAACCAGTAAGGTCCTTCTCGAGACTCACTTCCCAGACTGTAAAATCCTGGAGGACAGGACGTGGGAGGCTGAACCAGAATGGACCCCAACGGATCAAGACTGGTCAAGTGCCCGCAATATAGTAACAGAAGACCGAATAAAGTGGGCCATCAACACCTTTCAGCCATACAAGTCGGCAGGGCTGGATGGCATTGTCCCAGCTCTACTGCAGTGGGGGGTAGATTATCTAACACCATGGCTGGTGGAGATCTATCGAGCCTGCATAGCACTTAGACAGATACCTCTCGCATGGCGCGAGGTAAAAGTCATTTTCATACCCAAACCAGGAAAAACTGATTACACGCAACCCAAGGCCTATAGACCTATAAGCCTCACATCTTTTCTTCTGAAAACCCTCGAGAGGCTCTGTGATAGGCACATCCGAGACGGACCTCTTCGGGTAAAACCACTCCACAAATACCAGCATGCGTATTCCACAGGCAAATCAACAGAATCCGCGCTGCATAGCGTGGTTTCCAAAATTGAATGCGCAGTGGACCACAAATGCTCAGCACTGGCCGCCTTCATTGACATCGAGGGAGCCTTTGACAAAACCATGTTCAACAGCATTAACATGGCACTCAACAGTCACAACATAGACCCGACCTTGAGTGGCTGGATTACGAACATGCTCAAACTGAGAGCTGTACAAGTCACAGTAAATGACACTACAAGGGCCATCGTTGCGAAGGGCTGCCCGCAAGGAGGAGTCCTCTCGCCGCTCCTATGGAACCTTGTAGTAGACAGCCTCATCAAAACACTTAATGACAAAGGCTACTTCACAGTAGGCTACGCCGATGACATAACCATTGTAATAAACGGCACCCACGAAAACACTCTATGCAACCTAATGCGCCAAGCCCTAAAAATAGTAGAGGAATGGTGCAACAGGCACCAACTCTCAGTGAACCCTACAAAAACTGAACTGATTCTCTTCACAAAAAAGAGAAAACTGACAACACTACAGCTACCACGATTCTTCGGAACAACCCTAAGCCTATCAACTGAAACTAAATATCTGGGCATCTTTTTAGACAAACAGCTGAACTGGGCGAAACACACCAACTATATTATCACAAAAGCCAGCATATCCCTGTGGCAGTGCATGCGACTGCTTGGCAGGAACTGGGGAATTAGCCCCAGGGTTACTCACTGGCTATACACCACAGTCATCCGACCAGTCATCACATACGGCTCACTGGTCTGGTGGCCCAGGACAGACCTGAGCACAGCCCAAAAGAATCTCGAAAAACTGCAGCGGTTTGCTTGTGTTGCAATCACTGGCAGTATGAGAACTGCACCGACTGCCGCCCTACAGGCAATGCTTGGACTGCCTCCTCTGCACCTCATCGTGCGGGAGGAGGCGGCCCTAGCCGCCTTTAGGCTTCATGTATCCGGCACACTAAGCAAAGACTCTAGAGTTAAACACACACGCATAAAGGAAGATGCGATCAAACGACGACCAATGATGGCATCACCCTGTGATAAAGCCCCGAAAACATACCACTTTCATAGGCACTACAACATAATACTTACAGAAGAACAGTGTGACTACTCAGGCTCGAAAGAGATGAGAGTATACACCGACGGATCGAAGACCGACTCCGGAACTGGAGTTGGAGTCTTCTCACACGACTTTAACATAAAGATATCTAGCCCGCTGGGAATGTACAACACCGTCTACCAGGCGGAGTGTGTAGGTATTATACAAGCGGTCCACGCCCTAAGAGCCAGGAGAGTTACGGACACACACATACGCATACTCTCCGACAGCGCCTCGGTTCTTCAATCCTTACGGAAAAACATATTACCACAAAGCTAACACTAGAATGTCACAATGCACTAGAACAAATAACGGTATCTAGCCGCAACACGGTGACACTGCAATGGATAAAAGGACACAGCGGATCGCTGGGTAACGACGCAGCTGACGAACTTGCTAGACGAGGATCCAGCACCGCAGTCTGTGGACCCGAGCCTATCGTACCCATCCCCTTCACCCAGATACGAAGGTGGCTACAGGAGTTCACCCACACTCAAGCGAGCAGTCCAAGGAAGCCATGCCATCTTTGGATACCGGGCTAACCCGGCGTTTACTACGCCTGGATAGGAATGGCCTGCGCCTGGTGACGGGGACCATCACGGGCCACTGCTCGCTGAACAGACACTTCCACACAATGGGCATAACGGACAGTCCTCTGTGCAGGGCGTGCATGGAGGCTGAGGAAACCGTCGCGCACGTGCTTTTTGAATGCACGGGCGTCACCCAGATTAGAACAGAGACCCTCGGGACACCCAGATCTTACACAGATGTTCTGAACAGACCAGGAGACTTAATCAACTTCTGGAGGGAGGTGGGCTGGTTGGAATAACCACCAACGGCCGCTATGGCCCACGCACAATGGTCCACTGAAGGATTAAGTGCGGAAACCAAACTCCATAACATAGAACATAGGTACGGCCAGGGGTACGTACGGTGTGTCTACAGTGTAAACTTTTGCGCAATTACAAAATATCATTAATTAAAATTAAAAAAACGTTTCTGGTGTTTTGTAAGTTAACTTAATTTGACTTTGTATTCAACATTATAACGCACAACAGTCCATACAATATTTATTTAATGCATGCTTCATGCGTCAACGCATTGTGGGCTTTTTGGCAATAGTTTTCATAAACTCATGAAAAATAAATAAACTTTTCTGGCGCGAATTGTAAATTGTGTAAATGTGAAGACTATTGAAGTCTTTGTTCAAACATAATTCCAATTAAATAACTGCGAGTTTATACACTACATGTACTATCGCGGACACGCATATTTGAACACCGTAAGGACTGTTCCTGCTTGCAGCGCTGAGCCGTTATAGTAACGCTTACCTACACAAAAAAGGGCGGTAAACAGATGTGGTCTTTGTATGATTCTGAATTCAGAGCAGTTGATTTGCGTGACCGCGATGGCACCTTAAGTACATTTCAGAATGATTACTGATATTGAAAATGAAACTGAATTTTATTTACAGGCGTTAAAATTACTTTTTCAAAATCACTCACACACTATCTTACTAAACAGGGTACCAGTTGACAACCGCAACTGGGTCTACTGCAACGCTCTACGAAGAGGCAATGCGGAAGACTTCGATTTCTTATGGACCAGGTTCCTGAATGAAAATGTCTACACAGAAAAGATCCTGCTCCTCCAAACTCTTGGCTGCACCACAGATGACGCCTCTCTTGTAACGTAAGTTCACGAATCGTCATTATTTTCTTGTCATAGTTTCCTTTAGTTTATTAATAATTATGATCATGACTCGTGAGAAATTATGATTACGTACGAATTTCACTCGTGCGTACACGTACGACCACGGTCGTAGGAATTTTGTACGCACACTGAATACTTTTTTCTCCGTCAAATAGGTAGCGTTCCGGTGATATCGCGTTGAACGCTCGAAAAATCCCACAAATTCGGATTGTTTTCGGATGTCGGAAGTATACGGTCGTGTGAAAACGTACTTACGAAAATGTATACAAAGAACGCGCGGCCATTCAGTTTAGATGTGACCAGATATTCGTCATTGTCGAATCAAGTTGGGCAACACGGTTGGCGCAGTGGCTGAGCAATCGAATGCTGCGCAACGTGTCGCGGGTTCGATCCCCGCACGGAACAAATATTTGTATGATCTGCAAGTAGTTGTTCCGGGTCTGGATGTTAGTGTATGCGAGTTTCTATGTTTGTAAACGCACCCACGATACAGGAAGAAATTCTTAGTGGGGGGCAACGATAAAAAAAAAAAAAAATATATATATAACGAGCTGTCATGACGGATGTAGGTACCTACTTATGTGTGAACCGAAAACACTCAAGAAAATAGTTTTAAGTTTGGAAGAAAAAAGGATTTTTTTATCCTTTTTTATTTATTCAACAATTTTATAATTTGATATTTTGCAGGTTGCCGCGTTGGTCTAGTGGTTGTGAGCGCTACTGCTGAGCATGATGTCTTGGGTTCGATTCCCAGGTCGGGCAAAGTGTTATTGGGTTTTTCCATCAGGAATTTCTCAGTAGCAGCCCAGAGTCTGGATTTGGCTTGCCACTTTGGGACTTAAACTTATTTGGCGAAATGTAGGTGTGGGTACTATAGGTACCCCTCTGCCTAACACTTAGGTGATTACAGGCGTAATATTATGTTATGTTTATAATTTGAGCCAGTTTGATTTTCGTGTCCTATACTCGTTTATTCGTTTTCAGGTTCATGGACGCGATTGTCCTGCCTAACAACATAATCCGTCGTCAAGACTATACCACCGCCTTCAATACTGCTGTCGCCGGCAATGAGGAAAACACCCAGAAGGCTTTCAGTTACATTCAGCAAAAATTGGCTGCTGTTACTCTTGCGTAAGTACATTCTATAGTTAATTGACTCAGGCATGACTTTGCGGAAATCCGTTATAAATACAATAACGCTGCTCTCGACGCTTGACGTGTCAACACGTCGGGTCCGGGTTCAAAATAAGTCAATCGTCATCCTGAGGATGCCTCGTTGAGAGGTGAAATACGTGTCGATTTCTTATAGGGTTCTTTATGACTATTTAAGAACTGTTAAGCGGATTAGGTTACTAAATATACGTCGTCTATTGTATTTTACTTTCTATAAATATAAAGAAAGTACAATGATGAAAAAATTTAGTTAAAAAAAGTGTGAGTGTCTACTCCGACGCACGACTGGAGTTTACTCCTTAATACGATAGTCTTTAAATATGCGATAGGCAAAGAGGGTAAATGAACTCACCACTTAAAAAAAAAAACTGGCTGAAATATCTAAATCGTAGTGAATGAATGAATGTAAGTGAATGTGTGTGATGTTGTTTAAAGAAAAATCGTGTTATTTACAAATAAAACAAGTTAACGCTCGTATAAATTTCACTCCTCATAAAATTTCCATACCTTATATGAAAATCGATTTTTAAGGAGTAAACTCCAATTTTTTTTTTCTTTTTGATTTTTTTTTGGGTAAAATTAATGAGGGGCCACGGACTACATCAATATAAAAAAATAAAAAAAAACTCATATGTCTTTTGTACCCGTGCATTTTTCTGGCAAAAAGAATATCCTTTGGCACGCGGGATTAGTGTAGCTTTCTATAAGAGTTTTTTTTAAATTGATTAGTATTTCCAGATATTACGTCTTACAAACATACAAACATCTTTACCTCATTATGATCTAAGTATAGATATGGATATATTAATGAATTGTTTGTTCTTTTCTAGCTTTGGAACCCCAGTGACACCACTGTCCTACGTCTCGACTAGGCTCAGAACCGAAGCTGAAGTTATTGCTGTAAGATACTTTACTAATATTTTTGAAATCAGTGTTTTTTTCATCTTCCTCGATGACCTATTGGTCGCAACACAGCTGCTGGGTTCAATACCCAGTTCAGGTGCGTTCAAAGGGTTTACGAGATTTTTCATGAGGATTTCCTCAAGAATTTTGTGCCCTATTATTATAAACAATGTGGGTATTCTGTGCACGTCTGCTTTTTCTTTGCGAAAATACAGGCTTGGCGTTATTTTACGGTTGTTTTCATTGAGTGAAAACAACCGTAATATAACGCCAAGCCTTGCGTTATATATTTTTATAAAATCATCATTCATCATTTTCTTTTTTCCCACAGTTCCAAATATGGGCAAACGCCACGCAAGGTCAATTGGGTACTTCCTACAACGCCGTATACCAGAATTCTGTGGCCACTCTTCAGAGCATCAGATTTGCCCCTACTATCGGTGACGACTTGACTGATTACTTTGAGAACGGGAACCAGGACCTTGCCACCCCCAGTACCGCGGCCCCCACGGTGGCACCAACAACCGTTACTCCACCAGGCTTGACCGAGCCAACTACTCCTTCACTCCCTGATTCAGCAGTCACTACTTTTGTGTCTCTCTTCATGTTAGCGCTTACTGCTGTTGCTCACATAATTCTATAAGCACCAATCTTTAAAGCCTGATTTTCAGGGTGTGATATAATTGCCTTTGGCATATCATAAGTTGAAGCAACATTATTCTTTAGACGGTGCACAAGAGTTATACCGTCTGTATATGCGATACAAGTCATTTGTTGCTTAAATTTTATTGTATAACACAGGCAAGAAACTTGCATCGAGTAAATGGGGCTTAAGCCTTAGATATGATGGGTTTTTTTGTAGAATCCCGAACATAGTTAATAAGTGAAAGACATTTCTTTTGACAAAGTCGTTTGAATTTCGTTCGATTTGAAGCGCAAGTGAACTGCACGTGTTAGAAATGTTACAGGAATAATGTTAAATATATATTTGTGATGAATTCAAATGTTTTATTTTATTTTTATAAATATTGATTTAGCTTAGTTATGTAATTGTTATAGCCTTATAATTTTCGTCTGAACTGTATAAATAGGCTTTTGTAAATTATTAAACATACATTTTTGTACATTTTACGGTAATTTTATTTTTATCTCGATAATTCCTGTAGCAGGAAAATGGGAAACAAAAGATAAGGATGTTTTTTTTATGATTTTTGGATTATAGCTTACCACTGTAATAATGATACTATTAACTGTAATAATGATAATATTATATTACTGATTACCCCGCCACAGTTGTGATAAGATAATGTTTTATGCTTTAATCTGAAAATAAAAACATCTAGGTTAATTATTTTATACTGTATTTAACTAACAAATATTATTTTTGTGTTAATAATACCTACCAGTATGGTTATTAAATATGAGTAAGTATACAAAGTGCTGCACATTTTTTATTAGGTTCTCTATCATTAGGCCTTTAAAATTTTCCTTAACACTTTGTTGTAGTATGCAGTGCTTGTAACGTTAATTATAAAATTATAATGTATCGACTAACCCGTTGGTCTCGTGGAAACAAGTGATACTGCTAATTGTGGGATCATGGGTTCGATTCCCAGGTCCGGTATAGTATTATTGGGTTTAACCATTAGAAAATTATTATTCTCAATAACAGCCTAGTTAAAAGTAAGCAAGATGATGACTGATCTGATCTTTCATCTGACTGTCAGATTGCTGTCTCGTCGAACTATGAGATTGAGAGAAGAGGAAGTAACTAGATATATTATTGTGCATACACTTGTGCACTATGATATTATTATCTCCTGCGTACTTGGCTATATGGACTTTTTTGAGATTGGCCGCAGTGACCAAAATACTTTTATCGTTTATCGTTATATTAACATCCTCATAAACGGGAATTGCTCTTTAAATCAAGCTAATGATCAGCCATTAGCTTGATCTAAAGAGCAATTCCCGTATTTTTTAAGAGCGTCCGCATTTAAATATCAGTCTTAATAAAGTGTCAGTCAATGTGTTAATTGCGTGAATTGGCTTCTGAACTGCAGAACTGATGGCAGTTTAGTGCAACATTATAATTGCTTTATTTTACACGCTTAATTTTTTAAATTTTAGTGAGAAGGTAGGTAGTCGTGAAAATTAGGCACAATGGACTACAAAACGAATAAACATTATTTTAGTTGATAAGATTTTGTCACGTCACGGCAGATTAACAGATCTGCAGTTGATAAATATAATTGAAATTTTAATTCATAATTGTTTGTTATTGATTGATATACCTAATGGTATTGTAGCTACTTACAACATACCTACCCGTCGTCAAAAATAGTTTTCACACAGCCGCTATATTTTTGCGGCCTTTCCAAGTACACTACACAGGGATACACGACAGAAAAAACATCCATACATCCTTTATATATATATATATTTTTTTTTTCCTTTCTTTCTTTCCCCTATTAGGGGAGGCGTTTTATTTTCCCACTTCGTCGCCGTGATGTATACCCATACCAAATTACAGCTTTATAGTATGTACTAACAGTCTCTGAAAGACAGACAGACGAGCGGACATGGCGAAACTTTAAGAGTTCCTTCTTGACTACGGAATCTTTTTAAAATGACGGTATGGTCGACCCGCCTGCAATGTGCGATGGTTCATACAAAATGTACGAAAGTGATATAGGATGATTCTTGCAATGCGGAGCGGCCCGCCCGATGAGGCGATCCAGATGAGGGCAGGCTTTATAAAGATAAATATTAAAATACAAAAAAAAACCCGTCTGCCCTGCCCAAGACGAACTAAAAAGTAGAAAACAAGTTGTATTAGTTAATCTCTAATACAAAGTCAAAGTCAAACAATTTATTTCAATTAGGCACATAAAAGGCACTTTTGAACGTCAATTTTACAAAAAATAGAATTGATTCTAGTCGCCCCTTCCAAAAGGTAGTTTTCGTATGGAGAAGAATGGGCAAGAAACTCCACCGTTACTCTATTAAAATGTTTTTACAATATTTTGTGTACATTAATTATATAATTATATGTGAAGACGATGCATCTAGAATAAAATTACTATACCACGATTGGTAAAAAAGAATGAAAAACGATGCAATGACAGATAAATTAATTATGTGATAGATACATGGTGCTCACATATTTACAAACATTGTAAAATTATACGATATTCCTAGCATTTTTAACAAGTAATACTAATAAGTCAGTGTGTGAGTTCAAGTAATGACAGAATGTAAAATCAGTGTTGTGTATATAATAATAAATTATAATTAAATTAGCAACCAGTTTGATTTTGTCTAGACTAAATTGTCCTATGGAGTAGGACCAGCATGTTTCCAAGCATTCTTATCTTGGATATAATCCTCTAATTTGTAATATGCTTGTTTACAGAGTGTACTTGTCTTTTAATATGAGTTTTAAATTTTCTTTCATTTAATTGTAAGCGAAAGGTCACTCATTAACTCGCAGACTAAACATAAATAAAATTACCATTACTGTCGGGGGGCCGTTGTGTCGTTGTGTGGAACACTTTTTAATCTAAGAGGTCCCCGACAAAAAAAGAAATACTGTGCCAGCCTGTGTCACTCGGAATGATGTAAGGATTCTAACGATACCCCATACATCCAAATCTGTTCAGGCATTTAAAAGTTATGGTGGAACAAAGAAACTAATATAGATACATATACATTAACCCTGAAAACTTTACACTCCTTTTTGAGCAGTCGTGTAAAAAAACACATAACGTTTTATTTTCCTCATTTTACGCATAGCTAGTTTTCTCCGATAACTTTTTGCAAATTCTTTAATGACTTCGACAGGTTGCTGACAGTCAACCCGTCCCTTAGAAAATCAGTGACTAAACATTGATAAAGTATGTTCTTTTTCGGATTATCTGTGACGCATTTTAGTATCAGACAAGTGAAGTTATATTAAAATTAAAAAAAACCCCGACACAAACATTTCCTCATTTCTCTTTTCTACTTAATCACCAGATCCTGTTCATCATCTATCTATAACCTATTTATTGAGACCATTCCAATGAGCCTAAATACGATACCTGTGATGTAAGTTGGTAAGTGAATTGGGTATCCTGCAAATTCCAGGTGATGCTGCAGCATCAGCTCAAGGTTACTATGTTCTTCTAATATCATTTAAGCAACAGGATACCAAATTTCTAATCGATCAGACCTGTGGAAGACGCTCAAATCGATTCATCAACTAGAAAAGAGCTGATAATCTTCGATGGGTGAACCGATTTTGATAAAACATGTCTAAGAATCATCGCTAGAAAACTGGCTTTCAAATAAAAAAATCGCATTCAAATCGGTTCATCCGTTTAAGAGCTACGGTGCCAAAGACAGACACAGACATAGTGGTCAAACTTAAAACACCCCTCTTTTTGAGTCGGTTATAATAATGTACCTACTTCAGAATAGAAGGTTGAAGTGACGAATGCACACACTGCATTCGGCGAGTTTTTGTGGTGTGCAATAAAGAGTATAAATGCAATCTTATCTTCAACTTATAATCGGATCTATATCTATGCGATCAATAAGATAAAATGCACGATATTAAAGAATGTGTGTTTATCCCCATTTCAATGAAAGAAGTTATTTTTTTTAATTTTACTTGCCAAACTTTGTAGTTTGATGGCGAGAAGCGCTTGTTAATAAATACACAAATAATCTAGTAAAAACTAACCTTAAAACTACCAAATTTTCTCTATTTCACTCAAGGATCAATCACATCGGCACGGACAGATTGCGGACAAGCTGTGGACACCGGACACTGACAGATTCTAAGTACATAACCGTCTGACGTAGTTCGTTCCCGGTGTCGCGTCCACAACCCGCCCGCGCCATTCTTAGCGTCAACCCTTAGTTTAATCACAGATTACTCAATAATTATACTAGTTAATTTATTTCTCGGTACAAGCAGAATCCTCGCTATCGAGAAATAAACTCCATAATTTTGATTTTCACATACCTTTGCTTAATTTAGGGTTTAAATACTTTTGGCAATAATCAATAATCAAATCATCATTTAAGCCGAAAATCGTTCACTGATGGGCATCGGGCTCTCCCAAGCATCGCCACTTCAACCGGTTCTGTGTTACTTGCATCCAGCGGATTCCTGGAGTCTTCACAAGGACATCGGCCACTGCCACTTAGATTCGTCAATTCTTCGGGCTATGTTGGTTACCTTGGGTTGCTAATGGCCGGCTCATAATTGATGGGAAAAGGAAAGGAGCGACAATTCCATATTTGAGTATGACGTACATTTACATTCATTCATTAATTTAGTATCACGAAAGACCTTGTTTTATTTTGGTTTATCTTTGCTGGGCTTTGTCAAGTGTTATGAATCATATATAGAACGAACTATAGTTTATATGCCACACGAATCTGCATGCGACTGCGTCGTTGATCCTCGGTCCTTGAACCTTGGTCGTCCGGCAAAGTTTTTAACCATTAGGTATTACTTCACCGCACAAGCTACTCTTCCCATTCGTATAGGAGGCCTCAGCGTCCGGAGATCGTTAAGCGCCCTTCGACGCCCGGCTGCTCTTCTGGTGCGGTTGGAATGAGAGGCATGCTGGGAAGTCAGTCGCGCCACTTCTTCTTCCCAGCAAAAGCATTAGGAAGTGGTTAAGGGTGGGCGTTTTTGGGGACTGTCTTATGTAATTTTGACGTTCGAAAAGTGCTGATTCTCAGCCTAGTTTTAATAAATGACCTTTTTTTTAATTTTAGTTTTGATCTCCTTCCACATAAGTAGGGGCTCGCGGCCGGCGAAATTGGGGCTGTGTTGTCGATCGAGCAGTAAGGCTCAAAGATCGGCCGCACTTGGTGATGAGGCCCGTAACGCATGGCGGGCTGATGCCAGTCGGGGGTGCGGCGAATGTACAAGTATCTCCCGGGCCTCCAACTCATGGTACTAGAAGGAACAGTGGGGTTTATGTTGGTAGGAGTCCGACATAACCCTCTGTTCTTCCCAGACGGAAGGTATCCATGCGAATTTTCCCACGAAAAGACAAAAATAAATAAAAAAACCGGCTAAGTGCGTATCGGCCCACGCAAACTTAACATTGTAATTGAAAAACATGTTCTCCCATACGAAATGTATGGGAGATGATGTTTTTCAAACTGCAAATTAAAGTTAGTCGGTTATTACTCGTTAATCGGTAAAGCCTACTTAACTTTAGTCTGATAGTTTTCCTTTTAACTTCGTTATATATACTACTGCTGTGATTTTATTCACAAATCCAAGTACAACCATTTAGCTAGAAGTGGGAGGGGGGGACACTTGACTCTAACAAAAATTTCAGTTAAAAGCTTAATATTTCGCAAACACAACATGGGGTAGATGAGGAAAAAAAAAACATCCCCACTTTTCGTGTAGGTAGCCTAAAAAAATATATTTTTCTTGATTTTATTTTTCCACTTTGTCGACATGATAAATATGTATACATATGCCAAATTACAGCTTTCTAGTACTAACTGTCTTTGAGCTAACCCGCGGACAGACAGACGGACAGACAGACAGACAGACGGACAAAAATGATTTAGTTTTACCACTTTGTCGGTGTATACGCAAGCCAAATTACAGCTTTCTAGTACTTAGCGTCTCTGAGCTAAGTCGCGGGCAGACAGACAGACGGACATGGCGAAACTATACGGCTTCCTTGTTTACTACGGAACCCTAAAAAGGCCTCGGCGTCCGCAAAATTTCTAATATTAGTTTACCGACTTTCATCTCCTCGGTCCACGGCACTAAGAAATGAATAAGGAAAATTATAGCCTCCACACTGATTAATTCAACGAAATCTTCAAACGGCTGGTTGACACTTCTCGTGACGCAAGGCCTAGCTTTAACCTTGGCCTGAGGCTAATCATTGCCATACAACGTGGCAATGCCGCCAGCCTCTTGTTACCAGTCGACAGCGATGTGGAGAAATTTTTCGATGCCATATTTTAGTTTTTTAATAGATTTAGCTAAGTTAGAATATTATATTTTTATTTTAATAGTTTGAAACTTATGAATTTTTATTGACACATCGTAACGTTGTTCACCAGTTGACGGTGTTTTGGGATTCTGACTAGCCATGCCAGCCAGTTGCAGCCTTGAATATTATGAATAACAATGTTGAACCATGGACGAGTAATATAACCTCGCAGAACGATACGATCTGCTGTTATTTTAGAAATGAGTCTAATAACAATAGCCTATTATTGTTTTTATCACTACAGGGCACAGCTCTCTTAAAAGACGGGATAGGCTTTGGTCACCACGCTTGCTTAAGACGGATTGGCGATTGCAGACTTATATCGATTATAAGTCCAAGCTTCCTTACGATCTTTTTCTTCACCGATGTCAGTGATGTTCAAAAAAACTTTTGAACGTAAAGTCCGCGCCACTACTCAAGCCCGATAGATACTTTCTATGTTATTACATCGAATTGTCTAAAATACTAGATAATTGGAACAGTGACCATGAAGTTTCAAGTTATAGAAGACAACAGGTCAATAAGGAAAAGAACAGAAATTGCAGAACTTGCTCACTTTCTAAGTTCAAAAGGTAGGTATGAGTTAATTGTTCTACTAAATATATGAGTAATATAAAAAATCGAGATTGTATGATATCATAAACAGTACCGATAAAATTCGTAAAAAAATGATTATACATCAAATCCGTTTCAGCTTTTTTGAAACATATAGGTACATAATGCTCGCTATCAAAACAATTATTATCAGATGATTAAGTAAATTGTATTTTGGATAAGATATACCAGTTTATATAGAGATAGATAAATTAGTATCAGCGACGGTTATTCCTGTTTCGAACCAGCGCGACAATGGTATGTTTTTTATTTATTATCAAATTACAAAACCAAAAAAAAAAGTAAAAATATTAATTATAATAGTGACACATTCTATATAAAACTAAGGCGATTAGAATAATTTACATTTACTATAGTCATATATAATTGTTACGCAATCGTTCTGATAAAATTGTTTCCGTTCCATTTTTATTGAAGAGCGACAAAACTTAAAACTTTTTTTTAATGAAAAAATTGTGTATATGCACCATGTAATTATGAACTTCATTAGTTTATGACCTGTCAGTATTATTTCTGTTGGATTTTTTGATACTTTATAATCTATCCATGGGATACCGACAAATTGTGAACTGGTATCAAACTTGCTGGCGACGTAATGCATCTTGCACTACTACTACATAAATAGCCTGCCTAGCTGTGAGCAACTTGGAAGTAGCGCTCGCTGGTCGCCGCCGCGGTAACGCTCGCTACGTTCGCTCGGCTCCCTCGCGGTTGGTCACAATTATAACCTAACCTAACAGTTATAATCTAACAGAAATAATATTAATAGATAAACTAGCGGTTCTCACAGTGTTACGGAGACATATAGACCCCTATGTGTTATTGACTGAAGTATATAAAAACAAAGTTCCTCCCAAATACCTTATGGTGCGGTCACAAGTGAGAATGAGGACGTGGGTTCAATTCCCAGGTCGGACAAATTGTTATTGAGTTTTTCCATCAGGAATATCTCAGTAGCAGCCAGGAGTCCTTTTATATGGAATTAAACCATATATATTGGCGAAATGTGGGAGTACTGTAGGTACCTATGTATAGAAGAAAATATTATAGCATATTTTGATATAAATGGATTAGATGGTTAAAATAGAAAAAAAAAGGTTTAAGTTCCTATACTGAGTAAGACCTACCGCACATTCAGCGCGTACGCATTGCATCGCGCATTTATTGTAAGTGCGCAAATGCCATTTTATGCGTCAGCGGCTCTTGTGGCTCGCGGCTCTACAAAAAAAGAAAGAAAAAAGTATTTATTGGAAGTCTCACAGGAAGAACACAGACTTAATATTGTAGCGGCATCTACATCGCTACATGCGAACTACGCATCAAAGACCTGACGTCACACAACATCCTGACGTCACACAAATCCTGCATCGCGCAATTAGAGTTTACCGCGCGATAAACATATACACAAGCTTCCCGACTTCAACCTCTGGGCAGTTGCCCGCCAGACACGACACCCGTCTGGTCGGAGGATCCTCCCTTTTCTATGGTGGATGAGTGAACTTTACACCCTGTTCCTCATGTCCCTAAAATATTATTAAAACAAAAACAGAAAAATAAAAACAAACCAGTATAAAAACATATTTTAAATAAAAAAAATAAAAAATTACTAAGTAAAAAAAAATTATTAAAAAAAAAATAATAGAAACATAAAAAGAGATCTTTTACTGGGTGACCTATCCTAGTTTATACGTTATCGTCGCGATCATTTGTTGTTGGCGCGACTCGTATTTGCACATTCGCCACGATAATTACTTTCTATTAGAACAGCACCTAAAAATGCGAAAACCAATTTTCATTAAAAGATATAACAACTTACAGTTTAAACACAAATCTTGTTAACATTATTTTTCATAAAGTTTGTCTGGAACTCTCAGATGTCAAAATTCGTAGTTTTAGCTAAGCCGCGTTCTAAAGTCATTATTTTTCATTGTTCTAGGCTAGTCGCTGGTTAAACCTCCTTCTGGGGGTAGTCCTACTGCAGGGCGCTTTATCCTTTGGTCCAATCGACGAGACGGACGAAGAATGGATCGAATACAGAAACTTGTTGAGGAATGGCGCTTACCGTCTGTCTCGTAACACACGCCCAATCCACTACCAAGTTCACCTGACTCCACACTTGGCGCCTGGCGACAATCAATTTACGTTTGACGGTGAAGTGGCCATCACGATTGTTCCAGAAGTAGTAATGAACCAAATTGAACTTCACTGCAATAATTTAACCATCGAGACTGTGTTCGTCGCGGTTAGCAATGCCCCTCTCGTTAACATTATGACAGCCGGTCAGACCTTCACATGCGGTGAATACAGCACTTTCCAGATTAATACTACCCCAAATTTGGCATTGAACCAACAATACATCGTGACAATTACATTCAAAGGCCATCTGCAAACAAATATGAGAGGTTTTTACAGGAGTTGGTATAATGACGCCACTGGTACTAGAAGGTAAGCGGCCAGCATTTTCAGTTTTAGTTCAAATATATTTCATTAATACTTCATTTACGGAGCCTAAGACTTTGATACAAAAAAAAAAAAAAATGCAAGTTAAGCTGTAAAAACGTAATATAACATCAAACTGCGTTGATGCTTTCTGCCAATATGTTGTAAAATTTTCGGTAGCTGAAAGCATACTACTCTTTAACATTAATAAATAAAAAAGTTCTCGTGACTCAGTTGATCATAGGTACTATAGGTGAACTTACAAAAAGGAAAATATGAATGAACAAACAATAAGGTATTAAGAAAGTAATGTGAATTATGACAATGTGAATTTGTCGTTAGTGAATCATTGACAAAAATTGACCAAGTTTCGCACAGCGAAGCGAATTATTGGCTAAAGAAACTTCAATCGGCATAGTTCCAAAAATAATATTTTCTCCTTTTAACCAAAAAAGGTAACAAGTAAATATTTTTTTTAGATGGATGGCTACCACTCAGTTCCAGCCCGGCCATGCTCGGCAAGCCTTCCCGTGCTACGACGAACCTTGGTACAAGGCCACCTTTGATATATCTATAACCAGAGACATTGAAGGTTTCAGCCCCACCATATCAAACATGCCGATCTCAAGCACCGATACCACGTAAGCATTAGCAAATACACTTCCTAATCTTAGTCATCTCCCAAGCTTTTTCCCAACTATTTTGGGGTCAGCTTCCAGTCTAACCGGATGCAGCTGAATACCAGTATTTTACATGGACCGACTGCCTATCTGACCTCCACAATCCAGTTACTGGGTAAAAGATTCACGATACCCCTTGAAAAGACTGGTTGTTAGAGTTTTGGGCTGGTGACGACTGGTAACAACTGTCAAAGATCTACAAATAACAGCCGGGACCAGCGGTTTAACGTGCTTTCCGAGGCACAGAGGGGTCTTGGTATGTAAAGATGGTCACCCATCTACGGATCATTCGCGGCAAGCGTAGCTTAACATGATCGCTCGTCCCGTGCGCCTGTTATTACTTAGCCACAAGTCCCTCCACTTAATTTTAGTCATTACAAAAAAATAAAACAATTAAGCCTACCTAGTTTTATTTGCCTTGACAGCTAATGAGAACTTTCGTTTCGTTTTTCAGAGTCGGAAACGGAAAAATAAGGGAGAATTTCCATACAACACCTCGTACTTCCACGTACTTGCTGGCTTTCATCGTATCCGACTACAGACAAGTAGCTACAAACAACAATGACTTTAGACCCTTCCACATTTACGCTCGTGAGAATATTGGTATTACCGGAGCATACTCCTTGGCTATTGGTGTACCTCTTCTGGATGTTATGGAGCGGTATACCTCTTATCCTTACTACACCATGGCTACAAACATGAACATGAAGCAAGCTGCTATCCCAGATTTCTCTGCGGGTGCTATGGAGAACTGGGGTCTTTTGACCTACAGGTAAAATTAAAACCAACTATAGCATAATATTTTTACCAAAGAAAACTTGATTTGACTGACTAATAAAGGATTTCGTTTCACCGAATTCCTTTGCTAACATTTCCATTTTATTATTTTCCGCAGGGAGGCTCTCATTCTCTACGACCCTGAAAATACCAACAATTTCTACAAACAACGTATTGCTAATATTATTTCTCACGAAATTGCTCACATGTGGTTCGGAAACCTCGTCACTTGTGACTGGTGGGATAACCTCTGGCTAAACGAAGGATTCGCTAGATTCTACCAGTACTACTTGACTGCCATAGTAAGATATATTATTAGGGTTCCGACCTCAAAAGGAAAACGGAATCTTTATTTATATTTCTTTGGGAAAAAAGCTACAAAGACCCCAGAAAGATTTTTTATTATTTATTTTTATCATTTACCACAGTAATAATTATGGAATGTTATGTTGATTCCCAGTCTTGCTTGTCGTTTTATACGAATAATTTGTACTGACATAATATAAGAGTATACTACATATATATATTTATTATATGTTTTTATTTATAACATTATATATTTTCTTTTTAAAATTTCTTAAAATATTTCTTTTTTTATATATAATATTTAAATATCTTAAAATCTTATCTAATCACCAGGTTTCACCAGAGATGGGCTTTGAAACTCGTTTCATCACTGAGCAGGTGCAAGTATCCTTGCTCTCTGACTCCGCTACCACTGCTCATCCACTCACCGACCCCAGCGTGTCCGACCCAACAGCGGTCAGTGCTCACTTCTCACAAATCACCTATGGGAAAGGAGCCAGCGTCCTCAGAATGACACAGCACTTGCTGGGCAACGAAACTTATGTGAACGGCCTTAGGAACTACTTGTCCACCAAGTAATAATAAACATCTACTGACATTTTTATTCTTTGATGCTATAAAACTTTTATCGATTGCTATTGAAATTCCAAACATATCCAAAGGCTTTCTCATTTTAAAATTTTGCTTCAATGGAACTTTTGTTACAGTTACAAACGATTATATTTTTTTTTTTTCCTCAGTGAATTTTCTACGGCTGAGCCTTCAGCTTTGTTCCTTGCTTTGCAAAATGCTGCCACCGCATCCGGTGCTCTAGCTAACTATGGTGGTATCACCATCACTCAGTACTTCAGTACCTGGAGCGAGAAACCTGGACATCCTTTGTTGACTGTCAACGTTAATCACCAAACTGGAAGCATGACTGTTACACAAGTAGGTTTTACGAGACTCACTGACTCCCAAGAGAGCCACTATAGTAATAATTTCATTAAACTTTATGCCACGAACAAGCACACAGGAATTCGTGCCTTACGCTTCTTTCTCTACCAGCCAACCATATGGCAATTGAACACATCTCATTAGTCAAGATTTGACAGTTTAACACCTGGTATCTGGAACGAAAATCAATGATGCGTCAAAATTTAAAGCGAGTCAAGTGAATTCAGCCAAACAATCACAGCAGTTGACGCGCGCTTGACAATTTGTTTCCAATTTTTTTTGTTGATTTTCTTTCCAGAAACCGGGCGTACGTGTCACAATGTATTGGGTTTCTTGAATTGTATTGGTCTAATTTCTAAACTGCTTACAAAATAAATTTTACTTTTTAGTCCCGTTTCTTCTTCAATGCTAATGCGCCTGCAAGCAATGATCTATGGCACATTCCCATTACTTGGACTAGCGGCGTGTCTCCTGACTTCGACGAACTTAAGCCTACTCAGATCATGACAACTAGTGAAGTGACCATCAACAGAGGAAGCCCTGGAATCTCTTCCTGGGTTATTTTCAACAAGCAGCAGTCTGGTAATTTATTATAAATTAAGCAATATTCATTCTTATTTTTAGATTATCAGAATAAATTAAGAGACTAAATAAATGTTCTCAATGATTTAAAAGTTCTGTTTTTATACTAGTGAATATTTTTAGGTTTCTACAGGGTAAACTACGATGATAACACTTGGAATCTTATCACCCAGGCTCTTAGGGGTAGCGACAGGCTGGCAATACACGAATACAATCGCGCGCAGGTACGTAAATTACCATTATAAGGGCTGATTTTCCAACGTCAGATGACTTTTATCCGGGGAATAAAATTGACGTCTAACAAAACTGATCAAAATTCAAATTATTCCTCGTATATTTGGTGTTGAAAATATCAGTCTTAAAGATAGAGAATTAATGAGTAGCAGTCCAGAGTGGCTATTAAATTATGGATAGGATTGCATATAAATTTTGGCGTGGGGTGACCTAACACACTATTGTTTTTCGTTGGTTTTTAACGAAAAACTATAGTTGACGGGCTTATGCATATTCTTTTATTTTGTTTCTAGATCGTCGATGACGTATTCCTGCTAGCCCGATCTGACATCATAACCTACACCCGAGCGTTTAACATCATCTCCTTCCTGAAATTCGAAGACCAGTACGCTCCTTGGCTTGCTGCCATAACTGGATTCAACTTCGCTCTTAGAAGATTGGCTTCCGGCAATTTAGCTCTAAGCAGACTGAGGGTAAACTCATTTTTGATTGTGACGTAACAAAGTACAAACTTCTTATACGATTTTAAAATGTAGTTTGTTATCATTTATATTTTATGAATTTATGAATGTACGAGTATGTTATTAAAATTTATTTTTAGAATGAAATCCTTGACTTGAGCACGGCGGTTGTTGCCCGATTGGGCTACAACGAGCCAGAAAATGGCGGTATTTTCATGGATGATCTCCTGCGCATGCATGTGATGACTTTCCTCTGCAACGTTGGACACCAGGGTTGCATCACTGCAGCCAGAACAAGCTTCCAGAACTGGAGGAACGGTGGACGGTAAGCATGACAGGTTTTTTACACAGTGAAACGAAGAAATTACGAAATACCTTCCAACAGTCCGCGACGAAAGTCGTTTAACACTTCAGTTTTAAAATCTTTATTATTAAGCTAAATATTATTAAAAGAATAATAACTTTTAGCTATTTTATGAAAAAGCCCGAAGAATTGCCTACCTTAAGTAGCAATGGGCAGGGCACATTGCTCGCAGAACAAATAGCCGATGGGGCTGAAAGGTTCTGGAGTGGCGACCGCGGAACGGAAGGCCTCCAAGGACCGCAAGGTGGACCGATAATCTTGAGAAGGCCGCAGGAATCCTCTGGTTGCGGGAAGCACAGAACCGGTCGCAGTGGTGGTGGTTGGGGGAGGTCTATGACCAGCAGTGGGCGTCTTTCGGCTGAAATGATGAGGATGATGATGATGATTTTATGAAATACTGAAACACAATGTTTCGAAAATTATTGTGTTCAATTTAGATGAAGTGTAAAAGTAGCACTGGTAGTCGACATTAGTCACTGAGCGTACGTTATATCTTAAAATCTAATTTCCTCTCTTTCTTTTACAACAGCATTCCACCTAACATGCGTCCTTGGGTATACTGCAATGGTCTCCGTTACGGAAATTCTCAAGATTACGACTTCTTCTGGAACCAATACCTCGGAACAAACTTGGCTAACGAGCAGGTCGTGATGATTACAGCGGCAGGCTGCACCCAAGACCAGCCCAGCTTGAACAGATTCCTCGCTAATATTGCTTCTGGATCTGATGATAACATTATTATTAGAGCTCAAGACTATAGCACCGCTATTTCTTCAGCTGTCACAAGCAACGAAAACAGCGCCATGAGGGTCTTCCAATGGCTGCAAAGTAATATCCAGAGAGTCAATGACACGTAAGTAAAATGCTGTGTTACTACTTTTGAAATAACTGGTATTATTATTTACTTTCATCTCTTCTAGGAAGTGGTAAGAGTGCACTCGCCTTATGGCTGCCGCAGACAGAGTGACGTGACAGCACGACGCGACTCTGGTGGAACAATTTATAAGAAAACTTCTCGAAAATTGTTCTATCGGTGACGCGTCGCGCCTGTTTGCGGAGCCTTTATCCATTCTTCTTCCAATATTTGATAATACCAGTTATTATAATCTTACTGAAGCGCAAGCTAGATAAACTAGAGGAAAAGCTTTTTCACGTAATTACCGTGGGATCCTGCTGTTTTACCGAAAAGATTTTGCCAAAATTTCACTACCCAAACAAATTTTAGCAACCTTTTTTTATACCAATGCAATGTTTGGAATGATTTTAGTACGCACATTTTCATTTGGTAAAATTTTTACTTGACAGAATATTATCAAGGATTAAGGACATTCAGCGATTTGGTCTTTAATCTAATTATTTATTACAGCAAACAATATTTATAATAAACGTGTGGTCAGTTAGTTATTGAACTAGTTAGAGTAGGTTAATTATTTAAAAAAAATGGTTAGGTTAGGTTAAAACTGTGACCTCTTACGCACGAGGCGAGCCAGCGAAGCGAGCGATGCCGCGGCAGCGGCCGGTGAGTGCCACAAACGACTTTATTATGTAGAAAAAAAAATGGAAAAACAACAGGCTACCCAAACTGAACTAGTTAGACGAGATTAATTATTTAAAAAAATGCTACTGACTAAAAAAGAAATATATTATTATTACCTGTTTAGAATTTGTCCCAAGTGGAAAAGCCACCCCTTGTAATAAAACGTTTGACTACATGAAATGTTTAAATGATTGGTAAAAGTACTAGTTGGTAAACAAGTTATTGTTAAAACGTTCACTTGCAAAACATTAGGTTTGCGTTACAATTATTTGTGAAGAGATTTTTTGCTAAGTAATAGTTTGGCAAATGAAATTATGCGGAAAATTGTTTGGGAAGTGATAATTTGGCAATTTCTTTTCGATGAAACAAGGGAGACCCAATAACCGTATTATGTATTTCAGAATTTTGCATTAAAATCGTTTATCTTAAAAATAGGCAACGTCACTAATAGCTGTCAAAAATTTACCTAGTTTTGATTAATTTGGCAATATTACTGTATGGAAATAAGAAATCTGGCTAACTAGAGAACTAAAATATTAATAATGAATTGCAATTATAACATTGAATTTGGTGTTGTACCCATTTTAGGTGTAAATAAAAAATACCGGCCAAGTGCGTGTCGGACCACGCACAATGAAGGGTTCCGTAGTTGGGATGAATTTATCCCGAGAACAAACTTAACATTGTGGTTGAAAAACATGATCTCCCATACGGAATGTATGGGAGATCATGTTTTTCAAACTTCAATTTGAAGTTTGAAAAATTTACTATTTTATTTGAGATTATTACTCATTATCCTGTAAAGCCTACTTAGCTGTGATAGTTTTCCTTTTAATTTCTTTATATGTACTACTGCTGTGAATTTTTCGCAAATCCAAGTACAACCATTTAGCTGGCAGCACCACCCCCGCCCCTGAGGGGACCACTTGACTCTAAAAAAAATTTGCACTTTAAAGCTTAATATTTCACAAACGGATTCCTGAATTGAAAAATGATTTTCACACACCCACAATATTTTTGAACAACCTTTCCAACGATACCCCACGTTATGGAATAGGAGACAAAAAACAAACATCCCCACTTTACGTGCAGGGGAGATTTTTTTCTTGATTTTATTTTACCATTTTGTCGGCGTTATTAATATGTATACCCATGCCAAATTACAGATTTCTAGTACTAGCCGTCTTTGAGCTAAGCCGCGGACAGACAGACGGATATGGCGAAACTATAAGGGTTCTTTGTTTACTACGGAACCCTAAAAAGCCATTTGGAATGTTTATAAATGCATGACATCTAAGACGAAATTCGGTGTTACGATATTAATTAATGCATTTCATAATCAATATTCCAGTTCGCTAGTTAGCCATATTTCTTATTTCCGTACAGTAATATTGCCAAATTACTCAGAACAGCTAAATATTTTACATCTATTTGCGACGTTGCCCACTTTCAGAATAAACGCTCTTGAGTGGTTTTGTTTGTTCGATATCACCATCAACAACAAGATCGGTTTGTACCTTATTTTATATATTGCAATTATTTTAAATTACAGAACCGGCGTTCTCAACGCCATGCTGACGTCGATCTCAAACCGTCTATCGACTGCGGCAGAAATCAATGCGGTAAACTTTTTTGCTACTACATGTGGTTTCTTAGATATATACCCTATTTATTGACCTATAATTAAGTCCTCAACTATTTTTTAAGACCTACGTTTCTTATAATATCTAGACAAAAATATTAACTCTCATTAACTTATTCTCCATAATTTCTAGATGGAAACTTGGCTGTTAGCAAACCAAGAAATAATCGGAGAATCAGCCTTCTCTGTCGGTAACGTTGGTGTCAGGAATGCACGTGATATCCTCCAGTTTTATGAAGATAGGGTGGGCGAATTCAATTCGTACTTCGACACGGGATACGATAATCCATTGGAACCTATTACCGAACCTACGACCATAACAACAGAGGCTGATACAACCACACCAACGATAGAGTCTACTGTAACCCCAACAACAGCTGATCCTACGACAATACCAGATACCACTACCTCTACGACTGAAGCCCCTACTACTACAACAGTTGCTCCGACAACAGCCGAGCCAGCAACAACCCCCGTACCTGATTCAGCGAACATTGCTACTCTTAGCTTCGTCACCTTAATAGTGACACTTGTCATTAATATTGCATAATTTTATAAATTATTTTTATTAGTATGAGTAATATAGTGTATTTTTGTAAGAATATTTTTGTTAAATAAAGATGATATTTTTTATATGTTTTAATAAAGCTATTTATGTGAGTCGATTGTTTGGTGTTTGGTTATTCGAGGATGTGTTTTTTTTTTTGGCAATTTCGTGTTTGACAAACAAACCCGGAAATAACAAACGCAAATGCGAAAGTGTGTTTGTTTGTTACGGTTTCACGCTAAAACGGCTGAACAGATTTTGATGAAATTTTTCACATGAGTAGACCATGATCTGGGTTAGGACATAGGATACTTTTACCCCGATATTCCTACGGAATCGAGACTTATGCGAGTGAAACCACGGGGCGCAGCTAATAGATTATAAATGAAAGGAACGGAAGGATTTAGAAGTACATCTACCAGTATCTACCTAGAGCCAATGACGAAACTGGGTGGGGACTTTTGTGGCAATCTTAATTCACCAGATTGAACATCGCCTAATGTAGATAAGCGTATCAGTATGAAGACGATTAAGGTAATGTATAGCTTACTATAAGTACCTAGTGTCGATAATTAAGGAATTATATCTTCATGATAATGTGCTCAGTTACGCTTGTCTAACAGTGTTGAGAAATGTGGATTATTATCTTCTTTAGCAGTTTCTACTTTTTATTAATAAAAATAATAAAAAAACAAAAGTCATTTATTCAAACTATGCTGAGAATCATGAGATCAATTGTCGTGGAAACCACATAAAGAATATATTAAGAATAAGTTCACATCACTAACAGGTGCACTACGTGGTATAGTGCGATGTCTGCCTAGACAGGTACGGTACAGTATATATGTATAACTCCATGGTTAAGTCTCACATAGACTATTTGATTGAGGTTTGGGGAACTGCTGCCAAAACAATTTTTTTTTTTTTTTTTTGAGTGTGGGAATCTATCAAATAACTTCTCCCGCTCTGGGCGGAGTGGGAGGGTGTGTCAGACTTTTACTGACTAAAACCTACCCGTGTTCCTTCCGTTGCCTGTGTGCCGGGGCCGCGATATCCCTTTTGGACAAACTCACAACCCTGGCAGGCATTGGCCCTTATGGACCCCGTCAGTTGGTGCTGACATCTCTTAGAGGCGCGCGTGGAACACAACGCACCGTCAACCCGGGCCTGGTCCTAATCGGACGGCGAGCTACCCATTGCTCACTGTCCGCAAGCCCGCGCCTACGGTTGCCGGAAGTCGGCTCGCGACTCCCGACGCCCGGGTCGTCTCCTGCGGCGACGAGGGGCGCGAGGGCGCACATCTTGCCTCTCCCTCGCGCGCTCCGCATCCTCCTTTGCGAGCATTACTGCTTCGCAGAAGGTAGTGACGACCTCCCATGCACTCTCGCTCCGGACCATGGCCTGAACCAGGGCCGGACGCTGCCAAAACAAACCTAAAAGTACTACAAGTTGCCCAAAATAAAATAATTAAAACGCTATTTAGATACAATTATTTAACACCCACTGAAAAAATTTACAAAGAAACAAAACTTATGAATCTCTTTCAAATATATAAGTATAACACATGTATACTTGTCAGGAAAATACTAACTAGAGACATACACTCGCAGATAATATTTACAAAAAGGGTACAAACCTACATAATTTTAACAAGACAGGGTAACGATATCTGCTTATCACAGCCTTTTTTATTTTTTGGATGGTGGGAAATTATCAAATAACTTCTCCCGCTCTGGTCGGAGCGGGAGGGCGTGTTAGACTCTTACTGACTAAAACCCACCCGTGTTCCTTCAGTTGCCTGTACATTGCCAGGGGCCATGGTATCCCTTTCGGACTTTCTCGCGACCCCGGCAGGCATCGGTCCTAGCGAACCCCGTCGGTTGGGCTGAAATCTCTTTGAAGCGCGCGTGGAACACGGCGCACCGTTGACCCGGGCCTGGTCCTTATCGGACGGCGAGCTACCCATTGCTCACCGTCCGTAAGCCCGCGCCTACGGTGGCCGGGAATCGGTCTGCGATTCCCGACGCCCAGGGCGTCTCCTGCGGCGGCTAGGGGCGTGGGGGCGCGACATTTGCCTCTCCCTCACGCGCTCCGTCTCCTCCTTCGAGAGCATTACTGCTTCGCAGAAGGAGGTGACGGCTTCCCACGTCCTCTATCTCCATACCATGGCCTGGACCAGGGCTGGACGCAAGTGCTTATCCCAGCCTAGGACTAAATATTGTAAAAGAAACATCTATGAAGGGTCCAACTTTTATAATAAACTTCCTAAGGACATAAAAAAAATACATTCATTTACGTACGTATGTTTTCTCTGTATGTGAATTTGTAATTATTTTGAGAAATAAATATGTTTAACCGTAATAACTAAAAAAGTACAAAAACGATGACGCTGCGGGTCAGATACCTCGTCATGCTAACTAAATCGATGAGTATTATCTTTTAAATAGCGCATATTGTTTTGCAATAAAACTAAACCAAAAAGATACTCCCGAAACTTTTTAAATTAATAAAAGTAAAAATAGTATAAAAAGGATAAATGCTTGCTCATCTTTCTGAGTCATTGAATCCGGAATCAGGAGATCCGGTGGAGAACTAAAATAGTTGACATCGATAATAGCCCACAGAAGAAGAAAGCCAAAGTGGCAATCGGCTGGCCATTATTAGCTGTAGGACTGATGACCGTTGGAGCAATAGCAAGGTTTTAAGAAGGCAATTCCCGGAAGGCAATTATACAAATATATTATTTATTTTGACTTCGATGGTCCTAGTTTATCATTTGTGACTTCGAGTTACAGCTTTAATAGCTATATGTAAGCGGGCACGTCCTTTATGCCTGGAGGCTTTCATTCGGGTATGAAGTTCTTTTTACTTTTTATTTTCGCTTGATCGCGTATAGATTTCGATGATTATTTTGTTGGTATATTGGCGTGAGCTAGCTGACATATAGCAAATAATTTAATTTAATGTAATACGTTGCTGAAAATAATGTACATTATTTTGCATAACTACTATTGTATAGAATCAAGTTTTTATAACTAAACAGACAGCTGTGCTGCTGGGGAGTTTGTTGCACCACTTCTTTTTCCCAGCTAAGCACTAGGAAGTGGTGAAGGGCGGGTGTTTTTGCGGGACTGTCTTATGTATTTTTGACGTTTGAAAAGTGCTGATTCTCAGCCTATTTTGAATAAATAACTTTTGAATTTAAATTTGAATTTGCAATTCATCTCAAATTCGTGATCATCGTCCGTGACAAATTCGCCAAACTTCTAGTGTAAACCGAAAATCACCTTCCAGGCTAGGCGGCGCGACAATTTTTGCAGAGTCACTGGTAATAGTTGGATGAGAATGACCGAGCGACAATAGAGTTTAAGATTCAGCAGCAATGCAAATTAGAAGCAAAGATAAATAATGTCTTAGTGTATGTCATTATGCAACAATTTCAATAGCTCCAAATTAATCACTGTCTTACTCAATAGGTTAATATTCACATAATATGTATTAAGACTACTCGTATTATAAAGCTCTTGCATCTTTATTTGATATCAATTAAGAATGTGATATCAATCATGAATCCAATCAAAGCTTATAGAGATAAAGAATAAACGTAAATGACTTCGTACCAGGCGCAGATGAGCATGAGTTTATAGCCGATAAAGTGGACCCGCACTTGGTGAAGGTCATGATAATTCCTTTGGAAGCGCAAAATGTTGTCACGATGCATAATAGGGGCGGCAGCATTGCGGGCTCTGACCAGCAGTGGACGACGCTGAAATGCTGATGATGACTTTGTATGATATGGTTTATTTAGATGATGATAATATGAAAACCGGCCAAGTGCGTGTCGGACCATGCACTATGAAGAGTTCCATAGTTGGGATGAATTTATCCAAAGAACAAACTTAACATTGTAGTTGATAAACATGTTCTCCCAATCATTTCAACTGCAAATGTAAGTTGGTCGATTATAACTCGTTAACTTTTAAAGCATACTTAGCTGCGATAATTTTCCTTTTAACTTCGTTATATATACTACTGCCATGATTTTTTTCACATAGCCAAAAATAACCATATATGACAACAGTCAACAATTTTTTATTTTTTATCTTTGTTAGTGTAGTTTTTGGGTGGGGCACTTGAGGCTAACAAAAATATTTCCCAAACGGAGCCCTGAATCGAAAAATTATTTTGACACACCCACAATATTTTTGAACGATCTTTCCAATGACACCCTACACCATGGGATAGACGAGAAAAAAAATATCCTCACTTTACGTGTAGGGGTGATTTTATTTTACTACTTTATCGGCGTGATTAATATTTATACCCATGCCAAATAACAGCTTTCCAGTACGAAAAGTCTCTGAGCTAAGCCGCGGACAGAAAGACAGACAGACATGGCGAAATTATAAGGGTTCCTTGGTGTAGTCACCAAGGAACCTTTATAATTTCGCCTGGTGACTACGCAACCCTAAAAACGGTAGTAGTGTCATTGAAAATTCACGTATGCCTGTAATTGGTTTATTTGAAATAAATGCTTTGAGTTTGAGTTTGATTGCTGAAATTTTCTTTACGGTAAGGCAACCTAATATATTTATTTGCTTCTGAATTTGTTCAGAAAATTTCTGCTCAATTGTTGTAGGAAGTTTTCATTATGCTTTTTCAATTATGTTAAGAAAGTTTAACGGTTATTAGTTTGATTTCGAGGGTACAGGAGGACGCTGATGCTTTTTTCTCGAGAGACCATCACTAGTCGCCGAAAATATGGAAAGTATGAGGTCTGAAGACAGGATGAGAATTTATCGTAGTTAAATTATAAGCCAATAGCTAGCTTGTATAGAACAGTGTTGGCCCAATAGTATCAGGCGCGACTTACGAGTTGTAGGTCATAGGTTAACGAGACAGACACGCTCATTACATAGTGTAAATTGCTTTATCACCACTGTTCTGAAAACGGTGATGGAAAATATCGTGAGGAAACCGGCATGTTCTAGAACCAAAAATTCGAAGACATATGACATTTACTAACCCGCACTAGGCCCGCGTGATAGATTACGGCCCACTCCTTCTCACCGAGAGGAGGCCTTTGTACATTATAGGCTGATTATGCTAGCCAGCTTGTAACTAAAGTGGTAATAGGATGAATTGATGTGGTGCATATAGTTTTTCGAAAGCACTTATTTTGCTTGCGGATATACGAATACATAAAAATACGACTCAATTCCTCCAATGAGTAACCAGCAGTGAATAATTACATATCAGAGATACCTTCACGAAAAATATAAAGTATCTTATCTCTTGATTACACGATAATTGTGGATTTCAGCCATGCTTTTGATTAGACTCTGTTCATCGAAAATATTAATGGTAGGTACATATCGATAAGTAAATAATTATTGATAAATATATAATATTTTAACTATGCCTCTCTAGTCGTTCGTTTGGTACCGTCCGGGGCAGCTATGGGTAAGTCGTATTTTAATACAATATTTATTGATAAAGTAAAGGTTGCCTGGAAGAGATCGCAGAAAGCGATAAGGCCGCCCATTGTATGTTTTGTAGTGTTAAATCTATGATTTACTATGTATTTTCTAGTGTACAATAAAGTATATATAAATAAAAATAAATAAAGTAGCCCAAACCCTACTTACTGATAAAGCGTGATACGCAAATAAAGTGCGATGCATTGAGTTGATAATTTTTTTCCCCCTTAATTCAACGATAAATTTAATCCTGAAGTATTTATACCTAATTCCAAATTAGGTACTTAAGGATTAAATTTAAACGTTGAAGGATTTTGATGCATTTATATTTCACATTATGAACATAAAACCAAAAGGTTCAAAGATTTTGCCCTTGAACCTATAGATTTAACACTAAAATCAACCTACATTAAAATAATAAGTATCACAAATAAGAGCGACACTTACTATATATAGTCTTTATTTTAAAATGACTTTTATCTTCACCTGATTCTCGACCAGCCATTTATATGACTTGTTTTCCGTAGGTACCAAAATGTTGCTTCCGACTGTCCTCTGTTTTCTCCTGGGGTCGGTCATCGCCATCCCTCAGGAGGACTTCAGGTCTAACTTGGAGTTTCTTGACACCGACTCCGAGATAGACCTAGAAAGATACCGTCTGACAGACGTTGTGCAGCCTACTGACATTGATGTCGACCTTGACGTGAACCTCAATACGGCTCTATTCACTGGAATTGTTCAGATGATCGTTTATGTAAGTATATTTTGAATTAACTCGTATGCTTGGTTCGTCTTCTGCCAGACTCTATGAGAAACTTGTACGAAACCTATCTCTCGCAACTCTTGTCCAATTTGGACCTGCCGTGAGCTTTAATTCGTAGAGATAGAAATCAGTGGAAGTTGTTAGAGGACGCTTTTGCCAAGAAGCATACTGAACTAAGAGACATCTTGTAAACTAATATCGAAAAAAAAAAAACACAACGTAAAAAAAATATTACTATTATAAGAATCATCCCCTTGATACACCCCCACCCTCACATAATCGAAACGGACTTTGCTTGTAGTGTAGAAGAGCTAGATTTTTTAAATTGCTGAAGTCACTACAGGCGACGCTTGTGGCCTATGTCCAACAGTGGATGTCTATAATGAAGATGATGATGATGACGATGAAGAATTTATAATGAAAATAATAGTGACTGCCTCTTTAGTGGTTGCACTTGCGACCTCAAAAACTGACTAATGACTGTGCATGGTGTTTTGGGTTAATTGTTCCCTTACCGAGCAACGTGTAATTTGGTTTTCCATAAGGGAAAATTTACCGAAATTTTGTTTTTTGCGCGGTTATTTACAATAGGCGGTCTTTTTATGAGACTTATTACGTAACTGGTGAAACGTGGATCTAGGTAATACCTCAGCCTACCCTTGCAGGGAATAAAGGCTTTATGTTATGGTTGTTACCAATATAGAAACTTTTAGCTCTGTTTTATGAGTGAAAATAAAGTAGGCAACGGAGATTTAATATTTTGTGATATGACCCAAATATTTTTTCTCAGTGAAATGTAACTAAGATTTATGAATATTTTTGAATGTGTTATAGTTTGTTCTACTAATGGATTATGAAAAAGGCATAGCTTTACATTCAAAAATTATATAATAAAAGCATCACGTTGTCATCAATCTATTTACTACAACTAAATGTAATATTTCTATATGGATCTGAATAATGATTTCAATATATTTTTTTATCAAATTTTTACAACATTTTACCGATTATCGTTATCCGGTGATAAACGAGTTCCATCGTAATTATCGATTATTATCGTATATTAAAACTAGCCCAGACACAAATGATTTGTGACTAAGTAATATTTTTTATAGCTTATGATGGCATTTATATCTACATCCGTGTTGCAGTAGTATTTTATAATTTAATTGATTACTTTCAATTAAATTATAAAATACTAATGCAATGGGATTGTTAGGTACCTAATGTAACTAAAATGATATGTTTTATTTATTCGATATTAATTAGTCTCCATAATATTCATTGTCCCATCTTCCTATGAGAAAACGGTTGGTAGGTATATTGATTAAATACATTAATAGAGTCAGAAAATCACAACCCTGAAGAAGGCCATATCAACACACAACACAAATCCAACGCTAGACAAAGAATGTTCTTGTATTGCTTGACTTTAGTAGCGCCTTCAACTCAGTGGAATTCGACATTTTACTAGGTATCCTCAAATCTATCAATTTCTATTCATCCGCTTTAGCTTGGTTCAGTTCTTATCTTCGGGGACGCTCTCAGTGTGTTCGCCTGGAGTCCTTCTTTGATTAGTGTAGTCTCACTGAGGGTGTTCTTCAGGGTAGCGTTCTCTCTCCTCTTCTTTTTTGAATTTTCATCAACTTTGTTACCAGATTAATCTCATCTAGTTTTTATCTTTACGCAGATGACTTGCAGCTCTATTAAGTCCTTTGGTTTGTAAATGAATCCAACAAAATCCCAGGCCATGATCATAGGCAACAGATTTGTTCGCAATGCGGCTGATGCCTTTATATTTGCATTGACTATATCTAAACCGCCAAAGATCTGGGTGTAATTATTGACTTCAATCTTTCGTGGCGTGCTCAGGTCAATGAGATCAGTTGAGAGGTAGATTTTCTCCTTTCATTCGTAGAAAAGCCTTCATGGTCTCCTGCCCTTGAAGATTCAAATTCTTTGGCACAAACACTTATTCAGCTGATTATAGATTACTAACTGCGCGCCGCGGTTTCACCCGCATAAGTCTCCGAGTATAATGTAATCTCCGGAACTTCCAGTCGGATTTGAAAAAAACATTTTGTATTAGATAGCCCAATTTTTGAGGAAGGTAACATCACGCTGCGACCCTTAGGAGCTGAGAAAAAGAAAGAAAGTCAGAAAGGATTCTAAGTTAAAACAAAGTAATAAATAGCGCGGACGGGTGATGGGATGGGAAATGGCCGAAATTTCACGCAGGCAGAAGCTAGTAAATAACAGAAAAAAAACAAACGCATTTTTATTCAATTCCAATGTTCTTTTTTTAAACATACATTTACCCTGAACTGCAGAAAAGGCTGGTCCCGAGTGCATAGTAGCGCACGAAAACTTGAGTGAACACACATGCAAGGGACAGCTGATTTTGTTTCGTGATTTCAGGGTTGGATCCTTATTGATAAAGTTGTTAATAATGTTGGGTACCCCTTAAGAGTTTTAGGGTACACAAATTCATCTTTTACATCTAAAATTAGATGCTCTCATTCCATCTGAGACCTCGTCCATTGTTTTCTACTTGTTGAAGTCAAGGACAAGAGCTGTTAATCAAAATACAAGAAAATAAAAACAATTAAATTGATTAATCAACAAATTTATTTCGTCTCCAGGTTCAGGAAGACAACCTCCAGCAGATTGTTTTCCACCAAAATGTGGTTTCAATCGCAAGTGTAAATGTTATCAACAACGCCAACAATCAGCACGTGAACCTTCAAGTCCCAGATCCTTTCACCACCGACTCCTACTTAGAGCTCATTCACATCAACTTAGCTGCACCTATTAGTAGGGGCAACTACACCATCACCGTCCGTTACAACGGAAGGATTAACACCAACCCACTCGACCGAGGCTTCTACAGGGGTTACTACTACCAAAACAATCAACTGAGGTGAGATTTTTTGCTAATAATATAATATATTTAAAACATTGGTATCGTGTGGTACCGGACGTAAAGAATAGTATCATCTCATTTCTTCCCGTGGGTGTCGTAAAAGGCGACTAACGGACTCACTAGAGAATGGGCAGCAGCGTTCTCTATGCATTTTAACACCATACTGCTATCGCCAACCCGCCTGCCAAGCGTCACGATTATGACAAACCGGGGCGAAAAAAAATTGGGGCAGGCCCTTGTCCAGCAGTGGACGTCTTACGGCTGAAATGATGATGATGATACTTAAAACTAGCTACAGCCCGCGGCTTTGCCCGCGTGGCACCCTACTTCTTTTTCTAAAATAAAAATAGCCTAAGTGGAGTAACTTAGGTTTATAATATCAGTTTTTCCCCCTGTGAAAGTCCCATCAAAATCGGTCCAGCTGTTTCGGAGATTTTTAAATGGAAGAGAAAGCAGCAACGAATAATACATCTACACCATATTGACTGATTGATTGACGTTACTTTTGAAAAAAATTGCAGGTTGTACGCCACCACTCAGTTTCAGCCATTCCACGCCAGGAAAGCTTTCCCGTGCTTCGATGAGCCCCAATTCAAGTCCCGCTTCACAATCTCTATCACTCGTGACCGCGCCCTCAGCCAGTCATACTCCAACATGGACCGCAGTAGCGTTCAAGAGTGAGTGTGGTCATTCTGTACTTCTTAGTTTTACTTTTAGCTGCAAGTGACTTACACAAATCTTGTTGGGTGATGTATTGGTCTGTTATGTTAAATAATAATATAAGATTCAATATGGATACAATTCAAAACACGTTAATGAAAATTGAAGCTGAATAGTACTCTGTTCAGCTGTATTTTTAATTTTTTTATTATCAACAGGATATATATATAGGGAGATATATCTAATAAAACCAATAAAAAAAATATATATACAGGGTGGCAGAATCATGTACTGAATCCATGGTAACAGTTTTCGCGTCGAAGTCCCTTGACAACCTTTATAGAGGTTTAAAAATATAAAAGAGTTCAAGATTGCACCATATTCCAAAAATTTAAAAATATTTGGTAGCAATTTTTTTTTTATCTCGAAATTTTAAGCATAATTATTATATTAGGTTAACAAAAAACATTACAAAAGCGGTCTTAATAGATTTTGTTCATATGAACAAAAGGCGAATTTCTTGTGTATTCTAATTTTTTTAATAAAATTCTGCATGAAATTGTGGCATATTTTACATCTGATTTTATAAACTTCAACAGACTAGGCGACCGTGTTCGTGAAACTTTCTACCCTACTCCAATCATCTCTGCTTACCTGGTCGCTTTCCACGTTTCTGACTTTGTCGAAACTGAATTGACCAGCACCCCTGCCAAACCCTTCAAGATCATCTCCCGTCAAGGAGTCACCTCCCAGCACCAATATGCTGCCGAAATCGGTCTCAAGATCACCAACGAATTGGACGATTACTTAGGCATCCAGTATCACGAGATGGGACAGGGTAACTTGATGAAGAACGATCATATTGCTCTTCCTGATTTCCCCTCCGGTGCTATGGAAAACTGGGGAATGGTTAACTACAGGTATGTTAAAGACAAATTATATAACGGTTTAAATGCAACGTGTCACAGGTCATTTTTAAGTTGCTTTCTTACTCTAAGTGCGTAACGGTATAAATGTTTACTTATTTGTCTAATTTTTGCAAAAATATCACATAATAATTATCGTTGTTGTTTAATTTTAGGGAAGCATACCTCTTGTATGACCCAGCAAACACCAATTTGAACAACAAGATCTTCATTGCTACTATCATGGCCCACGAGCTTGGACACAAATGGTTCGGTAACCTGGTCACTTGCTTCTGGTGGAGTAACCTGTGGCTTAATGAGTCCTTCGCCAGCTTCTTCGAATATTTTGGTGCTCACTGGGTAAATTTTAAAATTTCAACATCACATCTAACTTATGGATAGGCAATTCAATTTAATAAAAATGTTCTGTTTTTGACTTTCAAAAGCACCTATTAATGATTTAATTAAAATTCCTGATTTGGCTTTGACACACTTTATTTGATTACAGGCTGATCCCAGCTTAGAATTAGATGACCAATTCGTGGTTGACTACGTACACAGCGCGCTCAACCATGACTCTGGCGCGGGCGCTCAGCCCATGAACTGGACCGGAGTCGCCAGTAACCCCTCCATCAGTTCTCACTTCAGTACCACCAGCTATGCTAAGGGAGCTTCCGTCCTTAAAATGTTGGAGCACTTCGTCGGCTCTAGGACCTTCAGGAATGCCCTCAGATATTACTTGAGAGATAAGTAAGTTCGAGTACTTAAAACCTACGGATACGTATACTTGAAGAGGCAAATATGCGTCAGTTTTGTCTGGCCAGTGACGTCTACATTCTTGAATAATCTAATCAATTAAAGTATGATTTATTAGTGCCACAGATTTTTAAGAGATGAAGCGAAAAAGTACTTTATGCTCAAATAGCCACTACTAATATTTTTAAACGTTAATTTCCTTTTCTTAACCATCTAAATGAGTGCACCAAAAGGTTAATGGTGCTTACGACCAATAACAATGTTCGACAATTTAGTTTCTCTAATTTTCTACAGTGCTTACGGCCTCGGTACTCCTAAAAACATGTATGAAGCCTTCCAACTTGCGGTTTCTGAGGATTTCACGTTCAGTCGTGATTTCCCTACCGTCGATATCGAAGCATTGTTCGACAGCTGGGTCCAGAACGGGGGCTCCCCTGTCGTGTCCGTTAGCAGAAACGCTGACACCGGCGCTATGACTGTCTCTCAGGTTAGTTTCATTTACAGTTTTAAATTGTTAAGCCGTTTTATTCTTTTTGAGTGTTGTTTTTGTATTCCGATATCAAGTGCTTCGATCTGACAAGACAGTACATTTTGGCGTGATTTTGAGTCTCTATATCAGGGACCGAAAACCTTTATAAATTACGGTACAGGTATCGAAGAATTTTGGTTACTTCTTCGACTAAGGTTACCGATATCTGGGTAACCAAGAAGAAGAAACCAGTTACCCTACTTAGCACAAACACAGGCAATGCGCGCCGTTTGACTAATGCCGCCGGCACGTGTGATAGAGATAATTTTTATTTCAGTAACCACTAAAATATCTGTAAAAATATAAATGGTGTGTTCTTTCTTTGCGTCATGTTTACCGCAAATAAACGTATTTTCTTTCTTTCTTTTTAACCGAAAAAATACTCGTATTTATCATACGAGTAGTGTCGGTCCCTACTCTGTATTTTACCCTTCGCTTAAAAGAAAACTAGGGGTCTTATTTTTCATAAGTAATAATATTTTAATAGGTCTTTATTGTTATTCTACATATGCAGAAGTCTAAAATCTAAAGTACTTTTAATTTGTTCGATCTTTTATACCATTATTATTCTGGTTACAGAGCCGTTATCTGATCTCTGGTAATACTCCGGCCGTCCAGACGTGGCAGATTCCTCTTACTTGGACTCAAGCGGGTCAGCTTGACTTCAACAACACCAGACCTAGGCATGTCCTCACTACACAGTCTACCACCATATCCAGCACTGAAGGAAACAACTTTGTTATTTTCAATATTGCTCAGTCCGGTATGTATAAACCCAAAACACCATAGTATTAAAATTGCTTGAAACGTCTTGAAAGAAAGGAGAACATTTTTCGGCACAGCAAAAGCATGCATTTTGACAAAATTAAAAACAACATGAAACACGACAATTTATTAAGAGGAAATATACTTTTGCCTCATTAAGCTCCTCGCCTCAAAAAAACAACACCCGATGTGTTGTTTTTTTGAGGCGAGGAGCTTTACATTGAATTAAAATACAGAAAAATGATTTTAATATCCAAGAAATTAGCTTTAGTTGACAGATAATTTTATGGAATTAATGTTTGAATATGATTTCGGGCATTTGGTCGCGCCGCGGATGCCGCGAAGGCCTTATTTACTGAAAGCTTAACGTTTTTATTGCCTTAATTTACTAAAGGAAACTTTTGACGAACGACTAATTTCATGTAATCTGGCCACCTCATTGGATTTGACGCTATTAGATTATTTTCTCTGGGGAGATGAAAAGCAGTGTATGTATGTCTACATAAACCAGGAACAATTGAGCACTTGGATGCCAACATTCGACGCATTATTGCTGAAATAGAATTATATCTAAACTTTAAGGCTAGATATATTTACGATTAACATAAAAATTATTTTCATTCTAGGTTTGTACCGTGTTAATTACGATATCAATAACTGGGAGCTAATTTCAACTTATCTGAAGAGTAACAACAGACAGAACATTCACAAGCTGAACAGGGCTCAGGTATTTGTCTCTATCTAATCTGTTAAACATTAATCTCTTACTGTTGAAATGGGGTAAAAATAAAAACCGCAGTACTTCTCAGGCAAAATATTCATCTCTGCACTAAATTGCCAATATTCATTTTTATTGTGTTCGTAATAACTTTTTAAGCTTATGGCATACCTACTTAGAGAGTAATGTAAAGAAACAGAAAGCCAGCATGCCTGAGAAATATATCTCGATGGCATTTGAATCCAAGTCAGAGGCCCATGGGCGGCTTTAAAACTATGACACCAGGTTAGTCACTAGCCGCACGAAAGGCAAAGAAGAAGATGTAAAGAAATGACTAATCAGCATACTTACAACATTGTTTAAAAGTAGTTGCAAGTTACCCGTCTGTAGGCATACAAATAGCTTGTTCAAGGTCACATTTCGCTACCAAGAAACAAGTTCTTTTTAACCTTACATGACTTCTAAAATATGTTTTTCATCTGTTGCTAGATCGTCAACGATGTCTTGTACTTCGTGCGTTCCCACTCCCTCAACAGGACCACCGCATTTGACGTACTTGACTTCCTGAGGAGCGAGACTGACTACTACGTATGGAACGGCGCTCTTACCCAGCTCGACTGGATCCTGCGCCGCCTTGAGCACATGCCTAGAGCTCACGCAGCCTTCTCTGTACGTATCACAGTATTGATATGTTTTATCGCACAACTCTGTTATTAAATATTTGGGAGCATGAGCATATGTGCTGGCGTAATAGTAATAATTACGCCAGTACTAAAATTAAAACTGTATATACTACAACCTGATGTAATAGTTCGACAGCTATACCGCCATTTATGAACTACGCATGTCACCTGATGTCACACAAAACTTGCATCGCGCAAGCAAAGTTTACCGCGATATCAGCTTAATATGGGCAACAGCCATCGAGCAGTAGACCAACAGACACAATACTTGTCAGGTCGGAGAACCCTGCCTTTTCAATGGAGGATGATGATCTTTCCACCCTGTTTCTCAGGCCTCTAAAACCCAGTAACCCATCACTGAAACGCGAAGAATACATGCAAACAAAAACTGTTTTAAACTTTTTGTTTCTCGTTTTTTAGAGTTACATGCGTGGACTCCTAGATAATGTCATCAACAACCTCGGTTACAATGAACGCGCCACCGACTCCACCTCCACAATCCTCAACAGAATGCAGATCATGAACGTCGCCTGTAACCTCGGCCACAGCGGCTGTGTTGACGACAGTTTGGCGAAGTGGACAGCGCACAGACAAGACACATCTGTTGAGTAAGTGGTGGAGTTTTCTTTTCATTTGAAGGCACCAGACCACAGCAGCCCACGGCTTAGCTACACACGTTTACTTAGTTTCAATTTATATGAAAATGTAGGCACGATCTTCCACTGAGACCTATGGCGAAGCTACGTATGAATGCGTGGCTGGCAAACAAATGAATCGCGCAGTTGACGAGGAAAACCACTCTGTGCACATGCTGCATAGCAGTGAACGGTCTACTTTGATAAATTGTATAGCACATGATATATGCCGCATGGTTATTCAAGAGCTATGATGACGTATTAATACATTTGAAATTGCTATTCTTGCTATTTCTAAGATACGACGATTTTGAACAAAACGAGTATTATTTTTATTTGATGGTATTCTTTTATTACTAGATTTCTCTAATCAACATGTACATGACTGCCTAGTTGGTCTAGTGGTCATGAGGTGCTGGGCTCGATTCCCATGTCGGGCAGAGTGTTATTGGGTTTTTTCCATCAGAGAATCAGTAGCATCCCGGGGTCTGGATTCATGCCCAGTTGATGGCAATAGGCTCGCCCCCTATTACATGGGACTTAAAACAACTGGTGAAATGTCGGTGTCGGTACACCTCTGCCTAACCTTTTGGGGATGACAGGCGTAGTGTGTATGTGTGTTTTATTAATATACTTGTCTAATTATTGTTTTTTTTTTCCAGGGTCCCAGTTAATCTTCGCCGTTACGTTTACTGCGTGGGACTCCGTGAGGGCGACGCCACCGACTATGAATTCTTGTTCGCAAGGTACAACGCCTCGGAGAACACCGCTGATATGGTGGTCATGCTCCGCGCCCTCGCTTGCACCAAAGATCAGGCTTCTCTTCAGCAGTAAGTTCATTGATTCATAATTAGTAGTTTATGATGTGACTGAATTCAAAAACGAAATTAACTACGCGACAAAAAAAAATTGCAGCCGCCATCTTGGATTTTCATTTCAGCCCCAGACTCCATCGTCATTTCCAAATAAAATAGTTTTTTTTCGAACAAGTAACTCATTGTGGATTTTTTTCATCGATCTAAATAGATTTAGAAGGATAACATACATATGTAGTATAATGTCCGTTTCATATATCTAGAGGACCAAAATATGTTTTGAGTTTAGCCAATTCCATCTAATTGTAGATCGTTTTTTGATTTTATAAAGGTTCGACTGGTGTACCTACTAGTTATTTTTTCGGATGCACAAGTCAATTAAACATGTGATCGAAAGTGAAATAAAGATGAGTTTGGATTTATTTGAGGTTCTCAAAAAGAGGCGCAATTGTTATAGAGAATAAGCTTTCTGAATCCAAAAAAATTGGTATGGCATATATATAGAAAGTACTGAGAGTATATGGTAAATTATAGAGTGTTCAATAATATTTATAGGATCGCAAAATGGGAATTATTACTGGTTCGATTAAATACATGCTAGTTCAAAATCGATGATATAACATGACGAATCGATCAATCATCGATCCGAAAAGAAAAGCATTTAGAATCCTTACTTAAATTAACAATAATATTATAAATGCGAAAGTGAGTTTGTTTGTTTGTTACGCTTTCACGTTAAAACGGCTGAACGGATTCGGATGAAGTTTGGCACATGGGTAGACCATGACCTGGAAAAGGACATAGAATACTTTTTAGCCCGATATTCTTACGGAATCGAGACTTATGCTGGTGAAACCGCGGGAGCAGTTCAGTTTCAGATAATTTATATTCATTAACACTTACTCACTACTACACTACTTTAGCATTATGAGTCTAAGCTGACTTCTAATTTACCATTATATAATTAAAAAATCCTATTTTTTTTTGGTGGCAATGTAATTTGAACATTATGACAATTATCGGAGATTCTAAATTGAAGTTTACATAAAACAGTAATTGTTAATCATGTTTATTCATTACAGCTACCTGGAGCAGACCATGTACAATGACAGAATCCGTATCCACGACCGTACCAATGCATTCTCGTTTGCCCTGCAAGGGAACCCAGAGAACATACCAGTCGTCCTTAGCTTCCTCAGTACTAACTTACAAGCGATTATATCCACGTAAGTATTTTTTATTATTATTTAAATTTAAAAAAGTAATCATTCATTTAATTGACTGTTTATTTCGGGCTTGGTGGTCATTACCACATAACCTTAAGAGCCTTCATCCAAAAAGTTGGCAACGTAGCAAAGAGCTGTTAAATATTTACCTATTTTGATTAATTTGGCAATATTACTATATGGAAATAAGAAATATGGCTAACTAGTGAACTAGAATATTAATAATGAATTGCAATTATAACATTGAATTTGATGTTATAACCGTTTTAGATTTAAAAAGGCATTTGGAAAGTTTCCTAATTTTTTTTTACATAAACTAAATATTCGGTGTTACGATATTAATTATTGCATTTCATAATTAATATTTTACTTCACTAGTTAGCCATATTTCTTATTTCCATACAGTAATATCGCCAAATTAATCAAAACAGCGGAATATTTGACAGCTATTTACGACGTTGCCCACTTTCTGTTTATATGCTCATAAGTCCTATTACATTTTTAATGTAAATTCATGATTTTTGACGTTGTAATTTTCAGTAGCAGTCAGATATTTTAATTATTTTATCATGAATAACGATAATGCCGTTCTCTTTCTTGTAAGTTGGAGTTACACGTTCTTTTTGTATAATTTGCTGAATTGACGCGGATGATAAAGTACTTAAATTTTATTTATTGTAATTTTGTCTTTTTATATTGAGAAACAAAAACTTCATTGTAGATACAAGTTTTATGTCATGAATTTCCGTAAATAAATTTAATAGGACTTTTAAACAGTAAGTGCGGATTTCAGAAATGGAAATGAACGCATTCAGCACATCCAAACCACGTTCAAAGCTGTCAGTGTCAGCGTTCAGTCTCAAGGGTGAAATTCGTCATAAAAGCTTGAGTTAATATGTATATTATTAGAATATGTTATGGTTTTTGACAGATATGGTGGTGCAGATCGCCTCAACCTGTGCATCAACGCCCTCACTACACATTTGACTGACTTTGAGAACATCGTGACAGTAAGTGTTGTTTATTAGGTCAGCTTACTTTCGTAAAGTTTTAACATTTAACACAGACACAGGAAAAAACCTGGTTTGTGTCAATAGAAAAAAAAAATACGTTTTTTTAGTAGCTTCATTGTCTTCAGTCTTAAAAAAAAATTGCTATTTTCAGTTCCGGACGTGGCTGTATGGCGCCCAAGCTCAGTTGCCAAGTTCTTCTTTCGCCGCTGGTCAGGCAGTAGTAGACGCAGCCATCGCGAATTTGAACTGGGGTAACGATGCTGGTCTTGAAATCTTCAACTTCGTGGTAACCAGGGGCGCTTCCTCCACTATTCTTGCTTCTTCAGTCCTCCTCATAGCAGCGATGCTTCTACAAATGTTCCGTTAATTTATTTAAGTTTAATTAGAAATTAAATAATTTAAACTTATTTAAATTTAAGAAAGTTGTGTCTTAACGTACAATCTAGAAAATTGTTCCCAACGATTTTTAATGGTAATTGTTTCCAATGATTGTAATAAAATTATATTTTTAATAAAATATTTTTGTAAATAAATAATACGTTTATTTTTGTGATTTATTCTTTGGTACCAATAAACCTGTTCTGATGGCTTATAGTAAAAATTAAATATTTCAGCACCTTGCACTACAAAAACTAGTACGTACATACCTACAAGAAGTGGGTCTCATATATAATTACGTATTCTGAAACATTTTGTGTTCTGGAACTATGTTTGCTAGCCAAATCACAAGGTACAAAGTGCATTGATAACAATCTTCCTATTGCATGTTGTAGTAGTGTTTTGGCCACCTCAAGTGGCGCTACTGTGTCCGGAGCGCCGGAACTAAACTTGTGCAATATTTTTTTGTAAACAAAACTTCACCTCAAATCATACGCTAGTGACGATTCTTGGAATCCAAAAATGACAATTTCAAGGTTGTTTGAAACATGATGGATTGTTTGATTAACCGCAATTAATATAATTACTTTAGTGATAAGTAACTAATATACGATTAGGCTAATCAGAAGCTAGATAAAATTGCTTCGTAGGTTTACAACGATTTGCGATAAAAAACCCCGACACGAAAAAAAACCTCAAAAAAATTAAATACTTTATCTATTGGACCTCTAAGCTTGATATAAGTTGTAGGTAATATTTTTCGTCGTCGCATCGGAGGTCGGCTAATGAAAATAGGAAGTTAACAGAAGCTATCCATCCTATCTACAATAGCTTGCTGGGTATAAGTCTCATCTGTTTGCCGTTTTCATTAGCTGTTCAGATCCAGGACAAGGAAACCAGCCCCATCCTACTGTTCAGAGGGGTGAAACCGGGGGATGTGATATTTAAAGTACTGGAAGTTTATTCACTAACTCTAGATTTAAAATCAACACGTGATATAATCAAGAAATTAAATGAAACTGTCAATTATTGAATTAATTTCGAAGTTTTCAAAACATTGTTACATGAGTTATTTTACCACTTTTTCGGCGTGATTAATATGTATACTCATGCCAAATTACAGCTTTTTAGTTCTAACAGTCTCTGAGCTAAGCCGTGGACAGACATGGCCAAACTATAAGGGTTCCTTGTTGACTACGGAACCCTAAAAAACAGTGGAGACCTTCTAAACTTGAATTCTTGCATAGCTTCATCTGTCGTGTAAAGAGATCAGCGCAGATAGCTGAAACAATACAACAATAATTTCCATAATCGTTAATTTTATTTCGCCCATTTTCAGTAACTGTAGGAGTACATAAGGCTAACTACGGGATTCACTGGGTGATGGGTCTCTTCATCACCTTTTTTAAACTGATAATATACTCCACATTGCATGACATGCGTTTCATTACCTACTAACATTAGTTTTAAAAAAAGGGTGACGATGAGACATCGTGGATTTGAAATAAAATGACTTAAGTTTGAAGTATTATTGCAATATTTATTATTTAAGTTCATTTTTCAAGTTGTATAACGGTGATAATTAAGACAATAAAATGCTGACAGTTGCGATTTTTTCATTTAAATAAACCATTAAAAAAAATGTTTTGTTTTATTCCATATTACGAGTAACTAGGTCAGGGGTTCCCAAAACAGTTCGCGGCGCACTTGCAAGTTTAGTATTATGTCTCGGCGCCCTTTCTGGTCGTAATTAGCTAGGCACTAAAATTAAATTATTCACGATATGAAGCTGAGTTTTTATATTTATAGTAACACAAGAATACATTTACTACCTCCTGACGGTCAGACAGTTGTTCATTTCTCAAGCAGCAGTAGTCCAGTTAGAGAACCTCGTTAAAGCTGAGAAAGAGAAACAAATAAAATATCTCTACTTAGCACACGAGGTTGTTGACATGTGGAATGAGAGCTCGGCTATCATTGTGCCGATTGTCGAAACAGCCAATGGCCTGATGGCCGAAAGCCTCGACCAACATCTCTCGAGGCTGTCGTTAGGCGGTTGGATCAAGGGCCTGATTCAGAAGGCAGTACTCCTCGATACGGCTCGCATTGTGAGGAGGTTCCTGTCTCTGCAGCCCTAACCACCGGTAGCTTGGCTCCCGACACCGGCGGACCTCTATTTTTTATATTTTTAAATGTTTTTTTTATATCTTTTTAATGTAAGAAATATTAAAAAATGTAATTTTATATGAAAGAAAATAAATAAACGACATAATAATATTGATAGGAGGTTCCTCTCTCTGGAGTCCCGACCGCCGCCGGTAGCTTGGTCCCTGTTCCCGATACCGGTGGGCTACTATTTTTTATATTTTTAAATGTATAATGATTTTTATAAAAATATTTAAAAATGTATAAACATGAATAAACGATATAATAATACGAGTATAACAAATAATTTATTTAAAGTAAATAAAAATTATAGTAAGATGTAGGCAAGCATTATTTTTACTTTTAACAAATGTAAAGTCAAAAGTAACGTAAACGTTTTCAGAACACGTAGCTAAAACTGCTTTGCTTAAAAATAGTTTGTTTGAAAAATAAGCCAACTGGTTTTGGTTACATATAAAGTTATGTGTCTTTTTTGTGTTATAGGTTGAGGAAATTTTGGTAATGTAAAAATAATTTTCAGAGATACCTATTTATTTAATCAAACAAAGTATTGTACTCATCATCATCATCATTTCAGCCGAAAGACATCCACTGCTGGATATAGGCTTCCCCAAGCACCGCCACTTCGACCAGTTCTGTGCTTCCCGTATTCAGCGGATTACTGCGGCCTTCACCAAGGGTTGTTAGTACATTTTAATGATACAGTTTTACAGAATAAGTACTATAACTACAATCGTGTGGGTGAGCATATCCTAACTATACGAGTATAATATTATAAATGTGAAAGTGAGTTTGTTACTCTTTCACGCTAAAACGGGTCAACGGATTTTGATTAAATTTGGCTCAGGGGTAGAGCCTTAACCTGGAGAAGAACATAGGCTACTTTTCTCTTGGATCGCAGACGAAGTCGCAAGCAACAGCGACTAAAAAATAAATTTAGTTATGTCATTCATGATAGTCCATCACATCAAAAAAATACAATATCACCGTTAAATGAGGCATCCTCAGGATGACGATTGACTTGTTGCGAACCTGGATACGAAGTCAAGCGCCGAACGCAGTGTGTGCCACACCACCCGACAGCCCCACTTATAGGGTTACTAGGTACTTCAAAATCAACCTAAGATGGTGTTATTTGCAGATGACACATCGTTGATATTTAAAATAAACCGACGGTCACAAAATCTTGACGACGTTAACAGCTCTATTCTTCAAGTCCAAGATTGGTTTACGGTAAATAATTTGGTACTAAATAAAAAAAAAACCAAATGCATTAGATTTAAATTACCTAATGTTAGAAGTAGCGAATGTGACATCATATTGAATGGAGAAAAACTAGAATTTATTAATCAAACCGTTTTCCTAGGAATCACGCTAGACGAGAAATTACAATGGGGACCTCATATAACAATTCTTGCGGGGCGGCTAAGCTCGGCCGCTTATGCTGTTAGAAAGATACGACAGTTAACAGATGTAGAAACCGCGCGTCTGGTCTATTTTAGCTACTTCCACAGTATTATGTCGTATGGCATTTTACTGTGGGGTCGGGCTGCTGACATTGAATCCATCTTTATTTTACAAAAGAGAGCTGTCAGAGCCATTTATAATCTACGTCGTCGCGAATCTCTCAGGGAACTATTTAAAAAGATTAATATTATGACGGTACCTTGCCAATTCATTTATGAAAATATTATGTATGTAAGAAAAAATCTACATATCTTTAATAAAATAAGCGATAGACATAATTTTAATACTAGAAATAAAGATAAAATAGATCAACCATTTTTCAGATTATCTAAAGTACATACATCTTTTATGGGGTACTGTGTTAAATGTTACAATAAAATACCTTGTGATATATTACAATTAAATGAAAGAAAATTTAAAACTCATATTAAAAGTACACTCTGTAAACAAGCATATTACAAATTAGAGGATTATATCCAAGATAAGAATGCTTGGAAACATGCTGGTCCTGCTCCATAGGACAATTTAGAGTCTAGACAAAATCAAACTGGTTGCTTATTAAATTATGTATTTGTTATTTTTTATAACACTGATTTTACATTCTGTGATTTCTTGAACTCACACACTGTCTTATTAGTATTACTTGTTAAAATGTTAGGAATATCGTATAATTTTACAATGTTTGTAAATATGTGAGCACCATGTATCTGTCACATATTTAATTTATCTGTAATTGCTTTATTTTTCATTCTTTTTTACCTATCGCGGTATAGTAATCTTATTCTAGATGCATCGTCTTCACATATAATTATATAATTAATGTATGCAAAATATTGTGAAAACATTTTAAAAGAGTAACGGTGGAGTTTCTTGCCCATTCTTCTCCATACGAAAACTACCTTTTGGAAGGGGCGACTAGAATCAATTCTATTTTTTGTAAACTTGACGTTCATAAGTGCCTTTTAAGTGCCTAATTGAAATAAATTGTTTGACTTTGACTTTGACTTTGGTTACTTCTCGGTTCACCTCCGCTAGGATCGTTATCAACGCGACAAGGGGCTGCGAATAATCGCAGCAAAGGTGACCTAGAAATACTAGTATTTAATTCTTTCAACAAAGCACCGCAAAGTCACGCCTGAGTCAATTAACTATCCATCACATCTTTATAAATGACGCAATGCACATACAGGCATACCCGGCAACATCATGTTACCACGACGTTCATCGCGCCATATCCATCTACGAGTATACTAATATATTATAATAAAGCTGTTGAGTTTTCTTGTTTCTTAGAACGTGCTCTCTTTGGAACTACTGGTAGGATTCGAATTCTTTAGGAAGTTTATTATAGTCTTTTAAACATCAAGCTACAACCCTTAGAACCCCGCCCAAAAAGAAAAAAGTCAGAAAGAACGCTAACCGAAGTAATAGCCCGAGCGGGCGATGCGATGGGTCAGGGGCCGAGGAAGTTTTATAAAAATGTGACTGTTATTTTAGTTTATTGTGTATCTTACGACTTCCACGCGAGCGGACCCGAAACTAGTTTAGATCTATAATATTTTATTCATATATTTTTAATATTAAGTTAAGATCGCTTTTCGTGTCTGTCTGTGTGACCGCTTAGTACGTCTACACAACGGATTTTAATGCGGTTTTCATCATCAATTAGAGAACTTATTTCGGAAGATTTATGTGTTTAATACAGTTATTCTACTTAAGTATAGCAATTTCGATGGTTTGATATAGATAGTATTGCCACATCAGTAGATTGAAACCGTGTGAGGTATGGACGGGGCGCTAGAGTCGGTAATAAGAAAACATATTAATGTTATTAAGATCAAGCGTTTATTAGAAAATTCAACCCACCAATACGGGTTTTAATTGTAATATCCACGTTAGCGATTAGACTTTAACAACCTTTTTGGTAATAAAAACGTCATAAGAGTAATTTAAATGATTGAGATTAGGAAGAATAGATTATTTTATTACATAAACGTTTACAATCCGGCCGATGTAACTTGGCAGGTCTGAACGTAGGCTCTACGAACTTTCGCGCCTGTTCTCTCACTCACACTCGCCTCATGTCACCAAGATTTACCATATTCTAACTAGATTATAGTTCAAACCATACACATACTTTATGCGTTTTACCCAAATGTCCTTTATTTAATATTGTTCGTCAAGTCGTTGAGCTCCTTAAGTTCGGAGTTGAGCTACACGATTACTGACAAATGCTTACAGTGACTTGACGGGATCACTCAAATGTGTAGGGTCCTTTCCTTAAAAGACGTGATCTGACCAAGATTATGTCTGGATTTTAAAAGAAATTTTTATCAGTTTGTTTCGCCATTTCTTCTCAGGGGTAGAAAAATAGGAATTGTCGACTCCATCTAGCTTATTTTTTTATAATACTAGCGACCCGCAATAAACTCACGCCTTCTTCCCACGGGGGTAGGCAGAAACTACAGAACGCCACCTACTACGATCCTTACATACTGCTTTTGCTTTGTTTAAGTTCATACATGTTCAAACCAATGATACATTTTAATCCTTTAGGGCAAATTCATTGCACATAATAATCCTGCTAATAAAATGCAATTAACTTAAATTATTTATTCTGTAAGTAGGTTAACGGAATCACTTTTCCACATGATCTATACATCTATAAATAATAATAAATAATAAAAAATACTAACCTGTTACTGTCCCACTGCTGGGCAAAGGCCTCTTCTCATACAGAGAAGGCTTGAGAAGGCTCAAGACGGGTTGCTGATTTCAGATTTATATTAACTACAAGTCCAGGTTTCCTCACGTGTTTTCCTTCACCGATGTCAGTAATTTCCAAGATAACCTCAGAAAGTACACATCACACATCGTACACATCTTTATACATCTATACATTATATAAAACAAAGTCGCTTTTCGCGTTTGTCTGTATGTCCGCGTTGTTCTTCTAAAATATGCAATGGATTTTGATGAGGTTTTCAACACAATTTAGAGAAGTATTCCGGAAGGTTTATGTGTATAATACATTAATATTAAACTTATAGATAATTAAGAAATCTCGAAGATTTTTCAAGTCGTAAAAACCTTGCGAAGCAGGGGTGGGTCACTAGTATTAAAAAAAAATAAGCTAGATGGAGTCGACAATTCCTATTTGTCTACCCCTGAGAAGAAATGGCGAAACAAACTTATAAAAATCTCTTTTAAAGTCCAGACATAATCTTGATCAGATCATGAGAGCACCATGTAGATTAATGTCTGAAATGGTCTTTTGAGGAAAGGACCCTACACATTTGAGTGATCCCGTCGAGTCACTGTAAGCATTTGTCAGTAATCGTGTAGCTTAACTCAGAACTTAAGGAGCTCAACGACTCGACGAAGAATACCCAAGAAAGGACATTTGGGTAGGCCGTATCTTTATACCTACTCAAACTGCTAGATAATCATTATAACTAACAGAGAAAGAAAACAAGAAAATACCCACATAGTCCTCACATTCACAATAATAAAAGTCAAATAAAGGTAAAATATATGCTACGAGCTATCAAGAAGAATTTATTGTAGGGCTTAGTTATAGCCAAAATGTTTACCAACTTATCAACCTGCAATTAACGCGACATTGTACCGATATGCGGATTATATCATTATCAGTGACTGATGATATCATTAACTCTTTTATTGACTTCATCGATTTCGGCGGACCATTCAGTTAATCGCAATCGGCATTGTTAAAGGACATTCTTGAATCAGGTTAGTTTGAATATAATGTTTTGTTTTCCCTATATTTATTTTTTCTTATTTCTATTGACGAGACATCTGCTGCTTACCGATGCAATAGATTCATTGAAATTCAGTGATACCAATTCCTACTTCTTTGATTTAGGTAATCCTGTTTCTCTTTACAGAAATGTCCAAAATATTATTAGTAGCCTTAAGCCTAGCGCTTCTGGCGTTCGCTACAGGCGACCACCCCGTATCCTGGTACAAGGAATTCCAGGACATTCCCAATGATGATGTTCCCGTGACGAGGGATGCAACTGCGGAGCAACTTTACAGATTACCCACAAACGTGATCCCTTTGGATTATGATGTTTATCTCGATCTCTACTTCGATGAGAATACTGAAAGACCGTTTAGTTATGATGGCAGGGTCAACATTATTATACAGGTAGGTGATAATTGATAAGATCTACATATGCATTAGTATTGTCAACCGCACATCAGTGTAAAAATAAGATAATGACAGCGCCTTTATGTCTTAATCATAAGGGTGATTTTTGTAGTGCAAGTGTTACCACTGATGAGCGGTTGACTTAACCTTCTGTTTTGTAGGTACCCCCATAGTGACATAACATTATCATGCGTTATCATACAAATATGTTTGAATAAAATGATATATTCTTTGGCAATTAAAACATTCAATAAATAAACGAGTTGCTTACTCGCAAATGTTGATTTTCATTACCAATTCCCAACACCAAGTGATTCGAGATCCGATGTGATCCGAATGAGGTATTCGATTCTGATAATTATTTTTTACTTACAGGCTACAGAAAACAATGTACAGCAAATAGTTCTCCATTCGAATATGGATGAAATAAAATCAGTTACTGTGGTAAATAGCATAGGGGCTTTGGTTTCGTTAGATAATGAGAATCCATATGAAACTGAACAGTTGTACCATTTCTTGAGAGTCAATCTTGTTGACCCATTGACAGCTAACGTTAATTATACTCTCAATATTGAGTATTCAAGCACCATGAACGAAGGTCCGATGAAGAGAGGTATCTGGCGAGGGTGGTATACCGATGAAGATGGTAAAGAAAGGTACGTTCTTGATTTTATTTTTATTTTTAGAATTAGTCTAGATCTTTCAGGTTAGATGAATCATTATTATCAATGTGAATAGGATGTTATTACCATATTATTTGTTTTTTACTTATGGAATACCCGTTTTATAATTATAGTTGACATATATTTTTTTGATGCTAAAAAAATCTCTTCCTTTTTGTTACTAATCATAGTCGTAGTTACCTGTGTGTGTGTGTGTGTCGTGGTACCTTAATCGAGCACAATAACGAAGAAATCAATAAAACTTTGGTTTTTTATTCAATCTAGGCGCTAATGCTTTTAAATTGTTTACAGGATCTACGCCACTACCCACTTCCAGCCTTACAATGCCAGACAAGCGTTCCCCTGCTGGGACGAGCCCCTCTTCAAGGCCGTTTTCAAGCTGCACATAAGCAAGCCAGCTGAGTACCACGGGACTTTCTCAAACACTGTCGTCGCTTTTAACGGAGTGTATGTATTCTGTTGTTGACTTACTCTGTGTGAAAGAACCTCTATTATAAGAATCTGTTTCACCGTATCCAGATAAGACCTAGTTTAATTCATTAACAGATGATTTCGAACCAAAATCAACAGAAAAAAAAGAAAAAAAAAAAAAAAGAAAAAGATAAAAAAAAAAGAAATCAATCAATCAAAAGATGATGTTTTTGTAACATTTTACAAATAATTTGTCGGAATGTGCCTATTCCGAGGTGGTGTAACATTGTTTAAATAGTTCCTTTTTAATGCAAACTTATTTTCAGGATGGTCAACAATCGCATCCGCACTGACTTTGCGGCCACTCCCGTAATGTCGTCATACCTCGTAACGTTCCTCGTCAGTGAGACATTCACTGTGCTTGCCCAAGACACGACCTTCAACCCTCCAATCAGGATCATTGGTAGATCTAACACGGTTGGTCTTGCCGACCACGCTTTGGAACTCGCGGTCAAGATGACAGACTTCTTCGACAATTACTTCGGAATTCCCTACGCGACTTTGCATCCTAATTTGTTGAATGATCATATTTCGTCTCCTGACTGGGCTTCGGCTGGTACTGAAAATTGGGGTATGGTTAGCTACAGGTCAGTGAATTACTTTTATTAATTCTAATGTTCATACCTACTACATATTTTTTTATCAAGTGATCAGGTTAAACTAAAGCATTGTAAAACACAATAATACTTCGACGCCTAAGTGTCCTTTTGTTTTTTGTATCTATTCGTGTAGTTAGTTATTGTGTTTCGTACCTAGTGTTAATAGTTTGTAAATAATTTATTTTATTAAACACATAATATGGTGAAGATGAAGCTGCAACTAACTTTTTTTACTTTTTTTTTCCGATTCCTGTTACAACATTTAAACAATACAACAACAACAAAAATGTCACTTTAATTAAACAGTGTTAAATTAAAATACTGTTTTTTTATTTCTTTTCAGGGAGCTTTACTTAATCATAAATAAAAATGAGACGATCATGTCAATCGAGCACTACGCGGCAACCCTGGTTTCTCACGAGCTCGCTCACAAGTGGTTTGGCAACCTGATTACCTGCTACTGGTGGAGTAACACCTGGATCAATGAAGGCTATGCCAGCTATTTCGGTTATATTGCAACTAATGCGGTAAGCTATTGTTTTGTGCCTGATTGTAAAAAACGTATAAACTTCTTAGTATCTATAAAACTTGAAGAACATAATAAACTTTAATTCAGAATCTGAGATAATTATCAAGTTTTGGTATTACGTACTCGATGTAACACATGATAAAGTTCGAGTTTGATTGCAATCAAAATCTTTTAAGAATATTTTTGTGACGAATAGTTTAAAAAATTCTACTGAGGATGATGACACTAAAGTATGTAGATAGTTGAGTAAGTGGCAGTGAAACGGAAGTTGTGTATGGTGCTACTTTGTGTATTTTCGAGAACATTCATCAGGAAATAGTGGAGATCTTCATTTTGCAGAATCACGAAAATAGTTACATATTTTATTATTAAAATCCCGAAGAATTTTGCTGACCCCACTCACTTTTCTTTTCTTCTAGATGTTCCCTGAGTACGAATTTCCCGACCACTTCAACAGTCGCTACCTACAGACGTCCTTAGCTTTCGACTCTGGTGCCGGCACGGTTCCTATGAACCACGACGTCAACACGCCAGCGCAAGTTACAGGCCACTTTGGAACTATCAGCTATTCGAAGGCCGCTTCATTCCTCAGAATGACTGCCAACCTTATTGGATTGGACACCTTCCAAAAGTCTTGTAAATACTTCCTCATGAACAAGTTAGTATGATTTATCTTGGGTAATTTTCAAAATGTTTTAACTTCTGTGGGAAAACATCATACATGGTGTAAGGAAGATTTAAGAGTTTATATTTTTACTACCGACTCGTTCCTGCTTCGCATGGTTTTTACGACTTCAATATTAACGTATTATACACATAAACCTTCCGGAATAATTTATCTAAACAATCGTGAAAATCTATTACGTGGTTTATAAGAACAACGCTAACTTATAATATGTGTAGATAGAAAAGATATTGGTTAATTTATATACAGGTTGTCGGAGACGCTGGTGGGTCTTGAATCATGTAGATACTGAATTCATGGTAACAGTTTACCCGTCGATGTTCCTTATACCCTGTATAATAAAAATAACAAATACAAATTAAACATATAAAATGTCAGATGTAAAAAGTTATGAGTGACCTGTTTTTGCGGTAACCTCATTTTGTTTTTGATTATATGAATTAAGATAAGTAAACAATTTTTAGTCTATAGATTACTGATACTAAACTGTACCATGCACCTGCCGATGTATTCTGTAAAAATCTCATCGTGAAAATTTAGGTGAAGTAAGCTTGAGGTGAGCTGTCACTCCGCCTGACACTATTGACAGTTCACTTCACACGTTCAAGCTTACGTCACCGGCACGAATAGACTGGCTGCACTTTTGAGGATATAAACAACACTGACACTACTATTCACGTGGTCACCTATTGAGCACACTAAATAAAAAAGTACCATTGACTCAAAACAAGTGCGTGTCGGATCACGCACAATGAAGGGTTCCGTAGCTGAGATGAATTTATTCCAAAAACAAACTTAACATTTATTTGAAAAACTGTTCTCCCCTAAATCGATATACGTCACGGTCAATTCTCCAACTGCAAGTGTAATTTTATAAGCCCAAAAAAATTTTTTTGTGTGATAAATCTAGAAATAACAATTTTAGAACTTATCCCTTTACTTGTGCTGTTAGACCTTGCTTCTTGCAAAATTTCATGATTCTAGTTCAACGGGAAGTACGCTATAGGTTTGATATATTTGCGAGTATCAAAATAGGTCGCATAAATGGCCGTATTTTGTTATTGTGTTGACTTAGAAGGTTGACTTTTTTAGAGCTCCAAGGGACCGTCGACCTACTTATTTGATGTTAATTTCAATTTGATACCTCAACGCGTTCCTGAGAAAAAGGGTCTTAACGAAAGACGGACAACGAAGTGATCTTATAAGGTTTCCGGTTTTCCTTTTGCGGTACGGAACCCTAAAAAGAAGAAAAGAGTATACTGACAGACTATGCTATTGTTTTTGCAGTCTCTACGAACCTACCGATCAATACGACCTATTGGAAGCCATGACTAAAGCTATTGAAGAAGACGGAAGCTTGGCTGATTACCCTGGTTTCAGTTTTGCGGAGTACTATAGTGTTTGGGTCAATGATCCAGGATATCCTATTTTGGGTGTTACGATCAATCATTCTACTGGAGAAATGACGCTTACGCAGGTACTTAGCAACATTTGGCTGACATTTTTTTTTCTATTCTTTTTATTTACAAGCCGTGTGCTTTCTGGGATTGCCACCAGTAAAAATAACTAACTTCCATATGTCATCTATCTCATAAAGGGGTTAATTTTAAAATCATCACCTCTTTTCCATAAGCTTTGTACAAAATTTGAAGATTTTAGAGCCAGCGGTTTAGGCTGGGCGTCCGTTCTGCTAGAAGCCAAGATGTACATAAGCTGTCATCTAACAGAACCACGGTTTTTTAAATAATGTCTACAACTTTTAGGAACGTTTCTTCCTGAACCCTAACAATGAGCCCGACGGCAGGATATACCCCATCCCCATTACTTTCTCTACGAGCAGTAACCGCGACTTTACCAATTTGAAACCCGTTCGTATGATGACCCGGGGAAGTGAGACAGTGACAAAGAATTCCGGCGAAGAGTGGGTGATATTCAACAACTTACAGCATGGTATGTGGTTTATAAGTATTTTTTAGTACTTACTTAATGCTCATATACACGATCGGTACGTCGCCAATGGTAGAGGCAACTGCAATTTACGCAGCTGTCAACACGTGTTGACGGCTGCGTACATTGGTATAAGGGCGGAAGGACGATGTCATACATCAATTAATGATTGTTAATTAATTAATTAATGAAAAATTATTATTTTGTTTCAGGACACTACAGAGTAAATTACGATCCTAGGTGTTGGACTTTGATTCGTGAAGCCCTACACAATGATTTAGAATCAATTCATCATTTAAACAGAGCACAGGTACTATTGCGGATTTTTTGTGGACCTTCCTTATTATTGGCACAAATTAATATAAAACTTAGCAGTAAAAAAATATAATCAAACTGAGGATAGTAAAATCTAGATAATTATGTAATTTTTGTCTTACATATAAATTTTGAGGGAGGAGGGGCCCATGGCTAAGTAATAACAGCAATACTGGTCGAGCGATTAGGTTAAGATACGCTTGCTGCGGGCGATCCGTAGATGGTTGACCATCTTTACATACTGAGACCCCTCCGTGTCTCGGAAAGCATGTTAAACAGTTGGTCCCGGCTGTCATTCTTGGAGATTTGACAGTCGTACTGGGTTGTCAGAAACCCAAAAGTCTGACAACCAGTCTCACCAAGGGATATCGTATTACCAAGTATCTGGGTTGTAGAGGTCAGATAGACGGTCACTCCATGTAAAATACTGGTATTCAGCTGCATCCGGTTAGACTGAAAGCCCACCCCAGCATAGTAGATGATGATATCTTACTTATAGATATTGAAATGTTGTCAAATCGTTGTAGGTCGTCGACGATGTGTTCGCTCTGATGAGGTCTGGAAGAATGGACTTGGCCTTCGGATTCGACATATTGAGGTTCCTGGCCAAAGAGACCAATTTCCACGTGTGGGACCCAGCTATCAGTGGCCTCACTTGGTACAGGAACAGACTGAGGCACTTGCCTGAGCAACAAGCTGAGTTTGATGTAAGACCTTTCAAGACACATTTTGGAACCAATTGGCTGTAAATTCGGGGATATTACCTATTGGTCATTAAATTGACTAACAACTTAAATTATCCATATATTCAAATCACAACTGTTATTCTGCAACAGGTGTATGAAAAGGCTATATACAAGGCAATTTGATAAACAAGTAATCTCCCTAACTTTACATTAGAAAATTTTCTTGCTTCTTTACGCAGGTATCGGCACCACTTATTCAAGAACAGATCATGCCGTGGTGAAAAAACATAGCCAGTCAGCAAGGTCCAATACTTCCTAATGAAGTTGAATGCATTTGCATGTTATTGTGACACTAAACACTGCAGCTGCAGTTCCTTGGGTCATATGTTTGCGCAGACTTAAATACCCATTTTCATTGACGTCTCGTCATGTTTGGCTACTCACATCCGATTTGAGTAGCGGAACAAGATGCGAGCCAGTTGAATTGAAATACTGCGAATTCGGTACTATGGTTTCGCGGCGGAGGTGTGATACCGGCGTCAATGTAATACCAAAATAAACACTGTCGGATTTTTAACGCTCGGCTTAGTGGCGAGAATTGAAAATTTAACAGTGCAATAATAAGTGCTAAGACACACTTAAATGTGATGCCTAAACATCCCATTTAAGTGTCTCTTGGTGTCTCTCATTAGGACTTACGTTCATCCCATCTACTATAATAATAATGTAATCCAAATAATTTTCTGTTTATTATCTCTTATATTACGTCCTTTGTTTCTTTTATAAAATCCAACTTTTCAAAAATACTATTCGATTCCAGGAAATCATCTTAGGCCTGATGGAGCACGCAATCACTACCCTAGGTTTCGAGCCTACTGACAATGAGACCCCTACCACTAGCATGGCCAGACAAGCCATCTTGCACTTCGCCTGCGCTCTTGGCCATAAGGAGTGTAACCAGGATTCCTGGGATCGCTTCGTCGACTTGAGAGATAATCAAGTGCCGTGAGTGTTTAATAAATAATTAATAAAATTAGTACCTGAGCGACCGAGCTCTGCTCGGGTGAAAATACGGAGGAAACAAATCCCAGATATGAGACTTAGCTAGATCGATTATTCGCCCCCGTAAACTCTTATATTGCAACTTTCATCGAAATCGTTAGAGCCGTTTTCGAGAACGTGATTACAAATATATATATATATATCAATATATACAACGTGTCCCAAAATTCAACGATAAGCGGACACCAGACGGTGGACCTGCTCATCACTACCCGAGAAAAAAATATGAAAAAATAATATCTTTTTTTGGAAATTACAAAAAATCCTTAAAATTTTCAAAGTTTCTTACTTTCAGTCCACTTCAGTCATCGTGGTGTAAAAAAAGTATGGACACTTCTACGGCAAATTTACAGGCATTCTGGGATTTTTAAGGGTTGTGGTGGATAGCAGTGCTACTTAGGTGGCCGATATACAAAAAAAACAGAAATATTAGAAAAATTGTGGTCATGGTAGTTAAAATATCTATGGAGTGTCAATTTCCGAAGGATTTCAATTCAATGTATTTTTTGGAATTTCCAAAAAAAAAAAAAAACTTGGTTTTTTTTCTCGGCCCGCTTGTCGTTGAATTTTGGGACACGTTGTATATTTACAAATATTTCTCATTTAATAGTATTTATAGAATGTACGGTCAACTGTGACATTCTGGCTACTCATTAGTGATTACTTTTAAGTAGGTTTGCCAACGTTAGATCTTAAATTTGTTTGTTGACGCGTCATATTTTTGACATCTCCATTTTCTTTAAAGGTAACAAGTTTCTAAGTATGGTTAAGGTTTTCAGTGCTAAGATATATCTGATGTTTTAAAAATAAATAAGAAATACCTTGCAGCCCGTTAATGTCAACATTTCTTTGTTTCAGGATCAACGCTCGTGTCCGTCGCAACGTTTACGTAACAGCTATGAGAGAGGGAGACGTGAATGACTTCAACTATTTACTTAACCGATTCAGGGAGTCGAACTACGCCAATGATCAACTTGAAATGTTACGAGGAATGGGCGCTACCAAAGATCCCGCATTGTTGACCAGGTAACATTCTTTCATTTGTGGGTCGTGTGTATCGCAAACTAGATGGCATCAGTGACTAAGAAGACCACGCAAAAGATTTCGAAGCTTTCAACAAGGAAATGGCATAAAAAAACTTGTAACGGGCAAGCCCGGATCAGGACAGGCCCTTTTAAAATTATATAAGCTGAAAATATATAATATTTCACTTTAACAATAGATCTTAATGATTACTTCTCTGTTTTTAATCAAATTAACAGCATAATATTTATTGTATTCCAGATACCTACAGCTGACTCTAGCAAAAGAAGTGAGGTCGCACGACAAACTCAACTCTTTCAACTATGCTCTGCTCGGCAACCAAGAGAACGTTAAAACCGTCCTGGAGTTTGTTAAAAACCACATCGATGAAATTAGAGAAGAGTTAGTATCCAAGGAGTTACGTGTTCTGAAATTGTGCAGATTTTCGACAGTTTCATTTAAAACCAAATTAGCAAAAAAAAAAAAGAATCTTTACTAAACTAAAACCACCGACTATTCGATGCTAGAAATAGCATGTCTGCAAAGGCACTAAGTGGAAAAAATCTTATTGCGAAAACGCCATTAATAAAAACAAAACGGTTTGAAAACAGAATAACAATCTTGAAGCGTCCTTAACATTCATATCCGAAAACTGGTTGATGTTTGAAATAGATATGGTGGTTATTTGGTTTTTCATATGAAATACAGTAAGTAGTCACACAAAAGGTAGATGGCAATCGGGTAGTCGCCAATTACAAATAGTTCCAAGACTTAATTAAGTCTACTGACAGAAAGTGGGTGTACTTTAAGGGCCGAGTCACACCGGAATGGCAGCGGCCCGCAGCGGTCGGCAGCGGCCCCCAGCGTCACCGCTGGCAGCCTCGCGCAACCTCCAGTTCCCACGCGCCTGGTCTCCTCTTGACTAGTTTAGTATCTACATTACATACGCGCGGCCGCCCGCGTTGCAGCAAGCGGTCTCGCGTCGCCGCCGGCAGCTGCGGGCAGTACTACGGACAAGATTCGCGTGGCGCGCGGCAGCTCGCGTCATCCCGCGGGCTGCCTCGCGACCTTTTCAAGTGATACTGGTCTTTTAAGTATGTAGATAAAGTTTAAAATTATTTCACACTGAAAGTGCTCGCCGCGTCTGTGCCGGCCGCTGCTATTCCGGTGTGACCCGATGCTAAAGGAACTATTTGGGGAATACTGCCGTGAAGTTATGTTACGTATTGATTCCCATCTCTTATTATAACTGCTATTTTTACTTTTAATTCAGGTACATTGAAGACTCCCCTCCCCGACCAGTGCACAGCGCACTGTCTAACGTAGCTTCGTATTTGGACGAGCCTGGATTGGTTGAAGTAAGTATAAGGCCACGCGCACTTTGGATGCGTTTTCGTACGAATTTCACTCATGCGTACACGTACGAAAACGCACGAAGGACCCCGACCTTCCAAGGACAAAGAAAACTGTATCCAGTGTGCGCATTTAACTCGTACGACCATGGTCGCACGAATGAAATTCGTACAAAAACGCATCTGAAGTGCGCGCGGCCTAATGGTTTAAATTCTTTATGTTCATCGTCATCATCATCCAGTAGTAATCATAATAGCAGTGATAGCCTAGTGGTGTGACCGTCCGACTGCCAAGTCATAAGTCTCGCGTTCGAATCCAAGGCACGCACCTCGGTCTTTCGGGATTCATGTGCGTATTGTATAATTATCACTTGCTTCAAAAATAGTGAAGGAAAACATCGTGAGGAAACCGGCATGCCTGAAAGATATTTCTCAACGGCATGTGAAGACAAGTCAGAGGTCCATGGGTGGCATAAAAACTCTGACACCAGCTTAGTCACTAACCACATGAAACAGAAGATCATCTTAATTTCAGCCGTAATACGTCCATTTACTGGACGAACGCCTCTCTCAAGCGTCTTGTTTATGGTCGTCATCATCATTTCAGCCCGGGATTACCCACTGCTGGGTATAGGCCTCCCCTTTTTTCTGCCATACTTCTCGGTTCCGTGCGTCTCTCATTTAGGTGTTTCTCACAAATTTGATGATATCATCAACCCAACGCGCTTTTGGACGGCCCTGGTTTCTTTTGCCTAACCTTGGCCACCATTCGGTCACAGCTTTACTCCATCAGCCATCTCCGCGTCTAACTAGATGTCCTGCCCAACTCCACTTGAAGCTTACTGAATGGTAAACAAGCAGACAGCCTATCTGATGGTAAGAGTTTACCGCTGGCTGTCTATGGACCTCTGCAATACCAGAGGCGATTTAGATTTGTGTTGCCGTTCCAGAGAAAAAGCTAGAATGCCTCATGTGCCACACCGGGATCCATTCTCATTCAAACGGATCCACAGAAACGCTGCTTGGCAGCAGAGGGCGTTTCTTATTTTCAAAAACCATACAAAAATACCTCATTACGTGAAAACATTACTAATGGCCGATTCCTATAACTTACGAACAGTTAATGGTTAACATTAAAACTCTTGTATTTATCTTTACCAATAATGAAAGAAAAACCTCAAAGCTTTGGCAAATTTAGCTTGCAAATTTATTAATATGCCCAGTTTGGTAACAAAAAATTCTACCATTGGTAAGAAAAACGATTCGTTTTTGTTTATAGGAACTGAGCATTGTGCATTGAGCAGTCAATATGCTGACCACTTATTCTACGGAAAGCTTATACAATGCATGGGCTGTTTAAACTAGAAATGTGTAGATTAATGTGTCATCGTGTCTACATAGATTATTAAATTATTCATTTATTAGGTGGAAAAATACTTCGGATAAGATTCCCAATAGATAAATTATGATAATCCATTGGTATTCTATAGATATATATACTTTTATTAAGTCCAAGACCTAAATTTTTGTCATTAATATCCTGTAGTATCCTTATCTTGAAAGGCAATCCGGATATTAATACATTATCATAGGTCCGTAAGCTTATGAGTATTAATGACTCAGTATTGTGGGTATCCCACAATACTTATTTGTTCTTACAGATTATTGTGAAACTTGTCAACGTCGCATATAGCTGTGAAATATTTACCTGTTCTGATTAATTTGGCAATATTACTGTACGGAAATGCTAACTAGTGAACTAAAATATTGATTATGAAATGAAATTATTAATATCGTAACACCGAATATTTCGTTTTAGATGTATAAAATGTATTTGGAAACTTTCCAAATGCCTTTTTTACACCTAAAACGGTTGCAACATCAAATTCAGTGTTATAATTGCAATTCATTATTAATATTCTGGTTCGCTAGTTGGCCACATTTCATATTTCCTTAAAGTAAAATTGCCAAATTAATCAAAGCCGCGAAATATTTGACATCTACATATTTGAGACGTTGCCCATTTTCAGAATTAACGCCTGCTATGACATGTCTATTACAATTTACTAACTATACTTCATTTAGGCCAAAAAATACCTGTTGAATGAAAGAATGAAGAATTAGAGTGAAAGGCATCCTGTTCTGGTATACCATTTGTTTTACAGATACTTTTGTCTAGTGTTTGGGGTTGATTCGGTTTTTCCATCATAGGTTTCTTAGTAACAGTCGGGATTTGTGCCCGGTTGATGGTAATAGACTCGCCTTCAATAGACGGTTGATTTCGCCAGTTATGTAAGTCAAAATTTGCGAAATTTGGATGTACATAGGTACACCTCTGGTTAACCCTTGGTGAAACATGTGTGATGCTATGTTGATGTTTTTCAAGAAATAACTGTGTCTGAATTCTTGTCCTGTTTCCTTGTCCTTTAAATATTTCATACCTACAGTTCTTTTATTTTTTTACTTCTCTATATTTTTGCCAAAATTAATAAACAAACAAAATTCAAGTCATTTATTCAAACTAGGCTGAGAATATAGGCATTCGAACGTCAAAGTTACATAAGACAGTCCCCTAAAAACGCCCACCCTTCACCACTTCCTAGTGCTTAAGCTGGGAAGAAGAAGTGGTGCAACAAACTCCCCAGCAGCACAGCTGTCTGTTTAGTTGGAGAAATAAGTCATTCAAGAATACCCGCGACATCACGGACTTATATATTTTTTTTTAAAATTTGAGTTTCATATTCATCATGAGACCTCTTTAGGTCATGAGCTATTTGCATATCAATAAATATTTGACCGCGTTAAAGGCGTGAAAATTGATTCACTGTTACAATGTATATTAGATATCTAATATTCATTTTGTTTATATAAATACTTTTTTCTTTCTTACAGTACGAGGACTGGCTTCGCTCATCACAAACGAGCTTACCTCAATACTCTAGTACACTCAGCGCTATCACCTCTGCTCGTACTAACATCGCTTGGGGCACGGCAAATTCTGAACTCCTCATTGAAGCAGCCAGGGGAAGCGCGACCGTGGCAGTGACTTCATTTGCCACGATAGTCACTATGGCTCTCATCTTACTATTTGTCTGATTGTTATAGATTTAAGCTATTTTGTTAATGTTTTTATTGTTAAAATTAAAATTATATGATGTTTTTATAAGTTTTTTTTATTATCCGGGGGACTGGGGTCTGCCCCCGCCAAGTCGAGCAAAAACAAACAAACAAATGCATAGTACCATCCTTTTCTCTAAGCCATTCAAGACATTTCGACCTTTTCGACAATTGTAACTTCGTTGTGGGTGGATGCAGCTAGAAGCCTGAATTTTCAGTGACCAAGAGGGCATAATATAACTAGGTATATTCTCAAATAACATTCAATTTGAACCTGTAGTTTAAGAACTATTGCAAGTTCCTTAATTTTGTCACTGATACACTCACTCAAAATTCAAAGGTACTTTTAGCCACAAGCTTCAAATTTTGAACACAATAAGTGTTTAGCCAATAAAGTAAGGAAAAACTAAAAAAAACCGGCCAAGTGCGTGTCGAACCACGAACAATGAAGGGTTCCGTAGTTGGGATGAATTTATCCCAAGAACAAACTTAACATTGTAGTTGAAAAACTTTTTCTCCCATACGGAATGTATGCGGGAAGATGTTTTTCAAACTGCAAATTTAAGTTGGTCGATAATTACTCGTTGACAGACAGACAGACATGGCGAAACTATAAGGTTCCTAACTAACTAAAAGTTCATCCATCCTGTGAGAGAACTTTGCCGAGCTGTTGTGTAACTCGCCCATGAAGGTTTCTGAGTTGGTAAAACTAAAGCCTGCACGAGCGAAGCAGCAGGCAAAAGTACTTGCTTTTGCCTGCTGCTTCACTATCATCATCAATCAAATAAACGTAAAAATAAATCTAAATAAAGAAAAAGTCGTGAGGTGTCGGATCGTGAGACACCCGATTGGACCGAATTCCCTTTCGCTGTATAATATGTATAAAATAAAAGGCACAATGAAATAAATTAACAACGTTTAAGAGTAACTAAAGAAAAAAAAAGAAACACTGCAGTACTAGTCCAGAGTATAACGTACGATAAAGAACTTCGTTCCAATAACACACCTTATTCTTGGAAATTCTTATCAAAGCACAACAAAATAAAAACAATGAAATCACTATTGCTTACAAACAAGTTTTTTCGATAAAGGAAAGTGCATACATCAAAAGGCTTTCGCGTCGAAGATAAAAAAACATTGTTAAGGAAAATGGTTCAGACTCGCACAGATCAAGGAAGCATGGCACACAAGGGAAGAGGCCTATACTCATCCGCAGTGGGAGGAACAGGGCTGCCAATGATACTGATGACGATAAAGGCAAATGATTGAAATATTTACGTGTAGGTATCAAGTTCTTAATACACCAATAAGGTGTATTATTATATGTATTTTAATTCCGCCTCATACATTTAGAAAAGAAAAAAATAAACAGAAATATTGTTCGTTCCTGCAAATATTTTTTTCTTTTTATAAACGTTCAATACCTATGTTAACACGCACCAATGCACACATTCACAAGAAGTGGCAGAGGGCAGGGCACAATCCTCGCAGAACTAATGGCCGGTGGGACTAAATGGTTCTGGAGTGGCGACCGCGTCCCGGAACACGTTGCGTTGGAAGGACTTCCACAAGGTGAACCGATGACCTGGTGAAGGTTGCAGGAATCCGCTGGATGCGAGAAGTACAGAACCGGGTGAAGTGGTGGTGATTATGGGAGGCCTATGTCAAGTCTTTCGGCAGAAATTATTATGATGATGACCTTTAATAACTGAAAAGTATACGGTACACTTTGCTAATATTATAAATACAGCCTTATTTTAATTTACCCTTAACCTGAAAAGGGGTCCATAATCATCATCATCATCATCTATTGACCATATGTGACCGGTATACAATGACCCATGAGCTCAGGTACAATATTCAGAAGAGCGAGCTGCTAGTTTTTTAAGGCTGGGACTGAAACCTACCTTGTTCCTCCGATCACACAAAATGGAAACGTACTAGAGCAAGTGTTTAAAATAAAGTACTTGGGTAACTGGGTCAATAAGAAACTAAATGAAGATATGGACATTTGGACATAGGGAGCGCAGGGTATTGTCGGTATATGCTTTCTCGCAAGTTTGCGCGATGCTCACGTGACGTTAAAGTCAAATATTCAAAAGCTATTGCCAAACGTTATACACGTGCAACCTGTGGAGCAATTACACAAAAAACGCCTGCATTGCTCTGCACGTCCAGTATAACAACACGTTCAGGGGATTGTTGGGGCTCCCATGGCGGTACAGTGCCTCTGGCACGTTCGCCGGCTACAGCACGGACGGCTTCAAGGTGGTGCTTCGCAAAAAAAAAAGGCTTTTTTGAGGTTCTGAGCGTGGTGTCGGACAGAGTGGACAGCCAAATCCTGAGGCATCGACACTCATGCATGTCCAAAATAATTATTATTTTAATTTTACTAACATAGTTATATGTATCTACCTTCTAACATAATTAGTGGACTATTTTATCAATTACTGTGCTTGGTCTGAAATAAATATTTTCATTTCATTTTGTCATTACTTACGACTTTTAGGTACTATGGGACCAAACCCACAACACAAATCCTATTATGTCAGCTTTGTTGAATTTTGTTTGCCCTAACATGTGGGAAGTATAGCATAATCGACTTATAATATTCCCACTATTGGGACACAGGCCTCCTCTCTGTGAGAGCGAGTGGGACAGAATCCACCACGCGAGCGGAGTGCGGGTTGGTAGATGTCACATGTCTTCGAACTTTTGGTTCTAGGACATGCCGGTTTCTTGACGATGTTTTCCTACACCGTTTTGAGAGCAGTGGTGATGGAGATAATTTACACAAACTAAAGCGCCTGTTAGGGTTCCAACCTACGACCTACAACTCGTAAGTCGGAGCCGTTACCACTAGGCTACTACTGCTCATACGTACACCGCTCATTTCGGAGAAGTATGGTTTTGTATATATACATAAGTATGTCCGCAATCAGAGGCATCGTAAGTTACCAAATCCTAAACAAAGCGGAAATGTCCTATGCCTGTTATCGATGAGTACAACCAGCCAATGTGTTTGGTATTTGTGGACTACGAGAAAGCCTTCGACTTTATCGAAATATGGCCAGTTCTAGCCCCTTTGCAACGATGTCGAATTGACTGGCGCTACATATCAAAGTGTGGAGATGTCTAGATGTATATATGGTGCTGCCACTGTTCAGATCCAAGATCAGAAAACCAGCCCCATCCAGTGCTCTGAGGCGTGCGACAGGGGGATGTGATCTCCCCGAAACTGTTAACTAATGCGTTGGAGGACGTGTCTTCAAGACGCTGGACTGGACTAGATAGGGTATCAACGTGAATGGCAAGTATGTCTCACACCTTTGCTTTGCCGATGTCATCGTCATAGTGGCAGAGATACTGGAAGAGGTAGACTAGATGCTGCACAGCCTAAATGGAGCCTCTCGGCGGGTTAGCTTTAGACGATTTATTTAAAAAAAATCGTTATGTGTGTCGTTTTCATAGTTTTCGAGGTTGCTACAGCTGATAGTGAAGAAAAGCGAAAATCAAAGATGACGGTTGCGAATATTTTCAAATTTTGCGCCATGGTTGTCGTTTTCATTGGTTTTCGAGGGTGCTAAAGCCGATCGTGCAGTCAAAATGAAAATCCAAAATGGCTGCTGCGAAAATTTTATTTTTCGTCATGGGTGTCCTTTTCATCATTGCACAATCAACAAATCTAAACATGAAAATAAAAAAAAGTCCCTAATTCTATGCGTAACGTCATAAAGCCTATGAGTAACATATAGATAAGATCTTTATTAATGTATCAATTAATAAAGCACTAGGATATAGTGCTATGGAAAGGTTTTCCATCTAAATACCTGTTATAACATAACAGCTTCGCACTTAGCCCTCGCATGATCCTTGTTTAGGTCTTATTTTAATGCAACTTATTTTTTTGTTTGTTTTAATCAATACTTTGTACCTACTTACTATATTTTACTATAGATAATTAAAATAAACAAATATTGAAGTGACTGATTGGTTAAGTCCCAGGCCGCAATATCCGAAGTACCTTATTTTATGTCGCGAATCTTCGATCAGATGTGTACCTTCGGTGTGAGATGTTTGTATGAAATTATCTGTACCGGTAGTGATTTATTTCTATTGATTTTTAAACCCTTTCAAACAAATCGCGAGGGCTAAGTTTTTAGTCGTTTTGCTATAATTTTATCTAATTATTTATCGAAAGATAAACGTTTTTGGATAATAATCGTTTATCAAGTCTTGCAACTGATATTGGTACCATAATCCTGATAAAATTTATAACAAAAATAATATATTATAACTGATTATCACCAAAAATTACCGACTTTGAATTCATTTCGCATGGTGTAACTGTTGAGCAGGTACGTTTTCACGAGAATTTTGTTGTGCCTATTTTTGTTATGCCTAACTGCAGTTATTTAAATAATAGGGATACGATGACATGCTGATGATAGGCACTAAAAATATATAATTATGTAAGTAGTTACCAAAAAAAATCGTTCATTGGACTTTTATAAAATTTTAATGTGCCACGTAAGTTAGCCAAGACCGTTCATATTATTTAAATTATTTCGTCTCTTTTAGTTTTGCATATGGCCTAATCTTAGTTGCATTGAGACATTGTAAGTTACATGCTATATAACTACGCTTGTCCTTGTAATATTATCAAACAAACAAAAAATTATCGAGTCTTAGGCCCGGACTCTACCAAAGCGGAGATGTCCAAAGCGGAGATGAAAAGAGATGTTTTTCAGCTGGGGTGTATCCACCGAAGCTGTCCGGGGGTTAAAAAGAAAGAATATGGGGTGCATAGTGAAATAGCTAGAAATCGGGGTGTATTAAACGCAAGTGGTCTAAAAAGGGGCGGGGCCTCGTCAAGGTTGTTTCTTAACAAATCAAATAGCGCGCGCTTCCCCGGTTTTCTGTTACACACTTCCGTCCCTTTTCACGAAATCATTCCCACAGATTGCAGGGAAAACGAGAAGAAAGATTTTACACACCAAAAAATGAGAAACTTCATGCATAATTTTTTTTAGACAGCAGGGCAACTTGTTTCCATACATGCATTAATAATCTTTATTAACCAACAAATAAATTTCAGCACCATGCGTTTCACCAGCCTCATACTCTTGGCGCTTGTCGCTGCAATTAAGGGTGACATTCCTCTGCCGTTAGATGTCGAAGAAGTAGAGTCCCGTGACACTGCTGCATCTGATGCCTACCGACTCCCCGAAGACCTGGAGCCAACACATTATGACGTTGAAATCACACCTTACTTCACAGCCAGCGATAGCAATGCAGCCTTTACTTTCGATGGTATTGTCAAAATTACTGTTGAGGTAAGTACACAGTCTTACCGGGTCAATTTGATTAAGAACTAGCTTCCACCTGCGTATTATGTCAATAAAAAGTAGTATCCTTATAGTGTCCTACCACAGGGTTCAAAGTATCCCCATACCAAATTTCTTCAAAATCGGTTCCGCCGTTTAGCTGCGAAAGCGTAACAAACAAACACAAAAAAACAAATCTTTTCTCTTTATAATTTTAGTTTACATCTACCACTTCTCCACGATTAAAAACATTAGGCAGATTAGTATATTTTTTCACCTGAAGTTTTTGTGATACCTATTTACAAAAATTAAAAAAATATACTAATCAGTAATCTGTCTAAAGTCATGCTAAGCTTTGGGATTGAATATAAATACCAGATTGTAGTAACGTAGTTGTTATTAGGATCAAAATTAATATTTGTAATTTATTCCACAGGTAAAGACAGCTGGCCTCAATGCGCTCATTATTCACGAAAACGTTAGAAGAATTGTAGGGGTATCTCTAACGACCATAGCTGGCCAAGATGTTCCCCTGCATGCCATAACTCCATTTGAACGCATAATAGAGTACCACTTCCTGAAAGTCAACTTACCTGATGGAGAAAACTTGGTTAATGGGGCTGAATACATCCTGACTGTGAACTATGTCGGTAACATCAATGAAACACCTCTTTCCAGAGGTGTGTTCCGAGGAAGCTACAAGGACGATAGCGGTCAATTGCGGTGAGGACAATATTTTGTTCTTGGTCTCACTACATGACATAATAAATGGCTAAATCCCTTTTTGCCACTTTCTCGATTCGCCAGCTACACAAAATTGATCCTCATACTCAACTTAATCGTCGGCGAAACGAGACCATTATAACCAAATACTTTAAAAAAACTTTTCTTAAAGTATTTTGTTATAATGGTGAGGTGAATCGGGAAGGTGGTGATACGGGGCGTTGATATTTTTGAGAATCACATAAATTCAAAACAGCGTGCAGTGATGAACTAAAAGTAGTGTCATAAAGTGGCCAATTTGTCATATTAATTGAATTTTTATCGAGATTACATTATTTTTATTTTTGCAGCTGGTACGCAGCCACTCATCTGCAGCCCACTAACTCAAGACAGGCATTCCCCAGCTTTGATGAGCCTGGTTTCAAGTCTACCTTCAGAATCATCATCAACAGGCCAGCGACCTTTACTGAAACTTACTCTAATATGCCGTTGGCTGGGAGCACTCTGTGAGTATTGTTTTTACTGAAGATATATCCATCCATCCATAAATTACAATATTTTTATTATTAGAATGTATATTAAATACTAATAATACAAATGCGAAAGTAACTCTGCCTGTCAGTCTCGTATTCAAATAAGGTTGAAACTAAGCGCAGCCACATCGAGCCACAGCGCATCCCAAAGCGCTATACAGCCCACCTGTAGTGTACGATAGTACATACAAAATTTATAAAAGTGATGTAGCAGAATGTTTGCATTATGGTGCGGCTCGCCCAAAAATGTGCGTCAGCTAGCTACCTACTAAAACAACAGACATATTGTGTACCACATCATATTGCTTTACAATTTAACATGAAGCCACTCTTCCCATATTTGGTTCTAAGTTAAAAGCAGTCAATACATTTATCCGTGGGTAGGATAAGGATCAACAACCAGTACTTTTCGGATATCAAAAAAAAAACAATATTCAAAAGATAATGAAAGTGGTAAACGATGTGAAAGATAATGGATAAGAACAATTTTAAAAACGTCGACACACAATACCTATTAATAAATCATCCGAGAAAAATAAAGCACTATGAAACTAAACTAGGTAATCCTAATCCTAACTGTATAATATAATATATAATAATAATATTATAAATGCAAACTGAGTTTGTTTGTTACACTTTCACGCTAAAACGAATTTAGATGAAATTTGGGTACAGGACATAGGATGCTTTTTACCCTAATATTCCCACGAAATCAAGACTTATCCGGGTGAAACCGCGGGGTGCAGTTAATAATGAAATAAGTACATCTACAGAAATAAAAATGTTAATTATTATTTCAGTATCGATACCGGTCGCTACAGGGAGACCTTCCATGTAACTCCGAGAATGTCAGCTTACTTGGTCACCTTCCACATTAGCGAAGGCTTCGAAGTGATTGCTGATAACAACGATGCACTAAAGCCATACAGAATTCTGGCCCGACCCAACGCACGTGGTCAAGGAGCCTATGCTTTAGAAGTTGGACCTCCTCTAACAGACTGGCTTAGTAAGTACTTCGAGATCGAGTACTATGAGATGGAGGAGAATATGAAGAACGATCAGATCGCGTCACCTTACTGGGCTTCAGGTGCCACTGAGAACTGGGGATTAGTGACTTACAGGTATTTTTTTATTATTTTAGTCTTACCTAGATAAAGAACAAAAAGTTTCCTTATTTTAAAGCAATTGGTGAATTGTTTCTCAGTCTTGTTAGCTTTTGTGAAGTTTCGTGTAGAAGTTAAGCACGTAATAGACATGCCTGTAACTGGCACAAAAATATGCAAGTAGCTTGCATGCCTTCGTGACATTCACCAATCAGAAGGTGTTATGACTCGCCATTGAGTCATGTGATGCAAGCTATTCGCATATTTCTGTGCAAGTTACAGGCATGTGTATTACGGGCTTAAAGGCTTGTGCAGACCAGCGCGACTTGTCGCGCGATGCGACACAAACAATACAATTTCTAAGAAAACTTTACAGTATAACAATAACCGGTATCGCGTAGCGCGACATTTCGCGCTGGTCTGCACAAGCCTTTATACTGGTAGTGCCAGACTACTACTAGATGGCGCTATTCCAAAGTATAGTTATGAAACCTACACTTACAAGCTTTTTTTTTCTATTTAAGTGTTGTTTGATAAATACCTTAAAGTAACATAACATTTTATATGACGCCTGTTTTACCAGAAGGGTTTAGTAGGATTATAGTACCCCTATTTCGCCAGTTAAATCTTAAAGTAGTACTTAAAAAAGAAAAAAGAAAGAAAATACGTTTATTTGCGGTACACATGACGCAAGGTAAGAACAAAACACAAAAATAAACAATTTGGGGGAAAATATGCGTCACATCCACGCAAAACGGCCATCGCTCAGGATAAAGCTGCGACCCTATGCGAGACTGAGCCGCAGCGCTGGTTTTCAGCGACAGCCGGCAACTTATAACTTTTGTTTTATTTTAGGGAGCTTCGCCTCTTGTACGAAGAGGGTGAAACCAATGCTGTTGACAAGTTATCCATTGGTACGATAACCGCTCACGAGCTAGCCCACAAGTGGTTCGGTAACCTGATCACCTGCAGATGGTGGGACAATGTCTGGATCAACGAGGGTTTCGCTAGCTACTTCGAATATTTCGCTATGGATGGTGTAAGTGTATTTCATAGTATCTAAGGCAACCAATCGCCATGACCAATCTGCCTAGCGTTTTCCCAACTATGTTGGGGTCGGCTTCCAGTCTACCCGGATGCAGCTGCATACCAGTATTTTACATGGAGCGACTGCCTATCTGATCTCCACAACCCAGTAGCTGGGTAATATGATACCCCTTGGTAAGACCGGTTGTCAGACTTTCGGGCTTCTGATGACCCGTAACGACTGTCAAAGATCCACGAATGACAGCCGAGAGCAACGGCTTAGCAAGCTTTCCGAGGCACGGAGGAGTCTTGGTATGTAAAAATGGTCACCTATCAACGGACCAACCCCGGCAAGCGCGGCTTAACCAATTGTATCGACCCGTGCGGCTGTTATCACTTAGCCACGAGCTCCTCCAACCAATCACCATGACCCTTGTATGGAAAGTATCTTGAATATAAAAGTTTTTGCCGGAAATCATACGGGCCACAAATGCGAAAATGGAAACCCATTTTTACACTGATCTTTCACGTTGCCACAGGAAAAAACTTCAACATTCAAGAAGTGAAGTTTAAAAAAAAATCTTGTACTTGCTGATGTTAATAATCTGTTTGTTCCCAGGTGTACCCAGAATTAGAGTTGGCAGACCAGTTCAATATTATGTACGTGCAGAGTGCCTTATCTACTGACTCTGGAACGACCACGAGAGCTCTTCAGCACGCTGTTAACAGCCCCGCCGAAGTCACTGGTCACTTCAGTGGCATCAGCTACTCCAAGGGAGCTTCGCTACTTCTCATGCTCAAGAATTTCCTCACTGAAAATACTTTTAAGAAGGCTTTGAACTACTTCTTGAAAGAAAAGTAATTATTTTTTTTGATTTTATAATCTTAGATGAAAGTGATTTTGACCAGATAACAATTTATTAAAATAAAAACAAAAAATTGTTCAAATATTTTAAATTAAATTGAAATTTATCACTCTCACGACAAAATTTGTTAAAAACGATGTCAATTTTAAACTTATTTTGTGAAAATAAGTTTGAAATACAAGTGGTGAAGCGGACTAGCTATCTTTTGTAACATAGCTAGACCGCATCACCACTTGTATAGTACCAACCCATTTCTTCCAGTGGGTGTCGTAAAAGGCGACTAAGGGACTCACTAGAGAATGGGCAGCAGCGTTCTCTATGCATTTTAACACTATACTCCGATCGCCAACCCGCCTGCCAAGCGTGGCGATTATGGCAAACCCCTCCATTTGGGGAAGGCCTATGTCCAGCAGTGGACGTCTTTCGGCTGAAATGATGATGATGATGATTCGTTTTAAGAGCGAGCTAATAAAATTGTTAAACACCATGTCAATTTAAACTTTTTTTGAGCATTAAATTTTGAAATTCCCGAATAAACTGTAGTTATTAAAAATAACGATTATATTTTCAGTTCTTACGAGCATGCGTTCCCAGCGGACCTCTACAGGGCCTTTGCCACAGCAGTGTCAGAAGATGGAGTACCTTCCACCACCTTCGATATTACCAACTTCATGAAATACTGGGTAGAGGAGCAAGGATACCCGGTCCTCAAAGTTACCGTCAACTCAGAAACTGGTCGCATTGATCTTGAACAGGTAATCATTTCGTTCAGGTGTTCAATCAGCATCAAAAATTTTGTATATTATGTATGTCGTAGGATGACTTGATAATTCGAATTTTCGCGATAATTAGACACTGGTGAAAATATTTCTGCGAGCAACTTGGAAGTAGCGCTCGCTCGGCTCACGCGCGATTAGTCACAGCTCTAAATGACGAATCATACAATCTGCCGCAGAAATGTTTTCACCATATCCGTGTTTTCGCAATATCCCTAGGGTTTTCGCGAAAATTCTAATTATCAAATCATCCTACGACATATATACAGATTCTTGAAAATTACCTACAAGTGTTTGAACATGCGTATTTACTTTATGGTCTTTTACCATCAGAACCGGTTCTTCATCAGCGCAACTGCCACACCAACCGCTCAAGTTTGGCCTCTGCCACTGACATACACAACTCAAACCAACCCTAACTGGGAAAACTTACTGCCATCCAAAGTGATGACCACGAAGACTGACTTCATTGATAATGCAGCAGGAAATGGATGGGTTATATTCAACGTTCAACAGAAAGGTAAGAATGTATAAATTTATAGTCAGATTGCCGTCCCATTTGACTATGTCAGTGAGGGAAGATAGAGTACACCAGTGTTTGCACTATAATATTTCCTGAGTCGATGACTAGTCTCTCCTGAGATTGACCGACATGTCTGAAAATGGTCAGGAGGACTATTATTTTTTATTATTAACACGATAATACGGTGTCACTCGAGAATCCTGAGAACAGAGGTGGCCCAGTGGTAATGAGCTCGACTTACGAGTTGTTTGTCGTCGGTACAAACTCAGCAAGCGCTTTACTATAAGATGAAATAATTTCATCACCACTGCTCCCAAAACGGTGAACATCGCGAGGAAACCGGCATGTCCTAGAACAAAAAATTCGAAGACATGTGACATCTATCAACCCGCATTTGGCCCGCGTCGTAGATTACAGCCCACTCTCTCTCGAAGAGAGGAGGCCTGTGGCCCAACAATGAGAACATTATAGGCTTGATTATGCTTGAGGATCCTGGGCTATTGGTTTTTCCATCAGAAAATTCTAAGTAGCAGTCCGGAGAGTTAGTGGTAACAGGCTCGCCTTGCATTACATGAGACTAACAACAGCACGGAATGTGGGTATAGAAGGTACAAATACATCTCTGCCTCACCCTTCGGAAATATGGACGTGATAATATGATATCTTATTAACTCGTATTTATTTCTCTAGGTATCTACCGTGTGAACTATGATGAAAATAACTGGCGACTGATCGCGAATGCTCTTACTACGGATCATACCTCCATCCATCATTTGAACAGAGCACAGGTATGAAACGACATTTTTTTTTTTATAGGTTTGCCAAACTTGGTTATAGTTTCTGGAGTCTGTGCCTAAAAAAAATATCCATATACAGGGTTAATCAATCCATTAAAGCGATGTAGGGAGGTCATTTACAATCAAACGACCCCTTATGAGTCCTATGCAAATGTCAACCATGTTCAAGTAATTTTTCATTCATTTCAAAATATAAAATGTCAAATTGCACGAAAATGGTTGACATTTGCATAGGGGTCATAAAGGGTAATTTGGTTGCAAATTACATCTCCTTCATCCCCTCAATGAATTGCGCACATATTACCAATAACCCTTTTTTTTTTTCTTTTTTGAGGATTGGAAATCATCAAATGACTTCTCCCGCTCTGGTGGAGCGAGAGGCTGTGTCAGACTTTTACTGACTAAAACCCACCCGTGTTCCCAATAACCCTGCTGTACATGTTTATAATATTATAAATGGGGCAGTAACTCCGTCTGTGTCTGTTATCTTTCCACGCCTTGAGGCACAGATATATGCCAGTGACCTTGATTGGTTAGCTTGCGTGTTCTGTACTGAGCTCAAGCAACGCGTCGTACGTCCAGCCAGTAATAGGACTCCCCCATCAAGGAGCGCTGTCCCAAATTAGACGCATTATTAATTTATTATACATAAAACAAAAAGTGTTTTCATAAAACACGTATACTTAAAGATCAATGATTAAATTATCTTTAAAATGTTGAAGGTTTCAGAAAAATACGCTTGGTAGATTTTGCGTGATTCTCAGTTTTTTATCCGCGTTAGACATAACTTTAAAAACTAATTTCACTATAAAATTTCATATCCACGCCCGAGCCGTGTATCCTAAATTGCACTTTATTTCTATGCACTTGGTATAAAATTTGAATGGAACAGGAAACCACCCGCGCCGTGTCCTCGCCCGACGCCATTTATGTGTGGCCTGCGCCTTAACGGTTGAACGGATTGGGATACAATTTGACACATGGATATACCATAATCTGGATTAGGATATAGAATACTTTTTATCCCGGCAGTACGTTCCCTTGGGATAATTTCCGAACTCCACGCGGGCGAAGCCACGGGCAAAAACTAGTACTTAACAAAACACATAGTCATAGGCGCTTACTTTCAAAAGTCTGGTCGATTTGAAGGTGGTTTTTACTTTCTTTATTATACTAGCTGCCCGCCCCGGCTTCGCACGGATAGCACTAAGTACTTATCTACGGCGCATCTACCTACCTATCTACACTACCTACCCTACCTACCTATCTATCTACATACCTACCTACCCTACCTACATACCTACCTACCTACCCTACCATACCTACCTACCTACAAAACTAATATCGTTGTTAAAAAATAGGGGTTGGTGGTAGAAGGGTGAAAATTTTGACTTGTATGTATTTTTAAATGACGAATCACAAAAAAACACAAAAAATTATCAAAAAAATAAGAAATCAAATTTTGGGGTGGACCACCATTATCACTTAGGGGTATGAAAAATAGTTTACGTCCTATTCTCAGACCTGCTGAATATACACCCAAAATTTCATAAGAATCGGTTAAGCCGTTTCGGAAGAGTTTTGTTACAAACACTGTGACACGAGAATTGTATAAATTAGAAAGATAGATTTTAATTTATTTTTAACCAATCAAATTATTATTTTAATTGTAGATTGTCGACGACGTGTTCGCGCTCATGCGTTCTCAGCAGATGTCGTATGCACTCGGATTCCGTGTTCTTGAATTCTTGAAGTCGGACACAAGCTTCTACTCCTGGTACCCAGCCATAAGTGGCTTTACCTGGCTCAGGAATAGATTTCTGCACCTTCCGGAAACTTTGGCTGTCTTTGATGTGAGTATACTATAGAGAAGAAAATGGAAAGTTCGTGACTTCTACACACAAAACAAATAGTAATGGAAACAAATTGTAATGTCAGCCAAAATAATTGTTCACCAAATGGACTACCATCTTAAAATTGTCCATATAATCAAATCAACACTGCCATTCTTTCACAGTTGAATGAAATGACTATAACACGGCACATTGATATAGGTCAACGGTCAACAAACAATTTATGTAACAATTAATTTCCCTGACTACATAGAATCGTTATTTAATTTCCTGTTGTATTTTCATGCTGATTTGGAAACTCAGGAATATGTGGTAGGTACGTATCGACCAGAATGAACTTAGTATGAGTTTGAAGTTTCTATTCTACATAGCATTGCGCCCGTTATCCCCGAAGGGTTGGGCAGCGGTGCACCTATAATACACCACATTTCGCCAGTTATATTTAAGTCCCATGTAACAGGGGGCGACCCTATTGCCATCACAGACACTAAGAAATTCTAAATGGAAAAACCTAATAATACTTTGCCCGATCCGGGAATCGAACCCAGGACCTCATTGACCTCATGTCCAGCAGTAGCGCTTACGATGACTAGACCTACAGAAAACCGACAGAGGACCAAAATGAGAGGAACATTTGAAATAATCTTTTTGTCGTTTGAAATAGTTAACAAGATTTTTAAAAAAACAACTACTCCCACAGATCCTGTTGTTTCAACATTTTTATATGTTTTCTAGGCAATTCTCTACGAATACCTTGAAGCTGTGATCGCTGACGTTGGTTACGACGTGGTTGACAACGAGCCAGTCACTAGGACCTTGAACAGATTCTACCTACTGTCCTTCGCTTGCAACATCGGGCATCAAGGCTGTGTGAGCAATGCCGAAGAAAAGTTCCAAACTTTGTTCAACAATGCCGTACCGTAAGGATACATTTTATTTATTTATTTATACTTCATGCACACAAAGGTGAACTTAGGCGTTCTCTACTAATTAACCAAGGGTGGTGAAGAGATAAGATGGCAGGTGCTCTGATTGAGAGGAGATAATAATAATCAAAAATATTAAAAATATATCACAATTAGAAATAAATACAAAATAGATTATAAACTTATGATACATATACATACATATATACTATAATATATACCTACAAAAAAAAACATGCGGGGCAGTCTTTGGGGACTGCCGATAGAAGTGAAAACTAATTAACTTGTAACATATAAGCGTTCGGTGACGATGACGCGCGTTCCATGATTTTTGTTCACCCAAAAAGTGCTCAACGCGCCTAAAGAAGTTTCCAACTCAAAAATAAAAAATAAATAGCATAGTTTTAGACTTTAGTTAGAGTATTGATGGTTTTTATTTTTAGTAAGTTTCCGGATAGGTGATTGATCATCTATTTTATATCAAAACCCCTCCGTGCCTCGGAAAGCACGTTAAAAAAGCCGTCCGTCCCGACTGTCATTCGTAGATCTCTGACAGTCGTTACGGGTAGTCAGAAGCCCAAAAGTTTGACGACTAGTCTTACCAGGGATGTATCTTACCATCGTGTTACCCAGTAATTGGGTTGTGGAGGTCAGATAGGCAGTCGCTCCATGTAAAATACTGGTATTCAGCTGCATCCGGTTAGACTGGAAGCCGACCCCAACATGGTTGGGACAAGGCTACGCAGATTGATTAAGTATTGATGGTTTTTTTTGGTTGATTGGAACAAGGTTGCCAAATTATGATCATGATTAGGATTCCATCTAAATATTGTTTATCCCGAAAACTTTGAGACATCACAAAGTTTTTGTGAAAGACTCATTGAATACAAAGATAAAAGATTATTAAAAATTATTTTATTACAACACTCATTGCAATTAAAGAAAGGTAACCATTAATTAAGATTTTTGCAAATGGATTGCCTATTAGAGAAAACGATAAAACATAGGTACATTACCAAAGCACATACGAGCATATATCGCGTGACTAACTGGAAAGTCTAATCATGTAAAGTAACGGCTTAATAAAGTCAAGAGGAAATTGGCCAGGCCCATACCGAACATCAATTTGTTGTACAAGTTTTATAAAACTTGATGTAAAACCTCACTGTGTTTCATAAGGGTTCATGTGAGTAGGTATGTAGTTTCAAAAGTTAAGTTTTTTTCTTATTGTCATTTTCTTAACTAACACCAAGTTGCACAAAGACAAACATTCATGCCCCATTACATAATGGATCATTAACGCTAATGATTTCATTAATTTCATCAGAGAACCATTAAAATTGAGTCTAATATTCCTTTCTGCAACAAGTTAAAACAAGTTAATGGAAGATTAGTATTTAAGGACAGCTAGTAAAAGTTAAATTTCGTTTCTGCAACTGGCTGCCTAAGCCTTTTAAGTTTTCATTAATTCGGAGGTGGGCGTTAATAGCTGCGACACAGTTTATAACTAATGTGGCTATTATCGTACGCAATGAAATTGTAAATGTTATTTTTTGTTCCAATAAAGAAATTATATTATTATTATTTAAAAAAAAACAATAAAAAGTATTTTTAGTTTTGTTACCAAGCAATTAACGTCTGGGCTAAGACTTCTCGGCTTTTACTATTGTCTTCTTTACGAATGATTGCTTTGAGATGACTATGGAATCAACAGCATGTTACCCTTGTATTTCGTTACCATCTTACGTTTCTTTCTTTAATCTGTAGTACTCGTATTTGATTTTATGTTATGGGCTTATTCCGATCGGGTGCTTTGTGTGATCCATTTTGTGTGATTTTATCGTTTCACAGCAGAGGATCATTTTGTACTGGGATCTGTTCGGGTCACAATATTAATTTTATTCACATTCCTAACGAATTTCACAAAGTACGATCGGATTGAGGAATCCGATCGAAATAAGCCTTTTTCCGTACTGTCTTTCCTTTTGCAGCGCAATACAACATAATCTAGTAACACAATTTTCCAAATTTAATGTCTTTTTCTATTATTCATAGGTTTTACAATAATCAATAATTATCCTTTTTTCAGCGTCAACCCTAACTTGAGGCGTCACGTATTCTGCCAAGGTCTGCGCGCCGGTGGTCTTGCAGAATGGACCTTCCTTAACAATCGTCGTCAGAGTTCCAACAATCAGGCAGATGAGGTTGCTATGCTCAGAGCCTTGGGATGCACCACCAACGATGAAGCAAGAAAGCAGTGAGTGTCTTCTGTGATTTTGATATATAGCGCAACAAAGCTCTATTGGCTCGTGGCCGAAATCGGAACAAACGCCACAACCTTATTTTTTTAATACATTTCTAGTGTCGTTTCGCGAAACAAATTCACAAATGTTCACCAACAGCGCCCCTCTGTCAACGTCATTTCAGCGCCAAAAGATCTTTGTAGCAGTGTAAATGATGATGATGATGATGATCTTATTGTGAAAGAAAAAGATATTCATGTTTAAAAGGGCCACATTCTTAAAGAAAATGAGAAGAAGCCTTTGAATACACGATGGAAGGAATATTGTGACACAAACTTTTACCATAGATTCAGTACATGATTGTGACATTTTTCATCGGTTATTAAAAAAAGAAACAGCTGTTCCATTTATAAATGCAATATCTACACAGCCAAAAATAAATGTATAGTGTTCTTTAGTTTATAAAGATATTTATGTAATAAACACGCTAAACCCACAGGGTTACCTAAGGTTCAGATGGTACCGTCGTCTTCAAACGCTCTACGGTAGTCGATGTCTTCTTGAACTGTCAATTTGTACTTTATGACTTCATCTATTAATCTTGTTTTATATGATATATCAGGTACCTGGAAAACATCTTGAATAGCGACTTCGTGAAGGCTCAAGACCGAGTGAACGCTTTCACCTTCTTCTACATGGGAGATCGTTCCAACGCTAGGTTCGCTTTGCCATTCATCAGGGATAACATTGCCGCCATCAGAACTGCGTAAGACTCTTTCATTTTTATAATTATTCATTAATAAATAATCAACACCACACTGGGCTCCAAAACACAGATTACTGACGCTGCTAAAAAAGCCGCTAAGGTAAAGTGGGACTGGGCTGACCATGTCTGCCGTATACCTATCCAATGAGCTGTGGGCCAAAGTAAACACTTAGTGGAGCCCTGACACAGCCAGAAGGTGTTGCGGCAGAGCCCATAGAAGATGGTGGGACAAGCTAAACAAAACAAATTATCAGTGGTCCACATTAGCCCTAGATAGAAAGAACTGGAAGTCATGAGGAGAAGCCTTTGCCTAGCAGTAAGATGATGAAGGCTAACAGTAATCTAAACTATGTAATATTATAATAAAAAAAGAGAATAGTTTGATTTTTTGTATGTTTGTTTGTTACGCTTTCACGCTAAAATGGCGGAACGGATTTGGATGAAATTTGACACATGAGTAGACCATGACCTGGATTAGGACATAGAATAGTTTTTATCCCGATATCCCCACATGATCGAGACTTATGCGGGTGAAACCGCGGTGTGCAGCTCGTAGTACAATTTTGCGTAATTGTTACCTAGGGATAAGATGTCTTGTGACTTGACGTAATCAAGATTAAGTTAGATTTCATTCATAGTATTCCAAACAATCTTACTTGTTGTAATTATGTGGTAGTCAAATATTGTCTTAGGGAAAAATGAGGATTTAAAAATATAAACCTTACACATTGACTTGCTCTGAATGGAGGTACGAACAATAATATAGGTTTAATGCAAGCACCGAAATAGTAGTGCAATAAATCGCTTTCTTGAAGAACAAAGCTAGGTACCATTTTAGATTTTAATTTTAAGCTTGAACGAGTCCATAAATGACTTGAGTGTTTTTACCATTGACTATAAAGATTTATTTGATGTTTGCAGTGTCGTACTCCCAGCGTGGTTCAACAGCGTTCTCTCCAACATAGCCGGTTATTTGGACGCAGATGGCCTGACGGAAGTAAGTAATCATCACATATAAGTTATACGACCAAACTCGAAAAGAAACAGTCCTCCTACGAAACGAACGTACATACGTTTGTTAATAGGAGAAGATTGCATAACAACCTCATAAATCACCAAAAAAACTCGTGATAAAACATGAACTTAATTTAAAATAATAAAAGTCAAAGTTCGCCAATCCGCCTTGAGCAAGCGTGGTGATATATGCCTTCTCTGTATGAGAAGAGGAAGCGCCCCTTCGCTTAGTGTAGTGGGAAAGCGCGACCTTACGCGAGAATTGGTGCCTGTCCGAGGATTAAATAGCGTAGCAAGCTTATGGTTATACTTGCAAGTTCGATTTTGCATCAAATTCCCTGTAGGGATTTTATTGCATTTAGAAATGCGACCCACAAATCAAGACTAAGATTTAAAGTATTGACAATGTAATTTTGCGTATGAACCTACTTTTTTATTTACAAAAAGGATTAATAAAATATCGTCTTTATTCCTAGATGGAGTCATGGCTCAACGCTAACCAGAACACTATTCCTGAATTCTCGGTCGGTATCAGTGCCATACAGTCGTCCAGAGCTTCCATGCAGTGGGGTACCGATAATGCTGATCTAATCATAACGGCCGTTGATGATGAGGACGAAGTTACCACAGAATTAACTACAGCAGGTTCTGGATCAGAATCAACTTCAGAATCGACTTCAGAAACACCTTCAGAATCGACTACAGAAGATCCTAATTCAGCAACAATCTACATGCCAACAACCATGGTTTTGCTGTGGACAGCACTGGCTATGCTGTTGAAATAATATACTTAGTGAATTCATATGCACTGTAATAATAGGGTAGTCGAAACAGTGCGTAATGTAAGGACGATTTTCTCTCAGGAGCTCTGTCACCGCTTTAGCACCAACTATTTTATACTAATGTTATTTAGAGATAAGTAAAATGGTAATAAATTTTGTAAATATGAGTAAAAATTTATAAATTAAATTTCCGTTAAGTTGTTATTCTTTGGTTTGGTTTTATAATCCTTTGTGTTTATGTAATGATTTAGCATTACTAATAAGCCTAGTATCGTGATGGCCCAGTGCTTAAGACCTAGCCTCTCATGCACGAGGTTGTGGTTTTCATTCAGGCAAGTAACTTTGCTTTGTGACTTTTGCAATTCATTTGTACTTTCTAAGTTTATCTTGGACATAACTGACATCGATAAAGGAAAACATCGTCGGAAAACCTGGACTTATAATTAATACCAGTCCGGAATTGCCAACCCAAGAAGAGCCTTTTGCCCTGCAGTGAGTCAATAATAAGCCGCTTTTAAAAAGCCTAATAGGAATTTCTTATAGTCTCTACATTTTTGTCTGCTATAAAACATGTACCAGCCTTACTCTTTGATTAATTAGGACCCTAAAATTACAGATAAGAGGCACTTTGGGAATCCCTTGACTAAAAGTACTTTATGATATTGCCATGAAAATAATTTAAAGAATGCATACAATCCGTTGTGTCAGAACAAATATTTCGATATACGAGAAACCTTCACCTATTTTGGATAGTTTCCAATATCTACTATCGATAGATAGATATCTACCGTTAAATAATATCAATATATTAAACACTTTGTACAATGTTATCGCTCTAATCTTATGTTTCTGTCGTTTCAATTGAGAGAGAGTAATGTTATAAAAATGTAGGTAATGTTTGTTCGTCATTCTAATCCTACATCGTTCATCATTCTTAGAATATAATTGGTCCTTAAAGGCAAAAAAAATACATATTTGGGTTACGGTATTGATTTGCTAGTATGCTGATGCAATGATAATATTCGTTATAATTTTACAAAAGCAAGGAATCAATCCTGTAGAAAAAAAGTTACATCTAGTTCGCCAGCCGAAAAAACACAAAAATGTTAGGAGATGCGAAATCAACTGTGTTTTGCACTCGCTTCTTTCTCGGTCCTAGGTTCAATTCCCAGGTTGGGTAAAGTTTTATCGGGTTTTTCCATCAGGAATTTGTCAGTAGCAGCCCGGAGTCTGGATTAGTGCCCGTTTGAGGGCAATAGACTAGCCCCCTATTACATGGAACTTAAACATAACTGATGAAATGTGGGTGTACACCCGGCTACACATCAAGCTACATATTTCCAGTATAAGCTGATCTCGCTTTGTACGGAAATCCTATACAATGCGAGATCAGCATAAACTGGACACCAATAGCTTGATGTGACCAATGAACAACACTGTTTATTTTTTTAATATTTGTTTATTGGTTAAATACGAGGCCTTTGGCTACTTTTGTATGTGTGTATTTTATGTCTTTTTGTCTTTATATGTGCGTTTTGTTTGTGCAGAATAAACAATTTTTCTTTATGTGTAGCCGTGCCTGACGTCACACAAATCCTGCATCGCGCAATTAGAGTTAACCGTGCGATGCACATATATACAAGCTCCCGACTTCAACCTCTGGGGAGTTGCCCGCCAGACACGACACCCGTCTGGTCGGAGGATCCTCCCTTTACTATGGTGGATGAGTGAAATTTACACCATGTTCCATATACCCCTAAAGTACTATAGGTACTTATCTGCATAATCCTTCGGGGATTTCAAGCGTGATATTATGTGTTTGCACTCGCATCTTTAGAACGGGGACTTACATTGAATATGCTAATTATCATAAATAAAACTACTATTATCGTAATTAAGACTACTATTATATTATCGAATTATCATAAATAATAATTTACTTACTAGAACAGTAAAATCCATAAAACATGACTAGTACAAAAGATGAGTGGCGCACTATCATGAATGATAACACCACACTTAAGATGACGCTTATCAGTCGCAGAGTAACGACTCACAAATATCTGGCGCTATAGTTACATTCTACACAGTTTGCACAGTAGTTGATACTAGTGAACACGGCAGGTTAGTTCATTTATCTTTTACACATTTTGTAATTACTATCAAAATAATATAGAGCAGTGACCGCGACTTACGAGGTCGTAGGTTGGAACCAAAGCAGGCACTTTACTTAGTGTAAATTATTTCATCACCACTGCTCTCAAAACGGTGAAGGAAAACATCGTGAGGAAACCGGCGTGTCCTAGAACCAAAAATTCGAAAACAAGTGACATCCGCCAACCCGCACTGGGCCCGCGTGGTGGATTATGGCCCAGTCCCTCTCACAGAATATTATAACATTATTATTAACATTGTTATTATTGAAATATTATAGGCTGATTATGCATTATTATAAATAATTATTGCAAGAGTAGAAAAAGACCACAGAAATATCACCTGCTTCGCCTTTTCCCAACTATGTTAGGGTCGGCTTCCAGTCTAACCGGATGCAGCTGAATACCAGTATGTTACATGGAGCGACTGTCTATCTGACCTCCACAACCAAGTTACTGGGTAATACGATACCCCTTTGGTAAGACTGGTTGTCAGCCTTTCGGGTTTCTGTCAGGTAACGACTGTCAAAGATCCACGAATGACAGCCAGGACCAACAGCTTAACGTGCTTTCCGAAGCACGGAGGCGTCTTGGTATGTAAGGATGGTCACCGCGGCAACCGTAGCTTAGCTTATAATGTTATTACTTAGCCACAAGCCCCTAAAAAAGACCAAAGAAACGAGTGACGAATTTTCTGATATGGCTAGAAAGGAGACTACTGAGATGACAGCTGATAGACTGCTCTGACTAGCTCTGCTGGCTGCTGGTATGGAAGAGGAAACTTGCTGCGTCAACCACAATTCAAGTGGGATAAAAGCAAGAGCATGCTGTAATTATTATTATTATTATTAATTACACGAGCATGTATTATCCTACAGTAAGACAAAGCCTCCTTTTCATTCAGTGAAGCTTCAAGAATGGTTCGGCAGGCCTTAGAACAGCGTGCTGGTGATTTAATTTTATTGATACCATTGAATGCTTGTCATTCGATTCTTAAGTCACTTTCTGGTCTTTTTATGAGTGATTGCTACTTTTATTTTAATTTTAAACTCTACCCAAGTATAGTCGTTCAGACCGAATTTCGGCCATGGCGACTAATATCAACGGAGATTAGCCTTCGGCGTGGGAGATATTGTAGTGCACAAGTGTATGCGCAGACTCAGGTTCACTCTCTCTTCCTTCACTTTCATAGTCCGAATGGACGGGAATCAGACACGACCAGAAAGAGATCAGGCTTAGGACCAAAGGCTTAATGTGCTTTCCGAGGCACGGGGCTATCTGCCAACTTCAAAACTCCGGGCTGTTATTAAGAAATTCCTAATGGAAAAACCCAATAATACTTTGCCCGACCTGGGATGAAAGCCTGGACTCCAAGCTCAGCGGTCACGCTTGCGACCACGAGATTAACAGGGATAGTTAAAGGAATACCCAAGTACTATGTTGGTGACCGGTTTAACAGTTTACGGTACCTAGAAGGTTAGAGTATTAAGGCGCGGTAAGTAGCAAATCTTTAGGTATCGCCGAAGGTGAAGCAACAGTAGTGCATCGCGCTATACAAATACGGTTGAAAATATGGCGATGCGTTTGATTTTAATTAAATCTCGTTTCCGCCAATAGTAATAAATTTATTTCGCAGTTTTATTTTAAATAAAATAAAGACACCAATAAGTTAAAATAGTTTTACATATTTATGTTTTTAGTTGATAATAAAAAATAATTCCTTTTTTATAGTTACAAAAATGTGAATATTTTACGCTTAAAATATTGAGCATTACGAGATGAAAAAGATTTTTCGTGTTCTTTTTTGCGATTTTTTTTTCAAGATGCTAGATTATTTCTATAAAATATATTTGAATAATAATAATACCAGCCTGTTACGGTCTTACTGTAGGGCAAAGGCCGCTTCTCATACAGAGAAGGCACGAGCATTGATCACCACGCTTGCTCAAGACGAGTTGGTCATTTCAGACTTATATTAACTATAAGTCCAGGTTGCTTCACGATGTTTTCCTATTTGTATGTCTTTTTTTATACACTCGACTATACACTGTATTTTTTGTACTTGTAATAAGTAGCAATACCGCTGACTCAGCGACGACAAAGCGGACGTATTCCGGTGTCCCTGTTTGGTCAGCGCCTTAATTGCCTCATTAGTATAGTGGCCGCAAGCCCGTGTCCTCCTCCGTTATTGGGTTTTCCTTTAGTTTTGCAATATTATATAAAACATAACCTGTAAAATGTTAATTGTAATATACACCTATTCCGTACTCCAACGTGGTATACAATTGTGGTCGTATATCTACACATTACCCTCTTATATCAGACTAAAAGAAGAAATGCTATTGGTACTCCTGCATTTGCTGTTCCAAAATTAAATCATCACTAAAATTATTTTGCAGACATGTATCGGAATCTGCTGGTTTTAGCAATAACATGCTTAAGTCTATCCAGGGATGCCTTCGCTACTGACACCAATTATCGACTGAACACACCAATAGTACCATCAGAGTACCAGGTATTGATAACACCGTACTTCGACACTGGTGACGCTAACCAGTTCACTTTTAATGGAATCGTCAGCATACTGTTTACAACTACTGCTAGCACCAATCAAATCAAGCTTCACTCACAAGATCTTACCTTCGGTTCTGATAATATAATAGTTGCAGTCAACTACACACAGACGACTATAGCACTGAATGCTTCAAATGGTCTGGAATTTGACACAAACTATACGTTTGCCTATATCAATTTAGTAAGCAATTTGGAACCCGGCTCGGAGTATGTTTTGCAAATCATGTACAAAGGACCGATAAGAACAGATCTAAATGGATTCTACAGGAATCACTATTTCCAGAATGGAGTCAAAAAGTAAGTTCTATTGTCAATCTACATTCATTTGTATTAGGTCTGAGCCTTTTAAATGCCGCCGTTGAACAAAGTTTTATAGTTCAAGATATAAACAAGCGTTCTTACTAATATTATAAGAGGTAAAATATGTTTGTTTGTAAGTTTCCGTGTAGCCCCTACTTCCGTGTAGGGGGTAATCTCCGGAACTACCAGTCGTATTTCAAAAAATCTTTTTGCATTGGATAGCCCATTTCTTGAGGTAGGTTATAGGGTCGCGGGCGAAGGTTTGTGCAGAAGCTAGTTAGATATATATCTGCCAGTTTTTTATTTTTGGTTAAGTTTAGAGTTAGAGATATAGATTACGGTAGGTAACAACCACATACCATAATGAAAATATTTTACATTGGAAACTATAAAATCCTTTTCGGGGAATTACAGACTTGACGGCTATTTAGAAGTGATTATATAGTATACTCAATAATCATGTAATGCATAGTAAATACTCAATAATCTCATAAACCTTCTTAGAAGTACCTACTTGGCACAGTTGACACGTGCAGGTAGTTCCATTGTAAAACACTTGAGCATTATCATGAGGACAATAAATTAATTTGGCGTTAATAGACTAAGAGCGTGTGCGCACTGCATCCGATACGAATCCGAATTCCAGATCCAAGTTACATCCGAATTGGAAATGTTCTAAATTCGGACGGATGGAATTCGGATCTAATACACAACTCTTGATACAAATGCTACTACAGCCACTTCAGTCCGTCATGTCTCGGATTCGAATCGGATGTAGTGCGCAAACGCACTAAGGGCTATCGTCCACGACGCTTCTCAAAAGTAACGTGGTACAAACAATTACCAATGACTATTCAAAATGTCATACCTTAATTTTACCGCGTACCTACGGTCCGCTATGGAAATACTAGTACTGGACATTCTGACTTCTCCTTGTTGTTTGTTTGTGACGGATTATTTTTGAGAAGCATTGTGGACGATGGGTATTAGCTAAACGGAAAGAGGAAAGAGAGTGTAGTATTTAATTTATTAGTTAAATTCTTGGCTGCATTGAAATAGGCATTGATTAAAAATGATGTTTTTTTTTTCATTATGATTCGTCATAATGAATCTTACCAGGCGAGACAAAGCCTCAGGCTTAGTTGGGCTTTATAAAAAATACCACCTCTATTCATTATGCAATAAACACAGAAAGTAAGAAAAAATATCCCAGTAGGTAGCATTACATCATCTATGCCAAAGTAAACATATTTGATAATGCTGAGATCTCTTATCAGAAAAACACATCTTCTGCAAGGATAGGAATTTTCAGTGACGATAACATAAGCTGGTATTAAATGTCTGAAGATAAAGGTTTATAATACTAAGCATTTATTTACGTTTGCAGATTAGAAAGTTGTGGATTCATCATTTAAGGTCTTAAAATTTATATATAATGTTTGGCTTTTACGTTGTACGTTTCATGTCATTATGTAAATGAAAATTACTGCCCCGCTAGTGTATTGGTTACATGCCCGACTGCAAAGACCCCTGTCCTGGGTTCAATTCCCGGATCATGCAGTGTTATAGGGTTTTTCAGTAAGAAAAGTTACGTCTTGTACCTCGTAGTCTGGATTTGCGTCTAAGGCAAGTTAATACCTATCGATATTACATATTGTGTAAAGCTGAAAGAAAATAGATGTAGCAAAACATGTGTTTTTGCAAAATATACGAAATACTTCGATTTTTGTCAGTAATCAAAAGCTTCAACAAAGCCAAACGATTCTAAGAGTGTGTTAACTTGGCCAGATCTTAATTATCACGATGTATATTCCAGATGGCTGGGTGCTACTCAAATGGAACCGACTCACGCAAGGAAGGTGTTCCCATGCTTTGACGAGCCTGAACTGAAAGCGACATTCGTAATTGGAATCGATCGTCCTGCTAACTATCAGCCATCGTTATCCAATACTGAAGTGGAACGGAGAGAGACTTTGTAAGTCTTCCTTATGTTCTTTATTACAAAACATTATATCTTGGATGGATGTCACATGGCTGATATTTGCAAATATGTTCAGTGTCGAGTATGTCCAATGAGATTATCGTCGATACTAGTATTATAGCTGTCATCTAGAAAAGAATTTGCTTTGGTCTGATACTTAACAAGAACCAGAGGATGGCTTCCTTTCTTATTTATTTTGTTTTATTAATTAGGGACAAAAAACAGTTGTAGTACATGCTAAAGAAAATACAGAAAAAAATCTTAATTTTATTTTAGTGGAAGCAGCTGCAAGGTAGCAGAAACATCCAGAAGAAACTGTGAATCTTACAAAGAAATGGCTTTTAAATGTTATTATTATTCTAGGACCAATGGCTACATCAGAGAGATCTTCTATCGAACGCCGAGGATGGCGACCTACCTAGTTGCATTCCTGGTCTCGGAGTTCGAAGCTGCAGCCTTCAGTCAAAACGGGACCCAAGAGTTTGGGGTCTACACACGACCAGACGCGAAGAATCAGAGTGAATATGCCTTCGAATTTGGCAAGAAGGTTGTAGATGCTTTAGGCACATACTTTGGTATCAACTACTACTCGACTAATAGCCATTTGAGGTTGGACCATGTCGCGTTACCTGACTTTAGAGCCGGAGCTATGGAGAATTGGGGCCTTATTAAATACAGGTACGAAAAGTTTTCTAGGGCATTTTTTGAGTCACTATGAACCTAAAAGCAAGCAGGCCATTACATCCCATTTCAAAGACGTTAGGCAAAAAATATTAAGCACTTACATTTTATACCTAAAATCCAAGTCTGATGCAAGCCTTACGGCAATCGTTAAAGAAATTACTCTTGTGCTTAAGATGATAGGCGTAACCGATACTTTCTGTCCTCTTAGTAAGCAATTAGCCAAGAATACTCTTGCTCTTAATTTTTTTTAATATTCTTCATTAAAAAATCTTGCAGGGAGGCTTTATTGCTGTACGTTCCCGAGGAGTCCACGCCTTATTTCAAATATAGGGTCGCACAGATTGTGGCCCATGAGACCACGCACATGTGGTTCGGAAATCTCGTGACCTGCCATTGGTGGAGCAACACCTGGTTGAATGAAGGCTTTGCTAACTACTTCCAGGATTACATCACTGCCTTTGTATGTATTAAGTGTCTTTGGTTCTTTGTTTTATTTTGCGACTGATTCATCATTATAATCATTGAATAGTGGAGTAGTCCTTCCGTTTCTAAATCTCTTCTTGTCTACAATTTCTCTTATCTTTAAGTAGTATGGTGCTTGTTGGTCTATTAAAACGGTTTTCTAAAGATAAGCATAAAATATATTGTCATAATTTACATTGGCATATCAAAATAGCATAATGATAATTTTACGTTATGATAACCATTGCATTATGCCAAAATATTATTATGCCACAGTATTCTTATGCTAATAAAAGTTATGAGAAAATGCTATGCCGAACAATATCATGCTTTAAAATTTTATGCCAAGAGTTCCCTATTAAAACCGATGAATCATATTTTTAACCGATTTCTAAAAAGGAGGAGGTTCTATGTTCGTAGCATATGTTTTTTTTTCTCTCATATTGGTCCCATATATATTTTATTAACTTTGCTTGGATAGTTTTTGAATAAGCTTCAATATTACGTATTTTTCCCACTTAGTATATTTGAATGATAATTATGATGATAATTGCCTGTCACTGTTATTTACATAGCAGGTAGTGGTATTCGAATTTGTGTGGGGTTGGTAAAACAACTAAAAAGTGAAAGAAAAAAAAAACTCCCGACTTCCAAAAAAAAAAGCGATCTTTACAAAAAAAAAAAACAACCGACTTCCCAAAAGCACTACAAAGTGAAAAATAACTTTAATTTCGGAAGTCTGTGGCTAAAAACGAAAATTCAAACCAAAGACACCGAAGTCAGTTATTTTTTTTTTAGAAAAAAGTTTTTTGTAAACTCATGTGAATAATGATAAATTGTTTTCAACGCTTCGTCGATGAAATCGAAACAAAAAAAAAGGAAAAAAAAACTATGACTTATGCATTTTGATTCAAACATGTCATTAACGGCTTCAAATACAAAAACAGGTGGATCGAGAAGTGGGCTCAGCCAACCAGCTGGTTATTGGATCAGTATACAGTGCCTATGATGCCGACAACGCTCCGACTTCTACACCAATCACGAACAACAATGTCAACTCTCCCGCCGAAATCAGCGGCCATTTTGGAACCATCACCTACCAGAAAGCTGGGTCCGTGATTAGAATGATGCATCATTTGATTGAGGATGACGCGTTCAAATATGGATTGAACTTTTACTTGACAAATAAGTAAGTTGTCTATTTATTTTTGTGTCAACATAAAACATATCCTCACGATCGATTTCACTCGCTGTTCCTTTCGTCTCATTGTCCGACCGGACGGCAATCTGACACGACTGGGGAAAGATCAGGCGCCGTCGACTTATAAGTAGTAAGTTATCCTACTAATATTATAAATGTGAAAGTTTGTATGTTTGGATGTTTGTTACTCAATCACGCAAAAACAACTGAACGGATTTGGATGAAATTTGGCGCACAGGTTTGGCACACAGAGTTTATAACTTGGATTAACACATAGGATATTTTTATTCCGGTAGTACGTTCTCGTTGGTTAATAAATTTCCGACCTCTACGCGAGCTCAGCCACGGGCAAAAGCTAGTTAGTAATAATTATCAACATATCTCAAGGCTCTCGTTAGGCGGTTGGATCAAGGGCCTTTCAGAAGGCAGTACTCCTCGATACGGCTCGCATTGTGAGGAGGTTCCTGTCTCTGCAGCCCTAACCACCGGTAGCTTGGACTCTGCTCCTGGTACTGGCGGACAACAATTTAAAAAAAAAATGTTTAATAGGTATAATAATGAATAAACGAAATAATTATAACACCAGGGCACCAGGTTAGTCACTAATACGAAAAAGAAGAAAGAAAGAAGAGTTATGATCTTTAACCACCAGTAGGTACATGAAGGTCGAAATAGGTAAAGTCTTACCTTAATATAAATACAAAGCCTTTGATAAGTAGAAGGTGAAAAAGTGTTTTGAAGAAAAAGTAGTTACTAACTAAACCCGAACAGAAATGCAAAAGACTTGTTTCGTATTGTACTTGAGTGATACAAAAATGATCACCGGTTTTTAAATTGCACGTATATTACGGCTGATGAATCATGGCCGGTCTGAACATAGTCACTACGTAGGTACTTTCGCGCATATTCCCTTACTCATACTCGCCCTATGCAAAGTTCGCGCCTTCTGCGCAAAGTTCGGACCGGCCATCAGTACTGTAATAGTGATTTATTTACCAATTTCTTGTATTATCTCTTACAGCTCATTTAGTTCCGGCTACCCAGAAAAGCTGTACCAAGGTCTCGATGAAGGAGTTCGCGCTTACAACTCACTCTCATCCTACCCTTCTTCTACTATCAGTGACGTCATGGGCTCGTGGATCTCCCAGGCTGGCCATCCTGTGTTGACTGTGTACATTGATTATGAGACTGATATTGTTACTTTGACACAAGTTAGTATTATTCTATGTATTCTACATTAGCTGCGCGCCACGGCTTCGCACAAGTAGCACTAAATACTTATCGACGGTGCACCTAATCTACCTTACCCTACATACACCTACCTATAATATATATATATATATTTTTTTTTATAGACGATAATCATTATGTACTGCGTTAGTTTTGTCTTTGAACACGTGTTGCGTTCAAATTGATTTATTTCAAATTACATAATAAGTTCTTTCTTCTCTTGAGTCGGTACGATCTCTTGCCGTGGTCAAAATATGTATTACACAAGTAGTATGATAATGTGATCTAAGAGATCGATAAAAAAAAATACACTGAAACTATGAGGGAGTGCAAATGCTGTGGAAGGTCGGTCCTCGCATAGTTTACGGATCTCACTGGATATACAAAAAAAAACAGTGTTCATTTTCTTATATTTTTTTCAGAAACGTTACTACGTAAACGGATCTCTATCATCTAATGAGACGTATAAAATACCGATAACATATACTACGCAAGCCTCCCCAGACTTTGAGAACACTAAGCCAGTGTTCATAATGGACGAAACAGTATTTCAGTTTAAAATCGCTAATATTAGTCAAGACCATAGTTGGGCTATTTTCAACGTTCAGGAAACAGGTAAGTTTCCAAATGGGAAAGTAAATTTAAATTCATTTTATATGCGGTTTTGTATTATAATTGAACTTTCTGCCGGTTTCATAAGTGTTCGGCTATCGATCTCGATACTAGCAATAAATATGGTGGTGGAAAAAGAAATACCCGGGTGAAGCTCATATACCTTACTTTACATTTGCTTAGAAAGTACTTTACATAAGTTGCTTCGAATAAAAAAAATACTATAAAAATATATACAGGGTGGCAGGGACATCGACGCGAAGCCGGTTACCATGGATTCAGTACATGATTCTGAACCCCACTGCGTTGAAATTTTTCGTCGGTTATTAAAAAAAAACACCTGCTCCATAAATTTTGACCGCGTAGGTATTGCACTTTTCTATGAAACAGCAGGTTTGTTTTATAACCGACGAAAAATTTCAACGCAGTGGGGTTCAGAATCATGTACTGAATCCATGGCAGCCGGCTTCGCGTCGATGTCCCTGCCACCCTGTATAAAAAGAAAGTGCTTGTTTTTTTTTTTTCTAGAGCAGTCTTTAATCACCCGTTTTTATAACGTTAATAAAATTGTTAACAGGTTTATACAGAGTGAACTATGATGACCACTTATGGACCATGATTATATCAGCTCTGAAAGGAAACAACAGCAAAGTCATTCATCCTTTGAATCGTGCCAAGGTTTGTATAATTACCTACTGTATTATTTAAAACATAATAGTTGTTTACAGTAAATACATATTTATGTAGGGCAAAGGCGACTGCTTTGCATTCATCACAAGGTTATGATAAAATATAGTGGTGTTTTACCGAAACACAAGACATGAATAAGAATGATGAATTGAGATTCTCATATCCCTAAATGGACCTCTGGACCTGATCCAGTCGCAAGCCTTACTTATATTGAAAAATAAATCTACAGCAATTTTATTTACTCCCGAGTCCAAAGTGCATAATTCAGCTTAATTAATCTCTTATATATCATTTATACAGGGTGGCAGGAATATCGACGCGAAAACTGTTACCATGGATTCAGTACATGATGCTGAACCCCCCTGCGTTGAAATTTTTCGTCGGTAATTTTCAAATTTAATTAATTAATTAAAAAAAAAAAAACAAAGTTGAAAATCAGCTTTTCCATACATTTTGACCGCGTAGGTATTGCACTTTTCTATGAAACAGCTGATTTTATTTATAATATGCGACGAAAAATGTCAATGCAGGGGCGTTTAGAATCATGTACTAAATCCATGGTAAAAGTTTTCGCGTCGATGTCCCTGCCACCCTGTATACATATCGTTTACATTTTTAAATATGTTTATAAAAAAACATTTCGTCACTATGCGTGCCGTGTCCAGGAGTACCGCTTACTGAATAAAGCTCGAAAGCCCCCTGAGGTGTTGGTCGAGGTGGGCACGCCACAATTGCGGCGATAAGTCCCCTCTTTGAGGAGTGGCTTGAGAGGCGCCATGGCGTCCTCACCTTCCACCTGACGCAGGTCCTCACCGGACACGGTTGTTTCGGGAGGTTCCTGTTCCGCGTAAGGCGGGAGGAAACGCCCGGGTGTCACCACTGTATGGATCGCCCGGAGGACACGGTGGAGCATACGGTGGAGGTCTGCCCGGCTTGGGCGGAGTACCGCCGTGTCCTCACGGAGGCGATCGGCGGCGGCGATCTCTCGCGTCCGGCCCTGGTTCAGGCCATGGTTCGGAGCAAGAGTGCATGGGAGGCCATCACCTCCTTCTGCGAAGCAGTTATGTTCGCGAAGGAGGAGGCGGAGCGCGCGAGGGAAATGCAAGCTGCACGCCCTCGCGGCCCTAGTCGCCGCAGGAGACGCCCCGGGCGTCGAGAGTCAAGAGCCGACTTCCGGCCACCGTAGGCGCGGGCTTGCGGACGGTGAGCAATGGGCAGCTCGTCGTCCGATAAGGACCAAGCCCGTGTCGACGGCGCGTTGTGTTCCACGCGCGCCTCAAAGAGATGTCAGCACCAACCGACGGGGTCGAAAGACCAATGCCTGCTGGGGTTGCGGGTTTGTCCGAAAGGGATATCGCGGCCCCGGCACACAGGCAACGGAAGGAACACGGGTGGGTTTTAGTCAGTAAAAGTCTGACACACCCTCTCGCTCTGCCCAGAGCGGGAGAAGTCATTTGATGATATCCCATCCTGAAAAAAAAAAAAAAAAGGTGTTGGTCGAGGTGATTGCAAATTTCACGTCCCACATGTCGACAACCTCGTCATCAATCTTATTATAAACATTGAACTACAATTTACTTTTTGAAAACGTTTCAATGGGCTTCGAGAACACAACAGTCTGTCTGCTACGAACGTCTACCGCTATCTATTGACCACGATTTGCAAATCGACAAATCTCGCTAATGAGCCCAACGACCAATCGTAATAACTAATAAATTTAAAAAAATATAGTTTTTCTGCGTTTATTAATAAGGGTACTAAAAGTTAACAGTTTTTATCAGCATTTTATTAGTAAAAAAAAAACGAATAAAGTACTTTTCTTTTCAGATTATAAATGATCTCTTTGCATTCGTGTACTCGGATGAAGTACCGTTCGCCACTCTCTACAGCGCTTTAGACTTCCTACAAGGAGAGACTGAGTACTCCGTGTGGTACGCAGCATTACGAGGCTTCAGTAAAGTGTGGCACTTGTATCTCGGAGATACCGAAGCTTTGCCTTCCGTTGAGGTAAGTTACTTCGAAGATAAAACGTGTTTGTTTGTTAGCTGTTATAAGTTTGAAGAGTTATTTTTCCTCAAATCCATATCACATTGTTGTTTGAAAGTATGTATTTACCTTGGCGTTAGATAAATCAATCAATCAATCAATCAAATTATTTTATTTACAGATCATACAATCCAATTTGTTAGTTACATACACATCTTAAACACAACAAAACTCAATAAAAATTAAAATCATTGAATTTAGTTTCTCAAGTTTTTTTCAGAAGTAAAATCGATAACATGGTTCATCATAACATAACGCCTGCAATTTCCGATGAGATAAGCAGCGGTGTACAACTACATTTTGCCAGTTATGTTTAGATTGCCTACAATGGATGAGGGGGACATGGTTCCTTAGAACATATATCTCTACCTCTAATAGTTTCAAATTCACCCATTTGCCATCACATACACATCTTAACGTTGCCGTTGACATTTAATAACATACCATTTTTATAATTTTAGGATTTCATACTTCATCACTTAGACCATGGGATTTCTAGTCTAGGTTATGAAGTAAGAGCCACAGACAGTTTCGAAGATTTGAGGAACCGCATGCAGCTCTTGGAGTTTGCGTGCAAGCTAGAACACAGCGGATGCGTTGAGAAGACTGTTGCCTTATTCAAGGCTTTGAGACAGAATGGAACTGAGTGAGTACAGACTTAAAGTTTACATTCATGTCATGCTTATTTGAATTAGTGTTTAAGTTGTATGAAACTATGCCAGTCATGAGCACTACTGTGGATCTAAATTATAGATCAGGCTGATTTCCAAAGATACTTTTTAGGTTAGAAAAGACATGTAATGTAAGGTATCAATTTTCCCGTGAGAATGGGGCCCACGACCCATCGTTACTCTATGTGGGTATGGGGCCCGTAACACGTAGTTCAGAAGGCAATCGGCCAGCACCTGCGACAACTATACCATCAATTGTTGGCGGTTACCTTTGGCTGTAGGTTTCATAACTCTTAACAATATTGTGAGTGAACGACATTACAGCTATAATCATCAGCCTAATGATAATATCATTATCTGATATCTGATATTTCCGATGAAAAACAAAAAGATTTATTTTAAAAATCCTTGAATTTTTTATCAGGGTAACACCAAGTTTGCGTCCTGTAGTATACTGCACTGGACTTCGTCATGGCAATGAGGAAGACTACGACTTCTTGTGGAACCGTATGCTGCAGACCAACGTGGCCAACGAAGTCTGGGTCATTGAAGATGCCTTGGGTTGCACCCCGAATGAGCAGACGCTCAAGAGGTAAATAGATATCATTCTTTTAAACTGTCGTGGTAACTTTAAAATTGAACGAGAGTGAAAAACACATTTAGTTATTATCAAAGATATTGTATTATTTAAAACTAGCACGGAATAGAGGAACCAAAATTTAACAAAAAGTCCTGTAAAAAGCTGCAAATATTTAAGTGTGACTACGAAAACATTATTCTTAAAGGCATTTGTAATTTGTGATTGCGACTTTAGTGATGTATGTATTTATTTTGGTTTTTCAAGCTTTCAGTTTTGACTAAAAATCTCAAAAAGGAAAAAAAGAACTTACGGCCATTTCTTATTGTTTCAATGATTTTGTTTCAAAGCAGATCATCACAGTTCCCTACGTACTTTTGTTTCAGATATCTGGCATCAGTTGCAATGGCCGATACTCCGATCAGGACCCAGGACCAGACGGTACCCTTGACGAGCGTCCTGAGATCCTACGGCAATCTACACATTGTTATGGATACCCTGAAATCAAATTACACACTATGGAGTACTATGTGAGCATTACTTTTTAAGGAATAAAATAATGATGGGTTGAACAAGGAATATCTTCTGTGGGACGAACAAGGAATATCTTCCGGCCACCGTAGGCGCGGGCTTGCGGACGGTGAGCAATGGGTAGGTCGCCGTCCGATAAGGACCAGGCCCGGGTCGACGGCGCGTTGTGTTCCACGCGCGCCTCAAAGAGATGTCAGACGGGGTCCTTTAAGGCCAATTCCTGCCGGGGTTGTGAGTTTGTCCGAAAGGGATATCGCGGCCCCGGCACACAGGCACCGGAAGGAACACGGGTGGGTTTCAGTCAGTAAAAGTCTGACACGCCCTCCCGCTCCGCCCAGAGCGGGAGAAGTTATCTAACAAAAAAAAAAAAAAAAATATGCATAAGCCACCATTGATTTTTCAAATGTGCCGCAATGCTTGCTATGTACGGTGTATTTTGACAGACATCAATCATAATAATCGATGTTCCAGTTTCGCTGTTGAAACAGTTGAAATCTTGGTTTGTTGTTCTTACTGTTTTGTTATGATTATACTAATTGTTAGCACTCTTTAGCCGTTCTTCTCTTTGTTCATAGAACTATTTTCATTTCGCAGATTCCCGTCAATGGACACAATTTTAAGCACAGTCGCTTCAGTTCTTCACACAGAAAGTGACTTCACTGAGGTAACTATATTTCAAGTTTATGAATGCTGTCACTGTTTCTCAAAAAATGGTACTACTGTTAGTTTAGAGTGAGGTGCCTGCTCATTCCAATGATGCAATTCAACCTCAACGACTACGGTTTTACCCTTTTACTATTTATTGATAATACGCTATAATAAATCTAGTATCTAATAACAACAACAAAAAATCTAAAAGAAAGCTCCGTTCTTAACGTGAGCAAGAAATCGAACTAGGAGCCTTCCAGGGGTGATTTAAATTAAATCTTTCACAATGTTACTGTTAGTAGGTAGGTATCCTACGAATATGTTGATAGCAAAGTGTAGCACGAAATCATCAATAATACTGAGTTAAAACACCAGGCGATAATATAGGAGGCTTCTCAATAATGCCACCGTAGGAACTTTGATCCACTGTGTATTTCAAAATAATTTTGTTTTTATATCTTAAAATATTTGTTAGGGGGCGAGCTTTTCACTGTATAATTTAATTAGTAATACAGTAAATCCGATGCCCTGTAACCTCCAAAAATATTCCGCAAGCCCCTAATCGCCGAATCGCTTTGAAATGTAAACACAAGACTAACCTTTTAGTCTCTCCGTCCCTAATTGAGGGCCCGGTGACCCAAATGACTGTTTATCAAACACTACATTGGAGGGCTATACACACTCATTACCTGACGCCGCCATGTTGGCAGAGGGATGTGTCAATTTCACTCAATTGGTACCCGCTAATTATCGTTTGTGTTCACTAAATTGTCCTGAGCGTTTTGGTGACGTGTTGTTTCTGTCTGAAAATTTGCAATAACCTGTGGATGTTAGAATTCTTTTGCCAAGAGCATCATCTTGTACATGTTTTAAAAAGAGAACAACAAGGTAGCGTCCTCCTGTCTGCTACTAAAAACAAAAAACGATCACCAAGACAATACATGTTCCATGTATGGTGACTGATTCATTGATCACCGTTCATTTGCATTTTGAGCATTTTTTTTTTGAGCATTTTGTTTTTGTGATGTTTTTGTTGACATTTGGTAATGTTGCAAGAGTATTACGCAATAATGTCTTTGGTCCGTGGCCTTGACAGCAACCAATGAAAAACATTGTTTTACTTTTTATATTTTTATTTATTGGATGAACACGAGGCTTTTGGCTACTTTTGTAAATGTGTATTTTATGTGTTTTTATCTTTATATGTGCGTTTTGTTTGTGCAGAATAAACAATTTTTCTTTCTTTTCTTTCATTGTTTAGACGTTTATTTTTCTAAGATTCTTTCTTACCCCGCGTTTACACAAGATTTTTTCAACAAGCCTCGTAAAAGAATTGTCAAAAACATGTCAACGTTATTTCCGACTTGTTTAGTTAGTAATTTGTTCACTTTACAACTTGTTGTGTAAACGGTGAAAGAAAACAGTAAACACAACATGTAAAAATATACGTTTTATACCTTGGTCATCTTTTTCAAACCATCGAAATCTTTTTCGTGACCTTTTTTCAATGAAATCAATTCTTCCATTTCACTTAATGCATTTGCATTATGGATTTCGTATATATCTATACAACACGCTTCATATCCGATCCCACATTTGTATAAACGAAAGTCCGTACTTTGAATATCAGTCACAACATTCATTGTAATGGGTTTCCCATTATAAATGAATGTTCTGACCTATATACGATATCGTTCCAATGGATGGATTGTGAGTGAAAGTCTTCATATTCATCCCATTGGGTTTGGCAGTCAGCCAAGGAGGAAACAGTGAGATTCTTGATGACGTAATATCGCGATTTTATAATCACCTGCTTTAAAATATAAGATCAGCTGCTGCTCTAGAAATGGTGTCATGGCTTTCACCCGCTTCTTATACATCCAATCCAGTAGTTTATGGCTGATTCCTATAACTTACGAACCGTTATTGGTTAGCTTTAAGAGTTTTGTATATACACACCAATAATGAAGCCTCAAGACCTTTATAACCAAGCCAAGCTTTGCATAGTAGACTCTCCAAGGAACTAGCTATCATATGTAAAATTAGCTTACGAATCGATGTATATGTCCAGTTTGGCAATAAAAAAGTTCCCATTGGTAAGCTAAACGATTAGTTTTTGATTAAAGGAACCGAGCATTAGTGATTAGTTAGTTAGTGGTTAGTTAGTGCATTAGTTATTGATGGTAGGTTTGTTATGTCAAATTATTAAAATTAAATAAAAAAAGTGGGTTTCTGGTATCGAAGATAACAGAGATACGATTTCTGCTCTATTTAAAGAGTTGTAGTTTATATCAACTATCAGTAACATTTGCTACATAGATAAAAATATTAACTGATGCACTATCTAATAATAATGTGGAATTAGTCTTGGAGTAAATATGACTAACAATATTAAATTTTATGACTGCAATTAAACTTCATTTCGTTGTTTTAGCACGAGATAATTGGTTCAACCTTGCTAATTTAACTGACATAACACAATGTTAGGAAAACAACACTATTATGCGCCAGATAGCGTGTAGTAGTGTTTAAATATCGTATACAATGATAATAATTATCTAGACTAAGATTTGCCTTCACCCATCGACATACAGTCTTTCCTAGCAAAAGAAGAAAGTTTCATTTCACAGTCTACATAAGTGTAGATACGAGTATACTCGTAATATAATATTATAAAGAGAAAAGATTTATATTTTTGTTTGTAATGAATAAACTCAAAAACTACTGGACCTATTTAAAAAAAATATTTCACCAGTTGAATGCTATTTTATCACTGAGTAACCATACGCTATAATTTATAAAAAAATCACGTAGGTGAAGCCGCTGGCGCTGGCGGAAGCTAGAATATTATTGAGACATGATTTGTCCCTTAAATTTGATATACGAGTATATAAATTTTCTTGCTTATTTTTGACCAAAGGATTCTTAGTGGTCCTTTGACCTACCATGGGATCTAAGCTTAGGTACCCAGCAACTAATTCTTACTCGATTATTCAAAAGTTTAAATAGTATGATTCAAATTAATGCTCTTACATTTTCTTCAGTTTGAATCGTTCCTGTCTTCCTGCTCCGAGTGTACTGAGGCATCGAAGACTGCTGCCAGGACTTCGCTGGTTCAATCCAGAGCCTCCACGTCCTGGGCTAATAGCCACAAGGCTGATATCCTGAAGTCTGTCAAGACTTCGGGCTCTTATTCAGATGCAACCGTACCGTCTATTGTCATGATTATGCTTGGTTTTGCTGTTCTGCTTTTCACTGAGTTTTGATTATGTAGATTTTTTTTTTATTATTAATGCCATGTTATTTTTGTAAAGCTTTAGGTTAGTTAAGTTAGTAACTTCGATTTTTTTTTGTAGTACAAAGAGTTTATCTTCAGTAGGTATTTAGAAAAATAATAATTGTACAGTATTCTGTAAGTGTACTTACTACTATAATATAATTAGTTATATAATTCGTTTTAAGTCCAAGGAAGAGATTCTTCTCCACTAAAATGTACCATAAAATATGTATTAGTTATGGAAATAAGTACTTAGCTATAGGATACCTATGTAAATAATTTCAATAATATATAATCATACTTAGCAATTTTTCTTCAAAACCTGATGGTAAGAAAGGGATATCGCGGCCCCGGCACACAGGCAACGGAAGGAACACGGGTGGGTTTTAGTCAGTAAAAGTCTGACACACACTCCCGCTCCAGCCAGAGCGGAAGAAGTTATTTGAAACTTTCACAAACTCAAAAAAAAAAAAAAAAAATGGTAGTAAAAACTATGACCTGCGGTATTGCAAACCTGCTCATATACAGGGTGGCAGGGACATAGACGCGAAAACGTTTACCATGTATTCAGTACATGATTCTGAAATCCCCTTTTTTTTCTTTTTTTTTTTTTTTTTTGAATGTGCTGTTTTATAGAAAAGAGCAATACCTACGTGATCAAAATGTATGGAACAGCTGTTTTTTTTTTTTAATAACTGACGAAATATTTCTACGCATGGTTCAGAATCATGTACTGAATCCATGGTAAGCGTTTTCGCGTCCAGTCTTTTTTTGGGCATTCTAACTACAACATGATGATGTCGAAGATGATGTTCACGAAGGGTTTTTTCTCTATGTTTGATATATTGAATGTCTTTGTAGTTTCAACGGTTTTGTATCAAATTATATTTATTCTGCCTTAATCTAGTGTAAGAAAAATTCGAAGACATGTGACATCCACCAACCCGCACTTTGCCCGCGTGGTGGATTACAGCCCACTCCCTCTCACAGAGAGGTGGCCTGTGTCCCAGCAGTGGGGAAATTATAGGGTGATAATGCTTAATCTAATCTATAGTTATAATGAAGTATGTTACCTGTACTTGTTCACTTGACACAAGAACAAAAATACGAGTTTTTTTTGGAAAACGAATCTCGTTATAATCCGAAAATTCCCAAACGAATCTTCTATTTCGTATTTTATTTAAAAAAACTTGCTGCAACCCGCGGTTTTTTCCGCATAAGTCTCGATCCCGTAGGAATATCGGAATAAAAAATCCTATCGGAATAAGATTACTATGTCCTAACCCAGGTCATGGTCTACCTTTGTGCCAAATTTCATCCCAATCCGTTCAGTCGTTTTAGCGTGAAAGTTTAACAAACTCACTTTGGCATTTATAATATTAGTTAGGAAGTTAGGATACACGTCAACATGATCGTAGATGGGCCACATTAAAAGCTCAATTTATTTCTTCTAACCAAAATGAGCTTGTATTTAATCCTTAATAGATTTAGAAGCGGTCAGGGAATGTCAGGTAATAAATCGTAAATGGTGACCTCCTTACGTAACATAAATGTGCCTAAATATAGTAATAGTGATGGGCGTATGTAGCTGGGATTATAAAATAGGATTTTTATAACAAGATCTTGAAATAAATTGTACTAAATTTATAGTTTTTCAAATTAATCTTTAATAATGAGTTGATTGGTGCAGTTGCTAAGCGGTAGTTTTTTACAGTTTTAAGTTGGTTTTGATGAGAGTCTGGGGATCTGAGCTATTGTGTGATAGTATTTAGATGTAAACATTTTTTTTTTTGCATAAAGTAGATTATGAATTAGATAGGAAATTAATATCTGACCAGTCAGACACGGCCCTCTTAGTAATTTTATAAGAAAGAAAAAAGAATGTTCAGATTGTAAAAGACACCTCTGTCTTCTATCAATCATCGCAGTTTTGTCAATGTACGTCAACGATAAAATCTTCAACTAACCTAACAAAAACATAGTTTTGTTTCTAACAAACATGGCATTAGTTGTCGTAACACATCGAAGTCACCGTGGGCCGGGAATCTGTATAGAATAGTTGCTAAGTGCGCCGCCCACGTGTCGCTTCCAGTCTTCCAGATCAATTGTCTCGTGTTACCGTTAGACCATTGTTAAGTGTTGCATGCATTTGGGACGTGGGTAGTGGACATCGGGATACGGGATTTTGATTTATTTTGTTATGTGTTGCTTGGTAAATTGGATGTTGATTTATGTGGACATTCTATCGTATGGAGATTCGTTTCGATGCGACGTATTTTCAAACATAATTAATTATGCGGCAATGCATTATGAATATCCTTTAAAATCCTTGGAATTGAGATTGTATTGTAAGTGTGATACGCAATTGAGGTGTTGCGTGAAAAATTACACATTGAAGTCATGACTGATGAGGTCACTTCGTAGAAGGTAAGCGAGCATCATCGTCGACTGCAACAGGATTAGTGTATTTTGGGTCAGCTGAATTATCGTACCTAATAGGTAAGTAAGTATACCTAATTAAATTTATAAAAAGAAAATTATTTGTAACAACTATCTAGATCAGTAGCTGAGAAAAAACATGTCATTTCACAGTAAGTTGTGTTGCACATGACTCTTTAACACGAATATCAATTTTGCAAAGTAAACAATGTTATCATACTCCAAAAATACTTATACTTCAATGAAACCGTACCGAATAAACACATGAAGGTGAGGCATATGCACAAACAAAAATATAATGCAATCCAATGTTGCTTGGTCTTTGACATTATAATTAAAATCCCCTCAAAGGTGCGGGTGATACAAGAAATTCAGGAGACGTGGAAGGTCAAGTCTTGTTGGTTTGGCAAGACCGGCGCCAAGTTTCGATCTATGGAGAGGAACAACACTACAAGCCACAAGCATTTACGCGCGCGTCGCGTTCAGACGTATTCGAACGCTCTCTTTGGCGGGAAATTCGAAAAACGAACGATGAAATTGTGAACAAACCCATTGTTGTTAAATGAAATGTTAATTCTAATGCGAGATTAGGCTGAAAGTATTTGATGCTTTTTCCCAAAAAAGTAAAATGACGGGAGCAAAAATTTTTCCCGCGCTTTTGGTTTTCTGTTTGTTTTCTTTGACAAAAGGAAATATTCTGGTGGACGAAGAATGTTTGAATTACACAGTGTATCCAGTGCAGTACGAACTGAATATTTATCCAAATGTGCACGAGAACCGTTCTTATTATGATTGTAAATTAACAATAACTGTAATAGCAAACGCGCCCAATGTGAATGTGATAAGCTTGGATGCAAAAGATTTGGAAATGGGACGCGATTCAATCAAAGTGTTCGATGGATCCCGGGATATTATAAGTAAAACAAGGCCATTTGAATTTAATGGTTTAATTAGTAAATTAGACATTTATTTGGAGGAGCCATTGAAGATGTACAATGCGCTTAACAGACAGTTTTATTTTATAAAAATTGAGTTCAGAAGATATGTGAAAGAAGACAGTACGGGTGTGTTTTTGGTGAAATATTACGATGAACAGAGTAAAAATTACAAGTAAGTAGACCTTTTACCTTACACCTAATAATATTTATTAAAAAAAATTGTTTAAAAACCAAACAGAACGATACAAACGTATAATAAACAATATGTAATTAAATACGTTAGGTATGTGATTTTATAAAAAATACATAAAAAGCCATTATTTTAATAACAATTAGGAAAACAGTTAGGCGTACACATTTCAATATATTTTGATACTGGTGCTACGTACCTTGGTATTTTTTTAGCTACTAACCAAAACGTAGAATTTAAATAATGCTTAGTCTGCTTCCAATGTTGTTTCTGTAACTTCCATAGAGATTTTTTTTATTTTTATTTGCAGCAGTTTTAATGTAACAATACATTGGCTAATGATCATGAGGTCGTGAGTTCAACTCCTGGCTCGTTAAACTATTGCGAAGAACCCACGTCTAATATTCCTAATACTAGCAACTTTATTTTTTCATAGTGGGAGGTTGGAACGTCATTTTGTGCAAGCTCTTTGAGTTTGGCAATGTTGTCAAACAATTTAATTGTATTCAGCCAGCTGTAGAATTTTGTTTTTTTATAACCACGCGAGTTGTACTAGGAAACAAAACACAATCACACACATCACGCCGTCGCATTATTTGCCGCCGAAATAAGACATAGGTACCTACGTAAACATAGTCATATAAGGTAAAACGTAGTTTTTCCGACCAGAAAATCCTGTGATCAGCGCAAAATATAACTATGATCTAGACGAGCACTGGCTTGACTGAGCAGTGATAGCCTAGTGGTGTGACCGTGTGACCGCCAGACTGCCAAGTCATAGGCCTGGAGTTTGAACCCAAGACACGCACCTCTGACTTTTCGGATTTATGTGCTTATTCTATAATTATCACATGCTTCAAAAACGGTGAAGGAAAACATCGTGAGGAAACATACCTGAGATATATTTCTCGACAGCATGTGAAGCCAAGTCAGAGGCCGATCGGCGGCTTTAAAAACTCTGACACCAGGTTAGTAAGTCAGAAAAGAAGAAAAAGCACTGGTTTGTCCATGAAATATCAAAAGGGAATAATGACTAAACTTTATAAAGCTTCAAAAAACATGAATGAACATTGCTTTTATGATATCGTGAAAAAGTTATAAATATTATGGCGGCTGTACACTTTCGCTGAAGCACAACGAGACAGGCCGAGTGCAAAAATCTAGATGAGAACGTTCGACTCGCCTCGGTGTGTTCGGCGTTCCTCGCTGGCTTTCCGTCTCGTGTCGGTTTTTTATGCACGAGTCAAAGGATCTCGTGGCAGTTGCGAGTGCATCTCTTTACACTCTCGTGTTTCCAGTGTCGCTTGCGCCGATTGACAGAGAAGCTAGTTCAATGTCTGTATCCATCCTCTCGGGGTTCACAACTTCCACTGAACTAGGCGAGAGTTTTCATGGTCGCACTCGTGCTGAAGCCCCTCGCTCGAGACTTGTTCGCGAGACCTAGCGAGAGCACTCGGACAGGAGTGTACAGCTGCCATTAGAGTTGTATGCTATATGCTTAGATGGCTTGATCAAGTTGAGAGAACGAGTGAAAGGCGACTAACAAAAGAAATTTACAAGGCAGTTATGAGTGAAAATGCCGGGAAGGGACGGCCTAGAAGAACATTATAGCGACCTTATTAATAATGTTCCTCAGAAAGGTCAGGTGCGTAGTACTTGCAACCAACGTGCGTGTATTACCAGATGTATTAACGTAAATGTAGCAAAAGCAGTATGTAAGGATCGTAGCAGGTGTTTTCTGTAGTTTCTGCCTACCCCCATTGGAAGAAGGTGTCAGTTTAAATTCAATCCAATTCAAAATATTTTATTTCACATAAACCTACATGGGCACATGGTTCAAACCATATGTGCCATTTGATAAAAAAAAAAAAAAAAATCCCAACTACTTATGTTGTACAAGAAATGTTTACAAAAAGTCTTTTCCATAAAAGGCTATGTCAAATTCATAACATTTTATTTAGATAAAAATAAGCGGCACCTTCCTAGTAGCTCTTATTTCAGATCTAGTTGATAAATTCTTAAAATTCCTAGGTAATCATGAATAGCATAATAAATTGTTAGTGACTTTATTATGTTTTATATTTAGGCAATATTTTATGACAATTTATTGTGATGTAGAATTCTATAATCTGAATTTATTTATCCATTTTTTTTACGTAAACTTTTGCAACAATAAAATAATATAATACCTTTACTTATGCAACGTCAGAAGCTAGGTGCACGGTTCCAATTGGTTGTTTCCTATGGAGAAGAGCCGGCAAGAAACTCCACGGTTACTCTTTTAAAAATAATTAGCTTTTACAATATTTTCAAAAACAGTGTTAATTGGTATGGGAGGACAGTGTAGGTCTTTCAACAAGTACCAGGTACTTAACAAAATAAAAAATGTTCAACAAATAAAAAAATACAGTCCACTAAGCCTACAGCGTTCTCACATTCACAAAATAGAAAAAAATCAATAAAAAAGATAAATAAATTAATAAAAATAAAAACCTATTCTATAAATAATTATAATTTATTTATGTATGTATTAGAGTTGTATCTACATGATCAAGGGATCCCTAATTGTAAGCAGAAATTCAGTCCATTTAAAAAAAAATACTAGTTAAGACAGAAGTTACAGAGGAGCTCGTGGCTACGTAACAACAGCCGCACTGGTCGATCCATCAGGTTAAGCTACGCTTGCCGGGGTTGGTCAGTGGATGGGTGACCATCTTAAAAAATACCGAGAATCCTCCGTGCCTCGGAAAGCACGTTAAGCCGTTGGTCCCGGCTGTCATTCGTGGATCTTTGACAGTCGTTACGAGTCGTCAGAAGCCCGAAAGTCTGACACCAGTCTTACCAAGGGGTATCGTATTATCTAGTTACTGGGTTCTGGAGGTCAGATAGGCAGTCGCTCCATGTAAAATACTGGTATACAGCTGCATCCGGTTAGACTGGAAGCCGACCCCAACATAGTTGGGAAAAGGTTAGGCAGATTGACTAGTTAAGACAAGAAAATAGAGCGTGTTCAACCTTACATAGTGTTGTGACCTTTTAAACAATTGTCTGTGGAACGACTTGTTAGACTCACATTATCATTCAATGATGTGTTAATACGATGATGCTAAACAAATTGTATAATGCGCGAATGTTGCGCTGTTGCTATGCAAAAAAATGCTAATGACTTCGGTATCTTTCTGCCAGACTGACTGTAAATAACTACCTACGTAGTAGTTTTGTATGCATATTTTTTTGCGTTTGATTTATGTTTATTTCCTTCTTTATAGTTAAAATTTTAGCATCGTAATGGTTATTACGACACGAATTTTCCTGTTATTTTTTTAGTCTATTACTTTGTTAAATGGGTCGTAAACTTACTTTCAAAGTCGCTCTGGGTTACAAAGGTGACTCCGGTGCTCGTAAAAATATACGAATTCATAATCACTGTATGCGTTTGCATCTATAACGAGAAAGACGAAGTGTTGCTAAGTCTTTTGCTAAAGCCTTCGTTGGATTTAAAATTGATTCTTTTATCAAATCAGGACCAGCACCATAATTGTGTAACACACTTCACACAGTCACAATCTGAATGATATTGAAAAGTAGTTTTTCTAGAAAATTGCTATTATGATTATAGCTGTTTTCTATTCTACCATTAGAAAACGGCTATAAACAAACTAAATTATTATAAGCAGTTGTCTTTTCATGAAAGATTGTTTATCATTAAATTATTGTTCATGTTTGTTCTTGAAGCTTTCAGTCACTCCTGGTAAAAAAGTGGCATACAGCTGCATCCGGATAGACTGGAAGCCGACCCCAACATAGTAGGGAAAAGGTTAGACAGATTGATTGATGTTCTTGAAACTTTAGGTGAAGTCAATGGCGAATGAAAATAGTGTTCTTAGTTCTTGAAATACGACTATGAGTAATTTGTGAATTAGTCACAGAATAGATTTGAATAATAAAGTGTTTGTTCCAATGTTTATCTACTTGTGTTATGTATTTATTGTTTATTTTGTATATTTCTTTGTGTTTTGTTTACGAATAAATTTCAATACTGAAACCCACTTTTCAAGAATTTCCACATAGATTTCGACTTTTTTAGAGAGTGTGTTCTTACTTTAAAGTTTACTTTTTGGCTGTTGTGGTTATTAAGCTGTAAATACCTATTCTGGACGACTTATCAAAAGTAACCTGACAATATTATTCACTGATAAGCGGTGAGACTATTATTTAGCTAACTAGCAGCAAACGTTTTCTGAATGTTATCCATGCCAAATTACAGCTTTCTAGTACTAACTGTCTCTGAGCTAAGCCGCGGACAGACAGACAGACATGGCGAAACTCCTTCCTCCTCCTCCCTCCAAGGGTTTCATGTTTACGACGGAACCCTAAAAAACCGGCATTCTTTATATGAAGCATCCTACCTAAATATCAACACATTCTTCCAAGTATTTCGTCCATCCGTGTCGTGTCGTTTCGTCGTCCGTTTTCAAGAGCGCATTCCAAATGACGTAATTTCAGCCGTTACTAAATTTTATTTAGCGCTACCTTGGATGCATTGAATCAGTTCATTCAATTAACTTGAACTAAAGGTAATTATCAAATTATGTCATCGACAGATCGGTGTCGCTGGTTTACGGAGTGTATCGCTTAGCATTGTTTTCATACTTTAATTGACATAAATACATACAATAAAGTTTACAATACATACATACAATTATAATACGTATCTTTAGTTATTTGTTCTTGATAAAGAGATCAAGGTTTTCTTACTGACTGGTGAAGTTTATTTTAACTGAACAATCGCGATTAATGGGGTTTTAATTATCAGTCGCAGCCCAGCAGAAACGGCCGCGACTTACGAGTCGAGTAGATCGTAGGCTCGAACCCAAGTCCCTTCTCCCGCTCCAGCCAGAGCGGGAGAAGTTATTTGATAATATCGCAACCTCAAAAAAAAGGCAGTCACTTTACTTTGTGTAAATTATTTCATCACCACTGCTCTTTTAACGGTGAAGGAAACCGGCATGTCCTAGAACTAAAAATTCGAAGAAATGTGACATCCACCAACCCGCACTGGGCCCGCGTGGTGGATCACGACTCACTCCCTCTCACAGAGAGGTGGCCTGTGTCCTAGAAGTGGGAATATTATAGGCTAATTATGGTTATGGTGATGATCTAAAAATTACCAACGGAACCTTATCATCATCAGCAGCCTATTTAGCAGTCCAAACACACAGCCCCTCTCTCATCGCGTCATACTTCAGCACACCTCATTCAGCAACCTGAGAGCGTCTTGTTGATTCCCATAGGGCCTATGCCTCTTTTCCCTATAAGCTCACGTTCGCACGGACTTAAAAGTATCGCGGCGGGATTTTATCGCGCACTGGATTTTCAACTCTCGGTGTTAAGCCGAGAAGAATCCAACGCGCTTGAAAGTACTCTCGTCCCAGCACGTTGAAAAAACACTGTTGGATTTTCAATTCTCGGCGCTAAGAAGAGCGTTGAAAATCCAGTGCACAAAAAATAGCGCCCGTGCGAACCTAGGCTAACAGTCAATTTTTTTAAAGAATTGTTCATTACAAGTTAGCAAATGAACTGGAACCAGTAACCGCTCAACTGACGATTTGCCTTTAGAAGGCGATAACAATAAAACTTCTATTGTGTCTCGTAGGTGACAGTTAAACTCATAAAATATATCCTACTATGAGATTCAGTACTCACACTTTCCATTCATATTATGTATGTCGATTGTGTACCTAAACAAATAAAGCCGCGCGCACTTTGTATGCGTTTTCGTTCGAATTTCACTCGTGCGTACACGTACGACCATGGGCGTACGAATTGAATGCGCACACTGGATACGATTTTCTCCGTCAAATAGAACAAATCCCATCAACTTCGACTAAGTCGCACGCAGTCTGCGCGCTCCCTTTGTACTTGGAAACTCGGGATCGTACATCCATATTCGTACGTGTACGCACGAGTGAAATCCGTACAAAAACGCATCCAAAATGCAATTCCTTAAGCGGTGTTCCTCACGTCAATGCTGTTTTGGCTGAAAGCGTTATTCATAATGATAATGGTCCATTCAGGCTCACAATAATTCAAAATAAAACCAGCCAACTGCGTGTCGGACCACGCACAATGAAGGGTTCCGTAGTTGGAATGAATTTATCCCAAGAACAAACTTAACATTGTAGTTGGAAAACGTGTTCTCCCATACGGAATGTATGGGAGATCATGTTTTTCAAACTGCACACATAAGTTGGTTGATTATTTCTCGCTAACCTGTACAGCCTACTTAGCTCTGATAGTTTTCCTTTTAATTTCGTTATACATATATACTACTGCTGTGAATTTTTTCACAAGTCCAAGTACAACCATTTAGCTAAAACGGGGGGGGGGACACTTGACTCTAAAAACAAAATTCAGTTAAAAGCTTAATATTTCGCAAATGGATCCCTGAATTCAAAAATGGTTTGGACCAACTCACAATATTTTTGAAATACCTTTCTAACGATACCTCACAACATGGGGAAGATGAGGGGAAAAAAAACATCCCCACTTTACGTGTAGCGGAGGTACACTAAAATAAAATAAAACTCTTTTTTTCTTGATTTTATTTTACCACTTTGTCGGCATGATTTATATGTATACATATGCCAAATTACAGCTTTCTAGTACTAAACGTCTCTGAGCTAAGCCGTGGACAGACAGACGGACAGACAGGCAGACAGACAGACAGACGGACATGGCGGAACTATAAGGGTTCCTTGTTTACTACGGAACCCTAAAAAGGGGCATAATGGCAAGTATATTCGGCACAATAATAATCCATGATTATTATAAAATAATAATCCATGATTATTATAAAATGAATCATGACAAACCTGGAATGAAAAATAATCTAAAACATGTGAAAAAAAAACAATGCTTGATGTGTCATGGCATTGTGAATATCTTTTGTTGGAGATCCTAAAAATATAAATCAATAAGTGTTAATACAATAAACAACTAGGTAATAACAATATACATACATACGTAGTTATATAAACTCACGCCTTATTCCAATGGGGGTAGGTAGAAACTACAGAAAGTCACCTGCTAGGATCTTTACATACTACTTTTGCCTCGTTTACATTGATATATCACAATAATTAATTATTATCCTAACTAATATTATAAATGCGATAGTGAGCTTGTTTGTTCAACTGCTCTTACACGAGACACTAAATTGCGCAATAGGGAAGATGCCTGGGTAAAAAAAAAAAAAATTCTCATTAGTCCGTTAGTCAGATAATAAAAAAATATTAGACACGTATTTTAATAAAAAATTACTTAGATAAAACGTATTTTAAGCTGGGGAGTGGGGGTCACTAGATCACAAGTAAGTATAAAATCTACGTACTCGTGACGTCATGGCACATTTAAAAAAAAGAAACAATATGTCCAATATTTTTTTATCTCCATGACGGACAAAAAACTTTTTTTTTTCTAATTTATTCTTGGCAATTTCTATACAATTTTGGAATTGCCGTAAATTCAACAATTTACAGCAATGCAAATTATTTAACTACTATGTTTATTGTAGTAAGACCACTGTTCCGATTTCACGCTTTAACGCTCTTCCCGATTAAACGGCTGGACGGATTTGGATGAAATTTGGCACATAGGTAGACCAAAACCTGGAGGAGGACATAGGCTACTTTTCATCCTGGTAGTCACGGGCAACGGCTAGTGATTACAAATGACCGCCTCTGTGGTCAGTGGGGGGAAAAAAAATCTGCTCGGTTTGGTTGGTCGGCTTGTTCTGATTCCGCCTGGCTAGTTACCGTCATCATATCATATAAGTCTGTCGCCATATCAACAATGTTAACAGCATTGTTGTGTTTCAGCAGTTAGAGGTAAGAAAGCCAGTTTCTCTGTGGTTGAGGATTCCGGGTGAAGCTCGCTTCCACCTTCGGCGTGTTCATCACTAACCATCAGGTGAGGTGAAGGCCAAGAACTTCCCCGTTGTGGATTTCAGAAAAAGTATCTTTATCTCTTAATTGTATGATAACTAGTAATCACACTACGAGTACCTACGTGAATACTTCTCCAGTATTTATTAGCATTTACTAGTTTTTATTCAAACTCAACATGGCTTTAAGGCCGAGAACCATATAAGTAAGACCTTCCATCCCACGTGCAGTCTGGATCATGTATCTATCAATGGTTATGGTCAAAAACCATAAATATGAAGTGTTTTTATTGTCTGTTGGTTTAATGCTTTAGTTCTTTGTGTTAATAGTTTTAATTTGTGAATGGATTTTCGTGCTATTGTTTGGGGAAATTAGTGTTTGGTGTAGAAAAATTGGTCGTTGAAGTCATTTGATTAAGGTTCCGTGCACGAAAAAAACCTTTTTCGTCAATAACTGTGTATGTGTCTGTAAACTATTTCAAGCTAGAACTATATATAGCTTGAAATATTTTAAACAAAAGTACAGTTTTCGTGTTGCTAAACCATTTATTTATTTATTTAACACTTTAAGCACACAAATGTACAGAGGCGTACTTCATGCCATAGGCATTTTCTACCAGTCAACCTTTGGGTGATGCAGAGTTAAACAGTGGTAGGTGTAATATCGAAAATTGTGGAATAAATATTTATTTAAATATAAGGATATACATATACCTATTAACCTATATATATAATACAATATAAATAAATACAAGAACAGATAAATACACATAAATGCACGAAACCATTCGTGTCAGTCGCAGCACCTGTTAATAGTTACATCATTTTCGCGCTCTCGAAAATATGACTTATTTCGCCTTTGATTTACTTAATGAAAATATTGTCTATTCATAGAATAGAATTTTGATTTTATTTCAAGGACAGATGAAGACTAATGTGTGATTTTTGAATTTCTTGATATGGTGAGGGAAATAATAGGAAAAATACTGACAGGGTTTTAAAAAAAGAATGTTTTTTTCAACTTTATTTAGCTGCTATATTTTGTATCGAAGTTGAGAAAAGTGGTTCAGCCACATGCAAGTAGACCATATAACGATGTTGATGATGTTTTAAAATTTTCAAAATCAAAAGTATTTAAAAAAACTTGTTGTGAATATTTGTGATATATACTTAACTTATTTGAAAAATCCCTCTAAGCCACATGCAAAACAACTCGACTTTTCAAATCAAAAATAGTTTTGTTTAAATACTTTTTCCCTTTCAAAGTCAAAGTCAAAGTTAAACAATTTATTTCAGTTAGGCACATAAAAGGCACTTATGAAGCTTAGCGACTAGAATCAATTCAATTTTTTTTTAAATTGACGTAATTTTACAAAAAATAGAATTGATTCTAGTCGCCCCTTCCAAAAGGTAGTTTTCGTATGGAGAAGAATGGGCAAAAAAGTCCACCGTTACTCTTTTAAAATGTTTTTACAATATTTTGCATATATTAATTATATGTGAAGACGATGCATCTAGAATAAGATTACTATACCACGATAGGTAAAAAAGAATGAAAAATGAAGCAATTACAAATAAATTCATTATGTGATAGATACATGGTGCTCACATATTTACAAACATTGTAAAAGTATACGATATTCCTAACATTTTAACAAGTAATACTAATAAGTCAGTGTTTGAGCTCAAGAAATCACAGAATGTAAAATCAGTCTTATAAAAAATAACAAATTAAATAAGCAACCAGTTTGATTTTGTCTAGACTCTAAATTGTCCTATGGAGCAGGACCAGCATATTTCCAAGCATTCTTATCTTGGATATAATCCTCTAATTTGTAATATGCTTGTTTACCGAGTGTACTTTCAATATAAGTTTTTATTTTCTCACAACTAATGAACAAAATTGAGCAAAATCTGTTGATTTCGTGCTTAATGTATTGAGAAGATATTAAAGTTTTTTACTTGCTGTTTCAACTAAACAAATCTTGCTTTTACTATAAGAGCGTCTATACAGAAACTGGGCAACGTCGCAAATAACTTTAAAAAAATTCGGTCTTTTTATTAATTTGACAATAATACTGTATGGAAATAAGAAATATGACTTGAACTAAAATATTGATGATTAAATGCAATAATTAATATCTTAACCGAATATTTTGTTTAAGATGCAAAAAAAAAACTTTTCAAATACCTTTTTTACACTTAAAACAGTTAGAACATCAAATTTAGTGTTATAATTGCAATTCATATTCAGTGTTATAACTCATAAAGTAATATTGCCAAATTGATCAAAACAGGTAAATATTTAACAGCTATTTGCAACGTTGACAATTTTTGGATGAACGCTCTCTATATTGTTTAGATATCAGTCTGTAGATAATTTTAGTAACGCCAGCTTCATCAAGTATTCAAAAATTATATTATGTTGGGCATACTAAACTATCAGACCAATAAAAAACCAAGACAGAGCTCTGCGAACAATACAGTGAAGCATGCCAAAACTGCACCGCCGCGCGCCGCTCTGTACATACACGCTCACAGTCACACATTTACAACCTTTTACAATAACACTACGATCAAACTACACCACACAAAGTGCACACATGTTTACGAAACCTTCACTTCACTGTTGGTAGCGCTCTGTCTTAGTTTCTTATTTGGTCTGAGACTAAACTCAATTTATTTTGTAATTCCACAGATTCGCCTGCAAGCTAAAATTATAAATTATGAGTAGGTGTCCCTCATTTACATAGCTACGAGAAAAAGACGCCTCCCACTTAACTGGACTTCCCGTTCCTTCTTTAACAAAACTCAAACTCAAAGCATTTATTTCAAATAAACCAATTACAGGCACTTTTGAATTGGTGTCGGTCAGTCAAAAAGATGAAGCTAGTTGCCCATTCCAAAGCGTAGTAGGTTCCTATGGAGAAGACCGGGCATGAAACTCCACGGACACTTTTTAATCACACTCTCTTCATCATACAAAATCGATGAACCAGTACAAATAAGTATATTAATTCGTATGTTCCACTTAAAACCGCCATGTGTATACTTTTGTCGGATAATTAGCCATATAAATCGTCTGCACAAACGTCTCGCTTCGTTAGTCATACCAAATGGGACATACACTGCGTTGCTGGCAGTGTTGAAAGATCTGACAATCACTAAAACGTCTGCCTACAAGCCGACACAACGTCAATGCTAAATGTTTTGACGTAAGCGTTAACAGTTGATCATATGCGGTGATTATTAAGTGTTTTATCGGTCTTTAAGGAATACTGGCTATCAAAATGTTGAAAAGTAGTTGCATGGTATTTTTCCTTATAGGTTTTCTGAGTAATGAGGTCATACAGTTCATGAACGGCATTTGCATGTGTAGTGCAATTTGAACCAATGGTAATCACTTACAGGCACTTACATATAGTTTTCTGGCATTTTTGTTGAACTGGGCCTTTTTGGTGCAGCCGTGAGGCACACTCCCCTGCTGATTTCTTACATCGCATTTTACACTTTTTATTTGATTTTAATTTTTTATCTATTCTATAAATTGTGTGCTTTTTAGTCTGTATTAAATAAATGTATTTTCTTTCTTCTTTCTTTATATAATTTACAACCCATAGGTTAGATTAAAAATATATATTTTCTGGATGATTTTGCTTATTCATGCTATATGAAAAACCAAGAATATTTCAACATGAAAGACACTAAAATAAAAGCTTTTTAAAATTGTAAGTGCTCCCAAACTTAAAAAATAACATGAAGTAGGTACCTAGTAAAAAAGAGATCGTACGCCATGTTGTTAATTAAGAGTTTCAAGTATAACAAAACTAGATTTGTTATTTATTGCCGTATTTCAAACACAACAGCGTACATACACAGACACTTCCGGATGACACACGACCTTGGTTCATATCTTGAGCAAGTTAGATTCTTGCATGGTTTGTTTGTTAGGTACTATTATAAGTATTTAAACTGTGACATAAAAGGAGACAACATGTTTTTAATGTGGGAAAACTACCTAGACATTGCAAATGGGGTCAAAATACATATTGTTCTCTATGGTGGTCCATGTCAATGGTAATTATTACACTCTAGCAAAAATACTCTTTAAAAAAATGGTGTTATTTTTGTGGACTTCGTTTGAAGACAAGGATATCATTTATTTCGTGATATCTACATTTAAAACTGTTTACAACTTCCAACATAATTCTGAAGAATATTAATAGTATACCAATCTACTATCACTACATATTATGAAACAAAGTCCCCCCACGCCGCGTCTGTCTATCTGTCTGAACGGGATGAATTCAAAAACTACCGAACGGATTTTCATACAGTTTTCACCAATAGAGGGGTGATTCATGAGGAACTTTAAGGTGTATAATTCATTAAGTTTTTTTAGCTTAAATATGACGATAATTGTTGAAGATGCCGGAAAAAATCATGCCGACTAGGAGCTTTACTGGCGTACGCCGCGTAAACCAATAGAGTTATACGAAAACCCCGGTAAAAATCCCAGTAGACTCGGCATTACGTACCCGATATTTTCCGCCTTCCACATAGGCTTAGCCGTGGGCAAAAGCTAGAAATTGATAATCACGGTTTAATAATAAAGGTTAACATAGCGGTGGTGGGTGTTGCTAACTACATATTTTCCTACTTTAATGTGTTTTTGTACGTGAGACCTTACAACGCCACCCACTAAAAGTAATAAAGTTAATCTGTAGACCACCCATATCTATATTACACTAGCTTCTGCACGTGACTTCATACACGTGAAATTTCACCCCCCCCACCACCCACCGCGTCGCATCCCATCGTTCGCGCTATAACTTTTTTCCGTTTAGCGTTCTTTCTGACTTTTTTCTTTTTGCTTGGCTCCTAAGGGTCGTGACGTGATATTACATGGCTTATAAAAATAAAAAAAACTTTAAACTTTAAAAAAATATACTAATTCAGACCCAAATTAGCCTACAAGTTTTTTGTGGTCCGTAACAGATTGTGCTTGTGTGCTATGTTAGTGTTGTTAGTACTTGAATTATTTCGTTTAATTTAGCACAAACCTATTGCTATATTTACCCAGTGCCTTTGGATGGGGCAGTTCGGCTTATAACCTTTCTCAAGAATAATGGGCTATCCGCTCAGCGAATCAATTCTCACGGCCCCTTAAGACCTAGGCCAAATATTTTGTGATATTCGGATAGCTCATGACCTAAAGTGGTGCCATAAATAATATCAATAAAATAAAAATTAAAAATACATACGGGGCAGTCTTTGGGCACTGCCGATAGAAGTGAAAAACGAATTAACTTGTGAATTGTATATCTATGTACATATAATATACACAGTATACATATAGCTCATGGGAAGCGTGCGGTGACGATGACGCGAGCTCCAAGATTTTTGTCACCCAAAAAGTGCTCAACGCGCCTAAAGAAGTTTTCACTTCAAAAATAAAAAAATCGGTATTTCGAAGACTAAAACTAGTAGATAACATCACGCTTGTTTTCCCGAAAGGGTTGGACAGAGGAGTACATATTCACATTTCGCCTTATGTGTTGTCCTATTGTAATAGAGAGCGAGCCCATTGCCATCAACCGGGCACAAATTCAGACTCCCGTCTGATACTTAGAAATTCCTGATGGAAATCCAATAACACTCTCCTCGACCTGAGAGTCAAACCCAGGACCTCATGTTCAGCAGTAGCGCTTCAGTCCACTAGTCAAATACCTGTCGAGAATGGAAATGGGTCAAGGTGCTATGTTTATGCGTAGATATCAAATATAAAAAAATGAGTCCACCTGCGAGCAAGAATGGATCAATGGGTTATGGTTTTCCGTAGGTAATGCGAGGACGTTGGATTCGTCAAGTACGAGTATATTGCACTCATGTTTTCCTAAAGTAAATCTTGGCCTGTTTAATTTTGTAAGTGATGACTAGGCTAGGCAGTAACTACCCAAGGATTTTAGCCTCCGTATGAATAGTTATGAAAACACTTATAATGTAAAAAAAACAGGTTCTCTTCTTTTCTTGTGGTTTGTGACTAACCTGGTGTCAGAGTTTTATAGCCACCCATGGGCCTCTGACTTCGCTTCACATGCCGTTGAGAAATATCTCTCAAGCCTGCCGGATTCCTCACGATGTTTTCCTTCACCGTTTTTGAAGCAAGTGATAATTTGCAATACGCACATGAATCCGAAAAGTCAGAGGTGCGTGCCTTGGGTTCGAACTCGAGACCTATGACTTGGCAGTCCGACTGTCACACCACTAGGCTATCAAAGCTGATAAAACAGGTTTATATGTCATAGAAACACGCAAATAAAAAGATTCAAGTATTTATTTCTCCCATAACACTATCATTGACATCGATAAGTAAGTTAATAGTATTAGCACGCCTTGTTAAAGATTTTATCCAGTTAAGAACGACTGCGATGAAATGAGATCTAAACAAGTTTAAGCAAAATGATAATAAGTAAGAGAGGCTTTAAACTTTAAAAAGTGAGGCGATAAAGCATAAGTAGTTATCCCTTTAATGTATCAGATAAGGCGACGATATCCGATATTTTATGATTTTATATTGAAGACGTAAACGATGTTAATTAAATGGAAACTAACTAACTACTCTAACGCGGATAAAAAACTGCGAATCACGTAAAATCTAGCAAGCGTATTTTTTTGAAACCTTCACTATTTTAACAATAATTTTAGTATTGATCTTTTAGTAGTTATACGTGTTTTAGTCTAATTTCGGACAGCGCTCCTTGATGGCCGAGTCCTATTACTGGCTGATAGTAGTTGCGTGAGCTCAGTACAGAACAAGCAAGCTAACCACTCAAGGTCACTGTCATATATCTGCGTCTTAACTATTTTCCGGTGACAATGCCAACCTCATCAAAGGACACAAATATCATTTGTATTCATTACTATAATCTTCATCTTCTTTCTGTTTCAGTTACCTGTTCACAACAAGGCTATCTCCAAACCGAGCGAAGTACTTCTTTCCGTGTTTCGACAACCCGAAGTTTGAAGCTGTGTTCAAGTTCAAAGTGTACATCCGGAAAGATCTGAAGGATCATCTACAGTACACTAATACCAGTCTTGTCATCGCTGAAGAACAGAGGAGAGATAGGTAAAATACAAAAAATTACTTAAGAAAATAAAATATCGATAATAAAACGAAATATCTTATAAGTATTTCAGACTATTTTTGCACAAAATCTGGGAACATTTACGCCAAGTATTTTCTATTCAAATAAAATACCCGACAAGTATATCATACATAATTTAGCCACCTTACGCTTAGGTACTCGACATTGCGATTCTTCACAATCTGTTATACAGGCACTAAAGTCAGTAGACTCTCTAGGATTCAAAAAACCTTCACAAATATAGCCTGTCCAACAGGCTATATTTGTGTCTTATGGACCAGAAAAAGGTCTGTATTGCCATACAAAATAATAACTTCCGGCTTTGGGGGCCACCCTTGACCTTAAGCCCAGATGGTGCTTCACCGCTGCACTATTTATTGGGTCAACATACATACATACCTTACCTAATGAAGGGACATGTTTGTACCTGGCAACATGTGTGGCATCAAAGAGTGATGACTCCACAATCACAGTAGGTATCAATATTTGATCTTAACATACCGATGTCGATGTTTGGAAGGTATTTATTGATTTGGGTAAATAGAAAGGTATTGTATACTTAGAAGTACTTAACACTGTTATCGATTAGAAGAAGATGATGGTGATGTGATCGTAAGATTTAAGCACAAGGTATAGCTTGTCCACTCTGACGACGTTTTGTTTGCAGCTTGTCGACTGTTTTGACGTTCAAAAGTGCCTTACAAGGGCCTATTTGAAATAAATGATTTCACTTTGACTTTGACTCTGAATAGGGATGATGACTAAAAATTTTTTTTATTCCGTCTTTGAGATTATAAAAAAATATTGGACACGTATTTTTTCTTTTTTAACGTAATCTAAAGATTACGGCGATACATTGAGGTAAAATGTGCCATGACGTCACGAGTATGTAGGTTTTATACGTACTAGTGACGTATCGACCCCCACTCCCCAACTTAAAATGCGTTTTATCTAAGTATTTTTTTATTAATATGATAAAGCAAAAAATACGTGTCTAATATTTTTTTATTATCTGACTGGCGGACTAATTAGAATTTCATTTTTTTTACCCAGGCATCATCCCTATGGACGCGCCACACTACTGCATTACTAAGGATTCGTAATTTACATTTTTACGAAATACATAGATGCGATAAAGGCGAAAACTAAATAGATGCGATAAATGCAAAATTCACAAATTAGCGCGAAAGTTGTGTTTTCCATAATTTGCCACGAAATTTTGAAGAAAAACTTTTTTGGACAGCTTCTCCTAAATACCAGTATTCAATGAGATACCACAGGATGTACTCTTAGATGGATACACCCATTTCCATAGGCAGCTACTACTGCTAACTCATGTCGACGTCATACAGATCTTAGTAGCACCAAAATGTAGCTATCCTAGATTTGCAAATGCAGCTATATAAAGCCGCCACAGCCCAGTCAACAGTGAAGACGCTGTAAGATATTTTAGTATCGACAATATTTTCATAAATGACAGAAATGATAACTTTTTTTTCAATAGATATTCTTTTAATGATTATGCAAATAAATTCATACATGATTTTGTATTTTGAGTTTATATTTATGCGAAATATACGAGACAGAAACGGAATATACGCATTACCCATAGAAATCCGCATTACGGATTCCGTAAATGCGGTAGTGGGGCGTCATTTCAGAGTGGACAGACTGTAGCAGGTGTCGTAATATGACAGGGTCAAATTAAACTAGCTAGCTAAACTCCGCAGACGTGATGGATATCGATATCTAAACATGATAAAACAAAAAATAAATTATTTTCATGATTTTTTTGGGGTTATCAACCGCAGGTAGTAGTATAAGCCACTTAAAATATCAGTTCAAAAAAGCATTTTTTTAACTGATATTTTAAAAGATCAGTTAAAAAAGTTTAAACATCCCTGTTGCAGTCGACTTTTCTTGTTTTCCGTAATCAAATTTCTTCTTGAAATACGAAAAGAAAACACTTGGGTTATTAAAGCATACAAAAGACGTAGATATATTTAGTAACCTATTCCGCATAACTATTCCTAAAGAGTCATACACCTCTGAACGAGGCATCCTCAGGATGACAAGCGACTTGTCGCGAGCCCGAACACGGCGTGTTGCCACGCCGAGCGTCTCTGCGTCCGGCGTTCGGCGAGGCAACACGCCCTGTTCGGGTTCGTGACAAGTACGGACGTCTATTGTATTTTATAATGGATATCCGCAAAGTCACGCCTGAATCAATTGACTACCTGGGTTATTGCAATTGCCTCCCACATAAATATATGTTTTTAGTTAAAGAATAGTTATCCAGTTTTGCAAAAGATTATCATGATTTCTCTTCACTTCCAACCTGGGTGGTGGCTAATCGGAAATAGAAAATATTTTCAACTTTCCACTTTTTGCCGGGTGATTGAGCTTTAAACCTATAAAGACAGTTCTTACTGCAAGCGATCTTAGGTTCTTATAAAGTTTTGTAATCGGGATCAATTTTAACGCTTTCAAGGATACCTACTAAACGCATAGACATCATAACAATAAAACTTGAATAAAATTATGTCATCGTTCAGTATGCGATTAAAGATCCGTGCCACTTTGAATGGCTATGCTGCCAGTAAAACATAGGTACATAATTATGTAGGAAAAATATCATTTTATAATGAGACCAAATTAGGTCTTACTTTGAACCTTATTTAAGTCTTATTTTTGGTGATAAAAACTTATCATGGATTACAAAAATATTCCATAATAGTTCCTTATTGTAAAGGTGTGAAATAATTCCAAAATATTTAAAACAATTTTTTTATTGCCATTATTGGGAAGACTAAAAAAATACGGACACCGGAAAAATAAGTTACGTATTTGAACAAGTAATCTACAGTCAATATTAAATCATAACCTGCTCACAGTAACACCGTGGGTGCTGAGACGTTTTACCCTATAAGGCGATCGCTCCAACTCTAGTCACTGAGAATTGTGTCAATTATTGTGGTCGAGACGTGCGTCGTGACCGGTAACGTATGTTGCGCACACGTTTGATTGAGAAAATCTATTTTGACGTACCTGTCTATGAGTAGGTTCATAAGTTAATCGATACCAATGTGCTCTTAGTACCTTTAAATCCATTAAAAATTGGGTTTGTCCATATTTTTTTTATAAACGTTGCCCCACACTTAGAATTTCTTCCTGCATCGTGGGTGCGTTTACAAACATAGAACCTCACATACACTAACACCCAGACCCGGAACAACTACTTGCAGATCATACAAATATTTGGTATTATGTTATTATTTGGTATTTGGTATTTTGGTTTGGCTATTTGGTTACAAATAAGGTTGCCTGGAAGAGATCGCAGTAAGCGATAAGGCCACCAATTGTATATTTTGTAGTGTATTTTTCTTTATGTAATTATAATCTGGTGTACAATAAAGTATATATAAATAAATATAAATAAATATTTGTTCCGTGTGGGGATCGAACCCGCGACACGTTGCAGTCGATCGCTCAGCCACTGCGCCAACCGTGTCGTCAAACGTCAAGTTAACGTAGAAGGAGTTCAATTGTTCTTAACTTTAAGCCTTTTTTTAACCACCTTGTCTTCATTATGAATCGCAAATAACTGAATATTCTTGAGTATTTACAAGCTTTATTTTATTATACACTAGCTTCTGCCCGAGACTTCGTCCTCGTGAAATTTCTTGTTCCTTCGCATCGCCCGCCTGGGCTGTAACTCCGTTTTCACTTGCCGTTCTTTCTAACTGTTTAACTTTTTGGTCGGCTCCTAAGTGTCATAGTGTGATGATAATCAATCTTGATAGTGAAACTATTTAGATGGATAAGGATTAATATCATGATACGAATATCATCATCTTTCGATTCTACCCGTGTTTTGATTGACTAATTTAACCACAAAACGGTTATTGTGACTTAACTATAATAGACATATAGTCTCGCGGACTTTTTTATGGGTAATGATGAGTACTACAAACATGTTGTAAGTTATTTTATGTATCATCAATAGTTTTCGCAGCGCACGCCAAATAATGACTTTTATGCGCAAATTGATATCTCGGGTTCTACATTACTGCAGTACATTATTGCAATTTTCGCAGGGACATCTATTTAAAAAAAAAAATATGGCATGTTACTCGCTGATAATGAAGCTTTTGTATAGGTGAAATAATTTTCAAATCGGTTAAGAGGGTTTATCCTAAAAGTTGGCAACAGCGCAGATAACTGTCAAATAATTACCTGTTTTAATTCTTATAGCAATATTATTGAATAGAAATAAGAAATGTGGCTAACTAGCGAACTAGAATATTAATAATGAATTGCAATTATAACATTGAATTTGATGTTGTAGCCATTTTAGGTGTACAAAACGCATTTGGAAAGTTTCCAAATAGTTTTTTTACATCTAAAACTAAACATTCGGTGTTACGATATTAATTATTGCATTTCATAATTAATATTCTAGTTCGCTAGTTAGCCACATTTTTTATTTCCACACAGTAATATTGCTAAATTAATCAAAACAGTGAAATATTTGACATCTACATATTTGCGACGTTGCCCACCTTCAGAATAAACGCTCTTAAGTATTTTTTGAGATTTACCATTACAAACAAACAAAAAAATCTAATTTTTCTCTTTATTACGTAGTTTAGATATCTCAACAATAATCTGGGCAAGCATTTTCCTAATCTTTCTTAGCTGTATGATTGGGTTTCAAAAATATGGATGACTATGACTAGCTTTTACACGCGGCTTCGCTTTCTTGAGTAATCTTTGAAATGTCAAAATATTGTAGATGTTCTCCTTACAAAAGTGTAAGGAGAACATCTACAATATTTTGACATTTCTATTAGTTTTCTAGATAGGATAAAGATCCTATCTAGAAAACTAATAAGTACCTACTAGGGTAGCAGCACCCACATAGACATCAACTAATTCTTCAACTAGGATACCAGACAGTCTTTAGACGATAATAGAGCAATTTATTATCCAATCGCGTATACCCACGTTAAAAACCGATCACGCACGCGAGGCTCCCATTGTTTCAAAGTAATCAGTATCCTTTTTGTTTGAATAAATAAATATATTATACTTTTTATTACCGAGCAGTTTTAATTTGGTTGTATAACTACTAAGTTGGATTACAATAATATCTTAGTCAAAGTATGTAAACTATTAGTTATGTCTTAGTTTAGAAAATATGTCTCTACAAAACATTACACAATTATGGCTCGTGCAGACTAGCGCGACTTGTCGTGTGACGCAACACCGGTAATTGTTCTACTGTGAAATTTTCTTAGGAATTGTTTTGTTAGAGTCGCGTCGCGCTGTCGCTTAATAATAATTGAGGAAGTCTTTTGCAACGGTCAATGAGTTTTTTGTAGTGGCACAGAGCTAAAAAATATAATATTAGTCTTGTATTCAATTCATGAATACCATGACATTTTTAAAACTAGTGATTGTGTGTAGGCTTCAGCCTAGCTTAAGGTACCATTCCGTACCCGACCGCAGGCAGCGACGTGTCGCGGCGTCATGTCGCTGCAGTCATGATTCTGAACCCGACCCCAGGCGGCAGCAACCCGAATTACAATCGGTAGATATGTAGAAGATAGAAAAGCGTGTTATCGCTCCAGCGTTGGTGGCACTACTGGTCTGCGTACGGGCTGCACGTGTCCTGGCACTCGCCCGTAACTGCCAACGTCGTGTCGCTAGCTACGGAAGGTATTTCATAGAAATTTATAGAAACCAGTCGTGTCGCGGCGACACATCGCCTGCATTTGCCTCCTGCGGTCGGGTACGGAATGGTAGCTTTAGGCACCGGTCTTCTACAATATTTTTCTTTAAGCCTGCTATTTTGCTTAATGACTGGAAAATATTGTTTTTTGTTATTATTTTATAAGGCTAATTGTGGTGAGAAAAATATATATATACAGCAAAATGAATTACTCTATAAGTAGTTCCAATTCTATGAAATAGAATCCTAAACTTTAGTTTTCCAATAACGTATGCTTTACGATGATGTTGACTTTAGGTAAGTATATCTTTAGTCACTGCTTACGACACCTACGGAGGATAAGGTGGCCGACTCCAGTCAGGGAATAACATGTGCATCCTAAGTTGACCTATATACTCATTATTCTCTTTAAATTACATCACCGCACTGTTCATACTTAGAGAACTAAAATATCTATGTTTTCATTGCTGTTTCTTTTGACTCGTAGGTAAATACAGGAAAGCCTAAATCTAGCAGTAGACTTCTTTTGGCTGATATTATGATGGTAATTTGGCCAAGTAACAATACGAATTACGTATATAGAGATTGTGGTTCGAACTACCGATGGATAAGAGACACATCTGCACAAAATGCTCCACGCGTTCGACATATTTGTTTTTAATTTTAAAACTACTTAGGTAATAATGCTTTTTTCTTTTCTTTTCAGCGCTCAAAGGGATTACATAATAGTAGAATACATGCCCTCACCACAAGTCGGCCTCCACCAAGTTGGGTTCCACTACTCGAAATTCGCGAGCAGCCGTGCGCAAGCCCAACATACAAACGACACGCTCATCCTATGGGCGCCTATCGACGAGTTACATGATTATAAATTCATTCATAACTATGGAATAACGATTATTAATCTAATACATGAATATTCAAAGGATAACCGACCGTTAGTACAAGGTCCGATCAACTTGATAGCAGTGCCGGCTATAATCAGTGGTTATGAAATTGGAAGTTGGAATCTACTCACTAATGGGTAAGTGATTCAGAGGTTAAGAATCCTCAATACTGCTAATTTTGTAGACTATGTTCTAACTACTTATAACATTGCCTTAGATATTAGAACCGATCTTATGGAAAAACGAGGTTTCCGGAAAATTCTGCACATCTCATTTGAATCGTGTAGAGGTTTTTACGTCAAGTTCACTGTATAATTTACCGATCACATTATGTTTGTAATATATTTGACTCTTGAATGGAGCCGATTGGATACATGAGATTTATGAAATTCGATATTGAAATCTTTGTACGACAACCACCGAAGCTACAACCACGAGGTTGTCGCTCTGAAATACCTAAACGACGCAGATAACTCTAACAATGTTATTAGTACAATCCAGGATACTGACCACCAGCTCGCCGTCCGATAAGGACCAGGCCCGTGTCGACGGCGCGTTGTGTTCCACGCGCGCCTCAAAGAGATGTCAGCACCAACCGACGGGGTCGAAAGACCAATGCCTGCTGGGGTTGCGGGTTTGTCCGAAAGGGATAACGCGGCCCCGGCACACAGGCAACGGAAGGAACACGGGTGGGTTTTAGTCAGTAAAAGTCTGACACACCCTCTCGCTCTGCCCAGAGCGGGAGAAGTCATTTGATGATTTCCCATCCAAAAAAAAAAAAAAAAAAAAGGATACTGACCACGAGATTGTCGCAATATTTACAAAACAGACCGACATTACTAGACAAACATATCATTCGGAAAAATCGTTTGACGTCGACGTTTCAAAGAATATCTCACTTCCTGTACACATGACGGCATATCTAGCATTTTTCCAGTATAAACTGACCTCGCATATATAGGCTTTCCGTACAATCACAGGTCAGCATATACTGGAATATATAGCTCGATATATCGTCGTGCGAACAAGAAACAGTCGCAAAACTTGACCCATATTCTAAAGTTAGTATCTGAGTATATTCTCCAAGGTTAGCTGATGTATAAGAGCAGATTATATCAGCTGTTATAACAATAAACTGTCTGTTCTCTTCCTCTGTTATTGTAGCTTTAATATTTATGAGAATATTGGAATTCGCGTCATTGGTAATTTTGGATCGCTTTATAATTTTATATGTGGTTATGAAGGATTTCATATTTATATTAATTGATTTTCGGTTGGTAAGTAACACTACTAATAGAATATACGATATTATGTGAGAAAATATATTTCTATCTAGTTGCCAATTTAAATATAGGTGAGAGTTTTTTTTCAGTTGTTGTGAGTCATAGTTTTCATAACATATTAGAAGACGTGGTGACTCAGACAAAAATAGTTACAGCACTTTTAGCATGGTGTTTTGTTTTTCGAACTATAAAAAAATGATTTGCGAAATCGTTTGAAAGATAACATTAATATTTTACCTTATGACAGACGATTCATGATTGGATTTACTGTACAATCTTCTGGGTCAACTACAGCATACAAAAAACACTTTGAAATTTTAAAAGAATGCTGCTCTTGTCACTTTAGCTCTGCCAACTGCAAAAGTTCCAAATAATTATCGGTAGGTAGCATAATTATGTCTAAAAATTACAATTACCTTTCCCTATTTTCAATCAATCATTTTTAAACATTACAGAGCCTACCGAATAGTAAACATCGACCAATTCACAAGCATCAAGCAGATAGAATACATGACCTTTGAACTGGCACAGCAGCTCAGCAGGATATGGCTTGGCAACCCTGGGGAGATCTTGAGGACGAGGTGGAAGGAGGAGTGGTTCAAGGAAGGCATGGCTACTTACTTGGCTTATTACTTCTTGACCCAGGTGAGTAATGATGATGTAGATGATTAATCTGCGTTCGCAATATATTTGCCAAACATGTGAACAAACACGAGTTTTAGGAAAAACAACTGTAAAACCTACACATAAGGTTCGGTTTGCGCTACAACATCATATTTTTTTGTGACTATTTCAACAGTACTAATCAGTTTAAAACTAACTTTATTTACACTTGCATAAAGTTGATGTTTGTTTAAGTGGAAAGGAAACAAGGTTAAAAATTTATCTTAAATTCCAGGCTCAATTTTCTTCTTGCCTCATGGTCCATATTTGGTTCAGGGTGATTAATGTATCCCATACCTGAGTATGGACCGTATTGATACACTAATCACGCTGACAATAACCAGTAAGTAAGTCTGAACTTACTTACTGGTTATTGTCAGTCTGCATCATTCCACTGGTAGGCGTAGGCTTTTTTCCCTTGACTTCCAGTATATTTGAAGCCAGAGCTAATTTTGCACTTGCTTGTTGGTTTTGTCCAGCTCTTCTCGTCATCTTCTTTCTAAGTGGTCTACCGCGACGCTTTATGGCTGAGTCAGGGCTTCAGACAATCGGGTGTCACCACTGTGTGGATCGCCCGGAGGACACGGTGGAGCATACGGTGGAGGTCTGCCCGGCTTGGGCGGAGCACCGCCGTGTCCTCACGGAGGCGATCGGCGGCGGCGATCTCTCGCGTCCGGCCCTGGTTCAGGCCATGGTTCGGAGCGAGAGTGCATGGGAGGCCGTCACCTCCTTCTGCGAAGCAGTTATGCTCGCGAAGGAGGAGGCGGAGCGCGCGAGGGAGATGCAAGCTGCACGCCCTCGCGGCCCTAGTCGCCGCAGGAGACGCCCCGGGCGTCGGGAGTCAAGAGCCGACTTCCGGCCACCGTAGGCGCGGGCCTGCGGACGGTGAGCAATGGGCAGCTCGCCGTCCGATCAGGACCAGGCCCGTGTCGACGGCGCGTTGTGTTCCACGCGCGCCTCAAAGAGATGTCAGCACCAACCGACGGGGTCGAAAGACCAATGCCTGCTGGGGTTGCGGGTTTGTCTGAAAGGGATATCGCGGCCCCGGCACACAGGCAACGGAAGGAACACGGGTGGGTTTTAGTCAGTAAAAGTCTGACACACCCTCTCGCTCTGCCCAGAGCGGGAGAAGTCATTTGATGATTTCCCATCCAAAAAAAAAAAAAAAAAAAAAGGGCTTCAGACAATATTTATTTTACACTCAGAATTATCTTAAAAATAAGACGAGCACTGTTACCTTGAAATTGTATATTTCTATGAAAATATATGACCCAGAACTCTGTCCTTGGTAAATACAAAGTACTTATAGCTCGCAATAATAATAAGACGTACTTTTCATCTAAATAATACGATTATTTATCAACTATTTTCGTTACCCGATTAGCAAGCAAAAACAGGAAAGTTTACTTTATTTTTTTTATGATTCTCAAACATTGGTACAATATTTGTGGCTTTTAAAATTTACTCGCCAAACTTTCTAGTTTTATGGCGAGAAGCTCTTGTTAATCGGTATACACAAATAATGTAGTAAAATTAATTAAATATTTCGCTATCGAAAATAAACTCCTTAATTTTGACTTCTAGATACCTTTACTTACTTTACGGTTTTGTCTTAACAGATCTATTTTATTAAATACTTTTGGGACTAGATATTTTGAAGTTCTTTCCCCATAATAATTTGTTACCTTCGGTTCAACCAGTTTTTTCTATCTTACACTTCTTGTATTATATTTATTTTTAACAGGTACTTTTTACTCCTCACTAAAATAGTGTTCTAGGCTTGGATTGCGTGATTCTGAATATTTTAAAATAAAAATCATACCGCCACTGAATATACCTAAGCCCACCATAAAAGGTTCTGCTATCATTTGCCATCTAGAACCAATATGAATAACAATACCAGCAACATATATAGCAAAGGTCACACAAAGGAGGAATTAGCATTGAGAGATTTCCAAAAGTTGAGCTTAACCCATTTGTAGAATGATCCCATATTATTTTAGCCTCCACGACTGGTGATGCTTATGTCCGGGGAGTACCGGACAGTACTAATTCGACTTACATTTATGTACCAGTTGAAATTTTTATCAAAAAGATTCATAGGTAAATATCATAATTAGAGATCGGATATTCGGATGCATATTTACCTAAAGTTAATTTTTGGCTAAGAAATTATGGAAGTGGCTTTTTAATATATATTTTATCTTAATATAAATCCCGGAATTCAATAAAATCCGGGACCGCATAACTAATCGGATACGTGGTTTGGAAACAGCCCTCTTATGAAGGTTACTTATGCGGTGTTAACATAATAAAAACATATACCAACTGTAATTTTTCGCTATGTGCTATGCCAATTTGGCAACCTACTTTACAATATTAGCTAGCATTTTTATAGTAAAAAAGTACTAAATTTATCGATTCCGTAATCGCGAGATTTTTGCGATCGATACAAAAGTACATTCCATATTAGCCAACACCTGAACGTAAGTAAATATACAGTCGATTCTATAATCAGAAATCTAAATTTGTCGATCCCGAAATCCCGGGATCTTTTCGATACAAAAGTGCTTTCCATAATAGCAAACTCCTCAACTTTAGGTAAATATGCATCCGAATATCCGATCTCTGATCATAATCCATCGTCTATATTTTATCAACCTTTTCCTTAAGTAAATATCATAATCCGTTGTCTGTATTTATCAACATTTTCCATAGGTAAATATCATAATCCGTCGTCGTCTATATTTTATCAACATAATTATTCTATAGGTAAATAACATAATCCGTCATCTATATTTTATCAACATTTTGCATAGGTAAATATTATAATCCGTCGTCGTCCCTATTTTATCAACATTTTCCATAGGTAAATATCATAATCCGTCGTCTATATTTTATCAACATGTTCCATAGGTAAATATTATAATCCGTCGTCGTCTATATGTTATCAACATTTTCCATAGGTAAATATCATAATTCGTCGTCCCTATTTTATCAACATGTTCCATAGGTAAATATTATAATCCGTCGTCGTCTATATGTTATCAACATTTTCCATAGGTAAATATCATAATTCGTCGTCCCTATTTTATCAACATGTTCCATAGGTAAATATTATAATCCGTCGCCGTCTATATGTTATCAACATTTTCCATAGGTAAATATCATAATCCGTCGTCGTCTATGTATATGTTATCAACATTTTCCATAGGTAAATTTCATAATCCGTCGTCCCTATTTTATCAACATTTTCCATAGGTAAATATCATAATCCGTCGTCGTCTACATGTTATCAACATTTTCCACAGGTAAATATTATAGGGTGCTAATTAAGGCAGCTTCTTTAAAATGTCATTCTCGTCTTCAAATATATTTAGTTGTCTAATGAATTAATAGGTCAGTGACGAACTTTTAGCGTCTAATAAATGGTTTTCAAGCGACCATATATTGAAAATCAACCTACTGTTATCATGACGCAGCATGGTGATAATTCTTAAGCAACTAAATTTGTGATATGTCTACGCAGTGCCAGTTTCTAATAAGTGTATCAACTGCATCTATAAAATAATATCAACTTACTCTAATTTCTTATAGTCACCTTTATTTTTATAAGTTAACATAAGTAATTGATGAGTGAATCTACTATATTTGAACATAAAATTACCTTATTATTGTCATAAAATAATGGTCAATGAAAGCTCTAATTTCATGTATTCACCTATCTATTTATAATGTTATCATAAGTAATTGATGACTTGACTATTATACCTACCCAATTGAACATACAAAAAATATTGTCATCAAAAACAAATGCGACGTAATGCACCTTGCGCTAATTAGCCTGCCTGGCTGCGAGCAACTCGGAAGTAGCGCTCGCCGGCCGCTGCCGTGGCACCGCTCGCTTTGCTCGCTCGGCTCGCGCGCGGTTGACACAGTTCTAACCTAACCTAACCTAACCCATTTCATATTCCGTTATCTGTTCCATTTTAAATATATGATTTATTAATTTACTTGTTGAATAAAAAACTTTGATTGATTTTTCGAGGGTGGAATTTGATTTTATTAGCAGACAGATGTTTAATCTCTAAAATATATAAAGTAGCTCACTTACAACATTAGTCGCTGAGTTATCAAGTCAGAAGTAAATATATTTATCGGTAGCTCTGAGTCATATTAATTTACGTTCGTAAATTGACGCTGGTTTTTTGGTATTCTGTTGGAATAGTAAAGATGATGAATGAATATAATTGAAGCTGTTCTATTAACTCTTAGCTTACATATAAAAAAAGACGTTAGGTCGCAGGTGCTAAAGAAAATTTTTGTTGTTGCACTTATAATATGCCAAAAAAAATATCATAATCCGTCGTCCCTATTTTATCAAAATTTTCCATAGGTAAATATCATAATCCGTCGTCCCTATTTTATTAACATTTTCCATAGGTAAATGTCATAATCCGTCGTCGTCTATATTTTATCAACATATTCTATAGGTAAATATCATAATCCGTCGTCCCTATTTTATCAACATTTTCCATAGGTAAATGTCATAATCCGTCGTCCCTATTTTATCAACATTTTCCATAGGTAAATATCATAATCCGTCGTCCCTATTTTATCAACATTTTCCATAGGTGAATGTCATAATCCGTCGTCGTCTATATTTTATCAACATATTCTATAGGTAAATATCATAATCCGTCGTCCCTATTTTATCAACATTTTCCATAGGTAAATGTCATAATCCGTCGTCCCTATTTTATCAACATTTTCCATAGGTAAATATCATAATCCGTCGTCCCTCTTTTATCAACATTTTCCATAGGTAAATATCATAATCCGTCGTCCCTATTTTATCAACATTTTCCATAGGTAAATATCATAATCCTTCGTCCCTATTTATCAACATTTTCCATAGTTAAATGTCATAATCCGTCGTCCCTATTTTATCAACATTTTCCATAGGTAAATGTCATAATCCGTCGTCCCTATTTTATCAACATTTTCCATAGGTAAATATCATAATCCGTCGTCTATATTTTATCAACATTTTCCATAGGTAAATATCATAATCCGTCGTCCTCTATATTTTATCAACATATTCTATAGGTAAATAACATAATCCGTCGTCCCTATTTTATCAACATTTTCCATAGGTAAAGATCATAATCCGTCGTCTATATTTTCCAGTACAATTACGGCTTTCAAACTCCGAACAGACGTCTTCTAGCCGGTTATGGTATCCGTATGAAGCACAAGGCGATGGCGGTAGACTGGCATCGAACTACCCCTGCATTGGAAACCTTCAAATCTTCGCTGGCCATAGAGATACCGGCAAGATATAAGGAACTGGTGACCATGAAGACTGGAGCCATTCTATGGATGTTGGAGAACTGGGTGGATTCTGAAAAGTTTCATCAGTCGTTGGTGCATTATATTAAGTCCAGGTGAGTTATCTCCACTAGTCTAATGCTTTGTTCGGAGAGAGACAGTCGCGGTCAGTTTCACAATAATAAAATTGTACCATCTGGATTTATGGCAGACTAGCTGCTGCCCGCGGCTTCACCCGCTTGGCACTTCTATTTCTAAAATAAAAGTAGCCTAAGTTAGTCCTTATAACATCAGCTAGCATTAGTCCAGCTGTTTCGGAGATTAGCTGGAACAAACAGACAGACATACAAAAAAAAACATTTTTTTTTTGTTATTAGTACCGATTTTGACGTTACAAACAATCACTTCTATTTCATTTATTTGTATGTATAGATGACTGTATAGATAGGAGGATTACGGATAAACTTTCCGGCGCCTCCTCTGCCTCTGTCTGAACAACGTTGTAGCCTGCTTTGGTTTGAGAGTACGGGAATTAGGGACACTGCATTACTAAACACACGCCTGAGTTAGGATAAGGAAATTCTGTTGTCAGTGACGCGAAATATAAAAAGCCACTTGCAAATTGCCACAATAATCTAAATATCTCCTAAACCACACAAGTTAGCTACATAAAGTGTACAAAAATCTTGAAAATCGTTTTATTGATGTTTTTTATACACTTTTAAATACACTTGAATGTTGCTTTTTACTTCAAGAAGCTATCTTGTGTGGTTTCGGAAATATTTCATGATAAGTTAGTGGCTTTTATTGCTCGTCAGTGTATCTCACTAGATCCTCCTGATCCTGATCTCTGTCCGGTCGTGTCGGATCACCATTGGACTATGAGAGGGAAAAGAGAGTGCATCTGTCTGCGCACACACACCTGCGCTATAATATTATCTCCCGCGCCGCAAGCTGGTCTCCGCTGAGATTTGGCGCTATGGCCGTAATTTGATCTGGAGGATTTTTTTTTTATATCTCTCTAGGTACAGTCAGCATCAAAACTTGATGACCACATTTAGATTTTCAAAATCGCTGTATAGTGCAGTGCTAATAGTGAATACGGTGTACAGTGATTTTGAAAATCTAAATGTGGTCATCAACTTTTGATGCTGACTGTACAAAGCGAACTGCACAGTTTTCTGATGTGCGATTGCAGCCTCTTTCGATTTGGCGCCACTTTCATGAAAATGATGTGCAAAAAAAATATATATAGGCACTAAACACCTCATAGAGGAGCCAACCTTGTTAGATACCTGGATAGTTATAGCAAATTATTTCATCGATCGTCTATTTGAAAAAAAACAGCTCATTACATAACTCATTTCTTTTAAAGTTCCATGTACTAGAGGCCGAGCCTATTGCTATCAACCGGTCACAAATCTAAACTCGGGGCTGCGACTGAGAAATTTCTACTAGAAAAAACAGCCAATTGCGGGTCAGAGCACGCACAATGAAGGGTTCCGTAGTTGGGATGAATTCATCCCAAGAACAAACTTAACATTGTAGCTGAAAAACATTTTCTCCCTTAAGGAATGTATGGGAGATCATGTTTTTAAACTGCAAATTTAAGTTAGTTAATTATTACTCGTTAACCTGTACAGCCTACTTAGCTCTGATAGTTTTCCTTTTAACTTCGTTATATATACTACTGCTCTGATTTTTTTCACAAATCGAAGTTCAACCATGTAGCTGGCAGGGGGGGGGACACTTAACTTTAACAAAAATTAGCACTTTAAAGCTTAACATTTCGCAAACGGATCACTGAATTGAATTTTTTTTTTCATACACCCTCAATATTTTTGAAATTACAGGAGAGGTAAATACATATCCCTGCAAGACTTCACGACGACACTAGATCAGGACACGATCGCGTGTCTCCACCAGTTCTTCAACGGTACCACTGCATCTAGGATCCTTGGCTCCTGGTTCAGAAGGCGAGGGTATCCCGTGATCAACGTCCAGGTGTTGAGAGATCGGGTGCCTAATGCTGTTCAGTTAAAGCAGGTTCGTAAAAAAAGAGGAAAACGGTATTTTAGAAACAATAGACAACTCGCTTTCAATTTTTTTTCGTAAAAAAATATTATTGGGACGTTAAAAACCATAGATAGATATTTCTATCTCCAGTATTCCAAAACTGGTGATGTACGAACTTCGACGCGCAACCTGTTACCATGGATTCAGTTCGTGATTCTGAACCCCCTTGCGTTGAAATACGAAACGATAACGATCCTAGCCGAGGTGGGCCGAGCAGTAATCCTATATAAGTGGGGTTGTCAGGCGATGTGGCTCCCCGCCCGACCGCGTCACCCTCCTCGCAGGTTGCCCCCACCCCACCTACTTCTGACCCTAAGAAGGTCTCTCCGCCACCACCCATGTTCATTCAGGACAAGGGAAAGTGGACGGAAATATCAAAATGGTGTTGCGATCAAAGGATTGCATACACCAGCGCCCGAAATACCCAACAGGGTATAAAAGTCCAAACCCCTACCTCCCACGACTATAGGGAATTAGTTAAACTCCTGAGAGAGCGACGTGTGTCATTCCACACGTACACTCTCTCAGAGGAGCGTCAAATCCGAGTGGTGATCAAACGGATCCCCAAAGAAATCGCCCCCTCAGACATCTTAGCCGACCTTCAGTCGCAAAACGTCCCGGTTGACGAAGTCCACCGTATGCACCGCGCAAAACGCGGGGAAGATACGACATGATTCTCGTCGTATGCTCTCCTGTCGAGGGGCATCACCCCATTTTTCAGTTGAAGTCCCTGTGTTCACTCACGGGCTTCCAAATAGAGAAGCCATGGAAAAATGGCGCTATAGGGCAATGTCACAATTGCCAATTATACGGTCACTCGCAGAGGAACTGTCACGCAAAACCCAGGTGCGTCAAGTGCCTGGGCGAGCATGGCACTTCCGACTGCACCCGTCCCAAGGACCGTAGTCTATGCCCTGACCCACCTAGTTGCGTACTATGCGGGCAAGTAGGTCACCCGGCTAACTACCGCGGCTGCCCGAAAGCCCCCAAGTCCTCTTCTCCCAAACTGGCCAAGCGTTTCGACGCCCGCCAGCAGAGGGAAGCTCCCTCCACCTACACTCTCCCCTCATCCCAAATGCCACAGAGACTGAGCCCCCAGAGGCCCAGTCCGTGGAATTACCTCCAACACCAGCAGGCTTTCCCAGCCCTGGGTCACTTCCAACCCCCACCCCCTCCCCCACCCACCACCACCCCCCGCCAAACGGACCCCCGTACTCGCGGCCCCGCGCCCCTTATGGGCACCCCCTTGCCCCTTATGGGCACCCCCGTGCCCCTTATGGGCCCCCCCGCGCCCCTTATGGGAGCCCCCGCGTCCCTTACTCGCGCCCCCGCGCCCCCAGTCAGGTCCGCACCTGCTCCCGTAGCACCGCGTTCCCAACCCAAACCCACAAACACTCCCGTGGCCCTCCCCAACACGCCCTACAACATGATCCAATCCGGAATCATGATGTTCCTGTCCCCTCGCGCTTACCAAATGGGTCGCGAACTCATTGCCGCCCAAAATGCCCTCGACATAGTTAGGATCCAGGCTATATACAATGCGTACCCCGACATTACGCAAGCCCTGATATCGTCCGCCTCTCAAGGAACCTCCAATGTCTAACACCGTCATAGCTAGGTTCAAACCCCGATCCCTCACGTTAGGCTTTTTCAATGCCGATGGCATCAAAAATCAACGCGATGAGATCGCGGTTTTCCTCCGCGCCCATCAAATTGATATCCTTCTCATTCAGGAAACCTTCCTTAAACCCTGTAATCGTGACCCCGGCATTGCCAACTATCGTGTAGTTCGCAATGACAGGGTTCACTGTCACAGGGGAGGTACTTTAATATATTATAAAAAGGATCTGTACTGCATCCCTATGGACCCTCCTCCTCTTTCACGACTAGAAGTCTCAGTCTGCCGCCTAGGCATGACAGGCCATCAGCCGATCATATTAGTATCAGCCTACGCAACTCCCTCTAGAGTTGCGGAGGACTTTCAACCCTTCGCTAACGATCTCACATCCCTACTAGCCTTGAGCGACTCCGTTATCATAGCGGGCGACCTCAACGCCAAACATCCCTCCTGGAATAGTTCCAGATCCTCCATAAGAGGGCGACACTTGTTCGACCTCTCAAACTCCCTTAATATCGACATCATCGCTCCGATGAATTATACCCACTATCCCCATACAGTAGGCCATATCCCTGACGTACTAGACTTGGCGATCCTTAAGAACGTCAATCTAAGACTAGACTCAATAGAGACGGTGGACGAGCTTCACTCTGATCACCGTCCTGTAATACTAAAACTCGACCCCCGCATAGGTCTCCCCGACCCCAATCGCCCCCCGACCACCAAAAGGGTAACGGACTGGAGGAAAGTAAGCACCCAGCTGAAATCCAACACGTCCCCCCAATTGGACTCCATCCCCGACCAATTCCACTCTATCGCAGCAACAACGGCCGCGATCGACTCACTCACTGATCACGTACAATCCGTCGTGAGCGACTGCTCAAAGGAAGTCCCAGTGGGGGAAGACCCCCGCTGGAAACTACCTGACGATGTGCGTGACCTATTGACTGAGAAGAACGCAGCCATTCGTGCATACAGTAACTTTCCCTGCGCCGCAAACAAAGCCCATATGCGCTATTTACAGAGATCTGTAAAGACACGCATACAGGAGCTGCGTGACACGGGCTGGGACAAGATGCTGAGCGAACTAGAGCCAACCCACCTAGCCTTCTGGGAACTTCAGAGGAAACTCAAGTCCCAGCAAGTCGCGTCCACACCACCCCTAATCCGCCCCGACAAGACCATAGCCTTCGACGACATCGACAAGGCTGAATGCCTAGCCGATAGTCTAGAGGCACAATGCTCACCCAGCACTCTACCAGTAGACCAAGCTCACCTCTTAGAGGTCGACGCTGAAGTCGAACGTAGAACCTCCCTCCCTCCCGTTGAAGACCCTGAAAGTCCTCTGCCCCCCGTCACACCAGACGAAGTGCACGACATCATCAAGGGTCTGAAAATCCGTAAAGCCCCCGGCTCAGATGGAATCACTAATAGGGTGATTCAGCTATTCCCTGCCCACCTAATAATGCTACTGACTACCATCTTCAATGGTGCCTTAAGCAACAATTTCTTTCCACAAATGTGGAAAGAAGCCACCGTCATCGGTATCCCGAAGCCCGGCAAACCCAAAACCGAGCCTTCGAGTTACCGCCCCATCAGTTTGCTCAAAGTCCTCGGCAAGGTCTACGAGAGGCTTATTTATAAGCGTCTCAGAGACTACGCTGAGACAAAGGGCCTCATCCCCAACGAACAGTTTGGGTTCCGCACCCAGCACTCTAGCGTGCATCAGGCCCACCGGATAATCGAACACATAAGCGCTGGCTTCCAGCGCGGTTTGTATACCGGTGCAGTATTCTTCGATGTAGCGAAAGCGTTCGACAAAGTCTGGCACAACGGCTTAATATATAAGCTGTACCAACTCGGCGTGCCAGATCGTCTCGTGCTCATCTTACGAGACTTTTTGTCGAACCGCACATTCCGCTATCGCATCGAAGGCGCAATATCCTCTCCCCGTCCCATCCGCGCAGGCGTCCCTCAGGGCTCTGTGCTTGCCCCCCTCATATTCACTCTATTCACCAGCGACATCCCGAAGAGTAAAAAGGCGCAGTTGGCTCTGTTCGCAGACGATACGGCCATTTACTACAAGGGCGCTGGGCCCGATTCGATAGCTCGCATTCTCCAAACCGCAGTCGATAAACTCGGCGCTTGGTTTAGGAAATGGAGGATCGAAGTAAATCCCGACAAAAGTCAAGCGGTTTTATTTTCAAAAACGCACGTAAGATTTAGACCCCCCTTGCCCCGACCCATCACCATGCTCGGCAAGCCGATCCCTTGGGAGAAGCGAGCCAAGTATCTAGGTGTGGTCCTCGACGAAAAACTCACTTTCGCAGACCATATAAAGCAGGCCCGCGCGCGGGCCGCTTTCGCTCTCGGAAGACTCCATTCCATGCTAAATGCACGTAGCAAATTGTCACTTAGGTGCAAATTGCGAATCTACACCACATGCATTCGCCCCATCATGACCTATGCGGGCGTCGTTTTTGCCCAAGCTAAGCCCCGACAAATTCACAGACTGCAGGTGATGCAGAACAGATTCCTTCGTATGGCCACGGGAGCCCCTTGGTTCTGTAGGAACGAAACCCTCCATCTCGATTTTAAACTCCCCACGATCCACCAGTTTCTCAAACGCAATTCCAAGCGTTTCTTTGATTCCGCCGCCACCCACCGCAACCCTCTGGTTGTCGAGGCCGCTAGTTATGTCCCAAGTAAAATCAGTAAGATCCGCCGCCCGAGGCTAATCCTTTCCGACCCAGACGACCCCATAACCCTCCTCCAGGAGAGCAATAGGGAAACCAGTACAGTGAGAAAACACACACACCGACACACTTTCCGACCTCGCCGCAGAGGTCCGCGATCGCGACCCTCCCGAGTAAATGATACTCCCCCCCGACCCTTGCTCGAAGATGCGCCAGCCCGCGTCGATGCTGAGCCTGTAGCTTTAAATTCCCCGATTAATAATAATGAAATACTCTTGATCCAGCCTGTCCCTCTTGCTGTCCTCCCCCCAGCGAACGCCCTAAGCCGAGGTTCGTACCCCACAGGGGGTGCCCTTAGCGAGCGTTCGCCTAGTTTTAATTAGCATAGTTTTGCCCCTGGCTGGAGGCTTTAAGTGTAGAAGCTTAAGGCAACCACAGGATTGACCGGTTAAGTAGTCATGACCTCAGAGGTCAGCTACGAGATGCCCTATATAAAAAAAAAAAAAAAAAAGCGATGTGGCTCACACTGCTCTCGACGCTTGACTTGGGGACACGTCGTGTCCAGGTTCGCAACAAGTCAATCGTCATCCTGAGGATGCCTTGATGAGTGGTGAAACATGTGTCGATTTCTTACAGGGTTCTTTATGACTCTTTACGAACAGTTAAGCGGATTAGGTTACAAAATATACGTGGTCATTTTTTTTGTCTTTTTTTTTACTAGCTATGCCCCGCGGTTTTACCCCCATCAGTCTTGATCAGAAAAAAATATTTTATGTCCTAATCCTGGTCCTGGTCTACTAATGTGCCAAATTTCATCCAAATCCGTTCAACAATTTTAGCGTGAAAGCCAAACAAACAAACAAACTCACTTTCGCATTTATACTATAAGTAAGAATTAGAATTAGGATAGTTAGGATGTCACACCATTTTTTTGCTTAAATATATTTTCCAATTATTCCCTCATTCTGTTCCAGAGACAGTTCAGCTTCACCCGCAATAACCGCTTGGACACCGACTACCTGATCCCCATATCGTACATGGTTGAGAAGAACCAGAACTGTTACAACTGCTACCAGCCACGGTTCACCATCGGGGAACAGACGTATACCTTCAGGGAGAATCTGAATGGTGGATGGATTATACTCAATAGGAAGGGTTCAGGTAAGTGGACAAACACTCAATAGGAAGGGTTCAGGTAAGTGGACAAACGCTCAATAGAAAGGGTTCAGGTAAGTGGACAAACGCCCAATAGGAAGGGTTCAGGTAAGTGGACAAACACTCAATAGGAAGGGTTCAGGTAAGTGGACAAACACTCAATAGAAAAGGTTCAGGTAAGTGTACAAACACTCAATAGGAAGGGTTAAAGTATGTGGACAAACACTCAATAGAAAGGGTTCGGTATGTGGACAAACACTCAGTAGAAAAGGTTCAGGTTTGTGGACAAACACTCAATAGAAAGGGTTCAGGTAAGTGCACAAAAGCTCAATAGAAAAGGTTCAGGTAAGTGGACAAACACTGCATGAATAAAATCAAAGTTAGTCGCATTTATTTTAATTAGGCTGAGAATCAGCAGTTTTTGAACGTCAATATTACATAAGACAGGCAGTAAAATAAGAAGCAATTGTCTATTTACCCAAAAATTAGTTGAGTAATCGAAAATAAAAAACAAAAAAGTTGTGCATTCAAATAAGACGTTCTTGTTATTTATTAAAATACCAACATACGCTGATATTTAATACAGATATTTTGGATTGGAGTTCAAGGTCAAACAACCAAGTTCTGAGAAATATGTTCAAGATTAACAATTATATTTTTCCCGGTACCACAAATTATATAGATTTGGCAATTTTATTGTTTAAGACAAACCTACTTTTAACATTTGTTCCTTGTTAGAAGAATTTGATTCTATACAATAGTATGCAAAGTAATTAACATTACAAAAAAAAAAAACACCAAACATTAAATTAAATTAGCCGGACTACCAGACGTACTGGAGAGTACACACGGCTACACATCAAGCTATACATTTCCAGTATAAGCTGACTTCGCATTGTACGGAAATCCTATATAATGCGAGATCAGCTTATACTGGAAATTTATGGCTTGATGTGTAGCCGTGTGCCGCACTTGGTCGATATTCCATCCAGTCGTACTCAGCGCTTCTCCTCCACATTTATTCTACGCACAGCCAAAGTGTGGAACTCCGCCAGCGTCTGTATTCACTTCTACATATAACCCGTCTTCCTTCAAAGCAAGAGTGAACAGGTATATTCTGGGCACGCTCGTTCCATCATAGACATCCATCGGTTTCCATCAGGTGAGATCGAGGCCAAGAACAGGCCCTGGCCGCATTATTAATGCGACCATATAATGGCAAAAATGGCAAAAAATTAATGTGGTAATGATGATGATGACGCCTTCTAGCCGACTTCGACTATAGGTACAGAAGCACAGGATTGTGGCCATTGTGGCTCAGAGCTTCGATGAGTTGCTCTTTTAAGAGCTCGTAACAAGTTCAAAAAAAAATATTTCCCCTGCCCTGTGAGAAACAAATGCAGAGACAGAACAGTTGATTTGTTGTAAAAATATATCGAATAATATGAGTCCAATTGAGAAGGAATCTAATGTATTAGAGTGACTACTGAGTAATCGGTGCTTACAATAACTAGATCAAGATTCCTGACGTAACGTAACGTAAAGGCGGATCCACACCTGCGCACACGCACGAACTGTGCGTTTCGCGTGCATCTTAGGAACATACATAGTATGGACACCTTCACTTCACGGTTCCTACACGTCAGCTTCAATTGTGCAGGTGAGGATTCTTCCACCCCAACCGTTCGCAACATGCGCGCGCGGGGGAACAATGTGACGCGACCAAAGTCATTCGAGGCGCCTAGATTGTACGGTTCGTGCGCGTGCGCTGCCTTATAAACTAATCAAATGAATGAGACGAAAAACAAAATTCTTATGAAAAAAACACTAAACTTTACGAAGTAAAGAAAATATTGCTTTGGTTCACGTAACTAAATCAATAAAAATATCTCAACTCTTTTAGACTTCAAACAAAACTGTCCATAAAATACCACTAAATGCGAACCATTAATTGAGCCGCAGTGGCCAGTACTAATAATAAAACGGCTAAACTTGACAAGTCCTTGGCTTAGCAATGAGTCTATTTCTGTCATACCCCACGCTCGTAAAACTGTGCTGATTTATTCACGATACAAATGCATTTTGTAGACGATGTAATGCATACACTTTGTGACGTTATGTAGTCTGGCGGAGTTAATGTCGTTGAAGATTGAATATCAAACCGATATTTTGACGTAGGTACTTTTAAAAATAGTTTAGTGCTAAGCTATCGTTTAAATATTTAAATATTCTCTGTACTCTTTCATGTTTTCTCGAATTACGCCTCACTATGATATGACGACAAAAACCAAATTATAAATAAGAATTTAAGCGATATAATTGTATATTTTGTAGTGTATAATTTTTTCTATTTTGTAATGTATAATCTGGTGTACAATGAAGTATATAAATAAAAATAAAATATCGTTTTGTTCCGATACTTATTTAGAAATATTTTTAATTTTCAGGATACTATCGAGTCAACTACGATACAGTTACTTGGAGACTTATAGCAAAGACTTTGAAGGAGAACATGACAACAATTGATGAACTAAACAGAGCTCAAGTAAGTCCCAAGAGATCACATAAATTATTCAATAAACACTTTTTAGGATCAGATGAAAATGCTATAGGTAGCTATGGTAAAGAAAGTAAAATAAAGATGTTGTCTGAAAGAAATCGCCTTGCAAGTGCAATAACACAGCCCATTGTACACTATTTTATATACCTACAACTATTTTGTACGTTCCTTTTGATATCTCATAACTCTAGGGTATTAATAAGACCATGTCAAAGAATCAACGTTACTAGCACTTATATATACATATATTTTTTTACGTTTTTTTTTCTTCGTTTTTCATACAAAATAATTCGAGAAAGTCATTTATTTAAAACACCCTTACGTCAAATATAATATATACAAATATAAAAAAATAATAAAAACAAAACTGTTTTTATGCATAAAAAACACGACGTCGCATTTTATTATCTTTAAATAGGTATGATTGGTTTGAATGAAAATGATTTACTCGTACTTATCAATGAACTTATCGAGGTCTAGTGTTATGATATCATCGAAACTATGTGTTTTTGGGACACCTGTCGGTCGATTTTGTAAAAATATGAACGTGAAGCTTAGGTGAAGTGAGCGTGAAGTGAGCTGTCACTGCCACAGAATCGACCGGCAGGATGCTAGGGATTAACACTATTGACAGCTCACTTCACGCTCACTTCACCTAAGTTTCACGGTGATATTTTTACAGAATCGGACGGCTGTTCTAGGACTTTTTGTGTTATTTTGACTTATAAAATATAACCTTAGAGTTATGGGACATAAAAATGAACATGTTGTATTTGTCCTAATGTGTAATAAAGTTAAAAAAATGAGTAAATACTTAGTTGTGTGATAATTGTATACAATTTTTTTTTTTTTAAACCCTGTCTCATCCGAAAGGGGCTCATATTATTATGTACTGCATTAACATTACCTAAAAGTAATAAAAAATATAATTATTATTGAAAATAAAAAAGTTATTGCTATTTAAAAATCACGTTTTTTGTGATTAAATTACCCCAAATTAATTAAAAATGAGCAAATTTTCAACAGGGGTCACTTGTAGACACCCGCTAAAAAACAGCCGCCCGGTAAAATTCACCATTGAAAAAAATTAGACGATTTCTCTTTTTTGGTTTTTCTGAAATTTACCACATAAACAGACTCTCAGTAAACCTAGCAACACCCTCACGGATCGGACATGTTTTTTTTTACATATTTTACAAGCATTTTAATGCTAATAATAAAAATTGGTTGCCTGTAAAGTCGGTATACGGGCGAAAGTTTTACGTGACAACGACTTTGAGTGGTAAAATCATTTTAATGTGAATATTCATTCGTATAGTAGGAACAAATGAAGGGACGCGTGCCTTTCACTTTTTATGTCTGTCTCTCTCGCTCTTAGGCGGGCTAACCATGCCCGAGTGGAAGGGACGCGTGCCTCTCACTCGCTCTCATTGTGAGCGCATAACGTGAGCGGAGCGTAACGCAGTTTCTTGAAGTGTCACCCGGCAAACCAATTTATAAGACGTTGTCACGTCAAAAAGTAGCTAGTAAGAGTAGTTTGTATGAACAAGGTCAAGGTCTTCATTCACAGAAAGATTTTTATTATCTTGGCAAAATCTAGAATCTGCAATTCGACATTAGTTTTTTAATACCTTGACGGTGTTGGTGTTGACCTTGACGTAATGTTAATTATACACTTTGATATATTCCAGATCGTAAACGATGTATTCGCTCTGTACGTGGCGCGTGACCTAGACATCCAGCTTGCTATGGATATACTAGACTATCTAGATAAAGAACGCAGTCCTATAGTATGGGAGTCGGCCATGTCTGGATATGAAATGCTGCTCACTGAAGAAGCTAATTGTAATATGACCAGACATCTGTATTGGGAATGGGAGGTAAGACATATTTTAAATATGTATGAACGCCATTATAATCATGAAATAAAAGATGATGAAGAAGTGGATACTTAGAAGACGGCTGATAAAGATGTAAGAAAAAAAGAACTGCGTTGATAACAAATACTTTGGAACAAGACCAGGGGTATGAATGAATTAAGGTGTACGAGAGATATTGAGTGGGATCTACAGTGGGACTATACTTTTCAAATGCTTTAGTAAATTCAGTAATATGACATTAACTTATACAATGTCGCCCATGGGCATGTGCCCGCCCGTATTTTTCTGAATATTCATGACAAATTATCGAAAATTAACTTTAAAAGGGGTCTATCTTTATTTTTTTTCAATATCCTGCGTTGATTTTATGGACTTACACTTATGTTTTTTTAAAATAAATACAGTTTTTTTTTAGAAAAAAATGTCTAACTCCCTTTTTTTTCATAGTCGACAAATTTTATATTTCAATCCGATAAAATAAATCATAAGCTTTTAGAAATAATAAACAGAATTCAAATCGAGCCAATAACTTAGGAGATATGGCAAACGCTACTAAAAATATAAAAAATTGAATAACATGAAAAATATAAAAAATAAAATAAAAAATTATCGAAACTTAACTTTAAAAGGGGGCCTTTTAAAGTTAAGTTTCGATAATTTTTTATGAATATTCAGAAAAATATGGGCGGGCACATGCCTATGGGCGACATTGTATAGGAAAAATATATCAATCAATCTGCCTAGCCCTTTCTTCAAATATGTTGGGGTCCGCTTTCAGTCTAACCGGATGCAGCTGAATACCAGTATTTTACATGGAGCGACTACCTATCTGACCTCCACAGCCCAGTTATTAGATAATACGATACCCTTTGGTAAGACTTGTTGTCAGACTTTTGGGCTTGTAACGACTGTCAAAGATCCACGAATGACAGCCGGGACCAATGGCTTAACGTGCTTTTCGAAGCACGGAGGAGTCTCAGTATAATTATAAAGATGGTCACCCATTCACGGACCAACCCCGGCAAGCTTAGCTTCTTCTTCCTTTCGTGTGGTGACTAACCTGGTGTCAGAGTTTTAAAGCCACCTATGGGCCTCTGACTTGGCTTCACATGTCGTCGAGAAATATCTCTCAGGTATGCCGGTTTCCTCATAACGTTTTCGTTCACCGTTTTTGAAGCGTAATATCTTCATAATTATACAATACACACATGAATCCGAGAAGTCAGAGGTGCGTGGCTTGGGTTCGAACTCGAGACCTATGACTTGGGAGGCCGACGGTCACACCACAAGGCTATAACTAGGCTAGGCTCATAAGCGTAGCTTAACCTGATAGATCGACCCGTGTGGCTGTTATTACTTAGCCACGAGCTGCTACAGCGAGTATACAAATAGGTTAAATGCATACATTATAAAACAAACATGCATCATATCATAATTCTCTAACCCATACCCCTATTTATTTGGAGACCACATAGCATCTCTTCTCTCTCCATACTTCTTTATCTCATCTCAGAAGTCATCTTTTTTCTATTCATATCTTTCACACAGTCCATTCCTCATTTCTTTGGTCTTCCCCTACTCTTATACCTATCCACATTTAAACTCAAAACTTTTTTCACGACATTCTCCTTATTCCAAAACAAATCATATCAGAATTGGTATTAAACAAAATATCTTCAACAATTCCAGAGCTTTATGATCAAGAAGATATCCCCGATCTACTCGCAGCTGACGAAGAGTAAGGACAACCAGCATCTAACGCGACTGTTTAGAAGTAATATAGTGGAGCTGGCGTGTGAGCTTCACCACGAGGCGGCGCAGGCGCATGTGAGGAGAATGTATCTGGAGGATCGGAGGGGGAAGCATACGTGAGTTACATTCGTAAATTGTTTGCCTAGGGAGTAAACAGCTATTTTAAAGGCGAGAGTGTTTCTTTGAATCCAGAGCGGAGCGAATGATTCTAGAATAGAATCCCGAGCATAGCAAGGGGTTCTTAAGTAGAATCCTGAGTGCAGCGAGCGATTTGGCTCACGCGCGGTTGTGTCCATACAACCTGTTACTTGTTCATACAATGTTCGTGATTAATCTCTTTGGTCATTGGAACTTTTACTAACAATATCCACATGCAAATTCAAATCACTTTTAGTACCTACCTAGGGATTAAAGAGCTATTTTAGTCCCTGTTTACGAAGAATAAACTAGCTCTTTTTGAATAGATATGATAAAAAAAACTATTTTTTCATTCCTTTTTTATCCTACTGTCAAACTTCTTTACAAAAGTCTCCCATATTTCTCTGTTATTTATTTTCCCGTCCATCAAGAATAAAAAGACATCAAGCCAGTGCTTTTTAGGCCTTTTTAAAAACACTTACAATTTTGGATAGGGTCAAGTTTGACCTCTACTTTAACTTACTTAAGGGGGATCTGCTAAGACAGCCCGCGAAATTCAAATTTTCTTACGTTTTTTTAAATTAGCAGGTCAGTGTCAGGTTGTATCTTGATGAAAAAGTCAATCATGTCATGAAATAGTCATTCAATAGGATTATTAAGAACTTAGAGAGCCATGTTGACGATTTCTAAGATTATAATTCTATAAATAAACATTTGTTACGGTCGCGAATCATATTTAGATCAACATACGACCTGATACTGACCTGCAAATTGCGAAAAACGTAAGAAAATTTGAATTTCGCGCGCTACACTGACGCTTCGCCTTTAACTTGCTGCGGTTGATGCTGTTCACTTTTGTTTTGATATCTATACCTACTCATGAGTATTGTAGATTCCAAGTTTATAACTATCGGAAGCAAGGACGCTACTGTATATCATTGCGCCGGGATTTCTCGAAGGGGTAAGCACAGGCTGAAATCACATTTCACCAATAGGGATGATGCCTGGGTAAAAAAAAAGAAATTCTAATTAGTCCGTCAGTCAGATAATAAAAACATATTAGACACGTAGTTTTTGCTTTATCATATTAATAACAAAATACTTAGATAATACGCATTTTAAGTTGGAGAGTGGGGGTCGCTACGTCACAAGTAAGTATAAAATCTACATACTCGTGACGTCATGGCACATTTTAACTCAATGTATCGCCGTAATCTTTATATTATGTAAAAAAAAACTTATGTAAAACAGAATCCAAATCGAGGCAATACCGTCGGAGATATGGCAAACGCTAATCAAAGAATAAAAAATTTAATAATATGAAAAATATTAAAGATAGAAAGATAACTTTCCCTTTTAATAGAAGTGTATATAATTCGTAATTAATTAATGAATTATTTATAATTATTATATATAATTTTCGAAAAAAAAATCATGAATATTCAGAAAAATACTGGCCCATGGGCGACATTGTATAGCATCTACAATAACTCTTAATGAATCTCTTTTTGCATAATATACTCAAATGTTATCTCGTTCGTTGCCAGCCTGTTCCCCGACTGTCGCATGTCGTACTTCTTCGTGTTGGCCAACGAGACCTTCAGCAACACGTACTTGCGCAAACTGAACCCCATCGAACAGGACGACAAGTGGATCGCCGACCAAAAAATGTAAGTGTCAAGTTTTTTTGCAGTAAGGGCCTTATTTTACTTCCTATCTACAACGATGTAATAACTTCTTATAATATGGAAATATTAGTAATCACTTTCCGTCAAATAACACTCAAAAACAATAAAATATAACGAAATAATACGCCGAGCGACTATGATGTTTTGACGTGTGACAAATGTCAGTTTCAATAAAAAAAATTACGTTGCCTGTCGATGCCCACAGCCTATATTAGCCCTTAATTAATAGTAAAAATAGAGATCTAAGCCGCGTGGGACTTTATCGGAATCACACTTTAGAATCCACGTTACTTCCTCAGATACACTTTACAGGTAGTTATTGATTTGACAAAGTTGACTAACAAAGTTACATTGTTCCTTAACCAAGTGTTCATAAACGTAATCTGTCAAGATTTCGAACCAATAGCACAGCACTATCGTAAAATAAACTCTGATTCAGAATACCTTAGAAGCCGGGCATTAAAGAATAAGAGTTCTCGCGCACTAGACGGCCACGACTCCGGCCAGTTGTGGCCGCCTAGTGCTATTGTATGGTGTGCGGCTAGTTGGCCGTTGCGACCAGGTGCGCGATTCGTATCGATTTCTATAGGTAACCTGGTCACTGCGATCACTGGTCGTGGCCGTCTAGTGCGCGAGATCATTAAAATACTTCTCAAAATTACTATCGACTCTATTACGTCTGTATCTCGATTTCAGTCTAGCAATAAATATTTCTTTTCCACAATGATCTGCAGATGGTTGTGGAGCAGCGGGAAGTGTAAATGTAATGTAATTTTCGCGAAAACACTAGGGATATTGCGAAAACACGGATAATTATAAAACGGTGAAAACATTTCTGCGAGCAACTTGGAAATAGCGCTCGCCGGCTACTGCCGTGCCATCGCTCGCTTCGCTTGCTCGGCTCGCGCACCGTTGGTCACAGTTCTAACCTAACCTATTTCCACTAAATTGCTCGCAGAAATATTTCCATCATTTTCTAATTATCCATGTTTTCGCAATATCCCTAGGGTTTTCTCAAAAATTACATTACATTTACACTTCCCGCTGCTTCACAACCATCTGCAGATCATTGTGGAAAAGAAATATTTATTGCTAGACTGAAATCGAGATACAGACGTAATAGAGTCGATAATAATTTTGAGAAGTATTTTCCTCCATCATCTATCCTACGACATACATGTAACGTTACTACTGTTTAAATTATAAACACTTTACCTTAACTCTATTGCAGACGCGCGAAAAACAAATTTTTTGGAGAGATTCCAATAGGAGAACCGAGACCAATGCCTATTGTGATGTCTACGACTGAAAAGGTAACATTAATATAGATCTACTATTTTAATCGATTTTTATGATTTGATGGATTTATATTGAACTGGTCATTATTAAATAATGTTGACGGTTGGAGAGGGACAGGAAGACTTAATAAAATATGATGTATGGTATGTGTGAGGAATGATGAAAGAAAAGAAAAAACCGGTCAAGTGCGTGTCGGACTACGCACAATGAAGGGTGCTGTAGTTGGGATGAATCTATCCCAAACTTAACTTTATAGTTGAAAAACATGCTCTCCCATACGGAATGTATGGGAGAACATGTTGTTGTTAAACATTCGTAAAATTATCACAAAAATTGTATAAAAAACCAAGATGGCGTTGTTAGTTCCGATTTCGGTCACGCGCCAAAAGTACCTTGTATCTATGGGCGTGTCCAGGTTACTTGCTGCGTTCGCGTGTTTTGCATGACACAACTACAAGACAGGGCGCGCAGCGCTGTTTTTTCAAAAAAGTATGCATAATATTTACGTATATTGTAAGTGTGAAGTAAGTGTTGACGTGACTATAACATATTTTTTATCGACAACAGTAGGTACCTACGCATACAAAATCCAGGGGGGGGAGGCCCTAGTCGCCGCAGGAGACGCCCCGGGCGTCGGGAGTCGAGAGCCGACTTCCGGCCACCGTAGGCGCGGGCTTGCGGACGGTGAGCAATGGGCAGCTCGCCGTCCGATAAGGACCAGGCCCGTGTCGACGGCGCGTTGTGTTCCACGCGCGCCTCAAAGAGATGTCAGCACCAACCGACGGGGTCGAAAGACCAATGCCTGCTGGGGTTGCGGGTTTGTCCGAAAAGGATAACGCGGCCCCGGCACACAGGCAACGGAAGGAACACGGGTGGGTTTTAGTCAGTAAAAGTCTGACACACCCTCTCGCTCTGCCCAGAGCGGGATAAGTCATTTGATGATTTCCCATCCTCAAAAAAAGAAAAAAAAAAAAAAAAAAAAAAATAGGGGGGGGCAGCTGCTGGGGTTGCGGGTTTCTCCGAAAGTGATATCGCGGCCCCGGCACACAGGCAACGGAAGGAACACGGGTGGGTTTTAGTCAGTAAAAGTCTGACACACCCTCCCGCTCCGCCCAGAGCGGGAGAAGTCATTTGATGATTTCAAACCCTCAAAAAAAAAAAAGTGAGGGCAGCTCCCTTGCCCCCCCTGGGTACGCCCATGGTTGGACCTTTTGATTATTTATATGTGTAGGTAGAGTGTCGCGCTACAAAAGAACTAAAACAAACATGCCAACACTGTCATGCCAAACAGTGACAGCTGTCTTAAACTCGCGCCACGTCTTTTTCTGTCATTATGCTTTTTTCTAGTGCGTGCATTTAGCGGCCAATAGTTGGACGCATTTTTTTTCGACAAGTTCACAGCTTTGACTGTAATATCTAGACATATTTAAATCTTTGCTTGTGACAGGTATCATTTGTTTCTATTTTTACAGACAACTGAAGGTGTCACCGAAAAGTTGCGCAAGGATGGAGCATCGTCTGTAGAATATTCAATTATGATTATATTTATTGCAATTATTATCAACATTTTCACGAGCTAAATCATTGAAATCTTAATAGAAATAAATATAATAAAAGTAAACACTTAGGTCTACCAGTTTTTAAATGAAATAACATTAATTTGTGTTTAATTTAGTTTTTATTAGTTATTTATTTAAGATTGTTAAATACTTTTTAAATATTTTTTATATTTTTTTATAATGTTTTCCAAGACTGCTCCCGCCTTAAAATACTGGTTTTGGATTTCTGAACTTTCAAAATGATTTCTACAAAATAATTTTAATGTGCCTGGTACTTTCTCAATGTATTAATTTGAATCTCGACAAGAATATTGTAGTCGAAAACTAAATAAGTACTTAACTTAAAATTCAATGTGATCCAACATTTTTTATTTGTCTTTTATAAAAATGCTAACCTAATATAATAATATTTATTATTTAATAATATAATAAATAGCTTTGATCAAACATGAAAAAATAAGGTGAAGTCTATTTTTAAAGTCACATTCCTTCATCTATTGTATGATCTGCGATCATTTTATACATACTGTAAGTAGGTACAAACAAAAACATGAAACACGCAGAAAAAATATTTTTTGTAAAATTAAATCAATTTTGAATATTAAAAATTTACCAGTTTAGTAATTCTAGTCATAATGTATTAAAAAAAACGAAAAAAAGCATTTTAAGTCTCAACCAATTTATTTAGGCTTTTATATAATTATGCAATTTGTAAATATTATTATTACAATATTGTAATAAAATTTTAATGTGCCTTAGCCTTAAAATCATAAATTATTCTAATAAAATAAGAACATTTAAATAACTTGATTAATATAAATAATATTAATTATATGTTTTGTATCTTTAAATAACATGTTTTATTTTTGTTGTTTTCTGCCACTAACGAATACTTACATGATTCTAAGTCATTGAAGAATTCTACCATAATTTTATACTATACGAAACACGAGGAATAATACGAAAATTAAAACATGAACTTAATTTTATTAATAAAAAAACTTGATATTGTATTGATTAAAATATTGTCTTTGAAAATTTACAAAATCCTTCGGATGAAGTAATGGCGCAACAAACTACCCAGAATGACACGAAGCCTTTTCCCAGCTATGTTGACGTTGGCTTCCAGTCTAACCGGATGCAGCTAAATATCCAGTATTCAAAAAACATTAACGATCTCATTTTCTTTTACTTTTATTTTACACAGCCACCATTTATGACAGAATTCCATAACTCTCAGCACTAAAGTGCATTTTCGGCTATCCATCTATATACATCGTGCTTGAAGTTCGCATCCCAGAGTAAATGTTGAGAAACTTGGTCGAGAGCTCGCTCAGCCGCTATTTGAGAGCCGCCTAAATTGTTGTTCATACTTTCTACCCAGACTGAGAACTGTGGAGAGAAATAAAACGTTTAGACGTGGTAATAGCTAATTGGCGCGGGCGTGGACTCACGTCCGTGACGGACGATCCGCGTGGGAATCTAATTCTGTAAAAATCAAAGTTGGGGCCGCGGATCGTCCGCGAAATAAGTTGATTAAAGTCACATCTGGAATTCGATAACCTAGTATTATTTTTCCTCCAAACGCATATAAGCTTAGTTGGATGGGTAAACAAAATCATTAGCAATATGCAGTCAACAAGGCTTAAGAAAATTAAATATTTATCTACACGAAAACCTAACAGTAAAATATCGATCATCATCATATGTAGGAAAAAATCCGTTAATTTACTTTTTTTTTTCAGCATCTACTATGTGTTAATGTGTCATGTTATTTTAGTTTTGATACTTACTTGGTGAGTTTGGTCTTCGTCAGCCATATTATCAGCAAGAATGAAAATCACCTCTTCAAGTTTCTGAGGACCACCGTACCTGAAATAAAAAAGCATATTTATTGTGAGGTAACTATAATATCAGCCCCTAAGTTCACCTTGGGTAGACCAACTACCGCCATGCTAGGTGCAAGTTTTTTATTTACTTTCCTAATGTGCGGAATGTAGAGAAGATGACGTTTTAATTAAAAAGTGTAAAGGTATTTTAGCCACCGTTGTATTACTGGAACGCAATTAGCTACCTTATTTTGTAGTAAGTGACCGAATCAGCTATTGCTGATTACGTTAGGTACTTAAATGGATACGGAAATACACGTACATTTTCCTTATTTGTGAAATTCTCATTCTCATGAAGTTAAACGCTAAGTTTGCATTCGCGTAACTGCTTCCTGCCACTGCAGCAAAGATCTTCAGTCGTTCCTCAACACCGTAGGGGCTGTCTGCTGCTATAGTTTGCTCGAGTAATCTATAAGAAATAACAGTTCCATTTTAATATTGGCAAATCACAAAAGTTGTTAAATCTGTCTCAAAAGTACGGTACGAAAGTCTACAAGGTGTCGTTCAATGCAATGAAACTAACGATGAAATTGATTTCGATTATGTGGTGTGCCTAAGATCGTTCCTAGCGGTACGCCAAACTCATTTCTTGGTGCACCTTACGCTATTGATCTCTGAAAATCAATAACTCACAGTGATGGGAACATAAAGCTGGTTACCGAGTCGGACATCCTACACAAACTTACAACTTGGTAGGTTACTTACCCATTTATAAAAGCTTCATCTTGCGAGCAAGCCAAGGACTCCAAAATGACGAGTCTCTCATAAAGGGTCGGTTCGATCTCCAGTCTTGTATTCAATGCTTCTATAATTTTTTCGTCACCTTCCCTTGCCATCGTACAGTACACAGCTGGTCTGATCTCATGAGGGATGTTGAGATTACTGGAACCAAAAGAAATCAATAAAATTAAAGTTTCTGAACCATTGATTGGTAAAAATGGTAGTCTAATGGTTTTCTTGCTAGCGTTTGATTCGGTATGGCCAGGTTAGTATAAACAAATTCCGAAGATTATCTAAAGAAACAGACACTTAAATGCCTATTTATTTTACAGCTTTTACTATTCTGTTGTTATTGTAGCTCTTTCTGCGAAATATTATTTTGTTTCGTGCACTTTTTAGTGTGTTATGCAAAAATTTGTAGGCACTGCTTTTTGAAATACGGGACTCACACTTCTTCATTGTTGCTAGGATTGTAGAACCACTTCTTGGCAGCGGCTATGCAAGGCTGGTAGTTGGCTCTGCAAGCGTGTTCCATCACTAAGCCTCGAGTCAACGTTTGCATCGCTGGCTCAAACGTAAATACACCAGGGTAGAATCCTATATTTTCTTCAAAAGATCGTATTGTTTTTTGAACCATTCTCTGCAGCAAGAAGAAATATTGTTATTTATACATCAAATTTATTCGATCTAATTATATATAATAGTAAATGTCACCGCCTTCTGTGTACTTCTGCAATACCAATGCAATTGCCAACACATAAGCAAAACTTCTTCTATTGCATGCCATTTTTGCCAGTACTCGCGACAGGACATAAAGAATTTCGCACTGCCTATAAGAAATCTGCTACTTACCAAATAAATATCTTGATCTAAATCTTCGTCGGCAATAACATAGGCTACCAAGCGTTTCCTCAAGAAGTCCATGTTTCTTACAAAGGCTTTCCATGGCGCATATTCGGTTTCATGTTCCATGGTTAGAACCAATCTGAATGCGATATCGTAATCTAATCTTATTGTCCTAGCTATGTTAAGAACATCGTCTACGAGCTGTGAACAAAATGTGATTATCATAATATTTTATTAATTTACGAACATTTACTTTGCTACGTTCATACTATAATTACCTATAAACAGTATTTTACAGTTAAGTAATACGGTCGAAAATCTAGAAAACTTTTACCCCACCCGTCTTATACTGCCTACCTGCATGAGCGTTCTTCTTACGATCGTTCTAGCAACGCGCAACTTGCAGATCACACCTTAGACCCCTCCTTAAATCGCATCCTCATAAAACTAGCTACTATTCTTATTCCTTCTTTGTCCATGCAGTAAGACTGTGGAACTCACTTCCGCCTAGCATTCGTGATAAAAAAAATTGTTTTTCTATTTAAATATCGAGAGCATTACCTTTCCTCTCAACTGTGAGTATTTATATATCTATAGTACATATATTAAGCTTGAAGTTTTTTCGATTTTTTTCGTTTTAAAATTATATTTACATCGTATATCTATATATTTTACTGTAAGTACATACATAATAAAATAAATAGAAACATTCAATCAAGTCATAAAAAACGCAGTTGACAAAATAAATAATATTATGACCCAGGTCTCGTATCTCAAACTGTGTAAAATTGGTTACTGCCAATTTTGTCATCTTGATGTCTAAGAAAGCTCCGTTCGGCAGCAAAGACTGCTTGTGTAATATGAAAGTACAAAGTGCTGCCTTGCATTTAAGTATCCTACATTTTTCGTATATAATTAGCCCTATGTCAGAGCACAAGGGATTTTTTGTTACTTACCGTAGCACGATTAAGTGGATGAATTTGTGCCCTCGTATTTGGTTCTTCAAGAGCTTTAATAATTCTATTCCAAAGATCAAGTCCGTAGTTGACGCGATAGTATCCTGATAATGGAAAGAGTTGTTAACAATCATCAAAATTAACTTCATCATTTGAAAATATTCGGGGAAAATTCTTCACTTGGCTTCTGTACATTCTTCTGACGAACTTAGTCAGTACGTAGCTTGTTTGAAGTTCCAAGTTCATGAAAAACGTACGATAAATGCATAAAAGAGAATTCAAGGATATTTTTTGTGCGCGCGCATTTCTTTGTATTTTTGCTTAAATTATTACGTCTCAGTAACATGAGTGATTAATCTCACTAAAATGCCCGCGTAAGCGCACTATTTAGAACCAGGCATTGTTCTTGTTACAAAAAGATCCGGAGCTATACATATATTAGGAACAATAATATTTTTCTTTTTCGCAACGGGGCAATGATTATATTACCTTGACCCTGAATATTGAAAAGGATCCAGTCTTCATCAAGAGGAATTGTCAACAAAATTAAACCAGACGTGTCTAACATCATCGTTTCAGGATATATTTTTTCGGCACCAAAGTTACGTTCCCTGCTGGTAGTGTAAGTGAGCGGCACTTGGTACCACACGTTGGGCATATTGGAGAAACTGAACCTCTCCTACAAAAGGTAAATAGCAAAACTTTTTTAAAAACAAAAACAGTTTCAGCTAAATCGATGGACGGCACATGGAGCATGACTACTGTAGAAAAGGAAGAAAGTAAAAACAAAATGAAAGGTTGTAGAAATATTTTACGCCGCGTAGCTAAACATTTTGAAAACAAATTACAAATACTATCTATAGAAAGATATACTAAAATAAAATAAAAAAATGGCTGTCATGGATTGCCGACAGAAAGGAAAAAAAAAACTATTTGGAAACTTTCCAAATGCCTTTTTTACACCTAAAACGGTTACAACATCAAATTCAGTGATATAATTGCGTCTCTAGTTAGCCATATTTCTTATTTCCATACAGTAATATTGCCAGCTATTTGCGACGTTGCCAACTTTTTGGATGAACGCACTTATGCGCAACGTTTGATTCTTTAGTTTTTTTATATTATAATATGAATACATTAAATTACAAAGAGCACAGCTAGTTATTCAAAATTATATCAATTTACCTGGATAATTATGACATTATTTCTGTTTAACTGTAGTACATTTAGTAATGGGTATCCATTAGTCTTAATCCACGGTTCCAAGAACGGTTGGAAATCACTAAGCATACCGTTATTGTTTGATAGCCATTCGCTATTAACAGCATCTATGAAATTTAACGAGTTTACTGATCTCGCTATCCATCTGGGAAAGAAGACACTGTTTAAGGAATTGGTCGGGATAAGCTGGACTGGCCACCATATTATTAATGCTTCTAGATTGATTTTGTTTCAAATATTGTGTGATTCGTCATTAAATTTATTTCAAAAGAGTTTCAAACATTGATAGAAATGTCTGGACTCGTAATCAAGGTTTACAACTCTTTGGTTATTCTTAAGCCGCCAGTATAATTTGGGCGAGCCAACGGCAAATAGACGCAAATTAAACGGCACATCACGCAAAAAGGCCCAGTATATGTTGGCCGAGCGACCGGCTCGCCCCAACGTGTACTTTAAACAGGGCTTTAATAACCATACGTAGTCAGGTCATAAATACTGTCATAGGTTCCGAATTTTGAATTGAATTGCAGACGCAAAAATCAATAAATTAGGTTCGAATTATGAATGTTTCACGATTTTAAAATCATAGGTTTTGTAGACTTTTCTTTCGTTTTAAACATGGAGTGGACACAAAAGAAGACAGAGTTGCTGTAATTGCGTTGTATCGTTGTGGATACACTGCAAGTCAAATTTTTAACCTACTTAAAAACTTGAAAATAACACAAAGGTTCGTTTATCGCGCTATTAAACGATACGAGGAAGATTCAAGAATAGAAGACAGAGAGAGGAGTGGTCGACCTCGTACGGTTCGCAATCCAGCGGTGATCAAAGCTATCAAGGCATGATTTCAAAGAAATGCCGTGCAAAAGCAAAAACTGTTGGCTCTTATTTATTTATTATTTATTTAATACTTCAAGCACACTTCATGGCATTAATTCCGCCTCTGTATATTTACAGAGGCGGAATTAATGCCATAGGCATTTTCTACCAGGCAATCTTTGGGTGATGCAGAAACAAACAGTGGAAAGTGCAATAGCGAAAATTGTGGAATAAATATTTATTGAATTATTAAGATATATACGTACATATATCTATCAAAAACTATAAATATAATATATACACCTAATTATATATAAATATAAGTACAAATAAATACACATAAATATACTAAAACAACTAACACAATCAATGAGAAAACATTAATATGCATTTATTAAAAAGCTGTTATTTTGACATTACAAACAGACACTTCAATTTAACTTTTTTGCATATATTGATTATTTGTATTGATAACGTGACGATTTATCGTAAAAAATAAAATGTAAATACGTACACGTTATTACGTTAACGTGGACAGTTTTAGGCGTCTTCACATATTTTCATACATATTACTACCCTGTGCTATCGTGATGCCGTGACGTGGACGTGGATGTCTACGATAGTAAACAATAATAAACGATACTAAAATAATACGATAATATATATTTTTTTATAAATTTTAAAGCGCACATTATTTGTCAATAAGCAAGACAATACTGGACAACTTACTAATATACGTATCATTTCGTTTCATAACAATGGGCATCCATGCGCAAAGCTCAACGCAGATGTCGCCAGCGGCGGGATGGCCGCTGTCAAAACATTTTCGCTTTGTTTACATCAATGATTTTTGTTATTTTTTGTGTTGAAACCGATCCACCATCGTTATTGCTAACATGTATTGTATACCTGGAAGCGTAAAGAATTGAAAGACGAACTAAACAAACGAGAAGCAAGGATTACTGGAAATAAATCAGATCTTATTGAGAAGTAGACTTCTATCTAGTAAAATATTTTTCATCAGTGCTAGGCTCTAGATTTGGATATTTTTTTTGTTTTAACGTGTTAATTCTTACTTGACTCATGGTAGGAAAATTTACGAAAATTGAGAGAACACTACTTTAATTATAAATGGTATTCTTTAATTTTTAGGTTAGGTTTCTTTTTCATCAGTGCTAGGCTCTAGATTTGGATCATTTTTTAGTTCCAACGTGTTAATTCTCACTTGAAAATTTAGGAAAATTTACAAAATTGAGAGAAAATTACTTTAATTATAAATGGTATCCTTTATTTTTTTAGGTTACCTATGACCGAAATTTTAATTTCGGCAATCAAAGCCCTCAGGCTTCTGAAAGACAAGCACTTAACGTTCCTGCTGTAAAACTTTATGAAGACGTTAATAGCTCCACCAGAACTCTACCACATTGTCGAAGTTTACCAATCAACATTGTCAAAGTTACTTTTAGTTGTACTCTTTTAGTTTCCCACTTTTTTTGAGTAGTATTTTAGCGACAGTTAGATAGTAATCAAACAATGTATTGAGAAGAAAGTAAGGAATGAATTCCTCATTTATTGATAGCCTAACTATATACAAAATTACTTAGGTACAAGTAGTGTACATTAGTTAAAAGACATTATTTATTAACAGCCAATCAGAACACAGTTAAAATATTCCTACAATAATCAGCGCGCGGTGCGCGCCCTCTGCCAAAAGTACAACTAACCACTAAACGCTTGAAGTTATAAATATAGGTGCCGGCACTCGCTCCTACGGCTCAGTGTAGCTGCGAGCGCGCTGCTATGCGAATGCGCGCTGCTACAGTATCTTTAGGAAATTAATGAACACCGGGGTTAGTAGTTTAGTACATCCTGGTACAGCACACTTAACACGTTCAACGCCACGGAATAAAATGATAAATTTCCATTCAGGCCATGTCGGACAATGTTGGGCGACACCAGTATGTTCCGTTCAGGCCGTGGGGGACAATGTTGCCCGACAGTCAGAGCTATGTTTAAAGGTCTCTTCTGAGCTGTCGGTCAACAATACAAGGCAATATTGTACGTATCATGACCCGCGCGGCCTCCTAGAATAGTGTAATCATATCAGCACTCAAAAAATATTTATTTGTTAAAAAGTTATGTTTGTTTTTCTGATAATAGTCTTGCATTAACTTACAATTTTTTTTGTGTAATGCATTATTGATTTATTTTTACGATTTTATGGAAAAAAATTGTGTACGATTTAAAGATGAAATAAAAGATCATGATAGTATTAATCAAACTCGGTTTTATTGTGTTAAACTTATGAAATTGGTACATTATAATCACAATGAAACTTAAAAAATAATTTGAGATCACTGATCAGATTGAAAGTGTTACATTTTTATCATTATTTACTACGTAAATTAATATAAATTAAACGGTATTTTAGTTTTAGAAATAACTAAAAGTAACAAAATAACAATCATATTAAAGAAATATTTTAAAAAGAACGATGTACTTTATTAAAGCAATCTAAACAAAGAAACGGTTTATTTGGGCAGTCGTCACAAAATGTGTTTACTTTTTTTACTTTATTTTTCGCTTGGTTTCTACCTAGTATCTTTACTTTTTCCCTGTAACATTCAGAGCACCCTCTTCTAATAGTACTACTTTTTCCTTCTTTCTTTACTAGTTTGTGCTTCCCTCTTTTTGATCTTTTTTCACGAATCTCATCCGTCTCAGTCATAGGATTCGAGCAAAACTCTTGTAATATTTCTTTCCTGAAGTCTACTACAGAAATGTGTTTATTTGTAACTTTTTTATATAGAATCATAGCATTTACTAACGTAGTATTAAGCAATAAATTAATAGCGAGTTTTTTATACCACTTTATTGTTTTTCGCAGTGGTGTAGAGTAAGCAGCTAATTGATCAGCCAAATCAACGGCTCCTTTGACTCTATTGTAGTCTACAACAATCTTTGGCTTTGATACCACATTTCCTCGTTTATTTACATGATGAAACCGTACCGAATGCTTCGTGGACAGAACGTACACATCGCGCTTGTCCTTCCATTTCATCATGGTTATTCCGTCGGTGCTTTCGGCTGCAGCAAACTGGCCTTTTTTGAGCTTAGCAGTAACAACATGTTTGGGAAGCTGTCTTCTATTTTTTCGAATGGTGCCTACTAAATGAGTTTCTTTGTCTAATAGTTGCCGTGCCAAATCTACACTTGTGTACCAATTATCGGTATACAAAGTGTGTCCTTTGTTGAGCAAATCTTGGCATAAAGACATGACTACGTTTGTAGGCGTTGTATTTGTATCGTCGTTTTTTCCTGCGTAAATGCTAATCTTATAAGTATACCCAGGAATCGTGCATAATTTGAACTCTTTGATTCCATACTTGTGTCTTTTTTGTTTATTATACTGCCTAAATATTATTCTGCCACGGAATGGAACCATGCTCTCGTCAATACAAATATCTTCACCAGGGGTATAGTTGTTTTTGAAGTTCTCATTTAAATTATCCACCAGTTGACGTACTCGATGTAGTCGGTCTTCTTTGTTTTCATCATCTTTATCAGAAAAATGTAGCATTTTCAAAAGTAATTCAAATCGGTTTCGGGACATCACTGTTCTCGGAAAGGGATGCCCGATAATTTTATCTTTAGACCAATAGTGTGCCAAATGTGTCTGGGTAATTTCACTAAACCCATGAATAGAATTAGGCCAAACATTTTTTTTATTTCTTCTATATTAGTCGGACTCCACTGATTAATACGTGCACCTCTTGTAGCTTCAGGCATATTGGTAATGTTATGAATAGCATATCGATTTGTGTTATGCACTATTTGTTGAAACACGTCATCAGTCACAAAGAGTGAATAAAAATCGACGGGCGATTTGTTATTCATAGATAATCTGACATGCAGCGGAGCACCAGAAACCTCGGTAAAAGGAATTATTTGGCGTTGATTACCTGTTGGTTCACTCCAAGAACTCGTGGTAGGTGTAACGCTTGAAGTTTCTTGCGTACTGACCCCATATCCTGAATTGCTGTCTTCACTATCCGATCTGATGATACGTACTCGTCGTGTATGCCTTGTAGGCGCTATTTGCTCTTCTTCTTCGTCTGAACTAATACGAAAACTACTGTTCAGCAGTGATATTTCAATGTTTTGAAGCTGTGTCAGATCTTCCTCCGTTATTTCAAAGGCATCATCAAAGTCACACATTTGTAATAAAAATATATAAATCTATTGGATGAAATCTCAAGCAGAAGCTAGTCTAGTTTTTTAGTAGTCGTAGCGTGTTTATGATTTGGCGGGAAAAAAAATGCGCAGTTAGCGTTCTCCCTAGCGTCCTGCGGGGCACTGAGAATTGCGCGCGCACAAAGATAGCTAGCGGCGCGCGGCGTTAGAGTGGGGGCGCGCGGACGGGATGCTCGGCGGGAGTGGGCGACACTGTGACCCGCGCGGCTTCAATGGAAGAAAGTTCAAATAATCATACGCAGCAGGCCATGGGGGACAATGTTGGGCGACATGAGTTATCTTCACATTTATAAAGATTTTCGCGGTTATGTCAATGTTTTGCAAGTTAAAAATGCATATTAATTAATATAATTAAATAAAACGAAAAGTCGTTTTTTTGTCAATTTCAAATTTTTGTGTGGCTTATAGAGAAAGTTAAGTGTCGCCCAGCATTGTCCGACATGGCGTTGAACGTGTTAAGCATATTACGGGAACATTTAAATTTACTGAATAGGTTACAAAATGTATGGAATTGACAGCTTTCAATGGCCATGTCGACGATACGCCACCTATCGTGATAAAATGGCAGTAAAGATCCTCATTAGGGAAAACTGGACTGGACTGCTATTATTACCGGCAAAAATTGTATCATAGAACACGTTGGAAATAATAACTTGTGTACGAAAAATTTCTAATAATAATAATTAAAAAGTAGCTTAAGGCCGCGCGCACTTTGGATCCGTTTTCGTACGAATTTCACTCCTGCGAACGCATACGAATATGCACAAACGATCCCGACCTTACAAGTACAAAGAGAGCGCATAGACTGGGTGCGAATTAGTCGTACGTATACGTACCTATAGTTCTGACGTCCGAAGACGATCCGAACTTGTTGGGATTTTTCGTGCGTTCAATGCGATATCACCGGAACACTACCTAAACGGAGAAAATCGTATTCAGTGTGCGCACTCAATTCGTACGACCACCGTCGTACGTTTACGTACGATACAAATTCGTGTACAAAGTGCGCGCGGCCTTAGTCATAATAATGGATTTAAGAAAACGAGAAATAAACAACTGTTTCGTTCTTATCCAATTTATTTAAGTTTTTGTATTAAATATTTTTGCAATATGTACATATTACGAACAATAGCATTACAAGGTTTTTAAAATAAAAACTAATTTTAATATGCCTTAAGTCTAATGCTAATAAGAATATTTAAATAATTTTAATCTTAATTCATTATTGTTTAGTTTTGTATAATTATATAATTTACGTTGTATATTTTTTTTTTTAAACCTAACACTAAATTTGAGGCAAGAGGACGCGTTTGCCTCAGATTTAGATATTTTTCCTAATTATTATCTTACAAACTATACGATAAAAATATGAGTGAAAATGCAGTAAAAAAAATATTACTACTCTACTCTTAGCAATTAAAATATTAAATACGAATCTTAATATATACTACCTCTTCCAAAAAAAAAAAAAAACTAACAAACTATTTATTATAAAATTTGATAAAAATGACCCAATTTAGGAAGGGAATGCATAGAAATATCATAACGTGTTTGCCTCCAGCAGGGATTTGACACGGTACATACCTACGTTCATGCTATTATTTATGAACCAAGATGTCAAACGAATGAGCTGAAACTCTACCTTAAGAATTGGTTCAAAAGATATTAATTGTTCCTTAGCGGGCCACTTCTGTCGAACGTAAAATAATTAGGGATATTTATATGTCATTCTGATTACAGAATTAAATATGATTAGATATTATAAACTCTATTCTAATCGATAACATTGCTTACTCTTAAATTAAGTCACTTTGTGCAATTCTGGTATAACTAAACATAAATTAAATAACTAAGAAAATAATTTGATTAACATTTGTCATACAATCTTATTACAAAACATGTAGCAAGATGTGATCTTTCATTAAAGCTTTTTCGAATACAAACTTTAATAATATAATAATACAATCGCATTGATTAATAATAAGATGTATTTTTTTTATCAATAAAGCAGTTGTATTCTGTTAGCCATTTAGGTTGAAATTCACCAATCAAATAGAACGCGATCAGCACAATAGGGTTGATGCCTGGGTAAAAAAAATGAAATTCTAATTAGTCCGTCAGTCAGATAATAAAAAAATATTAGACACGTATTTTTTGCTTTATCATATTAATAAAAAAATACTTAGATAAAACGCATTTTAAGTTGGGGAGTGGGGGTCGATACGTCACTAGTACGTATGAAATCTACATACTCGTGACGTTATGGCACATTTTACCTCAATGTATCGCCGTAATCTTTAGATTACGTAAAAAAAGAAAAAATACGTGTCCAATATTATTTTATAATCTCAAAGACGGACAAAAAAAAATTTTAGTCATCATCTCTAGTAAACGCGTTCGTTGCGTTCAAGAGCTGTTAGTGTCAAAATTACAAAACAATGATGACATTGACAGCTCTTGAACGCGGTTTAGATGTGCTGCTGGCGTTCAGTTTCATTGGTGAAATTTCCCCTTCAGAAACTACGAATAATATCAGTTATGATACTATTGAGTTTCTTTTTCGATCACCTCATCATTTAATTATTAAAATAAAATTTTATATTTTTACAATCATAATAAAAGTACCTATATATATATCATTAAAATATTTTGTAACTTAATTCTGATAAATTATCTTTTTAACTTATTATAGCTTGTATTGTAGAGTTTTTTATTTATTTATTTTTCTAACACCTAAATAATAATCATAGATTATCTATAATTTTAATAAATTTGATTACTTAATAATGTCTTTAGACTAAACTTAAAATTGAATAACTATATACTTGAATAAAAGTATACCTTCGAATATTAATTGACGAATTAATAATAATAATAATAACTATCTTACATTATTTTTTGATGATCAAGAATCTGTTTCTGGGCTTAAGACGCATGCCACACTTTTTCCAATTTATATTACCTGGCTGTCAATCCGCTCCTGCGTTTTGATAAACATAAACAAATTCAATTAAAATAACGAGTTTGTCTATGTTTTTCTTTCTTTATCAGAATCCAAACCACCCTTAACAAAATCAATAACAATATTTTCAAAAACAGATCCTTGATCTTCAAATTCCTTTACTTTTAATGATTTAACACCGCTACCATTATGGACACACAGAATGCCATAACTGACAATACCAAGGTTGGTGCATGGTTCTCGTCTATCCATTCATATACATAATCCCTGTCCCTCGCATCCCAGATTAGATTCTCAAATATTTGTTGAACAGCTCGGTCAGCAGCCATTTGGGAGTCATCTAAATTATTGTTCTGTCCCTCTGCCCAGATTTGGAACTGTGGAAAGATATACATTTACGTTTAGAAGAAGCTATAGCTCAACAACTAAGGCACGGACAGTAGAAGTCTCGAATTCTATGCCCTTACGTTATCACGTAATAATCATTGATTGTCGAATAGGAATGTTTATTATGTCTTAGTGGATTTATTTTAACGTTTCGCTCTTGACAAGATAGTCATGAAATCCTTTATTTTCTATTATCGTTCATGTTGTATTTTAATCTTGATACTCACTTGTTCACTGAGATCTACGTCAGCCATATTGTCAGCAAGGTTGAAAAACACCTCTTCAAGTTTCTCGGGACCACCGTACCTGAAATAAAATAATCCTAATAAGTATGTTGAAGAAGCTATAATACTATATAAGTATATATCAACCTCTAAATAATCAATACAACAAAAACAAAGACCCTTGGAAAATAAAAAACACGTACATGTTCCTGACTTCTGCTGTTCTCATTCTCAGGAAAGCGCGAGCTAAGTGTGCATTCGCGTAACTGCTTTCTGCTACTGCAGTGAAGATCTTCACTCGTTCCTCAACAAGGTAAGGGCTATCTCCTGCTATAGTTTGATCGAGTAACCTGTAAGAAATAATAGCATCATTTAAATAATGGTGAATTACAAAAATAAAATGTCTATATTAAATATAGCACGGAAATAAAGTCTTGAAGACCGTGAAATTAACGGCGTTCGATTTCAACTAAATAGTTGTGCCTAAGATCGTTCCTAGCGGCACGCCAAACTCATTAACTCACTAACGTCACTGAAGATCAATAATCACAGTGACGGAACAAAAAGCTGCTTAACGACTAAGACATTCTACACTAATACAATATGTAAGTATGTTTGTGTTCATGTATACTCACCCATTTATAAAGGCTTCGTCTTGCGAACAAGCCAAGGACTCTAAAATAACGATTCTCTCGTAGTGGGTCGGCTCAATCTCCAGTCTTGCATTCAATGCTTCTATGACTTCATCGTCGCCTTCCCTCATCATCGTACAGTATACTGCTGGTCTGATCTCATGAGGGATGTTGGGATTACTGGAACCAAAAGGAGTGATTTGTAGCTATTACAAATTTTTTAAGTATGACTGATTTCCAGCTTTATGTTTAAATTCTGAAGTATTTTTCTGCATTTTCATTTAGATAATGATCCTTAAAGGCTTATTCATATGGTGTCTTTAAAAGCTGTTTTGTAGTTTCTTTCTCTTCAAGTTCTTTTTCAATTAATCCATTTACAGGCACTTTTGAACTATCAAGAAAATTTGACGCTTCAGGCAAAAACTACTTACGAGTACAAGCAACAGTTAATTATTCTTTAATAGTCAAGATTTAGCTTAATGTAATTTTCAAATTTCTATTTATTAACTGTGAAACTTATTTAATTAGCATAATAAAATTATTTTTAAGTACATGTATCAAACAACTACTTCAAATACTCACACTACTCCATTGTTGTTAGGATCGTAGAACCAGTCTACGGCAGCAGCTATGCAAGGCTGGTAGTTGGCTCTGCAAGCGTGGTCCATCACTAAGCCTCGAGTCAACGTTTGCATCGTTGGCTCAGTCGTAGTCACATCAGGATAGAATCCTACTTGATCCTCAAAAGCATGTATTGTTCTTCGGACCATTCTCTGAAGAAGAAATAATACTACTTAGGCACATCGTTCACGATGCTACTCAAAAGTAACGTGTTTCAAACTCAAATCACCTTATGAGTAGCCAGAATATCACACTAGCATATATAGCACTAGTATTTCAATGGTGGTTCGTACACGTTAGTTTTGTGATTGATTGCAGGTTGTTACTTTCGAGTAGCATGTGGATGGGCTTTAGTGTTTTTTTTTTTTAATTTAGGCTTTTGTTGTCTCCGCGACATGTAGTCACTGTAAATATTTGAATATTCAGTCAAGAATTAGCCCGACACACTTACCAAATAAATGTCTGGATCTAAATCTTCGTCGTCATTTACATAGGCTACCAAGCGTTTCCTCAAGAAGTCCATATTTCTTACAAAGGCTTTCCACGGTGCGTATTCTGTTTCATGTTGCATGGTCAAAACCAACCTGAATGCGATATCGTAGTCTAATCTTCCTGCTCTGGCTAGGTTAAGAGCATCGTCTATTAGCTGTGGATAAAAAGTGATTAGTAATTAGAACAGAGTACCAATACGTTGTTTGTTTAGACAGTAGGACTGCGGTTTCTTTACTTCACTTATGTATGGACATCATTGAAATTTTTTGTGTTTGTAAAAGAAAGCAAGTATTTTTGCATAAAATAGATTGAAATAAGAATAACTGCAGTTAGGGTTACATATTTTTCAAAGATTTGCTTCAAAGTCAGTTATGTTTTCATTACTTACAGTAGCACGATTGAGTGGATGGATTTGTTCCCTCCTCTCTGGTTCTTCAAGAGCTTCAATGATTAATTCCCAAAGGTCAGGTTCGTAGGTCACGCGGTAGTACCCTAATTACAGTAAAGAGAAACAGTCATCACTACAGTATTTTCACAATTATTTCACTTCTGATAGCTGCAAACCAACAGCAACCTTATTTTAATGATAATAAAAATGGAATGGGATTTTCATAGCGATGCAAAATCAGAGCTAAATAACTGTGAAAGGACTGTTAAGAGCGTTTATTCTGAAAGTGGGAAACGTCGCAAATACATATCAAATATTTCGCTGTTTTCATTAATTTGGCAATATTACTGTAGTGTGAAATTAAAAAACATGTGGCTAACTAGTGAACTAAAATATTGATTATTAAATGCAATAATTAATATCGTACCACCGAATATATAGTTTTAGATTATTAAAAAAATATTTTGAAACTTTCCAAATTCCTTTTTTATACCTAAAACGGTTACAACATCAAATTCAATGTTATAAATTCAAGTCATGTTATTAATATTCTAGTTCGCTAGTTAGCCACATTTCATATTTCCATTCAGTAATATTACCAAATTAGTCAAAACAGGCAAATATTTGTCAGCTATTTGCGACGTTACCAACTTTTAGGATAAACGCTCTTAATAATTGCGTATTTTGAAAACAGAAAATTTTACTTTCTTTGGAAAGAGTTCTCGATATTTATTAATAATATTTTTGTTTGTCATTTGATATGGTTTAAATTCTATGAATGAACTGTACTATTACAGTTCTACTTTTATATTCTTGATGTCAATGAATATGACATACTTTATCATAAAATCATTAAAAAACCAAGGGTCTTGGTTTTTTCTGACGTATCGAAAAGTGATAGAGCCAGCACTATTCCAGTGCGACAGTGAGATGGAAGCCAAGATAAGTGGAGTCATCATTACTTATACAAATAAACAAATAAAGGTCAACGGAACGAATAGTACCATTCCATTTTGGCAACTGAACAATAACAATAACGGCTTTAATACTTAAAAGTACTGCCGCAGTTAAGTCGAATATTGAATTTTTAAGCTTACCTTGGCCCTGGATATTGAAGAGAACCCAGTCTTCGTCACCAAGAGCAAAGACCAAATTTTGAGATTGATCGAACATGTCGACTGGATATATTTTTTGTATATCAAAGTTTTGTTCTATGCTGGTGGTGTATGTAATTGGCACTCGGATCGGGATGAATGGCTTATTGGAGAAACCGAAACGCTCCTGTAAAACATACAATTTTTTTAAATATTGATCAGTTTAGTCGTAATCACTGCATTATGCTAAAGGAATTTTTAATCTGCCTGCCTGCACTCGTAGCTAGACCATTTCTGTATATATCACGAAGACGTAGTGACATTTCTTTTCTATTAATTTGTGACATTGCACCGTAGAAATATTTATAAAATCTATGTTTTGTGTTTAGTTTTTCCGTTTGTACGGTGGTTATGCTGATCTTATTAGTATTTACGAGGGTGACTGCAGAATTTTATTACCTGAGCTAGAGTACGCGCCACCACTGAAGTTCGGCGGAAAATTGTGGAACTAAGTACATTTAAAAAAATGCAATAACATAGACACTAGCACCGCGGACTTGACTGGTGGCGCGGACTCTAAATATACCAATTTATTTACCTGTGTAAGCAACACTCCAGAGCCTCGTACACGTGTAACTCTTATCAGTGGGTATCCATTGGTTTTAATCCACGGGTCCAAATACTCGTCGAAGTCGCCAACCATACCGTTATTGCTAGATCCAAGCCATTCACTGTTCACAGCATCTATGAAGGTTAACGAGTTCACCCAACTTAGCGATCTGGGAAAGAAGACATGATTTATGAAATTAGCTGAGTAAAGCTCGACAACACACGAATTGCCGAGCGCGGGGTAAGAAGCCCGCAAGCTAGATGGAAAGGCGAACTTGTCAGGGTGGTTAGAGGGAGCTAGATAAGAGAAGCCGAGAATCAAGATTAATGGCGCGTAAATTGACGAGGCCTGTGACTGGCAGTGGACTGCTATAGACGGATTACTATAAAGCTCGATCGGGATACTGCATTTTTTATTTGGAGTTTCTCACTAGTAGTCCTGAATTGCGTGTTGAGTTCAATTAGTAGAGGTGATAGGGTCTGTTACACAGCATGACTTCTGTATATCCTTTAAGTTATACAAGGTCATGTAAAAACACAAATTTTTAGTTTTCACATATTCACCATATTTTTTTCATTTTCGATGATCGATAAAGATAATCATAAGATGAATCTGACACTCCGAATCCAATATCGGTTGACAGATGGTTGATAATAATATGCTTTCGAATGGAATTCGTCTTCATTTGATGTTAAATAAATATTTGTCGAAATTATACTCGTATATCTAGACTAGATAGAAGTAGCTTAAAAAAGTAAAACTTAATATATTTTGAATGTTACTCTTTTGTTTTTTAACCCCTAACGCAAAAAGAGGGGTTTAATAAGTTTGACCGTTATGTGTGTGTGTCTGTCTGCGGCACCGTAGCCCTTAAACGGGTGAACCGATTTGAATGCAGTTTTTTTTATATATTTGAAAGTAGATTTTCTAGCGATGGTTCTTAGACATGTATTATCAAAATCGGTTCAGCCGTTTGAAGATTGTCAGTTCTTTTCTAGTTGATGAATTAATGTGAGCGTCTTCCACAGGTCTGATCGATTTGCAATTTAAAATTCTGTTACTTCAATGATATTAGAAGAACATAGTAACCTTGAGCTGATGCTGTTGCATCATCTGAAATTTGCAGGATACCCAACTCCCTTACCAACTTAACAGCACAGGTACCGTGTTTGGGCTCATTGGGATGGTCTCAATTAATAGGTTATAGATAGATGATGAACAAGGTCTGGTGATGGGGTAGGAAAGAGAACTGTTTTTGAAATATTAATATGATTTCACTTGTTATTCTCTTTTTCTTAACTTTATCAATTATAGGGATTTCTTTTAATAAAACAAAGAAAATTATTTTTGACAATCAATAACTCACCAAAAATAATGCCCAACCTCGATCAAAAAACGCCTTAAAAGTGAATTAGTTATTTTTAGACTTACTCTCTATTCGCAAGTGCACTCCCTGCCAACTGAATGTAGTCAGTATTTTCATCACCAAGCACAATCCTCATCATCCTCATTAACGCTGGAGCCTTATACTTCAGAATTCCATTCACACCGATATGGTCTCTAATTGCATCTTCATCGAACAGATCATCATCTGGCTCTAATACTCCTGAAGATAGGTAGGAATCGCGGAGTAAGCTCTCTTGTATCACCTCAGTCACGAATAAGGTATTGACATCGAGCATTGTAACATCTGTTCCCATACCATCACCTTGGAACTGTAATAAAAAATAACAAATGATATTTAAAAAAATATTCTTCATTAATTTGGTTCGAAAAAGTCATCCAAACTTTCTGAGAGACCGAATCTTTCTTTAGCTTTTTCATTTGCAATACAATCGATCTCGATGATCTCTCTATTAGGAGTAACAAATCTCACGACTAGACATGAGTTTTTTTGTTATTGTGCAATAATTATTTGGTTTCTTTTTCTTTGCACACGTATCGACACTGATGTAAAGCAAAGCTTGCCGCATTGGCTTTATTTTTTTCATACATTTATCGGTGTCAACCAAAGGGCTACTAAGCTTAGGTACGTAGAGATTGATGAACGATAATTAATAATGTTGAATTATGTTCTCTTCTTTATGATGCACTGGTTTTTTTGTCAGTTGTACGACAGTAACAGGAATAATGCTTAGTCCAAGGACAAGCTCTGCTAAGTAACGTTTATTAATATCTAGAGATTTTCAAAACTCACCATTTTCAGAATTTCCCAGCCTGCATACGACGCGAGGCCTGACACGACCCATTCGTATCGCCAGTTCTCCGGGAAGATCACATACCCAAACCATTGCTTGGCCATTGCTTCTGCTATCTTCGGTAGCCCTATACTTCTCTGCTTCACGGAGTTGATCGTTTCCATGAACACGTAAGGCTCCCTGAGAACATCCAAACTCATACATAAGCCGCGAACTGATGCTAGTATTTTTTTAAAGGTACGTTTAGACGATGCGAGGCATGAGTTTGAAATAACTGTATCTATGTGACAATTTTTTTTTTAAACTATGACGGGGAAGCTCTTGGCGTGCATCTCACCTCATGGTAACTGATGATCAGGCCGAAGGTGGAAACGAGCTCCACCTGGAATCCTTAACCACACAGAAACTGGCTATCTTACCTCTAACTGCCAAAACACAACAATGCTGTTAACATTGTTGTTATGGCGGCAGACTGAGATAAGATGGTGGTAGCTAGCCAAGCAGACCAATGAAACCGAGCAGAAAATTTTGTCCCCACATGTAATCGAAGTCGGGACCTCTGGGCCTGAGACAGGTATTCTAAGCACTAGACCAGAGAGGCTGTTATATAGATGTAAAACTCCAAGGACTCACCAAATGCCAACTGTTGAAAGAGCGTGCCAATCTGTTGACACGTCTGGAAGCGCTACGATATTCATTCTACCATCTTGATTCAGAACGATTTCTGTGTATTGCTTGTTAGTCCATTCATTCAAGTTTGTGTAGAAGGAGTTAATAGCTAGTGAAGCTATAGCATCCTGATTGGAGATACCTGCTCTTCCGTATAGTAAAACGTTTGTAATGGGTATGTTTATATTAACAAAGTTGTGAGCTATCATTCCCCAAAGATGTGGCGGCCCCGCCAATGACCGGAATTGGGTCCTGGAATAACAAAAAATAGTTTAAATCAAATCTGTTTTTTTTTTTAACACAGGTCAAAAGTATGTATTACAAAATTTTCAGTGGGGGATGCCTCTGTGTCCTTCCACAATTAAGTGACATACAAATAAATAATAGTGACAGACAAATATTATTATAAAATAAAATAAAGATTTTGAACAATAATGGTTATTAATAGTTAAGAAAGAAATACAGGGTGACATCATATCGACACGAAAACTGATACCATGCATTCAGTCCATGATTCTGAACCCCAGGGGGGTTCAGAATCATGTACTGAATGCATATTTCACTTACGTTGAAATTTTTCACCAGTTAATAAAATTTAAAAAAAACTGCTGTTCCATATAATTTGACCGCGTAGGTATTGCAATTTTCTATGTAACAACAGTTTTTTTTTATAACCTACGAAAAATTTCAACGCAGGGGCATTCAGAATCATGTAGGTACTGAATCCATGGTATCAGTTTTCGCGTCGATATCCCTGCCACCCTGTAGAAGAGACCATATTAATTGTATAGTTAGTTATTTTATTTAATACCTTTTAAGAATAGTTAGTTGTACAATAAATAAAGAATAATTTAAATGATAAAACAATAAGAAACCTTAAATCTCTAGTGACTAGGTTTATGATGAAGTTTTACACATTTATAGTTTTGATGAAAGTAAGTAAGTAGTACTTACAGGCTGTTTTCCTCTAGCTGAGAATTCGCCACTAAATGAGTGTAATCCAGGTTGTTGAAAGTCAAGCTTACTATCGACAATTCTGTGGGCTCGTCCATACAGGGGAACACACGTCTTGCGTACGTCGGATGCAGATTCATGGCCAGGTATGTGCTAAAAATAAAAATAAAAACGAGTTAAGGCGAATTTGATAATAATGTGTTTTTACAATATTGTCTAGGCAACCTCAACCTCGATAGACTGTTATTACATAACAAGATTTATCTTGGAAGTTTGTAATTTGAAACTATTTTTTAATTTCAAACTTGATTTCGGCAATATTAAAGATACAAAAACTGAATACAAATCTGAGTATATGTGGGTAATTTTGTATGTAGAACTTGACTTCAGTTGGAATAAGGTTTAAAATACATAAACTGGATTTTAAGTTTACGCTTAGAACAAAGTAAAGACTCGTTTTGTAACAAAATGGTTTGGGTCTACAATCTTCTACTGATCACGACTATGTAACAGTGGTCACTGGTTGAAACGCTAAAGTTGTACTTATGTATATATACAAATACACGAGCAATGTTATAATATTGATTACAATTCGTGAAAGTATATATTCTGTGGTAGGTAAAAGTCAAAACACTAATAACTCAAAGAGTAAATGGCTAAATCGTAGGATTCCTTTTCCGACAATCGCAACAGCATTATCACAAACAATGTTGAGTTTAATAAAATGTGTTTGAATGTAAATTGCGCTTTTTAAGTTTCTCTTGGAAACGATAGATACTGAAAAGTGTTGTATGATGAATATTAGATATTTGAAGTGAAAACTTCTAAGACCGCGCTAAGACCTAAAATATAGATGGCGCTAATACCAGTGTTAATTCTGTCGGCAGACCGCCTATTTTTTTTAATTCTAATTTATGTGACTTATTTGTAAATAAGTGACGCAGGACTGGTTCCACACTCGTCTCTTTTATGAGAATAATCGGTAAAAGACGGAGTTTTGCTATTCCTTCACTGAAAAAATAAGTTTACAACAAAAAGGGCCGACTTTGATATCGTCACATATTTGTCTCAGGAATCAATATACCGGCTTGATAACTTTAACGTAATAAAACATAACATCCTGCTTGTTTTGGGCAGAGGTGTAGGTACCTATAATATAACCCACGACAAAGCATGGAGACGGTTCGGCGACGGTGGCCGCTGCTGGAGACGGTATATTCTATACAAACCAACCAATGTTAGTGAGAGTTACCGTTTAGTCATAGTGACTGACGGCCCTTGACAATTATAACAATGCCTGTGACAGTCAATTGTACTCAGTTGCGCCAAATTTGGACCCTAATATTATTTTTAAAGCGTCTCTAGTCGCTGCCGGTACAGCGATTCCATGCGCTGCTCTCTTTACGACATTTTGTCAGTTATGTTAAGTACCATGTAATAGGGGGCGAGCCTATTGCCATCTACCGGTCACATATCTAGACTCCGGATGGCTACCGAGAAATGCCTGATGGAAGCGAACACATTTGTTCTTCATATCAAAGTTATCAGACGATTGAAAAATCGACCCAAAATCAAATAAATATATGTTATAATAATATATTAATAAGTGATTACTCTTGATTGTATCGTCCCAAGTGGAGTCCAAGTCCACCGATCGCTAGTTGTCCAGTATACTCTATAACGACAAAATATGATGAAGCCAAAGACGCTGGGAATATTTGCAGTTCTTGATCATCGATACCAAAGTCAGCATCAACAGCGTTTACAGCTGAAAACACTCCTGCTTTCACTGATCTGATATCTAGGCCATCAATGTGTAGGACTATAGCATCTTCTCTTGACTCCGTGGTTAATTCAATCCGAAGAACAGCACGCCCATCGAATGAATCCCCGTTCACTGTTATTTCCAAAGCATAACTCTGTACTGTTTGACCGGGTCTAATATTTTGTCTGAACATGGAGTCACGAGTTGCATTCACTGGCACTTCCACAAAAGTCACATTTTTGTTTTCAGCTGTTGTTTCACTATCCGTTACGGCAAACCCTTCTATAGGTTCGATCACAACGGGAGTTTCCGAATTTTTAAAACTTGTGTCTGTGCTTGTTAGCGAGTATAATTGCGTGTTTATCGGTAACGATTTTGTGAAAACGTTAAAAAGGATTATGGATGAAAAGAAGATACACTTCCACTTGAACCTTGTCCGAACCATTTTCAATGGGATTTTAATGGCCGGTCACTTCACTCCCCACACTCCCATACGTCGTGTCGCTGTACAGTCTTGGAAGAAATGGAACGGTGAGAAAGACACGTAAAATTTTAATCGTGAAACATCTCTAGAGATATGAGATGTTACCGATAATGTCTCAACTAGGTTTAAAAAGATAAAATTGAAGTTGGAATTTCAGTTTTGTTGGATTATCGTTAGGTATTGAGATAGTCCAAACTACCAATTCACAGAAAGCTGCTTGTGATAAATTATCATATATAAGCTTGCTTGCTAGCTTGTTGAGGGGCTATAAGACTGTCAATATCACAAAACAAAAACTATGTCAAATCGATATTGAATTTGTACTTAATTTCCAAATACAACGCGGTATAGGCAAAATACAAATAAAGGTCTCGTATTTTAAAAACCACGGCTGATCGATGAGGGGTTTTAAATCCGCTGTCAAGATAACAGATATTTTACTTGCGTCTTTGCTGATATACGAGCGTATCAAACAGTTGGTTAAAGGTTGGAAAAAACACGGCTCGCCTCAAAAATATTAAATTTTTGAGGCGCGCCGTGTTTTTTAAAACAACGCTGACGAGCCACGGGGCAGGCCTGTCGGCTCACAATGATTCGATCTTGCGATGATACGCAAAGAGATACCTAGTAGTGATATTTACCGGCCAGTCAATTAGTCGGCGGTAAAGCTCGCAGGACCAGTCCATCAATTCTGTAAGAATCTCACCATTCAAACTTAGGTATAGATCGCGGCACGTAGGTTGAACCAAATTGACAGTCATCCGCGTAGGTACAATATGATTATATTTCAATTGAGACCCGAAAATGTGTTACAGATCGCGGCATGTAAGCAGAACTATGACCTTAAATGCGCAGAAAAACATTTTGGTGTCTCAATCGTAGTTTAATCACAGGTTTACCTGCGCGGACGACCGCCATTTTGGTTCAACATACGTGGCGCGATCTTTATGTGAGTTTGAATTGAGCTGTCAATAGTGTCAATCCTCATCGCATCAGGTAAAATTAAAGCTCACTTCACCCAAGTTTTCACGGTAACATTTTTACAGAATAGACCGGCCGGAGTGACTCATGTTTGATGGATGAACTGTTTTAGCGAAAGGAACATTACCCTAGGAACGTTTGCGCGAAAGAACGATTGCCAGGTGAACGTTTGACCGAAAAATGGGCATGCTTTACATGCGACTTGAGAACTTCTTGGGATAAAATAGTCACACCCGGACTTTGTATGTTTTTTAATTGGTTGATTATTTAAATTAAAATATTTGACAGAAAAACTAAAATGCTTTAGTTTGGATTAAATCAATTGATATGCAGCAGTTGATTTAATAATTGCTGTTTCATTATATCAGTCCAGTTGGTACTGTTTTGTTCGGTCAGTAACTACTTTTAATACCCATATGACGTAAGAACTAACAAGACTCCAAAAACATTTAACTGGAACTATTTTCAAGAAGAAATATTTTATATATGTTATATATGTACTGTACATGAAGTTTAAATAAATAATACTCACTTGTCTCCATAATGTCCTGCGTACAATCCTTTGCCAGCCACTCCTAAAGATCCCGTATATTCAATTATAAAAGTGTAAGATGTGGCAGGAAATCCAGGATCTATCTCTATAGTACCCTCGTCTCCATCAACATCGAAATTAGCTTCTTGGAGATTAGATCCTCCAAGTATGGAGAACACCACAGACCTTACATCCAAATCAGCCATGTAGAACATGACTGGTTCTTCTCTTGTTGTGGGATCAGTTATAGTCACCGAGATTGTTGCTTTTCCATTAAATGTGTCTCCATCAACATCAGCTTCTATTTCTACAATATATGAATTAATAGACATTCCAGGACGAATTTGATTCACGAAAATTGCATCATTTCTGAGTGTCTCAGTTAAATTAACCACTTTTAAGCTTTCTGGTTCCGCTGCTTCTGCAGCAAGTGCAGTGAGTTCTTCAGTTTTAACATTATTAATATCAACAGGCTTACTTAAAACTAGCACTATTTTAATTAGAAACACGAAACTTAATAAACCCATTTTGACTACACTTTATTCAGATGGTAATTTTTCATCGAATTTACGCAAATGCGTTTACTTCGATGACCTATAAAAAACTGATCAGATTTTTCTCAAACTGGTATTGAGTAAAATTGATTTTTACTTTGTATGGGCATTGAAAACCCAAAGATAAAGTATTTACAGTGCAGTGCAAGATTAATAACCTACTTGAATATTGAGCGACTATGTGTTTTTATCAATAGAAGTTCTTGCATTAAAAAAAAAAAAAACTGAAACTTCACTTGTCTAAAAAGTTTCATTTGTTTAAAAACAGGTAAGTTGATAATTTTTTAACTCAAACTCAAAGCATTAACATATTTCAATTTAACCATTTATAGGCACTTTTCAATTGCCAAAGAGTCAACAATAACGTCAAAACGTTTATTGCGAACTAAGTGTACAATGTGAGTGAGTCGGTCAGTTACGTTAGAAAGTTGAAGCTAGTTGCCCATTCCAAAACGTAGATATCTATGGAGAAGAACGGGCAAGAAACTACAAGGACACTTTTAAATCAAGATATTACGATACTGTATAAATATTTCACTTCTCTGGGGCCGAAAAATCACTGAAAAATACCCCACATCGCCCATCGGACTTTAGGTTAATCTACGTTCAGCGCTCTTAACGGTATTTAAATACTGATTATTTGGAGATAATATTGTAGTACTAACAACGTTTTTTATATGATACCATTTAGATATGATCTTAATGGTAAAAAACTTTGTCTGTGTGTTGTTGTTTGTATAGTAAGTAAAGTCAACCTCAAAAGGATGTATTCATGGATAAGTATTGGTTTTTAATGTCTTAAACTAGTGGTAACTTACGACTTATAGGTTGTGGCTTCGAACCCAGGCAGGTGTTTTACTTTGTGTAAATAATTTCATCACCACTGCTCTCAAAACGGTGAATGAAAACGGCATGTCCTAGAACCAAAAATTTTAAGACTTGCGTCATCTACCGACCCGCACTGGGCTCGCGTGGTAGATTACAGACCACTCCCTCTCGAAGAGAGGAGGACTTTGCCCCAACAGTGGGCACATTAAAAGCTGATTATGCTAATACTGTATCAATGTGTAGCTACAAATTAAGTACCAAGAGCTGGTTTTTACTTTGGGCAGAGGCTAAGCATTGCCATACAACGTGGCAATGCGGCCAGTCTCTTGGGTACATTACCAGTCGACAGCGATGCGGATGAATTTTACGATGCTGTATTTTAGTTTTTGAATAGTTTTAGTTAAGTTAGAATATAATATATAATTTTGCTATTTTTATTTAGTCATAAGTTGTTATGGACCCACTTGTAAATATTACCCTTCACTAACATTGAGTTAAATTGTATAAGAACGTTAAAAAAAATATATAATTATTAGTACCAATGTGTAATTAATGTTATATTTATAGCAACACATTGATACAAAATTATGGAAATAAAATGAAAAGATTTGCGTCTTTGTTACCATAATTCGCACCTCAAGTGTACAAAACGTCGTATCACAGTGGCCATCCATTTTAGATTATCTTTCTTGAGAAATGTAGTTTTAGATTACAGAGCTCCAAGATGAGTCAGGGCTGTTTGAAGTTTTCAAGTGCTTGGATCGATTGGACTTACCTATGATGCATTATGTTTGAGGAGAATCTGATGTATGATGCATGTGTGAATGAGTAATCGATCCTCTTCTTTTGTTTAGAGTCGTGAGAGATTGATCCGCAACAGTCTAGTGGTTAGACTACCTGTCTCAGATCCAGAGGTTCGATTCCCAGTGGAAGCAAAATTTTCTGCCTGGTTTGGTTGGTGGTACACCATCTTATCTACGTCTGACGCCATAACAACAATGTTAACAGCATTGTTGTGTTTCGACAGTTGGGGTAAGATAGCCAGTTCGTCTGTGGTTTAAGATTCCGGGTGAAGCTCGCTTCCACCTTCAGCCTGATCATCACTTACCACCAGGTAAGATGCAGGTCAAGAGCTTCACAGTTGTGGATAAAATAATATATATTATTGAGCTTATAAGATTTTTTATACCCGTACCCCCCCATTAGTAGACTTTAAAAATCTGGTAACTATAAATTACTTGGAGTAGGCATTAATAAAAAAAACAATTTTACAAAAATATATTTATTGTAACAAACATCGATGTCAATGGTGTACATATAAAAACTTTAAGAAATATGTTTGTATAAAAATATCTTATAATAGGTATACTTATTTAGTTTTATTAAACACTTATTTTAATAACAACCTTGGTTTCCCATCCAGATTCAAAATAGCTTCTTCAAAATGTTTTGAAAACTGTGCTTATCATAATATTTTTTTCTGAAACTTGTGTCCCCTCAATAACAAAAGTTAAGTTCAGTCCAAGCCTAAATACTTATATTCACAAGCAGCCATTGTCTCTAGACAAAAGGCAACGGCTTTTTAACATAAATAAATAATGAAGTTGGTAAAAATATTGGTCTACTCAGTTTTAACAAAGAATTCTTCGAAAATAAAGAAGCTAAACAAAACGCAGATGGCAAAATAAAACTTATTAATAATTGAAAATTGTAACTACAACGGAAATTAGAACAATGAGGCCAGACACTAGAGCAGGAGCACTGTTTTCTCCGTAGTTGGTTTCAAGCCAAGATTCCACGATGTCGGCGTTTTGAGTACTCCATGTAATAGAGGCTGCGATGTTCTCTCTGATACCGCTGATTGAAGCCAACTCACCAGCTGTCAGTATGCTTTGGTGACGGTCAAACAATTCGTCGATCTGTGGAAAAGTCAAAGAAAAATTCAAGTACATGTAAAATATATAGGTACTTGAGCGACTACGGATTACTTAGATTACATCTAGTAATATAATAGTTAGCAAATCCAGCGATCTGAAGAGCGTTTTTTCATCTGTTTATATTATATTCTTATACTTCTTCGTCATGATCTTTCAGCTAGCTTCATCACCGACATCTCAATGTTTGGTTCTTGTTTTGCGGTATCCCAGTTTTTCATCATCTGATCTTCCACTTCACTCTCATTCAACTTCACATTGATATTCATTCTTAGCCCGTTAGCTGCCACTGAACGTTTGAGGTTTAACCTCGGTCTTAAAACATTAATTAATAACACCATCAGTCTAGTATGAAACACCTATGTATCAACGTACCTTTTCGTAATGTGCTTGGCTTGTAAGTCTTCTGGAGAAAGCATTCAAGATGTTGGTTGTGCCGGTCAGACCTTGCACTCTGTAAAAAAGATATATGTGAGTTTAATCTGATCGTTCTAGTGATCATCAACACTTCTTTCAAAATAATAGTTGTTATGTTATAAAGCTTGAGTTTTATAAACTTTTTTTTGTTTGTGATATATATATGATATATTTGAATCCATAATACGTGTAATTAGGTAAAATACTATGAAATGCTTCTTATACTTCTTATTCTTAGAATGTTTCCAACTGGTGTGTCTAAATTTTACTGTCTGCAATGATTAAAGGGGTTTATTAAACTCATTAGGAAATAATTAGTTCTAGGAAGAATCCCCGAACTAATTATTTCCTAAAGAGTTCAACTTCAGACTTTTTTACCTTTTGTATAAACATGTTTTTACCTTGGTTGAATTTCAGCAAAATGTTCAATGGCGAAGTCTAGGGCTGCCTCCGTGCTGTCGGGGCCTGCGTTGGTGACAGAGACCAAGATGGTATGTCTGTCTTGCTCCCTCACTGGAGATACGTCGCTGATAATCTGGTTCAAGTAGCTGGTGGGCAGAAAAAATAGATTAATATTAGATGAATCAATAGGCTGAAAGTCGTCGGACTGTGGTTTTAGCGATAATAATGTTCCAAAATATGCGCGTTTAAAAATAAATGCAGCTGAATAAAATAACAGTCTTTCATATGGAGCCTATCACCAGTAACTGGGTGATTTGATACCCCTTGGTAAAACTCGTTGTCAGACTTTCCGGCTTCTGACGACCCGTAACGACTGTCAAAGATCCACGAATGACAGCCGGGACCAACGGCTTACCGTGCTTTCCGAGGCACGGCAGAGTCTCGGTATGTAAAGATGATAGTAGTAGCTTAACCTGAGGAATCGACACATGCGGCTGTTATTACTTATCCACGAGCTCCTCAAAAATTAAGAAGAGTAGTCAAAATAAGTAGAGAGTGAAATTAAATTACGTAGAGTATTCAATAATTTCCAAACACTCGATTTTATTGTATCGGTTTACGACACACTTTTATCTTAACTTCACTATCAGATTTCCTTTAAAGATAAGCTCGAGTATTGCTCAATATACCCTTATGCTACCGATAATAAAGTTTCCGATGTATCTTGTGTGTAAACTGCTTTATCAAGTATTGTTCGTAATCTTTTAGTATCTGCCTGATAAAGTGTTAGATAGCCTTGCCAGTTTTTTCTGTATATGATATCGGTTACCTTTAGCTTTATTTCATTTGGCGATTCGTTAGGTTAGATTAGATACAGAGTTTTTTATTTAATTGGTACATGGAATTGCACAAATGCATGTAAAATTACGTTGGTACAAAACGGAAATATGGAATGAGGATTTCCGATTTTGATTCATCTCCACGGCTTTACACGTCAAACCAACAAACCAAACCATAATATATTCACACTACTCGCTTTACTAAAATTAAATCTTAAGCTGACACTTCATTTCCAAGATTTAAATCGCTAGATTTGCCCCCTCACCGTACTAAGGTCGCAAGAAAATGTGCACACAGTCCAAACTATGAAAGATAGATACGATATTCAGTATGAGAGAGCGACTTAATACTATTCAAGTATTTTTCAACGAAACAGAAACGTGATCACCTTTTGATGCGGTCGGGCGAATCTATCAATTTAAATCTTTGGCGTATTTGTCCAAATATCCGCGTTACTTGATCAATCCAAAACATATTATGCCTATTATATTAAATACTAGCTGCCCGCCCCGGCTTCGCACGGGTAGCATTAAGTACTTATCTACGGTGCACCTACCTACCCTACCTATTCACACTACCTACCCTACCTATCTACCCTACCTACCTACCCTAGCTACCCTGGCTACCTACCTACCTACCTACCTACCTACCTACCTACCTCTGTCTGCCTTAATCGAAATCCTAAAATCTTATCCAAAAGCTACCTTACCTACCCTACTTAGCCTACTTACCCTACCTACCCTACCTACATACCTTACTTACCCTACCTACCTTACTTACCCTACCTACCCTAGTTACCCTACCTACCTACCTATCCTACCTACCTACCTACCTACCTACCTACCTACCTACCTACCTACCCTACCTACCTACCTACCTACCTACCTCTGTCTGCCTTAATCGAAATCCTATTAGTAGCATAACGTAATGATTGAATACTATCGTGAATGCATGCAAGCCTAGTACTTTTTGTTAGGTTAGCTCAGAACGGTCTTGATAAATATCTACTTTTCCGTTTATTGATAAATATTTATTTATACTTTTACTGAAATTTCAAAACGGCTATTTGACACTTCCCGTGACCCAAGAGCTGGTTTTTACTTTGGGCAGAGGCTAAGCATTGCCATACAACGTGGCAATGCGGCCAGTCTCTTGGGTACATTACCAGTCGACAGCGATGCGGATGAATTTTACGATGCTGTATTTTAGTTTTTGAATAGTTTTAGTTAAGTTAGAATATAATATATAATTTTGCTACTTTTCCGTTGGATTTTCCATAAATTAAATACTCTCGTGAATTCATGCAAGCCTAGTACTAAATTTTCATCCATATCCAGTCATCAGTTAATTTCCCATACCAACTTTCACCCCCTATTTTCACCCCTTTAGAGGGTGGTTTTCGGGATAAAAAGTATCGGTTCAGCCGTTCCTGAGTTATAAATAGTGTAACTAACACGACTTTCTTTTATATACATAGATTTTGTTTTAATGAAATATATACGCGAGTATTTCCACAAATACGCAAACTGCAGTGCCAGTGCATTGCAAAGTAAAACACAACTTACAAAGTACGCCTCTCTTCATTGGAAGTGCATCCAAGAGCGTTCAGCAGGATGGATTGTTCACTGGAGTCTTGGCTGTTCAGGTACAAGTCCCAGAGGAAATTGAAGTTGTCCACGCTACCTCCTCGCAGGCCGGAGCAGTAAACCAGAGTTTGGATGTCAGGATTCAGGCGCACAGCTATGTAGGAATTTGAAGATGATTACACAACATTTTTATTTAAAAGAGTGTCCATGGAGTTTCTTGCCCGTTCTTCTCCATAGGTACCTACTACGCTTTGGAATGGGCAACTACCTTCATATTTCTGACTGACCGAATCCTTGTCTGTTCAAAAGTGCCTGTATATGGTTTAATCGAAATTAATGCTTTTAGTTTGAGTTTGACTTTAGGTCGCAACAATCACTGGAGGGAATCTTCAAAATATTGAAAGGGACTTGTGGGTTTTGTAATCACTTACAAAAATCCTTATGATTTATGATGCTCATCTTCAACAGTCACTATGATTAGCCTATAATGTTCCCACTGCTAGGACTCAGGCCTCCTCTCTTCGAGAGGGAGTGGGCTGTAATCCACCATGCGGGCCCAGTGCGGGTTGGTAGATGTCACATGTCTTGGAATTTTTGGTTCTAGGACACGCCGGTTTCCTCCAATATTTTCCTTCACCGTTTTGAGAGCAGTGGTGATGAAATTATTTACACAAAATAAAGCGCCTAGCTGGGTTCGAACCCATGTCCTACAATTCGTTAGTCAGGACCGTTACCACTGGGGCACCACTGCTCATCTTCAACAAAGGTGGAAGATGTTCAGTTTTTTTAAATAGAACTTAGGTAACTCAACTCTAGTAAACTTGATCATAATTATTTGTCTGGCCGGATGGATAAACGTTAATTATCACGTGTATATGCTTAGATATGTTGCTGTCTCAATCTTGCATTTTATAAAAAGATAAAAATGCTATGCCATAGTACGTGCTAAGAGGAATGAAACTACACCCAACAGTAGACTCAGGTCCAGTCGAAAACCAGCGTCAGCGTTTTTTCAGAACTGGGCCTTTTTGGCGCAGCCGTGAGGCACACTTTCCTGCTAATTTCTTACTTCGCTCTTTACTCTGTGATAAATATACTCGTATGTATTTTCTTTCCTTCTTTTAATTTTTACCAATGAATCTAGTTTCCAGTTTCTTACAAATACTTACTCGGGTTATTCCTGAAACTTTCAAGCTTCTCCTGAGCCTTTTCGATGCAGTCAGGATTGCCGTGACGGCAGTTCAGGTCTAGAATAATATTCCTGTGGTAAGGAGTCACGTGTTCCTCTGCAGCTGCTGCATCGAAGCCAAGTTCTTCGTATAGAGATGAAGACAGATGTAGAACGTATTTCTGAAAAAGAGAAGAAGGTTTTAAGATTTACCAAAATGTGTGCGAATGTAAGCGAATTCTGGAACTTTAGAATTATATATTCACATAAAATATACAAGACTTGTTGGTCTAATGATGGCAAGCTGGCCCGTTGAGCATTGGGTCCGAAATTCAAGATTCATGAGCTGGGCAAAGTGTAATTAGACGACTGACGTTTTGACGACTGTCAAAGATCCACGAATGATAGTCGGGACCAACGTCTTAACGTGCTTTCCGAGGTACAGCGGAGTCTCAGTATGTAAAGATGATCACCCATCCACGGACCAACCCCGGCAAGCGTAGCTCAACCTGATGGATCGACCCGTGCTGCTACGTTACGCTAAGCTCGACTTAGCCACGAGCTCCGTTTTTGTTTATCTAAATAGTGAGCTTAAATGTTGTCTTGTGTTGTGCTCTTAATTACAATATACAAGCTAACACTAAAATATTAATATTATGTACAAGTATATATTAAAAAATGTGTAATTGAGTTTTTCCATTAGGATAATTCCTAGCCAAGATTTGTACTCGATTCGTGGCAATAAGCTCATCCTCTATTACATCGAACAAAATAACTGATAACTGGTGAGTGTACTTGTCACCTCTGCCCACCCTTTTGGGAATCATAAGTTTGATTTTTTGTTTGTAAAATACACAAGAAAAAAATATAATACCAGAGTTATTTTTGTGTATTAACTAACAAAAGATCAAACTTGTGATTACCCTGTTCATATTCTTCTGAGCGTGTCGACACGCAGGACACGACCTATCGTTTGTTTGTTCATATAGCTTGTTCACGTTACCAATTTACCGACCTTGGGTTTGGTAGGTACCTTTTTTTTTTTTGCTTGTCAGACTCTTACTGACTAAAACCCACCCGTGTTCCTTTAGTTGCCTGTACGTTGCCAGGGGCCACGGTATCTCTTTCGGACTTTCCCGCGACCTCGGCAGGCATCGGTCCTAACGGACCTCTTCAGTAGTGCAACACAACGCGCCGTCGACCCGGGCCTGGTCCTTATCGGACGGCGAGCTACCCATTGCTCACCGCCCGCAAGCCCGCGCCTACGGTGGCCGGGAATCGCCCTGCGATTCTTGACGCCCAGGGCGTCTCCTGCGGCGGCTAGGGGCGTGAGGGCACGAAATTTGACTGTTTGGTAGGTACCTGAATGATATATAAAGTAACTGCCCTTTACCTGGAATAGGTTGTACACGGGAGAGGCACTGAGTACGGAATCGAGGTATGTGAACGCAGGGTTGACGGCTCCCCAGGGAATGTAGTCCTTTTCCTTCTCCAGGTAACTTGACAGGCGGAAGGCGTACTCGTAGTTCTGGTAATATAAATATAACATGTGAATAACAACAATGAAGTAATCATCAAAGAATTATTATCTTTCTTTATTTACTTACAAATCTATATAAATAAATTTTAAGTGTCTGTTTGTAATGTCCAAACAACAGCTTTTTACTAAATGCATATTAAAGTAAATATGGTACTTAAAACAGAAAATCATTTTTTATATTTTTGTCTGTATGTCTGTGTGTTCCGGCTAATCCCCAAAACGGCTGGACCGATTTTTACGGGGCTTTCACTAAAATAAAAGAATGAAGGTCCACGCGGGAATTTACAATTTTTTATCCTTTTACACATACTAATAGACCTGCTTTTTCGCAAGCTACTTAAGTATTCTAACCAACTTTTTGAAGTTAACGTACGTGTAACAACACGTTGTAAAGTGCAATTTAAGTTTCGTAAACTTCTCATCAAGTAGCGACTTCATGTGCTGTAAATATCCTCTACACCATGATTTCTATCATAAACTCTATGCTTGTATGTATTTAGATTCAATTCAAAATCTTTGTTCTCTCTTTTAATTCCATCTGATATTCTTACAAAGCATAGCGAACGAAATACGTTGCAGAAATGCATTTGTATTAACAAAATGTCTTCGTTCATCTAACATGTTATTCGGAATCCTCAAAGCTCCGTATATTGAACATCTCAGTGCATATCGTATTTGCATAGAAGCATCTATTGGGAATATGCAACGATTCCTATGGCTCGTTAGTCAGAATCCATCATCCGATATTTACATGAATGAAAATGTCGGATTTTTCGAATTGTCTGCTTACTAAAGATTCGTTTTGACAGAATAATGGGGATTGTATGATGAAAAACAATTGGTTGGCTATAGACAAATACAAACTCAAAACTGTTTCTTTATAAAAAAACTTAAATACCTTAAACTTAAGACCTTAATTAATTTGCCCTGCAGTAGGACAGTATTAGGCTGGTATACTTACAAGCGATTCATCTATGAAGGCACAAACAAAACAAAAAAGAATCTCGATGAGAATAGTAAAGATGGTTCTTAAATCAATTACCTATCTACACTACACATTATAAAACCCCCACTAGTTACTTAAGGAGTCAAGAATGTTTAAAAACCTCTGTAACAACTTAGAGACAGGAACAAAACCCACAGCGAAGGCATAGTTTCGCATAAAAACTTGGTCAATGCTTTCAGGCTCGTACAATTTGTATAGCACAAGTTGCAGCGGGCTGGAGCAAAATCTCGTTACTATTCTGTTCAGACCAGCAGTTAATATTGCAAGCCGCAATCCTGTTTTATTCCACTCCAATTATCGCGGCGAATTGAAATACCTTTTGTGTGCACTCGGCGTAATGCTTAAAGGGAGAATGCAATTTTTAAAGAACTTTTTTCGTATTTGCTGTGGTTTATTAAAATGGGGTCACAGTTTTATACATCAGGGTATAACAGTACTTCTACTTATATAGATGCATTTATTAATTGCGTGTAGGTATGCATGCATGCCAAACTTACCTTAGCTTAGCTTAGTGTAATCAAGTGGAGCAGAGGTGGCTCAGTGAACTACGAGTTGTAGGTCCAACCCAAGAAGGCGGTTTACTTTATGTAATTTGTTTCTTTCATCACCACTGCTCTCAAAACGGTGAAGGAAAACATCGTTAGAAAACCGGCATGTCCTAGAACCGAATATTCGAAGACACGTGGAATGTACCAATCACTGGGCCCGCGTGGTGGCTTACGGCCCACTCCCTCTCACCGAGAGGAGGGCTTTGTCCCAGCAGTGGGAACATTAAAGGATGATTACACAGGTTTATCAATAATTGTAGGCGTCAGTAGGCAATTATATAGTGAAGTTTCTATTTCCCGACCAATCCTACTCTTCTTTTTTTTTTCGAGTCGATGGGAAATTATTAAATGAGTTGAGCCCAGTAGGTGGCCGCGCCAATCGCGGAATCAGTGGCGTCATTTAGGTCCTCAGAAGTGCAGGTGAATGGACACTTTAGACACAGCGACATAATATGGGTCATGGTTTGGTCAGGTTATACAATGTCGCCCATCAGCATGCGCCCGCCCGTATTTTTCAGAATATTCATGACAAATTAAACTTAACTTTGGGGGTCTATCTTTTTTTTTTCAATATCCCGTTACGAATTTATGGACTTACACTTGTGTTTTTTTTTTATAATAAATCCTTTTTTTTTTATAAAAAAATGTCTTCACCTCCGTTTTTTTTTCATTGTCGACAATTTTTGATAAAAAATATCAGTTAATCCGATAAAATAAGTCATAAGCTTTTAGAAATAATAAACAGAAGCCAAATTGAGCCAATAACATAGCAGATATGGTAAACGCTACTAAAAATATAAAAAATTGAATAACATGAAAAATATTAAAGATAGACCCCCCTTTTAAAGTTAATTTTCGATAATTTTTCATGACTATTCAGAAAAATACGGGCGGGCACATGCCCATGGGCGACATTGTATAAAGTATCTCTCACTTTTTGATAAGTCCAAAAAGACATTACACTGTTTATATACAGCGTGTACGTGCGTGCGTGTGCGTGTGCGTGTGCGTGTGTGTGTGTGTGTGTTTTTTTTTTTCTGTGTTTCCTTTCTGTTTGTATTTTATATTTTATTTTTTTATTTTTTATTATTACTTACTGTATGTATTTGCTGTGCGTGTCCCGAATAAAATATTTTTCTTTCTTTCTTTCTTTCTTTTATAATACTAGTTTACAAAGAACGGAGTCCTCTGTGTTTTTGATACATATAATAAATCTGGTCTTCTTACCAAACGCCCATTCCTGGCTAAGTTGAAGGCATCGTCCAAGATCTGTGCACGGTTCAGCACGTGGATAACCTCGTGGGTGTTATTGAGGACATTGGCTAAGGCGGCCCAGTTCTGGGTGTCGTAGTTCACTCTGTAGTAACCTGAGGAAGGAGAGAAAATGCTGTACTAACTGGGATGTAATGAATAACTTACCCTTTGGACTTACTGATAGGACAAACAAGTAGGTCCACGAGAAAACACCCGATTGAAATACCATACAATGATGCGAAACTGCTTCTATGAAGATTCTCATACGTCTTATAGTGGCAGTTGTATCATCTTTCAGTATGTTAAGAGTCGGTCATTACAAAAAAAAAACTATCTATAGGTATAATAAATAAAATTGAAGTGTCTGTTTGTAATATAGTAGGCGCTCGGTAATCCGGCACTCACTAATCTGACACGTCCAATAGTCCGGCGTTTTCAAACTTGGCTCTCCTACCACAGATATCCGTTTCCTACTCTGAAAGGTTAAACACAAAAGTGCCTACAGAGTGAGGTGATTACAGAGCGCGCGCATTGGTCGTTGTCGTTCTGCAGTCCGGTCCGATTCTACGAGTAGGTATTATTACGCAAACTAATTAAAAAAAATACTTTGCAAATCTGTGTTAAAATAATTTATTACTAGCTAGCTGACATTACCTATAGAAATCCAATAATCTGGCATTGGCGAAAACAAATGGGTGCCGTATTACCAAACAAATGAATAAAAATGGAGTGTCTGTTATGTCATTTTTTTTTTAGATTATTATTCGTCTGTTTGTTCCGGTTAATCTCCGATACAGCTGGACCGATTTTAACGAGACTTTCACTGACAGATAGCTGGTGTTATAAGGAATGCTACTTTTATTTTGGAAAACGAATCAGGCTCCACGCGGGCGAAGCCGCGGGCAGCAGCTAGTCTTAATTAATTATTACTTACCAGTTTGCTGCTTATTAATGATGTACCATTCAGCAGCCGACAATCCGGGAATATCGAAGGATCTGGCAGGGAAGTTTGGAGGCACCCAATTTTGAGGGCTGGTGTCTGAGAAGTCAGGGTTGGTGGACAGCACCCAGTTGATGGGGACGTGCCAACGGTCATTGGATCGCAGAGTATTGTCTGTGAGGTACCGGACCTGAGGAAAAAAACAGTGGTTGATGGGTAGTGAAGAGATATTTTTGTGTAGCGTATGTGCAATTCCTCCGTCTGGGAATTACACAGACATGCAAAGGCATTTTATCCTTCCCTTTCAAACATTTATATAAACCATTTGGATATTAACGATGTATTGTAAACCCAACGGTAGGAATGTGAAAAGACAAAAAAATCTAATTCTTAATTTGGCCTTCTCAACTTTCAAATATTATAAATAATAACCAGTTGCTGGAAAAGCTATAGTTTTTGTTTTAGCGCTTTATATATGTTTCTCTCTTATATTTTCGATCAATTAAGGACCGATTTTGACAATTCCTTTTTCATTTGGTAGAGGAAGCTTGCGCGGTAGCCCCCATATAAATTTTATTAACTTTGCTTGTGTTTTTAAAGAACGTCTGCTAAATATGAATATATCTTGGTACTGACTTGGACTGTGCCGTAGCCTACAATATGCCAATATTACCACAGACTGGAGATTTTGAAGTTACAGTCTTCGAGTACATAATTAAATAGTTCTAGGTCATAGTTTTGACCTCGCATCGTTAGGTGCTACCAAAGTTTGGCTGTAATATAGAATATCAAAGATACGGTGGGGTTCGTCGAGCGAAATAACGTTCAAAGTGTCTTTGAACGTTATTTCAGAATAACGATAAATAATATAATATATATATATATATAATAATATTTAAGACAAGAGTCTTAAATCTCATATTTTAATATAATAGAAACGGCTAAGAAATTGCATTCATTGGGAAGCTGCATTTTCATAACTTTATTTAACAAGTCTTCAAGGTGTGATTTGATAAAGTAGTATTCCTTGTTCTAAAGTTATTAATACGTTTGCCACTAGTTTAAATTCTCTTAAAGTTTTAAAGGAGCATTACGCTAACTTAGACTACGTCTACATTGTTCTCTTGAGGAGACGTCAGTTTAATGTTCAGCAAGAATACTTTTTCACATTCTGTCAGTGTCGAAGTATTAACATCATGACATGAAAATATTTAGTTTTTTTTCTTTTTTTTAGGGTTCCGTACGACCGAATGAAAAAACAGTATATAGGATCACTCGTGTGTCGGTCGGTCTGTCACAGCCAATTTGCTCCCAATCTACTGAACCAATTTAGTTGAAATTTGGTGCACATGGGAATTTCTATGACCCAAATATGGACGTGTAACGTAAATAAATTAATATTGAATATGGGAATCACTTTTCGGGGGCATATTGTTTTTTTTTTTTAAGTTTACGATTTGTACCGTGTGACATATCAAATGAAAGAGAAATAATTCCGAAAAAAATACTAAGAATGGTTCTTTACTTAAAGAAGTCTATGGTCTTAAAATATTTAGTTTTATTAAAGTATTATATAATTAACATACTTACTAATGTTTAATAATGTACGCACACAAATTTACTTAAATTCTAAAAATCCAGATATGAATTCTGGGATAACGCCTCGGTATTATGTGCTAGGTATTGTCTGTGTTACTAGCTAGTTTTTAAGTACTTTTAATTGTAATCTGTGGAGAACGTAGTGGGTAGCATAATTGTTATAATGTACCTAATGTTCAAGATCTTAAGTGTAACCTTATTGTGCTACTGTTTGTTTTTCCTTAAATAAATAAATAAATAAAATAACATGGTAAATCTCAGAATATTGTGCGTAAAACCTTACATTTGAGAACATGTTTATCAACTACAATGTTAAGTTGTTAAGTTTGTTCTTGGGATAAAAAACATGGTAGATAACATATTTATCGTACGGAACCCTCACCATGCGAATTCAACTCGCACTGACAGGTTTTTTACTTGGAACTTGCAACAATTTATAGGAGATATCAGTCCGTTTTAAATATCACAACTTTTTAGATCAAATTCAAAAACAAATAATTTGATTATGATCTTTTTCTTGACTTGTATTAATCAAGCCTGCACAAAAGCAAAACAGAAAATAAATTACACCTCCAAATAATTTGAGATCTTGAACCTCTACGAAAAGTACTGCAATGGTTCCTTACTCGTTTTTTGTAATAAGCTCGGATAAAACAAAGCCTGCATAATCAGCTCGGCACGGATCCTCTCTCGGCTCTTCAGAGAACATTGTTACTTATGCTTTATTACGAATAAGTACAAAGTTGTACTGTATACCTAGGAATTAGTTCTAGAATTACTTATTTCTTAGCAAAAAGCTTGTATTAAAAAGGAAGTAAGGCGTAGGAGATTGAATCACTGTCATAATGAAAAATTGTATTGAGAAAAATATCTATAAAAGGCCTATAAAAGGCATCAGAAAACCTCATAATAGCTCCTGTTCTGTGATTGAAAAAACGATAGGAAATTAAATCTCTTGACATGAGTTCGACAGTCCGTTAACTTTTTGTGTGTGTTTGCTTTTCAGAAACCGAGTGTAAAACTCATAAACATTTGAATAATAAAATTACAAAAGTCCTTAAATGTGATCCACAGACCCAAATTATAATTTCAAATGCACACATAAGTAAGTACATACATAAACTCACGCATTTTTCCATAGGGGTTCATAGAAACTACAGAACGTCACCTGCTACGATCCTTACATACTGCTTTTGCGTCGTTTACGTCCATACATCTGGTCATACACGCACGCCGGTTCCGAGTACTACGCACCTGACCTTTCTGAAGAACATCACATGCACACCTCTGCCTACAACTACTGCCCAACACGTTACATTCCCTGACACATTAATAATGAATTCAGTTGCAAACAAGTTCAGTCCGAATAATATATTTAAATGGCCAAGCTATTCAGTTTTTATTCCTCCTGTAAAATCGTGAAAACTTAGATCATCATCATCATTTCAGCCGAAAGACGTCCACTGCTGGACTTAGGCCTCCTCCAAGCACCGCCACTTTGAACGGTTCTCTGCTTCCCACAACGGATTCTTGAGGCCTTTACAAGGTCAGCGGCCCACCTTGTGGGAGGCCTTCCAACGGTACGTCTTTCGGTACGCGGTCGCCACTCCAGAACCTTTCGGTCCCATCGGCCATCTGTTCTAAGAGTAATGTGCGCTGCCCATTGCCAGTTAAGTTTGGAAAACTCAGATACCAGAAGGCCACTTCTCGTACTTAAAAAGTATGTACACATTCAAGTCGCAACCTGTCAAACTTGTCAAAAATGTTGGTAAATTGATTGTATTTTTGACAGATTGCTATTATGATTAGAATGCGAAGATTCTTAAAAATTACGGGAATTACCCACTGCTCGTTGACGCTGACGTTCTGCTTTTAAAACACAACTAAAGCTACATCCTTACCTGTTCAACAACAATAGACTGGCCAGCAGCGGCGCTCCTGGTAACAGTGAGGACTGGGAAACCACCCTGGTTGACCCAGCGTTGCATTACAGTATTCAAGGTGTAGGGGATGCTGTGGTCAGACGCGTCCAAAGCCTCCTGGAGAGAAGCATACAGGTCTAGGGGAGATGCTGCGTCACGGGTGCTGAAACACAAAATGAAAGCTGCATTCAAATTCAGAATTTCAGATAATTATCTAGTTTTTGAACAAAAATCTCTATTTCATACTCAGCACTGTTCAAATTCCATTGCAAACAAAAAAAAACCGAATTCTAGCAGAAGACTGCTGAAGACTAATGATAAGTTCGACATTTTTTTTTTTTTTTTTTTTTTTTTTGTCCATAAATATCTAACTTACTTGTTTTTAATATAGATGATCAGCCCTTGACGGAATACTTCAGGAGTGAGGAAGTGTTGCATCATACGGATCACGGAACCAGCTGTAGGACAAAAGATACAAATTATGAATTAGTGTGAGAGACGGCGCATCAAGTGACTTCTTATTCCAAGGTTACCGAGGTTCATTTTGTTTTATTTGGTACTAAATTTTTTTGTCTCTTCGGTCTTTAAATAACATTCAGAGATAATAATTGTTTACGTCTTTCCACGACCGCAACTGGCCGCTTGGAATCTATGCGAGAAGCGCAGAACCGGTCGAAGAAGCGGGGCTTGGGGGAGGCCTATGTCCAGCAGGGACGTCTTTCAACTGAAATGAAGACGTCTCTCACGTGCCTATTTAGGGTTTTGCCCGACGAGTTTCATAATTAATTTCAAGAGTCTACACCGTTGTCGCGAGTAGAACGACATACCCTTAGGGTGGCTGTTTTTATTTTGGAATAAAATAAATTATCGTTATTTTGCGTCAAATATGGTATGTACCATCGAAGAAGTTCATATCTAACCACCGTAAGGACTATTCTTGCTTGCAGCGCTCGGCGGCTATAGAACCAGGCCGGTAACAGATGTGGTCATCGTGTTCACGGGATTTTGTTTTGAAACTGGTCAGATATGAACTTCTTTGATGGTACGTAAAAGGTGACAAATAATTTGGACCCATTTATATTTGAGACCTTCAAAAAATATTTGCCGTTATTAAAAAACAGTAAGAATTTATAAGGTCTTAAATATAATATCTAAATGATTCTACATATTTTTCTAACTTATAGTATGCAAAAAATTACTTAAAGTTAAATTAAAAAAATACTCAGGTTACTAGTGAGATCATTTGATAAAAAACTACCTTAAAATTAAATTACAATACTGAGATAGTAATGTCTTTAAATGGCCCATCTGATTGATAGTTACCACCGGGCGCCGCCTATGAACATCTACAATAGAGTGGAGCCTAAGATAAAATGTCTCAGGCGCCTATTATTATTAAATCGGTTCAGTTTGTAGGCTTATCTACAAACTGAAACACACCAAAGGGACTTGGTGGAAGAAACGCATTAATATAGTGATACAACTTCCCTGGACGAGCTGCTTTAGGGGTTTATTTTTAGGCTCAATTAACATTGCCGCGGAAACGGAATGGGAGCGAAGCTTCTTGTACAAGCCATAATGAACTTTATGTCAATAGTGTAATGTAAAAACTGGATACGAACCAAATAACAGATGACGCGTTTTCTGGAAAGTTCTAGCGCATTCTCGGTAATTCCCGCAGTTACGAGCTCGTATCTAGTTTGTAGGTTGCACAATTGACATAAAGTTTATTTTGCTATAATCAATATCGTTACAAAAACTCCCTTCCATTCCGTTCCGTAGAAATGTAAATTGAGCCTTATCTCACTGCCTTCAAACAAGTAGTCTTCTCTAATATTATTGAGCTACATACGTTGGCATCTCATTTCGCCAACGTTATTGGTATGTTGACATATCCAATATCAAACATGCCAACAAGATTATTTCGACGAGATGATTGCCGCAAGGTTCGCAATAACGCTTTGCGATCCAAAATGGCGTCGGTAAATAAATAATCTCCAATAAATATTCATGCCTACCTATTCATAAACGAAATTTGAAATGAGTTTTTTTGAGAGTGACCCCAAAAAGAGCTTTTTATCAGATACAAAAATTAAAGATAGTTAATTGACTCAGGTGTGACTTTGCGGAAATACATTATAAAATACAATAGACGACGTATATTTAGTAAACTAATCCGCTTAATTGTTCTTAAAGAGTCATAAAGAACCCTGTAAGAAATCGACACGTGTTTCACCTCTCAACGAGGCATCCTCAGGATGACGATTGACTTGTTGCGAACTCGGACACGACGTGTTGCCATGTTAAGCGTCGAACGCAGTGTGACTCTTTTAAGTAGACTAGGTTACTAAATATACGTCGTCTGTTGTATTTTATTAAAAAAATAAACAGCTTTTCTATGGATCCGCTAAATATGTAGGTACCCCAGAACATATCCGAAGGTGGTGAAAAGGGCCATTAATAATTATTGTAGTCACGAACAAAACAATTTAAATCATGATCCGGTAACAGTCGGCTTTTAGCATTTCACGGCGTTTGAATTCATAATTTAAACAGACCATATAAAAAAAGACTGTGGTGCGTCGCGAATATTATATTTTCTAGTTTTTTCTTATGCAATATTAGAGATTAATGTCACACCCGTCGGTTACGCTCCTTATCTCTCGTATCGAAGTGCTCAGTCGATCGAAAAACAGGTTACTGTTACAAAGATCGTAATCTTTGATCTAATTCCTTGGGCCATACTATTACTAGTGTATGATGTATTATAAGCCCTAAAGCTAGATACAGAAAAATAAAGAAAATACGTTTATTTGCGGTAAATATGACGCAAACAAAAAACACAAAACGAAAAAGAACAAGTTGATGGAAAATATGCGTCACATCCACGCAAAACGATCATCGCTCAGCATAATGCTGCAACCCTATGCGAGACAGCTGTAAACCTCACTTCGAAAATTATAATATTTAACCCTCTCCAGTATATACATACTAGAGACTTGCAAATTTGTTCGTAAGTATCAAGAATTTTATACAAAATGCGAAGATATAATCGATATAATCACGTTACACACTCCGACATAAATCAAGATTAAACATTCCAACTTCTCAGCATTCTACAAGCCCCTATGTAATGTCCATAAAAATATATAACCAACTACCAGAATTAATAAAAAAGAAGATAAATTGAATACATTTATAAAAAAATTAAAACAATTTTTAATTACTAAATGCTATTATAGTTTAAACGAATATTTAAACGATAAAATATAAATGGTAACATACGTACAGTAAACTATTTATGTAAATATAATAATATTTAATTTTGTTCTGAACACTGAATTTAAGTTAATTTTTTAAAGCTTCCTCTCTCCTACTATTTTGCTGTGCCCGACGGGGTCCATAATGATCACATATAATTTTAATTTACCATCTAAGTACACATTGTGGAATGCAAATAAAGCATTGAGTATTGAGTATTGAGACAGAGCCCCAGCGCTGGTTTTCAGCGGCAGCCGGCGTTATGACGTCAATGAGCTGATCTTTGGGTTTATCTACAGCGTGGCGCTTTATTGGTGACATTAATTTAACACACGAAAACGGATTAGCTTTTTCTTTTTATGAAGATATTTTGATTTCATTAAACGTTAATATTTATAAATTTTTTAACAATTTACTAAAATACCTTCTTGGACCAAACTGTACTTAACAACTGTAGCGCAGAGATTTTTTTACCGGGGTCACGGACCATAACATCACATCAATGAAAATAAAATGAATAACGTGCAAAGAGAAGGCGAATTAAAGGAAAGGGAGAGCCCTATGTCGGCGATCATTTGAAAATTTAAATTTTCTTTTAATGAATAATTTTTTCTTATTGTATTTTAATGATTACTAGCCACTAGCCCTACCCGTGTGTTAAATTAATGTCGCCATTGTAGCGGCACGTTGTGTACATAATAGAAGATATAATACTCTCTATTATGTACGCCATAAAAATTACAGATATGAATGTAGAACCATGTAGTAACCTAATGATGTATATGTATAGTGACCTTATTGGTCATATTCTTCAGAAAGATCAAGGAAAGGAGGAAAAAGTAGAAGAGTATGTAAGGATCGTGACAGGTGGCGGTCTGTACTCTGTCTGTCTACCCCCATGGGAAGAAAGAGTGATAGTTAATTATAAATGTAGAAATTTTACATAGCGTGACATAATGGGCGGTTTTATCGGTTATACAGAGTGGATTTTTGAGATGGGGCAGCAAGGACAGCTACCTTAACCGTTGTAGCTTCAGGAAAATGGTCTGAGGTCTCCTAACTGTTTGAAACATTTTGATTAATATTCAGAGGTTTTGAAAAACAAATACAGTCAGCAAGAAAATGGGCAGTTTTCACAAAAACTTTTTTTGTTGCTATTCGATCCTGTTTCTATAAGTATCAAAAAACTCTATTGGAACAGCTGAGGATTGAGTACTACAAAACTCTGAAATCGCAAAAAAATATTTTCCATTAGGAAAAAAAAAACAATTTATTTTTTATGTTGGATAGAATAGCTGAAAATAAACAAAAAAATACACTTCGAACGAATACGCGTTATAATTTTATTTGTTTTGAGGACAAAATAGTTTGTTGCTTGTGACTTGTATGGGAAACGTTAAAAAAGACTATCCGTTAAAAAAGTCAGAAAACGTAAAAAACTTTTGTACGGAAAAGTTTTTTCAAAATCAACAAATTTTGTTCTCAAATTGAAAAGCCCGTATTCGTTCGAAAATTAAAAAAAAAACCCTTTTTACTTTATTTTCGGTCAAGCTATCCATCGTAAAAAGAAGGTTGGAGTCTCATTTCCTACGAAATGTACGGGAAAACATTTTTTGCGATTTCTTACTTTTCTAGTACTCAAACCTCAGTTGGTCCATTAGAGATTTTTGGTCCTTATAATTGATTGGCATCAAAGAAAGTTTTTGTGAAAACTGCCCATTTTCTTGCTGACTGTAATTTTTTTTCAAAGTCTGTGAATGCAGATTAAAATACTGCACTTATTGCCCCATCTCAAAAATCCACCCTGTATACGAGACCTTTTAAAGACGACAACCAATTTTTATTTTTTTTCGATATATTTATTAGGGTCAAGTCCTACCGGGATCTTCAGACACGGCGAAAGAGTGATAACATATATTTTGTATGAACTTTTTCACACAAGTCTGAACTCCAGACAACATTAAAGTATCTGTATAGAAGCTGTCATGGCTCTTGATTTGATAGATAGCTTTATGACGTCACAGTCATGCGTTCTAATTCTTCTATGACACGTTTCCTCCGACATTCTCCTATGATAACAGTATCAACAATACTCGATACTAGATAAAATAGTATTATGCCAAATAACCGGGTGTTACAAAAGTCGTTTCACATGTCAGTCGGTGAGATAACTAGTTGCTGATAGTGGTGATAAAAGCTATATCAACAGTTTCTCAATTCTGATAACAAAAGAACGTTTTGCGAAAATAAATCATGTTGAGGCCATGCAGTGAGCGATAAGCGGCTGAGCTCTATCTGCCCGCACGCCGCGCCGACCGCGACCGATGACGTGTAGCCGTCCGACACCGACAACGGCCGAATACTATGTTCGTAAAAACACGGGCCCGTCTCGCCGCACACCACCCGCGACTGACAGTTGTGACGGCGGCAACGTTTTGGCAACGTGGTGTGGCGGCGGCGTGTCGGTCATCCAGCATGACGTCACCGCACGCTGTCGATCTGCGTGCGTCTGACGTTTTAAAGAGATCCTAACCTAGTAAGATTTTGATTGAGCTGCTTGTAAAATAACAGCAAACCAAAATCCCGGAAAGCTGTATTATAGTCTATGTAATGTAATACTGTGTATTTCTTTTATTATTCTTAATGTAATTCTTTCTTGTTGGTAGGTACATAATATGAATACTGAAGGAAAGCTGCTCGGTACTTCATGCGGGCCATTTTTTTTAAATCCGAATACTGTCTTGACCACTACTCTAATAACGATTTTATGACATCTACCAAAAGCTATAATGTCATTTAATGATTTTTCTACCCATGACAAGAACGTGACGTGTCGTCGTAAACGCCCGTTTCGTGGCCCCAGCGATTCCAATACGAATCGAAACAAAATTCTTTGTCACTCGAGATTTGACACATGATTTATCTCGCACGTAGAAAAAACAGGAAACAGAAAAATACCACTTTCTGGTGTGCATTGAAACATAAGTAAACAAAGTATTACATTGAAATAGTAAAAATATGTACAATTTTATGAACATCATTTTCCACTTAATTAGAGTATCATGTTTGTTTAGAACGCCTAGTCATATAATGTAGTTTGTGACGTCATATAGCAAGTAAAAAATAAACATAAAGTTATCTAAATGGATAGGTACTTAGTACTTGTACTTATCATGCAGTCAATATGATAGTTACATTTACATAAGTCTGAAAGCTATTAGAAAATATTGATCAATGTATTATTTGCAGACATTTTTTATAGACATTTTTGAGAAAATGGTGAAAGAAATCAGAGCAAAATTTAAGAGCTTGTTTCACAGCGTGCAGACGGACTATTAACCAGATGTAATATTTGAAAACAAAAGACATCGCGGCAGGTTCAGATGGAGATGGCGTGGCCGCTCTGGACAGAGAGAGAAGGAAAGAGAGTAGGGAGGCTTTTGCCCAGTGATGGGATAATAACGGTTAATTTAAAAAAATGCTTTGTTTAGTTTCTGCCTACACCCATCGGAAAAAGGGCTTGATTTATGTATATATGCATGTACACTATAATGTTCCAGATAACTTAACTTGAACTTACCCGCATGGATCTCCATATTAATTTTCTTTTGAACACAAACAGGACTACGAAAAGATTAAACTTACATTTCTGATAAGCCACCGCGTTGAAAGTTCCGAGGATCTCGGAAGGCGTGTAGACCGCATGGGTCATGGCGTTCACACTGAGGACCGCATCAGACTGGAACACGTTCTCGAGAGCCAGCACGAACTGGTCCATCATACGCCATTCTGGAAGGACCTGGTGTAAATAACAAAACGTCAGAATAAGACAATAATAATAACATATGAGCTTCCTTATAAAAAAAAAGGAATAGCCGTGAGCTTGGCTACCAGATTGGTAACAGAACTATTCTCTAGCCCTCGAGATGTGTGTAACTGTTATAATCTTCCAAACCCACGGTATTCTTCTAGGACTGAGATACCTTGATAACACAATTGCTTCACAATTTTAAATTCGACCGAAGCAGTAATTCCGGGAGGAACTGTCTAGTAATTACAAAGGTTGGTATAGCTTGTCCACTGAAATGACGCTCCCCACTACATCAATTACGCACACGGTAATGCGGATTTCTATGGGTAATGCAGTAATGGGGAGCGTCATTTTAGAGTGGACAAGCTTTACCCAGTCGCTTCAAAGTGACTGAATTTTGTGAAAAGGCAAAGAAGATGGATCAAAAAGTAGGGAGAAATAAATAAAATGTTGATATTTCATCGATTTCCAAATCATTCCTTCATTGTATTCCTAAAACACGTATCGATCCTCTTTTTACCCGACTGCGGCGAAGCAAAAAGGAGCGTTATGATTTTTACCGGTATGTATGTAAAAGACAACTAAAAGGAGGACATCACAAACAAGACATCACAGACAGACAAATATATAATCCCGAGACACGCGTAATCTGTTCGATTTATGCCCTAATACGTGTGACACCGGATTTTTAATTTGTCTATCTAAGATTTCTGGTTTATATTTTTTTAGTTGACATTTTTGTCGTAGTTGGATTTTAGTTTTTATAACTTATATTTTCATCGTCACACAGTGGGTGCCTGATGACGGACGTCGCCACCGGGGCAGGCCTAGAAAGCGCTGGCGCGACGATTTGGACTCGTTCCTGACCAATTGGCCGGAGAAGACACAACACAAGGAAGTCTGGAAAAATATGGGGGAGACCTTTGCCCAGCAGTGGGAATATAGGTTAACAAAAAAAAAAAAACTTATATTTTTATTATACTCAACGATCGTGTTTTTGTGATGTGTCCTACCGAGCCTAGTACCTGTAAACTTTAACAATAGGTCGGGTATTTTTTTATAGGGACAGATAGTTTGAAAAAGATCATTGAGTACAAAATATAAAACAGTGATCATAATTTAGGAGATCAAAAAGTTTTAATTAAATACTCCACGAAAATTATGTTATCAAATTACCAAATCAGTGGCGAAGTTCTCGAAGAAGTTGGCGAAACCCTCGTTCAACCAGGTGTAGGTCCAGGAGAGTGGTCCCACTTCGTTACCAAACCACTGGTGAACGTTCTCGTGGCAGATGATCCTACCCACATTCTGCTTGGTCGCTGTAGTTGTCACTCCTTCTGTGACCAGAAGGGCTACTTCTCTGAAAGGGAAAAGAGAATCATGCTTATTGTGTGGTTGCTGGCAAAAATATGGCGAATTGCAATTAGCCCAACTACCATTTGGTGACTGGTAAGTAAAGCTGTTTCCTCATTGGTCGGTGCGGTATCGTTTCGGTCTAGTATGCTCGGTATACCGCACTGCTTACATTTTTCCTCATTGGTCGGTAAGTAGCAGTGCAGTATGTTAAGCGCTGTATACCGAAACGATACCGCACTGCTTTCATTTACGGACCTCACGGCATGTTTTCGGTATAATTTGTGCAGTATCGCATAATTATTAAACATTACGTCGGTAAATAAAAAAAAAAATCTGCTGTTGCAAAATGTATGGAACAACAGATTTTTTACTTAAACCGACGATTTTTTTTTACGCAGGGCTTTTCAGAATCATGTACTGAATCAGTAACAGTTTTTGCGTCGGTCTCCTTGCCACCCCTGTATGTCAGCAATCCGATAAGGGAATGTAGGAGACGTCATTTGCAACCAAATTACCCCTCATGATGATGAATTACCCCCCTATGCCAATGTCAAAAAATTTCATTTGTTAAAAATGTATGAAATAAAAATATAAAATGTCGAATGAGTCGAAAATTGTTGACGTTTGCATAGTAGTCAAAAGGGTCATTTGGTTATAAATGACCTCTTCCACATCCCCTTAATGGATTGCCGACCCTGTATACGTTTTTATTCACGTGTGTGTTTTGAAACTGCCTCAAAATTCTTAATAATCTGTAATGATATCTGTCCTTCTTACTTTTAATCCATCCAAAGGTTGTCTGTTAAACATCGGTGTTAGCGATAAGACCGCCCATTTCCACCCTATGTAAAATTAGTACATTTATATGTGTAATGTGCATGGTGTAGGGTATATACTCGTAATAAAGACTATTCTTCTCTTTTACACATTATTTTTTAATACGAACTTCAGCGTTTCCTTGACATCATGTGTTTAATCTATCTGTATCATTTTATTTCACCCTGATGCAAAAAAACTCCCTTGCCAACAATGCTGCATCATATTTCAATACAATTCACATCTGCCTTGCAGATTCGTTCTATGAGAGGCTTACGGAACACTTCACTGGATTGCTACTCTGTATTTTTGGAATAAATAAGTTTATTACCAGTTTATTACTTGTCCCGGCTCCAGTAAGTGGGTACTACAGGGGCATTAGAATCGTTTTAAATGTCAACGTTTTCATAAGACTGACTGGAAGTTGTTCAGGAGTTTAGTTATAACAATTAAAGAAAACAAGTGAAATTATATTAAAATTTAAAAAACCCCCGATTCAAAAATTTCCTCATTTCTCTTTCCTACTACATCACCAGACCCTGTTCATCTATCTATAACCTATTCATTGAGACCATTTCAATGAGCCTACCCACGATACCTGTGCTGTAAGGTGGTAAGGGATTTGGGTATCCTGTAAATTTCAGGTGATGCTGCAAAATCAGTTCAAGGTTACTATGTTCTTCTAATATGATTGAAGTAACAGAATACTAAATTTTAATTCGATCAGACGCTCACAGTCATTCAAACTATTCAAAGAGCTGATAAAACGGCTGAACCGATTTTGATAAAACATATCTAAGAACCATCGCTAGAAAACCTTATGCAAACAAAATAAACGGCACTCAAATCGGTTCACCCGTTTAAGAAATACGGTGCAACAGACAGACACACACACACATAGCGGTCAAACTTATAACTTGTCTTTTTGCATCAGGGGTTGGAAATAGATTAATTTGTCACAGAAACATGTGCATAGAAAAGATAAAGGGAAGTCGATCCTTACGATTATAAAGGAAAAGCTTTATCAGTCTTAGGTATTTAGGATCACTAACAATCATGTGGTATGGTTTACCTCATGACAAAAACTAGTTTAATTTCAATATAGGGCAGGATTTCTGAGCTTTTTTACAAGTTTTTAGATATTTTAATGCAAACTGCATAAATTTCTCTGTCAAAACACTAATCTTATTTAAATAGATATAAAAATAATAAATATTATTTATGAAGGCCTTGAATTTATTTTGACACTGATACGAGTAACAGTGATAAACCCCGTTTTTCAACTCAACGATACTTGTAACAACAGACACACTTTATGACGTTTTATGACGACTATTGACATACGATACGGAGCCATAAATTGGAGTATTTATGGCTTATAATAAAATATTTCTCTTCTGCTTCATAAGTATCAACATTAACACCTATTTTATTGTCGTTTTTACGGAACTCTTGAATCACTCAAACGAATATAAACTGTAACTGCTTTGGATTATAGTTCAAAATTGGTTGTTTGGAAAATTTGACCTGATTAATTTAGTATAACGTTATGAAAATATAAGAACAATAAATAAGTAATAACAGCATTTAATATCCTGGTCCTGAGAGTTCTTGCTGAAGAAGGCTTCAAGAAATGATTAAATAATAATAATATCAGCCTGTTACGGTCCCACTGCAGGGCAAAGGCCTCTTCTCATACAGAGAAGGCACGAGCACCGCGCTTGCTCAAGACGGGCTGACGATTTCAGACTTATATTAACTATAACTTTTCCTCACGGTGTTTTCCTTCACCGATGTCAGTAATCTCCAAGATAAACTCAGAAAGTACATATGAATTGAAAAAGTTAATTTGGTACTTGCCCGGATTTGAACCCACAACGTCGTGCATGAGAGGCGAGGCCTTAACCACTGGGCCATCACGACTTCACGCCATCACGACTTGGCAAAGAAATTATTAGAAATATGAAATTAATAAAATTGTTTTAGAAGATTTCTTTGAACAATTTAAAGGCAAGGGGTGTCATCTACAAGATTCGTTGTTATTTTGATACGGGCACCACATATCATGGAAATCAAAAGAATTTTATTTGTAGTACTGTTTAATTTTCTGTTAGTCTCATGAAATTCGGCACATTTTGTTTTGCAAGCAGGCATATGAACATTTCAGAAAGCTACTATATTGAGTAGGCGTTTATAATACGGTGATAATCATATAAAGACAAAGTCAACACTATTGGTCAAGAGTTTGCAAACTTGCTGAGCAGGGCCCCAAGTGTTCCTGACGTCACATCGGGCCACATAGCACACCGCGATCGCGGGCTTCCCCTGCCTCCCACTCGCTCGCTGACACCTTGAGCGTGCGCACACATCGGTCGTCTCAATAAAATTGTAATCGGTACCAAAGAAATACAGTACTTGTCATAATATCGAAATCAACTAGTTTTATTATGAAGTCAAGACCACCAGCAGCACACCTGGAGCTTGATACTCAACTCCAAGTGAAGCCTAGTGTTATTGGGTTTTCTATTTAGAATTCCATAAAAAAGGTGCCCAGTGATCCTAATGCCATTACATTGGGGTTACCCTTTATGACATCATCATCGTCATCATCTTAGGGTCGAGTCACACCGGAATGGCAGCGACGCGGCGAGCACTTTCAGTGTGAAATAATTTTAAACTTTATCTACATACTTAAAAGACCAGTATCGTTTGAAAAGCATGAAAAGGTCGGGAGGCCGCCCGCGGTGACTCGAGCGGCCGCGCGCCCCGCGCATCTTGTCGGTGGTTCTGCCCGCGGCTGCCAGCGGCGACGCGAGGCCACTCGCAGCATAGCGGCCGGCCGCAAGTATGTAATGTAGAAACTAAACTAGTCAAGAGGAGATTAGGCACGTGGGATATGGAGGTCACGCGAGGCCGCCAGCGATCGCCAGCGGTGACGCCGGGGGCCGCTGGCGGCCGCTGCCAGTCACTGCCGGCCGCTGCCATTCCGGTGTCACTTGGCCAATACTGCCCTTATTCCATGTTACGTGGGGTTGGCGCAACACCTTTACTCCTTCCATTCTCCCCAGCCAATCGTCAAACTATCATTCACTCTCTTTTGTTTCATATCATTCCTCACACGGTCTCACCCTTTATTACACGAGACTGATAATAATGCCTGGCGGAATGCGAGTTCCATTCCTACCTACCCCTGTGTTATGTTATCTACCTAATCATTATCATCGTCATCTATCATTTTATCTAAAAAGCAAAAATCTTAAATTCACTGAGAGACAATGAACTGCCAAAACTGCTGGGTGTGTTTGGATAGTTTTGATCGATGCACTTACAACCGAATAATATTACTAGAGACGATCGAAACTGCGAGCCGGAGGCACCGGAGCCGCTCCTGAAATCGATTTCTAAAAACGAATTTCGAAAGCGAAAATTCATGATATTGCCAATGGTTTAAAAAAAATCAGAATAATGAATGCATTATCTATGAGAGGTCGCCAGAATCCCCATTGGGCACACGGCTTGTAAAGACATATACACATACCTGTAAATAACCAATCCCCAGTTCTCCATAGCACCAGCAGCAAAGTCAGGAACAGCTGCCTTATCCAACTTCGGGAACTCATATGCAAACTCGGTGTATTTCTCCAACTCTACCATATTCCTTTGCCCAAATTCCAGGGCAAACAATGCCGTGTTCTGGGTACCAGGTCTGGAATACACCTTGAAAGGTACGCGATACAGGTCCTTGTAATCAGACTCCATTTGGTTGTCGATGTGGTCCAAGTTCGATACCAGGTACGCCAGAAGATATGTGGACATCACTAATGTGTCTTGAAATTCATGCTTGGTGTAGCCGGCTACTTCTGGTCTATAAAAATAAGGAATTGTTAGAAGTCGGCCTCGTTGGTCGCAAGCTCTACTGCTGGGCCTGGGTTCGATTCCCAGGTCGCAAAAAGAGTTATTGGGGTTTTTCAATTACGAATTCCTCAGTAACACCTCAGAGTCAGGACTTGTGCCCGGTTGACTTGACGGCGGAAACAGAACTGGTGAAATGTGGGTATACTTTAGGTACACCTCTGTTCACTCCCTCGAGGAAACAAGCATGATGTTATATTGCTGTTAGAGTTTTTATTTTCGACCTTAATTATTATTTTTTCGGATCGTTGCAGTTTTCACTGAAAAAGTATTTTGTTTTTCAATCCGGGCTTGTAGAAGTTAACGTTGTTGACATAGAGTGTCGTGGTTATTCAATAAAATAATTAGGGCCTGAAGTAACACGCTGGAATTTTATACAATTTTTAGAGTAATAACGTAACTATTTTCTTTTTAACGTAGCTACATATACGATTTTAATATTATATTAGGCGTGCTATACACTTGTTCGGATCGGGACATTTGGTTTGGCAGATATTAATTTTGAAAATTAATTTCTTACAGCCTAGCTGTGCTCACCGCACACCTGCATCCGTGCTATACCCACTAATAATATGCCCATCGAACACTTATGTGAGCAAAACTCACATCCTGTAGATTAATATTGAACTCCACCGTATACTGTCAATTCTTTTCCCTTGTTATAAAATCTTACTTATAATACCAGCCTGTACCTGTCCAACCGCGCGGAAAAGTCCGAAAGGGATACCGTGGCCCCTGGCAACGTACAGGCAACTGAAGGAACACGGGTGGGTTTTAGTCAGTAAGAGTTTGCCCTCCCGCTTCGCCCAGAGCGGGACAAATTATTTGACAATGTCCCACTCTCAAAAAAAAAAGGCCAAAACTCTCTTCTCATACAGACAACGCTTGAGCATTGATCACCACGTTTGCTAATCACGGGCTGGCGATTTCAAGCTTACATTCATCATTCATCATCATTTCAGCCGAAAGACATCCACTGCTGGACATAGGCCTCCCCCAAATGGGGGGTTTACGATAATCGACACACTTGGCTGGCGGGTTGGTGATCGCAGTATGGTGTTAAAATGCGTAGAGAACGTTGCTACCCATTCTCTAGTGAGTCCCTTAGTCGCCTTTGACGACATCCATGGGAAGAAATGTGATGGTAGTATTCTTTACGTCCGGAACATAAACACATAAAACATATAAACTTACATTAACTATTTGAAAATCTTACTTACTTGAGCGAATCTGTCCTTTTAGGCATGTTACTCTCGACCACAGTGTATGCTGGTGGGGCGTATATGGTGGTCCTGAAGATGGCCTTGAGAGACGGTTCATCATAGCAGGGGAATGCGCGACGAGCGAAGGTAGGCTGCAGTTGTGATGTTATGAGTTTGCTGCAAAGTGATAGATCGGTGAGAAACTTCTACAATATTTTCGTTTCGTCTTTGACAGAGGATATGACGTGAAAAGTCGCTGGTAGTTTAAACTGAATTGTATTAAACGGGCTTTTTATTACACTATTCATCATCAGCTGCCCAGCCTTTTCCCAACTAAGTTGGGGTCGGCTTCCAGTCTAACCGGATGCACCTGAATACCTGTATTTTACATGGAGCGATTGACCTCCACAACCTAGTTGCTAGGTAACACGATACCCTTGGTAAGACTGCTTGTCAGACTTTTGGGCCGTCCGTAACGACTGTCAGAGATTTGCAAATGAAAGCCGGGATCAACGGCTTAACGTGCTTTTCGAGGCACGGAGGGGTCTTGGTATGTAAAAACGGTCACCAATCCATGGACCAAGCGTAGCTTAACCTGATCGATAGACCCGTGCGGCTGTTATTACTTAGTCACAAGCCCCTCCCCCCTCCCCTCCTCTCCTCTTGAGTTCTTTTTTTATTACACTATTATTAGCGAGTATTACACTTTAATATTATTATTTCTATAATCATAGATTTATGGCTAACAGATATAATAATATGAATTATTTGTAAGTTTCGGTATAATAAATATTTTTTAAATTTCATATAGGATAAGTTATTAATCCTAGATATATGATAGTGTAATAAGCCCCTTAAACAGAAATCCAAAAAATCACTAGTTGCACTAAGTAATCAAGGTGACAGATAAGTGTTTTCAGTCACATCTTCTGAAAAAGGCTGATGCTGAGATATGTACTGGGATACTTGTAAAGATTCATGGAATTGACTTAATAAACTGCCGAGGAAAAAGGGTTCCAAGTTGTGAACATAATCCTAGTATGATAGAAATGTCTGCTAAGCCCAGTGTTATTCGCAGAAACAGAAACTTTACAGAAATGTGAATAATGCATTATGTATGAGAGGTCGCCAGACACAAAGTTTTGTAATATTTTCGTAGCGTTGACTTCTTTTTTAGAATTCCTAAATCTTCTGCTGAAAGTATTTTTTTGGTCAACGTTTCTTAACACTAGGATTTGGATTTTATCTATAACGTGGATATAATATAATAATTATAATATTATACTGCTCCCACACTAAACTGCTTCAAGAACCGACAGGACAGATTAAATATCTTGAAGCTATTTGAAACACACGCATCAGCTAATTAGCCGCTATGTATTTATTTGGTGATTCATTTCCCCTACTTATACAATATGTAAAAAAACCCCTGGCCGATCCGAAAAGAGCACATAGGTACTGCAATAATATTACCAAAAAGTAATAAAAAATCTTATTATTATTGAAAATAAAAAAGCTATTACTATTTGAAATTCACGTTTTTAGTACCAAAATTACCCCAATTCCATAAAAAAACAAATTTTCAACAGGGGTTATAAATTAAGAGTTGTACACACTCGCTACATGACGGCCACCCACGCCCCTATAGTATGCCGTAGTAAGATCGCACTTTGAAAAAAAAAATGGAGTATTTTTTATTATTTTTTCCTGATTATCACATAAATGTACTCTCAGTATGATACTTAACAACATCCTCACGGAGCATACAGAGCATACTTTTTTATACATTATAGAGCCTCTGCGAGTTGGCTTCGGCCCCCGTATGCTACCAGAGTCCGGGAAAAGCTCGATAATATAAAAATTATAGTCTATAATTTATATTATTACAATTGCGATCATATAAAATACATTTTTAAATATTTCTTAAAAAACTATTAAAAAAAAACATTTAAAAATATAAAAAAAATAGTGTTGCGCCGGTGTCGGGAGCAGGGTCCAAGCTACCGGTGGTTAGGCCTGCAGAGACAGGGACCTCCTCACAATGCGAGCCGTATCGAGGAGTACTGCATTCTGGATCAGGCCCTTGATACAACCGCCTAACGAGAGCCTCGAGAGATGTTGGTCGAGACTTTCAGCCATCAGGCCATTTGCCGTTACGATAATCGGCACAATGATAGCCGAGCTCACATTCCACATATCGTGTGCTAAGTCGAGATATTTTATTTGTTTCTCTTTCTCAGCTTTCACGAGGTTCCCGTCATGCGGACTGGTAACATAAAATATTATTAGTTAGTCATTTAATTTAATACCTAGTATAAAATTTATACTAAAATACGAAATAATTTCGCGCTATAACAAATATTTAATATTTGTTATAGCGCGAAATTATTTCGAACAACTCCCGCCACTATCCGCTCGTCCAATAGGAGTGCAGCTTCTAGCTAGAATGTTCTAGAAGCTGTGTGAAAAACAGACGACGAAAGCCTGTTTTTCACTGTTTTTGACAAGACATCCGTCAGCTGGGCAGCGCATCAAGATATAATTTACGAAACCTTTTCTTCGCCCCTAAACCCTGTTTTTTTCATCTATACTGTGATGTGTATATGTTAAACATATATCTGTGCCTCCTGTGATGAGTGATCTTAGTCGAGTTGTACCCTTTTTGTGATTTTTATTATGTTGTGATATATTTATGTAAAAGAATATACAGTGAAAATCTCCAAGACAACAACTACCTTTTTATTAGTATGTAAGTAATACAAATATTTCTTCTGGACGGAACTCAAGACTCCTTACAATCAAATCACGATGATTTTTGTTTTCAAAATGACGCAACGTATATCAAGTTATACGATATATCTGACATATTACTTATGAGTAATAATTTATCTAGTGAAGATTTATCATACAGTAACAAAGTAAATTCCCATAATATTCAGCCATGCCGAGTATAAAGTGCAATAATTGTATTTTTGAGTATTAAACCTGGTTCAATCCGATACCTACGGCACAAAGTCTCAAACTGAAACTCAAAGTATTTATTTCAATTAAACCATTTAGGTACTTTTGAATTGTCAAGGAGTCGGTCAGCCAGAAATATGAAGCTAGTTGCCCATTCCAAAGCATAATAGGTACCTATGGAGGAGAACAAGCAAGAACCTCCACGGACACTCTTTAAAATCAAAAAATTGTTACAAAATTTTGATAACATCACTCATGTTGAAATTATACATGTGAGAACAATATAGAAAGACATTCACGTTAAAAGCATCCGTAATAAAAATACAAAAACAAATAACAATTCAAAAATTAAAACAAGCCACATGGAATGGAAGTCTAAACTTTTTTATAAGTATACCTATTGACTTAACAAATTACAAATATCCAAAATCAAGTAATTTTAATTAAAATATTCATGGCTACCAATCTAAATACTTTCACGTAATTAAAATAACTCCATACAAAAATACTTACTGTGTTGCTCCGTCACTCGCGTACGTCGACACGTAGACACCGAACATATTTTCAGCGTACTGCCCAACATAATGCTTGATTCTTATAGTATGCGGCTGCAGAATGGTCATGTTTTGGTTCAACGTAATTCTGAACAAATGAGTATCGTTAGGGGCCAATGTATGGCTTTCATACATGTTGACTGTCGGTACTCTATCGCTGAAGACTTCAATGTCTTCGGCATTGATTACCATTTCCATAGCATGGAGGACTATTTCGGTGGTGGTGACTAGGGGTATGATCCTCACGTCGACTGCTCCGGTGAAGTATTCTTCATTGTCTGGGTTGAGTGTTAATCTGACGTCATAGAATGTTGGGATCGTGTCTCTGGGGAGAACGTATGCAGCTGCCCGTTCCTGCTCAGTCAGGACGGAAAAGAGCTCGGTTGAGGGCTCAGCTATGGGTACGGCGAATGCCGCCCCGATGACTGTTAGTAGTGCTAGTAAATACATTTCTGGAAAAGAAGAAACAATGGAATTAGATAGTTATTACTTGACCAAGAACACTGGGGGGACTGTCTTATGTAATTTTTACGTTCGAAAAGTGCTGATCAGCATAGTTTGAATAAATGAGTTTTGATTTTGATTAGCATAATCTGCATTTAAATCACATTCGGTGCTCATTTAGAAAATCAAAGGATATTTGATGAAAGTTTATCTAGTATTCCATCTAGATAAACTTTCAACAAATATCCTTTGATTTTCTAAAACGCCCGCCCGGCAACACTTCCTAGTGCTTAAGCTGGGAAGAAGAAGTGGCGCATCAAACTCCCCAGTAACACAGCTGTTTGTTCAGTTAGAAAAAAATGCCTTGAAAAGATACATTATTACCTTTTTTGAAATAAGAAAGGATTACGAATACGAAGCTATGCAGTTATTATTATATTGACAAATATAAAGTGTTAGTTCGTCATAATCTACAACCCAACTTCATCTTCTGCTGAGCGTAGGCCTTTCATTGCTTGTGCCAATGCCCACGCTCCATTGCCAGGTGTTAGTTACTTATAAGCAACTAGCTGCGCAACGCGGTTTCACCCGCATAAGTCTCCATCTGGTCGAAATATCGATATGAAAAGTATACTATGTCCTAATCCAGGTCCTGGTCTACCCATGTGCCAAATATCATCTAAATCCGTTCAGCTATTTTAGCGTGAAAGCGTAACAAACAAACATACTCACTTTATTTTCGCATTCGCATTTATAATGTTAGTGAGGATTGAGTGCTTATGCATAAGCAATCAATCCATAAAGGTGTAGTAACCTTATTTATATATATTATGTTTGTTAGTCAAACAAACAAACTCACTTTTGCATTTATAATATTATTATGGTTAGGACTAATGCGAACTTATGCGGGTGAAACCGCAGGGTGAAGGCCCCCCCGGGTTGCGAGTTGTCCGAAAGGGATATCCTGGCCCCGGCATACAGGCAACGGAAGGAACACGAGTGGGTTTTAATCAGTAAAAGTCTGACACGCCCTCCCGCTTCGCCCATAGCGGGAAAAGTTATTTGATAATATCCCAGACTCAAAAAAAAAAAGGTTGAAGGCGCCGCGGTTTCACCCGCATAAGTCTCGATTTCGTGGAAATATCTGAATAAAGAGTATTCTTTGTCCTAACCCAGGTCTACATGGGTAGATGTGCCCAAACTCACTTTCGCATTTATAATATTATATATATTGTTAGGATAGTTAGGATTAGGATTAATTTGGAAAATTATAAGAATCATTTTAGGTAGCTACAACCGTAATTATAAACCTAATTTACATATTTCAGCAGCGTTTTGTTCAGGACTAAATTGTAATGATAAACAAAAACTGTAAAACTAGCCCAATAAAAATTAGCACGCGACTAATAAGTAGGTAAGCTATAAGTACCTACTACAAATAACATCACACTTGCATTTTTCGAAGAGATAAGCAGAGATGTACCTACAAGTTTTTCTAAAAGAAAAATGAATAAGTTTATCATAGGTACAAGCAGCAGAGAGTTATATAAAGTAATAGTAATTATATTTCCAAACTTCTGTACACATCACATCAATGAGGTCTCAACCCCTGAACTAGGACATTCTGTATGAGAGAGGTCGAGGTTTCTCCAGTAACATGGATCAACATGAGAAAGCTTAGACTAATTACAATTTATTCTTAATTTTTTTAATTAAAAGATATAACTAACAAATAAAGTAACAAAAAATATAAAATGTTAATAATTCTAAAACATAGGTAATCTGTTATTGAATTGAATAGGGGTAGCATGTGTGTGGTGAGATGTTGGATGGGTTCACAAATTCACACCCCAACATTCACACGAATCTAGGTGTGTGAATGTGTGTGTTGTCGTCCACTAGGTCAGATGACTGATAATGTTTTCCGTATCATCATAGCTATAGCTTTCATGCCAAACTAGGATTTCCTTTTTTATACTAAAATTGTTCAGGTCTCTGACTTATTTGAACTGGCTAAGTTTGCTGTAGAGGCGTGGTTCTATACTGTTGTACTGTTGTCTGGCAAACTTGCGCCTTGCCCATGGTACGGGATATATAGATATAGTTATAAGTAATTATTCATGTAAGTTTAAAAGATAGCTTTGCAAAGACTATTGATTATCTTGGCAACTCTATGTTTCTTACGACTATCTTAAATTCTAAAACATTGATGATTTTAATAATTATTTTGTAGGTATGTTTTTTTGATTATTATGGACAATAATGTGGCCCAAGTTCCCGACGATGTTCAACCTTGTTGACAGCAAAATGATGTCAAGTAAATATCTGTCAAGAGGTTGGGCATTGGCTTCATTTTTAATTAAGGTAGGTAAGGTAATTCTAAATGCAGAAACCGGGTGTTAGCATCTGTTCCCGATACCAACGTATAAAAAAACAGGTGGAATTTTCTCTGTATGTAAAGTTTTGTCTGATAAGTATTTGCTGATTATTTCTAAACTACTTGATGGCTCGCTTCATTTAAACATTTGAAGAAGGCTTATGATATTTAATCACCCGAGCAAAACCGGGGCGCGAAACTAGTGCTTCATAAAAATATGGCATCAAGAAGTGTCTAGAAAGCACGTCTACCTAAATCAGCAACGTATTATTATTTCTAAAGTGTATTTGGGACTTGGTAACACAAGCACGTGCCTGGGGAAGGAATGCACCGCTCTGAATTTGCATAGATGATGCTTCCATCCTCTCCTCAAGTTGTAAGTAGTCCCAGAATGTAGAACTGAAACACGTGATTTGAAGTTTGCCTAACTTTGATACCTAGGTAATAGCTGTCACTAAGGAAGTAAGAACAGAAGGGCAGAGGAAGAGCTAGATAAATCATTTATATTTATCCTATAGATATTATAAATTTAATAGGGGGCTCTTGGCTAAGTAATAACAGCCGCACGGGTCGATCGAAGGTTTGCCGCGGTCGATTCGTGGTTGTGACCATCCATTATATTTTGTCGACCTCTCCGTGCATCGGAAAGTACTGGTATTCAGCTGCATCCTGTTAGGCAAGGCCGATTAATGTATAGCTTGTAAAGCTAATTTAATTTATAATATTGACATATTATAAATTAAATTAGCTTTTCCTGTCTGTCTGTGTGACCGCGTTGTTTTTCTAAACTAGGTACCCAACGCATTGTGATGCGGTTTTCACCACAATTTAGAGAATTTATTCCGAAAGGTTTATATATTATAGGTAATATCATTAATATAATAATTGCCGTCATATTACATATTATCCGACCGTCCTCATCGTATAGACCGTCGACTACCAAGTCATAGGTCTCGAGTTCGAACCTTTGAGTTTTTGGATTCATGTGCGTATTGTATAATTATCACTTACTTCAAAATCGTGAGTAAAGTATGCCTTTTTTTTTTTGAGGGTGGGATTTTATCAAATAACTTCTCCCGCTCTGGTCGGAGCGGGAGGGTGTGTCAGACTTTTACTGACTAAAACCCACCCGTGTTCCTTCCGTTGCCTGTGTGCCGGGGCCGCGATATCCCTTTGGGACAAACTCGCAACCCTGGCAGGCATTGGCGGCATTGTACCCATAGTCTTCAAAAAACATAATATAGTCTTTCGTCATTTTTTATTCTCGTTTAGGTGATCAGAAATCCAGTGCTCAAATAAGACACTTGCTAGATTGCACGAGACAGCTCTCAAAATGCTGCTACTGTAGCGTCTCAAGAGATATTAATAGATTTTGAACTAAAAGAATTTATAATGAATTTTCAAACATCCCGGAACTAAAATCGCGAAAAGTTTAGGTACTATCGATATAATAATTATCGTTTAACGCTATTGGAATTAAGTTGATTGAAAGCATTAGTTTATCGTATAACATGTACTTAACGATAATAGTATTATTAATGCTAATAATTCACTAATAGGGGGATAATTACATTACAGTGTCAGTATAGCAGAAACCTTATATCCGACAACAAAGACATGGTTATGTTTTCACGTGTATCTCTGTATATATCTGTGATTATTTATACCCTCGAAGCATCCTAACAGCTGGATGGATTTTAATACATGAGGTGTCTGTCGACTCGGCTAGGTCAAATAAAAATGGCGGATTAGACACGTCTAATTAATATAACACACTGAAAGGTTGGAGAAATTCGATTGCAACTAATCTTATTTGCACATAAGTTCAATCGGGTTTTTTTTCTGAGTGCTCTTATAGTAATAACACCTTTTTCTTTGACACCTATAACTGTGTAGTGCGTTTATCTCAAGACTTGACTTGTGATCCACACCTAAAGGCCACAGATGGATGCAGACCATCGATGCATTAAGCTTCTAAAAAGCGGCTAAATCGCCGATTGCCGATGCTAAAAGTAGCTAGTCTGCTTTGGTCCTAATATTTTAAGAAATATGAGGCCGAGTGCTAATATAATTCATTTGCTACTCAATTGTTTGGTATTCTGTCGTCAATGAAATCTACATTCGTTTAGGTTTAGTTATTCAACGAAACAAGAATAAGAGTTTTTATGGGAAATCCTTGTGAAACGAATACGCCATCTTTAATTCTTAAAACAAAATTTTTCAATAGATTTTTTGTTTATCAATCTAACTTCATACGTAGGTACTTTTCTCAGAGATTATTTTGATATGCGGATAGACGGCGCATACCTACATTGATAACAAACACTTATCTATAGAATAGATAAGATTGTTTAACAGTCCACTTGACATGGCCAAAGACGGAGTTACCCAATCGTTTGAAGAATTTTGTCTTAAATATTTAGGAGACTTTTTTTGATAGGTATTATTATGTAGAAGAATATTCACGGCGTTACTCACGAAGATACGATCAAGGAGCGATAATGTTAAACACATTCCTTTCCACATAGCAGGCGCCTGTCACATTTCCGAACTGTCATCTTCATTCTAAATGTTGGCAATGGTTGGCAGCAGGAAAAATAAAAAGATGCACGTATCTTAAGGCGAAAGCGTCTGTGTTGCCCGCGAAATTCAATCATGACCAAGGGCTCCAATTAAGTTTGAAACAACTCATGGAAATCCCTTCCGAACGTCAAGGTTTAAATTATATGTTATGCACCTTATGGGGGATGCGCTAAGTTAGCCAGTGAAATTCAAATTTTCTTAAGTTTTATGCAATTTGCTGATTCTAATAATTATAATTCTGTAAAGCCATACTTGACACTAACCTGCTAATTACAAAAACCTAAGAAAATTTGAATTTCACGGGCTACCTAAGCGCATGCCCCCTTAAGGTATACATACATTTAATATAATATAATATACCATTTAGTATATATACATTTAATTTAATATACATTTAGTATATATACATATAATTTAATCCTTGACTTTACGTTCGGAAGGGATTTCCATGACTTGTTTCAAACTAATTGGAGTCCTTGATCATGAGGTCAATTACAACGGCAACATATATTTACTTATGATTCCTTTACAATGTTATTACTGTGAATATTATCATCATCATCATCTGTCTAGCCTTTCCCAACGTTGGGGTCAGTAAGTTTCCAGTCTTACTAGATGCAGCTAAATACCAATATTTGACCAGTTTGAATAAATGACTTTTGATTTTGATTCATGTAGAAAGGTGGTAACCGGCGCCGTTATGCCAGCGTTTATCGGCGCTGACAAGTGCTGGTTGTCAAGGCTTGTCGGCACAGGCAGTTTCCTTACTTTTTTCCAAATTAGCGCGAACCGGTGATAACCGGCGCCGACTAAATCAGATAGGGACTTATCGGTGCTTATCTGCGCTTATCAGCAACGGTTCGTGCTCATCAGCTTTCTACGTGAATACACCCTAAGTGATATGATAAGTAATGCCATCTATTGATGTTGGGGTGAACTATAATTGACGTCCTATTTTGCAAGTAACATTTATTGTTACCCTACTTTCACACCCATAAACAAGATGTAATACCTAATGACGTGTGAAAAACATATACCCTACATACATAATTATATTGTTGTTTCAGACATTGTATTGCGATTTTGATCACCTTTTTGCCTTTCCTAACAAGTTTTCTTCAAGTTTTGTATACATAGGGTACAGCTTGTTTTAGGAAAACCCCCTTGGTGTAAACATGGGGTTACCAAACTTACTTTTTTAATTTTGTAGCCTATGTGCGTCCTGATGGCCAGTAATACCGTATCGTAACGTAAACGCGGTCACACAGACATGAAAAACTAATTTAATTTATAATATGTCAATCAATCAATCTGCCTAGCCTTTTAGTAACTATGTTGGGGTCAGCTTTCAGTCTAACCGGATGCAGCTGAATACCAGTATTTTACATGGAGCGACTGCATATCTGACCTCTACAACCCGGTTAATGGGCAACACGATACCCCTTGGTAAGACTGGTTATCAGACTTTTGCGCTTCTGACTAACCGTAACGACTGCCAAAGACCTACGAATGACAGCCGAGACTAACGGGTCGACGTGCTTTCCGAAGCATGGAGAGGTATCGATGTATAATGGATGGTCATCCATCCACGAACCGACTGCGGCAAGCGTAGCTTAATAATGGTCGCAAAAAGCGATTACCAAAATGAATAGACTTGTCAAAGGATAGCCGATTAACAATAAGAATAAAATTGTCAAAGATAGCCACTATAGTATTTCTGGTTACTAGTAATAAGTCTGTTAGCATCTATATACCAGCCACGCATGATGATGATCATTCATGGCCATCATCTCTCTAGCCTATTCCCAAAAAAGTTCGGGTCAGCTTCCAGTCTAACCGGATGCAGCTGAATACCAGTATTTTACAATGGAGTGACTACCTACGTATCTGACCTCAACAACAGACGATGATGACCACCAAGTTTATATTAACGTTAGTTTTTTAGTGTTCTGTGAACTGTTGTAAAGTGCGTGTTATGAAAAGCACACATATTCAGCTCAAGTTCACAGCCTGATATGCTGATGGCAGAGTTAACAGGAAGGTTAACCAGAACAACTTGATGACTCAGTTCAGTTCAAGTATCAGAAATGATGACTAAAAGATTTAGAGAAATCGACATTGGTCATTGTTCTGAGGAATGGAAGGTTGTGAACTCACACTCTACGCGTAAGCCTACTTATAATATTAAGGCGAAATGGTCTCGTGGTAGCGTTCCGGGAGCGGTGGTATGACCCGGCCCACGCGCAATTCTATTACACTATGTTTACAAATCTTTAATTTAAAAAATTTACTTGTGTTGATATAGAAAATTAAGTCCATAATTTCTTAAAATATTTAATAGTGAACACGTAGACAAATTTTTAATACAATTGCTTTGATAACAATCGAATGGAATAGGTTTTTCTCTTAGTGGTTGTAACAAAAAAAGCAGATTTTAAGGTAATATTGCCGTTTTTTTCCATAGAGGAAAGTTTTGTCAATCGTGTTTCGGGCCTCATACTTCACTAAGGACAATTTTCAATTTTCGTAATCTTAAAAAAATATATGCAAATTGGTTGTTTTTTTAAGAGAAACATTGATTTTGCGTGAAGTCGAAACATCTGCTTTGGAACCCATTTCACCTTAAGCACATTTAGCTTGATTAGAAGATCAAACCTCTTAAGGCCACATAGGATTAAACTCCCACGAAATATGCTTTATTCACTCATGGGAAGCTACCCTTATTCATTCTCATAATAACAGTTAGCTATGCAAATAATGCTAAGTTGATCTACTTAAATATCAAAAATATTAAACAAAAAACAGACTCACCAATGTATTTACCTGAACACTACTATAATGAAACTAAATAAATGAACCACAATATCTGTGGAACGTGACACAATCATTATCATTACAATTGATTAATAAAAATAATCTGCCACGATTACAAATAACTCTTTAATTTGATACTTATTGTATGCCGTGGTTATGCTTCTTCTTTTTGTTCACAAGAGATTTTATAACATCCACGTATTAATACACAACTTAAAGAAAGGAATAAATAAAGTAGCCCACCCTCAAGCCTACCTAATGTTTTAAGCACGGCTTGGGCTGTTTTTTTATTTATTTATATAGTTTAATGAAGATCAGACACGGCTCGGATCACCCGATCAGTGCCCTACTTAATAGGTATATCTGACAATGCGACATATTTGTCAAAAAGTTACAACAATGACACTTTCAGTAACTCTGTTGTTTATTACAACAGAAATAGCCGTGATAGCCTAGTGGTGTGACCGTCACACTGCCAAGTCACAGGTCTCCTCACAGGGTACCTCTGACTTTTCGGATTTATGTGCGTATTGTATAATTATCACTTGCTTCAAAAACGGTGAAGGAAAACAGCGTGAGGAAACCGGCATGCCTGAGAGATATTTCTTGCGACATATTTCTTCATGTGAAGCCAAGTCAGAGGCTCATGGGTGGCTTTAAAACTTTGACACCAGGCTACTAACTAACCACACGAAAAGAAGAATACAACAGAAAATGTATGAAGCAAAATTGTTAAATTGATGGATTGTCAGATTGTCGCTTATCACTTGTCGGTTTTATTAAAACCTCCCTCAGACAGGCACGACACGACTCTAGTAGAACAATTTATTTTATCATGTATCTTGGAAATTGATCTACCAGAATCGCGTCGCACCGTCGCGTCACGCCTATCTGCGAGAGCCTTAAATAGGACCCTGGTGCTGTAAAGAGACACCATTTAACAAATCCGAGCTCAGGAGGATTCGACGATACGTACAATAATACCCGAATCTAACTAAATAATTATAATTATAGCTTTAACGAACCAAAGACAACTCAATCAATTAGTTTATATAAGTATCAAATAATCAGGATTACACCAACTTATCTTAATTATTCTGATTATGATAATATTTATTAATTTATTATTGTAGACAAATACGATATCAATATTGGACTGCAAAGCATTAATAAACACACGTTTTTCCTGCAACGATCCATATTGTTGACCATGGTCTTGTTTTAGCAAATCTGGTTGGCACATAAAAAAATGTATCAAGGATTTGACAGGTTTTTTTTCGCAATATATAAGTTTTTTTGGTATTTTCTGATGGCGCAATGCCTTGACGTTATGCATCCCGAAGATGTGATGACTTTTTGGACTATTATGTTCTTTAAATAAAACAACTATTCTCAACCAAAAATTAAATCAATCAATAGATATCTAATCGAGTTTATTACTGTTTACTACACATAATATGTATCTATTTTTTATTTAAATATTTACACACACTATGAAACTGATTCTGAACTTATTTGACTGCTTGTGGCTAAGTAATAACAGCCGCACGGGTCGATCTATCAGGTTAATTGGTCTGTGAACGGGTACCCATCTTTACATACCTCGGCTCGGCTTAAGCTCCTCCGTGCCTCGGAAAGCACGATAAGCCATTGGTCCCGGCTGTCATTCGTGGATCTTTGACAGTCGTTACGGGTCGTCGGAAGCCCGAAACTTTGAAAACCAGTCTTACCAAGGGGTATCGTATTACCCAGTTACTGGTTTGTGGAGGTCAGATAGGCAGTTGCTCCATGTAAAATACTGGTATTCAGCTGCATCCGCTTAGACTGGAAGCCGACCCCAATATAGTTGGGGAAAGGCTAGGTAGATTGATTGACTATAAAACTGATCCGTAAGACCTCCTCGTAACGAAAACCCCCGACAGGCACTAGTTGGCTGGCATTTATGCTGAACTGGGCCTCTTTGGTGCAGTCATGTACTACATATTTTAAGTACACAGTACTATTTTAAGTTTTTTGTTTTTGTGTCAATATTGTGAGCGTAGAAATAAATTTTCTTTCTTTCAATCTTAACCAACTCAGCCTATTGTTGTCCACTGCTGGACATGGCCTCTCCCAGGCTGCGCTACAACACTCTGTCCTCAGCTTCCCACATCTAGTATGTCCCAGCCACCTCTTTAAGGTCGTTGGTCCATCTAGCTTGTGGGCGTGCCACACTACGCTTGCCGATACGCTTGTCTCCACACACAACAACCACAACAACTATTCTGCCAGTTATCAAAGATCATCCATTAGGCATCTAATTGCCGGAATGCAAAAAAGAATGCAACGCTACTACTCATAATGCATATACTCAAATTTTATGAAATTGTTGTGCCCGACAGGGTCCTAGTGAACTTTATTATTATTATTAAGACCTTGTAACCACATGTGATATGCAATAAAGATTTGACAATTGAATTGAATAAAATCCGTATTCTATTATGGTACATAGTCATTATTTTTTGTAAATAAGGATAGCTGTAATTAATATATCATCTGCCGTTGGTCATGAATTCCTGGGTACAATTCCCAGGTAAGAAAAAGTGTTATTGGGTTTTTCTATCAGGTTCTCAGTAGCAGCCCGGGGTCTGGATTCGTGTGGCGGTCGATGGCAATAGGCTCGCCCCCTATTACATGGGACTTAAACATAACTGGCGAAATGTGGGTGTAATATAGATACACCTCTGCCTAACCCTTCAGGGATTAAAGGCGTGTTGTTATATTATAATAAATATCTCGAATAATTTCTTCATCGTTAGATTTCTTTTATCCAAGAAATCGAATTTACATTTTATTTATCTCTCGTAATCTTAGCAGGAAATAGCTTTGAGTTTTCTGAGTTTATCTTGAACATTACTGACATCGGTGAAGGAAGACATCGTGAGGAAACCTGGACTTATAGTTAATATAAGTCTGAAATCGCCAACCCGTCTTGAGCAAGCGTGGTGAACATTGCTCGTGCCTTCTCTGTATGAGAAGAGGCCTTTGCCCTGCAGTGGGACAGTAACAGGCTGATATTATTTATTCATCTTAGGAGACGGTTGAAAAAAAACTGCCTAAAAGTGACTCCCGCTGCGTCCACATCCATAGTATCGACTGGTCTCCTTTCAGAACTCACAGTAGCCTCGCTCCAGTTATAAATTCATGCAATTCAAAGCAGTCTTACAATTTACAGGACAGCACTTAATTTCCTCGACGCGCTTCACCGAGATAAGTAAACAGTACACAAACTGCACAAACAACCTCCACAATGGATTATTTTATGTATTTTCTTCAACGAACTCATTATTCTGCATTCTAGCTTACGTTTGAAAAAATGAATCACTGAGAATTTCCCATTTATCGTGGGTAAAATTAGAAAAATCATCATCATAGAGGGAGTGAGCTGTAATCTACGACGCAAGCCCAGTGCGGGTTGGTAGATGTCACATATCTTTGAATTTTTTGCTCTAGGATATGCCCGTTTCCTCACGATGTTTTCCTTGACCGTTTTGAGAGCAGCGGCGATGAAATAATTTACACAAAGTAAAGCGCCTGCCTGGGTTCGAACCCACGACCTATAACTCGTAAGTCGGGCCCGCTAGCACTGAGCCACGACTGCTCCACTGCTGCAATTATAAACAATGATCTGAAATACATAAACATCTAGACTCTCCAATGAACGTGCAACACGTAACGCAGCAGCCAATGTCTCAGTCACTTGACCAATCTTACCGGTATAAAAATTATTACAAAAGAATTAACAGACACAACATAACATCACGTCTATAGTACACACACATTTCGCCAGTTATGTTTAAGCCATAAAAGAAAAAAGAAAAAATGATCTAAATGATTACAAAACAAACTATGTCCCATCTGCTAGTGTTCCAATTGTTCGTTCACCTGTACCCTTGACGATTTGAATGCCGCAATTAATGTGACCAGCTACTGGGCCCAAACAGTATAAACAACATATATTAGAATCCTCCAGACCGCATTTCGGCCATGGCGACCAATCTTAGCGAAGACCAGCCTTCAGTGCGGGTAATATTATAGTAGTAGCACAAGTGTGTTCGCAGACACAGGTGCACTCTCTCTTCCCTCACTCCCATAGTCCGATGAGACGGTAATTCGACACGACTGGAGAGAGATCTGGCGCGGGGCCAACAGCTTAACGTGTTTTCTGAGGCACGGGGGTATCACACCGCCAACTTCCAAACACCGGGAAACACTAAGAAATTTCGAATGGAAAAATACAGTAACAGTTTGCCCGACCCGGGAGTCGAACCCAGAACGCTCAGCAGTCTCGTTTGCGACCACGAGACTAACGGGGCAGCCACATAGATGTACCGTTCATACGAAAAGAAGAACAAAACTAATTTGACTGTACACTTACTGTATCCTACTAAGCAGATTGTTAGAACGGTGTGCAGAACTATTTTGAACAATGTTCATGCACTCACTAAAACTACAAAAAAAAAAAACATTGTCAGGCATCAAGGCCCATAGGGTCGTATTACATCTTACTTAAAAACTATATTAGTAACATGCAGGAACACAAAAAAAAAATTAATATAAAGAAAATCACAATCACAGGAACAATGTTCATGCACTCACCAAAACTATGTATTTAAACAATTTTCCAAGAATCCTGACATCACTGAACAAAAATAAAACAAAAGAAAATCAGATACACGTTGGTTTTCAGAAATTAATACATACAGACTGCAGAGAGAAGGTGATGTACCTTCAAAGTCGTAGTAACAAAATACCAATCTAGTTGCACGTGTAAAAAACAATAAGATAATTAATAATATGTATGGCTGTTTACTTTTACAGAAGATATAAAATTGTGTAGTTATTACATTTCAAACAAAACACACGCTTGTTTATATTGTAATTTGAACCTTTTGTCTACGTTTATAGATGTCACGTTAAGGCGCGCTCATGATTTGCAACAATTGTCTTTACATACCAGTTACATAGTAATTATGCTTTATATTTATCGTATTTACATAAAATACATCTTTGTTGCAAGAAAATATTGCAGTTTCTCTAGTCCCTGATCATGTTTTTATGATGACTAGTGGTCGCCCAGATGTCGAAATTCGACCATAATTCATTTAAATGTAGCAAATATGTAATGTGTATGTTTGTTTAATATGTAATGTAGCATGTATGTAATTCTCAGGTAGCCATCTTGTGTCAAACGCATGGTAGTGTGTGTATTTTTTTTTTAATTAATATATTAATTAAATTTATTTCTAATGTATATTATATAAAAATATTAGCTTTTTGCACTCCAAAGTTCTCCAAAGTTTATTTGGAGTACCAAATAAACTTTAACTGTGCCAAATTTTATACTCCTTCGTCCGCGTAATTTTCGTAAAAAGGGGTACAAAGTTTTTACTTCACGTATTAATATAATAATTATTATTTTATGACGGTTATTGGTTATTTCTACCTGGAATTTCCCAGTAGCAGCACGGAGTCTGTATTTGTGCCCGGTTTATGGCAATAGGCTCGCCCCCTATTACTTGGGACTTAAACTTAATTGGCGAAATGTGGGTGTATACGCATAGGTACTCCTTTGCTCAACCGTTTGGGGAAACAAGACGTAATATTTGTGTTTGATTTTATTAGGTAGGTATAGTGTTATTTTAGAGTTGCACAATAGCACAAATTAAATCGATCCTTATTCAATACTACCCCGCGGTTTCACCAGCATAAGTCTTGATCCCGCCGGTATATCGGGATAAAAAATAAACGTCCTAACCCGGGTCATGGTCTACCCTAGTGCCGAATTTCATCCAAATCCATCCAACCGTTTTAGCGTGAAAGCGTATCAAACAAACATTATATAAATATAGTAGGCGCTCGGTAATACGGCGCTCACTAATCCGACACGCCCAATAGTCCGGTTTTCTAGCTTAGCTCTCCTGCTATAGATATCCGTCTCTTACTCTGTAATCCGGCTGATTAAATAAAAAGTACCGGATTACAGAGCGCGCGCATTGATCGTTGTCGTTCTGCAGTCCGGTCCGATTCTACAAGTAGGTATTATTACGTAAACTAATAAAGATTTTTTACTTTGCAAATCTGTGTTAAATTATTTCTTACTAGCTATCTGACATTTCCTATAGAAATCCTTACAATAATAGGCGAAAAAAAAAGGGGGCCGAATTACCGAGCGCCTACTGTATACAAAAAATCTAAACTATTCTCTAAATGAGTCCGCGTATCACTGGTCAGTTTCCCTCAGTCGTCAGTTTATTTAATTCGCCAGTTTCGTTGATTAGTCAGTTTCACTAATTCGTCAGTTTTATCGATTAGACAGTTTCATTAACTCGACAGTTTCCACTGTTTGCCAGTTTTCGTCGATTCGTCAGTTTTATTCAATTCGTCAGTCAAAGTACAGTCGGTAATATTAGTTTAGATTGAACTGCTGTTTTGTGGGTGAATTTTATAGAAAATCCACTGAGACTCGTACATTTTACTGGCAAAAACGTCCAGCAAAAATGCTCAAATTCCAAGCTCAAACTTTTCAAAATATCCTGCATTCCTCACCGTTAACGAGCCCACTTACTTCCTATCATACTGTAGTTGATATTCCAGACGCGGTCCATCTGATGTTATTCATATTGCCATAGCAAGACGAGGGTCGACACCGCACCAAGATTCATGCGGAAACGTTCAGGTGGTTATACCACTTTTACGTTATTAGCTTTTACAGTTTACTCAGTTTCTACACAATGGTGAGGAATGGGATCATTTGTCTCATTTCTTTCTTTTCCTGTAGGAATTCCCATGGGCACGCTTCACAGAAGTTGGTAAGTGTGATGAATATTCTTGGTCTCCTGCCCCATTGTCTATTACGTACATCGTTGTTTATTAGTAAGGTTTAAGACTTTATATGTAAACGGAACCATAAAAAAACCGGCCAACTGCCTGTCGGACCACGCACAATGAAGGGTTCCGTAGTTGAGATGAATTTATCCCAAGAACAAACTTAACATTGTAGTTGAAAAACATGTTCTCGCATACATTCCAACTGCAAATATAAGTTTGTACGCACAATATTGAGAGGTTTACCATGTTATTTTAAGACCATAGACTTCTTATAGGTTTTCCTGTTAGGTACTTTTTTTTTTTAATTTTAGGCTCAGTAGTTTCGGAGGCGGGGCGGGGATGGTCAATTTTCTTAAATATCTTTAAAACACACATTTTAACACTTTGAAAAAATTAATTGAGTTCCTCGCAATAAACCCTTTCATTTAATATGTCACACGGTACAGTTTGCAAAACGTTTTTTTTTTAAATTTTCCTATTTGCTCCCCAAAAGTGACCCCCATATTCAAAATTCATTTATTTACGTTACACGTTCGTGTTTGGGTCACAGAAAAACATATGTGTACTAAAAAACTTAATCGGTCCATTAGATTCGGAGCAAATTGGCTGTGACAGACGGGCAGACGAGACACCCAGCCAGACACGAGTGATCCTATATGGGTTCCGTTTTTTTCTGTTGAGGTACGGAACCCTTAAAACGATTTATGGTGCCGGTGTGTGTAAAATAGCCCTTTATACCGCATTAAAATAAAATTCGCCAGATTCTGAAAACACAATGACACTTATAAAATATTCTCGACTATGTGGGTCAGAAATAATAGTGATATTATGCGCAGCCTCACAAAGGGAATATGCGGAGTTTTCACTTTGATGTCAATAAAAAGATAAGAGTCATTATCGTAGTTATATTTACAAGATTTTTTGTTTCAGATGATTTTTTATAACTTATTCTCCCACTGTATCATATTTATAAATATAATTTCTACTTACTTTGGGAAAGCCTATTTCTATTAAAAACTATGTTGATGAAATTAAAACTCAAGGCTGTTACTGTGAATTTCTTTTTGTAGAAAAACATAGTATTTTGCACGGAAGCCTGACAGAATACCTACCAAGGTAACAGGGTTGCTAAAACAAGACCAGCTGGTACTGAATTTTCTCTTTCATAAACTAAAAGATTCTTATTAAACCAGTTATAATGTCCAAAATAAGCAACAAGCTTAGATTTTTTTTGTTATCTACAAGACTCATAAGATTTTCACTAGTAATAATAACTAGTGGTCGCCCAGTGGTTGAAATTTGACCATAATAATTAATTTAAATTTTCAATCTGATAGGATAGCTTAGGATAGTTCATACTTATTTCATGCTGCTATCTATCTTTAACCATAAACAAAAGAGTATGTGTGTCAAACGCATGGTAGTGTTTGTAATGTTTTTTTTTTTCCAATGCATATTATATAAAAAATATTTGCATTATGCACTCCTTCTTCCGATAAACTTTAACTATGCTAAATTTCATACTCCTCCCTCCGCGTAATTTTCGTAAAAAGGGGTACAAATTTTTTGCTTCACGTATATCCTATTCACTCATCGAGGTATAGCAAATTAAAGAGTTACTTGTTTTTTTTCACCCAGTAGATTAAACAGGTATTTTCGCAAGTTTGCGTTTTAATTCAATTAACTTTTTACTCTCAAGGCAAAGACCCGTTACACTTTCACATTAACTAGTTATCCATCCTTCAGACGTTTGGTATTCAAGCTGAGTCGGCCGTCATTCAACTTGCAGCCGGAGCACGGACCGCTCATGGTGGTCCGGTGTTCAAATATTAAGTAACAAGCCAACGAGCTGTGGTTAGTGCTTTGATGCACGGTTCTATTATGTACAAGAGGTGAACTTCTTAAGAGGAAAGCGCCTAGTTACACGCGAAATTCAAATTTCCTTACGTTCTTTACAATTTGAAGATTTTAAATTATGATCCTTTTAAGCATTTACAGAATAATAATCATTAGAAACATCAATACAACTCTGTTAGTTAGAATTGGCCTCAAGTGTCATGATTTCACGAAATAGTCATTCAATAAGGTTATAGCAGTGGTAACAGCCGCAACTTAGGATTTGTAAGTTCGAACCCAGACAAGCGCTTTTCTTTGTGTAAATTATTTCATCACCACTGTTCTCAAAACGGTGAAGGAAAACATCGTGAGGAAAACCGGCATGTCTTAGAACAAAAAATTCGAAGACATGTGACATCTACCAACCCGCACTGGGCCCGCGTGGTGGATTACGGCCCTCTCCTTGTCACAGAGAGGAGTCCTGTGTCCCAACAGTGGGAACGCTACAGACTGATTATGCAAGGTGATAGCCATTCAATGACTATTTTATATTATAATTGATACCATTACAATACGTATCCATTTGAACTTAGAGAGTCGTATTGATGATTTTAATGATTATTACCTGATACTGACATGCAAATTGCAAAAAAGTAAGGAAATTCGAAGTTTACGGGCACAGGGCATACCACTTAAAAGACATTTTAGCTGCTGCTGCTCTAATCTTTTAAAATTAGACTGGTAGCTTTAAAACAGCTTTAGAAACTAGTTGAAATTCCATTTTAAAAAACCGGCCAAGTGCGTGTCGGACTACGCACAATGAAGGGTTCCGTATTTGGGATGAATTTATCCCTAGAACAAACTTAACATTGTAGTTGAAAAACATGTTTTACCATATGGAATGTATGGGAGAACATGTTTTTCAAACTGCAAAGGAGATCACCATTCTGGAATACCATTTTTTTATTGGCGGCTATCAATAATAATTACATGTTTCAAAGTACAAATCGCATTATTTTTTACTAAGGCGTCAAAGTCGAGAACAATTTGGGTTCGGAGTTATACAGGGCGGATACAACTACAAAGTTGAAAAACATGTTCTTCCATACATTCCAACTGCAAATGTACGTTTGTACGCACAATATTGGGAAATTTAACATGTTATTTTAAGACCATAGACTTCTTATAGGTTTTCCTGTAATTTATGAGTAAAGAGCCATTCTCTGTACTTTTTTTTCTAAATTTTTGGCCCAGTAGTTTCGGAAATAAGGGGAAGAATGGTAAATTTTCATCAATTTTCTTAAATATCTTTAAAAGTATTCATTTTCAAACTATAAAAAAAAAAATTGTGGGCCTCACGACGATGTGATATGTCACACGGTACAGTTTAGAAATTGATTTTATTTTATTTTGTTATTTGCTCCCCAAAAGTGACCCCATATTCCAAATTCATTTATTTACCTTACAGGTACGTGTTTGGGTCACAGAAATACCTTTTACCCGTGTACCTTTCATCTTAATCGGTCCATTAGATTCGGAGCAAAATGCCTGTGACTCACGGACAGACAGGCACCTAACCAGCCAGCCAGACACACGAGTGATCCTATAAGGGTTCCGTTTTTTCCTTTTGAGGTACGAAACCCTAAAAAATACGATTTTATAACTTTTAATCACTTTTTCATAACTCACCATGTATGTATTCAGATAAATAATGTCCCATTTGATGGATCATTGAGGAAATGCGTTTCAATCAATTAACTTAGTCCATCGCAGTTCACTGATGGACAAATGTCTGTCCCAAGCTGCGGTTAAGAAGTAATCGCATTTTCTTATCATCATTTCAGCCCGGAATCATCTACTGCTGGGTATAGGCCTCCCCCCTTTTCCATCATACTTCCCGGTTCCGTGCGTGTCTCATCCAGGTGTTTCCCACGACTTTGACGATATCATCGGCCCAACGCGCTTTTGAACGACCCTGGTTTCTTTTGCCTAACCTTGGCCACCATTCGGTATCAGCTTTACTCCATCCACCATCTCCACGTCTGACTGCCCAACTCCACTTGAGGCGCATCGCCGTGTCTCCGACGTCGTAGACTTTCGACCGGCGCACTATGGGCCAGAACGGTGCGTACCGTCTCAAAAATCTGTAACTTTTTTGTTGATTGAAGTAAATAGCTGAAATTTGGCACGTAGTATCTCCAGAGTATATAGAATCCAATAGTGACACATTTATTGTCAAAACTTTAATTATTAATATTTAAAAAATAAAACAAAAATAAAAATGTATTTTTTTAATATTAAACCATAGTTTGTTTAACTTATTGAATTATAATTTTACAGTTTTATGATATTAAACCTATTTTCTTTTATTTTATAGGTATTACATATAAATCTTACATTTAAATAAATGACAAATATGATATAAATCCACTCTAAAAATATATTTTACAATTAATGTAGGTACGTAATTACTTCTATTTAAATAGCTAAGAGGCTCTTAGCTTCGTCTAACAATTCCTTGGAAATAGTGACTGATGGTTTTCTGATACTTGATATATAAGGATCTGACGTAAATAGAAGACCATGAAATACGTCTTGATTCGTTGCGGACCTAGAGCATTTTCTAGCGTGATGCAATCTGAATTTTTTGTAATCTTTATTACGAGATTCTTGGGCATCCTCAGATAAATTACCAATGGGCAGAACAGCAAAATGTCTTATTATACTTTCCCTATGTATTAAGATTTTATGTACTGAAGAAGGCATATTATACCACATATATTTTGTTACGTATAGTTGTGCGGTTGCGCGAGTATATTCACCAAATTTTTCTGGATTTACAGCAATACCGGATGCCAAAGTTTGAAGAATAACATAGAACCTTTTAATAAGTTCCTCGTCAACTCCTGTAATTTCTGAAGCGCAATAGTAGTTCTCAAAAAAACGCCGAGCTGTATTGCCGTCATTGCTGTTTCCACTTCCTTGTCGGGGCTTATCAACGTGCAATCCCATTCGGCTTCGAAATAAACTTTGTACAAGCTTTTTCTTGTCTTCTTTACTTTTTTTATCTTCTGGAGTTCTCGCAGCCCATTTTTTAAATGAAAGGTTATATGAAATATGTAAAATTAACTCCATGCACCTGATCCACGCGTGCAACGTAGACAAACCGTATTCGTAAGCATTTATATTATCTGGCTTTGATTCAATCTTCTCCAAATTATTCATTTCGCTTGGTTTAGCCCCACATACTGTACATACAGCTCCAGAACTTGTGTCAGTTAGAACTTGTGTAACTTTTCCATCCACCATAGTTAGAAATAGGTCGTGACTTATTTCAATTACCTGCTCCTCCTTGTGTATCTTTGAAGTTTGCAAATTATTAATTTGACCCCGAATATCACCAACCACTGATCGGGTTTTCTCGGGGGTTTCTTTTGCAAATTCCATCAGGATTGGTCGGCAATAACGAATAGACGAACAAGCCGAATTTTGCCAAATTACCTCATTTGTTTCTGTGTCAGTCAGCTTTATTGGTACCAAAGACGTTATAAATAAGTTTGTATCTGAGACTAAATCACTCTCACCTGATAAAACTTGTTTATATTCACTTTGCCCCGATGACCCATCACATCCCCACTTGGTAAACAATTTAAGAGATTTTCTTGTTGAGTTGTAAACATTTTCAATCTTTAAGATGCGAGCAGAAGTGTGGTCTAGCAAATCTTGTAGATTTACTTTGGCACTTATATCGGTTATTTGAATGCTGGATGGTGGAGGATAACACAGTTTTTTGGCGTTTGTCAGTATATTATATGATGGCAGTATGTCGAAGTTTTTGTTAATCAGACTTGCTCGAAGTAATCCGTATTGTGATTTCGAAAGATCTAAATCTGCAAATATACTTAAAGCTTCATCCACCGTAAAATCTGTTGCATTGCGACTTTCATGCAATAATTTTTCCTTCATGATCCTTTTTTCATTTCTATCACAACTCCGCATCATTGTAACAACAGTAGCTTCTTCGAATTCTCCTTCAGACCGCAATCCTTGAACGTATGCATTATGTATATACTCGATTCCATATTCTTGTACCAACTCCATATTCTTCCTTTTTTTCGATTTCTCTGATAGATCTTCATAAGACTTTGGCGGACGTCCACGTTCTCCAGATGTTGTAGTTGTAATATCCAACGGTGCTTCTTCGAATTGTACCTTAAATTCACCGTCTAACCACGATGTATTTTTACTAAAGAAACGTTCTTTAGTTCGGTTAGATTTGGTCCACCGATCGTTAAACGCTGTTATAAGCCATTTTTGAATACGGTTCACAACTAATTCACTTTTTTCAGACGACAAATGGTGGTGTTCTTCTAAGTATTTTTGAATATCTTCTGATTTTGTTCGCATAATACTCGTCGAGGCACAACAAATTCACTCATTTTGTTTTTACTTCTAACTACTACTTTTTTACCGAGGTTGGTGAAGACTATATTATGTCAAAGCACACTAAAGTACTGGTAAATGACAACGTAAATAAATAACTTTTATACTAAAATTTCGTGTGAAAAAATATTATTGTCTAGTGCATTATCACGTTCCTAACCACTATCTACGAAGGTGGTTAGTAGTACTGATATAATGTACAATAACAACTTTAAATACCATTTCCTCCCTTTTCCTTCACCGCGATAGAGAAATATATAAACTACATGATAAACATGTAATTCACACAGTGATAACAAAACATTAACCACATCTGACCGAACGATAAAAAAAAAATACATTACCCAATAGTCCCACCTAAAGATTAAGTAAATAGATAATTTTAAGAAAAAAGTAATCTAAATATCCAAAAATCTCATCAATCACAACTAAAATCATTTTTGGTATATTTTGTATATTCCCCCCATCAGGCATTTTTGGTTTCATTTCAAGGGGGGCAGATTCGGGCAATTTTTTTTTTTGCCCTAACTTCTTTATTAGCTGCTCTATGTGATGCTATCAAAATTACGACATGGGCAGACATTGCTAACTGCCAAAAGTCTATGTAAAGTTTCTAATAAGGATAAAATATTAGGTTCTGAAAAATAATTTATATACCTCCCCAGTTTTCACATAATGGTCCACTTAAATTATTTTTAAATATAATACTTCATAACCATTCTAACCATATATCACACTTAAAAATTTGCTGTGAAAATAATGAAAATATGACCATGTAAACTGGTGAAATTGTGTTCTACATAATTGACATAACTTTGAGCGTCAACTTGCAAGCCTTAGTCTAATAGTAAAAATGAGAAAAAGTATATTTTAACTGCTATGTAATATGCATTGGACATTCAGTTAGACATGTGCATTAACACAATATTCAATATAGAACATTACGAAAACCTATTTTTGAGACGGTACGCACGGTTCTAGCCCATAGTGCGGCGTCGGATTTCGGTGTTACGCACTCGGTCTAGTATTGTTATGCCAAGCATTTTCTTATCAGCACACAATATTATGCAGCTGCAGCATTCCTTAGATCTTTACCATTTAGTTATTTTCATGACTGTCTCGTTGTTCTACTAGTCGCGCTACTGTTGAGCATGAGCTCCTCAGTTCAATTCCCGGGTAGGGCAAAGTGTTATTGAATTTTTCTATCTGGAATTTCTCAGTAGTAGCCCGGAGTCTGGAATTGTGCCCGGTTGATGACAATAGGCTCGCCCCCTATTACAAGGGACTTAAACATGACTGGCGAGATGTGGGTGTACTATAGGTACCATTGCGGTCACGCATATATAACCACTTTGAAAACAAAATCCAGTGCACACGAACCTTCTTTTTCGTAGGCGTTACTATAGCGGCCGAGCGTAGCGCTGTAAGCAGAAATAGTTCTTACGGTATGCGTGTCCGCTATAGTACACCCCTGGAGGGTTGGGCCCTTCGAGAAAACAAGGCGTGAAGTTATGTTATGTAATTTTCATGAAAAAATTAAAGCAGATGAAACGTTTACAAAGTCCCAGTACCTACCTATTGTTGTCGATAGAAGCAAAAACGTCCTGGACATGGCCAGAAATTGTCCTCCTATCAGCCGGTTATTTACCCTATAAATTGTAGTTGGATCGAGATAATACTGTTCTATAATAAGGTACAAACAATCTACAAATTATTAGGGTACACTTAATTTATTGTCCTCAGTGTGTTAGGTTAATTCTATTTTATTATAGCTGCTTTTGGACATTTTGCAAGTAATATTGAAATGAATACAAGTTTTAGGCGTTTTTTTGGTTTTGTACCTCAAAGGAACCCTTACAGGATCACTCGTGTGTCTGTCTGTCTGTCCGTGTGTCACAGCCAATTTGCTCCATATTTAATGGACCGATTAAGTTGAAATTTGGTACACATATGTATTTCTGTAACCCAAACGCGGAAGTGTAACGTAAATAAATGAATTTAGAAAAGGGGGTCACTTTTGGGATGCAAATAAGAAAAAAAAGTTTTGCAATCTGTACCTTGTGACATATCAAATAAAAGGGCTTGTTGCAAGGATTTCAAATATTTGTTTTTTATCATTTAAAACAATAAATATTTCTAATGATATTTAAGAAAAGTTATGAAAATTTACTATTCCCCTCCTTATCTCCGAAACTACTGAACCTAAAATTATGAAAAAATACAGAAAATGGTTCTTTACTCATAGATTACAACAATACCTATAAGAAGCCTATGGTCTTAAAATAACATGGTAATTCTCTCAATATTGTGCAGACAAACTTACATTTGCAGTTGGAATATATGGGAGAACATGATTTTCAACTAAAATGTTAAGTTTGTCCTTGTGATAAATTTATTCCAACTACGGAACCCTACATTGTGAGTGGTCCAACACGCACTTGGCCGGTTTGCTTAGCATACTCATACTGCTTTTGGGAGCTGCTAAAACCGCCGCCGCTAAAGCCGCTTGGTCTATCCTATAATTATTCAGTATTCTGTTTATATTTTCTTTTACTTTTTTTTATATGCCTTTTACGTATTCAGCCGGTGCACATACTGCAACAATAAATGTCATATACGAGTAAGAGTAGTATTTATAACTGTTCATACATCAACAAAAACATCAAATAAATACTAGAATCTGATATCTCTTCAAAAGAGTTGATTTCAGCATCTCGGTTTATCAGTAAGATCGTCTATCCTCGCATTTATTTCGTGAATTGAAATGCCGATGGACGCTTAATATCAACAAATTGAAGGACATTCTGGCTTTTAGCTAGAAAATGAAATTGTAAATCTGTTTGTATTTCTTACTTTGTTGGAGTTTTGCTGACTAGCACTTTAATAGTGGAATTACGGACCAACAATAAATCGTATTTAATCATGCTTGATTAATGTCGTGGTAGTTACCTAAGTGAACATATAAAGTTAAGATAGGCTATCAGATATCTATCAAACTTAATATTATCAACAAGTTCTTTTTCAATGATAAAAGGTATTGTACCTTAACTTTACTTTGCTACTTAAAATGTTTTAATTATTTGCTTACCTTTTAATTCACCAGTACCTCAATCAGTAGGGGTGTTGACGAGTGTGCTCAAAGGACCAATTAAAGGATTTGTACGTGACAACAATTTAGCCACTAAATCTTTCTTGAGAAGCTCCTGCTGTTGAAAGGTTTCTGTTGCTACAAAAAGACACGAACCGAATCGTACCTATAATTAATTTATTGACAACGTTATTTGCGCCCTTAGCAAATATTCGACGATTTTAGTACATGAATAAATGGTTTAAGTAAATAGTAATATTAATCTGCTCCAGCCCTTACTCATACTTGCATAGGAGTCGATGAATAATATGAATATCTTATTCTTCTTTTTGGTCACATACTTCATTACCGAAGGCCGTGTCCCTGATAGGCCTTCATGTCTTTATGAATGATGTTTTTCCACTTCGATCAGTTCTCGGCTTCTCTCAGGGCGATCGTAATGCGATCACTGCACTCTCTAAGTCCAGTGATCGCTGTTACTTGGTCTGACCAGTGGCTAGGTGTCCGGCCGAGAGATCTATTTCCCTTGCTCATCAACATGAGTAAAGAAAGAAAATGAAACTTAATTTTAAATCCTTCAAAACTAGAAGTTTAATAAAACAGCCTAACTACGAGTATATCATAATGTTCCCACTACTGGGACACAAGCCTCCCCTTTTTGAGGGGCAGTGGGCCGTAATCCACCACTCGAGCCCAGTGCGGCTTGGTAGATGTCACATGTCTTTAAATTTTTGGCTCTAGGACATGCCGGTTTTCCTCACGATGTTTTCCTTCACCGTTTTGAGAGCAGTGGTGATGGAATAACTTACACAAAGTAAAGTGCCTGCTCGGGTCCGAACTCGAACACATGACCTGCAACTCGTAAGACGCGGTCCTTAACACTCTTATTAGCATAATCAGCCTAAAATATTCCCACTGCTGGAACACAGGCCTCCTCTCAGTGAGAGGGAATGGGCCATAATCCACCACGCGGCCCAGTGCGGTAGATGTCACTGTGCTCTTAATAATACAGTCATATTCCCATCTTTTGTATGGTCAGATCAGCTTTGGAGTGGTGAAACACGAAAAGCATTATATTTTATTAATGCCACAATATATTATAAACAAGCGCTTACATTAAATATGATATAAGCCCACCTGCGGTGGTGCTCACTAACCGGAAGTATTTAATTAACACTTGTGACTGCAATATGCACTGCAAAATATTGTATAAATAACTTTTTGGGTAATATTAATAAGCTAGCTGGTTCACTCACGTCCGGAAATACATTATGCAAGGAAATAGTGAAGAAGGAAATATTTCCGTTTTCAAGCCAAATTCTATCTGTGTCACTCAAAAATCAAATACAACTGATAAATTTATTGCTTTAGTACAATAAAAAATATCGCAATCAAAGTCCCCTTTTTTTTTTTTTGAGAGTGGGATATTGTCAAATAACTTCTCCCACTCTGGGCGGAGCGGGAGGGTGTGTCAGACTTTTACTGACTAAAACCCACCCGTGTTCACACAGGCAACGGAAGCGTTGCCTGTGTGGCGGGGCCACGATATCCCTTTCGGACAAACTTGCAACCCTGGCAGGCATTGGCCCTTACGGACCCCGTCAGTTGGTGCTGACATCTCTTTGAGGCGCGCGTGGCTACGGTGCGCGGTGGCCGGAAGTCGGCTCGCGACTCCTGACCCCAGGGCATCTCCTACGGCGACTAGGGGTGCGAGGGCGCGAATATTGCCTCTCCCTCACGTGCTCCGCCTCCCCCTTCGCGAGTATTACTGTTTCGCAGAAGGAAGTGACGGCCTCCCATGCACTCTCGCTCCGGACCATGGCCTGAACCAGGGCCGGACGCGAGAGATCGCCGCCACCGATCGCCTCCGTGAGGACACGGTGGTGCTCCGCCCAAGCCGGGCAGGACTCCACCGTATGCTCCACCGTGTCCTCCGGGCGATCCACACAGTGGTGACACCCGGGCGTTTCCTCCCGCCTTATGCGGAACAGGAACCTCCCGAAACAGCCGTGTCCGGTGAGGACCTGCGTCAGGCGGAAGGTGAGGACGCCGTAGCGCCTCTCAAGCCACTCCTCAAAGGAGTTTTAAAAATTGAGTACGAGGGTTTTGGCTAATTTGTAAAAGGGATTTTTTTTTTTGTAATGTACACACGGCTACACATCAAGCTATACATTTCCAGTGTATGCTGATCTCGCATTGTTTAGGATTTCCGTACAATGCGAGGTCAGCTTATACTGGAAATTTATAGCTTGATGTGTAGCCGTGTGTACGTTTACTTTGTGCAGAATAAACATTTTTTCTTTTCTTTTCTTTATTTTCATCTTACTATCTACATCTTAGAAATCTGTTCAACCGTTCAGGTGTAAGGTGCTTTTTTTATATTTTTACAGGATTCGAACAGGATCTTGATATCTAGTATTTAATGGATGAGACTTTATTCATCGTCAGTCTTTATATTCAGTCATTCACTATTTGAATGACCAAAAATGAAACATGTTTAAGATTAAATGAAACAAAATGAATGTTAGATTAAAAGTATGATATCAAACCGCCTGTGGTCATATGTAAGTATTTAATTAACACTTGCGACTGCATAAAACACTCCATATTACGGATTCAGTCTGTTACAACATAATATTATGTCGTAAATGTGTAAAATTTTTGACATGTATGATGTAACCAAATTTTGAAAAAAAAAAAAAAAAGAGTTTCCGTGGTGTTTCTAGCCCGTTTTTACCTAATACCCTTTGGAATCTGGTAACTAGGTCCATATTTCTGATTGACCGACTCCTTAACAATTCAAAAGTGCCTGTCAATAGTTTAATTGTAATAAATGCTTTGTGTTTGAGTTGACCTACTACATAATCACTACAATTAGTCTAAAACAAAGTCCCCCCCGCCGTGTATGTCTGTATGTCTGAACGCGATAATTACCGAACGGATTTTTTTATATGGTTTCACCAATGCAATGGACGGAGAGATTCGTGAGGAAGGTTAAGACTCAAGTGTAAATTGGCTGAAATATGACGATGATTGTCGAAGATGTGGGAAAAAATCATGCTGACTAGGAGCTTTAGTGGCATGCGCCGCGTAAACCAATAGAGTTATAATTTTTTAAATTATGTATTACTGAACTAATACATTGTTTACCTGGATTAACAGATGGGTAACTGGATTAACATTTTTAATCCTGTTAGTACGTTTCTGTGGGTAATTTTCCAACATCTACGCGGGGGAAGCTGCGGGAAAAAGCTAGTAATAAATAAAACAGAAATAATATAACTATACTAGATCGATTTCTATTGTCGGCAGTGAGGCATTTCCAAGTACATATAATACTTACACTCCCTTGCCTATACATTCTAGAAATATGCAAATTCGTTCGAAATTACCAACACTTTTACACGACAAGAGAAAACAAACAGTCAAAATATACATTACGGCGTTTAACGTGGTTAAACTTACCAGAGATCATGTGACTGTACCTAATTTACCCTAGGCTGATAAAATTTTATCAACCTAGGGTAATTTAGGTACGATCGAATGATCTCTGTCTGTTTAGGCTCTAAGTTAAAAATGCACTATTCATGTCAATTAAAATATATAATAAATCACCAGAATTAATTAAAAAAGAACAAAAGTTTAATACATTTATAAATAAATAAAATAATTTCTATTATTTAAACGACAAATTTTAACTTTAAAAAATAATTACAATAGTTATATGGAATAATAACAAATAAGTAGACAAAATAAAAAGCCCTCTTCCTCTCTCCTACTTTTTTTTAAACCTACTACCGAAGTTCACACGTGGAAGCAAATAAATATATTGAGTATTGAATATTCAGGTACAAAATAATTTGATACTAAGCCAGACTAATATATACGACATAAGAGAATATAAGTGTGAAGAAAAACTAAAATGACCCACTGCTGGGCAAAAGCCTCGTCCATATTATCTTTCCCAGTAAAATAATCGTCATATTACAGCACGTTTACTTCAAATAGTTCTAAAACCTAAATCTAATAACCATTACCCAAGAACATCATCATAACAGCCAGCGAAATTGGGTCGTCCTACTTCAAAATCAGTTCATGGCTCGTAAAGTAATTTGTCCGTATTTTTTTACAACCTGTCTTAAGAAAACATTCAAAGTATATGTGAAGTTTGGATTTACTAGTCGTCAATTTTTATTAATTACTAGCTTTTGCCCGCGAATTCGTCCGCGTAGAAGTCGAAAATGGTTCTAATATGATTATTTATTGGTTTTTTACGTTATTAGTTTGGTTATAACATATAAATTATTATGTTAAAATGTTTGAATACTTATAAAATATAACAACCTTTATTATAGTATTGGGATTTAAAGGTTAAATAAACATGAAAATAAAATAACATTTTGTTATATTTTATGAACACGATGCTCGGTCTTTCATCTGGTCAAACTTACACGGGGGTATTATTTTTTTACAACTAAATCGAAATACTACACCTACCGTAGTATTTCTTTGTAAATAATATTTTTAATTTTCCTTCGGGTGCTAGAATTACCAGGCTACTCTGTGCGCTTACTCTGGAGCATGCGACATACAACTGGCCGTGGGAGAAGCAGCTTTCCCTCAAGTATACTCCCGTTACCTTAAGAGTTTGACCTTGAGCTTTGTTTATGGTCATTGCGAAGCAGACTTTTATGGGAAACTACACTCTCTTGAATTCGAAGGGGTAATTTGATGGTGTTAGGGGAATCCTAGGAATAAATACAGACTTCTGTAATGCTTAGAAACGTTCAAATGCGGTACTAATATAGTACGGTGACTTTCGAGACATTCCAATTTTAAAGAGTATTTGCATTGCATCAAGCTTTTTTGTGAGTTCAAACTTTTTGAATAAAATCGGATTGAATTTTCAAATATGTGTCAAAATAAAATGTAATTTAAATCAAAAGCACTAAGGAGTATAAATCAACTTCAAAGCAAATCACTCCCAAAATAACTTTCTACCCCTATTTAACCCCGTTAGGGGATGAATTTCAATAAAATACGAAACATGTCTTCCATCAATTCTGTTAAAGAATGTTTATGCAAAATGTGAAATAGATTGGACCAAGGAATCACGTTGTCCCAAACAACCTTTGCCCCCTTTTTCATCCCCTTAGGGGTAGAATTTCGGAAAATCCTTTCTTATCGGATGCCTACGTCATACAAAAAACACACCCTTCAAGTTTCAGGTCTCTACGATCAGTGGTTTAGGCTGTGCGTTGATCCGTCAGTCATTCAGGACAAAGCATTTTATATGTAAAGATAGAAGATGACGGTTTTAGAAAGTTTAAACTTAGCAAAAAAGAGAATATCCTTGTAAGTGATTTTGTTTTACCACTAACTTCGAAGACTAGTAGTAAAAAAAATTACTTGTGATTAATGTTTGATAAAATCTTTTCTAATAAGTAATTTACTAAATTAATAAATCATGCACTATGTATCCGAAGTGTCCATTAAAATCTCGTCCATGCCGTTTAAACAGACAATCAACGTTGCCTGTTGCGTCGTAGCGCCGTAGCACCGTAGCACCGCTACGCTTCGTAGCCAGTTATCTTGCGCGCCTCAGCCTTTCCGCTCGCGTATCGCACCGCGTCGTTCACTCAACTAACCCACTTTCTATTCGTCAGTTTCAACAGTGAATAAATTTCAAATTTCGCATTCCATTTTCAAATGGATAGAGGGTTTTTGTTTGTCCATTCAGTGGCCAGTGTTTAATTATGAATGTTTTTGGAGTTAGTACTTATCGGTAAGTTCGATTTTTAAATATTGAAAGTAGATTTTGTTTGATTGAGGTTTTGATAAATGAGTTCGGTTTTTAATATGGAGAGTGTTTTTGAATTATTAATCTGAAAAGATTAAATTTAGTTTAACTATAGATGACAAATCATTTAAACAATCTAATACTAAATTAAATGACTAAATAACTAACTATAGAAAAACAAAAGGACACTAGGCACAAATCTGAATATAGGAAATACCTAGCATGATTTTGTAAAAAAAAATGCTTTATTAGTTCATTAGTTTTCGTGTTCATTTAGTTTATGAGTTCTTTATTATCAGTATTATTTAACTAAAAAACTTAACTTAGAACTAAAGTTATAAGTTGAAGTTTCACGTAGTTATGGTCAGAAACATTTTATGAAATGGCTTTTTTAGTCTCTTGGGTGTAAGAATCTTAAAGTTTCAGTGAAAACTACAATCCTCATAGCAAAGTAGATGTTAATTCTAAAGTTTCATAACTGTTATTACGTAGTTTTTGTCGTCTAGAAGAATAAATACAGAATATTAACATAATTTGATATTTTATTCTCTTGGTTTAATATATTCGTTTTTCGTTACGTAATTATATACATAAAAGTCTAACAATAAAGCACCCTTACTATATTTTTATAAAACTTAACATTAATGTGCCAAAATCTTATACGAAATTTGAAGCATAATGTTAGTTTATTTAATCTGAAGAAAAGCTTTGTAACGTAATAATTTGCAAAAATATACCAAACTACCATATTTACAGTTCACTTCTTGGCATGGCATGGGGCTCGTGGCTAAGTCATAACGGCCGCACGGGTCGGCGATCAAGTTAAGCTACGCTTGCCGCGGTCAGGCCGTGGATGGGTGACTATCTTCCGAGACCCCTCCGTGCCTCGGAAAGTACGCCATTGGTCCCGGCTGTCATTCGTGGATCTTTGACAGTCGTTAAGGGTCATCAGAAGTCCGAAAGTCTGACAACCAGTCTTACCAAGGGGTATCGTGTTACCCAGTTACTGGGTTGTGAAGGTCAGATAGGCAGTCGCTCCATGTAAAATTCAGCTTCATCCGGTTAGACTGGAAGCCGACCCCAACATAGTCGGAAACAGGCTAGGCAGATTGATTGACTTCTTAGCATATCATAAAAATAACATTTTCCCTACACAATTTCCTTCTCAAATAATTCCAAATCCCAATCTAATTTAATAAAACAAAAGACCAATCTAAAATATTCAAATCACGAAAAAAACAATTGAATCTCAAGCAAGTATTTTGACAAAATTATTTATTCACACGAAAAAAACAGTATGAATACTCGTTCGCAAAGAGGCTGCTTGAAGTCATGCCTTTGTCTTTGAGCACAAATGAGTTTTTTTATTGTACATTTTAATTAATACCGACCTACTGTAAAGGAATTCTGTGTCGAACGAAACCAGTTTGTTCATGTTGGTTTTCGGAAAATAAGACTGTGAACATAAAATAAATTTACGTGTTACAGAACAGGGTCTATTAATTTACAAATATTCCAATGGCTCTCCATGATGAGTTTTGACAAATTTGCCATACAAAATCTGTCAAAAACTCACAATTGCGACACCATTGCAATGTTTTAGGCCCCAGGTATACCCAATTATTTTTTAATTTTCGTTTAATTATTGACTAACCTGGAGTCAAAGTTTATGTTTATGCCGCCCATTGTCTCTGACTTGGCTTCACATGCAGTGGAAAAATATCTCTCAGGCATACCAATTTCCTCACGATGTTTTCCTTCACCGATTTTGAAGCAAGTGATAGTTATTATACAATACGCACATGAATCCGAAAATTCAGAGCTGCGGGGCTTGAGTTCGAACTCGAGATCTATGACTTGGCAGTGGCTGTCACACCACTAGGTTATCACTGCTTGTACCCACTATAACTTCTCCCCACGCTCTACTTTACCCTTCGTTTTACTCCATTTGGTTTTTTGTAAGTTTAGATTCTATGTAGGTAATAGAAGCAAGTCTGTTGCCATTAACCGGGCACTCCATAACTAGTAATCATGCTTCCATCCACTGCACCAACAAAACTGCAAAAAGAAATATAGATTTTGTGTATACGTCTGTAAATCCTCCTTTGAATAACATTTTGATATTCATCGTCGGCTCCCGTCGACTTACGCTAAGCTTCCTTTTACCACTTCAGAATAATTCATCTTTTTAGGGCTGCGTTGAGAGAATATCTAAACGAAATTGGACTGCATACCTCTCTTTTGTGTCAGTCCGTCAATGACCACGACTCTTATATGATCGTAGTTTTGTAACTAGGTAATAGCAGATAGGTGGACATTGCCACAGATGAATACAGATGTTCCACTCCGCATTTTAGGTATGAAGCTACAAGTACGCGGCGGGCGTGACTTGTCGGGCCAATTCAGTGAGGATAACGTAGTCAGCAGATCTAAGAGTTACGCGATAGAAAGAAAGGCAAGGTTTAGGTGAATATAACTGTAGGTAATTAGCGCTGTGCGACCTGAATTGCCCTTTATTGTGTCGTAGCAAGAGCCGCTTTATATTTAAATGATTTTACGGAATTAACCATCTGTATTAATCTGTGACATTGCAACGGTATTTTGTAGTCTTATTTCATGATGTCCTGAAGGTCACTTTTGTGATACGAAACTGTATCTTTCTCTTATTCACTGTTTCATTTATCACTAGCCCGTTTCACAATTTATAACTAGCCTGTACTACCCCACTACTGGGCAAAAGCCTCAGTCCAATCCTTCCATCGGTCACGATTCTTTGCTAATTTTTTCTATGGTTTCACGAACTGCTTTAATTCCAAATAAACAACTCTTAAATCAAGCTGCGAAATGCGTAACGATACAACTTAATAATAAATGAATATAATATACTCTGAATTAACACCTGTATAAAACTGTACGGGGGAACTAAGAACTCACTTTGAAGTCGCACACACAATAGACTTAACACAATCACTTCAATATCCGGATATGAGTTTGAGAACACTTGAATAAGCTTATGTTCTGAAAGAAGAGCTTTATGTCATTATGAACGAGACAATGGGTTAGCTGCTGGGTGTTAGCGCTTGATCGAAAGGTGGGTAACACTTTGGTAAGCCCTTATGGGTTGGGTAAAAGCATCTTGAAATGGTGTGGTAAACCCTACCGTAACATATGGGCTTGGATGTTTCATTTGAATAATATAATATTTAATGAAAGCTTTAGTTAATTAAAGTTCCCACTGCTGGGATACGGGTCTCATCTCCGTGAGAGGGAGTGGGTTATAATCCACCACGCGGGCACAGTGCATGTTGGTGGATGTTATAAAATTGTTGGCTCTAAGACATACCGGTTTAATCACCTCGTTTTCCGTCATCGTTTAGAGAGTAAAATGTTTCTAGCAATGTGTAAAAAATATTTTAACCAAGTCAAAATCTGATTTCACAATATAGGAAACGAAACTAAACTTTGACGTAAGCCTTCTCCTAGAAACCTATGCATACAGGGTTATTGGTAATATGTCGGCAACTCATTAACAGGATGTAGGAGGTCATTTACAACCAAATGACCCCTTTACAAATGACTATCATTTTCGAAATTTTATATTTAAACATGAATGTCAAATTACTCGAAAATCGTTGACATTTACATCGGAGTCATAAGTGGAGTAACTCAGTGAATCGGCTAGGGAACATGATGTCAATGTAGTGGCATACTGTTCTTATGAATTGTGTAGTTGTTTAATCAATGGTAGCCACGATCTCATTGTTTTGTTTTTTAATTATTTATTCAGTACATAGTGTCATATCCGTCCACGATATAAATGGATCTGTTTTATTGTAATTGTTGTGCTATAGTCATGGATTTTACTATATGGATTAAGTTGTCTGAAATGAAAGTTATTTTATTTGTTTATTTATAAGGACAGGCATTTGGTTGTAAATGACTTCTCCAGGCATTTGGTTGTAAACTACCTCTCCTACATTGGATTGCCGACATATTACCAATAATCCTCTATGCATAGGTTTCTAGGAGTAGGCTTGTGTCAAAGTTTAGTATCGTTTCCTGTATTGTGTTAAGAGATAATGATTTTGACTTTTTTTAAATCATTTTACCATTAACCCTGTATATGTATGGTTAAGTTTAAACTCTTACCTACTTCAATTGTTTTGAAAAGTAGGTATCTACATCAATTTTTAGTCTCTCTTTCTCAGGGCACCTATTCATCCGTTTCATGACATATAATATCTATGTATTACATAACAACGAATCAATATAGAAAGTGTGTACAGTTGCTTTGCTACATAATGCACTGTGTTGACGCTTTGTATGCAAACGATAGCAAAGCAAATATGAATTACTGTTTATATGCAGTAGTTATGGAATGTTATTGTTAGCTATACCTTACATCAGGCGTCGGCAAGTAATTTTAAGTGGGGTCCGGATACTGTTGAAATTCTCTATTGAGGTCCAGAAAAATATACTCATTTATTTATTTAAATCTCCCTTACAACTATCATTACAGGTATATACCTAATGCGATAGCGCGGTCTTAAAAATAAATAAATTACAATTTAAAGCCCTGAAAAATAAAAAAACTAGTAGTAGTATACATCTAAAAATAATATGTAACTACTTTACAAAATTCCGTAAATATTAATAAAATAAAATAAATTAAAACACAATATTTTAAATAAAAAACAACAACATAATTATAGCTTATTCTAATCTACACTATAACATAAAATCAACATCAGTATTCATAATCCTTTCTAGGGTTTTTTTTTTATTATGAATATTTTATGTCGAAGATAAATATTATAAAACACAAAAGTTCTGTTTTTAATAGTTTGGTTCACGCGGGGAACAGCTAATGCGAAGAGTGTCTTCAAGGTGGGTGTCCGTTAATCTCGAACGGTATTTGTTTAAAAAAAAAACATTTTTGTGAAAGATATAGAGTTATATAAGAATATCTGGTGCTCCAAGTTCCGACCTTTCGCTTCGATAGCTGCAGCTGCCTGTTGCTGACCGTTACCTTACATGTTACTTATTGATAAAACGTCACTAAAATAAATTACCTCTCAAGCAAGACGAGTTCTAAACATCCTGTTTCTTTCTCACTCGATTTTTAGAGTTCTTTGTGTTCTATCATTTAGTATTCTGGGAAAATTTTAAATTAAAAACTACCTGCTCCTGCCGCCACCCAATATTGCTGGGTATTATGCCCATTATTACTTCTGGGAACTGCAAACGGATCTGAATGAAATATTATGTTTTGGCGGCATCTACATCGCCACATGCGAACTACGCATCAAAGACCTGTCATTACACAAAAATGCTGACGTCACACAAGTCCTGCATCGCGCAGTTAGAGTTTAACGCACGAACACGCATACTTATATAGTTCTATATACAAATATACGTATAGTTATATATATATATAACTTACCCGACATCAACCGTTAGTCAGTTGCACGCCAGACACGACACCCGTCTGGTCGGAGGATCCTTCCTTTTCTACGAGTATAGAGGATGCGTGAACGTTACACCCTGTTCCTCATTCCTCTAAATGATAATACTTTTAGAATGGTCCCTTGATTATAACTTCAATGAATTCATTAACTACTTCGGAAATAGAAAATGTACAGCTTCCAAGAATCAAGTCAACATGTCACCCGGAAAAACTGAATCATTACCCTGTCAAAATGTCCTACAGATGTGGGAAAATCCGTGACAAAATTGTGCAAAAATATTGTGAAAACCGTTGATTGCTATTACGTAGGAAGACTTCTAGTAGGTGATTGCTTGACGGATTCTATTTAAATCATCATCATCGACAGTCCAACTTTGTCCACTTCTGGGCATTAATCCCACCCCCACGCTCCTGCGTCGGCCACATCCAGGTTCTACCCAAGATGGCACAATTTAAATTACAACTATTAAATGATAAACCATGTTATTTCTGTAAGTCCAATTAACCAGTCTTACCAAGTGGTATCGTATTGCCCAGTAACTGAGTTGATACGGTCAGATTGGCTGTCACGTCATGTAAAATACTGGATTTATTTGCATCCGGTTAGACTGGAAACTGACCCCGACATAGTTGGGAATAGGCCAAGCAGATGATGAAGATTAGATTTTTGTAAGTTACATAGTTACAGTTTTTTATAGGTTACAAACCTATTTACAAAAATTCAATCACACAAACACTTTTACACGTCAATCATATTTAAAATTGATGATTTAATATTTTTAGGGTACGCTTGTCGATCACACTTGCATAAAAACGTAGTATGGTGATTACTCGTCTGTTTGACGTTCAAAACTAAATTTATAATAATTTATCTTGTCAGTATCAAGCCCTGTATGGACGCAGAATTGAAAAAAAAATTGTTTTGGAAGTTATGAACATCGAAACTTCCTTATTTCAACACTAATTTTAACTCATCTTTGGGCGTAAATAAATAACTTATGTAATAAAAAAATGGCAAAATAGAAACCATACAGGGATAGATAGTTTATTCAAAAGTTCAAATAATTTTATTTTGAGTAAATACATCCAGTAGTTTTTCCATAATATCTATACGCCCAAAGGTCTGCTCATTAAATTTTATGCGCTCGTTTCTGCTGTGAATCATCGTCTATTTCACTAGATAAATAAATAAATATATAAATACAAATAAGATAAATAAATACTCATTAAATAAATAATTAGACTAATAAGCATGCATATTAGTCACGCCCACAAACGACTTCGAGCCGTCAACTAGTGCACCCTTAATATTAATAGAATATGGCACTCAAGTTGGATGAAACAAAAACCGTGCCGAACACAATATTGTTTAACACATGTTTTCAAACAACCTAACCATGAAGCCAAAAGCTTACTTTAAGCTGCCTTCGTGCAAAAGTAATTTACCCAACTGTAGCTCCAGCGTAACACGGGTACCTCAAAGTACCTACATCTCGCAGTCTGTTTGACATAGGAAAGATGTCTGCATTCACATGATGAATAGCATTTGGTTCAGACAGCCTAATGGAAATGGAATGGCGGTACTACTGGTTCAGTATGTACGCTTACAGTTTGTGTATATCTTGGCAATTTGAGGCTTTTTACAGACAAAAAGTAACATTGCTTTTAAGAAATAATTGTAATGATTAAACTACTGTTTTACATACAATTTCACTAACATACATAACATAATGGTACCTAGAGAAAAATAGAGAATGTTCATTCAATAGTTCAGGATAGTTCATACTAATTCCATGCTGACATGATAGTAGGTACTTACTAATTCTATGCTGTCAAGCCATTATTTTAAGAAGCCATCTTGTTCTAAACTTTGGGCGACCGAGCTCTGCTCGGGTGAAAATACGGAGAAAATGAATTTTCCCAGATATGAGACCTAGCTAGGTCGATTTTTCGCCCCCATAAACCTTTATATTGCAACTTTCATCGAAATCATTAGAGCCGTTTTCGAGAACGTGATAACAAATATACAATGTCGCCCATCGGCATTTGCCCGCCCGTATTTTTCTGAATGTTCATGACAATTTGTCATTCGAAAATAAACTTAAAAAGTGGGTCTCTATCTTTTTTTTTTTTTTTTTTACAATATCTCGCTATGATTTTATGGACTTACACTTGTGTTTTTTAAAATAAATACTGTTATTTCTTCTCCGGTTTTTCATTGTCATTGTCGACAAATTGAAAAAAAAAAAAAACCGATAAAATAAGTCATAAGCTTTTAGAAATAATAAACAGAAGATAAATCGAGCTAATAACATAGCAGATATGGCAAACGATAATTAAACAATTAAAAATTTTATAACATGAAAAATATCAAAGATAGATTTCATGACTATTCAGAAAAATAGGGGGGGGGGGGCACATGCCCATGGGCGACATTGTTTATACAAATATTGCTCATTTAATAGTATAGGATTACACCCTAATTTCGCCAGCTATATTTTAGTCCCATGTAATAAGGGGCGAGGCATCAAATCCAAACTCCGGGCTGCTACTGAGAAATCCCTGATAGAAAAACCCAATAAAATTTTGCTTGACCAATCGAACCAGAAAGACCACGAAACTTCTCCACCCTCCACTTTTAACTATTAGCAAAGAGTGAACCTTTTAAGTTTACTACTGCATCGTTCAACCATCGTTTATCTTTACAGACATCATAAAACTCATAATCGGAAGCACCAAGGCCATTTTTTTTTTTTTTTTTGAGGTTGGGAAATTATCAAATAACTTCTCCCGCTCTAGGTGGAGCGTGTCAGACTTTTACTGACTAAAACCCACCCGTGTTCCTTCCGTGGCCTGTGTGCCGGGGCCGCGATATCCCTTTCGGACAAACTCGCAACCCTGGCAGGCATTGGCCCTTACGGACCCCGTCAGTTGGTGCTGACATCTCTTTGAGGCGCGCGTGGAACACAACGCGCCGTCGACCCGGGCCTGGTCCTTATCGGACGGCGAGCTTCCCATTGCTCACCATCCGCAAGCCCGCGCCTACGGTGGCAGGAATTCGGCTGGCGACTCCCGACGCCCGGGGCGTCTCCTGCGGCGAAAGTACTAAGGCCTAGATTGATAAACGTTACTTAGCCCGTGTAGAATTATACAGAACTACGAGTACAAGAGCAGGAAAGAGCATAATCAACCTACTATGTTCCCACTGCTGGGACCCAGGCCTCCTCTCTGTGAGAGGAAGTGGGCCGTAATCCACCACACGAGCCCAGTGCGGGTTGGTAGATGTCACATGTTTTCGAATTTTTGGTTTCAGCACATGCCGGTTTCCTCACGATGTTTTCCTTCACCGTTTTGAAAGTAGTGGCCATGAAATAATTTACACTTGCCAAAATAGTACATTTACATAAATTCAAAACTCAAAAGTCATTTATTCAAACTAGGCTGAGAATGAACTTTACGAACGGCAAAATTACATAAGACAGTCCCCCAAAACGCCCACCCTTCACCACTTCCTAGTGCGTTAGCTGGGAAGAAGTGGCGCAACAAACTAGCAGCAATATACAGGGTTATTGGTAAAACACCAACAACCTTTTAAGGGGTCATTGTACTCGTCATTATGAACAACTTTTACTATGGGACCAAACCTGAAATCACGAAAAAAAAATCAGCTGTTCCCTTCATTTATGTTACCAATAACCCTGTATATTTGTATATACAATAATATAATATTAATTTATTACTTCATAATTTCAGCCCAAAGACGTCCGCTGCTGGACATAAGCCTCCCCCAAATGGGGGGGTTTGCCATCTTTTATTACTTAATTATATTTTATTCGTATAAAATAATTTAATAAAATTCAAAAATATAATTTTAATTTTAATATTTAATCCTTTCGTACTTAAATATTTTAATTTTCAAGTAAAGCAGGCGTTTTACTTGAAAATTAAAATATTTAGGCTCGAACCTACGACCTACAGTACTCGTACTCGATAGATAGAGACGGGAACATATCTAAGCCAAAGCACGTGCTAAGAAACGATCTAAGCCGACGTTCGCACGGACGTAAAAATATCGCGGCGATGTTTTTCCTGCACTGGATTTTCAACGCTCTGCTCAGGGCCGAGAGCTGAAAATTCAACAGTGTGTTTTTTCAACGCGCTGGGAGAGTGCGTGATTGCGTCCCGGTGCGTTGGATGCTCAACGCACGGCTTAACACCGAGAGTTGAAAATCGATTGCGCGATAAAATCCCGCCGCGATTTTATTACGTCCGTGTGTACGTGGGCTAAGAGTCGGCACAATTGTGCTAACTGTCAGTGCAGTTAATTATCAGGTAGTGCCATTACATCAAACACAGCTTGTCACAATCAAGCCTAAAACGAAAAAAAAAAAAAACAAAAACGAAATGCATGCAACTTGTATTCATAGACGATGAGCCAACGAGCTGTTACATTGGTTTATGCAAATTAGGGAACGTTAACGCGAATTTGATACTCCTTCATGCGGTGTTTAGAATTCTGTAAATTGCAGTCGTATTTTTGGTTTCTCTAAAATAATAGAAACCTCTAACGAGTGTCAAAGGATACGATTTGTTTTTAACTAAAAAAATGAACGTGTGCATGCTTACCTACTTACATAAACTTATTTGTCATAAGTCAAAGTCAGAAATTACTTCAGGAATTTCTGAAGAGGTAAAATATTTATCGGAATGGTTAGGTACATTTTTAGGGTTCCGTAGTAAACAAGGAACCCTTATAGTTTCGCCACGTCCGTCTGTCTGTCTGTCTGTCCATCTGTCTGTCCGCGGCTTAACTCTGAGACGGTTAGTACTAGAAAGCTGTAATTTGGCATATATATACGTATACATATTAATCATGCCAACAAAGTGGTAAAATAAAATCAAGAAAAATAATTTTTTTTGGGGTACCTCCCCTACACGTAAAGAGGGGATGATTTTTTTCCCTCATATACGCCATGTTGTGGGGTATCGTTAGAAAGGTCTTTCAAAAATATTGTGAGTTTGTCCATTTTTGGACCCAGGGATCCGTTTGCGAAATATGCTTTTAACTAAAAAAAAATGTTAGAGTTAAGTGCCCCCCCCCCCCCTTCTAGCTAAATGGTTGTACTTGGACTTGTGAAAAAATTCACAGCAGTAGTGTATATAACGAAATTAAAAGGAAAACTATGAGAGCTAAGTAGGCTGTACAGGTTAAAGAGAAATAATCAACCAACTTAAATTTGCAGTTTGAAAAACACGATCTCCCATACATTCCGTATGGGAGAGCACGTTTTTCAACTACAATGTTAAGTTTGTTCTTGGGATAAATTCATCCCAACTACGGAACGCCTCATTGTGCGCGGTCCGACACGCACTTGGCCGGTTTTTTTCATTAAAAACTCCGTTAAATGACCAAATGAACAACCAGTCATAATTCCCTTAAAAAATTAATGAAAAATTCCTTTTATTTACACAGCAACTTTGGTTACCAGTGTTGCCAATACACAATTGGTACTGGCCGTAGTTTCAGCAATATTAGACGATAAATCACGGTTTTTCTTGTGTTCGATTTTAAAACGTGACTTCGAACCGGGGAGTTCGAACTTTTTTTTTTAATAGTCGTTTCCAATTCACGGGCCGTTCAGAAGCAAAACGCGTCGTTGAAACATTCTGTAATTAAAAATCTTGATTTTCTCGCACAGGGCAGTTTCGGAAATCAAAGTTTCGAGGAAAAAACGAGTTGCTTTTTATCGTTTTTTTATTTTTATAATTAGGTTTCGATACTTATTTTGTTGGACATAGTATGGGCCTGCGTCTTTAACCAATTTTTTTCATAGATTGAAAAATAAAACTGGTGCCTTTTCATTCTTAACTTACTTGTCAAGTTGGAATGCTCTATCGTCAAGGAGTTACTTGACCATAAGAAAAACTAAATTAAATCCTCTCCAATAGTAAGCTATTCAAACTTTAATTTTTTAATGCTTTTCGAGGCCACTTATTCACAAGTGAAAAAATAACTATTTCCTAGCAAATCTTTGAAAAGGACAAGCTCAGGAGATGTTAATGCCCTCAAGACACGTTTTAAGAGCGTAGTATATAAGTACTGAAGAGGCGCTGGTCTCGTTACTTGAAGAACGGAATTAGCTTCTTCCTTTGGATCTTCACTCTTAAGAAAAACTTTTTGAATGTGTAATAGAATTCGAATTTGTTTTAAATCAGGATTAGTTTTGGTTCACGATATTTGAGTCAAGCTAATCAGCAGATTCTTACTAGAATAAACTTAGTGTTTTAATTAAATTCTAAGAAAAAAAGTTAAAAATAATTAAATTATAATTAATAAATTCTTTATTTCCATAAACAGGTTACAGAAAATTTGTGACCCTGGCTCCAGAGCTAAGTTACCTGTAATTCAGGAGCCAGTGACTTCTTCCATTTAGTTTACAATTAAGCAATTAGTATATATGCAGCAAAAGGTAATAATATTATCTAATCTAAAATTAAGTTTAATAGTAAACATTTAATTTAAGCAGTATTTTTTTTTTTTTAAAGTAATTTTGACTGAAACAAGTCACTTGAAAATAAATAATAAAATTACATATTTTATGTAATATTTCCAGGGTTCCTACATAGGTTACCTTGGTATACATGATAGTCATCATTATCTCGGAAAATTTTGATAGCCAATAATTTACTTAGATGACACCTGAAGCTGATTTAGAATTCAAACAAGTACCTACCAAATTTCAATCTCGAAACAAATATTTTCGTAAGACTGTACGTTTACCTCTGTGTTCAATTTATCTTCCTGTCTCATCTATAAAACATCGATCTACGTTGAAAATAAAGCGTGTACCCATCAACGAAGCGCATCGTGATGCAATATCCGTTTTGTTACATCTCATCAGATTGTGCTCACTCCATGACGTCACCACATCGCTCTCATCAGATAGTACCCGGTGATGTCAGTCGCAGACCCACAGTGCGGCTGCTGGTAGTGATGTGCAGTATATGTTGTTGACGTGGTACAAATCTGTAATAAGTGAATACTTTCTGTTAAATTCTTGTTACAAATATGTAAGGCGTGTGATATTTTTTGTTTAAAATTATTTAGGGGTTGATATGCAGTGTACATGCAAATTGTTGCTTGTAGAAGTTGCTAAAAATAAGACGAATAAATAACAGAAAATGTTCTACAAAAGGTGTTAAAATAATCATTCTCTTTAAATATTTGCATATCTGAATCTGCATAACTCAATCATTTTAAGGCTACAGAGTATACTGCAAGTGTCCTAATTGTCTGCGGAAGGTACCTAGTTGATATTCAAAACCATTGAAAGCTTTCAAACCTTTTCACTTCAATATAATTAAAAAAACATAGAAAATGTAGCATTAGTCCCAAACGAAATCAAAACACCCGAAAACTTCAAACACATGAACGCAATGATAATATTATTTATATTTATCGCGCGGCTTATAAAGGATAGCTCATAAAATATTTCTGAAACTGCCGTACGATGCCCGATCGTGAAATAGTAGTACATGTTCTAGATTTAGTGTGCGCTTAACGTTGTACACTGACCCTTATATTTCAACGATAGCGGTTGCTTTTGTAACAAATTTTTTATCAGAGTTTACTTGATTGAAAAAGCGGTTTACCTTTAGTAGATTGATTTGAGAATCCTATTATAAATTCGAAAGTGAGTTTATTTGTTTATATATATATGTCGGGTTTGGCCCAGACATCAGAAGTAAAACTCAGGTATGGCAATACACAAATTTATTACAATTAAATATCTTAAATCTAGAAAATACAGCAATGAAATTACACTTATTTAAATAACTAATAATGGCAATGAGGGCGGTCACTTAGGGCAGTACTGACTGTCGGAGACAGTGGTCCATGCACCCACCGCAATAAGGATAGTACTAATTGTCAAAGACAGTGTTCCACGTCCAATAACCGGGCAGTACTGACTGTCGAGAGACAGTGGTCCGTGCACCAAGACGCATCCGTTCGAAAAGCGTACCGATTCCACAGCACAGCTCCTTTTAAAGGCGATCGCTAGTGGCGGGGGAACGTCACAATATTTTACTGGATTGGACTCAAGTCCTTTAAGCCAAATGATAGATAGAGTGAATGATTTGTGTATGATGTGTCCGGTGCACGTTCCACTAGCGCCATCTAGTCGCCGTCTTTCGCAGCTGCTAAATAGTATGGCTGCCGTCATAGATTTATTTATATATACGTTATTGTACACCAGATTATACATTACATAAAGAAAAAGTAATACACTACAAAATATACAACGGGCGGCCTTATCGCTTACTGCGATCTCTTCCAGGCAACCTTGGAATGGATAGTGATTTTCTGGTCATTAAATGGGGCTGTCTTTGGTGCAAATAAAAGGTTTAAAATTACAATATACTATAATAGATAAATGCTATGTAATATATACATAGATACATACATACTAACTATATAAGAAAGAAAGAATAAAAGAAAGAAAAATTGTTTATTCTGCACAAACAAAACGCACATATAAAGATAGAAACACATAAAATACACATTTACAAAAGTAGCCAAAAGCCTCGTGTTCATCCAATGAATAAAAATATAAAAAGTAAAAAACAATGTTTTTCATTGGTTGCTGTCATGGCCACGGACCAAAGACATTATTGCGTAATACTCTTGCAACATTACCAAATGTCAACAAAAACATCACAAAAACAAAATGCTGATAGCAGAGTTACTACTACTTTTGTAACAAATAATAAGAAAAATTATGCTGTGCGTCGCATCTGTGCAAGAACAGGTCATTGCTCAGCGAAATACTGTGAATTCGGACGAACCTAATGTCAACAGCGCTGGTTTTCAGCAATTACCCATGGAATGACGTATTCACGTCCCCCTGCGTGAGATATTTCAACGGGTTAGTAATTATTTCAACTGAAATATGTGTGATTATACATAAATGTAATAAAAATATATATCTGTATTTGCGCATATCATAAATTTAAGAAATAATAATAATATATAATCGAAGACCATAATACAATGACAATATAAACAAGTAAGTACCTATAATATTTAATTACGTGTACAGTTTTAGTATGTTATTAGTTCTCTGTGGTGTATAGTGTGGTGTGATTTCCTCTTTTAACTCTCTCTTTTTTTTTTTTTTTTCTTTTTTTCTTTTATATAAGCAACGAAAATAAATGACGAATAGGTATTATTACTGCTAACGATAAGAACAAAATCATAACGACAAGTTCTGTTCTTTCACGAGTCTTATAAACACAGGCAACGATCGCGCATAAATATACAGGGTGGCAGGGATATCGACGCAAAAACTTGTACCATGGATTCTGTACATTATTTTGAACCTTGCAGAAATTTTTCGTAGGTTATTAAAAAAAAAATCTGCTGTTAAATAGAAAAGTGCAATACCTTCGCAGTCAAAATGTATGGAACAGCCGATTTTTTTTTAATAACCGACGAAAAATTTCAACGCAGGAGTGCTCAGAATCACGTTCTGAATCCATGGTAACAGTTTTCGCGTCGATGTCCCTGCCAGCCTGTATAACCACCCCGCGGTTTTACCCACATAAGTCTCGATCCCGTGAAAATATCGGGATAAAAACTATTCTATGTCCTAACCTAGGTCACGGTTTACCCATGCGCTGAATTTCATCCAAATCCGTTCAGCCGTTTTAGCGTTAAAGCGTAACAAACAAATAAACTTTCACATTTATAATATTAGTTAGGATGACGCGGGCGAAGCAGCAGACGGCAGCTAGTATGATATAATATTAATCACAATATTAATATCAAATCTGATGAGGGGCTCATGGCTACCTAAATGATAACCGCAGCACGACTCGATCGAAGGTTAAGCTACGATTGCCGCGGTCAGTTCGTGATTGGGTGACCATCCCTTACATATATATCGTGACTCCTACTTGCCTCGAAAAGCAGCGTTAAGCTGTTGGTCCCCCTGCTGGGGTTGCGGGTTTGTCCGAAAGGGATATCGCGGCCCCGGCACACAGGCAACGGAAGGAACACGGGTGAGTTTTAGTCAGTAAAAGTCTGACACACCCTCTCGCTCTGCCCAGAGCGGGATAAGTCATTTGATGATATCCCAGTCTCAAAAAAAAAAAAAAAAAGCTGTTGGTCCCGACTGTCATTCGTAGATCTTTGACAGTCTTTACGAGTCGTCAGAAAGCCGAAAGTCGAATAACCAGTCTTACCAATTGGTATCGTATTACCCAGTTAGATAGGCAATCGCTCCATGTAAAATACAGGTATTCAGCTGCATCCGGTTATACTGGAAGCCGGCCCCAACATTGATTGAGTTTTATGTTTCTGGCGGGAATCATACTCAAGTTCTTTGGCGCAGAAGCACTTATCTTTATATTATTTAGCTTAAAACCAATCTCGCATTGCAGTAAAATAACTTTTACTGTAGAATTAAATAAATCAGAAGCACAGCTTCATAAACTTCAAAGTTAATAGTACTTATGCATTAACTAGACCGTAGCTCACCTAGTTTCAAGTAGTTTTTCAGCACTGAAACTTTGATTAACTAGAAATAATTATTAGTATTCAGAAGTTAGAGTTTGTTGTGTCTTTTTAACAAACGTTGAAATGTTCTTCGGAGAGGTCGACCAAAAGAGTTTTTTAACTTAAAATCTTCAGCTTTATTAATCTGAAAGTAATGATTAATGGGGTCACATCAATTATCTATTGTTGTGATAAACCCGAGCGTCACACGTGCAACGCAAGCCTTTTATCAATGTGTCGCCGAGTCGCTAACTTTTGTTCTTCTTAATGAAACAAAACAAAAACAATTAACGCATGGCATATGTAAAACTTCCAAGGCTTCTTTTCCTTATCATCATCATCAGCAGCCTACAGCAGTCTAGGTGGGCAAAGGCCTCTCCAATTGCAAGCTATTCAGCTCGATTCCCGGCAACTCATCCAGCCTCTACCAGCCACCCTGCGAAGACCGTCACTCCATCTAGCCTGAGGACGTCCCACCTTACATTTGCCGATTCGCGGTCCACACTCAAGAATCGATTCTACGGCTAATATGGCCGGCCCATTGCCACTTCAGTTTGCTTATTCTGAGAGCTATGTCGACAACTTTGGTCATCTCTGCCTGTCTGTTCTTCTTGATATAACAACTTAATAGCCGCTAGGTACGAGTACATCTGCCGAGCATAAAAAATAAGGCCATATCTACTTCTTACCGTTTTTTTATAGAGGTGTTGAGTAGGCCTAAGTTTAGGCTGACATTAACATTTTCAAGAATGACTTACAGAGTAGAGCGCTGAATAAAAGAATAAAAAAACAATCAACATCTGACATCTTGGCTGACAATACCAACCTCCCGGAAAATGGGTTGGTACCATCTGACTGCCAACTCTAGTACCACGTGCGTTTATTAGTCAAATCAAATAGCGCGCGCTTCCCCGGCTTCCATTACACACTTCCGTCCCTTTTCACGAAATCACTCCCACAGATTGCAGGAAAGCGAGAGCATATCAAACAACTTGCTCAATTTAAAAGCTGCTAAAGCGCATTAATTCATATCTTTCTTCCCCCAAAGTGCATACCTATATCCCTGCTTGCTCATGTAGTCAACTCTATACACATGATTCTACACGCTCTGCCTCTCCGGCCCTAAAATATAATTACTCCTGGCAACATATCTACAGCTACGTGCAGGTGAGGCTAACTACCAACTTATTCCATTAAAACCTCTAACTGCTTGGATACTAGCTGAAGTTGACTGCGCCGTAATGTCGTGGGACTGTTATTAGTTAGTTAGCTATTGAATAACCAATCAGGAGCCACGGATTGTTACTTAAGGTTTAAATTTTAAAGTATGGCTGTGGTTTTTAGAAAGTTGTAACCATTTTAAATTAATGCGTTGCCAATAAATCTCTTCGGGTTTTTGATGTGTAGCATCTTTCCTCTCCTACAATCAAAATCTAAAAGGAAATCTAAAAAATTCTGTATAATCAAATCTGTGGGAGTGACTTCGTGAAAAGGGACGGAAGTGTGTTACAGGAAGTCGGGGAAGCGTGCGCTATTTGATTAGACCAATGAGCGCGCGCGGTGCTAGAGTTTGCCGTCAGAATCGACCTTGATGAGGCCCCGCCCCTTTATTTTTGCTTATTTCCAAGGTGATATGTCAGATGTTACACATCATAAGCGACTACTGTAAGGCTCGCTCGTTTTTTTTTCTTTTACGCTTGTTTATACCATGCTAATATAAGGCATAGAAAAAAAACTACTCGTAGTAAATCTGTAGGCAGGATTGATTACTTAGTCCGCAGAACGTATACTTTAGTATAGATTTTATGAGGCTTTAGAGTGTGCACTCTGAAAAAAAATTAGTGGATAAACCATATTAGTTTAACACCAGGCATAAATATACATAGACAAACGTCTGTTTCTGATCACCACAAAAATAATATTTCAGAAGCCAATTCAAAGTGACATCAAAAGCAAAGGATTGAAACAACATAGTTTATAAAATCCCTGTTTTACTGAATGACGCAGCTCTAACAGTTTCTGAAAACTGAATTTAAAATATTTTTAAAGTCGCCTCAGTAGTTGTAAATTTTTATAAGCTTGTTCACCGACAGCTTAAATGCTTTGAGGTTCAGTGCCAAGATTCACTTTTTTATGCAAATAGGTATTGTTAAATAAAGTATAAAGTCTTTGTATATTTTAGAAGAAAACAATATTTTTGTGTTATATTCGTGCTGCAGAAAGGGAGATAAGTTTTAAGTTATTATTCTTGAAAAAGAATAGTGGGTTTATATTTTTTAAATTTAAGTGTTGTGTTTTTCATTTTTAAAATTTAATGGTTTTTCATTTTTAAAATAAAATTTAAAAAAATTAAAAAAACTGAATAATACTGTTTCAGAGACACATGTGCAGTCACAGCACAGCCGTGGTATCACTTGCACTACGCAAACCGCCTTTACTGTTACGGCTCATAGGCACTGTAAAATTCTAAAGAGTCCCCGAAACGATCAATTGCAATTGTAGTAATATTTTCAATCGCTTCAATTGCATTTCGAGTCGATCTGTTAAAACATAAATGTGTATCGATCGTCACTTCGTGTGGCGCCGGACGTTAAGAATAGTACCATCCCATTTCTTCCCGTGGGTGTCACAAAAGGCGACTAAGGGACTCACTAGACAATGGGCAGCAGCGTTCTCTATGCATTTTTAACGCCATACTGCGATTGTGAACCCGCCTGCGAACGATGCCGTGGCGATTATGGCAAACCCCCCCTTTTGGGGGAGGTCTATGTCCAGCAGTGGACGTCTTTCAGCTGAAATTATGATGATGATGTGTATCAATCACGTAAAAATTGACAATTGCAATTAATCGTTTCGGGGACCCATTACCTGATGGGCGATCGACTAATCTGCGTTCGCAATTCATTTGCCAAACATGTAAACAAACACGAGTTTAAGGAAAAACAACCGTAAAGCCTACATATAAGGTTCAGTTTGCGCTACAACTTCATTTTTTTTCAGCTATACCAGTCAGTCTAAAATCAACTTTATTTATATGCGCATAAAGCTGGTGTTTGTTTATGTGGAAATAACATCAATTGGAAACAAGGTTTAAATAGACCTTATATCTATTGCACTGCTGATCGTTCCGTTCGCGTCGTGGGAAAATATGCATATACCGTAGCCCATTAAATTATCTGTTTCCCAGTACACCCCCGTCACACGTCAAAATAACTTCAATGAACGAGGAACAGCTATAACTTGAAGCTTGCGGCTAAGTTGCACTGCAGGCGACTCGGCTCACTGACTGAAACAAAATCTTGATAGATGAGACTGTATTAGCGAAAAATAAAAATAAAATTAATAGTTTAAAAATTATAATGTTGTAGACACTTATTAAATTTAATGAACGCCATTATTGGTTATCTACAATCAAAATATTGTGTAACTACTGTGTATATTTAATCAAATACTTAATTCTAATAGGCTCGCCCCCTATTACATGGGGCTTAAACATAGCTGGTGAAATGTGGGTGTACCTACTAAGGTATACCTTTGCCTAACCCTTCGGGGAAACAAGGCGTGATGTCATATAGGTGAGTGAATTCTATGATAAAGATTTATAAAGTTGTTTCTGTTTTAAAAGAAAGCAACAAGTAATACGGATGTTCACAATATTTTTTTTTTATCTTTCAGATAGATTATTGAAAAATATCGGACACGTATTTTTTCTTTTTTTACGTAATCAAAAAGTTACGCATTACATTGAGTTAAAATGTGGCACGAAATTTGCTTTAATGTCAATCTGCCTAGCCTTTTCCCAACTATGTTGGGGTCAGCTTCCAGTCTAACCGGATGCAGCTAAATACTAGTATTTTACATGGAGCGACTGCCTACCTGACATCCACAACCCAGTAACTGGGTAAGACTGGTTGTCAGACTTTCGGACTTCTGACGACCCGTAACGACTGTCAAAAGTCCACGAATAACAGCCGGGACCAACGGCTGAACGTGCTTTCCGAAGTACGGAGGAGTCTCGGTATGTAAAGATGGTCACCCATCCACAGACCAACCCCGGCAAGCGTAGCTTAACCTGATGGATCGACCCGTACGGCAGTTATTACTTAGCCACGAGCTCCTCCATGCAAAAATTCATGCCATTCTTGGCTCCGCTATGAAATTTCCTTTAATGTGTTTTATCTAAATATTTTTTTTATTATTATGATAAAGCAAAAAATACGTCTGTAATATTTTTATCATCTGACTGACGGATTAAATCGTTTTTTTTTTTTTACCCAATCAACATCGTTATTGTTATCCACCAAATTCGTCATGTCATCATGTTCAATATTCGTCATCACCTTCTCATTGGCTTCAACTGACGTCTACCTAGCAGATTACATAAAATGATCAGCCAAAGATGTTCCCACTGCTGAAACTCAGGCCTCCTCTCTGTGATCAAGAGTTGACTTTCCACTATTTGGGTCCAGTGCTGGTTGGTTGGTGGATGATTTAAAGAATAAAAAACAAAATTACTACAAAAATATATTTATCACCTATTAACTTATGTATCTATTTTTCAGTCACACATTAAAACAATCGGGTCGCAGCGATAACTTGAACCTTGCGGCTAAGTTGAACTGCAGGCGGGCTGGTTCACTGACTGAAACAAAATCTTGGTAGATGAGACTGTATTAACAAAAAATTAAAATAAATACCAAAAGTACAAAGATAATTATGTACCTATACAGGTATGTATAGAATGTAATTGAATTCATTGGCATGCTCCTAAGAGGTCATCGTATTCATCATTATGAACAACTTTTACCATGGGAACAGCACTGATAACTCGAAAAAAAAATCTGATGTTCCCTACATTTTGACGACCTATGCGAACATAATAGTAGGTCAGAGGATCATAAACAGCAGATCTTTTTCGCGAAAGTAGGATGAAAAAAAAAATTGGATGCAAAAGTGAGTTTGTTTGTTACGCTTTCACGCTAAAATAGCTGATCGGATTTAGATGAAACTTGGCACATGGGTAGACCATGACCTTTTTTTTTTTTTTTTTCAAATCAAATCAAATCATTTATTTGCTTGAATATGGGTAGGTACATGAGGTGACACATAAAACTGAAGATCTTTAACCATATCCTACCTTAATAGGTGTGCAAATATTAATCATACACTTATCTATAGAAAATATAATTATTGGGGTATTTACGACATTCATTTATAATATAATTTTATTATTATTTCTTAACTTAAAAATTTAATTACATTTATCATTCAAATAATCATTAACGTTATAATAAGCTTTATTAATTAAATAAGTCTTTAATCTATTCTTAAATGATATAAAATTATTTACTTCTTTTATATTATCAGGTAATTTATTATATATTTTAGGGCCCATACAAAATGCACTCTTGTCAAACATAACCGTTCTATGGCGTATTGCACGAAGCGTACTGGCAAGTCTTGTACTTTTTAGCGTCTCATATTTTTTTATATTATTTCTAATGTCTAGTGCTAGTTCATAGATATACAGCGATGGGAATGTCAATATTTTTAAATTTATAAAATGTGGTTTACAAGTATCTGTAGGTTTTAAAGCACATATTGCCCTGATACATTTCTTTTGAGCTTTGAAGACAGTTTCTCTCTCAGTGGCATTCCCCCAAAACATTATACCATATCTTAGTGTAGAACCAACGTAAGCGTGGTAAGCAGATAGAAGTGCACTTTGATTTACCACTTTACGAAGCATATAGATGGCATATGAATATCGACTTAGTTTTGTACATACTTGATCAATATGTGTCTTCCATGTCATGTCTGAGTCTATGTGTAGTCCAAGAAACTTTGTAGCATTTATTTTTTCTATGTTTATTTGGTCATAATTTATATTGAATTTATTTAATTTTGAATTTTTATTTTTGAAAGTCATTATATATGTTTTAGTTAGGTTTATTTTAAGGTGATTTAAATTTAGCCAGTTAACTATAGATGATAGCGTATCGTTCATTTCATGTTCATGTGTCGTAGGGTCTTCAGATACAACTATTGCAGTACTATCATCAGCATATAGAACCATGGAAGATTTGATGGATATTGGAAGGTCGTTAATATAAATAATAAAAAGCAGAGGACCTAGAATACTCCCTTGTGGTACACCTTTGTAGACTTTTATTGGTGTTGACAAATTCTTCTTTTCGACTTTTGTGATTTGTGAAATGCTTGATATTTCAGTTTGTTGTTCTCTGTTACTTAAATACGATTTTATGAGATCTCTTGCGTTTCCCCGTATTCCATACACTTCTAATTTATTTAACAATAGTTCATGATTGGCGGAGTCGAAGGCCTTTGTCATATCCATATAAAGTGCTGAGACATGTTTTTTACCATCCATTCCTTTTAGTACGGTTTTGAGGAAAGTGTGAAATGCGTTGTTAATAGTTTTATTTTTCCTGAAACCCATTTGTTCTTCCGCAAGGATATTATGTTTTTCCATATAGTTATACAGATTATTATAGATAACTTTTTCAAAAACTTTTGATAAGATAGGTATTAGAGATATTGGCCTATAACAATTCATATTTTCTCTATCCTGTTTTTTAAATATTGGAATGACAACGGATAATTTTAATTTTGATGGAAAGACCCCATCCTCAATGCATTTATTAATTATATAACACAGTACTGGCGCTATTATTTCGGCCACTACCTTAATTATTTTAGTACATATTCCATCATACCCCGCACTATTTGTATTTTTTAAGGATTTTATTATTTGAACGATATTCTCTGGAGTACACGGGCTCATAAAGAGTGAGTTTGAATTATTATATGTAATTTTATAGTGAGGGCTTTTGTTAATGGAGTGTTTATTTGGTACCTGAGTTGTAAAAAAAGTGTTGAATTCATTCGCTATAGCAATTGGATCTGTGATTATTATATTATTTACATTTATTTTGTGATTTTTTTTTAAACTGCTGGTGGACATTTGTTTTATAATTATTTATAACTTTCCACGTAGCTTTAGCTTTATTTACTGAGGTTTTAATATATATATATATATTCAGGATGGGTAATCATCAAATGACCTCTCCCGCTCTGGGCAGAGCAAGAGGGTGTGTCAGACTTTTACTGACGAAAACCCACCCGTGTTCCTTCCGTTGCCTGTGTGCTGGGGCCGCGATATCCCTTTCGGACAAACCCGCAACCCCAGCAGGCATTGGTCTTTCGACCCCGTCGGTTGGTGCTGACATCTCTTTGAGGCGCGCGTGGAACACAACGCGCCGTCGACACGGGCCTGGTCCTTATCGGACGGTGAGCTGCCCATTGCTCACCGTCCGCAAGCCCGCGCCTACGGTGGCCGGAAGTCGGCTCTCGACTCCCGACGCCCGGGGCGTTTCCTGCGGCGACTAGGGCCGCGAGGGCGTGCAGCTTGCATCTCCCTCGCGCGCTCCGCCTCCTCCTTCGCGAACATAACTGCTTCGCAGAAGGAGGTGACGGCCTCCCATGCACTCTCGCTCTGAACCATGGCCTGAACCAGGGCCGGACGCGAGAGATCGCCGCCGCCGATCGCCTCCGTGAGGACACGGCGGTGCTCCGCCCAAGCCGGGCAGACCTCCACCGTATGCTCCACCATGTCCTCCGGGTGATCCACACAGTGGTGACACCCGGGCGTTTCCTCCCGCCTTACGCGGAACCGGAACCTCCCGAAACAACCGTGTCCGGTGAGGACCTGCGTCAGGCGGAACGTGAGGACGCCATGGCGCCTCTCAAGCCACTCCTCAAAGAGGGGATTTATCGCCGCAATTGTGGTGTGCCCAGCGCTGGGTTGCGACAATCGCACACTCCATGTCACCATGAGATCCCGCCGGAGCTCTGTCCATTGTGCCGTGATTTCTCGCGGCAGCGGAGTTACACCCCGGCGTTTCGCCTCCTCGCGCAACTCCCACATGTGCGCGAGGACTTTCGCCTCCAGATCCCATGACGGTAGTCCGGCAAGGAGGCTCGCCGCCTCACGGGAGACCGTGCAGTATCCCCGGACCAGCCTGATGGCCATGACCCTTTGGGACGCGTTCAACCGCCGGGCCGGTCGCAGCCTCAATGAACGCGCCCACACCGGTGCCCCGTAAAGAGCCATGGACCGCACGACCCCCGCGTAAAGCCTCCGGCAGGAGGCGTTTGGACCCCCCAGGTTGGGCAGGAGCCGCTTCAAAGCAGCCCCAGCCCTATCCAGTTTGGGAGCCAAACGTCGGAAGTGCTCCACGAAGTCCCACCGGCTGTCGAGGACGAGTCCCAGGTACTTCATCGTCGACTCGACACCGATGTGAAGCCCTCCCGCCGTAATCTGGGAACCCGACAGTGGCGCGTTCCGAGGACCATAGAAACACATGGCCTGGGACTTGTGCAAGGCCACCTCGAGTCCCAGTTGCCGGATCCTTTCGACGATTGTCGCAACCCAACGTGTCGCTAGTTCGGCCGCCGCCTCATGCGACCTCCCCTGCACCAGGACCAGCGTGTCGTCAGCGTAGCAAACCACGCTGACTCCGCTAGGGAGGTGGGTAGACCATGACCTGGAGAAGGAAATAGGCTATTTTTTACCCTGGATCGCAGACGAAACCGCGGGCAACAACTAGTATTTTATACATTCGCTTCTTTTAGATATGAAATAACAACAAGAGGAACAAGTATTATTAACCATATTCGGAGATTCAATAATAAAAAGATATTTATGGGTATCCTGCTCATTTGAATAAACTTACGACTACCTAGTAGTACCACAGAATAGTACAGAAGGCGCACTCCGCATTTTAGGTATGAAGCTACAAGTACGCGGCGGGCTCGTCTTGTCGGGCTAATTCAGTAAGCGTAACATAGCCAGAAGATATAAAAATTACGTGATAGAAAGAGAGGCAACTTCTAGATGAATATAACTGTAGGTAATTAGCACTGTGCGACCTGAAATGCACTTGATTTTGTCGTAGCAAGAGTCGCTTTTTATTTAAATGATTTTGCGGAGTGAACCATCCTGTTTTAATCTGTGGTAGTACCTAGTAGTAGTAAATAACAAAATAACAAACGGCCACAAATGTTCCCTCTTCTAGATCACGCGGGCCAGATGCGGATTGGTGGGTGACACAGTTCTTTAAATATTCGATTCATGCTGATTTACGAGCATTAAAAAAAATACCTTTCAGAAAAACTTTTTACCGTCTATTAATATATGTATTTTCCAGTTATATGTCAAAGCAGCGATAACTTGAAGCTTGCGGCTAAGTTGTACTGCAGGCGGCCCGGTATCTGACGGAAACATAATCTTGATAGATGAGACTCGATTAGCGAGACCAGCATAGACTAGACTTCTTACGGCTAATTCAATCTCAAAGACATCGGTTTAGATTTGTTCTGCTTTTGTTTTCATTGTAGTTTTGTTTAGTTTGTTTGTTTGTGTTTGTGTAGATCTTATTACTTAGACGTTTCGTTTTATTTACCAATCGCTGGTTTTAGTAATGAGTAATCATCATGAGCCTTGTTCCAACCGCCGCTGAGTATTATGGCCTTTTGTGCGATGCTTCCCTGGTCTGTGCGAGTCTCGTGCAGATCTTTTCCGCGTTTGGTAATGAGTAAGTTCTTCATCACTTCGCTTTTGACAAAGCGGTCGTGGTCACGATGCACTGTGTCCAATCGCAGGTGTAGTCGTTGGCTACCTCACGATGTCACTCCATCTGGTTCTGCTTGATGACAGTTAATGCACTAGGAAGTGGTGAAGGGTGGGCGTTTTGGGGGACTGTCTTATGTAATTTTGACGTTCGAAAAGTGCTGATTCTCAGCCTAGTTTGAATAAATGACTTTTGAATTTTGAATTTTTGAACAGTCTGGCGCATTCATTAACGGCTAATTGTATTTGATCGGTCCACATCATTGGTGACCTCTCGTGTAACCTTGCACTCTGCTCTGCACAGCGGTGCAGGGGAGTAAAGTTACTTATTATAATAAAAGATTTGGAAACCAAATTTTCCTGTGAATACATTAGTTAAAAAGGACGATGAAAAACGGTTGCTACAATCCCCATCGATGTTTTGGCCATTTTCGCGAATTAGCGTTTCCTCTTACGCAACTTCTGGGTGGTCCCGTACCCCGATATCGTGCGAGACCAGCGGTGGTTAAAATGACGATATCTCTTAAGTTTTGTATGGGAGCTGTCTAACAAATTTGAATGACAGGGACATCGATTCGTCAGGAATTTTAATTTACCTATTAATTACAATAATCTTTATAATCTTACTAACTACAAAGTCTAGACTATACCTACTAAAGTCATGATACTGAAAAACGATAACGTTATCAAACGCTCTATTACGCACACAAATCTATACATATGTATAATTCAAGTCGCTGTACATGTCTGCGTCACAGCGTTGTTCTTCTAAGCTACGCCAGGGATTTTGATGCGGTTTTTACCATCATTTACATAATAATTAATTATGAAGAATAAATTACGGAAGGTTTATCCTAGACTATTAAATGAGCAATATTTGTATATGTATATATTTCTTATCACGTTCTCGAAAACGGCTCTAACGATTTCGATGAAAGTTGCAATAAAGGGCGGGGTTTACGGGGCTGAAAAATCGACCTAGCTAGGTCTCATATCTGGGAAAAATCGTTTTGTCTATTTTCACCCGAGCAGAGCTCGGCTGCCCAGGTACTTTGTATAATACAACAATATTAAACAGACATTTTAATAAAGAAATATCGTTGTTTAGTCAAGTCGTAATAACCGTGTGAAACGGGAGCGGGTCGTCAATACATCACAAAATGGCAACTAAAATCAATTAAAACAGTTGGACTCCAATAAATATAAACAACTGACTCTCGGAAATTAAGCTGTCCACATTAATTTAGACTCGCGAACCCAATGATTTAGTTCGAAATATGAATTAATTGGACGGTGTTTCCACGTGTGTAAAATATGATTTTATGCTCAAATGGGTATGCGACCCTAGTGATGTCGTTCTGAGCTAAAAATAGACAACCCCTCCTTTTCCTGTAGAATTTGTATGTAGGGTTATGTTGGTTGGCTGAACAGCGACATGAAGAGAAGGTTTCAGTTTTTGAAGGTTCTTTGAAGGTCATGCGGTAATTGGGTCGTTTTAAAATCGGAATATCGTCATGTTTTGGTTATCGTCAGTCCCTGGACGTCAATGAAATCCCAGCCCGATAATTTTAGAGATTAAGAGCAATCAGTTTTAGCAATAAAAATGAGCAATACAACGGTAGAAAGTTATTGTGAATGTTAAAACTTTTTATACCTACCATTATTTCCTGAGAGCATTTTTTTTTAATCGCTATATAATTCTGCTCCTGACCTCAATATCAAAATCAAAATCAAATCATCAATCAATCATCTCTCGAACTCAATTTTATTATAATAATAATACCATCCTGTTACTGTCCCACTGCAGGGCAAAGGCCTCTTCTCATATAGAGAACGCACGAGCATTATACACCACGCTTGCTCAAGACGGGTTGGTGATTTCAGACTTATATTAACTATAAGTCCAGGTTTCCTCACGATGTTTTCCTTCACCGATGTCAGTAATGTCCAAGATAAACTCAGAAAGTACATATGAATTGAAAAAGTCACATTGGTACTTGCTCGGATTTGAACCCACAACCTCGTGCAAGGCCTTAACCACTGGGCCATCACGACATTTATAATTTTATTATGACACTGATTATATCGGTAAATGTCATTAAAACCTACCTCTAATTTTCTATTACCACTTTCGGCTGCACCTTTATTTTCATAGCGCTCATACGCCATGCCGCCATACATATTGTAGTTGACTCCAAGAGGGTCACCGGCATTACGTTTGCGCTAAAGTTACCGACATTTCATTCACCGGTTTGAAATCTTGTTAAAATATACAACTGATTTTATTTTCACAGATTATAATGCTGAATTCGCTAAGAAAAACCTACATTTCAAATGAGCCCTCCGCGAGGGCTCCCGGCATCCCATATGCGACTTGATTGAACCCTTCAGGAGGGCTCCAGGCACTGTACGTGTTAACATCACCTGCAGGACGACCTGTGATGTTTGCTGGATAAAATTACCAAGTCTCTGACAAAACTAATTTGTTTGTCAAAAACAAGAAAAGAACCCGAAAAAAACAACGTAGTAAAAAAAGATTATAAATAAAAAAAGGCTTCAAATTTTTATTCTGTGACTGTCCTCTTCTTTTATAGTCTATGGAAATATAGACTAATTCATACTTAAAACAATACCAAAAACTCTTGTTTCCAAATCTGCGCAACAGACTGTACCCAGCCGATACAGTTTCATTACTACCCAACACCTGTCACCCACAACTTTGCTTTTACGTCCAAACATAAATTGGAAATCTCTCTTGCTTACGTATCTTTGTTTTTCGATGGAACACCATCCGATTTTTATTTGGGCTGCTATAAATCGGTAATGTTTGGGTATTAACTTTTGTTGTCTTACTAAAGTTTCGTTGCCGCGTTATTTCGGCAAATTCATCAGTCTTTATTTTAGTATTAGTGTTTAGAAGTACATAATAGAGGTTATATTACTGATGTATTCTGTTTATTGCCGTGAATTTTTGGACATTTAACTCACCCCAAAACCTTTATCCGTTAAAATATACGCACTTTCTTTCATTTTGATCGAGTATTCCTCCATAAAGGAGGAAGATTCTGACTTGCGGATGCTAATTATTTTCTAAAATAAAAGTCTAAGTTACTCATCATAACAGCAGCCATCTGCCAGTAAAAGTCCTGTCGAAATCAGTGTAGCCGTTACCGAGATTAGTCGGAACAAACAGACAGACAGAAATACTAAAATAAAATAAAATAATTTTATAATTATATATTAATAATTATAAATACCGTATATGCTTTCAAATTATTATGCATTTAGTAAAAAGCTTATTTTGACATTACAAGCAGACACTTCAATTTTATTTTATTGTATAGATCAAAAATAAGATTGTGTACATTCTGAACATCTTGGTCCGCATCACATAAACTTTGGTTTGCTCTAAGGTACCCTTGGATATTCTTTTACTGCCAGGAAATTTTCTTTATTGCCGTGAAATGCAAGGCAAATCAAATCAAATCATTTATTTTTTGCCAACATGGGTAGGGGCAGGTATAGATGTTATACATGTTCTGATAATGTTCTCCATGCTCTGCCGTCACTTGGGCATGCAAAATTTTACACATACATTACAATCTATCAAAATACCATGCTAAATAACAATAAATATTACAAAATAATTAAATTGGAAAATCATTTTATCCATTTTATTTTTCAATGACAAGAACTATCTAGTAGTCAATAATGAAATAAATGTCATAGAAAAAATGAATAAATATATAAAAGTCCTAGATAATTATTAATTTTAAGTTACACATGTCATTTCTGTTATTGAATATCTGATTCATATTATTGGCCATAGTTAACTAGGAGTATCACATTTTTTTTTGCTAAATACGTATCTACCTTTATTATTTCCTTTATTTTAAGTCATCGTCTAGCTATTTTTAACAATACCTAAATAACACTCCATAAATTCATAACGTCATGCCTTAGGGAAGAACTATGAACACCTCCAAGGTTGGCTGGAAGTACATTTTATTATATTCTAAACAACCATATCTTAGTTCCGTGTGGTGCCCGACGTACATCCCATTTCTTCTCGTGGGTGTCGTAAAAGGCGACGGGATTCACTAGAGAATGAGCAGCAGCGTTATCTACGCATATTAACACCATACTGCGATCGCCTACCCGCCGGCCAAGCGTGGCGATTATGGCAAACCCCGCCTTTTGGGGGAGGCCTATGTTCAGCAGTGGACGTCTTTCGGCTGAAATGATGATTATGATGAAACAACTATAAAATATTTCGTCTTCTGCAGCTTAAAACATTTCCTCGTCTGCAGTTTACATCACAGCTATTTCAACAAGTTCGCGTTTATAATAATTGGGTATTTTGTTTGTCATTAATTTTCGTGCTACATATGTTTTTTTATTTTAGCAGTTTCATAATACCGCATGGTAAATGTTTGTGAATAAACTCTGACTATGACAAAGGCTGCATATTTTGCCCATGTATGCTCTCGTGCATTATTATTTAAATGGATGCATGAGCCAATGAGAATTTTTAATTTATGTATTTAGACTTCATCGCTCTACCACACAATTGCCAATTTTGGTCACAATGCCCTTTTCTGGTAAAAAATTTCAATCTGGGCATACAAAAATATTCCTGGATAATTAATAGCTATTTAGCTGCATCCGGTTAGACTGGAAGCCGACCCCAACATAGTTGGGAACAGGCTAGGCATTTGATGATCCGATGTGCTAGTGATGAAACGTAAGACTACAAAAAGTTAAAATATGGTCTGCATTTTTCATTAGGAAGTTCTGGATTTTTGCCCAGTTAATGGCAATAGGCTCGCACTCTATTACATGGGTGTCCATATGTGGATTGAATGTATCTACTACAAGAAATTACAGGTGTGAATTACTGAACGTGAATCTGATTCATTATAATCAGCCTATATATAACGTTTCCACAGCTACACAGACTTCTGTGTGAGTGAGTGGGCTATAATTTATTTATTTATTTTATTTATAATACTTTATTGTACACCACAAAAATACATAACAAAAAAATACTAATCAAACACTACAAAATATACAATGGGCGGCCTTATCGCTTTCCGTGATCTCTTTCAGGCAACCTTAGAATGGACAGTGATTTACCTGGACATAAAATGGGGCTGTCGTTGGTGCAAATTATAAGTATACAATATACTAGAATAGATACATAGATAAATACATATCCTAAATAATAGATACATAAATACATACATACTAAATATATAAGCAGCGAAAAAAAAAATTAACACTATAGATAATTACAGTTATGAGAACAAGATCACAACGACAAGTAATGTTCCTTCACGAGCCTCTTAAACACAGGTAATGATTGCGCACGCTTTATTTCAACTGGCAATGCATTCCATAAACGAGCAGCCTGGACAGTGAAGGATTTGTCGAAGAAAGTTGTGGAATGCAAAGGCATTCTAAGCTTCAAGTTATCTGATGACCTTAAAAATTTCGTGTGGGATTCGCAAAGAAACTGGAAACGTTCCTTGAGATAGAGAGGGGTGGAAGGGGAAAAAAGCACATTATACAAAAGGGAAAGAATATGAACATTCCGGCGAAGGCGAATTGGTAATCACTTGAGCTTCACACGATATTCGGATACATGGCCATATTTGCGCAAACCGAATATGAACCTTATACAAACATTTTGAAGCCGCTCAAGCTTATCACGTTGGTCTTGGGTAAGGTCAAGATAGCTGGCATCAGCATAATCAAGGATGGGTAGAAGAAGCGATTGGGCAAGCGCAATCTTGGTGGCAGTCGGTAGAAAATTACGTAATCTCTTCAAAGATACAGCGGATGCAAATAGTTTGCGGCTCACTTCCTGTAGCTGGGCAGTCCAAGAAAAGTTCCTATCAATGAATATCCCCAAGTTTTTAACTTTCTCACTGAAGAGAACAACTGAATTGTCAAAAGAAACTTGGGGATCAAAAGAAACTTGGGGAATATAATCCACCATTCGGGTCCGGTGCGGGTTGGTGGATCTGATTCATTGATATTTTATTTAAAATTCAGTTACTTTCACCTCAATTCGTTAGCATAGCAACTGAATCTTTAAGTAAATTAAATCTCACGGCTAAGCCTTCATTATCTTTCAGTCTTTTGAACGGTAAACTGAAACAAAAGAAAGTTTTAACAATACGTAATCATTTTGCTATTCATAACAGATCGGAAGAATCTTTTAACTACATTTTTTTTGTACCTATCCTTCTTTGGATAAAATAAAAAAAGATTTATTTTCATCGTTTCTTATTATCTAAGAAACAAAAGATTAAATAAAAAGTAGAGTTTTGATGACAAGCACAATAACTTGCCATGAAATCTTAAAGAATGAAAATATTTTTTCCAGAATAAAACATCCCTTCAAAATCATGTAAAACAAAACAAGTCTCGCAACGCAGTTTTTTTCCGCAAAAAGATGTGAGATCTAATGTGAAATAAGTAATGAAGCCAAGTCTGTTAATTTATTTAGTACATATCTATTTGACATCTTTATTTCCTGAATAAAGAGAATGACTTGGCCATCGCTCTTCTTCAATCGGTCCCTCATTACTGAGGATCGTGGTCACTGGACCCCTTTAAACGGACAAACTGCCTCCATCGGTTCCTGTCCAAAGTTGCCATCACCACCTGCTGAAATTTGCTTGCGGACATAGCTTCTTTACTTGGTCGGACCATCGTGTTGTCGACCGGCCTCGTGCTCTCTTTCCTTCGGTATTGCCAACAATGACCAGTTTTTCAAGGCTGCAATCTCCTCTTCGCATTATGTGGCCGAAATAGGTCAAAATACGGCCATCACACGGCAACATAATCACATAAGAATAATCTACTATTTTAAATAAAGCGCGGTGCTAATATAAGGTAGATTTTTTTGTATGTAGAATGTAGATTCTAGAGCCGTGTCAGGCTTCTAGCTTTCCTGCCAGGGTTGCGAGTTTATCCGAAAGGGATATCGTGGCCCCGGCACACAGGCAACGAAAGGAACACGGGTCTAACTTATAACATCCCTCTTTTTGCGTCGGAGGTTAAAAAGTGAATGACTTTGAACTCAGTATTCTATTCAGGGGGACAGTACATGAATATGAAAAATGTTTGTTATGGGACAAAACAGTGGTAGGTGCTAAATATCTCCGGTTTCATACATAATTTCAAAAATAACCCATTGAAAATGTATGAAACGAGATTTTCTTGCGCTCTTACCTAGTTTGCCCCTTATAAAAGTAACAAAATTGTTAAAACCGTACACTACCCAAAAACCACTGACAATATAGTACCTTATTACGAATTGAATTTGTAATTCAAAATCGTCGGCTTAATTCGGAAACTTTCTAGGGCAACTCCAGTTCATTTGGATTAAGATTTTAATGTCAATGTTTAACTTTCGGATTCCGCCTGCCAGCAGACTTCCATAGAGTCGTTTTTTTTTTAAATCAATGGAACGTAATTTTCGTGAGTGCTGTCTGCCATTTGGTTAGACCCATTTCATATTTTATTTTTGAGAGTTTATGCTTCAGCGGTTTTTTACTTATCTTAGTATAAAACATATACGACGAGATATAAAAATCTTCTAAGTAAGTAGGTAACTATTTTGGTTTCTCATAAACTAACTATTGTATCATATATTTCTGCAGGCCTTTTTCATAATTACATTTTCATCGCGTAAAAATATATTCTGACCAGCAGAGTTATTTAATATTTCATCTTTCTTATTTTAGATGTGTCTAAAGATACATACAAAAAACAATGTCAGTGTTTGGCTAATTTATCATATTATTGGCTTTATGCTTACATTTAAAGCTTTCCTACATTATTTAATACAACACAATCACACCAGTTTACTTCGGTCCTCTCCCAATAATATTATTAACATTACAATACATACATTATATATTATTTAAACCCGAGACCCACATCGCACGTGTCATATTAATAATACACCAACACCGTCCTTGAAACACGTTCGAAGTGATGATCAAAACCACATCACAATCTACTCTGTTTATTTCGAAATTAATCTTACATTAAGCACGTATATTCAGAATATCATGAACTGAGGATTTATTCGTAAATATAATTAAGGATATTTTATTTCATTCCTGAAAATAAGTCGAAAACAAAACAGAGCTGCGGTTCAATCATTTTCATTTTAAATATTCAGATTTGTACAATCTTTTTTGCTTTGCGGTCGTTTGTCGTATAAAGTCAATTTTTGTAGATGCCAAACAGCCATTGGAAATTCAATATCAAAGGTCTGACATTATACTGTCACCGTCATAAAACGCAGCGAGTATATCAAAAATCAACAAGAAAAGAAAGAAAATTTGTTTATTCTGCAAGAACAAAACGCACATCACAAAAAAAATACATAAATACACACATACAAAGTAGCCAAAAGCCTGGTATTTAAGCAATAAAAGTAGAAATACAAAAAACATCTGCTAAATCAATCACGAGTACGATAAAAAGATAGATAGTAAACAGCAGATTTTCTTAGAAGGGATTCTATGTAAATACATATGATCATACCAAAAACAATTTAGACCAATGTGGGTCAGAAATAGTGATATTATGCACAAGGCTTGCAAATGTATAAGTTATCCCAAACGATGCACATTTCAGACGTTGCGGCTTATATTGCAGGGATATTCTGGGTATTAGATTTAATCTCGTGGGTTTAGGAAATTCAATTTTGAAAGCAATTGATTTTTCTATTCCAGTACGCTCCGTAAGGTATAGGTACGGTGAATGGGAATTGCACATTTTGAGTGCGGAAGAATCATAATAGAAAGTGATATTAATAAGAAAATAGACGTAGCAGCAGATATAATTTCTTTTAACAACATTAATTTCAAATCCAAAGATTACTTAGAAGCTACTACAAACGTTTTCCAAGAGGAATTGTATACGTCTCGTCATAATATTCATATTTCTAATCCAAAAAGTAATTATATCAACTCTTCAATAGATACCCAATATCATAACTTGGACAAAGACACAGACAAAAACAAATCCACAAAATACCACAACTCTTCTAAACTCCCAACGGAGACCATTAATCACTAGCAAAAATTGCCAGACCGTAATTTGGAACTTCAATATTAAATTCCGTTTCTTGGAATTCACAGCTCGACTCTCTCCTCCTCTATTGTCAATAAAGTCTCAAAGAATCTTAAAGGGATAATTAATATTTCATAATCATTGTCATTTCACAGATTTTTCATTCAGGTATCAAGGAGGTTCATTAAATTTGCCCTGGGTCCTGGGGTTTTTAATGATTAATTATTTGCTAACGAGGTCGGTTACTGTCAGATAGCGGTGTGAATGAGGCTATTCTTTGCTATCTAGACGACGTTTTTCGTCGTGGATAGTTATGAATAGTTTGATTTTCTATTGTAATGTGGAGTCAGGTATTCATGTTAGCTTTTGATTTTTCTTTTCTTTAGTTTTTTCTAGTACTTTGTGAGATTCTCAGAGTAAATTTAAATAATTTACTTCATTAGTTTCTTCCTTCTTTTGAATTAGTAATTCAGAATGGAATAATGCATTCAGGTTTATATTCCTTATTGTTTTCTTTTCATACTCTATTCATTTCGTTTTAAAGTATCACGTCACAAACTGGCTGTAACTTCCATATTTTAACTTTGAGACAAAACAAAGTTACAACTGCATCAGTATGATTTATTTTGACATACCTTCATCTTTACCTTACTTCTTACTTCTTTTATTTACAGCTATTTTGTTTGTTTATTATTCAGCTCTTGGAGGTGCTCGTGGCTAAGTAATAACAGCCGCATGCGTCGATTCAACAGGTTAAGCTACGCTTGCCGAGTTGGTCCGTGGATGACGTGGTGACAATCTTTACATACCGAAACTCCTCCGTGCCTCGGAAAGCACGTTAAGCCGTTGGTCCCGGTTTTCATTCGTGGATCTTTGACAGTCGTTACGGGCCGTCAGAAGCCAGAAAGTCTGATAACCAGTCTTACCAAGGAGTATCGTATTACCCAGTTACTGGATTGTGGAGGTCTGATAAGCCTCTATGTAAAATACTGGTATTTAGCTGCATCTGGTTAGAATGGCAGCCGACTGGCTAGGCAAATTGATTTTATTATTCAGGTCTTTTTGTCCCACTGAAAATTTAGTTTTTTAATACCCAAATATTGACCGAATATTCAAGACTTTAAACACAATCTCCCCAAAGGTCAATCACCTAAAATTATTCTCACAAAATCCATCGGCGCGCATAATAATAGTAATAATGCAGTACCATCGGCACTGACCTTCAAACCCTTTTTATTTTGCCCGGCCTCGCTCGAGCACACCTTTTACGGCGTGGGGAACATCGAAATATAAGGTGAAACGTTTTTAGTTGAAAATATAGGTGTTTAGGGCAGATAAAAGAGGTAAAAAAAATTAAAATATGTAAGAATCTGAGAACATTTTCGAAAAGTCATCCGTTACTCATCATCCTCATTTCAGCCGAAAGACGTCTATTACTGAACATAGGTCGAAGTGGCGGTGCTTGGACTCGCCCCCCCCCCCCCCCCCCCCCATTTCAACCGGTTCCGTTACTTACTGACATGTAAATTACTGCAATTAAAACCACTGTGAAAAACACTTATGAACATGAGATTGATCTGAAAACGATTGAAAAAAAAAGCCTAAAACAAGTTAAGGGGGAAAATTGTTTTTACCTTACTTTTTTTAATATAATTTTTATTTTATTTTTTTCCTCTGTATACTTGTACATAATTTATATATTTTAGTGTTAGATGTATATTATACCAATGTGTTAATTCTGTAAAAAAAAAAAAAAACATAAACCCAGTTTTTTTAGTTCAGTTACTTAGTTTTCAGTCTATTTTGACGTAAAGCGTTTTTTTTTTTTAAGTATTACCAACGAGATACATTACAATTATCTTTTACAATAATAAAAACTTGTACAATATACATTATCCTGCAATGCACACTCAATTACAGGTAGGCACAGCTTATTTAGCGCTCGGCCTGAAATGTAACAGCTTGTATATAAATAAACCGTTTATCACAAAATTCTTTGAAATCGGTTCCCGGTTATTATTTGATCAGCTGCCCTTCCTTGTGTGGTAAATAGGTATCGATATGAGGTCGCTAAAGTGTTGCAATAAAGGGCTCGGTTTGATGAGCGTATAAATAATAAGGGTGTTATTTTTATGACACTGCTTATGAATCAGGGAAAGTTATTTGTTTCGTTTAGGTGGTTTGTTTTCATAATCCAGTACCGCCATCTGGAGTGTATTGGAAGTACTGGACGAATAACAACATTTTTGATAGGCAGATATGTATTTATAGTACCTACATCCACATTGCGTCAGTTATGTTTAAGTCCCATGTAATAGGGGGCGAGCCTATTGCCATCAACCGGGCACAAATCCAGACTCCGTGCTGCTACTGCAAAATTCCAGATTGAAAAACCCAAAAACACTATCCCCGACCTAGGAATCGAATGCTCACCAGTATCACTTGCGACCAGAATACCAACGAGGGGGTCCGTTTTGATTATGAAGCAGTAGTAATAAATTGTTGTAATTGGAAATATTTCTCACAGTTACATACGCTCCCACGTACAATTGTACACCTGAAGGACTAAGTGAATAGGGCACCTGAACGACTAAGTGAATGGTCTACCTCAAGGACTAAGTGCGGAAACCAAACCCTCTAACTACTTTACTACTTTACTACTTTTACAAATTTATTATTTTAATGATCTATTTGGTTTAGGCGCATAATGACCAATTCCCAAAATGGTTATCATGACATTTTTAAATAATTTGACTCGGTTTGATATACTTTATTTTATTAATACTCGTATTTGCATGCCATTGTTTACGGCAAACGTGATGATATGTTTTATCTCTACTTTTAACATCTCTTGCATGCTGACAATTTGTGTTGTATGTATTGAACTCATGTTTGAGCAAATAAATGATTATCTTATCTTATCTTATCTAACATAGCATAACATAACATAACATACTGCTTACAGTTTGTGTGATATGACTTTTTTTAGAAAAGAAAAATTGGTTCTGGTTCAGTGAGATTGAAAAACAATATTATCGGAATACTGAAACTTGTTTATCATCACAGCAGTTGTAATACACTCCAGATGACCGATACTTATTCAAGAAAACACTACTGGAATAATTTTCAAATAACAATTCTTACTACGCTGACGAGCAATATAAAAAAACCACTAATATCTACTAAACCATAAGTTTAAAAGAGAAAATGAATTTTAAAAAATCTTGAAAACAGTTTGATAGATGTTTTATTTTTCAATATACCACAACGGCCACAAAATAAATAATACCTTATTTAACCCATCCAGTATTTGACCAAAGTATGTAACCAGAAAATAGGAAAAGTTCTGACGCAAATCATCAACGTACATTCATATGATCAAATACAAACTCGACCACATCCCACCCCATAATGTAACTACGGAAGTGTACTGCACCAACCGATGTACACGACCTACATATTATATCTTGTAGCTGATAGTCCTTGAGATAGTTCATTTCCAGTCGAGTAGGCGAGCCAGTGAACCATTGAGTCGTCGCTAAACATGTTTATGAACGCATGTGTTACACTTAGGTAAGGTGGAGACAATGAAGGGATAAACTTAAAAGATCCATTTCGATATTCAATGTGATAATTTATCGTTGAGAAGGTCTTTCATCATTTCAGCTGAAAGACGTCCACTGCTGGACATAGGCCTCCCTGAAATGGGGGGTTTGCCGTAATCGTGACGCTTGGCAGGCGGGTTGGCGATCGCAGTATGGTGTTAAAATGCATAAAGAACGCGTCTGCCCATTCTCTACTGAGTCCCTTAGTCGCCTTTTACGACACCCATGGGAAGAAATGGGTTGGTACTATTCTTTACGTCCGGCACCACACGGAAAAGGTCTTTGCTGTACGGGAATTTTAGCTCAAGCACACAGAAGGAAGAGCCACTCAAAAAAAAAAAAACAACCAAGTTCATGTCGAACCACGCACAGTTAAGGGTTCCGTTGTTATGATGAATTTATCTCAAAAACAAACTTATCATTGTAGTTGAAAAACATGTTCACAATATTGTGAGATTTACCATGTTATTTTAAGACCATTGCCTTCTTATAGGTTTTCCTGTAATGTATGGGTAAAGAATCATTCTCTGTTTTTTTTTTCAAATTTTTGGTTCAGTAGTTTCGGAGTAAGGGTGGGGAATGGAAAGGGTGGAAAGGGTGCTGGTCAATTTACATCTATTTTCGTAAAAAATGTTTATTTTATTTTATGGATTCTTACAAAAAGCCCTATCATTTGATCTGTCACATGCTACAGTTTTGCAAAACATGTTTTTTTTTTTCTAATTGGTCCCCAGAAAGTGACCCCTATATTCAAAATTCATTTATTTACGTTACACATCCTTAATTTGGTCTCAGAAATTCATATGTGTACCAAATTTCAACTAAATTGGGAGCAAATTAGCTGTGACAAACGGACAAACAGCCAGCCAGCAAGCCAGACAGACACACGAGTGATCTTATAAGGGTTCCGGTTTTTACATTTTTTCGTACGGAACCCTAAATAAAGAACAATCTCGAAATTAAAAGAAGATTTGAATAATTTGAGACAAGAAACCCATTTCATATGCTATATGCCAAAATGTGCCGTGCCAGTAACACTCATTTTGAGCAGCGAACATTTTCCTGGACTCTCGACTGATTCCTTACCGATAGAAGCTAAAGGTTACCTTTTAAAGCCGGACTTTATTACTGTCTTGATTGTCATATCCACTAGAATAGCCTCCGGTTTTACAAAAGTTTCCAAGCAACCTATACCAAAATATTTTCCACTGAAAACTCACAGACCCATAAAATTCCAATAAAACGTACCGAGACCGAACAAAAATAGTTCCCACCTACATCCACGGTCCACTGATCAAACTGAAGCGTTTCCTTTACAGATGAAATAAAGCCGTGATCGCATGGACGACGCTACCGTTCCGGGCCGTCTCGGCGGCCGGACGACACCCGTTCCCCGTTTGGCACATTCCTTATCTATAACGGTGAGATTTGAATAGCACGACAGTGAGGGAGGTACATAATAGCTATTCAATGAGACATGCATTCTATGTTGATGTTTGTATTATTTAGCATGTCAAGGGTGTTCTAGGAATGTATGAAATTAGAATGGAGGTCATAGAGCTAGGATTTTTTTTCGAATGATTGTGAATGTCTTTTTGGTCAAGTGGTCGCAAGCGCTACTGCTGAGCATGAGGTCCTAGATCGATTCCCAGTTGGGGCAAGGTGTTATTGGGTTTTTTCATCAGTAAATTACTGATGAAAAAACCCAATAGCAGCAGAAACTCAGTAGCAGCTCGGATTCTGGATTTGTGCCCAGTTGATGGCAATAGACTTGACCCCTATTACATGGGACTTAAACATAACTGGTGAAATGTAGGTGTACCTACCATAATATACCTCTGCCTAACTCTTCAAGGAAACAAGGCGTGATGTTATGTTATGTGATTGTGTTGTGTGACTGATTTAAAAACTTGGTGATGATGAATTTATGTACACCGTGACATTTTAATCCAGCTGCAGGTCAAAAGAGACATCATCATTCTACATATTGAGTCATTTCTGAGGGACGGACTTCATTTTTCTGGCCGTCGTAAAGCTCACACAAATGGCTAGGGGTCTATAGCAATTGTCCTGTGGGCCATAACAGTCCTTTCAGCTTTATGGTCACAGAATGTGGAACAAAACTGATGAGTCTACAATTTAATAAAGCGTAAGCGATCTACTCGAGCGACGATATCACTCCATTCGTCGAGATGGCGTTTCCTTGATAGCAGTGCTTCATTACATTTCATTTTTGAAGCCTTTGAAAATGTTTTCTGTGGTATTCCTAATGGGAATATTCTTGGACCTAGGTTATCTTTCGATGGTTTGCCGCTTTAAATCGACTGTCATGTTTTGAAGTGGATTAACACTTTCCGGGACATTGAACGAGACACAATAGAAGTTTTATTGTTATGACGTATATGGGCGTTTAGAGTCCCAGAACGTGTAAAAATGTATTGCATAATAAAAAAGGAATATTTGACTAGGCATCATCAAAACTTATGTTACGTTACAAAATAATATGGAGGTAATGCAAAAACGTATTTCCTCATCATGAACGTTTCTAACAATATTCGTCCAAAAATCCTGGTTTTAAAAGCTTTATTGTAAAAATATTTGTCTATATTTTATTTTCGACAAGTGATTAAGTCGTTGATTGATGATAACTTTCAACGGTAGCGACAAAGAGAAGCTTTTTAGGTTACTAATTGGGTCGAATTTCGTTTTACTTAATGAAGTTACAAAAATTGTTTTAGGGTGAAAAAGTATTGGTAAAACAGGTACAATACTTTATCTTCCATTTGTTAAGATAAATATTAATTGAGTTTAGATATATTTAACAATAATTGTATAAATGGCACTTATGAAACGTCAGAAGCTAGGAGCACGGTTCCTATTGGTCGTTTCCTATGGAGAAGAGCCGACAAGTAATCATCAGTAAATTACTGATGAAAAAACCCAATAGCAGCAGAAACTCAGTAGCAGCTCGGATTCTGGATTTGTGCCCAGTTGATGGCAATAGACTTGACCCCTATTACATGGGACTTAAACATAACTGGTGAAATGTAGGTGTACCTACCATAATATACCTCTGCCTAACTCTTCAAGGAAACAAGGCGTGATGTTATGTTATGTGATTGTGTTGTGTGACTGATTTAAAAACTTGGTGATGATGAATTTATGTACACCGTGACATTTTAGTTGTCTTACAAAAGCAGCCCACTACATGGTATCCAATAACTATTGAAAATTCATTAAAAAAAAAAAAAAAATTGTAACAATTTTTTAATTACTCTTAGAGGTTTTTGTTGGCTACATTTAGTGGGGTTTTTTTTTTTGGGCATGGGAAATCATCTAATGACTTCTCCCGCTCTGGGCGGAGCGAGAGGGCGTGTCAGACTTTTACTGACTAAAACCCACCCGTGTTCCTCCCGTTGCCCGTGTGTCGGGGCCGCGATATCCCTTTCGGACAAACTCGCAACCCTGGCGCCTGCATTGGCCCTAACGGACCCCGTAAGTTGGTGCTGACATCTCTTTGAGGCGCGCGTGGAACACAACGTGCCGTCGATCCGAGCCTGGTCCTTATCGGACGGCGAGCTACCCATCGCTCACCATCCGCAAGCCCACGCCTACGGTGACTGGAAGTCGGCTTGCGACTCCCGACGCCCAGGGCGTCTCCTGCGGCGACTAGGGGCGCGTGGGCGCGAATCCTGCCTCCCCCTCACACGTTCCGCCTCCTCCTATGCGAGCATTACTGCTTCGCAGAAGAAAGTCACGGCCTCCCATGCACTCACGCTCCGAACCATGGCCTGAGCCAGGGCCGGAAGCGAGAGATCATCGCCGCCGATCGCCTCCGAGAGGACACGGCGGTGCTCCGCCCAAGCCGGGCAGATCTCCATCGTATGCTCCACCGTGTCCTCCGGGTGATCCACACAGTGGTGACACCCGGGCGTTTCCTCTCGTCTTATGCGGCACAGGAACCTCCCGAACATTTAGTGGGCTACTTTTGTAAGTCGACTAAAATGTCACGGTGTATAGTAGAATATTAAAATTCATGAATTTAAGATGCAAATGTTCTAAAATATTGTGACATGTCAATAAGCATAGGAAGTTTGAACTAGAGAGTTTGTTTTGACGACAGACGAAAAAAAATTGATTAATTTCGTTTAGAATATCAACATTTTTAACCATAAATGCTGGACAATTAATGACAAGAAAAGTATATTTTTACTTATAAGAATCTAAACGTAGCTTAATAATTCGTCATCAAAGACTAGATTTCTTAAACGCAAAATTGAATATGATATAACAGAAAACAAAATATCTATACTGCATTCGCAATTTAGTTGCCAAACATGTAAACAAACACGAGTTTTAGACAAAAACAGCGGCAGCTGTAATGCCTACACATAAGGTTCAGTTTGCGCTACAACTACATATTTTTTATAACATTTTCAACAGTACTTGTCAGTCTAAAATCAACTTTATTTACAATAACATAAAGTTGATGTTTGTTTTAGTGGAAATAACATAAATTGGAAACAAGAATTTAAATAGATTTTAGCATTACAATCTCATAATATCTTATTCATCTTTTCACCCTTTTCTCAAAATTGAAACTGAATCAATTTACAAAGCCGCGTCATCCTAAGTTTTAAATACAGTTTTGTTCCAGACGCACTGAGGTCCGGTAGCGGAACCAGACAACTCAACTCAGACAATAATACCAGCCTTCAATACCAGCATGAATTCTACGGATTCCAGTCTTGACGTCAACCGGTCCACGCCGATCTATACTATCGGTACCAGCTTTATTACGCAATGGTAAGAACTCTTTTTTAATCTTATTCATTTCACGTCCATCCACCACTTACCAGTCGAATCTTGTGATCATTTTAACTTGGTTCGCGTAATCCGATTGAAGCAAGTTTGTAGCACACAGTACCCGTGTCTTTAAATCTTCTTTTTTTCCCGCATTTTCCTGACCAAATACCACATTTTGAATCAATGAGACAGCGGAGTAGTTTTTTTTCCCGTCCTTGTCAGGTGATCCATATAAATTCTCTATCCGGTTAGCTTCCCTACGAAATCTTTTACTGGAAATAATACAGATCCTATATGTATACTATTCCATACTCTGTATACATGCCAAGTTTCCAACGAATCTATTCAACCAACGGCACAGTCGGAGAACCAACATCCGAACATTCGCATTTCTAATATCACTGGAAACATAATGAAGAATTCATATCAGTTGTAGTTATATTCCTCGCTCGCCTAAAGCTATTGTATACACTTGAGTCACGTGTACGTTTCGGGATTGACCGAACAGTTCCGGAGATAAACGAAGCCTGCTCATGAAATCTTCATGCGGCTCATCTGCACGTGAATTTCAATAGAATCGAATACAATTACTATAAACGGTTCCTTCGTTTTTGTTTAGAAGATCGATTTACGAACTGGGTTTGCTTATTTTGAATTGAGAATCAAATTAGCCACAGTTCAGTCTTTGAGTGACTGATCGTGTGCTATTAAACCAAAGGCCAGTGTTTCTAGTTCTATTTGTTTCAATTTATGTGCTTCAATATGAGCCTTAAGGAGGATCATAAAATCCAACATTGAGGTTCTATTATTTCTTGAACATCAAAATGAAGCATATTTTTGTTTGAAAAGCTACCAAGATAATAAAAATGTGCACAGCAATAAAGTTCTTACATTAAAGCATTTCCATAAAATTAAAATTACACAGCGTAGTGAGGAAGGACCAACTACAAACAAACTAGGCAATAAAGAATCAGTAAGAATCACCCACACATTATATATTCATAGTTGAGAATGTGTTTAATCTAAACAGCTCGTAAAAATAAAAATATCATACTATAATCCCTATAAAACAGGCAAACGGTCCCTCTATGTCCCATTACAGTCACTGAATACTTGATTTTACGATCTAGTGTGGGTATGCTGCACTAAATTCAGCTTACTATGAATTATATAACATTATAGTGGGTCCTGCAAAATAAGCTGTACTTGTGAACATGAAAGTATGTTGTATTCATGAAGAAAAGTCAGACTGGTAACATTTTTTTATTTATATTGTTCTTGTAATGGTTTATGTTGCACTTTCTTGAACTTTCATCCCTTTTAAAACAACCAAAAATGGTCCTTTTAATTACACCTTTACTTCATGTGTTTGAGAAGAAGTTTGTAACGGTCAAAGGGTACTTGAATAATTTTTTTTACACATATAGATTATGTCCTTGATTAATACATAGGATACTTTTTAGTATAGCAGATACATGAACAAGTTTCCCTAGGATGCGAATGTAACCGCGGGCCACAGCTAGCTGATCATATTTTGTTTGTTTTTTGTCATAATTTCACGTTGTGTAGTAACGTGTATCTTGGAGTCACGTGCCTTTCTTTAGAGCCGTTACATAATACCTACCCTTCGGGCACTCTTTCTTTATGAAGGTCGGCAGCTGTTGACTCGGAAACCGAACCCAAAAATTATTCCGATTCGAATCAACAAAGAGAAAGTCATCATTTGTTCATTTTTTTAAAAGAAATAGGAGCAAAATTGTATTTAACTACCTTTTCCTTTTAAGCATTTTGATTTTGTATACCATTCAATTTTTTTATTATAAACACTATAAACCAAAACATTGTCATCGTTTTTTTATATTCCATTTTGAAATCACAACATAATCTCTAAAGAGCTTAATGGGCTTTTACTGAAAACTACTTACAAAAATATGAATATTTGCGAAAGACTATGTGGTGAAAATGGACGAAATGTTTTCGTTGTTTCTTCAAACTGAAATGTGAGGGAAAAGCAAAGTATGAGAAAGCTTTTGATATTGGTTGTACCCTGTCGTACTTAAATATTTCTTCAGCAATTTAAAATTGTGATTAAAATATTGTTGCTGAGGTAATGGCAGAAACTAACTAATAAAAACCACTAAGCAAGGTGAAAGGTAAGTACACCAGAGTGCACCATGCGTTCATTTACTCCATGCGTCCACTATAGTGTGTGAAAGCTATTTTAACGAACATCAAAAAACTAACCTGGTCAAAATCCAGCTGCAGGTCAAAAGAGACATCATCATTCTACATATTGAGTCATTTCTGAGGGACGGACTTCATTTTTCTGGCCGTCGTAAAGCTCACACAAATGGCTAGGGGTCTATAGCAATTGTCCTGTGGGCCATAACAGTCCTTTCAGCTTTATGGTCACAGAATGTGGAACAAAACTGATGAGTCTACAATTTAATAAAGCGTAAGCGATCTACTCGAGCGACGATATCACTCCATTCGTCGAGATGGCGTTTCCTTGATAGCAGTGCTTCATTACATTTCATTTTTGAAGCCTTTGAAAATGTTTTCTGTGGTATTCCTAATGGGAATATTCTTGGACCTAGGTTATCTTTCGATGGTTTGCCGCTTTAAATCGACTGTCATGTTTTGAAGTGGATTAACACTTTCCGGGACATTGAACGAGACACAATAGAAGTTTTATTGTTATGACGTATATGGGCGTTTAGAGTCCCAGAACGTGTAAAAATGTATTGCATAATAAAAAAGGAATATTTGACTAGGCATCATCAAAACTTATGTTACGTTACAAAATAATATGGAGGTAATGCAAAAACGTATTTCCTCATCATGAACGTTTCTAACAATATTCGTCCAAAAATCCTGGTTTTAAAAGCTTTATTGTAAAAATATTTGTCTATATTTTATTTTCGACAAGTGATTAAGTCGTTGATTGATGATAACTTTCAACGGTAGCGACAAAGAGAAGCTTTTTAGGTTACTAATTGGGTCGAATTTCGTTTTACTTAATGAAGTTACAAAAATTGTTTTAGGGTGAAAAAGTATTGGTAAAACAGGTACAATACTTTATCTTCCATTTGTTAAGATAAATATTAATTGAGTTTAGATATATTTAACAATAATTGTATAAATGGCACTTATGAAACGTCAGAAGCTAGGAGCACGGTTCCTATTGGTCGTTTCCTATGGAGAAGAGCCGACAAGAAACTCCACGGTTACTCTTTTAAAAATAATTCGCGTCTTATAGTTATGTTACCTCCGGCGTCCAATCTATCCAAATAATTTCTTAGAAATCTTTTGTTTCTCATTCACTGATGTAGGCTACTTTTAACTTTGATTAAGCTGACATTACAAAAGCCATCTTTGTCAACAGGAAACTTCAGAAGATGAGACAAAGGACGTGTTTAACTACCGCTGGAGGTTACCAGGAGTGCCACGGCGAGTACCTCGTAGCCAATGGCACCAACTACACAGACATTTACTACTTCAATAACACCTTCGAGAATATTCTCACGGTTAACGGTGGATTGGTGAGTTTGTTCTTTGTTTTTTGCTATATTGTTGTCTTTAAGATGATTATTTGCTATTCTTATTTTAATTTTACATGTTTTTATCTTTGATTATTTATTATGTCAAGATAAGGTGTCCCGCTGAAAAAGAACTAAAAACAGGCCAACTTTTTTTATGCTGGTGTGCGTGATAGCTACATCTTACACTCGCGCCACGACATTTTGCGATGATTGTGGTTTTTAATGGTGCGTGCATTTAGCGGCTAGCAATTGGAAGCATTATTTTTTCAACGAGTTCACAGCTTTGACAGTCTATCTAGACATATATCTTTGGTTTTTATTATGAAGTCTGTTTTAAAATATATGATCACTGCTGTCGTCTATACCAGCTCGTTGTGATAATTTATAGCCGTAATAGCATTATGATTATTAAATTAGTATTATTTATTTACATTATGTTATCAGTTTAATAAATTAGGTAGCGCTCTTTAAGAAAATTATTCCAAGAAACTTGTGCGTGCTTAGCTTGAAAAAAATCAATCCTGGATCAAATTATGTTTGTACCACGCCAGTCCTAGTTAGAATGTCTACCCGTTTTTTAATATACTAAAATCGGTACAACAATTATTTTCAATGGCCACACTTTATTCACCGTCTATTCAGTTGACAAATTTGTTTGCATCGATTATTCCGACTCATTATTTAACTTCGTTGTCCACTAATCGATAAAAAATTGATAAATTATTAAATGAACTTTCAATGAAATTTAAGTTTAAGCGTATTTTATCGATACAAAACTACTGCAAGCCACTAATGACCAAAGTTAGTTGTTTCGTTATCGACTTTAATATGAACTGGGGGAACATGTTTACTGACTTACCTACATTCGTTCAGACTGTGGGAATGTTTGCACAGTTTTCCTACTTTTATTCCATACTTATTTTTACTGCTACTCATTCGAACTTAAACGCTTAAAAGAATTCGAATGAATAGAGAATGTGTCTGAATCGATTACTGTTCTACATCGCAATAATAGTCGCATATAATGGAGTAAAATTGAACGACGATTTAATATCAATTAGCTTCCACTCACACACACTATACACATGAAGTTCCCGCCTCTGTTGCACGTTCAATGTGGGGTCTTAATCGGTACGAATTTCAACGCAGGCGTATTATGTTTTATACAAAAAGCACATACCTAGACGTGCTTTTCTACTAAGCTTTAATTACCATTACACAAAAATTATGTTGTAAATACAACAGAATTTTTGTGTTCACAAATGTGTGAAAATTAACCTCTTCTAACTCGAGTATTTCATCAAGACTTTTAGTCTTATCAAATCTATTTCTAAATTAATTAAAACTTCCTAACTTTACTAAGTGATACAATGAGCTTCATTATTCTTTCATACTCTCAAGTTCGTTAGATAAAAAAGGATTAGCTGTTCCCAATCTTCGTTTCCCCATTCACTAAGTTTAATTGCACTAATATCGGCGTCTTCTGATAAGAACATGAACTGTTAATGAATAGGCAGCTTTCCTTATTGTCTTTTATTGAATGGGATAAACACAATGAAGTATTTGACCATGAGAAAAAACTTTCTTAATCATGATGGCGGATTTCGGATGGTATTGTTTAGAACAACAATGGTTTAGTAGGAAAAGTGACGAGAGGTACATAATGAAGAAATTTTCATGAAGTAGTGAATTTAAGGTTAAAATATATGAGACAAATAACTAGTTACGGACATGTCAGGTAAATAAACTCGTATCACGGAATGACGTCGGTAATCTTCCGAGCAACAATGCCATATAGGACATATATACCATTATATAGCCAAGAGACTTGCCTTGGATATAAATATAAGATAAAAACATAATATAGAATAGGAACTCAATTTAAAAGCTAGAAGATGTCCAATCTAAACCAATTAAAATAATTTAAAGAAAGAAAGAAAGAAAAAGTATTTATTGTGACTCGCACAGGAAAAAAACAAAAATAATAAAAAACAAAGTAACAGTAACATAAAAAGAAGGAAGTCCTGTACGAGGCCAAAAGGCTCCTATCTCAGCATGATGCCGCGACATTTAAAAATAAATAAAAAAAGGCAAAAAAAAAAAAAAAAAGGCATTAAATAGTGTGTTATGTTGCGCTTATAATTAATACTTTCTTTTACGTCTTTTGTACGAGTATCTGTTTCTTTAAAGGCAAATTTTAAGTTAATTATAGCTTGGCAAAAAAGAGTATGACGCAGTGACAAATTAAACTTAATATTTTACTTAATGTAGACCTATGATGATGGCACTACTTTGCCAACAACTGCTAGTAGGTTCTGAGTCACCCACATGCTGCGTTTTTTGTTGCACATTTATTTTAACAATTTGTTAAAATTATTTTACTCTTTTCCCATTCGAAGTGACCTAAGTGTGATAGTGGCGCCCCCATTTTTTCGAACCTCTTTTTCGCCATGCTGTAGATGATCACCTACAATGAAAATATCTAAAGTATTAACAGTCAAAGCATTTGCCTGTGCATGAGCTAAAACAATCTAACGGGCTTTAAAAAACCTTGAAAAAGAGGTCTTCTATTTCTGCCTACTTACCCCTTTTAAAATAGAAGGGGTGACAAAGGTGCGACTCAATGTTAACGGTGCAGACAGTTAATCGATTGTACATTATCAGCATCGGTATTGTGTCACGGCCGTATGTAGTAATGTGTGAACAGTGTGTACTGTACACATAAGTGAAGTGTGTACTTTTAAGTGCCTAACGCACACTTCACTTAAAAGTGTGTGGGATTGGTGGCTTGTCTCTTTTTTGGTGATGTTTGAAGGTGTAGAAAGCTGTTCCTTAATTTTAGTAAATTATGTTTTGATTTTATAAAATACAATAGAAGACGTCTATTTAGTAACCTAATCCGCGTAACTGTTCTTAAAGAGTCATAAAGAACCCTGAAAGCTGAGCAGTGTGTCAAAACACTGCTCTCGACGCTTGACGTGTCCACACGTCGGGTCTGGGTTCGCAACAAGTCAATCGCCATCCTGAGGATGCTTCGTTGAGAAGTGAAACACATGTCGATTTGTATCTTTAATAAGTGATAAGAACAGGGACTAAATAAATTCAAACTGATTATTTGGTTTTGGACTTGATGAGACTCTATAATTATAAAAAAAGTAAAAATAAAAGACCTTTTTACAAAAAAAAACAACCGACTTCCAAAAGCAGCACTTGAAAGTTAAAAATAACTTTAATTTCGATAGTCGGTGTCTTTGGATCTGTATTTAAGTTTTTTGCCACCGACTTCCGAAATTAAAAGAATTTTCAAAATCGGTCCACAATTGACAACAATACTTAAGTGCTTATGGTTTCCAAGTCTAGATATAACCTTCTCCTTTTTTAAAGTCGATTAATTATGGCATGACTTATGAAAGAGAATCTCTATATTTAGTGCTTCTAGTTGATCTGAACAAAAATGATCTAATTGATTTTATAAAGTTCCATTAATTCATTTACAAAATTCCAATAACTAAACAGAAACTTGTTACTAAATCTAACACTTTTAGTACAGAAACTAATGATTCATAAAACAAACTAAGAAAGTAAGAATTCGATCACTTCGCTCTAGATTTCTTATGTAACTAAACCCATTTCTCGGCAAAACGATAGTTTGTTTGTTAAGAAGTTTACAAGACCATTACGAATAAAGTTTAGAGCTTTATTAGAGACAATATCTTGTTTTAAAGGAATCTTTTTACTGGGATTTTTATTGAACTGTTTATAGAATCTAGTCGTATTCACTCTAATAGATTTGCCTTAATTAGCAGAATGTGAGTGTTGCAGTAGTGAAAATGTAGTAGCGCTTTTGCTATTGCATCTCTGATAATTGGGGTCTTTGCTGACCACTTTAAGGGTACCTATCAATTTTTACTAAAGCTAAGTATTAACAGCTGCACGGGTCGATCCATTAGGTTAAGCTACGCTTGCCAGGGTTGGTCCGTGGATGGCTGCCCATCTTTACATACCGAGACTCGTGGCTCGGAAAATACGTTAAGCCGTTGGTCCCGGCTGTAATTCGTGGATCTTTGACAGTCGTTACGGGTCGTCATAAGCCCGAAAGTTTGACAACCAGTTTTACCAAGGGTTAACCAGTAACTGGGTTGTGGAGGTAAAATAAGCAGTTGTTCCATGTAAAATACTGGTATTCAGCTGCATCCGGATAGACTGGAAGCCAGCCCCAACACAGTTGGAAAAAGGCTAAGCAGATTAATTTAAATTTGTACTGCAAAGGCCTATATGAAAGTAGAATAACTGATTGCATACAATGAATCCATTGTATAGAAAACATAGAATACAAAGAGTGCTTACGTTTTATTGACATTAAATAAAACCCAACACATCAACATTGCAATTAGTGGTACGAATACATGCAAAATGATGTGGCGTAGGTACCACAGCTAAAAACTGAAAATTCAAAACTTTTTTGGAACAACAAAAAACCGATTTACAAAAAAACACTACAAAGTATTTTTATCATTTTTATTTTTGTAATTTTACCTGTAAATACCTAAAAATAATAAATAATATTCTATTCTGTCTGTGTTAACCACAAAATTCTTTGTCTAGCAACCGGTCCTGCCGCCGTTCCCGCTGTGGCTGGCGGCCATCTTTGCCACGTGCCTCGTGCTTGTCATCCTGCTGACTGTCAGTGGCAACGTCCTGGTGCTCCTTGCCTTCCTGGTCGACAGGACTATTCGCCAGCCCAGCAACTACTTCATCGCCTCGCTTGCAGCCACTGATCTGTTGATTGGTAAGAATATAATATAATAATAATATTCCTTTTAGTAATGAATATAAGGGAAAAAAAATTGAGGAATAAAAATGGCGGTTGGACAGCTTTTGTGTGCAAAATATATCTCAAACCAGTCTCTCAACGTCGCTCAACTCAATATTATTCAGATAAAAGTTGTTAAGACACTTTTTTTTACTATCATATAGACTAAATGAATTAGTGACAAACATTATTAGTTATAGATCGTTATTTTTAAACGATTGAGTCTTTAGCAATTTTTTTCAATGTGAATCGACCAGTAGCTACCTATATTCGAAGGTTATTTAGAAACCTATTGTGGTGATTTGTACTTGACGAAACCGTCATAAACGTATATGTATTAAAATAATTAACATTATTATAGCTCGCTTCTCAGTTGTTTAAAGTTGTTGTACAAAGGCTCTGGTATTAAAAAAGGCGTTATATAAAAATAAAAAAACGCTGGTATAAAACTACTACAATAAACTGAGTCGGAATAAAGAAAGTATTTTGTGCATTTATCAGGTTTTCACTGCGAGTAGCTTTTATTTATTCAAAGTGATTAAAAAGTCTAGGATTGTTTCGAAATTGTAGTTCTCAACCGCAGTTTAGTTTTGTTTTTGTGTTTCGATTATTGCCAATCGCTTTTTCAGAATAAACAGAAATTATTTATAAGTTTTTTCAAGCCGCAAAGGGAGTTAAGTATGTATTAGTAGCCCAGTTAGAGAAAATAATTAAGTACCTTAATTAACTATATTAAAATATACCTAAAAGCAAAGTTTTAAAATACGGCAAATAAACTGCTCATGAAAACAAAATAAACTCCTATTGTAAGGAAAACCTGTCCCCGTTTTAAAACTTAATTAAATTAACCATTTATTTGTTTAATTATTTTCTGCTATTCTCAGAAACTTTTAACAGGAACATTGTTATAAGCTTTTGATAAATTAATTCTGACTAAAAGGTATTCCGAATCTGAGAAGCTTGACCCTTGACATTTCAGTGCCTGATAACGACGAAAGTGTTTAATATAACATTATTTTCCATTGTCTACAGGTACTTTATCACTTCCATTCTATACCGACTACGTTCTAAAAGGCTACTGGCATTTAGGGCCCCTACTATGCGACCTTTGGCTATCAGTCGACTATACAGTATGTCTCGTCTCACAATATACAGTCCTACTCATTACTGTAGATAGATTCTGCAGTGTGAAAATAGCGGCGAGGTATAGAGCCTGGCGAACGAAAAACAGAGTAATATGGATGGTAACAGTAACATGGATCATACCAGCTTTACTATTCTTTACGACAATATTCGGATGGGAACATTTTGTTGGGTACAGAGACTTACAAGAAGGCGAATGTGCTGTACAGTTTCTGAAAGACCCAATATTTAATACAGCTTTAATCATAGGCTATTATTGGACGACGCTGTTCGTTTTGATTGTACTTTATGCTGGAATTTTCAAGACAGCGTATGATATGCAAAAGAAGAGTGAAGCGAAGCAAAGGAAGATGCAGTCAATGGTGGCTTTAAGTGCTGGTGTTATGACAGGAATGGCTGGTCGCGCAGCTGGAATGGCAGCCATATCAAAAGCAACTATAACCAGTGAGGACCAAATAAAAGTATCAGAGGCTATGCGAAAAGATTCGACTTCTAAGGGGTCACTCGCAGCGCCGTTGCTAAATCTAGGTGGGTCCAGTGATTCTAATTCGAGTCAAAAATCTTCGGCGCATAAAAGTAGTGCTACCGCAACTGGTACTTCCACGACAGCTGAGTCTGATGGAGATAAGAAAGAAGATCAGGTAGAAGCGGAAAGATCTAGTAGTCCTGCGTTTGATTCCGATGAAGAAAGTACTACCCAGACAAATGTCAAGAAACGGCCGTCAGTTGCGAATTTAGTGATGCAAACAGGTGCTATACAACTATTAAATAACATGCGTCTTAACGGAGGGATGATGATTAAAACTGAAACACATTTGAAAACATCACCAGTATTTAAACATGAGTGTGAAAAGTCAAAAACGTCACTATCGCAGATATCAGAAAAGAGTTTGCTTGATACTGATAACCCAGATACATCACAGAGTCACGACAATATTTCTGTACCAAATGTGCCACTGTCTACCGCTAGTATTATGTCTCCCTTATCATCTGGTATAACAACACCGTCCGAACAAAGAGAGGTATCGACAACAATTGCTCAAAGAATTATTCCACCCCCATCTGAATTCAGGTGTAGTCCTCCAGTTTCCGAAAGTCCGCCATCACATTCAGAATCATCACGAACTAGAACTGTAAGGCTCGTGAAAGGTGATGGTACGTCATACGACATGCTTATAGGTATGGATGGAGCAGACTTGAGGTATATGGATGAGAGTTCCGTCAATGTGCCGTCACCTACATACGAGAGTCCGCCCTCTTCCGTCACTTTCGCAACTGCGACTGAACCTTCATCTCCACCAACATTAAATTCAGGTAACGAAACTAACAAGTCTTTATTACAAGCAGCTTTAATACGAGCGACCGCCGAAGCTCAAGTTACACAACCAAAAACGAATTTCTCCCCGCCTCCCCCAATTAAAGTGAATACCGAGGTGAGTATATCTACAGGGGAGCGCTCCAAGCCTGTTATTACTCTCGTATCGTCGTCGTCTTCCAATAACAATGAACCTCAACCCCCCAAGTCAGCTGAAGCGAAAACGTCTCCATTGAAACTAAATCCCGCAATAAGTCCAGCGGTTGAAAATAGTGATGTATCAAGTACTGTAGTAACTGGGTCAGGCCGCGGCGACTCTAAGAAAGAGTTCGTAAAAAACATAGGAAAAAAATTAAAAGTTAAACGTTCAAAGCGGGATGGCCTGTTTCCGAGCATCGGTCGGCAGAAATCTAAATCAGAAAATAGAGCTCGGAAAGCTTTTAGAACTATATCGTTCATATTGGGTGCGTTTGTTGTTTGTTGGACTCCATATCACATATTGGCTTTGGTGGAGGGATTCTGTACGGACCCGCCGTGCATTAACAAGCACTTGTACATGTTCTCGTACTTCCTGTGTTATGCGAACAGTCCTATCAACCCGTTTTGCTACGCACTGGCCAACCAGCAATTCAAGAAGACTTTCACGAGACTCCTCCGGGGAGATTTCCACATCACCTAGTCCATGTATGTCGGTCACCGCAATGCGTAAACAGGAGAACCCGACCGAGTGTCCCATGGCAAATGTTTTACGCACAATTCTCATTCAAAAGGATGATAAAAAGAAGACAATACCACTATTATTGACTCTGTTGAATGCTTTCAATGTATAGACAAGGAATCGTGTAGAATACTTGTACTAAATGTATAGCGATTTCAGCTTTATAAAAGCAAATCTTTAATAAATGTAAATAGTAATAGGTTTATTGTAATTTTTTTATTTCTTTGAACGTTCAGAACTGACAATAAATTGTTAGATCCTGTATATAAATGTTAATTAAAAGTCTCTTCATATTTCTAATTAATGTTATAGTTCATTATTATAATGTTAGTTTAGGGTAATAGAAATTGCTTCAAGTGATGTCGAAGACATTGTCGTAAAATAAATGTTTGTAGATTTATATGAATAATAATTGTTTATTAATTAAATAAGTATTTAATAAAACCATGATAGTATTGTGTGTGACAATGAGTTGGTACTTTTAGGTTTAATATTAGATTTAAAGGAAATAATTTAATTAAAAGAACTCAAATAATCTTAGTTTCGAATAAAATCAATCGTAATTTGGTAATATAAAAATGCAAAATGAAATCATAAATTCAGATAAAATTATAGAGCAAGATAAACTCACTCATGGTCACATACTAAAATGATATTACGCTTCAAAGCTTTGAGCCGTGAGCCCTGCTAAAGTTTTCTAGCGTTTGAAATAGTCAATTAAAATAATATTTGTATAGAACTAACACTAACAATGCGGGCCTAAACCGTTTTAGGTATTAACAAACTAGTTTTTGAAGTATCCGTAATAACTGTCATAGTTTTCCAATGTAAACTGGATTATTCATAGTTTATTTGTTAAGTAAGTTTTACGAAAATGCTTCAGATTTACAGTATGATGTTTTGTGGGTAGTTAAAAAAGAACTTAATAAAAAATGTTAACCACGGATAAGTTAGTATTTCTATTCTTTTGGACTGATATTTTTATAATACTCATTAGATATGTAAATACATATCAAAAAGTTTAATTAAGTTAACCAGCGTAACTTGAAGAATTTCCAAATAACAGAATTTTATAGTTGCCCATATTAATGAATGTATAGTCGCTTTAAATAATCTGTAATTTATAACATCGTTTGTGAGTATTTCATAAGTTATTGCAAAATAAAATGAAAGACAAAAGTGAAATAAAATTAGTTGATAATTATTAAAAAATGAAAAATAGAATTATGATAGCCAGTACAAGCAATCCGTTTTCAAATGCATTTATAGAAATAGTAAAAATATAAACGTGTAATGTCATGCCCCGATAATAATATATCATAGAAAATGTATTTTATTATAGACAAATCAATTTTTAAGTCCATTTTTTTCACTGCTCGAGACAAATGAGTTTATTTGAATCCATTTTGTCGCCCATGGTCGTTATATAATTCTAACTTTTCATCGTACATTCTGGAAAAAATAATTATTATAACGATATATTGTTATTTTAAAGTATGTACTTATTAATTATTTATTTCGTGTTTTTTTTTGTACTATGAGTGACAAATATCATTATTGTATCCTTTATTTATAGTAATTATTGTTTGAAATACTCATTATAAAAATAATAATATTATCATCCTATTCTGGAAAAGACGTGTAAATATTTTTTTTTAAAGTATTAGAAATGATCACGGGCAGTATGTGTTTAGTAAAATAATATAAATCTAGTGTTCTCGCCTTAGAACAGTGTCAATAACTACTATATAAAATTGTACATACGCTTTGTATACTGTCTGTTCATTTCATGTCGGAAAATGAAAATTGTAATGAATAAAAATAGTAATTTCATGACGTTATTTTATTTCACTAGCCGTAAACGTTAATTTCTCTACTGTTAAATTTAGAAATATTTAAAAAAACAAAACGAAGAGCCATAAAAGAAAATCTTGACGTCACAAAAAAATAAGTAGGTATTTTTTTATGAATTCAAAATAAAATGAAAATACGGAAATTTTTCAATGTGTTTGTAATAATTAGATATTTTTATAATTAATATTTAGATATTCTGACTTTAAATTCCAGACAAACTACATATAAAAAATATTATAAAATCCGAATCAGACACAACATCCCAAAAATAAATCCAATTCAAAAATGTTAGATAGTCTAAAAGTAAAACATGCGAATAAAATGAAACTCTATTGTCGAAAGCTCAGTCGCAAATCCCCTTTTAGCGTTTAAAACGTGTACATCGTTCTCGGGGCATCAATGTGTGATCGAAATTGCAGAGTTTTCCCGATGGGATTAGAGATTTGCCGTTTGGAAAGGCAATAAAAATTGAACGAAGGAAATTACAAGCTGTTTTGATACCTTTTCTGAATGTGAACTAAGTTAAAAGAATACGAGTTTAACAGTTGCAAGGTCTTTAAGGAATTAACTTTATGACAATACTAACTTTGCTCCGCAGTTTTACCTGCATAAGCTTCGATCCCGTGGGAATATCGGTATACAAAGTATCCTATATCCTAACCCTGGTCCTTGTCTACTCATGTGCCAAATTTCATCCAAATCCGGTCATCTGTTTTAGCGTGAAAGCGTAACAAACAAAATCACTTTCGCATTTATAATATTAGTTAGGATGAAAAATTATAAATCTACAAAATAGACGGTAGTTACTTACTGGTCGAGACCATGTGGAGAATCTAAGATAAGTAGTATATTTGATGAATTTCAACAGTCACAAAGTAAAACTTTTAACCATCATAAATTGCACAACAAGTCATAAAAGCTCCTTTTTCATTCAACATTAGATGTTAGAAACAGACTCATAGCAAAAATGAACCTAAATTAACTGCTTTGAAAAGCGTAACGTTTGCTAAAGGTTCACATTATGTAAAATCGTCAAAAACCATAATCGCAAATGTGGAAGCGCCATTTCCCAGTAATGAGTTCTCGGTCTGACAGGAAATGGATCTTAAATTCTATCCAAAATTCCATCAAGGTAAGTAATAATGTTTTATTTCTATTCGAAATCACTGTAATCAAATGGTTTCCTTAAATTCTAAGCTTTGGTATTTGATATATTCAAATTCTTACGCATTTTTTACATTATGAGACATGCAATTTGGGTTTCATCATACAATTTAATTGTTTTCTCAATGTTAAATCTCTGTATAGATCCGAGTCTATAAAATATTTTATAAAATGAATTCGTTACGATTTCTAATGATGATTTACAATGTAGTACTGTATTATTTGACGACACGGTTAGCGCAGTGGCTGAGCGATCGACTGCTGCGCAATGTGTCGCAGGTTCGATCCCCGCATGGAACAAATATTTGTATGTTCTGCAAATAGTTGTTCCGGGTCTGGGTGTTAGTGTATGTGAGTTTCTATGTTTGTAAACGCACCCACGATACAAGAAGAAATTCTTAGTGTAGGGCAACGTTTAATAAAAGAAAAAAAAAATTACACGACCGAAATAGAAAAAGGAATATAGAGAAAACAGTAGAAAGAGAATTAAACAAACCGAATCCAAATGAATACTAAATAAAGTAAAGGATACTGAAAACATTGGTGACAAATTACTAACCCAAAGTCCCAAAGGAAACTCCCAAAGAAATCAAGGTGAATCTGATTATCAGCGACCCTGATCCTATTACAAAACAACCGAGTAAGTAATCAGTGAAAACAAATGAAAAAGAAACGTATAAAATTGGTATAATTTGTCTCAGGAGGTGACACTGTCGTGACAAACACCATTATGCTGAAGACGAAAATAAACGAAGGCCTGTTCCTAAGGTCAGATTCATTTAGATGACAACTAGGGTGGATAAAAGGCTCATTTATAGCTTAACGCAGGGAGTTATGGAATGTAGTCAGCGCTTGATTGGTGGGCGTCAAATTGTATTAGTATAGCCTTAATAGTTTGTGATTATGATGGGAATACTTATCAAGCCGATGACATTAGGGAAAGTGTAGGTTGCGTGGTTGTGATGACCGTAGTTGATACCAACAAACTATGGTATATAAAGTAGATGCAAATAAAACAGCGTGCATGAGTCGAAAAACATTACATAGCGAGACCACTCCGTACATTGGAAAGCACGCTAAGCCGTTGGTCCCGGCTGTCATTCGTAGATCTTTGACAGTTGTTACGGGTAGTCAGGAGCCCAAAAATCTGACAACCAGTCTTACAAAGGGGTATAGTGTTACCCAGTAACTGGGTTTTGGAGATCAGATAGGCAATCGCTCCATGTAAAAAACTGATATTCAGCTGCATCCGTTTAGACTGAAAGCCGACCCCAAAACTAGCCAAGCTAGGCAGATTGATTTTGCACTAGTCGAAAAACATACATGTAATAACTAAACTTCACATACCAGGACAACAATAGAATCGGATTGTATTGCACCGCAAAAATGAACGATATCCCAAGCTTTTGAAAAAGGGTATTTCGAATAACATCTCTATAAATAATTTGAATTCCTTTTGGTAAAATTTTGATGTATTTAAAGGCTTGTGGGGAAAATGAGAACAAACTGACATCGTTAGCGGTGGAGATCGCTTAGAACCCCATATAAAACAGGCCGAGATAGTCGTCATAACGCAACGACAATAGTGTTGACGGTGACGTGCATGGTCCAAGGTAGGAACGACTAGAAAATTAATATTAATGTACCTTTAAACCATATACTATTTGACTCCAGCCGATACGCTATACGGACGTCGCATTTTGTTTTTGTCAGAGAATATTTGAATTATAATGTTGTTGTCTCCGACAACTAGTAGAAAAGGTCAGATTCTTTCAAAAACAGAACTTAGAACCTTATATGTTGAATTAAATGGGTTGCCTTATTTAAAGAAAAACATTATTTAAATAACTACGAAGTTCTAATGATAACTTAACATCTACCTTTCGTCCCATCTACGTCATCGGGGGCTATCAATAACTCTTCAATCATAGCGTTTTCTTAATTAATTTAAAGCTCGCTCTGCTTTCCGCTCATAACATGTCCAGTAAAACAGCTGTCAACTCAAACAATACATAGAAGGAGAAGGCATTATAAATGACTGGCTCGCTTTAATTTGTTCTGCGGTATTGTATTGTTAACTGGTATATCTCGTTAAGTAATATTCTGTGTATTTAATTCAATTTAAACACCTTGTTATTTGGTTTACAATAAACTCTTTGTCTGTATTTGACCCAATTTCGAATTTACTGTCACATTTTGTATAGCCATACTTGGTGTGGAGTTGTTGAGGGGAATTTGAGAAGAATGTGGGGAAGTTTGAAAGTGGCACCAGTGGCAGAACAGTTGAAATTAAATCGTTTGGCTTGGTATGGGCATGTTATGAGGAGGAAAGAATCGCATGTGACTAAAAGAGTGATGAATATAAATGTTGATGGATGGCGAGGGAGAGGAAGATCAAAAAAAAAATGGATTGTGTGAGGAATGATATGAAAGAGAAGGGAGTGAATGATAGCGTGACGGTTGACAGGGGAGAGTGGAGGAAGAAAACGTGGTGCGCCAACCCCACGTAACATGGGACAACGGCAGGAAGATGATAATGACTTGGTGTGAGGTTGTTGGTAGCTTAGTCATATAATATTCAACTGAAATTTTTTTATATGCTTGCCATGAGACATTTAATTTAAATAAAATTAAATAAATAGGTTCAGTTCCACATGCCGCACATGCGTAATGTGGTGTGGTTTTTACGAGCAAAATGTTTTTTTTTTTTCAAAACAGTGCACCTCAATCTGCCTAGCCTTTTCCCAACTTTGTTGGGGTCGGCTTCCAGTCTAACCGGACGCAGCTGAATATCATTATTTTACAGGGAGCGACTGCCTATCTGACCTGCACAACCCAGTGTGGGTAATACGACACCCCTTGGTAAGACTGGTTGTCAGACTTTCGGGCTTCTGACGACCCGTAACGACTGTCAAAGATCCACGAATGACAGCCCGGACCAACAGCTTCACGTACTTTCCGAGGCACGGAGGATTCTCGGTATGGAAAGATGGTCTCGGTATGGATCCACGGACCCAAAACCCGGCAAGCGTAGCTTAACCTGATGGATCGACCCGTGCGGCCTTTTATTACTTTTAGCCACGAGCTCCTCCAAATAGTGCACAAAAGTACAAAAATTAAAACGATATCATATAAAAATGTCTTGAAAACTGCTAGCACTTGTGATAGCTCCTTAATCATAAATGCACAGTGATCTAATATTTTACATTAAAATCTAGATATAGATATATACCTACCTACCAATATAGGTAGAATTTAACACTTAGATTGTGTAAATAATTTCATCACCACTGCTCTCAAAACGGTAAAGGAAAATATCGTGAGGAAACCGACATGTCTTAGAAACCAAAATTCAAAGACATGTGACATCTACCAACCTGCACGGGGCCCGATAGGCTGATGCTAAGGGCGTCTAAACAAACAAGACCATGTACCAAATTTGGTCATACCTACCTAAACTCCTACCTACCTAGGCTCTAAACGGCATAAACTGTCAGAAACACCGCTGCGTGTAAGTCCAGCTTAGCTATGAGATATACGCAAACCAAAGGCCCTAGCATGAACGTGCGTCAAACGTAAATTCGAACGATTTTTGAATCGAACATATTGCTTTCATATAGCATTTAAATTCAAACGTTTACGATAAGCATAATTAGTATCATCCATAGATATGAATAAAATGTTTAACCTAAGTTTATGTGCGAACGAGTATGTTTGTGGCGGCATCTACAACGCCACATGCGAACTACGCATCACATGACCGCGCGTAAAATCCTGCATCACACAAGCAAAGAACGCGCGACTATAAAACAGCATATATACAACATCCCGAAGTTAATCGTCGGGCAGTAGCCCACCAGGCATAGCACCCGTCTGGCCGGAGGACCCTTTCCTCATACTTTAGTTTTCATTTATAAAATCGTTCGAATTACTTTATTAGGCCGTGCGTTCGGGCTAGGCCACAGCACATCCACAGTTATAGGCGTACATCTCAGATTATGAGTACGCACTAGAACAAAGCGGCTCAACGCGGGCTGTGACAACAACGTGTATTGTTGTTTATACGGGATAATGTTCATAATTTTGTGAGGGATTGTGATTTCTTCTTCTATTTTTCCTCCTTTATTTCTTTATTATTTTTATTTATGTTTACTCCTTCAAAAATATGTGTATATGTGTATTTTTGAAGAAGTATGTGTGTATTTTTAGTAAAAAACGGAAATGGCGTTTCATACGCCCCGAAATTGTACTGTAAAAGCGCGATTTCGAACGCCTTTGAAGCGGGTTTTAGTATGTTTTTATTTGTTTGGGATCGCTTACTGTTTTCTTCTGGCACAAAATTGTATACATTCTGTATTATGTCTAGCGTTAATAATTCCACTATTTGTATACGATTATACACAAATTATGAGGTGCAAAAACGCCAATATATACGTAGTGCCCAAAAAAAAAGGTTCGAAAATTGCTCTATTCCTATCTTAATCGCATGTCCCTTGATACAGACAGCCCCATAAGCGTCAACGTCAATCGGCCGTCAAACTCCGCTGACCAATTTGCACGATTAAACGTTACCAATATCACTGCAGACTCCTGCAGGCGCTTTGTTGGTTAACGATCCAATTTGCCGTGAATAACGTTCTTTATTGACTTGCTACAGTTTCCGTTCTGCATTAGTTTCATCATATCACAAGGGTTCTTTTATATATTGATGGTTTGTAAGACGTTAGCTCTGTCTTTTAGAAACTTTAGTTAGATAGAGGGGCTTGTGGCTACTTAATAACAGCCACAAGGGTCGATCGATCAGGTTAAGCTGCGCTTGCCGCGGTTGGTCCGTGGATGGGTGACCATCTTTACATACGAAGACCCATCCGTGCCTCGGAAAGCATGTTAAGCCGTTGGTCCCGGCTGTCATTCGTAGGTCTTTGACAGCCGTTAAGACTGGAAGCTGACCCTAATTTAGGTGGGAAAAGGCTAGGCAGATGGTGAGTTAGATAATATTTAAAATATGGTGTTTTCCAAGCTTAACTTAAAAGGGAAACATGGGAATTTGAAAAAATTCGTTTCCATCGTGAGATTTTTCAATTTCCTATGTCGGTTTTCCCATCGTGTGCGATGTGTGTGGGTAAAACACCGCTCATGAAAATTCTGGCCCATCTAAACGAAACAGGCATTGTTTCGTCGAGCCCATTTTCTACTAAATAAATTTCTTATTATGAAAACACCAGACATAATATATCAGCCGGGTCTAAACAGACCCTCTTTTGATGCGTACGATTGCGAAAAACATCAGGAAAGCAAAAAAACGTAATGAGGTCCTATTACGCGGCCAACTGGGCGTCGAAATATATTATGGAAAAAAATGCCAACCAGAAGAACTCTACTTTATTTTACACGCCTGTGTAAATAACTGTATCTTGCTGAAAAATGTAGGCTAATTGGGAAATATGTTGGTATGTTTATGGATATGTAGCATTTCCATTCATTAGCTGCATAGTCCGCCACGGCTAGCGACAAGAGTCGATTGACACTGCAACTTTTACACTTCATCTAAATTGACTCAAAATTATTCGATACATGGTATTTCAGCAATAATTCATAAAAATATTCGTATAATTTTACTTATGTTCCGATTTTAATTTAATATTTAGCTCATTAATTAAGATTTAAAAGACTGATCGACTTATGTCGCTGACTGTGACTATTAATGATTGTCTTCTATTTTTGTATATTATCTTAGTGCCTTGTATTTGTGCTACCTCTATATTTCGATGCTATCCTAGTATTTATGTAATCGGAGTGCACTCGGATTATTTAAAGGTAACTATGCCAACGGACACACGGTCTTCACCTCTTACTCGCTCTTTACCTAGGAGATGAAGAGGAGAGAGAAGGAGACGGTAAATCCCGCTGTGTGGTATAAAAGAATAGTTACCTAGATAATAGACCAAACATTAACTCGACTGAAAATGACATGTTCAATTTAGTCTATGCCTAAGATCAAACCAAGCAGTACAATAGAACATTGTCACCAGTGATGTATGTTCAAAGAATTTGAGACTGTAACAGGACACCTTTGGTCTCAAACTACAGATACTACCATTATGCCCGATCTGCCCAGGGTAGGGACGGGACGGTTGTAGTAAATTATACGATACGTCCTATTGTTAGCGAAATGAACATGTGACAGGGTAGGGAATGATGGAGGTGGAGGGCAGTAGGGTAACTAACAAGTGTTTGTGAAACATATACTGGCAGCTTCATTGGTCGCGAAATAACACTCCTTAGAAAAGGCACCATTATTTTGCAGTCAGTAAACAAATTAGTTTCCGAAAATGTGTATCAAAATAATTTGGAATTTAACTTGAAATAAGCATTTACTTTGCGTAGTATATGCCCACCGTAGAAACGGAATACTAAGGGCCTTATCACACTGGCGATTGTCAGCGAGTTATCAGGGAGGCAATTGTTCAACGCGCTCGCTGCGTGTGCGTACCGAGCATGCCACTACGTATGCGCAACGTATTGTACAAAAAAAAAAAAAAAAAGCGATTGACGTGAGTGCACAAAAGAGATGGAGATAAGCGAGTATACAATATTATGAAAACTATTGCGTAGTCGTGGTCAGCATGTTCACAAATCTCGCTATGGAAACGCTGACAAAACGTCAGTGTGATAACGCTCTAGAGACTAAAATGATAGATCGTTGAAAGCTTTCTACGGCATTATTTCAACAATGAAGAAAACCAACGTGAAACCAAGTGACATTTTTTATGTCACTTGTCTTTGTAGAGTACAGATAGAAGTCATCTTGCTAAGCGATTACTTTTATATTTTGTCTTTTTCATTCATTTCAGGTCTAAATCTGTTTTGAAACAGCTAAGAAAACTTAACATGGCACTGTAAAGCCGTGTCTGCCACGCGTGTTTTTTCGACAACATTACACATAAACATTTGTTTTCACACACAAGCTGTCTCCTGCGCAAGTTTTTATTTTTTTTATTTTAATGGCACATTTTGTGTAGTAATTAGTTCCGACGAGGAAGACGCTTAAAAAGTGACGAACAGTATCTCTATTACAATCCATCGTCAATTTATCACAACTTGTTCACAACTATTTACAGAACAATATAACCTCAAAACCTGTGTTGACTGACAGTGACAGCTGTGCGCGGTGCGCGTAGCAGTTGAAAATAAAACAAACCCTTACCCTCTTCACCCGCGTGGGGAATGTTTTCCATGCAGCTCGGAAAACAAAAACATCGTGTTTGCATACACAAATGCCTCTTTGTTTCGATGATTTTGTATAATATTTCGAAAAAACACGCGCAGGAGACACGGCTTAATACCATGTTATGTTTTTGTATTTGGAAAACCACGGTGAACAATTGTTATTAAAATAATTAATGAAATACATACTAAAGAGTATCTACATCCAAATATCTGTTTACATTGCTGTGAACATTAAGTACTATCACTGGCGCCTGACCACTTTTCTACCTTATTGCTAAATATACCTAAATACGTAGACTTCTGTATCGTAACTGTACAGTGACACAAGCTCATAAACATGGAACCATTGTTAAACTTACACTTTCTTAAGTGCAGAAAAGTTAATCAAAAAGTATGTTTGTTTGTAAATGGAGGAAATTACGAACATCATAATGGAAGATTGCTAATTAGGTATGTAGGTACAACGGAAGTATAACTTATTATGATCTAAAACTTCGAAGAATGTATGTAGGCGGTGAGGTGAAAAATAGAATGAAATATTTCGTTCAACTGAATATATCGCAAAAAAAAGACGAGATTCATCGTATTTTTCAACTTTATATCTATATTCAATTTAATCATATTATTATCTAGTAGCCTACGAGAGAGATGGTTTTGAAATTGATTTCTGTTACGTCAATTTCAAAACCACCTCTCTCGTAAGGCCACTAGATAATTATGATTGCACAAAGATTGAATTTGATTGCATTTTTATTTTCACGAATAAGTAAAGTACCGATAAGAAAATAAATACCTAGTTGCTAAACGTTTTACCCAAGCTGTAGTACTAGCAGCTATAAGGATACTGAATTAATAAAAGAGCAGTTTCGGTTTAGCGGATTATTATGGTACACGTGCTATAATAATCCGCTAAAACTAAACTGCTCTTTCTCTGCAGACACAAACTTGCACTTACTTTCAGGAAAATATGGGAATCATCATCATCATTATCATTCTCCTGCCTCTTTCATCCTTCATATATATATTTATTTTTTTAATGAAAATGATTAAATGAATAAAATATGTTAGAATTAAGAAGATTAATCAACGGTAAAATCAAGAATCAGGGGGTATTAAAGGAGGTGAATCTGTGCGTGCCCGATAACTACGTTCAGCGCGGCAGGACAAACTTACTTCTAAAAGCGCCAGTTACTCGCGCCTTACGCACACTAAATGAAGTCGCCGAAAGGATTGACATTTTTTCCTGTTCATTGAATGAATTCGCAAGAATAACTGCATACCATTTATGTTACTATTTGTAAAATAAGTATAAGCTAAGTACCAACCTATCGTTTTGGGATATCCTGCTATGATAGAAGTGTTGTGTAAATAAATAAATATTACTTTCAGTTTTCTGAGAAAATAAAATAGCATTTCCTTTAAGTAGTTGATTATGATGGGTTAATTGTTTGAAATAACTTTTAGTGATACCATAAAAAATCTCGACTTCACACCCGTTTTCGACTCCCAAATGTACTAGTGCAACTCTGAAAACACTCCATCAATTTTAAAATCATATAGTTGCAACAGTTTGATAAATACTCCAAAAATATGCTAGAGAGGGGGTGGATACGAAATTATGGACTGATAGATCAAGCTGTATGGAAGAAAAAGAGATGCGATGCTGGCCCTAAATACGTAAATTAAGAGCATGATAAATTAAAATTCTAAAAGGCTAATTAGGTCTAAAACTGATTCTTTGTTCGCTCATTTTTCGCTGGCATAACTCTCCTAGTAGAAAAACGAATATTTCGAATATATTATTGCGCTCCTATATAAGCAGCACTTTTTATACAACTTATGTCGGGAGCTAGGCTGCACCACGGTAATCGAGCCTCGTTCGATACAACTACCAGTTTCTTTTACCAACCACCCACACAACACTAGACCTTAACTTGACTACATACAGTCCAATCTAATCGCACAAACATTCTTCAATAACTTTGTCCGATATAAGTCAACAAAGTTTACGATGCAGTTCCACCACGCGATTTCAAATCTTACTACTACCAGTATAGGGTAGTTCGAAGGTGTAATAAGTTGACATGATATCATGTGCCGCCGTTGCAATTAGCGCATCGTCGTTCCCATTCTGTTATTGCAAGTGGACGCTTCAGCGCCATCATGGCATCCTTATAATTTATGCAGGCTGTTCGTATAGGCTTTTCATTTCGATATCAATTATAATATGGGCTGTAGAAGAATGTGGGTGATTAGGAATTCATTGAGTGTATGTCATGTGTGTGTGTGTGTGTGTGTGTGGAGTGTGCGATATGGGGTGTGTGTTGATGCTTTTGTAGTGGAACGTGTGTGTTGAGTATTGAACACCTCATTCCTCGTTAAGAGTTCCTTATCATTTAGTTCAGGATTTATGTAGATACTCCTATACGCTCAGTGCAGAATATTTTATTAGACAAATAGTCATAAATAAAAAAAACTATATTTCCGACATCAAAATCGTTTCCACATCTCGAAGCAATTTTTTTTCACATTTATTCAATGTACTGTTTCGACTTCGTTACGATTTTATTATATATATATATTCGTATGTATAAATATATAAGTTATCTTCTGTTCAGTTTTGATCTTCTCAGAGAGCAACCAAGCAATTGAGCTTATAAGCGGTAAACTGTTGCTACTTTGCCTTTCGAAGATGCGCCAAAAGCAGTGTCAGTTTTCCTAAGCTCTGCATCCAACTAAAGAAAACCCTGAGCTGCTTTTATTTTTCGTCTGCTCCAAAACCTTAATGCTCCTATGGGTAATTGGTCTTTTAGCAAACCGGTCCAAGCTACGGCCACTTCGCTTTGCTGACTTTTGCAAAACTAATTAAACTACTTCAAACTGATTTTCGTCCACAAATTGAAGTGTAGAGTATCACTCTCGTCCATTTTTAATTTTTTCCCAATGTATGTAAGATCTATTTATAACCTTGTTTCTAATTGATGTTATTTCCACTCAAATAAACATCAACTTTATGAATGTGTAAATAAAGTTGATTTTAGACTGACCAGTACTGTGAAATAGTCATAGAAAATATGAAGTTGTACACAAACTCAACCTTATTATATGTGGGCATTACGGTTGTTTTTCCTAAAACTCGTGTTGGTTTACATCTTTGGCAAATAAATGGCGAACGCAGATTAGTGGATCGATTCCACACGTGGCCCGATACTCCTGTTATAAACCACTATAGGCATATTAATTTTAGCCCATAACTACATTATCTCCAATAGCCAAACCAAACAGCCTATAATAAATTGTTAATTTTGATTCAGTTTCCCGTATCTAGTATAATTAAATTATGCTCAGGCAAATTAATGATATCCGCAGTAATTAGAATCAGAATATGTGGTATTAAAATAATGTTTGTTTGAGTGAAATATCAATTTCAACCCCATAATATTAAACAGTTTGCCACGGGCAAACCTAAAACACTTTAAATATGAAATTTCTGAAAATCTAGCCTGAAAAATCTAGGTATGCACGGTAATAGTTATTTATGCTATAAGTGCGGAAGGTAGGTGATTTCTGACGAGTGGCATTTTTATTCACGAGCGAGCGAAGCGAGCGAGTGTATAAGTCGACACGAGTCGGAAATCATCTTACGCACGTGTATCATACAACGTTTTACTATGCATAGTGCGAGGAAATAAAAAAAAAACGAGGGAGCCTTAAGGTAGTCGCCTATGATATGTAACATCTAACTTTGATCAACTTTCATAAGTGCACATGTAGCTTTATGTGAAATAAAATATTTTAATTTTAAACACTAAAATGGATGAAGTTTAATCTCCTTTTGAGTAGGTTTTTACAGAGATTTCTAACTTTATCGTTTCTAGCCGCTTTTTTAAATTCAAGGTCATCATCTACCTAGCCTATTTAACTATGTTGGGGTCAGCTTCCAGTCTAACAAGATGCAGCTGAATAATAATATTTTACATGAAGCGCATATTAGCAGGTAGTTACTAACTTTTATTTCAAACTAGTTCTTCTCCACTGGATTATAAATTGGATCCTGCTATCCAATAGATACCTACATAGTTATCTAATATCACCAATATAGATCGGTCGTAGTCCCCTGCGATTTTATAATGGTCGACGTCCGGTAATGTACTCCTGAGTGCTACGGAAAGTATAACTAAAATATTATGAAGGCTTGTTTGCTTGCAAAATTGTTAGGTAATTCCAATTTTTATAAATTTCTGAATACAAATTGCTGCGCTATCATGTCATTACTTTGCACATACGAGGCCAGAAGGATAACTAATATTAGGAATACTCATTTTTTTAGAGAGACGTTTATTTGTGTGACCAAAACACGGACGTGTAATGTAAGTAAATGAATTTTGAATATAGGGATCACTATTCGGGGGCAAATTGGAAAATTAAAAATAAAAGTTTGCACCACACTAAAGGCCTACCCACCTTCCATGGAGATAAACACATGCTTTCCGGTCTCTTGCCATCGTCGCGTGCCAAGCCATTGCGTTCTAATATAGCTGGAACGCGGTGAATGTGAACGTGAACGGTGACAAGAGCTCGTCGGATGTTGTCGTTAATGCTCGCGTGCCGCGATATGCGACACGCACTTCGGCTGCAAAACAGGCCTTGATATCCGAGACTATTGACAACTTCGCCACAGTGACAGCATGAGGAGCACAACAAGGTCCTCCTAGTCGAAGGAAAGCAGCGAGGCGGAAGGTAGTGTCGTCGAACAGTCCCGATGTTCGACGATGGTAGTGCATGAAGCCACAAACCAGAATCCCTATTAATGTACCTATACAAATAAATAAGTAACTTCTTAATCAATAAATCACAAATGTCACATTTATGCCGATTACAGGAAACCCTATAAGGAGGAGCTCGTGGCTAAGTAACAACAGCCGCACTGGTCGATCCATCAGGTTAAGCTACGCTTGCCAGGGTTGACAGTGGATGGGTGACCATCTTTACATACCGAGAATCCTCCGTGCCTCGGAAAGCACGTTAAGCCGTTGGTCCCGGCTGTCATTCGTGGATCTTTGACAGTCGTTACGAGTCGTCAGAAGCCCGAAAGTCTGACACCAGTCTTACCAAGGGGTATCGTATTACCCAGTTACTGGGTTGTGGAGGTCAGATAGGCGGTCGCTCCATGTAAAATACTGGTATTCAGCTGCATCCGGTTAGACTGGAAGCCGACCCCAACATAGTTGGGAAAAGGCTAGGCAGATTGACAGGAAACCCTATAAGAAATCTACGGTCTTAAAATAAAATGGTAAATTGGTAAATCTCTCAATATTGTGCGTACAAACTTACATTCGCAGTTGGAATCTATGGGACAACCGGTTTTTCAACTATAATGTTGATTTGTTCTTGGGATAAAAAACATTTTAGACAACATATTTATCGTATGTATCTCACCACGCGAGTTCAACTCGCACTTGTCCGGTTTTTGTAATGACTAAACTGTGCTTTCAACGCTATCCTTATGATCATTTTGCCCAAAATACTTTCATTATGGTTACTGTTCAGACTAGCCAGTCTGAACAGTAAATACACAAACTCACCCCCTTTACCCCGCATAAACAGCGCCGGTGGTACTTTACATACGCACCTTTTTGATTCATCCATATGTCATACAAATACACGACGAGACGGTACTACGCAACCGACCCTTAACTAAAGTAATACTGACCATAATATCCTAGCGAATTAAAGTAACACTAATAGAACTAACCGCTATCCACTAAAACATCAATTAAATCCAAAATGTAACTAAAACCGCTAAACCACGTTCAGATTCGCGTGCTCGAGTCAACATGTGATCGGTTTTCATAATAACCGCACGGAACGCTAAAAGCATTATTATTGAAACATGCGGAACCGCTCTCGCTTGCAACCGGACATCGATTATGTTAATACGGCCATTAAATTGCAAATATCCTACGTGGCCGATAACTTTGTCTCGAGCGACTGACGATAGTGATTACAATAGCTATGTTTGCCTTCGAGATTGGCTTTATGGAAGTTTTAAGGAAATTATTTTTTAAGCTGCCGGGAAAATTTGACGTAAAAGGTGGAAAGCTGTGACATGTTCATGTCTCTCTTCACTTCACTCTCTCCCGCGCTTAACGCTCTCTTGGACGCTTAGCCTGACTGTGATGCGTTCGCAGACGAATGGAAGATGATTCAGTCAGAATATCTGCAGTTCTGTGATATGAATGCATGATTTTATGTCTAATTTTATCTTTAGCTAATCTTCTTTTCGTGTGGTTAGTGACTAACCTGGTGTCAGAGTTTTAAAGCCGCCCATGGGCCCCTGACTTGGCTTCGCATGCCGTCGAGAAATATCTCAGGCATGCCGGTTTTCCTTCACCGTTTTTCAAGCAAGTGATAATTATACAATACGCACATGAATCCGAAAAGTCAGAGGTGCGTGCCTTGAGTTCGAAAGCTAGCTAATGTAATTGGCAGATTATCATTTTATCATATCGATTTCGATAGCGGCAACCCTTTGAAGTTATTATTTCCTAGTGTGTGCGTTTTTTACGTTTTTTGTAGAGAGTAGAGCGCCACGACGACCTATGTGCAGCCTCTCTCAACCCGTTGGATCAATAGTCCAAGCGCTTCGATGCCTCTTGAACACATCCTTATAGCAGAGATGTTAACCGCCTTGCCTCCTTTTACCTTCCGCCATCTCAGAGTAGAAGATCACTTTGGGTAAACGGTGATCCTTCACGCGAAGGACGTGTTCAAACCACCTGAGTTGACACTGGTAGGTACTGTAGAGTCTTTTACCTGCATAGTTTTAGCATGCAAACTCCGCGAGCTTGTTCTACGGTGGTGGCATAATTACGAGACAGACATTATATTGGATTAAGTATAGACAAAAACAGTAGAGGTCAGTTTTGCATGTGGAAGTCATGTTAAAAAAACGTAAAACGATTCCGTGAATAATTATTTATTTTGTCTAAAAGATATGTTTTATTGAACTACCTCCACCACAGTACTTATGATGACTTTAATCTCCAATGTAAGGTTTAGTGTGGTGAGTTTATTTTATAGTCCAAGATAGCGAACTCTTGGCCAAAAGCAATCGTAAAGTAGCCGAAGTAAGAACCCTTTACCGTTCAAAGGGGATCGAATCCAATCATTATAGTGATCTTTCAGACTGCCATGTTCACATTTAGGAGTCTACGTTTTGATGTTTTTAACCCCCGCTGCATATAGAGGGCTCTTGTCTGTGCTGACCTTAGTGAAAAAGAAAATTATATGCCAGACGATTACAGCCGGTATCGGCCTCTATACTATGTTCTATTTTAATTGACCGCTGCTACGGTTCGCACTTCAGCAAAGTGCTGTGTCCCGGCATCGAATTGTTGGCTCAGACCCAACACACTAATGACGCTTGTTGCTTCCCTACCCGTAACATGAGTTGTTAGAAGAATATTCGATGTTGGGTAAAATTGCTTTTCATCCCATACATAATTCTAACGATTTGAAATGAAAATGGTGATATATTGCAGGTCTTAAGTATTTTATTTGCATGATCTTCTTCTTTTCGCGTGGTTAGGGACTAACCTGGTGACAATATTAAAAAAAAAAAAAAAAAAGTAATTTATTCAAACTAGGCTGAGAATCAGCACTTTTCGAACGTCAATATTACATAAGACATTTCCCCAAAAACGCCCACGCTTCACCACTTCCTAGCGCTTAAGAGTTTTAAAGCCGCCCATAGACCTCTCTCTCTCTGACTTGGCTTCACATGCCATGAAATATCCCTCAAGCATGCCGATTTCCTCACGATGTTTTCCCTCACCGTTTTTGAAGCAAGTGATAATTATACAACACGCACATGAATCCGAAAAGTCAGAGGTGCGTGCCTTGGGTTCGAACTCGAGACCTATGATTTGGCAGTCCGAAGGTCACACCACTAGGCTATCACTGCTAATGTAGCGGCATCTACATCGCTACATGCGAACTACGCATCAAAGACCTGACGTCACACAATATCCTGACGTCACACAATTCCTGCATCGCGCAATTAGAGTTTACCGCGCGATAAACATATATACAAGCTTCCCGACTTCAACCTCTGGGCAGTTGCCCGCCAGACACGACACCCGTCTGGTCGGAGGATCCTCCCTTTTCTATGGGGGATGAGTGAACTTTACACCCTGTTCCTCATACCCCTAAACTAATAATAAGTACCTACAGTCGAATAGACAACCGTTTTGAAAGCGTTACTGTTTGATTCTGTACATATTTATTTCATCAGATATGCTTTAAGCCACATTTACACGAGTTTCTTGCCTGTGGGATACCATAAAATTAAAAATACTAATGACTTGCATAGTGTAAATTTCTGGATCATTCGGTTCCCTAAAAAATGGTTGAGCTGGATGGTGCTGATCTACGCGTCATGTTCGTGAACGGGTGCTGTCAATTGAGACTGGTCATCTCTTATTTGCCTGGCCTTATTTTTTATCTTTTTTGAATTCTTTTTTTTTTACATTGTACTCACAAAGAAGCAACAAGAATCAATGTACCCAGGTTTTAGAAATATCTTGATTTAAAAGAGTGTCCTTGAAGTTTCTTGCCCGTTATTCTCCATAGAGATCTACGATTTGGAATGGTAGTTGCCCATTCCAAAACGTAGATCTCTTCTTGAGCTTCAACTTTCTGACTAACTGACCGACTCTTTGACAATTCAAAAGTGCCTGTAAATGGTTTAATTGAAATAAATGCTTTGAGTTTGAGAAAACACTTGCAATTAAATCGTATTGTGTAATCAGGCAACTCTCATATTTAGGGGACGACACAAAAAATAAACTAATAAGTTACAAAATAAGTTTTTACTCACTTCCTTTCCTTACCTAATTGAAAGTCAACTTATTCCTTCTTAAGTTTTGTAAAGATAAGCTCAATCTTTAGAGGCACGATTAAATTATAAAAACACTTAATTTACATAAAATTGATTAAATAAAGAACCATGAACTAGTAAACAATGAAATAGCGAAACAAGAATAGTCAGTTTTCAATAGATTATGTTTTATTCAGCGATGTATTTTTATTACGTAGACTCGAAAAGAAGAAATAATAACAGATAATATCCGGTGTTTTGCTTTCAGGAAATTAAATGTTGAAGAGAAAACTTTTTTATTTATGATAAACTGTACATGCAGTAACTTGCAATGTGTTGTTGTGGAGTATTGAAGAATCGTAGCAGGTGGCATTTTGTGGGAAAAAGGCATAAGTATAGACGTATGTGTAAAACATTATAAATTAAATAAAACTTTATTTCAGACTATAAGGTCCATAATTTTGTTAGTATTTTGGTGTTAGTAACAATGGTGCTTAAAGTAGGTTAGTATTGTTCGTTTTCACGAATTATTTAATTATGTAGACCTATGACTCCCCCCATCCAGTGTCCCTGAAAGGGACAGTCCAAGGAACAGTCCGATCTGGCCGCGGGCATTTTCAGAATGCCGTGAATAGATATTGTTAGATATTTGATAAAATCGAATGTTAGATATTTGATAAAATCGAATGTTGGATATTTGATAAAATCGAATGTTAGATATTTGATAAAATCGAATGTTAGATATTTGATAAAATCGAATGTTAGATATTTGATAAAATCGAATGTTAGATATTTGATAAAATCGAATGTTGGATATTTGATAAAATCGAATGTTAGATATTTGATAAAAACTAGTTATTGTCAATCTTGCTTTAGTGTTTTATGCTGTGTGAAATGTAAGTAAAGGGTTGTTTTATACAGGGTGGCAGGGAGATCGACGCGAAGCCTGTAACCATGGATTCAGTACCTACATGATTCTGAACCTACCTGCGTTGAAATTTTTTGTCGGTTGTATAAAAAAAACTGTTGTATGAAACAACAGTTTTTTTTAAACAACCGACAAAAAATTGAACATATTGACCGCGTAGGCATTGCACTTTCTTATGAAACAGCAGATTTTTTTTAATAACCGACGAAAAATTTCAACACAAAATCATGTACTGAATCCATGGTAACAGTTTTAGCGTCAATGTCCCTGATACCCTGTTTACAGGAACAGTCACTGTAGCGTTGTGAGGGATCACAGGTGCAAGTAGACGAGTGATAAAATATCACAATTAGTAAGTTCCTAGTCACATCACTAAAAACGGGGAACAACACTGTCCTTCCGGAGACGCTCGGTCATTTCGTTTCCGCTTGCAAGGCTGATAAGTTGTTCCCTGACCCTCAGAATTCCTTGTGCCCCGACCTAGGGTGAGTTCCACATTAGCTTGGTAATTATACCAGATCCTCTGCGCTGGATAATCTATATTGATTTTATAGAAAGAAAAGAAAAGAAAGAAAGAAAATACGTTTTTCGTGTATAACCTATAAAGTATCTAATTTCGTGTGTCAATGTTTGACACGCGGCTACGGTCCATCCAGCGCACAGGAGATTGTAATATGTATGTATTGCTACTACATCGAGATGGTGTAGTGCCTCACTGTGTTATTCTTAGTGATTAGTGAGCCATCTGCAATGGTCACGTTTATTTTGTGTTTCGCTCGCGTGTTCACATACTTAGCCTAAGTTAGCATCCGCATTGTGGCACGCTATGTTGCAAACTCTCTTGCCTGTAAACCGCTGCGATGTGCTGAGCTTTCACCTACAATGCTTCCCACACCGTTCCTTGGCTTAAAATGGGAAGGATGCTGGCATATCGCATGCGGCTTGCGGCTATTTGCACCGCATCTAACATGCGCTCCCTAACGCGCATTCCAGGGTTCTTCGTACGGTCTGAGGGCAGGTGCCGACTACTATTGATACTGCTGATGGTAGTGGTGCTGCACATTGCTTGCGCACGCTGCCAAGGTCTCGAAGGCCTAACAACCTGCGGCCTGCCGCCGCAGCTGCCTGCGCGAGCTTGTGCCTGCCGCACACTGCTTGCGCACGCTGCCCAGGTCTCGAAGGCCTGACATCCCGCGGTCTGCCCGCGAGCCTGTGCTGACAGGCCTCCACGCGCTACCGACAAGACGCTCTCGGTCTCACTAGGGCCGTCCGGCCTGCCGCCGGGCCTGCGCTGAGCAGGTCCCCACGTCTGCCACGTGTTGCCAAGGACGGTACCCTTCCTTTACTTTTTGTGATAGTGCTCGGAACAGAACTTGTGACTCAGTACTTACCCGCGACCTAGCTTAAGAGTTTATATCTACTTATAATAATTATATGTATGTACGGATCCTAGTGTTTCAATTGCGACTACCTATCTACCTACCTATTTGTTAGCGGCCTGCGCAGTCTGCCTGCAAAGCCCTAGCCGTTACATCACGAAACAGGAAGTTTTTTTTAATTTCTGACACTTGTTTTGCATTTGGAAGATAATATGATATGTGCAGGTATATATATTTCAATAATTTTGATTCTATACTAAGGTGAGGCAAAATGCAAGTACACTTTCTTACACAATGTTTTTGTTTCCATCCAATAGAGAAGCCAAAAACGGATATTGAATTCTGTTAGCGTAAATGTATTTGTATTTAAAAAAGGGTTAACGCGAGGGACTGTTGTTATTTTGTTATTATTAATATTTTTACGTGTTACGAATCTCGGGACTAAGAGGTCCCAGTCCTTTGGAAGGCGTACGAGGGGCCGAAGCCCACTCGCAGAGGCCCTTAAACAATTTTAAATGGAATAAGGTACCAACCGACGATTATCCCCGTATGCACTATGCAAGTGCACCCAAGGATTATTAATTATTATTTTATAATTATTTATTTATATGCTCTGAAGTTTTTTATTATTTGAGCATTGACCATAGCCAACATTGAGTGATGCTGCAAAACATATATTCGTACTAAGAACAAATAAGCCCATAACCCCAGAATACATTTAATGCAAGCTCACAATTCGCCATTGACAATACTCAGAGGACTATTCTGTAAGTCATTGGGGAAATGTTCTCGATTCGACATTTCCAGGTCGACACGATAGACATCGACATAGTCTGATGTTTGACAGAGCATTGCTCTACTCGTACACTCCCCAAGAGATTTGCAGAGATGTGATTCAGGACTGAAGTATTGAGGATACGTTATGCATCGGTGAATAGACATAGGTAGGTACAGCACAACAATATTCTTAATGTCTCTCGGCAAACTTCGTGTTTCGTCAGTCGTCGGATTTCTATCAGTTGCCCTTTGCACTTGGTGCTTGTACGTATTGACTCCTACCGCTGCGCCAGCGTTGCCGGCGACCATAATTACCAAGTGCAAAGGGCAACTGATAGAAATCCGACGCCTGACAAAACACGAAGTTTGCCGAGCTACATTAAGAAAATAGTTGTACTGTACCTTCAGAAGTAAAGCTTTGTGCACGTACTAGTAGGGGCAAATCAATCTGCCTAGTCTTTTCAAAGCGGATGCAACTGAATACCAGTATTTGACATGGAGCGACTGCCTATCTGACCTCCACAACCCAGTAACTGAGTAATACGATACCACTTGGTAAGACTTTCGGGCGTCTGACGACCCGTAATGTCAATCAAAGGCTTAACGTGCTTTCCAAGGCACGGAGGAGTCTCGGTATGTAAAGATGGTCATCCATCCACGGACCAACTCTGGCAAGCATAGCTTAACATTACTTAGCCAACTATGCTCACGCACCATTTTTACATGACATGAAACTTTTAACCGTCAAATACGAAAGCAGTAGTCCTGAAGAGTACCGAAAATCAATTCAAATCTTATGAAGACTTATCAGTTGAATAGTGTTGTTATTCCCCCGTCAAAAACCCGTTTTCCTTCAAGAACCTAGAACATAGCCGCTAGGTGAATATTGATGATGGACCGACCCGAGCGGCTGTTATTACTTTAGCCACGAGCTCTTCATTAAAAAGTGCGGGCACCAAATTATTTTTTTTGTATTTAAGTAATACTGGACTGCAGAAGTAATCTGACTGAGACTGGATTTCAGTAAGTATATAGCCGGCCACGTGAGCAGTGGTAGCCCAGTGGTAACGGCCGCGACTTATAAGTCGGGGATCGAACACTGACAGGCGCTTTACTTTGTGTAAATTATCTCATCACCATTACTCTCAAAAAGGTCAAGGAAAACATCGTGAGGAAACCGGCATGTCCTAGAACAAAAATTCGAAGACATGTGACATCTACCAACCCGCACTGGGCCCGCGTGGTAGATTACGACCCAATCCATCTCAAAGAGAGGCGGCCTGAGTCCCAGTAGTGGGAGCATTATGCAGTAAGTATACACCTGAAGTCAACAACTCTGCCTATGACTTTGGGGAATACCGACATGATGTCGTGAATGTTTCTTTTAAGTATTTCTTTTGATGTCAAGAAGTTTATTTTTCCTTTAACTCTTTTGAACATAAGCTCACCTAGCTACCTAGTACATACCTACACCTGAATTATTCGAAAACCCTCCCTCCATTTTCATTTGCAGGTACACGAAGGTAAATAGCCGACGCACTATGTTTTATTAAACCACACAATTTTTCGTCGAACTGGCCGCTATAAAAGTGGAACCCAAAAAAAAGTGTGCGAAATACGAAAACGTTTTAACATCGGCCATCCGACCATATTAACGGCTGATTTTTGAACACTACATTTGGTAGAAAAATATTGTGAACATTGTAGAACCACAGTGTAAAAATTGAAGCTAAAATAATAAATAATGACTCTCTTATTTTAGCTTTCGCCAGAGGGTTCGCCCGCCTGATATCTTTACAAATTATAGCCTATGTTACTCACTGATAATATAGTATTCTACTAGCGAAGGAATTTTCATGTTTTTTTTATCTGTCCAGTAGCTTTTGAGTTTATTCATTAAAACAAAAAATCTAATGTTTTCTCTTTAAGGTGAAATGGGTTCCAAAGCAGATGTTTCGACTTCAGGCAAAATCAATGTTTTTCTTAAAAAAACAACGAATTTGCATTTTTTTTTTATTATTACGAAAATTGAAGAGTATCCTTAGTGAAGTATAAGGCCCGAAATACGATTGACAAAACTTTCCTTGATTGAAAAAAACGGCAAAGTTACCTTATAATCTGCTTCTTTTGTTATAACCACTAAGAGAAAAACCTATTCCATTCAATTGTTATCAAAGCAATTGTATTAAAATTTTGTTTACGTGTTCACTATTAAATACGTTAAGGAATTATGGACTTATTTTTCTATATTAAAACAAGTAAAATTTTTAAATTCAATATTTGTAAACATAGTGCAATAGAATTGCGCGCGGGCCGGGTCATACCATCGCTCCCGGAACGCTACCACGATACCATTACGCCTTAATATTCAAAAATCAAAAGTCATTTATTCAAACTAGGCTGAGAATCAACACTTTACGAACGTCAAAATTACATAAGACAGTCCCCCAAAAAGCCCACCCTGAACCACTTCCTAGTGCGTTAGCTGGGAAGAAGAAGTGGCGCAACAAACTCCACAGTTATTAGTTTAGATAACATAACTTCACGCCTGTAATCCCTGAAGGGTTAGGCAGAGGTGTACCCATAGTACACCCGTATTTCGCTAATTATGTTTAAGTCACATGTTTAATAGGGGGCGAGCCTATTGCTATCACCCGGGCACAAATCCAGACTCCGAGCTGCTACTGAGAAATTCCTGATGAAAAACTCAATAACACTTTGCCCGACCTTGAAATTGAACCCAGGACTTCATGCTTAGCAGTAGCGCTTGCGACCACTAAATCAACGAGGCACTCCTATTAAACTTTCAGTCTCACAAAAACTATGCTGATAAAACTAATATGAGATGCTACTCGGAAGATACTCGGTTTAAGCTGCGAAATAAAACGGTAATTTAAAAAAAACCTGATTTTTCTTCTTAAATCTTAATAAAAACTGTAAATATCCTATTTCCTGAAAGAGAAATTAATTAGATACCGCGAAACTCACAACAGACTGTTTTGTTTTTGTTTTTTTTTCAAAAGGCGTTCTTTCACTATCGATAAACGAGAGAACCAACAAGATTTACCACGAATCATGTCTTAAGACAACATTATGGGCCTTGGTTGTCTAAAAATATTATTTTTTATTTTTTATGAGAAATAATATAAACTGCTGATAACTTTTTCATTTTCCGTAACATGAGATAACCTCAAAGTCTACATATTGCTACTATTCCAACAGAGTACGTAACGCAACTTTCCCGTGGCAAGAACTCCCAAAATAATAACACGAAGTCACCTTCAAGGAATGCTACTTTTATAACAAAACTCAAACCATTATCTAAATCACAGCCACAGAGATATATTTACAAAACATTTCAATCTACTTTCAAGATGTTAGATACGTATTCAGCCATTACTAAGCTGTGGAATAAGAATTCAATGCGAGCAGCTTAAGCAACGAGCACGCTGAACAACAAGAGCAATAGTTGGAAACAAAGCTCGCGTTGTCGGCGAGCAATGAATTAAATCCACAACGCTGGTATAAAATGAAACGCTCGGCTTAACTGTGGAACGGGGTACGTGGCATTGCGTTTTATCTTGAATATTTTGGTCGATTATCAGCATGATCTTCAACAGTGGATAAAAGGAAAGAAAGAAAGAAAATACAGTTATTTAGCACATACTAAAAGGCACAATATAATGTAAACCAGAAAAAACAACAAATAAAAAGTGTATAGTACGATGCAAGAAATTACCAGGAAAGTGTGCCTCACGGCAGCGCCAGAAAGGCCCAGTTCAGTAAAAATGCCAGACAACTAGTGCCTGACGCTGGTTTTCAACTGGACCTGAAGTGTGAGGTGACGGATGTAAATCACTTTTCTAATGCAAAAGCTACGAACGAGCTATGCTGTGAATGACTTGCCGCTGGATGTTATTTTGTATCTAAGTAGTTACGTTACTTACTGTGATTTTTTTACACAAAATAAATTACCTGCTTGGTAACTGCTGTGTAACTGTTGTTTATTGTTATTCGAAGTAGATTTTTATGCTTTTTTACTGAGTATACCTTACTTTACTGAGTATAAATTATTAGCACTTATTTGGGCTCTTCCCAATTTTATCAAAGTCGTATTTCAATCCAATCAGTAAGCCTATCACGAATGCCATAGTGCAAAAATAAGTATAACGGTAATGTGAGTGAATTTTACATTAGAAATACTCGTTCCACACATGATTGCATTTAAGACGCAACTGAGCTGATTCAGTCATATCAAAACCGGTGTCGGCAAAACTTTGTCAGGATCAACGTCTGGACTGTTTGTTATAATTTAGTCACAGACTCGCGGCACATGCCCAGTTCTACTGCTGAACAATGAAATGTTTCCTAGAGCAGACCCGCCAGGACAGACCACTAGTTACGTCGACTTTCTATGAGGAGGCTGCTTCTTGTTTAGTCATGTTTCAGCCGTTCGATTCTGTAAAAATATCACCGTGAAACTTAAGTGAAGTGAGCGTGAAGTGAGCTGTCAATAGTGTTAATCCCTAGCATCCTGCCGGTCGATTCTGTGGCAGTGACAGCTCACTTCACGCTCACTTCACCTAAGCTTCACGTTAATATTTTTAAAGAATCGACCGACTGTTGTTTATTGCAACTTCCAAACTGTGTTATATTCTTAACGAAAACTATACCCTAAAACGCCATCCTATCTGCGGGAACGCTTTTCCTACGCCTGTCCTTCTGATGCAGCTTGCAGGTCGCATCTTAGAAATCTCCTTAAATCCCCTCCCCACTCATCCGACTTCTACTCTTATTCCTTCAGCGTGCACGCGGTTCGGTTGTGGAATTCACTTCCGCCTGACGTTAGGGACTGCCAAACTGTTGCAGTTTTTAAAAGAAGAGTGAAAGAACACTATCGGTCCACTTCGTCATAGTTGCATATTTTGTATTTATTATTTTATCCTACATTATAATTAAGTATATATATTTTAGGGTTATTCATTTTAGAAGTATGTTTGTAAGTTTATTCTCATATTGTATGTTTATAGTTAAATTAGTGAATAATTAAGTGTTTTTATTTTATGTATATTATTTTCTCTTCTAATCTTACACACATTGTCTACATCTCTATAACTACTTTCCTATCGCAGGTATGCTGGAAGAGATTTCTTTAGAAATAAGCATCACCTTTGTACGTATTTTTCTGTTCCTTTCTTCTTGTCTATTTATAATGTGTGTACATAAACTGTTAAATAAATAAATACATAAACAATCTCGCTTGCCATTGAGGCGGTTTTTCACATGGTACCGCGATAGTCGATAAGTTCTATTGGGAGTAAAATAAGGAATTCGTTTTTTAATTACAAAAAAAAAATGTTTTCTCTTTTATTTCAAACAAATTACGAGCTCCATTTCACCGGCTTCATAAGGTTCATAACTCATTTATTGGGCTTGGTATAACCTTTTATAACAAGCTACCCTCTTCTTTACTAGATTTGGCTTTTAATGCGTTTAAATCTAAAGTAAAATCCAATATTTGTTTAAAGGCATAACTATTCTATCAACGATAAACTCAAGACAATGTTTATGTTCTTTCTCCTGAATTAGCTTACCTACTGACAGATTATATGACTTCATATATTTGTTTTTTTTTTACTTTAAAATGTCATTTTTTTTTTTTTTTTTTTTATTAATTTATTGTTGACGTAATCTACTCCTTACAATGATTTTTATGAGTTGTATTGCAATATGAGGTTAGCTAGCGACCTCGAAAATTGATCATATTAGGCTTAAGAAGTGAAGTGCACTAGAAGACTGAATAACAAACATTTATTAATAGTGAAATACAAATACATAATTTATAAGCTAAAACTCAAATAATAATAACTTTAAGAGTTTTTTGTTTTATATCCTAGGAGTCCAAGTCTCGAGTGATTAGATATTTTCTAGACAAGCGTAAAATAGTGGACAAATTCATGCACACCAAATATTTTATGATAATTAATGGGTCAGGCAGTAATTACGTAACTACATTGATGTATGTATGCCTAAGGCATTAAGTCCACCTTTGTACTTTTTTGAGTGCGAAAAGTTTAAATAAATAAATAAATAAATGTAAATTCAAACCAATGATAAAATAAATGAAATTGCCTTCTAAAACATTTCTGTTAGCATAATCCATGACCCTAAATGCTGCGGAAGAAAAATATTTCTTGTTAACGTTTCACTCTCCCTCTCTCTCTCTTATGGTATTTCTATCACCCAATGGAAAATAACCGAACAAGGAACGACCCGTTTAGCCATTTCGTATTGCATCACAGTCTTTTGTTCGTCAGGCATCATTCATCCACGGAGTCATTACTGGAATGTTTAAACGTTTTGTTTGCACTTTCGCTTAGTAATCACGATATTGTAAAGCGTTTCTCGTTTTTCATGTCGTTGCTTGGACGAACTGTTTAAGTATTCAAGTTTGTGGGACAAGTACTTTTAAAGCTTAATGTTACAGGGTTTTAGGGTTCATTTTGTTTTTGTCTGGGAAATTATCAAATAAATTCTCACGCTCTGGGCGGAGCGGGAGGGCGTATCAGATTCTTACTGACTAAAACCCACCCGTGTTCCTTTAGTTGTTTGGTGTTGCCAGGGGCCACGGTGACCCTTTCGGACTTTGCCGCGACCCCGGCAGGTATCGGCCCAAGCGAGCCACGTCAGTTGTGCTGACATCTCTTAGAAGCGCGCGTGGAACACAACGCGCTGTCGACCCGGGCCTGGTCCTTTTCGGACGGCGAGCTATCCATTGCTCACCGTTCGCAACCCCGTGCCTTCTGTCCATCACATTCAATTTGCTCCGAATCAAACGGACCGATTAAGTTGTAATTTGGTACACATATAAATTTTTGTAACCCAAACACAGACGTGTTAATGAATTGTGATGGGGTAATCATTTATTCGTCAAATTAAATTATATTATCATATTATAGTAGGATAGTTAGGATATAAATGTATGTTACTTTTTCTTTTATAAAAGCTAGAAAATAGTAAGATTTAAAGAAAGTCAGGAGAAAATAGATAACTGACGTAGATACAGCCAGAATTGTTTATTTTAGTTACTTTCATAGTCTTATGTCAAATGGGATTCTTCTTTGGGGAACCTGTGCGGACATTAATACTATCTTTGTTCTACAAAAAAGTGCTGTTCGAGCCATTTACAACCTAGGTCCAAGAGATTTCCTTCGAGAGAAATTCAGATAAATAAATATTCTGACTGTAGCCTCACAATATATTTTTGAAAACAATTGTTTGTGTATTTTTGTATGTACACAAAAATATATCAAATTTTAAGAAAATGTCCGATATTCATAGTTTAAATACCAGGAATAAACGCAACCTTGCTGTACATCGCACTCGTCTCCACAGAGTAGGCAACTCGTTCATGGGTCAATGTATACGCTTTTACAACAAACTTCCCATTGAATTCGAAACTTACCCATTAAACGATTTAAAAGCTGTATTAAAACCAAGCTTTCTAAAAAAGGGTACTATAAAATTTCTGATTATTTAGAAGATAGAAAAGCTTGGGATTGAGCTGCTCGCTCTGCTAAGCCTTGTGAAAACCATAAAACTTGACATTTTAATTATTCATCACAATAAACCAGTTTTATATACGCATTGACAATGTTGAAAATTCTATTCAAAATGACACGATTACTTTGTAAAGTATTATATTATTTTAATTATTGTGAATGTGAGGACTAAGTGGATATTTTTTTAATTTCTTTTTTTCGTTTTCATTTATTTTTTCTTTCTCAGTTAGTTTTAATGATGGTCTGGTAGTTTGAGTAGTTGATGCAGCCTACCCAAATATCCTGTCTTTGGTATTGTTTGTCGAGTTGAGCTCCTTAAGTTCTGAGTTGAGCTCCACGATTACTGACAAATGCTTGCACTGACTGGATAGGTCCACTCAAATCTGTGTGGTTCTCTCCTCAAAAGACCATTTCAGACACTAATCTACATGGTCCTCACATGGCTTGATCAAGATTATGTCTGGACTTTAAAAGAGACTGCGATCTCTGAGTTTGTTTCGGCCTTTCTTCTCAGAGTAGTCAGATAGGAAACACCGACCTCATCTAGCTTATTTTTTTAATATTTTTTATATGACGTGTAAAAGTGATTCCGATATCTTATTTACAGAATAAACAATTTAATTTAATTTAATTTCAATATTTACCCTGTTTATAGACATTGGTAGTCATGAACATTCGATTAGACTGTTAAAAGGGAAAAGGGTTAAAAGGAAAATAACATTATCTTGCTTGGCAAATTGATTACTGATCATAGTCTGTTCAGTATTGATATAGTTTACAATTTATTAATACAGTATTCTACCTATGTATGTTTGATTTGAGACCAGAGAGAAAAGTAAAAAAAGTATGAGACTGACATAAGCTACCGAAAAGCTAATGTCAGTCTTGTTGAAAGTCTTTGCAGAAATACTTAACGTTTTTAAAGCGACACAAATTCAAATTCAAAAGTCATTCGAACGTCCAAATGACATAAGACGGCCCTCAGATGAATGACGGTGATTACTTACCGACATAAAAAAAAAAAAAACACATCGTGATTTACGACATTTCCTTTTCCTGAGACACCATAATTGGCCTAATCTAACAGAACCACATAGCATACTGAATAGGTATCTAATTTTGAATGTCCTTTGACACAACCCCATACTTGAGTTGCCACACAATGATACGGGTAATCTATTTAGTTTAATAACGTATTATAATGGATCATTGAGTTTGATTATAATGTTCAAGCTACATCTGTCGCTAGGCTAGCGGCATTAAGGGTGGATTTACACCATTGTAATACGGTAAACTGCTGAACATAAGCTTCTCGTTAACCCCTAAAATTAACGGTGAACAGGGAATTTCACTGCAATAGTTATCAAGCTGGGCATGTAGTGTGGTAAGCGCAGATTACTCGTGTGACTGAATCAGAAATGACGAAATCTGCAGAAAGACCAAGGTAACTGACACAGCCCGAAGAATTTCCAAACTTAAGTGGCAGTGGGCAGGGCACCTGTCTGAAAGGCGTAACGGTGGAAGGCTTCCCACAAGGTAGACCGATGATCGTATGAAGGCTGCAGGAATCCGCTGGATGCCAACGCAGAACCGGTCGATGTAGCGATACTTCAGGGAGGCCTATGTCCAGCAGTGGACGTCTTTCGGCTGAAATGATTAATGATGATCGAGTTACGTCTGTCACTAGGCTAGAAGAGGTAAGGGTGGATTATAAACACTAAATAATGTAAACTACTCAACATAGCTTCTTGTTAACCCCTAAAACTAACGATGAAAAGGGAATTACACAATAATTTTCAGTATCACGCTTGGTAATTAGGGTGGTAGACAGGGAGAATCTACCCCAAATAGCTCAAGCATAAATAAATAAAAAAATCAACCCCCGACACAAACATTTCCTTATTTGTCTTCCCTCCATCTCCTGTTTACCATCTATCTATAACCTATTAATTGAGACCATTCCAATGAGCCCAAACACGATACCTGTGCTGTAAGTTGGTATGGGAGTTGGGTATCCTGCAAATTCCAGGTGATGCTGCAGCATCAGTTAAAGATAAAGATAAACATCATTTATTTGTCAAATCAAGGTTCAAGTTTACTATGTTCTTTTAATATCAATGAAGTAACAGAATACCAAATTTCAATTCGATCAGACTTCTGGAAGATGCTCACATCCATTCATCAACTAGAAAAGAGCTGATAATCTTCAAAAGGCTAAACCTATAACACCCCTCTTTTCCCTCGGGGGTTAAAAAATATTATGACGTAACATTTTTTCTATAGTATGCCGTCGTAGCATCTATGTATCTCGTATACATGATATACAAAAGTTGCTTTACGTATCTGCCTGTGTGACTGCGTAGTTCTATTAAACTATACAACGGATTTGACGAGGTTTTCACCATCATTTAGAGAATTTGATTATTGTAGTACTACATATGGTGAGGGTAAACGCCATGACGCTAGAGAGGAGTGGCACGTGGGAGAATCGTATGAAGGCGTAACTGAACGACTAGTCAATCTTTGTGAGGGCAACGAACGGATGCAGACTTCCACTTCACCTACGCGAAACTGTCAGTTTGCCCGAACTTAGAAAATAATTGAATTTGAAATATTTTATTTTCATAATACTACTTTATACTATACTATAATAGTAGCAAAATTATATACCAACTTAACAAAACTATTTACAAACTGAAATATAGCATCGAAAAATTCATCCGCATCGCTGTCGACTGGTAGTGTACCCAAGAGACTGGCCGCATTGCCACGTTGCACAGCGGTGCAGGTAGTACGGGCATGCGGAAAATATTATTTAAAATGAAAAGACGTTGCGTTTCTTCATACTACTTTATAAGAATGATATAATGGATGTACCGGTATACAAAGAGAAAGATATAATACTCGTTTAAAAAAAAAAAAAAAAATATGAAAATATTCATAATATTTTTTCACATGAATTCAATTATAAAAATTATGCAAAATATACAGTTTAAGCATTTCTATATAAATAAATATTAATAAACTAAATAATAAATAGAGAAGACATAGTTTTAGATATGGGTGCTATCCACTAATAAAGCTTTGGCATCATCATGAAGAGGATAGTATTTTTTTATTCGGTACTGCATGTAAACTGTTGATAAGAGCTAAGAGCATCTTCATTACATGATAGACTTGATAGTATCCGATGATTCTTCTTGTACGAGTACCTTAGAGGCAGCTTTCTTAATCATTTCTTCAGGAACGCTTTCACAGAATCTTTTGACTTTGTTCGATCGCAACATTCATCAAATGATTTCTCTGGTCGTCCTCTATGAAAGCGTTTTGATAGCCCTGGAACATTACTGCCACAATTCACCATATCAGCTTGCACCGAAGATGTCTCAATGGTAAAAATATTTTTCAGCCACTGTTAATTTTTTGCCATAAAATAATTTTTATTTCGCGCTTCAGTTTGCCACTTTTTCGTAAATACGGGTGGAGAATTACAACTCAACTTTTCATAAACTTACTTCCAAACACTTTCTGTAAGCTGTGGATACATAAGTTTTAAATTTTCGAGGGATTTATGTATCTCACGTTTACTTGATATTAGGATTACCACTAAATCGGCATAGGCATAGTAAAGCTATCCATCACTATAATAACACTGTTATCGTAAGAGAAAATAATTGTAAGTGAAGTTAAAACTACCGTTTAATGCTATTTATACTTACACGACATGATAAAGTGTTAATTACCCTCATTAGAAACACTTATTAATATACGAGTAATGCACTTTTTCTTAATTACAGAGTGTCATTAGTTAATGACCTGGTATTTCCAAGATCGCAGGTTATCGCAGCCAAAACTGATGTATTCTTGATCTATAGGGTCTAATTAATCTCCGAAAGTATATTATTACGCATCGGTCGATAACGGAGATTAGTTATGATCTCATGATTGAAAACAAAAAGTTCCAAATTACCTTCTTCATAAAAAATTTAATAGCAAGTCTCATTACTTACCCGTATTAATTTTAGGACTTGTTTCTACTAACATTCTAGTATGTGGACAAAGGACTTTTTTCCGCCCTTGAACCAATGTGCGTTGTATGGCAATACTTAGCCTCTGCCCAAGGTAATAAGTAAGAAAATAATGCGTCAATGTTATTATTATTGGACTGTGTTAATTATTGTGAAAGTAAAAACACTAACTGATTGCTGTATCATCGCGTTTGATTTAAAACCTGCAATATGGATTCCGAACCACCGAATGAAGATAATGAACGCACTTTCACTCAGCCATCTCTGCCATCTAATATTTAACTTAGAATAGATATAGCTCCGAAGTCCCGATCGAGTCACGTGTTAATAATAAAATTGATAGAGTTTTTAAGCAGTTTTGGAGGTGGTGGGCAGTAAAGATTCTGGTAGTCAGCTGCATCCAGTTAGACTGGAAGCCGACCCCAACAGAGTTTGGAAAAGGCTTGGCAGATAATGATGATGATAGAGTTTTAAATTGTTTATTCAAAACTCAAACTCAAAGCATATATTTCAATTAAACCAATTACAGGCATCTTTTAAATGTCAAAGGGTCAAAGCAAAGCGGTCGAAAACAAAGCGTTCCCATGGAGACGAACGGGCAAGAAACTCGACAGACACTCTTTTAAATCAAAATATTGGTGATTCATTCATCATTCATGTTGAAATTATACATGTGAGAACAATGTAGAAAGACGTGCACGTTAAAAGCGTCCGTAATAAAAAGATAAAAACAATTCAAAAATTAAAATAAACCATGGCAGCTAAGAGATGACCAATCCCCACTGACGGCGCACTGGTACGAAATCTTTTACATGTTGTACCTACATATACAAGTTACACCCATCTATTACCTAAAATATAAACGTGTTTGAACCAACAGAATATAAAGCACTTTACTAAAACAAAGTAAAACACACCGAAGTTAACAAGACACGTTTTGTAAACGTTTACACCAATTTTCTAATTACATCTTAATAAAATTTCACCCAACGATTGAACAAACTCTCATAATTTTAATCACAGGTGCCATCTGCTAATGAAAATGAATTAATTTCTAATTTGCTCTTAATTGCTTTTCTTCTACAAAGCTGGTTATAACGACTTTATTACATAAAATTTAAAGGAGGCTCGTGGCTAAATAATAACAGCCGCACAGGTTGAACGAAGGTTAAGGTACTCTTGTCAAGGTCGGTCCGTGGATTGGATGGGTGACCATCCACTACATATCGAGACGTCTTGTCTCGGAAAGCACGCTAACCCGTTGGTCCCGGTAGCTATTTAAAGATCTTTGACAGTCATTACGGGACTCAGAAGCCCGAACGCCTGACAACCAGTCTTGCCAAGGTGTTTCGAATTACCCAGTAACTGAGTTATTGTGGTCAGATAAGTAGTCGCACCATGTAAAATACCATTATTCAGCTGGATTCGGTTAGACTGGAAGTCGAAAAGGCTAGGCAGATGATAATTACGTAAAAGTCAAAGCTATTGATTATGAAAGTTCGCGTGCTGTTTCGGAGCGATAAGTTCGCGTGTGAAACGCCGCAGGTCTCTGCTGTACGTGGCGTTTGATACGCATTATGTTGCGGTCCCACGGCCTGCTTTCTTACAGGCCAGATCGTGCCGGGTCAGGCTCACAGGCCGTGGGAACCATCGATCCGAGGAGGTAGAAATGCTCGGCGCGGGCCGCGACAGGCCTCGATAGGCCAGGCCGCGTGCCAGGCCTCGACAGGCCGTGGGACCGCGGCCTTAGAAATAGTATGCTTTGTTCTCATGGCTTCTCCAGTGATGGTTAATGCCGCGGTTCCAAAGCCACGCCTGTCGAGGCCTATTGCGGCCCATGACGAGCATTCCCACCACAGGCCTCATTGGATCGACGGTTCCCACGTCCTGTCGGCCTGGTACGATCTGGCCTGAGAGAAAGCGGGCTCGCAGCAAAATAAGGCCACAAAATTGCGACGATCAGTCTTTAGGTACTTTCGATTTTACTTAAAAAGATGATCGTCCTTACGTATCCTCACGTAGAGCTCAAAATTAAATAGATGTCAAATAGTAGAAAAACGAAATAATACATATTATCACACGTAGGTATTAATTACGTGCTACAAAAGCTGCGTATTACATGCAGAATTTACACATTCACATTTTATCTCTATTCTGCGTATTTCGAAAACCACTGCGTCGAATAAACCAGTGTTGTCGAATACTAGCCGACACGTTTCAGAGTCTCAATGGACAGCAATTGTTTGAAAGAGAATGAGAGTGTCCAACACCGAAGCAACAATTCAGTTTCGTGGAAACAAAAGGTTTGCTGAGCGGAAGCGACCAAGCGTTCTGTAAATACGTCGCCCAAAATTAGTTTGCTTTCAAAGCGCTTCGTGTGTCCGCGCCTTTATTGTTGTCGCGGTAAAAACAGCGAAATACTAAGTAAAAATATTTTTGTTCAAATTAAAAGGTTGTTTAATCTTGATTTAATTGGGAGTTATGGTTTGTGGAGCGTGAACACAGGTCATTCGATTCAATGTTAAGTCATTGTATATCGGATAGCATGACGCCATAATAAGGAATTAATGGAGGTCACGGATTGAAATGTATAGAAATAATCTTTAAGTTGTTGGTGTTTGATTCACATTATTAAGTTTAATGTTTGATTTTGCATTACCCGTTTGTCAAGAATTTGTGTGTATGATTTATATAGGGTTTTTTTTGTTATGCAAGGAAAACGTTAAGTAACACTTTGTTAAAATTAAATTATGTTAATTTTATTACTTAGCAGTCAGGTGATTGCGCACTCGACGCATGCGTATTTCTCTTAAAAACGTGACTCTATTTATTATACCTAATACAAATAGGTACTGCTGAAAATTATAAATATCTTCGGTACAAGAAAACAGTTACGATCAATGCAACTGGCCTGAATATATTTAGATATGTGATCTTGGACTTGGCTATATCACGATAAAAAAATACCAAACCTCATTTCATACATCCGAAAATAACCGACAAATCACGTTCAAAAATCGAATCAAGTGGCATGACATTCTACAAGGCGTACACGATGCAATAAAAGCGCTATAGCGCTGAATCCCGCTGAATGCCGCTTTAACTCAATACACAGCCTATCACCAAAAGGCAACGTCTTAAAATTGACTTTGCCACCGTAACAAGAATCGAATAAGTTTACACAAGCGTTCCGAGAAAATGAGATTCATCCGCGAACATTTTAACACGATAAAGTCACGGTAAATATTTCTCCAATATTTTCCTTGACGGAAACAAAGTGGAGAGTGTAAAGTAAGTTCAGTTTGTATGTATTACTTTTTGAGATGTTTATTTAATGCAAATGCTTGTTTAAGCTGCAGGAATTATGTTTTGTATAAACGGAGTGTTAAAAGACCTATTACATAGCGATTCTGTACATACTAAGTAAGTTATTTTTGGAGTCAACATATACTGTTTACGGTAGCACACAATGTAACGCATGCAAAAATATTTTGCTTATGTGCTTAGTATGACAACCATAGCAACGGGTTTTGTCGACGGAAGAATAGACAAAATGACAGATTGTGATTATATATCTGTCATTTTGACTATTCTTCCGTCGACAAAACCCGTTTCTATTATGGTCATAAAAACTAAACGTGTTGATATCTTTCCGTGACATCACAGCGGGACCTATCAGAATACCAGCGCTGCGACACTTATTTTTAAATGTCGCAACATCATGCTGAGATAGGAGCCTTTTGGCCTCGTATAAGAATACCTATTTTTATTTTTATTTTACTTATTTTTTTATGTTTCTATGAGTGTGTTTAGTTTTATTTGTGATCATCTGTGCGAGTGCCAATGAATACTTATTCTTTCATTCTTTCTGCAAGTGACCACTTACCGCACATTTGCAATACGAGAGGCATCGCAATTGTGATGTAAACGCTAGAGACAGAGTGGGAATTTCACATGTTTCTACCTGTAATTAAAATGGCACCTGTACCACAATATAAATATGGACAGTACGGAAACTAGGCCTATTTGTTGAAATAATTACCTACGCTCCATTTTTAAAAAGATCGCGGCGACCACTCGTCTCAACACGGCACCCGCAACTGACACCACCGCGACAATCGCTTGGGGTCTCGTCAATGAACGCGTCTGTTCGCGTATTGCATGACAACCATAGCAACGGGTTGTTTACGGGTTTTGTCGACGGAATAATAGACAAAATGACAGATTGTGATTATATATCTGTCATTTTGACTATTCTTCCGTCGACCAAACCCGTTTCTATTATGGTCATGCTACGCGTGCAAGGGTCCTGGGGGTATTTAAAGTTAGGTTATAACATTTCAAACTTGTGTTCGTAAAAAAAATGTTCTTTCTTCTTTTTTGAGTGTGACTGTGTTAGAGATTTTATGCCGCCCATGGGCCTCTGACTTGGCTTAAGAAAATGTTTGAACTTTGGTCATAAATATTTCTGTAGCCAGAAGGAATGGTCCGATACAAAAAAAAAAACGTAAATGACGGAAAGAACATGCGACTCGTGGCTTCGTTAAGTGACTTTTTAGACAGTTACAGATATGTATTTCAGTTATTTTTCTCTCACTTGTCACAAAATATATGAGTAGATAGCTCGTACTGTAGTAAAACCATAAGTGGTTTACCGCCCAGAGTGCACTAGACATTTCAAGATATTATTCTCGTGGAGGTTCTTCACCCCTGTATTTCTGCGTAGGTGCTGAGAATGCCAGATCGGCTCGTAGGTATCCCAAAAAGAGCATAAAAATCATAGAGCATTAAAAACAGCTCTGAGACCTGGAATAACAATAAATCATACGTCGTAAAAAATGGTAACACTCGGGAATTAATTTGTGGTGAGCGCGTGATCGGGCTACTTAAAATTATAACCAGAGCATTTTTTTGTGACTAGAGTAAAATTCCAAATTTCAAAACAAAATAATACGTACCTTCATCGCCATCATTAATAAATGGTCTGACACATCAAAAGTTACAAACACAAACAAAACTTGTACCACTCCACCACATTCACTACAACGGAACTCAAACAGATTACTTGCGAGATGCGCGTCTGAACTAGACGTTACTCTTATCGTCAACCGTAGTCGTCTTGTGTGAGGTGGCACTTAGTATCAAGTACACAGTTGAAGGTTACCGCCGTAATATTGTGTCGTACGTATTTGAAGCTGCCAAAATTGGTGTGATACGGCTAATAGAATGTCTGGTACGAAAATCGAAGTTGAGGTTTATGTTAAAGATATTGAAGGAAAATGTAAATTTTACGTAGATATGTAGGTATAAAAAGTGTTTATAACCCTGCGTTCACACCAAGTTATAAAACATGTTTTGTCTACTACAAAACATGTTTTATACCTTGGTTTTGTTAATCGTTTACACCAAAAACAAATTCTAAAGACTAATTGTATACAAAGGACATTGTTAAAAATGGCCTATGAATCAACACGTATGAAACCTTTACAGTAATTACTAGTTTTTTTTATAATTTACATTACAATTATTACAATAGAACGGACACATCTTAATTTCGAAAACAATTTAAAAAGTAATTCACTTCGGTCTTATTCCCCGGCGCCATTATTTTTGTTCCAATTTGACGTTCTGGTGTAGGCAAAGGGTAATAGCTCATACAGCCAAGTCTTTTTGCGCAGCGGTATAGTGTGTGTATAAGGTATTTAGTTACAAACAGAATAAAATGATTAAAAGCGCTGTGTGAAACGAGCAACAGTGACACTGACTATCGATTAATTGACAGATGACAGTTTGACATTTCATAGTAATGACAGTGTTGTTATGTTGTTGTTGCGTTACTTACATATGTGTATTCGTTTGTGTTATTGCATTACTGTTTTTTTTTTCGTTTTTAACTAACAACTTGGGGTGAACAAAGGACTGTGATTTCATAGCCCTAAACTAGTCATAACTACAAATAAATTAGTAACTACTTATAAAGAAAGAATGGTTCTGACTACCTAATAGTACATTATGCATTTAATGAAACGTTTGAAGATGAAATCCAATGTATTTTCACAAATAAACGCTAAGTTAGTGTGTTTCTATTGGCCTAATTATAACCTCAAAATGCGAAATTGTTTTAGATTTTGTACAATTCTCAGAAGTGTCCGTGATTTTAATTTAGTTTCAGTCGAATATATATATTATTTAGAATACAGAAAGTAAATTCCCGTCTCTGTTGGTTCTTAGGCGAACGATGTATGGACACCGAACAATGTCCTTTGTACAAAACTTCTGAAAAAGGTTAACAAAATACAGCTCACTTCACCTTGCAGGTGGTATCTTAGAAATCTCCTTAAATCCCCTCCCCACTCAACCGACTTCTATTCCTACTCCTTCAGCGTGCACGCGGTTCGGTTGTGGAATTCACTTCCGCCTGACATTAGGGACTGCCAAACTGTTGCAGTTTTCAAAAGAAGAGTGAAAGAACACTATCTGTCCACTTCGTCATAGTTGCATATTTTGTATTTATTATTTTATACTACATTATAATTAAGTATATATATTTTAGGGTTATTTATTTTAGAAGTATGTATGTAAGTTTATTCTAATATTGTATGTTTATAGTTAAATTAGCGAATAATTAAGTGTTTTTATTTTATGTATATTATTTTCTCTTCTAATCTTACACACGTTGTCTACATCTCTTTAACTACTTTCCTATCGCAGGTATGCTGGAAGAGATTTCTTTAGAAATAAGCATCACCTTTGTACGTTTTTTTCTGTTCCTTTCTTCTTGGCTATTTATAATGTGTGTACATAAACTGTTAAATAAATAAATAAAATAAAATAGTTAACCATACATGTCTGAAACGACGGCATTAAGATACATTTTTCATATACGAAATGCAAGGTTAAAACCATAGAAATATAAATAATAGGTTAAAACCAATCATGGGGTTATAGCATCCAATAGCAGATGTTCCGATGTACGCCTTCTATTTTTTTTACCTTCTCTTTTCTGTCCCACTGCTGGGCAAAGGTTTCCCCATTGACTTCAACATTCCCTTTTCTGCCTGCTCTTATAATGATTTAAATTAAACAATAAAAAATAGTACATTACTATTGCGGCAACAAGGGCATTGATGGACGAACGTGAAAAGTAGGCCGAGGCGAAGCCGAGGCACACATACGTGAGTCCATCAATGTCTGGTTGCGGCTCAGGCTTGAATAATACTTTACTCAAATAATGCGCGGAAATTCAACTATATATATATACTCTATACTATACATTCCAGAAATAACGATCATTTTTCACGCCCCATTATGTTCATTTGTTTCTTTACTTTAAACAGTCCTATTTGGAAGCCAAATATCGAAATTTAAATAAAAATCTTTGATAACTTACCTCCTTGGTTGTCATGTGTTGAAGTAAAAACTTCGTTCCATTTTTAAATAACACGACAGATATTTCATAGTAATTTATTCGACACGACATAATATATGAATTTTCATACAAATATTGCCGGCCGGGTGCTCGCATGTATTCGACCAGTACAGAAATCTTGATTTATCTCGAAAAAGGTTGTCAAAATAATACTTGTAAGCATGTTGGAGATTTTTTTTTTAAGTTTCAGCGCAAACAAAAAGCAAAACCTCAAACAGACGCGTTCATTGACGAGACCCCAAGCGACGGTCGCGGTGGTGTCAGTTGCGGGTGCTGTGTTGAGACGAGTGATCGCCACGATCTTTTTAAAAATGGAGCGTAGGTAATTATTTCAACAAATAGGCCTAGTTTCCGTACTGTCCATATTTATATTGTGGTACAGGTGCCGTTTTAATTACAGGTAGGTACATGTGGCATTCCCACTCTGTCTCTAGCGTTTACATCACAAATGCGATGCCTCTCGTATTGCAAATGTGCGGTAAGTGGTCACTTGCAGAAAGAATGAAAGAAAAAGTATTCATTGGCACTCGCTCAGAAGATCACAAATAAAACTAAACACACTCATAGAAACATAAAAAAGAAGTAAAATGAAAATAAAAATAGGAATTCTTATACGAGGCCAAAAGGCTCCTATCTCAGCATGATGTTGCGACATTTAAAAATAAGTGTCGCAGCGTTGGTATTCTGATAGGTCCCGCTGTGATGTCACGGAAAGATATCAACACGTTTAGTTTTTATGACCACAATAGAAACGGGTTTTGTCCATGGAAGAATAGACCAAATGACAGATAAACAACCACAATCTGTTATTTTGTCTATTCTTCCGTCGACAAAACCCGCAGAAAAACCGCGTGCTGGAGGTCCTACTATTTTTTTGCCAATCGAAACCCTAAAAAAATGTTTGTATATACGTGACAGGTCTTATCATCATTATGAAAAGCCTTAAAAATAAAGTACCCCAGAAATTGCTGCTCTTACAGCCCTTACCAGTTCGATTAGTCCGTAGAGATTATTTTCGATTAAATATTTTACGCAACGTCGCAAATCTCCTAAAAGCAAATTTTCTGGATCACTGGACAAAATAATGCTTAGAGATTGAGTCCATCGATATGACATATAAGTGAGATTCGTTTTAGGTCAGAAGTTCATGGCATTGAGTGTTTATGTAATGTTAAAAGCCTGTTTTGGTAGAGTGATTGAAATCTAGATCATGCAATCACAGGTCTAATGCTTGAGAGGGCTGCAATAAACCAATCTTATTTTCTCCCAGCAGACCTAGAACAGCGGGATGAGCTCGGATCCATCCAGTTTTAGGATTAGAATATGGATCTCTATCTAAGCCTACAAAGATGTAGTAGGTAGTGGGAAAATGCTAATTATCTATATAAATAAATAAATAAAATATAATACATTTATTTCGAGCAACCTTACCTCATATGTGGAGTGTGTACTCCACACAAATACAGAAAACACAATAAAAATGTAATAAACCAAAAGACTTCTACCCGGCCCTGCTGACGGCAACATGCCTATCATAGCAATGCCGTATGTATGAGCAGTCCATCTGGTCCGCGATCATCGCCAGGACGGCATTAGTGCTGCCCTCACCCTACCCCACAGGGACGCGCCCCGTATTTAAATAAAAATTAAACGCTAGTCTTTGGTATGCGCATCACTTGAGAACAGCTGGTCAGATTTTTTAATTAGTCCGTATAACGTTTGAAAAATTGCCTAAGAAATCGGAAAATTCTGAAAAAAAATGAACGTGCTTTTTCTATGGGCTTTTTGTATAAATTAAAGAAGACAGGATAACGTCTGTCAACTATTAATAAATAAACAAAAATTGGGATGTGAACTTAACGAATCATAATAATTTTATTTCTACACTTTACCACAGATGAATTCAGATGGGACACTCCACATTTTAAGCGGCGGGCTCGACTTTTTGGACCAGTTCAGTGAGTGTAACTTTGCGTTTGCACTGGCGAAACATTCGCAACAAAACATGTTGAAATCTCCATTTTCTGTCAATGTTCCATACAATTTTTGACAGGAACTAGAGATTTCAACACATTTGTTGTGATGTTTCGACAGTGCAAACGCACGGTTACGTAGTCAGAAAATCGAGTTACGCGATAGAAAGAGAGACAGCTTCTGGGTGATTGTAACTGTCGGTAATTAGCCCTGTGCGACCTGAATTGCACTTTATTGTAACGTAGCAAGAGTCGCTTTTTATTTAAAGGTTTTTGCGGAGTGTTCCATCTGTACTAATCTGTGACCTTACAGGGACATTATATTTTATTTGGAATTCAGTAGATTTTACCTTATAAAAACTTATGCTTAGTCTGATTTATTCTCCTCATCTAAAACTTAAAGCCACAATCCATCTGTCTTTTGTAAACTACCGACTATTAGGGGCATAACCTAGAACTTTCCAAAGAACGTGAAACCTTTCTTCCTCGGTGCTATAATCTTAGTATGCTCGTTACTCGTTATCACACCCTAAATTATTACTGTACTTAGCCTACTTTCAGAAATCTTCGAGGGGTAGGAACTATGCTCTTCTGATTTTTGCTCTTTAGTATTATGTTTCATGTTTACAAAGTGGTTAACCTTGTAAGGCCAGCGGTCCCTCATTTAGTACTAAAATGATTAAATATGGCCACTTAGACTAAGCCCATTTTAGCTAAGTACTCTTTCTTATCCACCCAAGGTCCTTTTTTTTATTTTATAAGCGGAAAATTAGGATCACATCAGTGCATTTCTCAACAAATAATTGTATTTTTATTCATCCTTTATTTCATTTTTAAACATATTAATTACATTTTTAAATCTTTTTATTATAAAAAAAATATAAAAATATTTAAAAATATAAAAAATAGTGGCCCGTCGGCATCAGAAACAAGGTCCAAGCTGACGGTGGTCCTAGAGAGAGGGACCTCCTCACTATGCGTGCCTTGTCTAGGAGTACTGCTTTCTGAATCAAGCCCTTGATCCAGCCGCGCAATGAGAGCCTCCTAAGGTGTTCGAGGCTCTCCGCTATTAGGCCAGTAACCGTTACGATTATCGGTACAATGATTGCAGAGTCCCCGTCCCACATGTCGACAACCTCGTGTACTAAATCAAGATACTTGTTTTTTATCTTTCTCAGCTTTCACGAGTTTCTCGTCATGAGGGACAGCGATATCTCAGCAATCATTGCACGGCGCTCTCGTCACTTTTTCATTATTCTTAATAATTAATAATTTTTATAATCTTTAAAATGTCCTAATATTATTATGGGCCGTAATGACAAGTGGGTTCCAAAATACCCTGGGCCTTAGATAGTACAAAAATATGTCATTATAAAATTATCACACAACACGCATTTACGTTCTACATTAACTTTTTAACACGTATTTCGTTCGTACGGTCACACAAATCTTGAAAACCTAACCCTTCATTCCTTCAAATCCACTTGAACCCGACTAAGTTCTGTTACAGCCAGCTCATCGATTTCAAAATATCTCGTCTAGAGTCTAGGTATCCCTCGACCTACAAATTAAATCAAGCTTGACTACGAATCTACGAGAAATCTATTTTAGCTCCATCTACGTCCGTATCTAGTGAGATACTGTGATTGTTATCTGTTGTAGTTGCCTTGTAATAAATAAATAAATATCAGTAGATTCAGGACGGACGGTTTCGTTCGTGGGTCGTTAAAAATGAAGATTGTATGAGATAGTTCTTCAATATAGTTCGAAGTTAGGTACCTGCTCTACGTCTTTTATTGGCGTAAAAAATCTTGCTGGTAAAAAAGGTTTTCAGTCGTAGCTTGTTTTGACGGACACTATGTGAGTACTTAGTAACCGCATTTTTTTTTGTTGCGTCTTTAGAGAAGAGATCTTTGAGTACATATTACGGTTTATTAGATTTTGTTATCTTATTTGCTAGAAAATATTAACAATATTTATTTAAGTTTCTCCAGTTCAAAAAACACGTAGATTTTTTAAATTACTAAGCGAGTCCCAAATGAAAACACTCGGTTTGATATATTAGGTTAACAAGCACACTGCAACCAATGCTATTTTATAATACCCAAAAGGCTACTTGCTCCGACAAGGTCAAGCAAGGTCGAGACACCCCAACTAACATACAAAACATACCTTTACCCAACACTTTCATACAATGGCCAAAATATGCGGCATCATAACGCTCACATACCACGAGGGTTGGCAGACATCTTGAAGTTTAATTCCATATCAGTTATGTGGAATATGTTCAGGTAAGCAGCTTTCCCTTTGTGGCCAGGATCAAAGGATATACTTGGGTCGGTGGGGATTAATACGACGTATTCAATAGTATATGTGAGGTAGGTGTCACTGGATAGGACATGGAAAAATGTTTGATTATAATTGATGAGTAAGCAGAAATTGGATGGCAGTTCTTGATGTTTAATTTTGTGTAGCTGTGGTGAGTGTTTATACAGTTGATAGATTAGATAGATTTTTCGTCAAGCACCCATAACGTTAATAGTAGTTTATGAAACTGTTGCATAAAGAGGGGTATTAAAATATGAGTGTGTGTTTAAAAATCGAGCCGTAGGCGAGATTTTTAATAGTATCACACGAGTATTTTAAGACCTAGTTATGTGCAGTTTCATACACTACTTCTATCTACTCTCATACATTGAGATTGAACCTACTAAATAAAAGATCATAGTTAAAGATCAAGAATAAAAAATCCCACGAAATTCAGTTCAACAAAATGTATGAATTGAGCCTGCACCCAGCACATCACCGCGCATGCCCTAGAGCGGTGCTACTGTCCCCCGCTGACGTTCCATTGCAAAAATAGATGGATACTCCTTGGTGATATTAACTTCTTCGATTTGCCCTGTATCGTATTAGAAAAAAAAATGTTTTATAACATTATTTTGTTAGAGAATAGTTATTTATGCTATAAGTGCGGAAGGTAGGTGATTTCCGACAAGTGGCATTTTTATTCACGAGCGAGCGAAGTGAGCGAGTGTATAAGTCGGCACGAGTCGGAAATCATCTTACGCACGTATAGCATAAATAACTATTCTCTAACAAAATAATGTTATAAAACATTTTTTTTAATAATTATTAATAATTTTTAATACAACGTTTTACTATGCATTGTGCGAGGAAAAAAAAAAAAAACGAGCGAGCCTTACGGCAGTCCCCTATGATATGTAACATAATATCTAACATACGACGACGTATATAAATGATAAAAACAAAATGAATTCATGACTTTGACTTTTACTTTTTCTTTGGCTTTGATTTTTACTTTGACTTCGACTTCGACTTTGACTTTTTTATTTTAACCATCGTCGTAATCATCGCCATCGTCATCATCATCATCTGATTTGTAAATACTAATTTGTGAAAAACTTTTCTCACGCTGACAACGGCCTCAAAAATTCAAAAAAAAACAGAAATGTAAAAAGCACTAGTGAAAAAAAGTGACACTTTCCGCACAAATTGACTGCTTGGAAAACGCTCTTTTCGAGCAAATGCATTGTAAAAAGTGTTAAAATATGATTCTATATTTAAATTTCGGTATTGTGTTTACAATGTACGTCAATATAAACTCATTTTTCTCAAGTTTATAATTCGAATATTTCGATATGAGAGTAGATAAAAATATAATCCTTTGTCAGTTCTAGTGGCCCTTCATCTGTAATCTAATACAACCCACAATCTACAGAGATCGGATTATGACACTAAAATACGGGTCCTTTCATAACCGCAGCTGTTTCGCTATCAGGATTAATATTGGAGTTTTTATGTTAGCGTGCTCTTATTCCATGTTCTTAATGAGTTTTATTTATTTTATCCTTTACTAGCTGTTGCCCGCGACTTTGTCTGCAATCTAGGATGAAGAGTAGCCTGACTGACAAATGCGTGCACTGACTGGACAGATCCACTCAATTTCGGTGTTTCTTTCCTCAAAAGGCCATTTCATCAGATCACATGATCTGACCAAGATTATGTCGGAACTTTAAAAAAGACCTTATACTCGGAGTAGTCAGATAGGCAACGCCGAACTCATCTGTTTTTTAATTTAAATATTTTTGACGTGTAAAAGTGTTTGTACAATCTTACTTACTGAAATAAAATCATTTATCATATTTTTCTGTAAGTAAGTTTTCCCCAGGTCCCAGGCTACCTAAGTGCCAAATTTCATAACTTTCCTTTCAGCCGTTTTTACGTATAATCGTAACAAACAAACAAACTCACTGTCGCATTTATAATATTAGTTAAAATTAATTCTATAACAATCAAATTATATTATATTATAATTATAATTCAAATTATCTTTTTGAGTTCAAATATCGATAAGGACATTCTGTCTTTTGAAGCAAGAGATGGAACTTTTTCTGGAACTAAATGTTTGTAGTCAACATGTCTGATATATTTGTTCATGCTTTAGATGCGTTATAGAATAGAATAGAATATATTCATTTGCATTAAATATGGTCCATAAAAGTTCTTAAGTTATTTATTTATGTTTCTTTAATTATAAAAAGTTTACAACAGTGTCATACTTAAAACTATTATTAAATTATATTGCTTGCTTACACAGGGTGGCAATTTGCACACCTCTATCCGTCAAGGGTTTGATTCTACCCGTCATACTAAAAAAAATCCACGTGAAACACATATTCTACGATTCGAATACTTTTAATACATGAATCGAAATAGTCTACTGTTGTATAAAAATTTGTTTTTTTTTCCCGAATCGAATATGAGGTTCATGACAAAAGTTGGAATCGAATATGAGGTTCGTGGTAAAAAATGTTTAGTATGACGGTTAGAATCAACCCCTTGACGGATGTCGGTGTCTATAGGCTTATCCAGGGAGGGGCAGGGGAGGGCAGCTGCCCCCTCCCCCCTGGATTTTGTATGCTGGTAGGATAAAAGTTATGTTAAAGTCACGTTAAGACTTACTTTACAATATATTATGCATAAATTCTTAGCAAAAACCGCTCTGCGCGGTCGTTGTAAATTTTATTAGCAATGCCTTATTCTACGGCTACAACAGAAAGATCATTCAGTACACTCAGACGCGTTAAAACATGGCTGAGATCAACAATGAACGAAGACAGGTTAAATGGGCTTTGCTCTGTTAGGGCTTTGCTCTGTCAGTCTTTGGTCAGTGTCAGGTTGCAACTTGATCAATATAAGACTCGCGACCATAACAAATATGTATAATTTACAGAATTGTAATAATTACACTCTATATACTAATACATCTATCTCTGTTAGATTTGTTCCAGTGAATTACTTTTTTATGAAATCATGACATTTGAGAACCTTCCCCTTGAGAAATTTCGGAGTTATCGCCCTCCCCCCCCCCCCCCCCCTCCGGGCCAAAAGCTGGGTCCGCTCATTGGTGTCTAAATTGCCACCCTGTATTAATAGGGTAATAGACCGGTATATCTAGTAGGAAAATTGGTTAAATGGTTCCACATATTTTGCTTACTTACTTTGCATCATCATTTATCATCATTTCAGCCGAAAGTCGTCCACTGCTGGACATAGGTTTGCCATAATCGCCACGCTTGGCAGACGGGTTGGCGATCGCAGTATGGTGTTAAATGCATAGAGAACGCTGCTTTCCATTCTCTAATAAGTCCCTTAGTCGCCTTTTACGACACCCACGGGAAGAAATGAGATGGTACTATTCTTTACGTCCGGCACCACAGGAGAACTTACTTTGCATGCATGCAAAAAATACCTTGAAATTAAATTATAAAAACTCGTAATGCTAGTGAAGCGTTGTGGGCATATTACACGATTTATTTATTTCTCTAAAAAATTTGCTTTACATGCAATTTTCCTTATATTTTACTACCAACTGATTTCATTCATGTTCTGTTTCATATCTTAGTACTGCTCTCAAAGCAACATCTCAACCAATTTGCCGTGAGGCGAATTACATTTCTCCAGCTCCACATTCTAAAAGCTCCACGAAATATCTAGATTTAAAGCTATGTTCTTACTGCCTTCACATTTCCTTGTAACGCTCAGTTCCGACATGACGTCAGAGTGTAGGTACAGTTGTGACGTCACAATGTAGGTACAATAGTGACCTCATTACGGATGCGTGCAAATAGGCCGCAAAACAGTCTTCGTGTGTTGTTTGTGTTTCGAAATTATCTTGAAACGGCACGTATAGGGGTCGGTCTGTCTGTACATAAATGTTGTCATGTGCTATTTGATGTTTAAGGTCAAGGGAAAGTTTTCGAAGTTTTCTGTTTACTAAAATTATATAGTGCTAGCTACGGCCCGCGGTTTCAGCCTCATAAGTCTCGATCCCATGCGAATATCGGGATAAAAAGTATCCTATATTCAGGTCATGGTCTACCCAGGTGCCAAATCTCATCAAAATCTATTCAGCCGTTTTAGAGTAAAAGCGTAGCAAACATAACTTACTTTCGCATTTACAATATTAGTAAGGGATACCTACAAATATCAGCAGTCCTTACGAACGCTGTATTAAAAGTCGGCATTTTCCCCAAAAAATGCGCAACTTTTAAAATAAAACTTGAATTACGGAAAGCTGCAGAAATGAGATACCTGAATGTACTCGTATTATAAACAAAAGCTTTAAAAATGTAACCATTTACTTGAAAGGACGAAGTTGAGGATTTACACTTTGGAGTCAAAAGTTCTTTAGCCGTTATAGGCATGGCAGCCGGTACTTCCTTACCCTACACAGGATGGATTTTTTAAACGGGCAGTAAGGGCACGTACAACCGTTCTTAACCGTTGAACCTACAGGAAAACATTCTTAGGAGACTATCCTTAACTTTTTGAGTAATGCTTACTGCATCCACGGAATTCAGAAAAATGGATAATAAACAGTTAGCTAGAAAAACGTCAATTCTCACACTTCCTTTTTACGGTGCAGTTTCCTATAAAGACTAAAAGACTCTTCCGGACCAACCTAGGTTGGTTTACAGATATGAAGAACAGGGTGTAAAGTTCACTCATCCTCTTTAGAAAAGGGAGGATCCTCCGACAGATGGGTGTCGTGTCTGGCAGGCAACTGACCAACGATTAATGTCGGATAATCTTATATAATATGTCGTTCGCGCGGTGAACTCTAACTGCGCGATGCAGGATTTGTGTGACGTCAGGATTGTGTATGACGTCAGGTCTTTGATGCGCAGTTCCCATGTGGCGATGTAGATGCCGCCACAAGAGTACAAAAAAACCCTCAAATCGCAAAAAACTTATACCATATATGCAATTAACACTACCCTTACTGCCCCATTTAAAAAATCAACCCTGTTATATTGCGGAAAGCTCTACTCTCTAATATCTATTACCCAGCCCAGCGGGATATCTAGACCTCTTCATCTCCCAGCTAAACATACCACATATAGCTGTCCCATAAATCGTCTAAGATTTCGGACAGCGAATTAATTAATTTATGTAAACTTAGTTCAGTAACTAGTTGTGAGTGAGCGTTCTTGAATGTTGGGTCATTAATCCACGCCGGGTGCTGCGTCCAAGTTATTGTACCGTTTGAGATTCAAGCTAATGGTTTAAGTCATAGTCATGTCTAATAAGGTTTTGTATTGAGCTTTTAAAATTGGGTTGATATGGACTGTAATGCTACTAATTGCTAGTAATTGCTAGGGTTGTGTTTAGAAACGTGCTGCCTCGCTAGAAAGAATGTGAGGCTATTTAGGGGTTCTGGAGGGTCTCCTAAACCATCCACAACATTTGTTTTTGTCGGAGATGTTTTTTTTAAAATAAAATGTTTTTTGTTTTAGGTAAATAAAAAAATAAAAAAAATATTTACGGATGCAAAAGTGAGCGAAGCTAGCTCGGGACTTGGGGCACCCTGACTCGGACAGGTTAGGTTCGAAATAACCACACAGAAATAGGAGCCCCGGTAAGCGGGGCTCTGTCAACTACGTATCACTTCAAAATAAAAATTATTTGCCAAGTATCATTTATTTATTTATTTGCCCTTCGAAACGTTTGACATTGACCTTAAAAATGTGTCTCCTGTGCTCTAAGTCCCGAGCACGCTTCGCTCGCTCTTCCATCCGTAAATAAGTAGTTTTTTTAAACTTACCTATTATAAAAAAAAACATCTTCGGCAAAAAAAAAATGTTGTAGAGGGTTCAGGAGACCCGCTAGAACCCCCAAATAACCGCATATCCTTTCTAACGAGGCGGCACGTTTCTAAACTTTAACCTAAATAAATGTTATTCTTTCTTATATTTTTTATTTCTTTCTTTTTATCCGTATTCTGCATATTGTCCTCTTTATGTCTTGTAATCACAGTCGTTACTATTGGGACTTGTTAATTGATCATTGAAATGGACCCTTTTTTTTTGAGGTTGGAAAATTATCAAATATGTTTTTTTTAAATAAGATGTTTTTTGTTTTAGGTAAATAAAATAATTTAAAAAATATTTACGGATGCAAAAGTGAACGAAAATAGCTCGGGACTTGGGGCACCCTGACTCGGACAGGTTAGGGTCGAAATAACCACACAGAAATAGGAGCCCCGACAAGCGGGGCTCCGTCAACTACGTCTTACTTCAAAATAAAAATTATTTGCCAAGTATAATTTATTTATTTATTTGCCCTTTGAAACGTTTGACATTAACCTTAAAAATGTGTATCCAGTGCTCTAAGTCCGGAGCTCACTTCGCTCGCTCTTGCATCCGTAAGTAAGTCGTTTTTTTAAACTTACCTATTATAAAAAAAAAACATCTTAGGCAACACAAAAAAGGTGGAGAGGGTTCAGGAGACCGCTAGAACCCCCAAATAACCGCATATCCTTTCTAACGAGGCGGCACGTTTCTAAACTTTAACCCAAATAAACGTTATTCTTTCTTATATTTTTTCTTTCTTTCCTTTCATCCGTATTCTGCATATTGTCTTTTTTATGCCTTGTACTCACAGTCGTTACTATTGGGACTTGTTAATTGATCATTCAAATGGACCCTTTTTTTTTTTTGTGGTTGGGAAATTATCAAATAACTTCTCCCGCTCTAGCCGGAGCGGGAGGGCGTGTCAGACTTTTACTGACTAAAACCCACCCGTGTTCCTTCCGTTGCCTGTGTGCCGGGGCCGCGATATCCCTTTCGGACAAACTCGCAACCCTGGCAGGCATTTGCCCTAACGGACCCCCTCAGTTTGGTTTTGTGTGACGAGTGTGAAAATTGTGACTACATTGTTGTATTAGGTCCCAACCTGTAAAAACAAATAATGTAAGTGATATTAGTAAATCCTAACTAATATTATAAATGCGAAAGTGAGTTTGTTTGTTTGTTACGCTTTCACGCTAAAACGGCTTAACGGATTTGGATGATATTTGGCACACGGGTAAACGATAACCTGGATTAGGACATAGGATACTTTTATCCCGGTAGTACGTACCCGTGGGATATTTTCCTACATCCACGCGGGCGAAGCCGCTGGCAAAAGCTTGTAAATCAATAAATATTCGGCCCATTTTTATGCAACGATCAACCCATTAATATATTCCTCATAGTCTTGTCTCTATTACAAATTGTATTGTACATCTCTTTACTGTTTCTTTTATTCACTTTTTTTTTTTCATACAAGTTTTTACATACTACCAATTTTTATGCAATATTCAACCCAGTCGTACCTTTTGGATACAATGTTTATGAATTTACTCATTGAACCCAATATTAAAGTATGCCACGTTTAAATCTACATGCAAACGCTGTTGAGTTAGATCAAATTGAAAAGTAAATAGTACCTACATAGTACTCCTTTATTCGTCCGGGGAGCTTAAATAGTAATAGTAATAGTAATTTATTTCCAAACTTCTGTACACATTACATCAATGAGGTCTCGACCCCTGAACTAGGACATCCTGTATGACAGGGGTCGAGGTTTCTCCAGTTACATGGATCAACAAGAGAAGGCTTAGACTAGATACAATTTATACTTAATTTAAAAATAATTAAAAGATATAACTAACAAATAAAATAATAAAAAATATAAAATGTAAATAATTCTAAAACATAGGTAATCTGTTTTAGAATTGAATAGGCGTAGCATGTGTGTGGTGAGATGTTGGATGGTGTGTGAAAGTAGGTGTGTGAATGTGTGTGTTGTCCGAATCTGTGTACTAGGTTAGATTACTGATAATGTTTTCCGTATCATCATAGGTATAACTTTCAAACCAAACTAGGATTGCCTTTTTTACGCTAAAATTGTTCAGGTCTCCGACTAATTATTTGGGGACTATGTCATAGTCCCCTACTTGCCAAAAACAAAAAAAAGAACGGGTAGATATCCCGTACCATGGGCAAGGAGCAAGTTTGCCAGACAGCACTACAACAGTATAGCGCCACGCCTCTACAGCAAACTTAGCCAGTTCAAATTAGTCAGAGACCTGAACAATTTTAGCATAAAAAAGGAAATCCTAGACTGTGCCGGTGATATCTCCGCACGCATTCAAATATAAATATTTTTCTGACGCTGAGCACCCGCGCCTGCTCATATACCAGAGTGGTAGGGGATCTGAAGTTAAGGGAAAGCAGCACCTTCAAGACTGCCCGCTGTGAACGCTCTATTTCAATCATATGAGTTTTTCCAGCACCAGCCCATGCACAGATAACATAGACCAAAACGCAGTGACACAAGGGTTTGTATTAGCAGTTTAGGACTGGCAACATATCTCAAGGTTTTGAATATGTATATAAGTTTCCGCGTTTTTTTTGCTGTGACTGAGATATGTTGGCTCCACTGCAAATTGTCATCGATTGTGACACCGAGGTACTTTATACTGTTGACTCTCTCAAGCCTAGGGCAGGCAAAATAAGTATATCATTTATTTTCTACTTAGCTGCTTGTAGTTAGAGTGGTTCTATGGTTTGTGAGTTACGGGTTTTAAAATTATAGAAACTTTAGATTTGTTTCTAAATCAATATTCGTTTAAATTCAAATAAGGCCGAGTATCTGAACATTTTACCCGTCAAAATTACACATAACCCCAAAAACGCCTGCTGTTCATCACTACCCAGTATTTTAGCTGGTAAGTAGATTTTCTTTGGATTTAAATCAATTTTTACTCTGTAGCCACCCACGTGAGCAGTCGTGGTGCAGTGGCCGCGAGTTACTAGTTGTATGTCGTAAGTTCAGACCCTGATAGGTGTTTTACTTTATGTAACTTATTGTATCACCACAGCTCTCGAAACTTGAAGGAAAACATCATGAGGAAACCGGCATGTCCTAGAACCAAAAATTCGAAGAAACGTGACATCTACCATCCCGCACAGGGCCCGCGTGGCGGATTACGGCCCACTCCCTCTCACTGAGAGGAGCCCGTGTCCAAGCAGTGGGTATATTATGCTGAAGATTTCCAAAGGCTGCCCAAAAAAGTCCAATAAACCAATGGCTCATCTTTTTGTGGTGCTATCAACACAATAGCAGATCCATTTCACAATACCAACCGCAAAAAAGCAAGTACCACCCGCCAAAATGAAATCACTCACAAATGCAAATCACATTAGCTGACTGTACTTTTTTCCCTGTACAGTCGCATCCGAAATAGACTTTTGTTACAATAAAGTGCTAACTGTGCTGACTGTATTCGAGTGTATTTACATAATTTCATTTGGTTTAATGTATACAAATAGTCGAGCTTATCCGACAATTGTCGGTAAAGAACTTGACTCTATGTGCTTATTTTGTTGAAAGTTTTTGTATTTTTGTGAGTCAAATATCGGAATGAAAAGACAGGATTTTGGCCTTCTCACTTCTGTATTCTGTGGATTTGCTTTAATTTTAAGTTTGGGGAGAATGAAACTGCGCCAGTAAATTTTCTTTTGCCCAGAATTCGGAAGCATGATGTCATAATTACTCTTGTTTTAAGTTTTCAGATACAAATCTCATATACACAACTAACGACAAAAGTTCACTGCTGCTATATGGCACATGAGTGTTAAAAAAAGCTCAGCTGTATAAAACCTCTGTAACTATTATAAGCCCCCTTAAGACCTAGGCCAATTTTTTTTTGTATTCCGATATCTCATGATCTAAAGAGGTGCAATAAAGAAAAAAAAGAAAAATCTTGAAAAAAAACCGCGAAATTACGCGGGTATTCTGGTCTCATACAATGTATGACAATTTCTGTCTAGAACCATTTTCTTTCTTAATGATCCTTTCTGTACCTGTTATAAAGAAAAACAAGATCTTACAGCTATTCTGTCAAACATCACGCTTGTATTCCCAGAGGGCTTAGGCAGAGGTGTACACCCACATTTCACCAGTTATGTTTAGGTCCCACGTAATAGGGGGCGAGCTTATACCCAGCAACGGGGCATAAAACCACTACTGAGAAATTCAAACACTTTGTCCGACTCGGAAATCGACCCTAGGCCCTCATGCTCAGCAGTGGCGTTTGCGATCACTAGACCAACGCGGTAATCCACCCAAAATAAGCTTCTAAGAACTATAAAACCCTTTCAAAAAACGCTTTCAACTACAAAAGGCCCTTATAAGCCCTTACATAGACAGTTCAATCAACCTTGCATCCCCAATCAAATTCCACGTTCATCCTAACCCAAGCTTTTACGGTACTGCCAACCACACGACAGGTGGTAACACTTGTACAACAAAAAACCAATCTTACCTCCACGACATAAGAGCGCTTTCAGCGTCAATTTGTTGCCGTGTGTGGTCTCGGTACCAGCAAGATGTACCGAGAAAGGAAATGCCCTAACAAAGTTACGAGCGCACTACCAACCAAATTTGTTTGTTCCACATTGCGCGGTTAGGTCGTGCATTATTCTATTAGAGCCCGCAACACACGGTAATGGATCTACGGAAGCGGCTAAACTATCTCGCTCATAACAAACTGTGTTTGGAGTTTGTGGGCTTTCAGGGTAACACGGAGGGGTATTGTTGCTGTGATTTGGAAGATAGAAAATAATACCATAGTGTACACCTGCATTTGACAAAAAAAAACACATTTTGATAATATGGATCACATGTAGGCAGGGTTGCCAAGCATACTTTATAATGAAATAACCTACTTTATTTTCGCTACTTTATTTTTATGCAAAAGTATACTTTATAGTTTTGCATAAAAATAAAGTATGCGAAAATACTTTATTTCTATGTATATACGTATATGTATCTCAAACGATACACTCAAATGGGTAGTTACTGATCCATTTATCGATAATTTTAAGTAAAAATAAAACTATTAGGTACTGTCTACTTAATAATGGTAAGAATTTTCAGAGAAAACTACTGTTGGCAATGGCTATACCTATATAAGTACTTAAAAATGCATCTGATAGCTAAACAAATATTAAAAAAACACTTATTTACTCTCTGTTCCCGCCAAAGACTTCCCGTATCGTCCAAAAATTTAATAAAAAAATGAGGTATTTATTTTGAGGTAATTTCTTTCAAAAATTGTTAGCCTTTTTTTAAAAGTACCAATTTTTTTTATTTATTTAAATGTTATTATATAAAACATAAATTTGAAAAATACTTTTGTTTCTTCTAAATACTTTTTTCCTAAAGTATCTGATACATTATTTTTCTCCAAAAAGTTGGCAACTCTAGACGTAGGTAATAAATTAAAATAATGATTTTGAAAGACGACGTCACACAGGAGCTAACTCAGCTATAGTCCGGCCGTCGAGAAAATGCGTTCCTGACGCCTTTTACAAAACACATATTCGTTATTATGAAACTGACAGAAGTGTCAAGAATGCATTTCATCTTTTGCCCGCGGCTTCGCCCGCGTGTATGTCGGAAAATATCCCACGGGAACGTACTACTGGGATTACATACCTAATAGCCGAGGAAAAGGTCATTGACTCTTAGCACTGTGCCCGCCGCCATCAACCATAATTATTTTGTTAAGCGTAATTTTGTATCTGTCATATCTTTTCTATTATTAATTTAAATTATATGATCTCAAGGCATATTATTTTAATCTAAATTAAATGCCCAATTAAAATTATATACTTTTTTATTATTGGATTTGGATTAATATAATACCGGTCAAACCAGCTTCGGAAATACCAATTTTTTTTAAATCAAATTCTGAAAATTACAAGTGGTTACTGTGGGGTTTGTGGGTCATGCTTAGAAGATAGACACATGCTATAGCAGATTTCTTTGTTGAACTTTTTAAAATGTACAATCCAGTAGATATTAGTTTTATCTATCTCTTACGGTTTACGCGACGCGCGCCAGTAAAGCTTTCAGTGAGCATGACTTTTTCTGATATCTTCAATAATAATCGTCATTTATCAGTCAATTTACACAAAACCTTAATTAATTATACACTTACATTTTCCTCATGAATTAGTCCATCCATTGGTGAAAATCCGTTCCGTATTCTTTGAGTTTAACGCGTACAGACAGACAGACGCGGCGGCGGACTAACGTCCGATTTCTGGAATTAAAATCAACACAAAAATTTGCTAACAAATTGTCAAGCGTGCGTAAACTGCTGTGATTGGTCGACATTGATTGATGGTTGGTACTGAAAAGCCAATTGCATAACTTGACTTGCGTTAAATTTTGACGCGTCGATATTTTGTTCCAGGAATTGGGTGTAACACTTTTCGTGCTTTAGAAGCAACATTTTGTCTTGGTAAGTTGCTGCTGTATGGTGCTTTTACCCCAAAAAGTAATTAGTGAATTCAACTTAAATATCTAATTTGGTTCGTTACTACCGATTTCTTACTTAAGTATTTCACCTGTGGCATCTACTTCATAGCCATAAGCGACCTATGCATCACACTGACGTCACGCAAAATCCTGCATCGCGCAAATAGAGTTTGTCGCGTGAATAGCATATGTATATACAATGTTCCGCAATAATCGTCAGGAAGTAGCCCACCAGACACAACACCCGTCCCGTCATATCCTCCCTTTTCTATCCAGGATGAGTGTACTTTACATTTACTTTTTTACTTTAACGAGTATGTTTACCTAGGACAAACTGTCCAGCTAGGTAGGTCCAACTTCGAGAAAGAGGTCAATCCTCGAATCCGACTCGGCTGGGTAGCGTTCGGGAAGCTACGCAATATCTTCTCGTCCCACATACCGCAGTGTCTCAAGACGAAATTCTTTGACCAGTGCGTGTTACCAGTGATGAGTTATGGCACTGAAACGTGGTCGCTCACAGTTGGCGTTATCAGAATGCTAAAACTCATCCAAAAGGCAATGAAGAAGGCTATGATTGAAGTTTCCCTACGTGATCGAATCAGAAATTAAGAGATCCGTAGGAGAACCAAGGTAACTGACATAGCCCGAAGAATTGTCAAACTTAAGTGGCAATGGGCAGGACACATTGCTCGAAGAACAGATGGCCGATGGGGCCGAAAGGTTCTGGAGTGGCGACCGCGTACAGGAAGATGAAGCGTTGGAAGTTCTCCCACAAGATGGACCGATGACCTTGTGAAGGCCGCAGGACTCCGCCGGATGCGGGAAGCACAGAATTGGTCGAAGTTGCGGTGCTTGGGGGATATGTTCAGCAGTGGACGTCTTTTGGCTGAAATGATAATGAATGATGATGAACTTTACACCCTGTTCCTCATACTAATCACCATCATATAATATATACTTAAATTGGGTGTACTATGCCAAATGGAATGCCAAATAATCGAATATCAATTGATCGACCACTATAAATCGAACATCTAAATACTCGAACGTTCTTAAAATCGAATGTAAACTTAGTCTATGACCTCTTTTTCTTTTCGTGTGGTTAGTGACTAACCTGGTGTCACAGTTTTAAAGCCGCCCATGGGCCTCTGTATGGCTTCACATGCCGTCGAGAAATATCTCTCAGGTATGCCGGTTTCCTCACGATGTTTTCCTTCACCGTTTAGTCTATGTAAAAATATGCTATCTGCGACAACTTTTCCCTGGTAAATGTAACCCTAATATTTCCGTTCTCGATAGCGAAGAGACGTTTCCAAATACCCTTAAATAAGCCAATGTATACGTATATACAATATTTAGCGAACTGGGATCGCGGTCTTAAGCTGTTCATACACATTCAGGCTCCTGCTCAATTGAAAAACGTGACGACGAATAATAAGCAGTGTGCTTTAACGTTTATTTTGTAAACAACGTGTGATCCACTTGTTGTGTACATGACCTAATGAGGGAGAAAGATACTGTACTTAACTACTTGTTGCTTGTATTTGGAGCGTAGCGAACCAAGGAAAATAAAATAAAATTACGCTTAAATTCCTTGAAGGTCTGAAATCGCCAACCCGTCTTGAGCAAGCGTGCGTCAATGCTCCGCGCCTTCTCTTATAGGAAGAGGCCTTTGCTCAGCTGTGGGACAATAATAGGCTGGTATAATAATTATTATATTCTCGGAAAGGGTAGATAGAAGTGTATTACACCCTGATTTTACAACTACCAAAACTCTGCAGACGTGGATAAAAAAATTATAAGATTTATTTTTGGGTCTGCTGCTCGTTGTTTTATTACCAATTGAAGTATGAGTTGAGAAATCCTTTTTTTTTTCTTTTATCGGCTAGATATTGATACCCATCACGTCTCTGAAGTTTACACAAAAAAAACCGAAGACCCCAAAAAAATCATCAAATTAATTTATGTTTTGCTTTATCATGTTAAGATATTGATACCCATCAGGTCAGCGGAGTTTTGCTGGCTAATTTAATTTGACCCTATATTAAGTCTCATCTGTAATAGAAGACGTGTTAAACTTATTGATAGGCTGTTATGGAAGGATTCCTAAATAACCGAAAAATAAACAATGTTATCTAGTCTGTGAGTCATGTTATTGACTGTTTCGATAATTTGATAAAAAAAAACATGGTAACTACCTAATAGGGATGATGTCTGGGTAAAAAAAATGAAATTCCAATTAGTCCGTCAGTCAGATTATAAAAAATTATTAGACACGTATTTTTTTGCTTTATTATATTAATAAAAAAATACTTAGATAAAACGCATTTTAAGTTGGGGAGTGGGGGTCGATACGTCACTAGTACGTATAAAATCTACATACTCGTGACGTCATGGCACATTTTACCTCAATGTATCGCCGTAATCTTTAGTTTACGTAAAAAAAGAAAAAATACGTGTCCAATATTTTTTTATAATCTCAAAGACGGACAGAAATAAAAAAAATTGTCGTCGTCCCTATTGCATCATTGTTCATCAACATCATCTTTCAACCATAGTAAAACTCACGCTGGGTTTTAAAACATAATTTCAGCTCAATCTTAAACTTGGAACAACCTGAAAAAACGTAAAAAAGATTTTTTTTTATTGGCTTCAGCAAGCACAAACTGACATAACGTATTTATACCAGAACTGTACTCAAAGCCATTAATTACCAAATCATAATAAGAAAGAAATCCATATAATATTTATTAGCACGGATACGACCTACATAAGCCTAATATATTTTATCTCGTTTCGAACGCCGCCCGAAGCAGTTAATGAAAAATCGATATTAGGCTCGCGTGGAGTCGGCTACCTAATTACTGCCTTAGCAGGTAAACTTGTTTAGTGATAGTATACCTTATGTTTAGTTTAGTCACTGTTTGGTAGCTTTGCAAGAAACTTGCACGCATATTTGTTTCGCATGCATGCAAGTAATCGTAATTCTTTGCAATAGTTGGCAAGCTTCAAACAAGACATGTAAAGAAAATATCTCGCGTGGAGTTGAATGCCTAATTACTGACTTAGTAGGTAGAGTTGCTTAGTAATAGTGTACTGATTTAGTTTAGCAATTGTTTGGTAGCTTTGAGAAAAGCTTGCACGCATGTTTGTTTTTCTTGCATGCAAGTGATCGCAATTCTATGTAATAGTTTGCAAGCCTCAGACAAGACGTACTCCAAATATTTTATCTGGCGTGTAGTTGACTACTTAATTAGTGACTTAGTAGATAGACTTGCTTAGTGATAGTGTACTTTTGAGTTTGGATACTCTTAGGCAGCTTTTTATGAAGCTTGCATGCATGTTTGTTTTTCTTGCATGCAAGTGATCGCAATTCTTTGCAAGTATGTTTGACACTTTCAATTTAATATTTACAGCTCCGTGATTTTATAGCAGTTATATATGTTAAACCAGTTAAGAAGAATTAATTAGAAAAGTGTCTCATAGAATAAGACGTAGCAACAAAAACCTTGTTTTTAAACGACATTAAAATGTAACGTATCACTGATTTACAAGAAAAAGTCTTATCCCACATTTTACAACACCAATCTTATAAAAAAAGGTTAACAGTTTAACTTTATGATCAACCCTTTATTTACGAGCTCATAAAATCGCGATACATTTTCTTATTTCACAAAAAGACTACGTTGTAACGGTCAGCTATAACGTATGCGTAAAAACTACAATTCAAAGCACCTTTCCCGCCTTTTCGCTTTGAAAGTACCCCATTTTACTTGCTACGATCGTTGAGCCAGGCAACGATATACACCATGTATCAGAACACACCTTTCTCATCATATTTAGGGCTATGGTACAGACCATCACCCTGAACAGCATTCTTCATGAGACCAACATCGTAGCGTTCCATATATTTGGGTCGCGTAGGTTTATATGTGACAGTTAAGAATTTTTCGCGACATTGACGCAAAATCAGAGGTAAAATAACTGTGAAAAGACTGCAGGTACCCTTCTTCTCAGAGTTTTCACTTAATTAGGTATGTTTTTCAGTCTTAACGACGTCGATCTTACCTACCCTGAACCTTGTCATATTTTACGATGGAAATTACGAGGGGTATGTCTGTAGCAAGTAGAAGTAGAATCGCATTATCGTAAAAACACCGCTGTGAGGGAGAGGCTTTAATAATATGTCCAAATCCAAAAGTCGTTTTTTTCAAAATTCAAATGATTTAAATTCACATAAACCTACATGGGCACTTATGAAACGTCAGAAGCTAGGTGCACGGTTCCAATTGGTAGTTTCCTATGGAGAAGAGCCGGCAAAAAACACCACGCTCTTTCTCAAAATATATTTTTTGGTTTTCGTAAGGTGTTTGTTGAAATATCATTACAAAACTACTACCTCCAATAAAACTAACAACTGTCATGTGCTTGCATGCTATTAATTTGCAGCCGTGCCATATACTTTAAATTTTACTGATATCATCATAGATTTTTTTTATTTTTTATTTTTAGCTATGCACACTTGCTTGTCCAAATTCACTTAGACATTAACAGAATGGTTGACATCGGCTTTGCTTGCCGTAACAAAAAATAGAATAGAATAGATGCACCCAAAACTCATTTGACCAAAAATCAACCCGTATATTCAAATCACTACTTCCATTCTCACTAACAATTGCATGAAATAGCTTTAACACGGCAAATTGACGTAGTACGTCCATTAGAAAAACAATCAATTGCCAAGATTGTATAAAAATAAAACTGAAAATAACGATGCAACAAAAGTTCCTGAAGTGAACAATGAGTAAGCGTCTTGTATCGTACGATATCCAAGTTGGGCTGTTACTAACTAAAACTTTCAGATCGGCAAGATAAATAAGGTGGCTGCAATTTAAAACTGGGCTCCTTGACAGCGCTTTTGCAAGTAAGTATTAACTTGCAGGCTTGCAGGGTTTTGTTGCTCAGTAGTTTTCTAAGTGGTTGGAAAATTTGTATTTAATGTTGCTGTTTTATGCGTTGGCAATAAAATTGTGAATATTTTGAAACTAATTTTATTGAGCATTAAGTTTATGTGAGCGGTATAGCGTGACTGCAATTTCAAACTGGGCTCCTTGACAGCGCTTGTGCCAGTAAGTAGTTACTTGCAGGGTTTTGTTACTCATTAGTTTTTTAAGTGTCAATTGGAACATTTTTTAGTTAATGTTGCTATTTTGTGCGTTGACAATGAAATTATTTTATGAAACCAAGTCGATACTTGTTTTTTAAATGTTTTAGAGTGGTAAGAGCTCATGTGGCATCAATGGTTAATACCTAATCTATCGTTGTTACCCAAATATGATCAATAATGAAAAAGTAATAGAAATTTATTTATATAATAAACTTTAAAGAATTTAATTAGAGAAATATACAATCCATCCAACTATCCAACTAATATTATGAATGTGAAAGTTTGTGTGTTTGAATGTTTGTTACTCAATCACGCAAAAACGGCGGAACGGATTTGGATGAAATTTTGGCACACAGCTAGTTAATTTTTTTTTATTTTTTTATTGTGGGAAATCATCAAATGACTTCTCCCGCTCTGGGCGGAGCGGGTGGGTGTGTCAGACTTTTACTGACTAAAACCCACCCGTGTTCCTTCCGTTGCCCGTGTGCCGGGGCCGCCATATCCCTTTCGGACAAACCCGCAACCCCAGCAGACAAACCCGCAACCCCAGCAGTATTTTATAACCTGGATTAACATAAAGGATACTTTTTAACTCGATAGTACGTTCCCGTGGGATAATTTCCGACCTCTACGCGGGCGAAGCCGCGGGCGAAAGCTAGTAGTCAACAAATAACTAACAACCTATACAAATATACAAAAAAAAAGAACACTTGGGTGTCGACACACATCACTGTCATCCGGAAACGGGGCCCAGAAGACTGAACTTTTGAACGTCTTATTTTCACATAATTCTAAGAGATTCGTGTAGGTACGAGTATCTCATCAAAAAGTATGATCCCAACTTTTCAACTTCATTATTAGTTTATAATATTTTTCAACCTTAATCTATGTAAATAATTTATAACCCGAGTCACGGTATTTTGTCCTTGTTAGCCTGATTTCTTTTGTACACAGAAGATTATAATCATTGAAGCTCGAATTACGGCAAAGAACGCAAAGTCACGGAGCTCACTTGCCTTTCTTGAATTTTGTTTTAAAAAGTTAACGAAAAAACTTTTGAAGTAAATAAAAATTCGTGATGTTGAAAGAAAAGAGTTTTAAGTTAATTCCAAGTGAAATGCATGCCTTTCTCTAATTGCAAGCTGAGTTACTTGACTTCTTGGTTTATCGCGATTTTTCTGACCGTCTTTTTTTTTGTGTAGGCGATTTTAAAATAAATTTAGTTAAATAATCGCATAATTTTAGGTACAGTTGTACGTACACTCAAAAATTAATGTCATTATAATCAACACGGAGTTTGTTATTTCATAATAACTTTATTAAAAGACATAATCATGAAATAGGTTTCTACATTAATTTTGCTTTGAAGAAATATAAGGCATATTTTACTGGCATAAAGCCAACGACCATCAAATGCTTAAAATAATAATATACAATAATTTATTTCTGAGCATATGGTACTATTAGATCTTAATAATAATAAACAGCTTCACATATACTATCGTTCATCACTATCATCATTTTAGCCGAAAGACGTCCACTGCTGGACATAGGCCTCCCCCAAGCACCGCCACTTCGACCGGATCTGTGTTTCCCGCATCCAGCGGATTCCTAAGGCCTTCACAAGGTCATCGGTCCACTTTAAGGGAGGCCTTCCAACGCTACGTCTTCTGGTATACGGTAGCCACTCCAGTACCTTTCGACCCCTTCGGCTGTTCTGCGAGCAATGTGCCCTGCCCATTGCCACTTAAGTTTGGCAATTCTTCCGACTATGTTGATTACCTTGGTTCTCCTGAGGATCTGTTCATTTCTGATTCGATCACGTAGAGAACACTCCAAGCATAGCCCTCGCTATTGCCCTTTGCTAATGCTACCGTTGCTGGTGTAGAAATATTAAAATTAAAGTAAAATTAAAATCCTCATTAAGATTCATAAATTAGTTTGAAATGCAAATAGGTAATTGTTGTCATGTAAACTCAGCTTCATCCTCATGAAATACCTAAACATGACACACAACAGAAGCCTAAAACCATAAATTATGTAAACATCAATATAAAAATATATGAGCAGAGATCCTTGACTATAAAATTTTATAAGGTGTGTCTAAAAAAGCTTGAATAAAACCGTATGGGCTATAAATGAAAATATTCACGTCCCATCGTTATTGGTACTTATGAAGACAGCCTGGAAATACTTGCAAAGTGCTTGGAAATCCAACCACCACTTTCACCGCGTAAAGAACTTTCAATGTAGTCCAGTTTGTATCACTGCTTGCGACGCCAATATACATTGAGCGCGCGATCACGACACTATTGACAACCTCGCACAAAGGGGATCGGGCAATATTTCAGAAAGTGCTTAAAATTAACCATAATGGACATATATTGCAATTTTTTTTGTTTTGTATATTTAAGGGTTAATAACATAACATAACGTAACCTCACGCTCTTAAGAGCGTTTATTCTGAAAGTGGGCAACGTCGCAAATAGATGTCAAATATTTCACTGTTTTGATTAATTTGGCAATATTACTGTGTGGAAATAAAAAATGTGGCTAACTAGCGAACTAGAATATTGATTATGAAATGCAACAATTCATATCGTAACACCGAATGTTTAGTTTTAGATGTAAAAAATCTATTTGGAAAGTTTCCAAATGCATGTTTACACCTAAAATAGTTACAACATCAAATTCAATGATAGAATTGCAATTCATTATTAATATTCTAGTTCGCTAGTTAACCACATTTCTTATTTATATTCAGTAATATTGCTATAAGAATCAAAACAGGTCAATATTTGACAGTTATTTGCGACGTTGCCATCTTTTAGGATAAACCCTCTTAATCCCCGAAGGGTTAAATAGAGGTGTATCTATACGTATAGTACATCCCCATTTCACCAATTATGTTTAAGTCCCATGTAATAGGGGGCTAGCCTATTGCCATTAACAAGGCACAAATCCAGACGCCGGATTGCTACTGAGAAGTTTTCTGATGAAAAACCCAATAACACTTTACGCGACTCGGGAATCATACCCAAGACCTCATGGTCAGCAGTAGCGCTTGCAACCACTAGACCAACGTTGTAGAATTTATAAGCAAAATTCATGCAAACTTCTTGTAGATAGGTAGGTACATAACAATGGGAAATAGCTACTGAAGGCTGCGGTCGACCTCAGGACGAGCTGCGTCTCACACGGACATCTGTACATCGCTTGCTCCGCGTCACCAGTACTGACTCTCTTCATATTTTGGCTGTTGAGACCAAAATTACAAACGTAGTATACAGGGAAGTTTTATAAAAATGTGGCTGTTATTTTAGTATATTGTGCTGTCTTATGACTTCCACGCAAATGAAGTCGCGGGCAGAAGCTAGTATACCGTCAATCTAGAAATATGCTTGCGTGTAAAGTTTCGTATTATGCTGATTTGGTTGTGACAGAATATTTTATACTCGTATTGTACTAGCTGTTCCCCTGGATTTGTACACGGGAAAATATTAAAATTTTACTTTACCGTGTACTTTTTGTAGGGTTTTTTTTTTGGGGTATATCAAGTTAATTCTCTGCCTTAATTTTATTAACTTTAGAATCACTTCGGCAAGCTTAAAGTGACTAAGAATCCAACTTTTAAATTTACAATTCCAAGCATGCTTAAAAATATGCCTATTTTTTTAAATTAATATATTTATCCACATTTTTGCCTGCTATTTTGACATGCCTCCCAAAAAATGGAAAATGACATCAGAATTGTAAAAAATGCCGAACATTTCATGAAAATGAAAAGAGAGAAAATGAGAAGACTGACAACTTTCCCAATATTTCTTACTAGCTGCGCCCCGCAGTTCCACCCGCATAAGTCTCCATCCCGTGGGAATATCGGGATAAAAAGTATCCTATGTCCTAATCCAGGTCATGGTCTACCTATGTGCCCTCATCCAAATCTGTTCAGCCGTTTTAGGGTGGAAGCGTAAATTCAAATTCAAAATATTATAGTTAATTGATTCAGGCGTGACTTTGCGGAAATCCATTATAAAATACAATAGACGACGTATTCCAACACCTTAAGAACAATTACGCGGATTATGTTACTAAATATACGTCGTCTATTGTATTTCAAAATATTATATTTCACTTATAAATACATGGGCACTTATGAAACGTTAGAAGCTAAGTGCACGGTTCCAATAGGTCGTTTCCTATGGAGAAGAACCGGCAGGAAACTCCACGGTTACTCTTTTAAAAATAACTGGCTCTTACAATATTTTCAAATAGCAGGTATGGGAGGACAGTGTAGGTCTTTCAACAAGTACCAGGTAGAACGGTACAAATAAACAAACTCACTTTCGTATTTATAATATTAGTTAGGATAGCTTGCAAAGTTGAGTCTATCGCAATCTTATTCTATCTCATAAACGTCTTACCGCATGCATTCTTAAAAAGCGAAACAATTGAAAGAGGTTGTTCAGAAAATCCGGTAGCATTTATTTTCTTAGAATTTTCAGTAAAACACAGCTTCTAGTTGGATACAGTCTTACGAATACAGTCTTACTAAACCATTTTTTTTTTCTTTTTTTTAATCCTTATTTTAGTTGTTTATTCAACACTAACACTACGCCCGTGACTCCATCTGCGTGGTGTTTGAAAATTATTCCACGGAAAAGTACACCCGGATAAAAAGAAAAGGTTAAAAGTAGTAGACAGACAGAGTTACATTTGCATTTATAATATTATTATAATACTAACTTTTGCCAGCGGCTATCTTTATAAATTAAAGCCTATATAACTCAGTGATATTATAGCTTTCTACTGGTGAAAAAAATTTTTTAATCGGTTCAGTGGTTTTTGAGTTTCTTCATTACAAACAAAGAAGCAAACATACAAAAAATTAAATCTTTTATCTTTATAATATTAGTTTAGATTAGATAAGTATACATATAATTATCTATATGCCGCAGTAAGATGGTTAAAGCCGTGATTTAATTATATCCTTAGAGATATAGATATATACCGTAATTGAAAGATTAAAAAGTTCAATCGACTTAAAAAAAACACTAAAAAGGGCAAAATAATGTTATGTCTTCGGCTGTATTTTCGGTTTTAGCTGACTTCCGAATTTAAAGTTATTTTGTCCTCTTTGTTTTATTTTTTTATTCGGTTATTTTTTTTTTTGGTAAAAAGTTCATTTTTGATTTTTTAATGTTTTTTTTTAAATTCTGTTCTGTTTATTTTAATAAATTTAAAAAAATGTAAATTAATAAGAATCTAGATGAATAAACAACATAATAATAAAGTATATGATACTCCTTGTAATTTTCATGGTAATGGCAAAAACATACCATAATATCAAAACACATTATAACATGAATTAAACATTAGAAATAGTAAGAATAATTATGCAATATGCGCCACAACCAATTTTTGTCGCAGTCAGTAAAAAATGGCTTAAAGTGAATAATATAATTTCAAACCAATATACTTAATTAAATCACTACAAAAATTAAAACACAAATTAACATAAACTGACATGCAAACATTCGATTTAAATGTGGCCTTTTAATGAACATTATACTCATACAATTAATGAACATGTTACCACATTATTTTATTTCAAAGTAAGAGAAAATTTTAGAAAAGTCAAAGTAATTTTAATTATTTGCGTCTCGTTGTCGGCACGAACTCTTTTTAAACGTGAAAATAAACATGAGTAATTCATGGAGTTTGTATACTTAAATTACAACGTAACGTTCCACGATTTGTAAGCAACAATGCTTTACCTTACAACTATGTCAATACAAAACCAACCTTAACTTTTTTACAGTAGAGTATTTTTTCACTCTAATTGCAGCACTTTGTTGTGCCCGTATCATGAATGTACTATACACACTTTGTCCAGAGTTTTGCGGCGTGCGGCGGGCCTTATGTTTCGCAATTTATTTTCCAAAAATGTGCAAAAATGTTTGTTTTTGGAACTCTGCCTCCGCATTTTACAGAGCTTTATTTTGTAAAAGAATTGCTGCGTATAAAAGTGGTTCGTACCTTGAACTCAGCTTTCCAAACACAGCTGGAAATGGCTGACAAAATGCATTCTCGTAGAATTACTTGTTGAACTTTTGAATTACTGCTGGTGAAATTGCAGGCTAGTAAGACTTTTCAACATGGTTAAAATTGGCAACGTATCTACAAACTCTTGGCAAACCTACAGCAAGTGATTACCGCCACCTGTCAGTATCATTTTCCACCAGTAGGCCCGCCCGCCGTTAGCCTGTTTACCAACTAATTCAATTATTGAATGATAAAACACTAACTTCCGCCAGCGGCTTCGCCCGCGTGATTACATTATAAATTATACCCTATGTTACTCTGTGATAATATAATATTCTACTCGTGAGAATTTTGAAATCAGTCCAGTAGTTTTTGAGTTTTTTCATTTCAAACAAAATACGAACCTTTACTCTTCATAATTTTATAAGTATAGATTAATAAAACCAGATACACAAAAGAAAGAAAGAAAGAAGAAAGAAAATACCTATATTCAAGAAGAGTTTTACATTAAATTTCAAAGTCAAACAATTTATTTCAATTAGGCACATAAAAGGCACTTTTGAACGTTCATTTGACAAAAAATAGAATTATTGATTCTAGTCGCCCCTTCCAAAAGGTAGTTTTCGTATGGAGAAGAATGGGCAAGAAACTCCACCGTTACTCTTTTAAAATGCTTTTACAATATTTTTTATACATTCATTATATAATATAGTGCAGTGATAGCCTAGTGGTGTGACCGTCAGACTGCCCAGTCATAGGTCTCAAGTTTGAACCCAAGGCACGCACCTCTGACTTTTCGGATTCATGTGCGTATTGTATAATTATCACTTGCTTAAAAAACGGTGAAGGAAAACATCGTGAGTAAACCGGAAATGCCTGAGAGATATTTCTCGACGGCATGTTAAGCCAAGTCAGAGGCCCATGGGTGGCTTTAAAACTCTGACACCAGGTTAGTCAATAACCACACGAAAAGAAGATATAATTATATGTGAAGACGATGTATCTAGAGTAAGATTACTATACCACGATAGGTAAAAAGAATGAAAAATTAAGCAATAACAGATAAATTAATGATGTTAATGTTTAATTATTATTATTATTCATTTATTAATTCGAGTTACAATGACTCATACAATATTCAATACAACACACAAGTACCAAACAATACATTACATTACAATACAATACAAAAACCACAGTACACTAACACATTAATGGCCGACGACTGTAGGTGACGTGCAAGTCACTGCAGCGGTATGGCTCTAGAGAGCATAAAGACATACATTATACAAACATTATAAAATTATACAATATTCCTAACATTTTAACAAGTAATACTAATAAGTCAGTGTGTGAGTTCAAGTAATCACAGAATGTAAAATCAGTGTCATAAAATAAAATAAAATTGTATGTATAATAAAATTAGCAACCAGTTTGATTTTTTCTAGACTCCAAATTGTCCTATGGAGCAGGACCAGCATGTTTCCAAGCATTCGTATCTTGGATATAATCCTCTAATTTGTAATATGCTTGTTTACAGAGTGTACTTTTAATATGAGTTTTAAATTTTCTTTCATTTAATTGTAATATATCACAAGGTATTTTGTTGTAACGATTAACACAGTACCCCATAAAAGATGTATGTACTTAAGATAATCTGAAAAATGGTTGATCTATTTTATCTTTATAGCTATATCAGTGACCAGCCAGAGTCAGGATCTGTGCCCGGTTGATGGCAAATTATGGCTCCAAATTACATATATCTTCAAAAAACTCACAAAATGTGTGTGTAAACTAAACCATCACACCTCTGCCCAACCCTTTAGGGAATATTAGGCGAAGAGAGAGAATCATGTAATAAAAACCTTGACCCAATAACTAACAAGTTTCAAACTATTAAAGTCTATGGTTCAAAAAGGGATCAGACCGGTATGCCCGCAGAAACCACGATACACAAACAAGGACGAGATGGTCGAGATGGATTAGATCCAAAACTTTGTTTACGTCAACAAGTGGAACCATAAAACAAATTTAATAATACAGTTCTAATGTAGTTGGTTGTTTGTTAATGTAATCTTGTGTAAGTAAATGGGGGTTAACAATATAAGTTGTTTTCAGCATTAGAAATTAATTCAGTTCATAATCTTTATTATTGAAATCGCCTCTGTGATCTAGTGGTTAGATTCCCAGTTCCCAGATCCCGGGTTCGATTCCCAGTGGGGGCAAAACTTTTTGCTCGGTTTGGTTGGTGGTAGAGCTTGTTCAAGTCCGCCTGGCTAGTTACCACCATCTTATTTAAGTCGGTCGCCATAACAACAGTGTTAACGGCATTGTTGGGTTTCGGCAGTTAGAGGTAAGATAGCCAGTTCCTCTGTGTTTGAGGATTCCGGGTGAAGCTCGCTTACACCTTTGGCCTGATCAACACTTACCATCAGGTGAGATGTAAGACAAGAGCTTTCCCGTTGCGGATAAAAAAAAAAAAACTTTTCTGTTTTTATCATGCCACTGGTAGGATAAGGTATTTTCTATTTCTCGCCATCCACCGCTTTCCTGTGCTAGTCATGTCCAGAGGGCTTAGCGTTTCGGATTCCTACGGCATTCAACGGGATTGACATATAATCGCTGATAGAGTGTCACTTTGTCCCGACCCTCTTGTATATCTTTTCGGCATTTCAGCATTTCTGGTCCTCCTGCCCGCTTCCACTTGAAGATAGTCACTTGTTTTATTACATCATGGACCTTATTCCGTCCTCGCATTTCGCTATTTCTGATCTTATCCAAACTTCAGACCACACATGTTATGTTACACCACAAATTTGAACTCTATGTTGTTGTAGAATTGCCAACTTTCAGCTTGGCTTGGCTATCCTATTTTATGCTCCGTTACATTATTCAATAAGCTTGTTATATTACTCTGCTTGGATGGTGGTGTTAATGATTTGGTAAATTCACCATGTAATTTGCCTAGAGGGCTTTATCTTAGATTCTTGAATGTGTATAATAATCTGTTATAATAACTAGTTAATAATTAATTAGTTGAAACTTCGAACAAAGAAAATCATCGCATGCGGAGATGGCGGGATGAGCTGGACTCCTTAAATAAAGATTGGTCCTAGGAAGCTCTGGACAGATAACGGTGGAAAGAGAGCAGGGACTGGCCTTTGCCCAGCAGTGGGATAATAAAGGCTAATAAAAATGAATAAAAAATTTGCTTGCTTGGGGGTCACGTCCAATCTGTTCTTGTACAACCTGATTATTAATAAATGAATTTGAACTACAATTATTACTTAAACCATTAAGTAACCGTTTAGTTTTTCCCATACATGAATAATAATAGTTTTATTAAAACGATGGAAGTCGGAAAACACTCGAATGTTTGATAAAAAGAGGTTCATAAAAACTCCTATATTTTATCCCAAGTCTACAAACTGAAGGTGAAATAAAAAACAATGTATCCCCAATAGAAAATCTTTTACCCTTTTCATCCTCAGGAGGTGTTGTAAAGTCGATGTTAGCCTTAACGTGGATAATCCTTTTTTTACACCGGACAATTTATCCGGGCTTAGGCGAAGCCTAAACTCACGGACGGTTTTTCCAGGTGGTATTTTTTTAACACTAAAAATAGAAAGTGGATTTCAGATTGTGTTGGAAATAAAGTTGACAGAAGAAAGAAAATGTTATAAACGATTATATTTGCATTTTGAAATAAAGGCTTATATTAAAATATAGTAGCTACATTTATAGATACTATTTCACCCAAATTTATTTACATAATTGGAACTTAAACAACTTATCATTACATAACATAACACAAGCTCATTTATCTATCGCGATTTATTGCAATCGACGTCTTCTCAGTTCATCGGCTACATGTACAGCAGTCTTGTATCGGTAGGGCTGCTCCATCGTCATTAATATCTTTACTAGATGACCCGATAAACTTTTTCCCACGTGAGACAAACATTCGACTTTTAAATTTTTCGGTTGGTCCTTGGGTTTTTCCAAATTTCCCTTTTTCCGGAAATTGATTTTTGTTTTATACAGATTTAAAAATACGTCTTTTAGGCTTGGTGATATGTAAATTAATTAGAAAATCATAATAATATATAGGTATACCAATGTACCATCGAAGAATTTCATATCTAAGCAATTTGAAAACAGAATCCCGTGAACGCGATAACCACATCTGTTACCACCCCGGTTCAATGGCGGCCGAGCACTGCAAGCAGAAATAGTCCTTACGGTGCATAGATATGAACTTCTTCGATGGTACATACTAATTATACATACCTATGTATTATTTATTAGACCAAGCTCCCTATTCTATTATACCTACATTGCTACTTTTAATAACATGAAAATACGTAAGCATAACCGGCCGACGAAGTCCAAGTACCAGAACATCAACATTTTTAAGAAACACCAATCTACATGGAACTCAAACTTATCTAACGAAATGTGGGTTTACTATGGGTACACCTCTGCCTAACCTTTCGAGGAAACAAGGCGTGATGTTATGTGTTACCAATCTACTTGTTCTATTTATAATACTCTACTTCAGTTAGGATATTATATTTTTATTTTATTAATGTTTATGTCGTAGGATGATTTGATAGTTCGAATTTTCGCGAAAATCCTAGGGATTTTTGAGAAATAACGGATAATTAGAAAATGGTGTAAACATTTCTGCGAGCAACTGGGTGAAATAGTTTTGGTTAGGTTAGAAATGTGACAATACGCGCGCGAGCTGAGCGAGCGAAGCGAGCGGTGTGGTGGCAGCGGCGGGCGAGCGCTACTTCCAAGTTGCTCGCAGAAATGTTGTCACCATTTTCTAATTTATCTGTCTTTTCACAAAATCCCTAGGGTTTTCGGGAAAATTCGAATTATTAAATCATCCTACGACATATACAAATAGCTTTCTACTTTAAAAAAATCCACGTTCGTATTTGCTCTCCACTTAGAGAACTCGTTATATTTACTTCAGTGAGCAGCCCACAGCCAATCTCTTATAAAAATAGCTGCCATCTATTGATGGCAGCTATTTTTATAAGAGATTGGCTAGTGTAGCAGTATCTAATTCTCGTTCCATTAAGAATCTGATGCTAAAGTAGCTATTACAGGTAACGAGTGCAGGTACAACACTAATGTGATTGCGCAGCACTATGCGTCTGATAAGCGAGGCTTGATCGCTCTCTAATACACTTTGTAACTACTATTATACTTACGTCATTTATAAATACCTGCATGTCATTTTCGTAAATAATATTCTTGCTGGAAAATCGGTCAAATCTTCAAAGTTTGCATGTTTGTTGAACAATTACAGCTTGATGGTTTTTGATAAAATTCGGCACTCTGGTAGGACATAGGATACCTTTCATCGCGGCATTACGTTCCTGTGGAATGAGTTTTAATTATACTGATAAGGATATAAAATAGCCATTATCTTATCATGAAATATTTCCGAAACCACGCAAAATACTTGAAGTAAAAAGCAACATTCAAGTGTATTTAATAGCGCATAAACAACACCTATAAATCTGTTGTCAAGATTTCTTAATTTCATGTAGCATGTTGCAAGTGCCAAAAAAATCGAAATATCTCCTAAACTTTAGGAGATATCTCGATTGTTTTGGCACTTTGCAATTTGTTTTTCATATTGCTCGTTCGTGTATCTACACTTAAACTCAAATTACCTATAAAGAGAATACATTTGTATTTTTGTTTGTAATTAATAAACTCAAAAACTACAGGACCGATTTTTTCACCAATAGAATACTGTAATATCACTGACTAACGTAGGCTATAGTTTATAAATATATCGCGTGGGCGAAGCCGCTGGCGGAAGCTAGTTAAGTACCAGAGGGTTTAGACAAAGAGATATTCTATCGATACGATGATCGAAAAGTCAAAAATGTGGATGTGTAATGGGTTAACATAAGCTACCAAAAACCTTATGTCAATCCTCTGGATAGTTATTGTAAAAATACGACACGCTTTGAAACTGATTGCCACTTATCTTTTTATGACTCACAAAAAATATAGTTCATTGACCTCCCGCAAAACATGATAAGTGCAATTACCGAAGCCATTAATCCCCCATTCATCCACAACTACCTACTCTTACAAAACAATTGCAAAGCGTTCATTAAACTGCACTTGCTACTGGCAGGTAATGAAATAAAGCTTCCGTCATAGGAAATTCTTTGTGCCGTGGAGTCGCAGGTCGTAAAAACTTCATTGTGCGCGACTATTTGACGCACACTTGCAGGTGGTTTTTTAAGGTTACATAATAGAGCTTTGAATAAAGTTCTATTCATGCATTTTTGTACAACTAAATCTTTTCTATCCTTAAAAATTTGAATAGGTTCTTGTGGTAAAACCGGGTTATCATGGTTCGATTTTAATTGAACAATTGTTTTTGTTCAACAAAAAAATACTTTGAATTTGAAATTCGATTTGATTGAAAGAGTGTTGAGATGGTTCAAATCGGTTTTCATTTAGTAGATGATCAACTAAAATCGAACCGTGTTCGTGTGCAAAAAAATACTGTTTGTTATGTTAATATACTTGAACTGGACAGTTCAAGTATATTAACATAACAAACAATATTTTTTTACTTACGTAAAGTGGCTAGGCAGATGCCATAATCATTTGCCTAGCTTTTTCTCAACATTGTTGGAGTCAGCTTCCAGTCTAACCATCCGGTTAGCCTGCACCTGGATATCAGTATTTTACATGGAGCAACTGCCTATCTGACCTCCGCAACTCAGTTACTGAGTAATACGATACTCCTTGGCAAGACTGGTTCTCAGACTTTCAGGCTTCTGACTCTCCGTAGTATTTCTAGAAGTGCAGATGATTTAACACCGAATTACAATAATTCAAGTACGTATTAACAAAATGTACATACATGCAAATCTAATTTGAATCGTTAATAGTGGAAAATCAATAAATAGGTACTGCAGAAATAGGGATCAAACTTACGAGATACCGTTCCTCAGTCAGTACCTTAAGAGTCCATAATACCTCAGCTCAAATGCAGTCTTTATATCGGTCGCACGATACTGCTTGCTGACTGAGTGAGAGCGAGACTGGGCAGCGGGGAGAAGACTCCAAGGCGCCAATAGTTTACGGTATTTATTTTTAGGGCGAAAATAATGATAATTACATAAATAAATAAAGCATAAGTATCTGCTTTATAGTAAGTTCAGTTAATATGCAAAGTTTCATGATCTAGTTTGAAGTAATTTTGATTACCAGCGGTTTACTGTCCGGTTTGGAGGTAACTTTGGATGTTTTTCCGTCGAGAAATTTTTATGGAATCGTGTTTTCATCAAACATAGTACTTAACGTTAATCCTCAACTTTACCATATTTTATTTATTTCAAAATTATTAATGCTGTAGTAAATTCGATATAACGTAGGATCATGCTAAGCAATTTGAGGTATTATAGACTCTTACTGAAAGGGCTATAGGCACATGAAATAGATAAATGAACCCTCAAATGACTAAAAACTACTACCAAAAACTAATAAAACACAAAGATTCTAGGAAAAATCTTTAACTTTTTCACATCAAAGCCTGCTTTCAATGTGATAACAAATCAGCCAACTTTCGTGTAACAAACTTGTTCAAATACTTAAAACTTTTAGTTTAGCAAGTTTTAGTAGAAAATCTTCGAAATTAGTTTCTGTAGGTAGTAACTTTAAAAGGGTTTTATATATAAAACATTTTAAGCTTAAAACTCAAGTTCTATCAAAGGTTTGTAAACATACAAAGTGCCACCACAGTGGCGACATTCATATGACACACGGGTAGTGCTAGTTGCCAGTAATCATAACAAATTGCTTCTGCTAAAGACATTATAGAATCTTTTAAAAATCTTGATGTAAAAAAAAACTGCTGACCTTTGGGGATTATCAGTACATACCATATCTTCAATAATTGATGTTATTGCACCCTTTTTAGCAATTATTTTTAACTCTTGTGTTGCGTCTGGTGTATTTCCTGATCAGATGAAACTTAGTAAAGTTATTCCACTGTTCAAGTCTGGCAGCACAACTGATCCTACGAATTTTCGGCCTATTTCGATATTACCTACATTAAGCAAAATTTTTGAGAAATTAATTTTGAAACAAATGTTAGAACATTTCAATGTACATAATTTATTACATCTAAAACAGTTTGGTTTTACAAAGGGTCGTTCAACTACAGATGCGGGCGTGGAATTACTGAAGAGCATATTCGAGGCCTGGGAGGAGTCGCAGGATGCTCTTGGCATTTTCTGCGACTTGTCCAAGGCCTTCGATTGCGTACATCATGATACACTCATCAAGAAACTGTACCACTATGGTATGAGGAACAAGGCTCTCGACCTTCTGACTTCTTATCTGAACAACAGAATTCAGAGGGTCGATGTTAATGGCAAGAGATCTGCAGGATCTGCAGTCACCATGGGCGTTCCGCAGGGTTCAATTCTAGGTCCTTTCTTATTTTTAATTTATATAAATGACTTACCTTACCACATAAGGGATAATCACAAGATCGTATTATTCGCAGATGATACTTCCCTTATTTTTAAAATCAAACGTCAGTTAGTTAACTTTGAACAAATTAACGATGCACTCTCTAAAGTTGTGCATTGGTTTAATGTAAATAATCTTCTTCTGAACGAAAACAAGACTAAACTCATAAAATTTTCAACGCCAAATGTCAGGCAGCTAACTACCAATGTTCAAGTTAATGGAATAGAGCTGGACCCTGTTGAGTCGACAGTTTTTCTTGGAATCACTATTGATAGTAAATTACAATGGGGCCCACACATAGAAAAATTGTCAGGAAAGCTTAGTTCGGCCGCCTATGCTGTTAAAAAAATTAGACAGATAACTGACGTAGATACAGCCAGAATTGTTTATTTTAGTTATTTTCATAGTCTTATGTCATATGGGATTCTTCTCTGGGGAACCTGTGCGGACATTAATACTATCTTTGTTCTACAGAAAAGGGCTGTTCGAGCCATTTACAACCTAGGTCCGAGAGATTCCCTTCGAGGAAAATTCAAAGAAGTAAATATTCTGACTCTAGCCTCACAATATATTTTTGAAAACCTAATGTATGTACACAAAAATATATCAAATTTTAAGAAAATGTCTGATATTCATAGTTTAAATACCAGGAATAAACACAACCTTGCTGTACATCGCACTCGTCTCCACAGAGTAGGCAACTCGTTCATGGGTCAATGTATACGCTTTTACAACAAACTTCCCATTGACATTCGAAACTTACCCATTAAACGATTTAAAATTTGTATTAAAACCAAACTTTGTAAAAAAGGGTACTATAAAATTTCAGATTATTTAGAAGATAAAAAAGCTTGGGATTGAGCTGCTCGCTCTGCTAAACCTTGTGATAAAACCATAAAACTTGACATTAGAATTATTTAGTAAAATCATTAAAATATACCAGTTTTATTTAAACATTAAAACAAAATGACATGATTACTTTGTAAAGTATAATATTATTTTAATTACCTATTGTGAATGTGAGGACTATGTGGATATTTTTTTAATTTAATTTTTTTTTTTTTCTCATTACTCCTTTTTTATCCTCTCTCAGTTAGTTTTAATGATGGTCTGGCAGTTTGAGTAGTTTATGCGGCCTACCCAAATGTCCTTTCTTTGGTATTGTTCGTCGAGTTGAGCTCCTTTTGTTCTGAGTTGAGCTCCACGATTACTGACAAATGCTTGCACTGACTGGACAGGTCCACTCAAATCTGTGTGGTTCTTTTCTCAAAAGACCATTTCAGACGTGAATCTACATGGTCCTCATATGGCTTGACCAAGATTATGTCTGGACTTTAAAAGAGACTGTGACCTCTGAGTTTGTTTCGGCCTTTCTTCTCAGAGTAGTCGGATAGGAAACGCCGAACTCATCTAGCAAAATTTAATATATTTTTAATATGACGTGTAAAAGTGATTCCTATATCCTACTTACAGAATAAACAATTTCATTTCATTTCATTTCATTTCAAATATTTAATATAAAATAATTCGTAAATTGAAAAATTACAATTTTCAAACGCTTGAATTCACCCACTCTTGGCACGTTATTTGCTTTTAATTTAATTGATCCGATGCTATGATCCGTGACCCCGGCAAATGACCTCTACGCGACAGTTATTTAAGTACAAGTTGCTCTAAGATGCTATTATAGAAAATTGTAAATAAACCAATAAATAATAACGTTTAATTAAATTAAAATATCTTCATAAAACGAAAACGCGAAACCATATACGTGTGTTAAATTAATATCGCCATTAAAGCGGCACGCTGCGCTGTAGACAGTCGGTTTAAGTTTATTAGCTAACAAGTCATGTTCCTGATGTGATTTCCCTTCGGCAAAAATTACGAACTTCCATACAGACTTTGATCCCTAATTAAACCCTTTAGAGGATACATTTTCTAAAATCCTCCTCGCCTTATAAGGAAATCTTGTGCAAAATTTCATGCATCCAGACTTGGCGGTTACACAGTCGCACAGTCTAGTGTCCGTTGTTCAGTGAATGTAAATTAAGAAGACACCTCGTTGATGTTTTTGACATCGGCTTTCGAAACAATGATTGGTTCTACCGTGAAATATTTCTGTACTGTTACAGACGTATTTTTTTCTGATCTAGCTCCAATTACCTAGCTTATATTGAATGTACTCATTCAAAGCCAAAAAATGCTTATACGAGTACGTAAAACTTTAACTAGGTATGCCTTTACTAAGAACACTATCTTTCCACTTCGTCATAGTTACATAAGTATTTATTATTTTAAATAACATTTATAGTGGCGGTGAACGAACTCTTCCGTCCTAGCAGACCTCTTTGGCGACTGTCACTGACGTGGTAGCCTGACAGTTATGACAGAGCTTGCAAGAGACTTGCTTGTTAGAACATGGGCACGTATTATTGTAAAATGTGTGGCACCCCGACCACATTCTGGCGCCCCACGTTGGGCGCCAGCATGAGATCGGGGTGCCACACGTTGGGCGCCAGAATGTGATCGGGGTATTAATAGTTAATAAAATAACTATGGCTTATTAACACTTTGAGGGATACTAAAAGCCCATAGGCGTTATAAGTATAACAATTTAAAAAAAGTTGATTTGTCACCGAAACAAGTGCATACAAAAAGATAATTACCTCAAGTAATACAATAACAGCAAAATAAAACAAAATAGATCACGAGCACAAAACAGAAATAGTCGGCAGCTGCTGGCCTCTGAAAACTTCTATTGTGTTCCTTTCAGTGTTCTTGAATGCGTTAAGAGGTAACATTTTTTGTTTGTATGAGCTAATCTAAGTACTAATCGGATTACGAAAATGATTTCACTATTGCAGTGTACTACAGGATGTTTCATGGGACTTCCGAGTGGACGAAGTAATTAAGAAAAGTCCACAGAAATATGTTTTCATCGGCAGAAACCAGCCCGAGGCATCTCAAAGGGAAGTCACCAAATAATAAACTTTACCGATTAATACCAATGACAACTTCATTCGGTACTCTCAATATTGAACGCAATCAAAGTTTTACTTAAGTATTTCAAGTGATATCTTAATTTGACGACGGTTTACGTTTCAATGATTTTATTTCAGCTAATATTAATGTTGGTTCATTTGCATTAAATATTTTATTGAAATACTAGCCGCGCCACGCGGTTTCACCCGCATAAGTCTCGATCCCGTGGTAATATCGGGATAAAAAATATCGTATGTCCTAATCCAGGCCATAGTCTACCCGTATGCCAAATTTCATCCAAGTCTGTTCAGCCGTTTTAGCGTCAAAGTATAACAAACAAACAAACTCACTTTCGAATTTATAATATAAGTTAGGATGGAGTGTTGGACTGGTGGTCAGCGGGTTAAACCCGCTTTTTAAGCAACAAGTTCTAGGTTTTAAGCATGTGACCTTCTATATTTAAGATTACTGCAACACACCGTGAAGAAACTTGGACTTAAGGGTCCGCATAACGCTGTTGACCTTGACCATACACATGCGCATCGCACTAACACAGCGCCGCCGCGACGCACTGTGGATCGAAAAAAGGCTCTCAAAGAAATAGGAGCTTAAACTTTAAAGTGTGGGTTTTTTTTTTGTTCCTGCATTCGGAAATAGAGAAGTTGTAATAGAAGGGGAAGACTAGTTTAGAACGAAAATTTCTTGTAAATTTTCTACTCTAAGGGATGTAAAGAAAATGTATTTCTTATTGTTGTTATTATTCATACTTTTTGCATAGCCTTACTAAATAGTTGTTTTATGACAGTGACAGTTAGCACTGATGTCTATTGGTAGTGATGACAAAATGACATAGAAAACACAATATTAAGTTTTAATTGTTAATTATTTTATTTATATTATTAAATTAGATGGAGAATCGACAAAGGCGCATTATAAGACTTTAAATGTCGTTTTATAAGATATTTCTTATCTTTAATTTCAGCAACACATTGGGGTCTTATTGTTACGCCTATTAAGATAAGAAATATCTTATTGTACTTATCCCAAGGAAGCAGGCCTGATATAACTTATATAGTAAATTCTTTGAGCAGATTTAATAACCAACCAATTGATGAACATTGGACAGCTGTGAAACGGGTTTTGAGTTACCTTAAAGGTACAATTAATATGAACCTTACTTTCAAGAAAAATATGAATGAAAATATTTATGGCTATTGTGATGCAGACTGGGCAAATGATGTAGAAGACCGAAGGTCTTGCACAGGCTATATATTTTTAATTCAGGGAGCAGCCATAAGCTGAAATTAAAAAAAACAGCAAACTATAGCATTATCCAGCACAGAGGCTTAATATATGTCAATGGCTTCTGCAATACAAGAAGCACTTTATTTAAAACAGCTGGAAGAAGATTTTACCCAAAATGAAAGGTACGCCAATCACACTTTTCTGTGGTAATCAAAGTGCAATTAGTCTTTTAGGTACATGGCGTTCCATGCACCAACCACGCAGCAAACATATTGGATGTTGCTTCATGTTGTAAGTAAGCTTTAACTGCAAAACTCCAACTTGCCCAATTGCCTCTGCCAGTGAGTTTCTCAATTGATATTAATGAATTATTAGCCATATTTCCAACAGGATTTATCTGAAAATCTGAAAAAAAGCTGAAACGGAGCCGGTAAAAAAGTGACGATATACACGCATTTTTTACTTTGACTTTTTCACTTTTAAATACTGTTCAGATTGCAAAGATAATACTATACGGCAGGTACGGGACGGCCTATAACCTGATGAAATGATAACAAGGGCAATATTATAATAGAACTAATTTATTTAATATGAACACACACACACACACACATAACAGACACACACACACACACTCACACACACTTGATACTTGATGCACACTTGATAGATGATAAAAAACAAGAGAGTGCTCCAGACACTCTTGACAACTGACACGACTATGTGTCAGACTCTTTTATAAATTGATGCAGGGTCCATACTTTCATCACACGCACCTCCATCAGCGAGACATCTGAGTGAGCATGACATACTCACAGCCGTCAGGGCAAATGCAAGTCAATAAAAGACATATTTATAGCCTCTAATAATTATCCCTTAAAACATTTTACTTTTACTAAGCCAACCAGTGCAAAATTATCAATAAATAAATCCTCAAAGTTTTCTAATCACAACAAACAAACATAAACACCAATTCTATGACCGCTACACTTAGCCCCCCGAGACCGTAACCACTACAAACTTGGCAGGGCTTAATTATAATGGTCGCTTAATCTAAAGGGATCTGCAAGTTAATTAGTTGGACTAATGAAGCTAATGCTGTGTTAATATTATTACTGTGGGTTATTAGATTTGATCATACTAATTTGGGAAGCTGCAGTGATATTTATTACTGTGCTTACCGTGGCAGCCATGCTTGAGTTCATAATGTCGATTCTCATCTCCAAAGTTTGAAGTGGTGTTGTTTTTCGTTATCAGAGATATATGGCACTAGATTACTTGTTTTTTTTTTTTTTTTTTTTTTTGTATTTACCATTAAAAAAAAATACAAAGTGTTTCAGCAGAATAGCATTTTTAAACCACTGATGTTTGTACTCAATGCTACAAATGCTGTTAATGATTACAAATAAACTTTTCGAAATTTGAACATTAGTTTGACAACTTTCTTCGAGATAAATCGAAATTGCGGTACTGGTCGAATACATGCGAGCGCCCGGCCGGTAATGTTTGTATGAAAATCCATATCTATCGTGTTTAGCGGTCAAGTAAATTACTATGAAAACTCATATCTGTCGTGCTATTTAAAAATGGAATGAACTTTTTACTTCAACAAATGGCAACCAAGGAGGTAACTTATTAAAGATTTTATTTAAATTTCGATTTGGCTTGCGAATAGTAAAGAAGAAACAAATGAATATATTGGCGCGTGAAAAATTATCGTTGTTCGTCGGTGATTCTGGCATTTATAATTAATTTACTAAGTTTAAATTTCCGCGCATTATTTGAGAAAAGCATTCAAGCCTTGGCTGCAACCAGGTATTGATGGACTCACGAATGTGTGCCTCGGTTTCGCCTCAGCCCACATTTTCACGATCGTCCCTTCAATGCGCCAGTTGCATGCCGCAACAGTAATGTACTATGTATATCTAAGAAACAATTAGCATAACGGAGTAGCTCCTTATTTTACGCGAAGTGAAGAAACGAGTAGTGCCTACGCTTACCAACAGGCCAATCTACGTATGGGGTATGAAAAATGGACACCAGCCAATTCCAAAAAAAGTTAACATAAAGAAAAAATGCAAAATGTAACAGGTTGCGGAGCCACTACTTGCAGATAGTAGTCATAATTCTAGTACACTTGACATTTACGACTTGCACAAGATGTTGAATAATTTAAAATGTATTATGTTCTTTATTTTTTCTATTTTTCAACTAAGTAGGTACATATATAATTTTAGCCTGGAATCACCTACTGCTGGATAATGGCTTCCATTCCTTGCTGCCATACGTCTCGGTTCCGTGCTTCGCTCATCCAACTGTATAGGTATTAATTGGGATGATAGAATGCTTCGACCTGCAATCTATGTAGCTCAATTCAATCTGCCTAGCCTTTGCCCAACTATTTTGGGATCGGGTTTCAGTCTAACCGGATGCAGCTGAATACCAGTATTTCAAATAGAACGACTGCATATCTGACCTCCACGAACTAGTTACTGGGTAACACGATACCTTTTAGTAAGACTGGTTGTCAGACTTTTTGGCCTCTGACGACCCGTAACGACTGTCAAAGATCTACGAATGACAGCCGGGACCAACGGCTTAACGTGCTTTCCGAAGCACGGAGGGGTCTTGATATATATGTATAATGGATGGTCACCTATCCACGAACCTACCGCGTCAAGCGTAGCTTAAGCTTCGATCGATCCGTGCGGCTATTATCATTATAGCCACGAGCCCCTCAACCTATGTAATTAAGCAATTACACTATCCATTAATTAATCAAGACATGTTACTGCACAATTCTCTATTAATTAATCAAGACATGTAATTATATTATTATTGACAAACATGTAATTATATATATTCTCTATTAATTAATCAAGACATGTAACTGCACAATTCAACACTCGTACCTGGACGACCAAGCTCTGCACTGGTGAGAATAGAGAATGCTTATTTAATAGTATAGAATAGTTCATAATAATTCCATGTCTACCTACATACTAATTCCATGCTGCCGTAATAGTAGGTACTTACTAATTCCATGCTGCCATGATAGTAGGTATTTACTAATTCCATGATGCCATGACTGTCAATTGTTGTTGATTGTCAATTATTCTAAGGTAGCCATCTTGTTCTAAACTTTGGGCGACTGAGCTCTGCTCGGGTGAAAATACGGAGAAAACGATTTTGTCCAAATATGAGACCTAGCTAGATCAATATTTCGCCCCCGTAAACCCACATATTGCAACTTTCATCGAAATCCTTAGAGCCGTTTTCAAGAACGTGATTACAAATAGATAATGATAAATATATATATACAAATATTGCTAATTTAATAGTACTGGTTTTATACACTAACTGGGTGTCAGTGGCTTTTGCGAAAGGCAATGTTTTGATAAAAGCAATGACTACCTAAGTCTGCGATAGTTAATTGTTATTTGACTCGCATTTGTCCTTGAAATAAATATATGCTAGTCACGAAACATTCAATTAACCTGTGAAACCTTCAGTTTTTATAAAGCATTGAAAAGTTTCCATACAAAATAATATGACTATAACCTATTCTAAAAGACTACAGGTATTCTACAAAGAACAGGCTAAGCTCGGCATTGTACGTAGCCAACACAATACAAATAGCGGTGCCATTTGCTTTTATGAAAGGAATTCAATATCTAGAGAGTTACGTAAACACTTTTATTCAAAGTAATCTCTGAACGAGACAGCATATATTTACCTACCTATTACTCACTTAATGATGTCTTATTATGTTTGTGGTATACTTACTACTGTAATTTATGACACAAGCTCAAATAGGCTTAGTATAAAAACCTTCGGGGTAATTGTGTAACACACTTACAGCAGTAATAGCTTTCATTTTGACAGTTCCACAACATTCATTGCGTTGTTAAGCGGACAAATCTTTTGAACATAATGAAGCAATGGATTAGCAAATATCCTTCAATCATTAATTGAAAGTGTGTTACGTAATTAACCTGTAATTTATTAGATACACCAGCGATTTTGAATAATTATACACGTCAGGACTCCTAAATCGAGCACCGTGCATTTCCATGTAAGTTAACAGGCCTCAACAAAATAAAGACGAGCCAAAAAAAAATCGATGCAATTTTGAAGCCGCCATACTCGCTTTCACTTTTTTATCCTGTATTCTTAACAATTGATTACAATCTAGCCCAGTAGACTAATAAGCAATTAAACTCTAACTATATAATAGGTTTGTCATCAAGGTTCCGAATTCACAATCATTTAAAAGTCATGGGCCCGAAAAAATTCAATGCGGCTCGATTTAGGAGGCTGGAATGTATTTAAATTGAAGAAAGGTGACTCAAAAGGAGCAGGTAATTGAATAAGTTAGGTGCTAGCAAAGGGAATGCGAGAATCTAAATAAGTTGATGAATACTTTTGGTCCTTGGGTACAGCTTTACCAATTCGTTGTTTCATAAGAAAGTATATCTGCAAAAGCTTCGAACAGGTACGCAATACATTTCTCGCTTTGTTCAACAAATAAAACAAAACAGCCTAACGTTGCATAACATGTACGCGAACATGGCAACACTATCGCCCGTATTAGGGCCACGTTTCAATTTACCTGCCTAATTGAGATTGCTTCCCGCATATCAATTTGATTTGGAGCCTATCTACCTGCCTTTGCGTCCGACATTGGGTTCTAGCCAAACCGACTTTGTGTTATATCTTTATGGAAGGAAACTGCCGGGATCAGGAAACTTGAGCTTGCTTCCAAATACGGTTAACGGTAGTAGAGGCAATAAATTTAAGCGTACTGGATATTGGAATTTTGGTTCTCCTCTTAAGAGGTTTACTGACCTGCTTCTTAAGCACCAGTGTGAAGGTTTATATGTAGAAGATAATGAGAAGAGAAAATGTATGAGGGAAAAATTGCCAAACCTAAGGGGCAGTGGACAGAGCTCACAGAACAGATAGGGGCTGAAAGGTTCTGGAGTGGTGACCGCGTACCGGAAGATTAGCAACAACACAAGGTGAACCGATGACCTTGTGAAGGCCGCAGGAATTCGCTGGATACGGGAAGCACAGAACCGGTCGAAATGGTGCTGCTTGGGGAGGCCTGTTACCAGCAGTTGACGAGTTTAGGCTGCAATGATGATGATGATGAACGGTTGTATATCGCACCTCCGCTCAAATAGTGTCGTAAGTCAAAAAAGCAAACTTTCGAGAAAAAGGCGTTTAAAATTAGTGGAATACGTTTTTTAGTAAGTTACAATAGTTTTAGAAACTCTACAACTACACTTTTTTTAAACCCACCCATTTTCCTTCAGTTGCCTGTACGTTCCCAAGGGCCACGGTATCCCTTTCAGACTTTCCCGCGACCCTGGCAGGCATTGGTCCTAGCGGGACCCGTCAGTTATGCTGACATCTCTTTGAGCCGCGCGTGGAATACAACGCGCCGTCGACCAGGCCTGGTCCTTATCGGACGGCGAGCTTGCATTAACTACCCTTAAAACATGAAAAAAAAATTGAGTTTGGGGGGAGGCCTATGTTCAGCAGTGGTCGTCTTTCAGCTGAAATGATAATGATATGTATGAGTGCGACTTTTTCAATAATAATATGTGTTTTCAAGACCTATGACACATTTTACTTACAACTTAACATCATGAAGAAATTTTGGCTTTTGTTAAATCCTACAACTGGGCAATGGCGGCTTCCATATTTTACATTGAGCCCTTGCGGTTTTCTATACTATACTTTTTTGTGGTTTGAAATTGAAGAAGACCAACATGTAACAGCAGAAACGGCTTTACTCTCGTTTTTCATCCTCATATGAAGAAATCTTTACCAGGCAAAGATATATGAAACAAGAGAGTAGATTTTAATTATCCGCAAGTATCAAATTTACCTAAACTAATATTATATTGAAGAGAAAAGATTAGATTTTTTGTATGTTTGTTTATTACGCTTTCAAGCTAAAACGGCTGAACGGAATTGGATGAAATTTGGCACATGGGTAGACCATAACCTGGGTTAGGACATGAAATTTTTATCTCGTTAATCCCACGGAATCGAGACTTATGCGAGTGAAATCGCAGGGCGCAGCTAGTAAAAAATAAAACACAAATCTATTTACGTTCGAATTTGCTACACGTGATCATGGATTTCTAAGGGCCCCTGACATTTCGCAAAGGTTACGTGCTATTGGCTCGACGTCCATGATATTGTCATTATTACTGTATCAATCAATATCGAGGATAGGGCTGACATATCAGTGTTAACCGAAAAGCTGACAAGGCTGAGACATATTTAACTTTGTTGTACTTTAATACACACGTTACACGTGTATAAAACACTAGCTCCTGGCCGCGACTTTGTCCGCATGGAATTTCTTGTTTTAACATGAATTATATCCTATGACACTCGGCAATACTGTAGCTTCCCATAAGCGAAAGAATTTTTGGAATCGTATCAGTAATACTGAAGATTACCCAGTACGTACAAACTCACAAATTTTACCTCTTTATACTAGCTGCGCCCCGCGGTTTCACCCTTATAAGTCTCGATCCCGAGGGAATATCGGGATAAAAACTCCTATGTCCTAATCCAGGTCATGGTCTACCCATGTGCCAAATTTCATACAAATCCGTTCAGTTGTTTTAGTGTGAAAGAGTAACAAACAAATAAACAAACTCACTTTCGCATTTATAATATTTGTTTGGATTAGGATTAGTATTGATTGCTATCCAACGTAGGCTTAAAAATTAAACACTTTCTGGCTCCGTTGCCGATGAAAGCAATGGCCGTCCATTGCCTAACAGTTTTACAGTAATAATCTATACATATAATAACATCGTAGTGAATATTGAATATTTTAGAAAAAAAGCAATTTCTACGAAGTCTGGGAACGATTCTTATGCCGAAAATATATTTTTAAGATTTTTTGTCTTTTTGTGCAAATAATGCAAATATTACCGGTCAAATTTTGCATAGATATTCCCCTATAAGTCTGGTCAGACGATAGGCTATAAATTATCACGCTATTTGCTATGGGGGATGAGCAATATTACATTGTGTTTGTATTCTTCTATAGATTACTGCAAATAGTAAAATGACGAGCCAAAAGCTAACCTTTTGGCTCGCCTTTTTACTATTTGCGGTAATCTTAGTTTTTAATATTGCAGATAATAATAGATTTAACCTTTTAAATGATAATGATCATGCTATACCTTCACGGAGCTAAGCAGTCAATCATGACATATACCGAGTGGATTTTTTTCATATTTCAATAATGGCAGGTACCTTAAAATCGTTGTCGCTACAGAAAAACAGTCTTATGAGACTGTCCTTAACTTTTTAAATCATTTTAATTTTAATTCACAGATTTTGAAAAAAATATACAGTCGGCAAGAAAATGGGCAATTTAAAAAAAAAAAAATTTGGTACCAGTCCATCCTGTGCCTTAGTGGTCCCATGGAGAAAGTTGTTCAGGTTGATAGCCTGTACACACCCTTAAATATGACCCCACCTGTACAATCTACTTCAATAATGCTCTGAACAAAAATCAGCTCATACTTCCATTATTGAGTTTCAAGTAGCGCAGTCGACGCACACAAGACTTGTTAAACTTATTGACTCACAAGTATTCAAAGAACAAAGTGCAAACTTGCTCAAGATAGTGAAATCGAATTTTCCCTGTGACTGGCACTACGTGGGTGCATCTTTATGTTCTCGATGTCCAAAGAGGTAAGTTACGATGCGATAAATAACTATTCATAAGAAATGCATTATTATAAAGAAAGTACCTGGCCGACCGAGCTCTGCTCTGGTGAAAATAAAGAATCGTCATTTAATAGTATAGTATAATATAGTACATACTAATTCCATACTGCCATGATAGTAGGTACTTACTTATTCCATGCTGCCATGTCATTATTCTAAAGTAGCCATCTTGTTCTTAACTTTGGGCGACCGAGCTCTGCTCGGGTGAAAATACGGAGAAAACGAATTTTCCCCTGATATGAGAACCATTAGATCGATTTTTCGCCCTATATTGCAACTTTCATCGAAATCGTAAAAGCCGTTTTCCAGAACGTAATTAAAAATATATATATATACCATAATATACGAGTACATACAATTATTGCTAATTTAATAGTATAGGATTAATGCCATATTTATTAAGCGTTAATAAGTGATTTGTTTTTTGAAGTGAAAACTTCTTTTGGCGCGTTGAGCCATTTTTGGTAAACTTATAGATTCGCATCACTGACATACTCGCGCCGTAGTGCTGTACTATAGAAGCTAGATGGCGCTAATACCAGTTTTTTTTTTTTCATAACATCACGCCTGTGACGAAGGATTAAGCAGAGGTGTATCTATAGTACATAGTACGTACATCCACATTTCACCAGTTCTGTTTAAGTTCCATGTAACACGGGCGAGCCTATTGCCAGCTGCTACGGAGAAATTCCAGATAGAAAATCTCAATTACACTTTGCCCGAACCGGGAATGGAGAACCCAGAACCACATGCTCAGCGGTAGCGCTTACGATCACTAGACCGACGAGGCAAATTTTGTTTTTATATATTTTATTTCCTCTCTACTCGTCACTCGGTGTTTACATCTCTATTTATCTCCATTCCTATCGCAGGTATGCTGGAAGAGATTTCTTTAGAAATAAGCATCACCTTTATACTACCAACAACGGGTAGATTAGTGCTGTAGTTAGCTTCATAAGCCTTCTTGTCACAGTCACGACGCGGACGTGCAGCTACCGATGATCTCTGTTCCGTGCTTGTCAATAAAGCTTTTGTTTCGTTTAACCTAAGCATTAACGAGTAAACTTATCCATACTGATCGATAAATTAATATTATGAATGCAAAAGTAACTCTGTCTGTTTGTCTGTTACATCTATACCACCAAACTGATCGTTATGAAGTTTGAGAGTTAGTAGCTTGGGGGACTTCGAGAAGGACATAGGCGGTTTTTCATCCGGGATATTTGTATCTAGATTTTTTTTATTAACAAAAATTAAAATACAAAATACACGCAAGCCAAGTCGTATTTTTTTTTTATGGACGTGTTTCTGTGACAATTTTTTTTATTTTTTATTTCTAGTTCCCTTTTGTACTAAGAGAGATAGATTTACTCAAACACAAAAGTAAAAAGTGAGGTTTGTATCTCTAAATGCACCCACATGGAACAGGATAATGATGGTGTAGAGCAGTGATGGAATACGGCCTACGGGCCAGCTCCAGCCCGCGAAAGCATTTACTCCGGCTCGCCGACCTTTTCGCGCTGCTGAAAGTTACGTCGTCACAGCTCGAACCTGCATCCGAAAATATTATGGCAAATCAAAAGCAATTTCATGTCTCACACGCCCACAGGCAGAGCCTTCGAATAAAAGTTAAATTGTAATTTTTAACATTTGTGCAAGTAATGCTGTAATGTTTTTATATGATTAAAAGTTTCAACACAAACGCCTATAATTCTGGCCCTTCTCTCAAATTTCTTAAACTTTCTGGCCCCCCACTAAGAAAGCTTGCCCACCACTGGTGTAGAGCATCGTGTTTTTTGTTTCAAAATAGGGTGCTATTGCTTTTCATCCTTCTGACCCAATTTCTTTTGACACCCACGAAGAGCACCCCTATCATTATCGTCATACACCCAATGTTAACGTTCTAATCACCTTCTTACCCTTTAATGATCGCAGGTATTTTGTACCGGACTTTATTTTCGGGCTTCATTGTTCGCGACCTTTATGAGGGCGTTTCGACAAAAGGGTGTTTTGTAACGGTTTTCAACTCGATGCACATTGGTTAATGATACAAATAGCATCGGTGAAGGAGCCTCATTCAGATTTTGGTAAGTATTGAAGAGTTGACGGGGTTGAAAGATTAGATAACTAAAATTCAAATTCAACTCATTTATTTCAATTAAACCATTTACAGTTGAATTGTCAAGGAGTCGGTCAGTCAGAAATATAAAGCTAGTTGCCCATTCCAAAGCGTAGCAGGTAGCAGAAAACCTGGCAAGAAAATTCATGGCTACTCTTTTAAATTATATTGTTACAATTTATTAATTACATCATTAATGACAAAGTTTTCCTTTTGCACGGTATTTAAATACATCAACTGATTTATTTTCAATAATTACAAATATATTGGTAATTTCAGGTAAGTAATAAAACTGTATTACGTATCCTATTATGAGTCGATTTCATCTAAAGTTATATTATAAAGATGATTTTTTTGTATGTTTGTATGTAATGAAAATTCTTTCACCATTGAATGCTATTGTAGCGGTATATACATCGCTACATGCAAACTACGCATCAAAGACCTGACGTCACACAACATCCTGACGTTACACAAATCCTGCATCGCGCAATTAGAGTTTACCGCGCGATAAACATATATACGTATACAAGCTTCCCGACTTCAACCTCTGGGCAGTTGCCCGCCAGACACGACACCCGTCTGGTCGGAGGATCCTCCCTTTTCTATGGTGGATGAGTGAACTTTACACCCTGTTCCTCATACCCCTAAACTATATTATCACTGAGTACAAGCTATAAATTAATAGTAAATAATATAAATAATAATAATATATTAATAATTATAAAGATATCACGCGGGCGCAGCCGCTGGCAGAATTTAATTGAAGATAGTAATAGTAATTTATTTCCAAACTTCTGTACACATTACATCAATGACGTCTCAACCCCTGAACTAGGACATCCTGTATGACAGGGGTCGAGGTTTCTCCAGTTACATGGATCAACATGAGAAGGCTTAGACTAGATACAATTTATACTTAATTTAAAAAAAAAAAAAAGATATAACTAACAAGATACAGCAACTAAAGAAAAAAACAGGTTAATTTACAATTACATAATTAACAATACTGCCATGTTTATTCAACTTTTGACAGAAGAACCAGCCCGCTTAGCTTTAGTTGTTATTCTATTGTTTCAAACTCACCGAGCATAACTAAAGATTCCAGTAAATCCAAACGGAGCTCAACCTTAGCTTTAGTGTTCAATCCACTTTCACCTACTTCTGAGACCTGACCGTGACCTCGAACAAAGACACAAATTTCCAGAGCTCCCTTAATCCACACTTATTCTACGTTCAGCCTTTTAGACACACAGCAGGATTATTTGTTAGAGCACCTATATATTTTGGGTTCACTATATAAATACGAAAAAGTTTACTCCGTCAGTCACAAATACAAATTTCAAAATATCGATTTTCGTAGTTCCGAATGGTTCAAAATTCCGAATATAACAACTCCGGCATAACATTACTCCTATTTTTATAATTCCTAAATTACAATATTCCTAAAGTTTATAATTACTATTCTCAAAATACCGAGTTTCGATAGATCGAATAACAAAAAGTCCGACTTAATGATAATTCGAAACACCAAAAATACGAATTCCGATTATTAAAATACCGATTAATACAATTCTGAAATAAAAACTCGAATAATAAAGCTTGCTCGCCTTCGCGTTTTAATAGTCACAGTTCTAACCTAACCTAAGTGATTCATCAATAATACAGGGGATTTGCAGCATGCAAGCAGGCATGCAGCGTGCAAGCAGACATGCAGCATGCAAGCAAGCATACAACATGCAAGCATGCATATAAATTACACTTAGGGGTAGGGCAGACAAGACTGCGTGAAGTCGGTTTTGCAGCGATTCGTTTTTGTCACTAAATTTTGTAGCACAACATGTTGACTTTAAGTTTATTCGAAGTATTGAAAATCGGAACGTCGTTTTTCGGACCGAGAACCCTTCGAGCATTTGATTCTTCGAACGTATGAAAATCGAAAAACTAACAAATCGCATTTACGACTTTCGGTAAAACAAATTTCGTGATTTTTAATAATATACATTATAATTCTTAGGTATTATGAAATTCGGACTTTTGAAAATCGGAACATCGAAATTCGGAATAAAATATTTCGGAGTATTTGGGTGTTCCCATATATTTTATTGGATACTAATCTACACTTTAATCTAAACTATTAATATAAAGACAAAAAAAGATTTTAGTATGTTTGTGTATTAGTTTGTCTGTTTGTTATTCTTTCACACTAAAACAGCTGAACGGATTTGTATGAAATTTGGCACATGGGTACACCATAATCTGGGTTAGGACATAGGATACTTGATATTATATGGCTTTGTTGTTCTAGGACACAGGCACATACATCTGGTTTAGGGGTCAGAGTATTAAAATTATTATAAGCCTTATATGCTCTTAGTCTTTGATATTGTAATGTGATGGCTGTTGTTGAAATAAAGAATTATTATTTATGTTTTTATATTATAAAGAGGTAAGATTTGTGAGTTTGTATGTAGGCTGTAATCTTCAGAACTACTGATGTGATTCCGAAAATTCTTTCATTTATGGGAAGCTACAGTACGCCGAGTGTCATAGGATATAATCAAGAACTTTCACGCGGACAAAGTCGCGGGCAGAAGTTATGGTCTATAAACATATTACTGTATGGTATTGCTGTTCACCGCATTAATGCGACGGGTGGAAAAGCTTTGAGTAGGATCGTTATTTAAAAAAAACTTTTGGTGAAGTAATGGTGAAGCAAGAATGAGGAGGAGGTGGTTGGTAGGCAAGCTTTATTCATAACTGGCCGAAAAAATTGCATAATTTTACAAATCGTTTACTTTTTAATCAGAATTACGCAATACCAATTATATACCAATAGATTTTCGAAATTAGTTTTGTTCCCAACACTGAACGATTTTAGCATTTTCATATAACAAAATATCCAATACACGCAGTAGACGATGTTAACCTATTTCTAGAACATGATAACATAGGAAAATTTGCACGATGTAAGTAAACAAATTTGTTCGAGTCGAACCGGGCGGTCTAAAAATCAGCCGCCGGCAAACATCGATAGTGGTTACGTAATATATGGGAGGGCAAACAAATTTAGTTTTAGGTGATACGTATTGAATATGTAATTTAATTTAGGAACTTTGTGAAGAGTTAGTAAAGGAGTGGGTTTATTTTCTTTATTGGGTTGGATCCATGCGTTTTTGGAGCAGATGGGTCCTTTTATAGGAATGATGAGATAAAGCAACGTTGCGGTTTAAAAAAAGATCTAGTGATAAAAAAACATTTGTGCAATTCACACGCGGTAGAAGTGAAACCTTCAAAAATTTAAGCCCAAGTAAACTCCCACCATGCCTTGGTAAACACGAGTGGAGGGAGTACAAAGCAGAGCACAAAGAGAACCACGAATATAAGAAACACTGTATAATGCTTCCTATCTCATTTTCCCCCACGTTCAATCTTATGAATTTATGTGTCTGTCTCTTTTTACTGTCGCTTTTTCGTTTCATCGACTTTCAAATCACAACGATGCTAAAAAAAATCACTTCAAAATTGAAAAAGTATGCTTAAATGTTTTGGTCATGTTGATCGGATGGATGAAGGGTGACTAACAATTGTGTGTATTTAGTATTTACAAGGCTGATGTGAGTGGAAACGCCGGGAGGGGGGACGCCCTAGAAGGACACCATAGTGAACTAATTGGTGATATTCTTCTGAAAGGTCTGATACGTAGTACTCGCAACCGGCGTGCGTGTATGACCAGATGTATGAACTTAAACGAGACAAAAGGAGTATGTATCAGTTGTAGCTGGTAGCGCTCTGTAGTTTCTGCCTACCTTCTACTTTATTAATTAGTTCTGACCATATTCATTGTTCGATCCTTATTATCGAATTGAGGGTAGTTGGTAAATCATCACCGAACCTGCTCACGACCTACGTCACGGAGATATGCATCCGTGGCGGACAGTACGATTTTGCGCCTTGAGCTGAATGAACGTTTCTTCCTCTCTTGTTCTGATTGTGTTTCAAGCTAACCATTTTAGCATCTGTAGTGTTTGTGGACTCACTACTTGTTGGTCGCCATCCTGATTTCCTGGGGGAGCGCATTCCACAGAGAGATAGACTGAATGAAGAAGGAAGAGTGAATGAAGTATTTTTTTGTATTGTCCGGCTAGGAACTCGTGGCTAAGTAATAACAGCCGTACGGGTCGATCCATCAGGTTAAGCTACGCTTGCCGGGGTAGGTCCGTGGATGTGTGGCCCTCGGAAAGTAGGTTAAGCCGTTGGTCCCGGCTGTCATTCGTGGATATTTGACAGTCGTTATGTTTCGTCAGAAGCCCGAAAGTCTGACAACCAGTCGGTATCGTATTACCCCGTTACTGGGTTGTGGGGGTCAGATAGGCAGTCGGTCCATGTCTAATTACTGGTATTCAGCTGCATCTGGTTAGACTGGAAGCCGACCCCAACATAGTTGGGAAAAGGCTAGGCAGCTTGATTTTTTTCTATAGTTATTTAGTCATTAAATTTAGTACCTAGTGTAAATAGTTAGATGTGTAATAAATTGTATATAAAGATTTACTTCCCAATAAATTGATCTAATATTTCGAAACATGATAAATAACCATATTTTATAATATTTTACGTTATATATGGTTATCTGACTCTTACGCATACAACTCAGGGAAAATATTTGTAAGATTAATAGCAAATTGGGCAGCACATCATCAATATTCCTCGCACTTCTTATGAAAGTTACTCAAGACTGGGCCCTTAAGTCAAGAGACGAGTTCCGAATCATAAGTTTTTGCTTGTAATCGGGTTTTGGAGCCTTTCCCTCGGCTTTTCGGAATACATAAATATTATGTTTGTTTTCTACCCATTTAAAAAAGACCTGCACGCACCACGTCCATTTCTATCTCTACTTTACGTCTATAGGTATCTCTTTTAACAAATATAACAAAGAATAGACATATATCACTTGTCCTTAAGGTTTCATTAGAAAACCAGCGTCAGACAACATTTGTCTTGCATTCATGCTGAAATTAACCTTTTTGGCGCAACCGTGAGGCGCACATTATTATTTTTATAAGATTATTTTCACTTTTTATTTATGTGTTTCATGTACAGTGTCCAAATAAACATTATTCTTTCTTTCCTTCTTCTTTCTTTCTATACAAAGTGACATTTCTTTTCTACATTTTTGACATCGCGGCTTATAAATCGCTCTAGTTTCTTTCGCTTCTATAGTGGTATTAAAAAAAACAGCTCAACACACATTTTTAGTGCACTATCCACCTTTACATAAATAACATTGAAAGCCATTTACATAGGTCATACAAAAGACCGTTTAAATCTCCAATAATACCCACCTTTCATAGTCACCTAACCACCAAATCCCACAAAACGCTGACCACGGCTAAACTCCGTGGAATCCGTATCACAAGCCTCTAAACCACAAGCCCACGTTCAATCAATACTAATCCGTACGCTCACTACACAGTAACCACGACGCGCCAACTTTACCGCCGTTTAAACCAAACTTTACGCCAAAGTTAAGACCTAATAGTCCCCCCTGTACACTCGATTAACCAATAGGGTACGTAGAACTTAGGTAATGGTGTTTCTACAAATAAAAGGCATTATTATTGTGAATGTATTTTAAATAAGTACTAAATAAATAAAACCAAAATATGACTTTGAATACAAAATTCTTTTGAGTGAACAATGCGAATATGACTACATCGTAGCGTATCAAAGTGCGAGCTACGCCGTAGCAAAGTGCGTGCTACGCCGAAGCTCAGCGCGGAGCGTGGCGTAGCGCGACGTTTTTTTACGTTTGTTTGTGAACACATTTTTTTTGTGAAAAATTCCTTAGGCGTGTTGAGCGATTTTTTTATTACAAAAATTTTTATGTTTCAACATCAATCATACTCGTATATTTAAAAATTGATTACATCATACCATCAAAATATTCCAAAGCTCTAAATCTAAAACAAAAATATTTTTTAATAACCCCCCCCCATCCCTATTCCGCCGCCGGTGTTGTGCCTTGACCGAGTTTTGGACGTTTATTCCCAGAAACCACTGAACCATTTTTGATGGAACATATCCTGTGTTATGGATCGCTGATTTGAGTGAAAAATGTCGTGACACATTTAAGGAATAAATTAAATTGTGCTATAAGTAAAACATTTTATATATTCGATGTAATAATATCGTGTCCGCACTGTGCACGTACCTTCATAGCCAAGATAGGTTACATTAATCACATAAAAACACAAGCTCGTAACCCATAGCCTTCAAAAACAGAAATAGTCACCCTAGCCGAAATCGGCATGGGAATAGTTTCATCATAGGCCTAGCCTTTTCCCAACTATGTTAGGGTCGGCTTCCAGTCTAACCGGATGCATCTGAATACCAAATTATACATAGAGCGACCGGGTGTGTTTCCGTGTCGTGCCGGACTTAAAGAATAGTACCATCCCATTTCTTCCCGTGGGTATCGTAAAAGGCGACTAATGGACTCACTAGAGAATGGGCAGCAGCGTTTTCTACGCATTTTTTAACACCATACTGCGATCGCCAACCCGCCAGCCAAGCGTGGCGATTATGACAAACCGGCCCATTTGGGGGAGGCCTATCTCCAGCAGTGGATGTTTTTCAGCTAAAATGATTATGATGATCACATAGAGCGACTGCCTATTTGGCCTCCACAACCCAGTTACTGGGTAATACGATCCCCTCGGTGAGAATGGTTGTCAGAATTTTGAGTTTCTGACGACCCGGTATGACTGTCAAAGATCCAGGAATGACAGCCGGGACCAACAAGTTAACGTGCTTTCCGAGGCTAGAGGAGCTCAGTATGTAAAGATGGTCACCTATGAACGGACCGACTGCAGCAAGCGTAGCCTAACCTGATCGATCGACTCATGCGGCTGTTATTACTTAGCCACGGGCCCCTCTAAAATATATCACAATAATAAATATATAGTGGTGACCACGAACCGGATGACGTAGCGTTGGAAGGCCTCCCAAGAAGGTGGACCGATGACCTGGTGAAAGCCGCCGTAATCTGCTGGATGCGAGAAGCACATAACCGATCGAACTGGCGGTGCTTGGGGAGGCCTATATCCAGCAGTGGACGTCTTTAGGCTGCATATTTATGGGAATATATTTATATATATTGTGAATCATTTTAAACAAGCTATACTTAGCTATACAAAAATATATCTCATTTGTACCAGTGACCCGTTAAAATGTCTTGACGTTTATCAATATAGCAAACAACACCTGCGTAAAATGTAAGTATTACAGACTATTTAATAAAGTTCAACAAAGTCTCCAAAAATATCCACAGCCTATTCAATGTAAACCCGAATCCAAATCAACCCTATTCCACGAATATTTGTACTCTGGATAATAAAATTACTGTTGGCGAAAATGAACCTCTGCTTTACCACGTTACAATGGAAAGGTTACATCGACGTGCAGTCAAGGCACTTGACGGTTGAGTATGTAGATTGACACATTAAGTCGATTGGTCCTGTTATAGACAGCAATTTGTAACAACAGACAAAGAATGACATTGTCATTTGAATTTACGGGCACTTACACTGTTTGTCCACCGCACCGAGAACAGGACTACAATGAGAAACGAGATCACGCAGCCATAGTAAATGTACTGTCGCTACTTCGACGTCCCGTTCACCGGTACGATGGGCAAACGGCCTTGAAGTTCATAGTCAAGTTTCTCTTCAATAAAATGCCCTGACTTTACCCAACCGAATGAGAAATATTAATAATAGGCATCGCTTATTTAGACTCCACTTACGAGTACGTTCTTAAGGCCTTTATCATGCTAAATAAATAAAACAAGTTTTCGTGGTACGAAGCCCGTAGGGTTTTCAACCCTAAAAGGAAAAACGAAACCTTTATAATATCACTTTCGATGTATGTAACTTTGCAAAACGTTAGGTCTCGATGGATCAAACACTAAAATCTTTTTTATAAGTTCAAGTCACACTATTTCGGAAATGATCCTGTTCGACGAATTTTACCGATGAAACCTCTAACTTGTTTCGTACTTTATCCAATACTGTGCCAATCTGGGTGTTTGAGTGTATTTCGGTGTGCCCATAAAAGTCTCCACTTTACGAGTCATTCAATAAGACGGTGTCAACACTACGTATTTGTTTAGGCCACCAATAAATCTGCGTTTGTTTGGTGGTACTTTTAGTGGCGTGCGGCTTTGGAGTTATTTTCAGGATGTGTGAACATGACTTTATATAGAACAACTGGAATAATGAAAAAGTAATACTAATTTAGTCAAATATACAATCGTTGATATTTTTAAAAGAAATTCAAAAATAAAGCAGTATTTTATTAGGGCATATTTACTTTATTAATTAGTTCCGTCCATACTCATAAATTACTCCAGTAAAGCTTTGGCCTTTTTACCCCACCCAACAAACATTGTTTTCCTCTTTTACATTGTCTGGTACACGACAAATAATACCAGTAGATTAAAACTTTAACTGCTAAACATCACTTTTTAAAGATAAAGTATAAAGCTGGAAACAAATTATCGGACGCGTGCGTGGCTTATTCGTATCAGAATAGTACATTTAGCACTACACTGTGCAAACTACCGGTTTTAAGTCGCGGACGTGACCTTGGGCCGTCCTTGAGCATTCGGACGTCTGACAGAAGTCGGCTTACGGACACGTCCGATAATTTATTCCCAGCTTTAGATGAACAAGATATATTTATACGTAAATAAATGCATATCGGAAGGGTCATGAGTACGAGATGTCAATTGACAACGAAACACAAGTGTGAAGTTGGCGCGCTTCCACAGAGTCTAGCTTAATGTTCGTACGAGTCGACGAGGGGCGCTGTGGTAGCGTGGCGCAGGTCCCTTCGGATATCGTACGGATACCAAGTGCCTAGTAACTGTCCAAGGTTTCGTGTTGCAAATTTTGTCAAGTTCAAATATAACCCAATAATTAATAATCAACTACAGACTTTTTCTTTTCACCTGCAACACATCTCCAAACAGTAAAATGTTCAACAGTGAAGATCCATCCAGCACCAATCGGCCCCCTGAGCCGTCATGTAATGATTATGTAAGGATTGTCGCAGGTGGCGTTTTGTAGTGTCTGCCTACTCCATGAGAAGAAGGTGTGAGTTTATGTATGTCAAAGAAACGTAAGTACGTTTTCATACCATAACCTTTACAAATCTCCTTATATGATTGCACATTCACACGGAACTCGAGCGAAACCTTCCGACCGTGTAACGTTATCTTCCCCACAAGACATAAAATGTACTGAGGGAGTTCACAGCAGCGTACAAACGACTATCGTGTTATAATATGACAGATACTTGGTAGAATGGCGTAAAGAGGACGTATTTTGCTGCATAAATGATGAAAACGGGGACTTTTTTTAATATGTGAGAGGGGTAGATCATATTAGAGAATAAGCATGTGATAACATAACTTATCACCGCAATGTATTCCCTGAAGGGTTGAGCAGAGGCGTACAAGTAGTAATATCCACATTTGCAAGTTATGTTTAAACCATAAACATCCTAATGTTCCCACAGCTGGGACACAGGCCTCCTCTCTTCGAGATATCATCATCATCATCATTTCAGACAAAAGACGTCCACTGCTGAACATAGGCTTCCCCCAAGCACCGCCACTTCGACCGATTCTGTGCTACCCGCATCCAGCGGATTCCTACGGCCTTCACAAGGTCATCGGTCCATCTTGCGGGAGGCCTTCCAACGCTTCATCTTCCGGTACGCGGTCGCCACTCCAGAACCGCTGCCCATTGCCACTTAAGTTTGGTATTTCTTCGGGCTATGTCGGTTGACTTCGTTCTCCTACGGATCTCTTCATCTCTGATTCGATCACGTAGGGAAACTCCAAGCATAGCCCTCTCCATTGCCCTTTGGGTGACTTTTAGCCTTCTGATAAGGCCCATTGTGAGCGACCACGTTTCTGTGCCATAAGTCATCACTGGCAACTCGCACTGGTCAAAGACTTTCGTCTTGAGACACTGCGGTATGTGGGACGAGAAGATATTGCGTAGCTTCCCGAACGCTGCCCAGCTGCTTCGAGATCCCAGTGCGCTGTAATAGATAGATAGATAGATAGAATATTCTTTATTATGCACACCATACAAATTACAGAAATAAATTTAGAAATTTTACATAGGGTGACACAATGGGCGGTCTTATCGCTAAAAGCGATCTTTTACAGACAATCTTCCACCACCACCACGTGAAAATCTACCACGCGGGCCCAGTGCGGGTTAGTAGAAGTAATATGTCTTCGAATTTTTGGTTCTAGGACATGCCGGTTTCCTCACGATGTTTTCCTTCACCGTTTTGACAGCAGTGGTGATGAGATTATTAACACAAATAAAGCGCCTGCCTGGGTTCGAACCACGACTTACAAGTAAGTCGGGGCCGTTACCACTGGGCCACCACTGCAGTTATGTTTAAGTCCCATGTAATATGAGATGTTGATAATCATAATAGATAAGTATGCTAATTGTCATACTTCAGGACAAATGCTTCTCTTTATAAAAAAGAGAAGAGAAAAAGATTGTTGATAAAAAACCAGGATGCTCCCAATTGACAGAATATTTCAAACACATTAAACCAGAGAATACACGACACTATCGTCCTATGATTTTAACACCTTTCTGTTGGCCTGAAACTTCTCCCTAACAGATCTAAAACTAAGTGTTTCTTGCCCGCTCTTCTAGTAGGTAACTGCTACGCTTTGCTGCAGCTTCATCTTTTTGACAGACCGTATAATCAGCCTATATCTTTCCCGCTGCTGGTAGCCTGCCCTTCTCTCTATAAGAGGGAATGGGACGTAATTCACCGCTCGAGCCCAGTGCGGATTGGTGGATGTCACATGTCTTCGAATTTTTAGTTCTAGAACAAGCCGGTTTCCTCACTATGATTTGACTGACCGACCCCTTGGCAATTCAAAAGTGCATGTAATTGATTTAATTGAAATAAATGCTAATGATAAATGGTTCAAACAACTTTCGCCTTTAAATCCCATATCATATACCAGCCCTCCTTCCTCAATACCAGTCTACATGCAAATGACATTATAATATAATATGTAGCTTGAACAATTCTACAAACTTTTCCTAACTTGAAAATACTTTGAAACACAGATAATAAAACTTTTGTCGAAACATTTTAATACGTTAACTTACCAAGCAGATATTAAAACTTGTCATATCGGGCCTTATGTAACCATCTACTTGCCAAAACTGAGGCATTTAATTGAGGCATTGGTGATGATGATGATAGCTGATAGGCTCGCCTGTCCTTACATACGACGCTGCAGTGATTTTGACGTCACCAACAATCGTCAGCCATTAATGGTGTTTTAGTGTGTCGAATGTACTGTGGTTTTTATATTGTAATGTAATGTTAATGTTTGTGTGTTGTATTGAATGTTGTATGAGTCATTGTAATTTGAATGAATACATGAATAATAATAAAAGACCATCTTCCGGGCTCTAGGATTGTTCTGAAAGCCGTGGAATATCTATCCACTCGTCAAGCACCTCAGGACATGTTGCCCCCTTGTCGCTACGGCACTATGTGCTAGCGACAGTTTCCGGGGGCCCAGTTTGAGTGTGCAAGTCACCCTCTGCCAGTTTATCCGTGCACATATGAAATATTTATCAGGCAGGGGCCATATTCCTTCCATAGTTCCAGGTAACCAGTCCACTTTAGCCACCCACACTCATAGTTCAATATCATGGTTTCCATATTCTGCAATAGTATTTATTACACTAACCGGGGGTTATCCTTGGGTGCCCTTGCATTGTGCGAACATAGATAATCGTCGGTTGGTGCCTCATTCCATTTAAATTTGTCTAAGGAGCCTCTGCGAGTTGGCTTTGGCCCTCGTTACCGTTTCACGCCTAAAACGCTGAACGGATATAAATGCCACTTGGCACATGGATAGACCATAACCTGGGCTAGGACTAAGGACACTTTTTATCCCAGTAGTACATTCCCGTGGGATAATTTCCGACCTCCACGAGGGCGAAGCCGCGGACAAAAGCTGGTCTTTCATACACTTCACTATTCACTGTTTATTAACAAGTGTAGACATGAGATAAAAATATAGTACTCTGGAAAACCTCATCACAAAAGTCAAACTAACTTTCCACATAAGTCAATCTGCCTAGCTTTTTCTCAACTATGTTGGGGTCGGCTTCCAGTCTAACCAGATGCAGCTGAATACCATATTTTACATAGAGCTACTGCCTATCTGACCTCCTCCACCCAGTAAGTGAATAATACGACACCCCTTGGTAAGACTGATTGTCAGACTTTCGGGCTTCTGACGACTCGAAACGACTTTCAAAGATCCACTAATGACAGCCGGAACCAACGGCATAACGTGCTCCACAGACCAACCCCGGCAAGCGCAGCTTAACCTATTGAATCGAACCGTGTGGCTGTTATTACTTAGCCATGAGCTCCTCTCTTAACTTTCCACATACGTAAACATATAAAACGTTAAGGTATACACAAACTAGGGTAAAACAGTTGTCACAAAGTTCGGTGATCATGCGTGAAGTTAACACGACAGACGACGTGCACTCGCTCACTTACGACTTAGTTAAACGTGTTATTACATACAGTACCCGGACGTTTATAGAGCTGGAAACACGCGTGTCGTGTTGTATCGTGTCGCGTCAGAATCATATCAGTTTCATACATTTAGTATGGTTAGAAACACATTATTACAGTGTGTTGTGCGCAACAATACACTGTAATAAACCGATATGCTTCTGACGCGACACGACACAACACGACACAGTAATGTATTTCTACCTCTAGGCACGTCGTGTATTGGGCACGCCACAATTGTGGCGATAAGTCCCCTTTTTGAGGAGTGGCTAGAGAGGCGCCACGGCGTCCTCACCTTCCGCCTGACGCAGGTCCTCACCGGACACGGCTGTTTCGGGAGGTTCCTGTTCTGTATAAGGCGGGAGGAAACGCCCGGAGGACACGGCGGAGCATACGGTGGAGGTCTGCCCTGCTTGGGCAGAGTACCATCGTGTTCTCACGGAGGCGATCGGCGACGGCGATCTCTCGCGTCCGGCCCTGGTTCAGGCCATGGTCCGGAGCGAGAGTGCATGGGAGGCCGTCACTTCCTTTTGCGAAGCAGTAATGCTCGCGAAGGAGGGGGCGGAGTGTGCGAGGGAGAGGCAAGATTCGCGCCCTCGCACCACTAGTCACCGCAGGAGACGCCCCGGGCGTCGGGAGTCGCGAGCCGACTTCCGGCCACCGTAGGCGCGGGCTTGCGGACGGTGAGCAATGGGTAGCTTCGCCGATTAGGACCAGGCCCGGGTCGACGGCGCGTTGTGTTCCACGCACGCTTCAAAGAGATGTCAGCACCAACTGACGGGGTCCGTAAGGGCCAATGCCTGCCAGGGTGCGAGTTTCTCCGAAAGGGATATCGCGGCCCTGGCATACAGGCAACGGAAGGAACACGGGTGCGTTTTAGTCAGTAAAAGTCTGACACACCCTCCCACTCCGCTCAGAGCAGGAGAAATTATTTGATAATTTCCCAGCCACAAAAAAAAAAAAGGCACGTCGTGTATTGGAAAGAGACACAGTGTGAGTGACAGAGAGGACAAAACTAAATGTGCTGTAATTACAACCGCGTACGTACCTACTAGTGTATTTACTAAACTGTGTCTTCTTTGATTTACTGCAGTTATGTGCACTGTAATGTTTTCAGAATCGGGAGTGGGTAAGTTGTTCTTGCATCAGACTTATTCTCGTTGCGATATGGTTGCCGTCAGAGGTTAATTATCTGTGAAAGGATCATCTACTTTTCAGACGAATGTAAATAATTATTTTAGATAACTACGTATAGGTTTGTGAACAAAACAAGTGTGTCATCTGGTTATTTATGTGCTTATTTTTCATAATTTCCAGAGAAATTGTTATTAGTATTTGTTTCATTAGAAGTTTTTTGCATTTGATTCATTCGCTTCGAATATTGTTATTTCGTAGAAACATTCAAAATGTTTATCATTTTCTTTAGAAACACTACACAGGTTTCAAGAACTCAACAATAATAAAGGCGAAGTTACACGGAAAGCGTTCAATTTGCTAATGAGTATTCATTTCCTCTATCAATTATTATTTTACTTACGGCACTGCACGTACGTGGCTAACCTCTGGTTAACAGTCAAGTTATCTTTAGTTAAAGGAAAACGAAGTAAGAGAGGGCAGGCGATGCGATGCGGTGGGTCAGCAGAACAAGAAATTTCATGCGGGCGAAATCGCGGGCAGGCACTGCCTTGCCAAGCTAAAAGAAACATAGCAAAGACAATCACAGAAACCCCATTCTTAAACACAATAAACTTCTAATACAACGCAAATTTACAAGATTAAAGTACGTAGACTTCAGTAGACTAAGTGGTCTCCGCAAGAATGATATCGTTACTTAGCCCTGACTAGTCTGTTCTAAGAGAGTTCTTAAGTAAAATTAGTCCATCTTGGGCTAGAGGATAACATTAGCCTAACTTACTACCCTTATGTTACACAAAGACTCCCCGTACACTCTCATTCACGAGCTACGGAAATTACAGTGAAGTAAGTTACCTATAGCGTTGGTTGTGCCACAGAGTACCCACTACCTCCAGTAGTTCACTACCCAAACATTTGATAAGACTTAAAAATCTGATAGGTGGGTCAAAGTTCTATAAAGTGTCTAGCATTTTCCCTTCATAGATATTTTTTTTAACAAAATGACATGGAAATAAGGGCTCAAACTATGATAAATAGCATTTAAGGGGGTGGGTTTAGCTAGCCCACAATATTCAAATTTTCTTACGTTTTTTGCAAAACGCAGGTCAGTATCGGTCGCGAATCATATTTTGAACCTGATACTGACAACATACAATTCAGACGGTTGTATTGATAATTATAATGATTATAATTCTGTAAATACATATTGACGCAAGTTTCGCCCTCTTCCCCACCCCGAAAACCGTTGCAAAATTGTTCTGCGAACACGTTTGCATTGATCTACTGTAAGCAGTAGGTAGACTGTGGCTATACTATTGTATCAAATGAGTAGCGAGTGCTTTGTTTAGTATGTCGGCGGAATGAGATAACGAGTAGGCTTCACACTGATGGCAGCTGTTTGCGTCTGGAATCATCAAGACATACATAATTATATATCGGGACAGGGGGCCGATTGGAGCTGGAATCTTCACTGTTGAACATTTTATTGGGCGTAGATGATTGTGTTGCGGGTGAAAAGAAAAAGTCTGAAGTTGTTTATTGATTTTCAGGTTATATTTGAACTTGAAAAAAATTACAAAACAAAACGTTGGACAGTTTCTAGGCACTTCGTGCCCATACCATGTCCGATGGTCAAGGGAGCTGCGCCACGCCACCGCAGCGCCCCTCGTCGACTCGTGCAAACGTCAGGCTAGACTCTATCGAAGCGCGCCGGCTTCACACTTGCGTTTCGTTGTCAATTGACATCCCGAACTCATGACACTTCCGATATATACAAATGATATGGATGGCAATAGTAGCAGTTATTTCCAGTCATTTTGTAGTGTCAGTTTCTGTCTCATGCTTATTTGTATAACAACAAGTCAGTAATTCGATGGAATAAAAAATGTTTATAAGTAAATAAGGGAATTATAAAATTTTAAAACTATATTTTTTTGCATGTAAGTATTCTGTTAACTATGCCTTAAATCAGAGATTCCCAAAGTGTGCGCCGCGGCGCCCTGGTGCACCGTAGAGAGGAAAGAGGGGCGCCAGGAGGCGCTCCGAGTCTCATTGATGCGACATGAGCCTTAAAACAAGATTCACATGTACCAATTTGGTGGAGTGTTGGATATCGGTCCAAAATAAATATCCAACTTTTAATTCAAAAGCTCTAAAAATTCTTACTCGTTTTGCAACATTTTATTTATGTAAAGCCGAATTTTAAGCTGTAGCAAATATCGCTCAAAGATCAACGTGGATCAAGAAATTAGAGTGGCGGTGTCAAGCCCCATCTCACGCTTTGAAAAAATGTGTGGAGATCACCTAGCTCACACGTTACAGTGACTAAGTTGCCATTGGATTTTGTTTCCAATTTTTATTAAATAATAAATGTATTCTTGCGTGTCAATATAAATATAAAACTCAGCTTCATATTGTGCATGTTTTTTTTTAAATCATGATAACCATTTCGAATAGCTAAGGCGCCGATACAAATAAGTACTAAACCTGTAAAAAAAGTTTGGGAGCCTTAACCAAATGGCAAGAGATAAAACTATAATGGCTATTTATACAGAAACTACGACTTACAAGGTTCTACTAAGTACTTAGTTGACTTAGACCACAGAAACTGCCCTAATTTTCCCTGCTGCATAATATCGCGATCACTTAAAAAATATCACGAATTAATCGTAGCACCAAAATTGTAAAGATATCAAACCGCCGATTATAATCATAACAACATCAATTTCGTCAACCATGAAACCGAGGTACCGACGACATTGTCAAAACTTATCGTGTTCCTCGTTAAATGGTAATCGATACAGTATCGAGCAAACTTGGGTATCGCATGACGAGGAAGCAACGCAAGGTCAGAGGTAAGAAGGTTACTGAGACTAATGCAGTGTCTATGGATTTACCTACTTGATTGTAAAAGAAACTCGATTTAATTTAGCAAGGACGTGGAAGGTACCTTGCGAAGGTGCCTGGCGTTTGCGATATGATGATGCATATCTGGGATAGGTGGACCATTATTTATACTACAAGCCATATTTTACCCTCCAAAGACAATATTCGTTTCCTTACACATTTTATTCCTACCCTGAGCTGTCCCCCTCCAAAGGAATACATAGTCTAATTTATTATAACTGTTGTAAAATTAGTATCCTCTATTACACCAAGGTAAAAGTATAGAGGTATGAGGAACAGGGTGTAAAGTTGACTCATCCTCCATAGAAAAGGGAGGATCCTCCGACCAGATGGGTGTTATGTTTGGTGGGCTACTGCCCAACGATTGATGTCGGGACGTTGTATACAGGCTGTCAGGGACGTCAACGCGAAAACTGTTACCATGGATTCAGTACATGATTGTGAAACCCCCTGTGTTGAAATTTTTCATCGGTTATTAAAATGAAAATCTGCTGTTTCATAGGAAAGTGCAATACCTACGCAGTCAAAATGTATGGAACAGCTGATTCGCGGGCTTGCGGACGGTGAGCGATGGGTAGCTCGCTGTCCGATAAGGACCAGGTCCAGGTCGACGGCGCGTTGTGTTCCACGCGCGCCTCAAAGCTGGGGTCCGTTAGGGCCAATAGGCCCAAGGCCCTATAGGGCCAAGGGCCTGCCAGGGTTGCGAGTTTGTCCGAAAGGGTTATCGTGGCCCCGGCACACAGGCAACGGAAGGAACACGGGTGAGCTTTAGTTAGCAAAAGTCTGACACGCCCTCCCACTCCGCCCAGAGCGGGAGAAGTTATTTGATAATTTCCCACCCAAAAAAAAGGGGGATTTCAGAATCATGTACTGAATCCATGGTAAAACTTTTCGCGTCGATGTCCGTGACAACCTGTATATACTCGTCTCGCGGTAAACTCTGCTTGCGCGATGCATCAAGATTTTGCGTGATGTCAGTATGATGCATAGTTCGCCTGTGGCGTGGTAGATGCCGCCACAAAAGTTTTCAACAATTTTATGCAGGTAGTGAGTACTTTAAGGAAAGTATTTTTCTTGCAATACGTGGCATGTCTAAGAGCACCGCTTTTTGCATATAACCCTTAACCAAATTAAACAAGCTATTAAAATTTTTGGATGTTCTAAATTGTTCTTCCCCTTCTAGTAATTCTTAAAACTCGCTTAGGAAATTAGGTACAAAAATATGTTTAAGGAACAGATGTTTTAAGGCATTAGACCGTAATGCCGTGTAATGCTTTTTATATTAGGTCCAACGTTATCCTAATGATCAGAACAGCCTGTCTGTGCCTGCCTGCCTACCTACATTTGTGGTTACAATATCTCCCTTAATTAAATTCGAATCGGAATACTAATTAAGGAATGGTACTAACAGCAACCCGTCAGTTTATGTGCAAATAATCTTAAAGCTGATGAAACACGTGTTTCTATAATTTGAATGTAGACGGAGAGACCATAAAGCGCTTTATTGCTTAAAGTTTATTGTCTGTGGACTTGTGTTTGAGGTTTTAGTATGTTCAGTAACATCGTGAGGAAACCGGTATGCCTGAGAAATATTTCTCGAAGGCATGTGAAACCATGTCAGAGGCCCATGGGCGACTCACAAACTCTGACACCAGGTTACTCACTAACCACACGAAAAGAAAAAGAAGAAGAGTATTTTCAGTATGATTCAGAACAAGAGTTTGGAGTAAATGACTACCTTAGTTGTCTTGAAGTCTTGGGTTCAATTAATATGTTTTTTTTTTCAAAATTTATTTGGTATGAAGGGGTCTCTTTCAAACTCTCATTAGCAGCTCCGAATCATGATTTTGTCCAGTTAATCGCAAGTTCATCTCCTAGTAGGTACAAGTACCTGACGACTTGGCTTATTACTGACAAAATTTATACTATTTAAAGAGTTGGTATTTTATGATTTTATGAATTCACCTAACGTCGATTTAAAGTGTGTTTATTAATTTTGTTTTGTTTTTCAGTGCCCTTACAGGGTGCATGTTTGAAACTTATAATCTTATTCCAACCACTGTACATGTTAACAATATAGATTATAGATTTGATTGACTTTGATTTGAACTCACAAACATGCCAAATCGCTTAGCTTTTTAATTACCAATCAATTATACCGAATACTGCTCCAATTGATTACAGTATCGAAGTAACAACAACTATTATTGGTATCGAGTATCCTAGATTTAGCTTATTAATAGTCAGATTACCTCTATTCTAAGGAAGGGTTCAATTAATAAGATGAATGGAAAGCAATCTTTCACACTAAGTTACTAAAGCAAATTACCCTTTGAAGGAAATCATTAGTAACAGAATATTAGGGTGCGGACAGACTATGCATAATATAACTTGGTATAGTTGCAACGACTTATTTTTAGGGTCCGTACCTCAAAAGGAAAAAACGGAGCCCTTATAGGATCACTTCGTTATCTATCTGTCTGTCTCTCAATCTATCAAGAATTTTTTTTTCAGGAACGCTTGGAGTTAAAGCGTTCCTGAAAAAAAAATGTTCAAGTTAAAATTAATATCAAGTACGTAGATCTACGGTTCGTTGTTGCTCTAAAAAAAATCAACCATCTAAATCAACGCAATAAAAAAATCCGGCCATATAAGCGACATATTTAAATACTCGCAAATAAATTAAAACCTATAGGGTACTTCCCGTTGGCCTAGAATGAAATTGAAATATGATATTTGGCAAGAAGCAAAGTCAAAAGTCCGAAAATCCTTAATTTATAGTTTTATCTTCTTTTTTTTTGCGATGTCAAACTTACATTTGTAGTTGGAAAATTGACCGGGACGTATATCGATGTATGGGAGAACATGATTTTCAACTCCAATGTTAAGTTTGTTTTTGGGATAAATTTGTTGCAACTGCGGAACTCTTCATTGTGCGTCGTCGACACGGTTTTTTTAAGTTATGAATGGATGAAGTTTACCTTTTAAATACAAATATAATACAACTGATAATTAACTACACGAATAGATACAAAAAACAAAAGGACACTTAGGCGTCGAAGTATTCGTCCGCATCGCTGTCATCCGGAAACGTGCCCAGAAGACTGGCAGCATTGCCACGTTGAATGGCAATGCTAATTCTTTGGCCAAAGAACAAGCCAGCCCTCTGGTCGCGTGAAGTGTCGACCAGTCGGCGAGAAATTTCCTTAAAAAGGACACGCGCACTCGGACCCCATGACCCGAGCGTTTCGACCCCAAACGGCTCAAAACTGTAGCTACCCATGAGGTTACAGTATTTGCGCCGCTTGAGGGTCTCAGCAGCCGCTGCAGCGGCGCCAGCACAGCCCGCCGTGCTAGGAACATGAGATGGTGCAGTTAGTTATTGTATTTCGTACCTAGTGTTAATAGTTTGTAAATAATTTATTACTGCCACTTGTTAATAAAAAGAATCCACTGATAATAGAATCACATCGACCTTGCAATATTTACTAAGATATTCAAAAGTCGCCCGAATTGAAACAGCAAACTGCTAACATACGACCGATATAGAAGATAGAACTAATCCTCAACACATAAAAAGACACTACTGCTATACCTTTGAAAGGATTCTTAATTGTCCTTCAAGTCCAAAAGTCAAGAAGAAGTGGCATAACTTGTCACCGGCCACAAGTTACAACACCCATTTTAGTTATGCTTGCCTGGTACCTCCTCTCAGTACTACTCAAACTTTTCATTGTTTCCTTCTACAATAAGTATAATAAGTTACTTATGAACAAATACTTTTCAACTTCTAAGTGCCATACTATAGCCATTACTTTAACTTTAAAGTTGAATATTGAAGTAGCTGCTAAGTTTCTCGAGAACAAAGCGCCTGATATAAACGAGTGAGTAAGTCTGTAGACAGGCATTCATCTCGGCACCTTATCTTTTAAAAAACATAGTTTTATGTTTAGAACAAGTTTTGGTTTATATTAATTTTTTTTCTAAAGAAACTTGAAGGCGATACGAGAAAAGTTTGGGAGAGAAAAGCTTTAGTTTTTCGCTGAACAGATTGCTGCGGCGAGGGAGAGCTGAGAAGAATACGTAAATATATTACCTAAAAAAAACGTATGTCTGGTAATAAAGATTACAACTAGCGCAAGTTGCATAGATTGGAATGGCTTCCAAAGATTAAATTATGGAGATTATTATACTATTGACTTTTGTTACTTATCTTAAATTTTATTTACTACAAATATATATTTACATATAAATGTAGGTGCAATGGCGGTCGAACAGTTTTCACCCTTATGCCTTGAGTCATAAAGTTGAAAAGTGGTGCACCGCCAGTATCCGTGATCGTACCTACATTTTAAATGGTTAGAGTACTGTGCAAAATAAGCCTACCATATTAACATTTCAATATGAAAAAAGACAAACGCACCTCAAAAACACAACCGCGACACAATTAACAACATAACAGCTTCATTGTATTAATAATAATAATAATAATAATAATAATAATCATTTATTTGCAGACATAAAACGTACATAATTATAATTATTCAAAGCACTTCATTATTCGGCAAAGAAGTCGGTATAATGAATCATCTCTCTGGGACATCCGACTGGCTTCGAGGTTTCAAAGGACGCGGAAGTGAAACGGGTTGACTGTAATAAAATATTTTCTTTACTAGAATGTGGTGTAGATAAAATGTGTTGGCATTTTTTTGTGGGGCTGAATTGTAAAGACTGGCGAGTCAGCATTGGCCGTTTTAGAGCTAACTAAGGTGTATCAGATGTAGTTCGTTTTTGTCACTTGAAGAAGGTTTTTCTGTAGGCAGTCAAGCCATTTGTGTTTAAGTATTATTTACGAATTTATTTTGCGCCTGTTTAACGAGTTTCAAAATTATACGTAGCTTTTAGTCTTAACTCTTAACTGTACCTGCTCATAAATCGTTCAGCCATCTTATTAAAGTGAGGATACTTTCTTACTAAAGATTTTCCGCACTGGCCCAGTATTGGGGTAATACAGGCAACGAGTAATTAATTATTTAAAAGGATTTTCTTTTGGCTGCCACATAAACGTCACAGCGCTACTGCTGACCATGAGCTCCTGGGTTCAATTCCCAGGTCGGGCAAAGTTTTATTGGGATTTCATTAGGAATTTCTCAGTAGCAGCCCAGAGTCTGGATTGGTGCCCGGTTGATGGCCATAGGCTCGCCCCCTATTACATGGGACTTAAACATGTTTTGGGAAATGAGGATGTACTACACGTACACCTCTGCCGAACCCTTCGGAGATCGCAGACGTGATGTTATGTTATGTTATTTTCATTTAACAATCATACTTCACAATCATAGATTGAATTTCCTACATATTCGGATGAAAACGTCCAGTTTTTGCGTAGTTGTCCAAATCAATGGAAAAGGATTGTCGGAAGTTTGGCAACATGTGGACTGCACAAAAACTTGGCGCGCAATTCACGGATGTGTTGTGTGGACGGACGCTGGCATTTGTTTTTTATTGTTTCTGGTTTGAATGTAGAACGCATATTAAGTGGCAGGTTTTTAAGATCTGTAAAAATATTATATAGCCTATGTCACTCCCACAATTGAGACAAATCTAACGACATCTCATAAGTTAAAATCCATTAAGCCGTTTACAGAGCATGCCAAAGAAATAGACATACATACTCTCAAAAACATTACCCTGGAGTAGTAAAATAAGACTTTAATACAGCATGCTATTAATAGCACATTAAAAATCATAGTGTAGAAATATGAAAGCATCATCGAAACAAGGCTTCAGGATCTGATGGACCTTTGTTGTCACAATAAAGCCGATACTACTTGAGACACATAAATGTAAAGAAAATAAGAGCAATAATCGTAAATGACCTTCATAATATGCTGTTAATATGATTCAGTAAATTAATAAATGATTTCTAAAATGATTAATGTAGTTAAGTACTATTTACAACCTTTCCTAAAGTAAAAACCGTGCTCGCACCTACCGACCGTCGTTACTTACCTTTACAAAAGACCTTTTTGTAGTTCCATCAATCAGTCACAAATGTTCCCACAACACTAACTTTGTCATACATTCAAACCTACCCTATTTGATGAGAAATATTATAAAGAAACTTGTTTATACAAGACATTATCAAAGTTGATCAGACACAGTGTCAAGACTTTTAATAACGTTGATTGATTACTTTCTAATGAAATGGATGATAAATAAACGTTAAAGGTTTTAACGTTACATTATGCGTAATGGAAACCCTATTTGTGTGTTTGTGTATAAAAATAAATTTGATAAATCACGTCCGGTTATAAAGTATTAAATGCTTCGAGAACATTCTGACCAATTAAAGGTGATTAAGCAACAATCAAATTTAAAAAGATTATTTGAGCCTTTGTATGCAGATCCATGCGAGACATAATAGCTTTTTAATTATTTCTGTAATTACGGCATACGAAAGATTAAAAGAAAATAAACTTATATTTTAATTACTCTGCCGTGCTAACTGTAAAAAACCGGCCAAGTGCGTGTCGGACCACACACAATGAAGGTAAAATTTAAGTTGGTTGATTATTACTCGTTAACCTGTACAGCCTACTTACCTCTGATAGTTTTCCTTTTAATTTCGTTATATATACTACTGCTGTGAGTTTTTTCACAAGTCCAAGTACAACCATTTAGCTAGAAGGGGGGGACACTTGACTCTAAAAAAAAAATTCAGTTAAAAGCTTAATATTTCGCAAATGGATCCCTGAATCTAAAAATGGTTTTCAAAAACTCACAATATTTTTGAAAGAACTTTCTAACGATACCCCATAATATGGGGTAGACGAGAAAAAAAAACATCCCTACTTTACGTGTAGGGGACGTACCATATTTTTTTTTCTTGATTTTATTTTACCACTTTGTCGGCATGATTAATTTGTATACATATGCCAAATTACAGCTTTCTAGTCGGTACGGACATGGCGAAACTATAAGGGTTCCCTGTTTACTACGGAACCCTAAAAAATGTGTCTTCTTGTCGCCAGTTACTCGTGGCATAGAGCGCTACGGCGTAGCTCATGACGCTACGCCGTGGCTAATCCTCGATTCCAAAAACGGCAAACGTTTTGGTTACCACAATCGTTTTAATTTAATCTCAAAAGACCACAAACAGAATACAAACAAACTTGAAACCTCCTTTGTTAACACCATAATCAAATCAAAAAGTTTTTATCCACTTAGTGACGCAAACGCAAAGATATCTTCACTCCGCATAATAGCGACGAAATCTCTTCGAAACTCGTGTGAGGACTTCAGAAGTTAGACAAAGAGTTGCTAAGCTATTCGTATCGTGTATCTGAATTATATATTGTACACATTTTTATCAAAAAAGTCGGACTTTACGAGTTTTAGAAGGTTTAGCAAAATCTTTTCGGTGAAAGTTTTATCTGGAGTGTGAACTTAGCGATTAGGTTTTTAGAGGGGACTATCACGTTACTATGTATGAGCCAAGAATGTAAGCCGATATCGATATGTTTTAGGGCTATTCAATTATATACTTTTAGAAGAACCAGCTTTTGTCAGCGTTTTAAAATTACACCACAGGAAAATAAGTAACTGAGATAAAAGTATGTTCCCGTGGTGTAATTTCTTCCCAGGGGGCTTCCTCATTGCTGATGACATCGACATAATTCTGTTGCGCTCAGGGTGAATTTGAAATAATAGCTACCTATATAATTTTTTTATGGTTCAAGCATTGGAATGTTTTTGTTTGGAGTGAATAAATAAGTAAAAATAAAAAATAGTATTCTGTCCTAGCCTCCCACGGTCACGGTCTTCCTGTTTGCCAAATTTCATCAATATCCGTAACTAGTACGCCTCCCGTACAGTCGTGAAAAGGTAACAGACAGAGAGGGTTACTTTCGTGTTTTATTCGCATATACGAGCATAACCTATGAAATCTGCGTTTTGTATGGAGAATTTTAAAGAAGTTGCATTTTTCATACTAACATTTTCTTAATTTATATAACAACCATGAACACGAATGTTTTAAAACTTTTATGCACTAATGTTTAAAAACGAAGTAAACGTAATATGCCACTTAGATTTTTAGGAGTATGAGGAACAGGGTGTAAAGTTCACTCATCCCCCATAGAAAAGGGAGGATCCTCCGACCAGACGGGTGTGATGTCTGGCGAGCAACTGCCCAGACGTTGAAGTCGGGAAGCTTGTATATATGTTTATCGCGCGGTAAACTCTAATTGCGCGATGCAGGATTTGTGTGACGTCAGGATGTTGTATGACGTCAGGTCTTTGATGCATAGTTCGCATGTAGCGATGTAGATGCCGCTACATCACTCCCCTCCGGAGACCGGAGGTCGATAGTGGGCTGAGTCTTGAATCTTGCGATGTTTCACAGTGCCAGCTGTGGTTCCAGTGAGTCGGAACCGGGTGCCGCATAGTTCGCGGTGAGTCGGAACTGTCTGCGGTGATTCCCCAGTGAGTCGGGGTGGCGCTGCGTCTTGATCCAGTGGGTCGGATGTGGTACAGCGCCGGGTTGTGCTGAGGGTGATGACCAGGAATGCGCGTTCGCTGCATGCTGGTGGTCAGGATACCCGTTGAAGCCGTGGGTGCTGACTGGCTGTGTGACTCGCCTCACGAAAGCTTGCGGGAGTGATGATGATGATGACGTCACGCTGAAGTAGTTGCACGAAGGCTGCGTTGACGTTCATATTTGGGGTCACCAATTTAGGAGTATGAGGAACAGGGTGTAAAGTTCACTCATCCCCCATAGAAAAGGTAGGATCCTCCGACCAGACGGGTGTCGTGTCTGGCGGGCAGCTGCCCAGAGGTTGAAGTCGGGAAGCTTGTATATATGTTTATCGCGCGGTAAACTCTAATTGCGCGATGCAGGATTTGTGTGACGTCAGGATGTTGTGTGACGTCAGGTCTTTGGTGCATAGTTCGCATGTAGCGATGTAGATGGCGCTACAGATTAAGCGACAAAAATAAGTTTTGGCTAAGTTAAAACAAATAGTAGTCATTTCTGCTAACAAAATGAGGAGTCATTTTTAAGGTATTTTTTATGTATATAAAACTATAAGTAAGAAGGTTTTTTTACCATTGGTCTATGATGGTCATTATTCGATATAATACCAAGCAATTGATGAATATTTTAAATTATAGAAGTGACGTGGTTCTCAATTTGTGAAAAAAAAATGCCAATTTCATAAGTGGGAACCCAATATTATTAACAATATGGCATGGATGGATATCATTAAAAATATAAAAAATACTAATGAAACAATACCTACAAAAAAAATCGTAACATCGAAAGTACCAAAACTTAAAGAACAAGTATGTAAGTATGTATGTATTTATAGACAGTTACAGACAGCGGACAGCAGTACGTCACAGTAGTTCTGTCGCATTTTGTTTAGTATTTTTCTTTTTCTTTAGCATTGTCTGTCATTGGTGAAATTTTAAACTCTTAAAACTCATATAACATTAGTTTATCTATAAACCGTTAACTACCATGAAACACTTTTCATTCTACTATTCACTATATTATTGTAACACTATAAACAGCCGTAATGTATTCTTTGCCGGTGTCGGCGTCTGCGCCTCTTTACTTGTCACAACGACGCCATAGAGTACCATAGATACTAAAGGCATAGACAAGTAACTGATGTTACACCGGATACAGACACGCGGACTACATATATTTTACTTTTTATTATATTTCACACACTAATTTCTTTATTTTTTATTTTATTTAATATATAATTCTGTATCTATCTTTCCGTGACATCACTGCGGGCCCTATCAGAATACCAGCGCTGCGACATTTATTTTTTAAATGTGCTGCTTTATGCTGAGATGGGGCCTTTTGGCCTCGTACAGGACTGCATTAATTTTAAAGTATATTTTGTTTATTTTTTATTTTTTTTATTGTTTTTTATTATTTATGTTTAGTGTTTTTAGTTTAATTTGTGATTTTCTGTGCGAGTCTCAATAAATACCTTTTCTTTCTTTCTTCTTAGATGTATAGATTTGCTGGTAGATATCATTAACAACATATCTACCTGTATTCGCCGAAATATAGTTATTGTTGAGTGAACTCAAAGGAAGCCAAAGCTATTTGACTCGAGTTCAAAGATATAAACAAAACCCGATAATATATTGGTGGAAAAAAAAACTCTTTAAATATACGTCAAGATTACGAAACACAGCCTAAATAAAAAACTTTTTACATATCCATATATAGTAAGATACTTTTATATCCATTTCCTAGATACAGTAAATACTCCAGACATAAACTGAGGTACCGAACCGTCTCCGTACAGTCAAACGCAAATCAGTGAGAACAATTTGACTGACAGCGCGTTTATGCCCTAGCATTAAGGGCGATTTTCGTAGTGCAAGTAATGACTGATGTGCGGTTGACTGTACGTAGCAGTCGTAAAACACGTCCTTTGTACGCGAACGCGGGATAAACTTTTTTTCATAATCACGAACATGAAACGCTCCCCGAGACGCAGTTTGTGAGATTTATGCTTTCTGTAAATATGGAAGGCGGTACTCAAACCTGGGTTTATAGAGGGGGATGTTTACAGGAATGTAATACTGTCACATATAATTTTGCGAGAAAAGTTAATAACCTTATACAAGATTTATAGATCAGATTGGTATTTCATGTATAACTTTTTACTTAAAATAACATCAGGCTTGTTATCCTTGAAGGGTTAGGCAGAGATGAAACTACACCCACATTTCGCCAGTTGTGTTTATGTCTCATCATCTCTTATTACAATCATCAGCCTGGTACAATCGGACTGCTACAGAGAAATCCCTGATGGAAGCACCCAATAACACTTTGCACGACGCGGAAATTGAGCCCATCACATCATGCTCAGTAGCGCTTGCGATCACTGGACCAAAGAGGCGATAATATTTATTTATGATGACTCGGTGAACGTGCCTCCGTACCACGTGGCCTAGTACCACGTGGGCAATCGATTTTATAGATTTTTCAGCTATTCCTTTGGGTTTTGTCAATTTTTTTATTTTCTAAACTATCCAAATAGTGAGGCGACCGAAACAAAAAAAAACAAAAATCCGTCGAGCCGTTTTCGAGTTTTTGCGAGTAACGCACGGCAATTGATTTTTATACATATGGATAAAATAGTTCATGGAAATGAACGTTTACCTTTTAGTTAAATATAAAATATAGTTAAACATAGGTTTTTAAAAGAATTAGTCATGTGTGGAATAAATCATCTCAATAGCTGCGGGAAGTGGATGAAAAACTGATCCGACTATTATAAGTGAAGAAGCATATGGCTTGATACGTTCAAGAAATCATATCTAATGATTTTTACAAATTTTCCTGATATAGAAATAATCCCATACAAAAAGAAGTAATTAAACTATGAAAGAAAACGTATCACCACCTTATTACTGACTACCATGAAAGCAACCTTTTCATAATAAAATCTAAGAGAGCTCACGTTCTCGCTCGCTTATCTCCGGGGACAGGCTGTAGGATAGGTTGATCTAACACGGAATGAATGGAGTGGCAGGCAGCTAATCGGTAAATTGACAGGCGATTATATACGAGCACGTCTTAGGTATCGATTTAATTGGATTGTCGATTGGATTGTTGGTTTGGCGGTGCTGTGAGGACTCGATGAATAGGTATATTTAACCGTTGTATGCCAACTTGCCAGATTTTTGGTGCTGAGCAGACGATGGATAATTTGACCGCGGTCTATTTGTAATCGTATGGAAATTTAACGCGCACGTAGGACAAAATACTCGTAGGATTTGAAATTGACCATCGGTTGTTCAGTGCCATAGTGATAAAGAAAGAAAGAAAGAATAATGTTTATTTGGACACAGTTTGTGAAACACTAAATACAAAATAAAAAAAGTGAAAATATTTTTTTAACAATAATAGTGTGTGCCTCACGTCTGCGCCAAATAGGTTCATTTCAGCATTAATGCCATGCAGATGCTGTCTGACGCTGGTTTTCTAATGAACCTATATGTAGGGACAAGTGACGGCGAGTACAAAACAGTTTCAACATACCTAATACATAATTTGTATACTTCTAAATAAATAAATAAACTAGTAATCAAATCTAAATTACAAAAACAAAAATAAAAAATATGTATATGAAAACAACTGGAACTGTCCACGCAAAACCTGTTCTTAACGATTAGCTAGACTAGATTGATTCGTGCACTCACAAAGCGCAGCAGGCCGCCAACCGCGGCGGACAGATACACCGACTGCTATTTAGTTTTAAGACATGCAAAAAAATTACTGTGGGGTGTTTGAATAAAACATATGAATAGTTATAAATAATAATAAAATAGTCAAGAAAGTATAATAAGAAAGTGAAGTACATATATTATAACAATAGATGAAGTAGGTACACTGTTAATAAAAGAAGGTAAGCATCATTCATGTATTACCATAATTTTCTTGTGCTGAACTGTATTTTTTAGTCTCGTGTAAGTGTAAAATAACTTATTAAAGCTCCATTCCGTTTTTTTTTTCTAGTTATGTATTTTCGAAAGATGTACACATAAACCAAAGCATCGTCTACGGCAATCTTTGGCCAAGATTTTATTGGAATTAACTTATTGGATTGGATAAGACAAATGGGTGTCTCAACTATGGGTGTATCAATGGGTGTATGAGGAACAAGATTTAAAGTTCACTCATCCCCTTTATAAAAGGGAGAATCCTCCAACCAGAAAGGTGTCGGGAAAGTTATATATATGTCAATCGCGCGGTAAACTTTGCTTGCGCGATGCAGGATTTGTGTGACGTTAGGTCTTTAATGCGTAATTCGCATGTGGCGATGTAGATGCCGCCACAAATATATTTAACCATTGCAATGCAATTTGGCGGGTAATAATAGCTTCTAGTGACAAGAGGGCATTGTGACACCCTATGTAACTATAAAAAAACAATCTAAACTGCGTTCGCAATTCATTTGCCAAAAATGTAAACAAACACTAGTTTTAGGAAAAACAACTGTAATGCCTACACATAAGGTTCAGTTTGCGCTACGACTTCATATTTTTCATGACTTTTTCTACAGTACTAATCGGGCAAAAATCAACTTAATTTACACTTGCATAAAGTTGATGTTTGTCTTAGTGGAAAATTCGTGATTGTTTACATGTTTTGCAAATAAATTGTGAACGCAGATAACGAAGTATGTGATATATGTGATATGTACATTGCAAACAGTAACATTATACAATTATAAAGTAAAATACAAGGCTAAACTCAAAACAATCATCTATATTATAGGTGGTGAAATGGTCTACAACAAAGAAAATTATATTTTGTGGCTAAGTAATAACAGTTGCACGGTTCGATCGATCAGGTTAAGCTACGCTTGCCGCGGTTGTTCCGTGGATGGGTGATCATATTCACATGCCGAGACCTCCGTGCCTCGGAAAGCATGTTAAGCCGTTGGTCCCGGCTGTCATCCGTGGATCTTTGACAGTCGTTAAGGGTTGACAAAAGCCCGACAGTCTGACAACTAGTCTTACCAAGAGGTATCGTATTACCTAATCACTGGATTGTAGAGGTCAGATAGCCAGTCGCTCCATGTAAAATACTGGTATTCAGCTGCATCTGGTTAGACTCGAAGCCGACTTCAACATAGACCCCGATCCCTACTTTTCTATCGCAGGTATGCTGGAAGAGATAAATATCTTCAGAAATAAGCATCACCTTTGTACGTATTTTTCTGATCCTTTCTTCTTGTCTGTTGTGTGCATCAACTGTAAAATAAATAAATAAATAAATTGTTAGGAAAAGGCTAGACAGATGATGAATAAAGAAAATTATATCTTTATCTTTAAAATTATGTCACTACAAGGGAATATTGTGGTTTTTATGTTACCATGAAAGATGTCCTAACAAAATGTCGGTAAAAAAGAAAATGAGATTGTCGCATTTACTTTTTAGGGGTAATTTATGGCAGCTTTAAAATAAGAGCCATGACATCGCTGTGTGAACATGTTCAGTATTTCATTTAAAAATCTACCGTTACTTCCGTCCAACATGTCGCTTTTTGAATATATTAGTAACTTTGGCATGTGGATTTTGGTTCGAAACAAAAATACTGTCTGCAAGGCTAAAGTCATAATCTGAATTCACTGACGTACATTAGTGACGCTTGGGGGAAGTCTACCTCCAGCAGTGAAACTCTTTCGGCTGAAATCATGATAATAATACCAGCCTGTTACTGTCCCACTGCAAAGCAAAGGCCTGTTCTCATTCAGAGAAGGCACGAGCATTGATCACCACGCTTACTCTAGACAGGCTGGTGATTTCAGACTTATATCAATTATAAGTCCAGGTTTCCTTACGATGTTTTCCTTCACCGATGTCAGTAATGTCCAAGATAAACTCAGAAAGTACATATGAATTGACAAAGTCACATAGCTACTTGCCTTAACCACTGTGCACCACGACATGCGAAGACATGATGAATGATGAAAATACAGTAAGCATGTGTGGTGATCCAAGCTCGCTTCATCTTTGTAAGAGAAAAAGTCTTTGCCCTGCATCAAGACAATTACAAGCCGCTCTTTCTATACACCATCACAAACTTTTAATCTGTTCCCAACTTCCCTCCTCGTTTCCCCCACCGTTTGAGTTGACAACAACGAAAATTATAATCGCTTTCAGAAGCCTAATAAATCTTGATGAAAATATGCATTGGAAACTCGTAAGTAAACATTCATGGCTGTTTAACTTTTTTCTGTTGTTTGCTGGGGATCCGTTTACGAAGTCAGCATCAATCCTTGTCAGACTTGAAGAGTTTGCATGAAATGTGTTTACAGGGATCGCTTCGGAATTGATTTGTGTTGTGTTTAGGGTACAGTACCGATAAATTAACAGTTACTAATCAGATTATGACAGTGCTAAGTGGTACTTGTAAAGGCATAAATTACGCATGACCTATTAAAACTTTCAACTTCCTAGCCTTCTTCCACCTTTGTTGAGGTCGGCTTCCAGTCTAACCAGATGCAGCTGAATACCAGTATTTTACATAAAGCGACTGCCTATCTGACCTCCACAACCCAGTTACTGGGTACTACGATACTCCTTGGTAAGACTGATTGCCTACTATACTTTGTATATAACTAAGTAGTGATGTGAGGGCTGTTTTATAAAGAAAATAAATGTGTTAAAGATTGGTGGCATATGGAACTAGTCAAGACTTGCCTTCTTTATTCATACTCCCAAGTTTCTTGCCTTTGCCTTACTATAAAATTGAAGCAACAAATTACTTGCATCCTCTAAACCAGGAGTCAACACATGGAGGACCGCGGTCCGGATCTGGGCCGTCGAAATATTTTATGCCGACCTTTAGTAAACAGTAAAATTTACAACTTAAAGTGAATTTATAAAAATATAAAAATAAAACATTTGAGTAATTTAATTTAGCCCGCGCTTTGTCTTCAAGTAAATAGTTCAAAGTAAAAAAACATATTTTTCACAATAATATTAATACATTACTTTGTTATTTTTGTACATTACATAATATTTGTTGATTACTGAAAAAATATAAGGTTTCTTTTAATTTTATTTATTTTATTCTAAAATTATAAAGAGAAACGATTTATATTTTTGTTTGTAGTGAATAAACTCAAAAAGTACAGGACCGATTTAAAAAATTCTTACACCAGTACAATGCTATATTATCACTGAGTAACATAGGCTATCATTTATAAAGATATCACGCGGGCGAAGACGCTGGCGGAAGCTAGTACCTAATTGATATTTTAAATCTTGGTTACTAGTTTTCGTCTAACAAACGGACCACGCTTATCATAAAAATGGACTCCCAATGAAACTAATTGGTGATTCCTGGTCTAAAAACTGTTTAGACGGTGCAACTTGCACTGTTCCTTCAACGTATGGCATGCCACAAACAATTAAATCGCACCGTGTAAATCAGGCTTTAGAGATAAAGTTGAATTGTCGTCTAACTTCCGACACACAGACCCGAAAATGGGTTAGAAAATCCTGTCTTCCCGAAGTTATCACCCCGGAACCATTCCAACTCGCTTCATAGGAGCTAACTTTAAATTCTTAAAAATTGTCATGTATTGCATAATATCATGAAGCGGAAGAAGGGGAGAGGGTATACCTATAAGGAAACTCGAGGCTTACTATTAAGTAAGCACAATTATTTAAAAAACAAGAGCAAGTTTTTATTCTGCAATTATAACCTAGTACAGTACAACACAACTTGAGGAGCTCGTGGCTAAGTAATAACAGCGGCACGGGTCGATCCATCAGGTTAAGCTACGCTTGCCGGGGTTCGTCTGTGGATGGGTGACCATTTTCACATACAGAGACTCCTCCGTGCCTCGGAAAGCACGTTAAGCCGTTGGTCCCGCCTGTCATTCGTGGATCTTTGACAGTTGTTACGGGTTGTCAGAAGCCCGAAAGTCTGACAACCAGTCTTACCAATGGGTATTGTTTTACCCAGTTACTGGGTTGTGGAGGTCAGATAGGCAGTCGCTCCATGTAAAATACTGGTATTCAGCTGCATCTGGTTAGACTGGAAGCCGACCCCAATATAGTTGGGAAAAGGCTTGACAGATTGACAGTACAACATAATTTAGATATAGCATCGGCAAAATTCGTAAAACCGATCATCTGAACTGAGTGCGCCTTCAAAATCACCAATATTTATTACTGCTTTATGTGAAAATGATCTTTACGCAAACGGAATAACTTGTAAAGTCATATAACCAAATACATTTGTAAAATTGAAATGGATAAATGCAAATTTTCAAATTTATGCTACATCTTAGTTGTATCGTACTGTACAGTCAGCTACAGAGAAATTCACCCCCTACCAATGTATTTATACATTGCTAAGGGGTGAGACTGACTGTGCGTGTACCAGATTATTTGCTTTGTATTAAAGGGTTAAAGAAGATCAAACAAGAGTTCTATAGATTATGTAGGAAATCTAGATCTCTTGTTTGACCTTCATTCTCGTTTGACGATCTCTTGTTTGGCCTTACTTGACCCTTTTACCTAAAGGTTTAGGTACAGTCACAACCAAAATATACCATGAATCATATTTAGATCAACATACAATCTGATACTGACCTGCAAATTGCAAAAATAGGAAGAAAAAAAAAAGCTTTCGCCTTAAGAGCTATTTTTGCCTGCTCATTGCACGATAGAATCTGCTTTAGCGACTCAGCATTATATATTGCATCATAATGCTAATACCGCAGAAGGAATTCGAAAACTGTAAGGGATATAAAAGACTTGAATGTACCTTAAAAAAAATCGTAGAAGAAAAATCTCGCTGAACGTTGTTCTAAGTGAGGTGCTAACATCATTCGTCATTTGACGACTCATTCAGCGTAGAATACGTTGGGTTAGGGCCGGGTCACCCCGGAATGGCAGCGGCCGGCAGCGACGCGGCGAGCACTTTCAGTGTGAAATGATTTTAAACTTTATCGACATACTTAAAAGACCAGTATCGCTTGAAAAGCTTGAAAACGTCGCGAGGCTGCCCGCGGCGTCGCGAGGCCGCTTGCGGTACCGCGGGCGGCCAGGCGCTCCATACCCCCGCCGCAACACTGAGCGTACCATTTTACGAGTAAACTAGTCAAGAGGAGACTAGGCTCGTGGGGTCTGGAGGCGCTGCCATTCCGGTGTGACTCGGCCTTATGCTAAAATCTTAGCAAGCATGGCAACGCAACATATATCTGTTAATATGTTATACCTCCTAACGCTTAAATGACAATTTGTCCCTCAATAATATCCAATTTGCATGCATATTTCCCTCTGTAGAGCAATTTTCTACAACAGCGTCAACCCACAAAACGAAAGTATCAACATCAAAAAAATCCTAAAACATTAACATAAAATTGTCATAACACATTAAATCAAATACAAACGTAACCGCCCATTGAAACTCCTACTTTGACTGAACTAAAATAAGGTTGAAAGTCTGTTGTCTAATTTTGTCTTTATCAGGGCCACAGGGCAAAAATCTGGCGCTTCTCATATCTGTTTGGGTGAGCGGTAGTCATTAACAGTACCCTTTTTAATATATTCATTTTAGGGCTCCCTTAAATCGGAAGGATCTCCGTATGAGACAAAATTAAACCTTTTTATCTAATTTAAATGGCTATTATAATTTTGATTATGTTAATTTGCGGATACATTTTACACCATTTGCTCATTTGATTCCTGTTAATACTCTACATAGAAAAGTCCAAAAGTTAATAGACTAAAATATAATGTAATTATTTAACTTCTAATTTACACAATTTGAGCTACCAAGGGCTCGTTCGAATTTTTGACAAGAGGCATCCCTTTTGAACGACCATATTATAATACGACATCATTGTTAGGTGTAGGCTAAGCACGCGTGAAATGACAGATTTCAATTATCATAACTGCCTTGATTAAGTAACAGTTCAACTGAATAATGAATCATTTATAGTGGTATAATAGCAGATTAATAAGGCGCGGGACATACACGAGTGGCGAGGGGCGCGGGCGGGCGCGGGCGTTGCGCCTTTCGTTTCATATTTCATTCAAAATGTATAGGAGTGATGAAATGCGGGACATACACAGGCGGCGGCGGGGCGCAGGCGAAATATGAAGTAGCGGCAACGCCCGCGCCACACCGTCGCGTCGCCACGCCCGCGCCCCTCGCCCCTCGCCACTTGTGTATCTCCCACGCCTAAGGCTTCGGCTTTTCTTTACCGCTAAACCTAAAAAACAAAATTATTATAGAGCTTCATGAGTGTCTAAAAAAATGGGTTAATCAGAAAAAGGACTATTCAAATATTTTCGCGTACAAAAAAAAATTCGGCATTATTATCTAGTATTCCATGCCTTTTTTTTTGTGCTACCTAAAAAGAGACTTCGATAATTCGTACAATATTCTGCATTTACTCGTATGTAGTAAAAGCCATGCCCATCACTACAGCTAAACTATGCCGCTAGCATATATTATGCCAGGCTGTTGCGCTAAACCAGATTAATGACCGGACACAACATAATATAAATGAAGCAGTTAATGACGCTGAAACAGGTAGATAAATGAGTCATCCCACTGTTAATAATATTGTCGCCTACATAAACCGTATATATCTAACCGCAGCAGGTATAAGCCGATAATACCAATTAATAGCTGCATTTTTTTGCGAAGAGCTAAAAAAAAAAAATGGGGTTCAAGTATATGATAGACAACGACATCGCGGGAGACCAAGGCGAAGATGGAGGGATAAACTTGACTTCTACCAAGTCACAAAATTTTTCGCTGTGCCTCGAGTCGAACCGTCGCTCGAGCTCAGTCTCTTGTCCCTCGCACACGCTCTGCTCTCAACGCTGTCTTGGACGTTAATCTTCGGACGCGTCCGTAAGCCGCGACTGACAGTCCTGACCAACAGACGTCCAAACGCTCAAGGGCATGTCCGCGACTTACGATCAATAGTTTGCACAGTGTAGTGCTAAATGTACTATCCAGATACAAATAAGCCGCGACTCTCAGCCGCGGCTTACGGACGCGTCCGATAATTTGTTCCCAGCTTTACTGTGCTATGTTCGTGAATGAATGAAAGAAGACCATGTCAATATATCTGGAGTATTGTGAGATGAGCGTATGACTGTCGAGTAGTTTGTCTTTAACGAATGTAATCGGCCTTGGCCGTTTTATTAAAATTAATAAATGGCAGAAGACAGACGTTTATGCAAAAAGGAGAAAGAGGCTTTTGCCAAGCAGTCTGACATAACGGGGTAAATGAATTAGATTAGATAAATTATTTTCCCAGGGAAACAAAATGGTAATTCGAGAAAACTTGCCATAATCAAAATTCAAAACTCATTTATTCAAACTAGGCTGAGAATCAGCACTTTTCGAACGTCAAAATTACATAAGACAGTCTCCCAAAAATGCCCACTCTTCACAAATCATTAAAACAATAGGTATTTAATCTACAATTTATTATTGCTGGGCATAAACTTCTTTCTAGCTAAAATATGGAAAGGCAATTCAGGAAGATAACTGTGAAGAAGTTAGAGTCCTACGCTTAGAGCAAAAAAGGTACAGTCAGCGACAAACGTCGATTAACACTTCAGTTGTTTAAATCTTAATTAAGTAAGTAAGTAAGTTTATTTATTTGTATAAACATGGTGTACCTACATACATTGCGCACAAGATGTTAAATACAGAAATGTTCTATCATGTTCAGCCGCATATCGTGGCATACAAATTGGTAAGAAGAGATGGTGCACAAACCGCGACTATATTTATGAAATTACATCACATTATAAAATTATTTATTACATCATAATTACTTATCAATAATAAAAACAATACATTATATAATTAGGAGTGATCTTATTACACAGTGGAAAACAACATAATTTCATTTTTTTTTTTTTTGCTTTTGGCTACTTTTGTAAATGTGTATTTTATGTGTTTTTATCTTTATATGTGCGTTTTTTTTATGCAGAATAAACAATTTTTCTTTCTTTCTTTCAGAAACGAAGAAAATTTTCCTCTTTCATAAACTCTGAAATATCATAGGTAATATATTCTTTCAATTAATAAAGTCCTTAATTTGCATTTAAGAGCAGATATATATATTTATATATTTATTATCAAAGTCAAAGTATTTATTAGTGTGATTTTTGGTGTTACATTAATTAGCTCTTATCTTATTAGCATTAATTAGGTTATGGTAACTCAAAAAACTGCCAATTAGAGCGATGAACAACCCATGGGCATTACATGAAATTAACCGTACCTATTATATGCCAAAATTCTAACGAGCAACACTGTTTTGAATTTGAACCCCAAAGCAAAAGGAACGTTCATAATGACAGGCATCGAGCATGTCAGTTAGATAATCAGAAACATTTTGTTAACATCCCAACATTACCATTTATTGACATCGCATTATTCATGAAATGACAGCAATACGTTAAAGTAATCGGTTCCATTTACAACCTGCCAGTGAAGGCAGAAAAACAAAGCGTAGTTAAGTTATATCTATGCACACGCAATGATTGTGTATTTTTTAAGACAAAGAACGACTGACATTTGGTAGAAGGAAAATGTAACATTGTGTCCTATAGAACATTACATAATATCACCCCTGTAATCCCCGAAGGGTTAAGCAGAAGTGTACCACTTACATTTCGCCAGTTATGTTTAAGTCCCATGTAATAGGGGGCGAGCTTATCAACAGGGCACAAATCCATACTCCGGGCTGCTACTGAGAAATTTCTGATGGAAAATCCCAATAAAACTTTGCCCGACCTGGGTTCGAACCCAGGACCTCATGTCCAGCAGTAGTAATTGCAATCACTAGACCAACGATGCTATTCTATTTGTGAGTAAAACTTGACCATAAATGTCATTGCCTCGACGAATGACCATTTTCTTTATCAGCGTCTGTCGACGATGCTGCTGCTAGGAACAAGAACAAGAACTATCGAACTAACTTGAATTTATTATACCGTCAGTGTTTAGAAACCAAAGTTTTAAATCAAACTTTAAAAATAATTTGTATCAGATCACGTATTCATTCACGAAGATCGCAGGGAAGACCAGGATGAAACTCTTACATACCAGGGAAGCATGGCACAAGATGGAAATGGCGTATACTCAGTGCGCAGTGCGTGGCACAAGGCTGCCAATGATTATGACGATTCATTCACGATAAACAAGGCTGACCCATTCTGGGGGCCTACCACCACCTCTAAAGCAGTATTATTATAATCTTACTTCAATGGGGGAAAGAGATGGAGCTATACGTCATGTAGAGCTTCATCTTTTTCCCACGCTAAAGTAATATTAAAATAATACTGCTTAATTATTTTTTTATTGCAAGCAAATTTACCGGTGATTTGTAGAAAGAGATGAAGTAGATCGCATCTAGGTATCTACTTAAGATGAAAGCGTCGGTGAAGCCCGCGAAATTCAAATTTTCTTACGTTTTTTTTGCAATTTGCAGGTCAGTAACAGTATATGTGTTATGTACTTAAAGCCAGATTTGTTACGGTCGCGAATCATATTTTAATCAAGATACAACCTGACACTGACCTACAAATTGCAAAAAACGTAAGAAAATTTGAATTTCGCGGGCTGTCTTAGCGCATCCCCCTTAATTCAATCAGTCAGCGTCCACTTTCATAGCTGCACTTATCCAGGTATCCTTTAGAAAACCTAGAAAATCAGTTGATGTAACATCAACACGGCACTTTAATGTTGGTACAAAACCGCAAAAAGAATCATGAACCGGTTTCAACAGTGGATAGACATGAGTCAATACCCGAATCGAACGCCGCAAATATTTGCCAACTGCCATCCCCCTTTTAATTGGCAAATATACCACCCGCATTCTATTTTATTGAGTTTTGGGATATAAAATATGATGGTCCATACTCGTTGCGATTGGCGATTTAATTTGTTCAAAAACTCGTTTGGTTATAAAACTACTCGAGGACCAATTTTAAAAAGTAATCGATGAGTGTTTTTATGTAAAACAAGTTATTGTGGAACAGCCGAATGTTTTAAGTTGATAATTGAAATTAAATTTAGTCTAATGGCTACCTTCTAACCAAATAAAAAACCAAGACATAGCGCTGCGAACAAGACAGTGAAGCATGTCAAAACTACACCGCCGCTCTGTGCATACACGCTCACACGCACACATTTACAACCTGTTACAATGACACTACAATCAAACTACACCAAACAAAGTGCACACATGTTTACGAAACCGGCTTCACTTCACTGTTGACAGCGCTCTGTCGTGGTTTTTTATTTGGGCTTAGTGGCTACCTATGTGTACCGTATTGGCGTATGAGGATAAATAGGTACTCAGGTCAGTACGGGTTAATTTTCACGCATTTTTTGGGCGCCAATAGGACCCTATTACTAAGGCTCCGCTGTCCGTACGTCTGCCAGAGGGACAGTATCTTTTGAACCTTAATAGGTAGATACTCAAAATTTTCACAGAGTATGTAGTACTATGACCGCTATACAACAAATAAAAAATAAAAAATTCAACGCTGAAAAAGCACGTTGCTTGAACGACCCCTCAAGAAAAGAGCTTTTTATATGTTGTTAATGTTAAATATTGTACGATAGTACGGAATCCCTATACGAGTCCGACAAAAAGCTGTTCGCTTTTTTTAAATAAGGTACAGACGAAGTAAGCAAAGCTAAGACTAATTATTAAGCTTATGTAAAAGCAAAGTGAGATATGCTAGTATGAGTTCATTCAAAATACATTCATGATTTTAAAGCTTCATGAAACCTTTCAAATATTTTCCACCGACCTGTTGCAAAAACAAACAATACAAAGGCTTTAAAATTAAAACAATATTTTAATGACTTAAAATCTCACTCGAATGAATACTCGACCAAAATCATCCGATATCGTATTAAGTATCAGTTGGCCGCAAATTATCGAATTCACTGTCGTTTACGGGACACCACTAGTCGAAAACCACAAAACGTTTTACGTACAACCAGACAGCGAGCATCTTAGACTCTATTTTGTAAGCCATAAGGTGGGAAACAGGTTGTGGTAGTTGATCAAAGTTTTTGGGAGACTGACCGTAATCAGGTTACTAACAATATTCAATTAGGGACGCAACAGTCTGGTGAAAATGCTGTAGGGGACGGATACTTGGCAAATTAAGGGGTAAATAAAATTGTTTAGAAATATAATTTTGCATTTTCCATTATATCGCCTGTGGCGGCATCTACATCGCCACATGGGAACTACGCATCAAAGACCTGACGCTACACGTCCTGACGTCACACAAATCCTGCATCGCGCAATTAGAGGTGACCGCGCGAAAGACATAATAATATATAAGACTATTCGGCATCAATCGTTGGGCAGTTGCCCACCAGACACGACACCCGTCTGAGGGTGACACGGTCGGAGGATCCTCCCTTTTTTATAGAGGATAAGTGAACTTTACACCCTGTTCCTCATACCTCTAAATGTCTGTAATCTAATAAAATAGTAATAAAGTCAAACTGAACATTAAATATTTTTGAAAAAAAAGCTTTTTTGTCCGTTTTTCTGCATGTATGTTCCGGATCGACGCGCAAAAAAGGTGTTCCAGCCAGTTCAGAAAATAATCATTAAAATAAATATAATTTCTGCGCCAAAGGCTTCTTCATAGCCCTTCTATTTTACCCTACTTTTCCAGATGCTAATTTAGTCATACGAAATATATTTTTTTTCTATAAATTTGTATTAAATACTCTTTGTACATATTGTCGATATTTTTTTTTTTTTTTAAAGCGTTGCCCACACTAAGAATTTCTTCCTGTATCGTGGGTCCGTTATCGAAGTTTTTGCTATTTATATGCTATTTGCTTTTTTATGTTATTGCTATTTGATGAATATAGTATTAGTATATTTAATAGTTTTCTAGCGATCCACAGGATAAAAAAATGATCAAATATCGCGTTCTATTCCTAGGCAAGTTCAATGTTACTACTACTTTTGGTTCCTGGGCACCACCTCATGCATACATTATCGAAGCACACAAACAAAACACTTTATTCAAAGGAAAAAATAATATGAGTTCCCTTTTCTCAAACAACAATACAGCAGAAAATTTCGCAACACATTCCCATATTTCACAAGAAGTTATATTTAGTACAACGTATGGCTCCAAAAGATTTTTGCGGCATTAAAAAGTCGTTAACCATACAAAATCGTAGGAACACACATCATATTTATTAGCACTGTGAAACTGCATGATTTTTAGGATTCCGTACGTCAAAATGAAAAAACGGAACCCTTATAGAACCAGGATCAGTCGTGTATCTGGCTGGCTGGGTGTCTGTCTGTCCGTCTGTTACAGTTTGCTCCGAATCTAATGGATCGATTTAGTTTAAATTTGGTACACATATGTATTTCTGTGACCCAGACACGGACGTGTAACGTAAATAAATGAAATTTGAATGTGGGGGTCACTTTAGGGAGATAAATAAAAGTTTTGCAAACTGTACCGTGACATATCAAACGAAAGAGCTTATTGCGAGGATCACAAATAATTATTCTTTCATAGTAGTAAAATGAATACTTTTAATGATATTTAAGAAAATTTATGAAAAAAAACCAGAATGGTTCTTTACTCATAGATTACAGGAAAGCTATAAAAAGTCTATGGTCTTAAAATAACATGGTAAATCCCTCAATATTGTACGTACAAAACTTACATTTGCAGTTGGAATGTAAAGAAGAACATGTTTTTCAACTACAATGTTAGGTTTGTTCTTGAGATAAATTCATTCCAACTACGAAACCCTTCATTGTGCGTAGTCCGACACGCACTTGGCCGGTTTATTTTTATTTGTGTAGCTAGATACCGCTCGTATTTTGTTTTGTATACCCCGAAGTATTCCTCAAAGGGTGCGGCAGAGGTGAAGCACAATTCGCCAGTTATGTATATTTCCCATGTAGTAGAGGCGAGCCTATTGCCATCAACCGGGCACAAATCCAGACTCCGGGCTGTTACGGAAGAAATTACAGAGGAAAAAACTCAATATTGATCTCGAACTCGTGTTGATGGTTTTTTGAATTTTGCTGTTGCGTTAACTGAATAAAATGCAAGGTAATGATCATAATGCTTTAGCGACAAGACCAGTAATAGTTAGTAGGAAATATGGTCAGGTCCTACAAATGAGTAGAAGACATTCTAGTGAAAGATTTTGTCTTAGGGCGAACCAGTAGTATTGCGGTAGTCTCCTGTGTACTTATTGCTAAAAAAGGGAGCTATTAAATCCAAAATATTAAAATAATAGCCTTTCTTAATCTTCTGAAAACGCTTCTACTTCACGGCTACATTAACATAAATTTATTAATCTGCACCTCATCTCATCTCAGTAATGGACCACCAAAAAAAATTTGAAATCCATTAAGTCTCATAATCCCAAAATGACGCGTACTGGATTACTTAAAACTAAGTATATACTTGGAATGGCCATAAAGAAAAACTTACCTAATACTGGTCGAATAAAGTTTGAATTCCTGTATCAGGGGAAAATTGAAGGTTGTCTGCGTCGGGTGTATGGCATGCCCAGTTTCTGTTGATCCCTCAGAGTGCAAATACACTACCACGTTTACAGGGTGGCAGGGACATCGACACGAAAACTGATACCATGGATTCAGTACATGATTCTAACATACAAAAAAAAATCTGCTGTTCCATAAATTTTGACCACGTCGGTATTGCACTTTTCAATGAAACAGCAGATTTTTTTTTAAATAACCGACAAAAATGTTCAATGCAAGGGGGTTCAGAAGCATGTACTGAATCCATGGTATCAGTTTTTACGTACCTACATATATGTTGTAGTATAGTAATAGGGGCTCGTATCTAAATGATAACAGCCGCACGGGTCGATCGCAGGTTAAGCTACGCTTGCCGCAGTCGATTCAAAGATGGGTGATCCATTACATATTGAGACCCCTCCGTGCCTCGGAAAGCATGTTAAGCCGTTGGTCCCGGCTGTCATTCGTAGATCTTTGGTCGTTATACCAACAACAACACTTTACCCGAGCTGGGAATTGAACCCAAGATCTCATGCTCAGCAGTAGCGCTTGCGACTAGACCAATGAGGCAGTTAGACGTCTAGATTTGTACCTACCTGTTGAATGACAATAGGCTCGCCCCCTATATTATCTGTTAGAGTGTTTGGTGTCTGCACTTAGTCCTTCAGGATATCGGTGGTTATTCAAACCAGCCCACCTCCTTCCAGCACGCGTAGCATGACTACAATAGAAACGGGTTTTGTCGATGGAAGAATAGACAAAATGACAGAAAAACAATCACAATCTGTCATTTTGTCTATTAGAAAACCCGTTTCTATGGTTGTCATGCTACGCGTGCAGAAAGCTTGCCCCCCTTAGGCGTAAACTGACGAAATACGGGTGCCATAGACAAAATAATAGACACCCTTCGAGAAATGCAGTCCTGATGTTATGTTATGGAAATAAAAAAATGTCTACTAGTTTTGCGGAGGTGTGAAGGGCAGCTTACACTGGTGGTATATTTCGACGTGTTACAATAGTCAGCCGCAGACGGCTCTGACAAAACAGGCTGCATTTTGTCCGTTTAGACGTCAGCAGACGTCAGGCCTTTTGTCGACGCTCATGTTATTTGGTTAATTTAATCTGTCTCGTTTCGCGGATTTGTTGTTTTGTTAACAGAGGTATAAATTTCGAGTATTATGGTTTGTTTGAGTCTTTTGATACCACTTTACTGACGATACCTGTACAACTGTTTTGATAGTTTGACTACGACGACGAGCGTATTATTCTGTAAATGGTGTTGTTCTTACATACAAAACAGTGATTATTTGCATAATTTGAAACATGAGCTTTCAGTATGACTTGAAAATATCTGTTTAAAAAAAAATAGTATTTAGATATCCACGAAAACCATTATTTTTCAAACTGATATTTCAAGTAACTACACTATCAGATATCGATACCCATTACGTCTGCGGAGTCTCGCTAGCTAATTTAATTTGACCTTGTATTTCTACTGTGATTACCTAGCCTCTAATAATTGTGACACGTCTGTCATGTTTTTCCTATTTTTGAATTGCTAATCACGTTGTTACGGACCATCAAAACGCATAGATCTTTCTAGAGAACCTCAATAAAAACTGCAAAATCAAACAGACATAAGTGTTCTATCAAACTACTCACAAGTGCTTCAAACCCAACTTATCCCAAGTCGTAAACCCTACAGTACAGTTTTATGACTTGCTCAAGAATCTGTCGTATCCTGCCCCTGACAGATGTCACTCTGTCCATGCCAGACAGCGTAAGTATACAGCTCATACATTCCGTTGTGATTACTTGTGTTATATTCTATGTTATTGTTGTATTGAGTCTTGTTGTAGACGAATCGTTGTGTTTTCAAGCTTTAAAATAATTAAAATTTTAACGAAGATTTATAGAAGGACACATAAGAATAAAGTATCTTGTGACTTTAGAGAAAGTATACGCTTCGCTTTCTGAAGCCACGGAAAATGCGAAGAGAGATTCTTCGCAAATAAAAATATTCCTAAACAAATTACATCACCAACTGATCATTAATTTGTTTAACAAGCGAAGTCGATTTTCGTGTCTATCTATATGACCGCGTTTATCCTCTAAACTTCGCAACCGATTTTGATGCGATTTTTACCACCATTTAGAGAATTTATTCCGGAAGGTTCATGTATATAATACGTTAATATTAAACTTACATAATAATAAGTAAATCTTAATGGTTTTTATTTATTTATTTTATTATTAATGTTTAACAGTAAAATACATAGAGATAAGACATAATTATAATTTGAGTACAAAGGTACTGCTTATTTCTTAAGATTTTTTAAAGGGGAAATGAGACATTACTTTTTATTAGTATTTAATAAGAAAGTTTTCTGAAACAAAACACGAAAACTCACATTGAATCTCTATTATTATCTTGTAACTGTAGAAATAAAAAAAAAACATACTTTATATAAGACAAGGATTAAAAAAAAAAAGTATTCATTCTAAAGTACGTACCATATCGAGTGAAGTCACAATCTTAATAACTCTGAAGAACTGGCGACGATTTCATGGCTGGTTGAAAGCCTTTCCATTACATTAATCCCGCCATTGGATAAAGCGGACCGCTGAAAACCAGTTTCAGAGTACGGATGAGTATTTCAGTAATTTTCGACTTGTCCAGTAATTTAATTTATAGTTTTCATTTGAAAATTGTCGCTTTGCATGTTTAAGTGTTTTGGTTAATAATATTGGCAGTTTTTGCAGATTTTTGGATAGAATTGAGGTTACGGAATACGTAATTAGCAGCAATCATTCTGTTGGTTGCTTTTGTTATTTCTAGAAGCTCGCAATAATTTTTAGACATTGGTCCTTGATAACATTATTCTATGTTAGTTATCAGCTATGGAGGGCAGATAGGCAGGTGCCCCGTATAAAATACAGGTATTCAGTTGCATCCGGTTAGACTGGAAGCTGACTCCAACATAGTTGGGAAAACGCTAGGCAGATTTTTCTCTATCAACTATCTATTATATACTTACGCTGTACCTGCAAACATAATGGTTCGTGATCAACAGAATACATGTAAGACTTTATATGAGACAGTAATTACATACTAGTACTACTAGTATACTATATAGCTGCGCCCCGCGATTTCACATGCATAAGGCTCGATCCCGTGGGAATATCGGGATACCCTATGTCCTAACCCAGGTTATAGCCAAGTTTCTTCCAAATCCGTTCAACCGTTTGAGCGTGAAAGCGTAACAAACAAACAAAGTTAGGATAACAGAGATGTCTTGAATACCGTGTTCTGATGATTGTAACTTATGCAAAGGTTCACGAAAAGAATAAGTTAGTTTATTATTTATTTGTTTTCCTTATAAAACCGTTGTTCTACCTACAAAAAATGACTATTATCGTGATTGGTACATTTGTTCCACACACTTTTGAGTACCTAAGGGTTTGTATGGCTCTGCTGGGGTTGCGGGTTTGTCCGAAAGGGATATCGCGGCCCCGGTACACAGGCAACGGAAGGAACATGGGTGGGTTTTAGTCAGTAAAAGTCTGACACACCCTCTCGCTCTGCCCAGAGCGGGAGAAGTCATTTGATGATTTCCCACCCCCAAAAAAAAAAAACGGCATGGTCTACCCATGTGCCAAATTTCATCCAAATCCATTCAGCCGTTTTTGCGTGATTGAGTAACAAACATCCAAACATATAAACTGTGCCATGTCTCCCTGGTCTATGTGAGCCATATCCAGGTCTCATTTTGTAAGTCTTCCACCCATCCATTGGACTGTTATCCAAATAAATAATCGTTATTAAGGTGGATTCGCAGTTGTAGCTCGCGCGTTGTAAAATTTTCTTACGGTTTTTGCAATTTGCAGGTCAGTGTCAGGTTGTCCTGCTGGGGTTGCGGGTTTGTCCGAAAGGGATAACGCGGCCCCGGCACACAGGCAACGGAAGGAGCACGGGTGGGTTTTAGTCAGTAAAGTCTGACACACCCTCTCGCTCTGCCCAGAGCGGGAGAAGTCATTTGAAGATTTCCCATCCTCAAAAAAAAAAAAAAAAGTTTCAGGTTGTATCTTGATCAAAATGTGATTCGCGACTATAACAGATATGTATTTACAGAATTATAATCATTGGAATCATTAATACATCTCTCTAAGATAGATTTGTCCCATAAGAATGGAAAAGTTCTTACACGGTACCGCGGGGTACAACTGTGAAACCAACTGAATAATAGTAACCGATTCCATAGTCAGAACAATTTCCCGGAATACGTTTCTCAGTGTATTCAATATTCGCCATATTTGCAAGGCATTCTTTTGATACAGAACTGTGCTATATAGCCTACCTATTAGGTACTATATAGCTTGTGGTTCAACTTTGACGGAGTGATTGAAATCAATAGATTCAGCGTGACTCAAGAAGTTCAATTACAAGCACAGAATAGTACAGAAGGCGCAGTCTGCATTTTAGGTATGAAGCTACAAGTACGCGGTGGGCTCGTCTTGTCGAGCCAATTCAGTGAGCGTAACGTAGCCAGAAGATATAAGAGTTACGCGATAGACAGAGAGGTAATTTCTAGGTGAATATAACTGTAGGTAATTAGCGCTGTACGACCTGAATTGCACTTTATTGTGTCGTAGCAAGAGTAGCTTTTTTATTTTGCAGCGTGGATCATCTGTATTAATTAGTGTTACAAGTAAAAAAAATTGCTTTATAGTATGGAGATATTTTAAAATCGTTATCGATTCTTCTGTCTCAAAAGTAATCACCTGGAATTTGCAGAATAACAAAATCCCTTACCAACTTACAGCACAGGTATCGTGTTTGGGCTCATTAAAATGGTCTTAATGAATAGTAATAATAGATAAATATTGAACAGGGTCTGGTGATGGAGTAGGAAAGAGAAATGACTATATGTTTGTGTCGGAGTTAATTTAAATATTAATTTAATTCATTTGTATCCTATTTTAGAGTTAGTTCTACTAACAAAGGTGTAATCATGAGTACTGTCACACTTTTTTCACTATCATTATTTCACGATATTTCACTGTAAGATTGTGAGAACCTTTAATTTATAATACCTATATCGGTTTTATTTATGTTATATTATAAATGTCGAAAATTGTGAACTGGGTGAAATACTTTAGGTTAGAAATGTGACCAACCGCGTTAAGGCTTGTGCAGACCAGCGCGACTTGTCGCGCGACGCGACACCGGTTATTGTTATACTGTGAAGTTTTCTTGGAAATTGTATTGTTCGTGTCGCGTTGCGCGAATAGTCGCGCTGGTCTGCACAAGCCTTTAGGTTAGACCATGACCTGAGTCGGGATAATGTTTCCGTGGCAAAAGTTAGTGAAGTGATTAGTGAGACCAGTGATTTATAAAATAACTTGTTACTTTTTAGGGTTCCGTATCTCAAAAGGAAAAAACGGAACCCTTATAGGATCACTCGTATATCTGTCTGTCTGTCTGTCCGTCTGTCACAGCCAATTTAATCCGAATCTAATGAACCGATTAAGTTGAAATTTGGTGCAAATATGTATTTTTGTGACTCAAATACGGACGTGTAGCGTAAATGAATGAATTTTGAATATGAGGGTCACTTTTGGGGGGCAACGAGAAAATTAAAAAAAACAAGTTTTGTCAACTATACCGTGTGACATCAAATGAAAAAAGGGCTTATTGTGAGGATCTCAAGTACTTATTCAAAATAATTTTTAAATAAATACTTTTAAAGATAATATTTAAGAAAATAGATAAAGGAAGAGTGGAGTGTCCTAATACAGGCATTTATTTGCTTACAAGGACACTTCTATCACTAGCTATGTAGTACAAAGCTTGTTAAAGAAAAATAAACTATTTGTACTAACTGAACCAAAAATGTAAAAAAAAAATAGTCAGAATTGTTCTTTACTCATATACTATAGGAACCCCTTTAAGAAGTCTATGTTCTTAAAATAACATGATTAATCTCTCAATATTATATGTACAAACTTACATTTGCAGTTGGAATCTATGGGAGAACATGTTGTTCAACTACAATATCAAGTTTGTTCTTGGGATAAATTCATGCCAACTACGGAACCGTTCATTGTGCGTAGTCCGACACGCACTTGGCTGGTTTTTTTATGTCGATACAGATAAGTCTATGAATTCAGTGAATTCAAAACGGTCCTGTATAACTATATCTTTATGTAATATATTGTACAGTTGGTTAAATAAGGAAATTTATAGACAAACTTATATAACATGATGTCCTGACCTATATTCTTCCTTGCCCTCCCAACTTTAACAATATTGATATTAATCGTAGCTCTTTGAAACAAATAGGAAGCAACTAACAAAGTCAATCATAATTTCGTTTCAATATTGCACGTTGGATATTGTAGGTACACAAAAAATCAGGAAATTCATTCCTTTGGAAAATATTTATTAGTGTAACAAGAGTCTAGGCCAGGGGTTCCCAACCTTTTAACATCAAAAACAAAATTAAGTTAGGGGGCGCCCCCTAACTTAATTTTAAAATCACTACGCCCCTGAGTTACTTTGTCGACATAAGCAGAAAAACATAAGAATATAAAACGAGCAAAAGTGAGGTCGAAAATGCTTGCACCCCCTTGGATAGGTTAGATTTTCTTTTGATCATTCAAACAGAAATAGAAGTTCCTTTTTCATCTTATGCAGAAAACTTGAAGAATCTAGAGAATTAAAGGGAAGAGCGAACGAAGCGAGCTCGAAAATTGTAGCAAGCCGCCTCGCATAGGTTTGGTTTTCTTTAGTCCATTCATACCGAATTCATATAGAAAACTAATTTTGTTGACTTATGCAGAAAAACTGAACCTCGGTTTACAGCACCTAAATAAGTATTATAAAACGTTTGGGTTTTGGAAACGTCTTAACCTTTTCTGATACCAAGAACATACAATTTAATAAGCCGCCGCGCTCACCCCTCATTGATCACTCTACGCCCCCCGCAGGGGGCGTTCCCCACAGGTTGGGAATCCCTGGTCTAGGTAAACAGAATTAATAAAAGAATCTTATTTTCTATACCTATGAGATAAAGAATAAAAAATATTAACACTTTCGACTCCACCCACTTTTCATGAAGCTCATACGTCATGCCAAAATACATAATGGAAGTGAACCCTCCGCGAGGATCATCGGCATTACGTTTGCGCTAAAGTTAACCATCGCGGACGGTCAACGGCATTAGGTTTTGAACCGTATTATAAAACACTGTAATACTTACGTAGTTTCCAAACCTTTTAATTTTTTTGTGATTATTTGTAAAAAAGAAAAAAATGCTTGGATTTTAAAACCAACGCATATACTAATAAATCTCTTTTAAAATATACATCAGATTTTATTTTCACGGTTTATAATGCTGCAATCGAAAAACCTACATTTAATATGAACCCCGCGAGGGCTCCCTGCTTCCCATATGCGACTAGGTGACCCCTCCAGGTACCAGGTACTTTTAAACACGTTCAGTGCCGGGAAGGGTTCCCGGCACTGAACGTACCTGTACGGGTTGATTTTGTAAATACTCTCGGTTCCGAGGCTAACGTATTTTAGTAAATAAAGTGCAAATCCTCGTATAATTATATAATTATCACTTTACACACTAAATACCAATTTCAAGCTGTAACTGAACAATTTATATTAAGCTTGCACGAGTGTAAATCGATTATTCGATTGTTGATTATTATCAGGAACCATTTTTATCGATATGTATTTAACAGAGCTTAACTTTAACTTTTAGCTAAAAATATAACAGCCTAAGGAGTTTTTGGCCTAACCAAAAGATATACAGGAACTACATTAATCTGGGCTTGTTAAATGTTTTCACTAAAACTGAATACCTCCCAAGGAACCAAAATAATTCGGAAGACGATAATAGAAACAAGTCTTACATACCTGTCATTCTACACCACGTAAATCAAACAAACATTAGCTCCCAACAAGAAAATATTACATAAAAATATCCATAATATCACAGAAATATCAAATAACCCTGAAGTCATAATACTCCTACCAACATTTCAACAAGTAAGTATACAGCCCTAATATTTTGTACTTACCTTTTATGTTCCTCTAACGCAATACGATTTGTGGTTACCGCTCGAGACTTTGATTTTGATGTGGCTAGGGTTGTCAAGCGTGGAATTTTGTTGAGAGAACTGTTTAATGATTGAAATATAAATAGTATGTTGCGATAGTTACACGAAATTGATTATAGTAGTTTTGATTGGAACTACTTTCAAATTAGTATTTCTATTTTATACCATAAAGTTTTGTTTTTCCAACCTAGACAACTGTTTTTCTCTCCGCCCCTCATTTTGTTAGACTGGGAGACATCTTAAGGTGGTGAAATCAACTGTCTTTATTATTCATCTTTACCACAGTTTAATAAAGTAACATATAACATGTAGTATTACGTCTCGACAGTGACCTTGAAAAAATTACCTACGGCCGGTCGGTAGATGAACCATCCGCATCCGCAACTGTCGCGTACTTAAGACGCGACAGCGTACTGGTATAGGTACACATATTTTGATGCGCGTCGTTTCGGCTGTTTTCTATGAAGACGTAATACTATAACTTATTTATACTGTGTCTTTACTTAGCTCTTATTGTTAAAAAAAGCTGACTATCTATATAAACTTATCAAGGTCTTGTTTGCAACAACAAAGTAACAATAACAAAATAAAGAAGCTGTGTGCATATGACCACACGATACTAAGTGAAATTTACTACTGGAGGCTAGTATACGCGATTCAGTATCACCGCCCGACTAGAGCCGAGTATATCCGATTCAGCATCACCGACCCTAGCGTGACGGTTCAGTTTCGTTAACTATTCAAAAAGAGCGCAAATAATTTTTTACTTGAAAAATCCTACACTGTCCGCACACAGACATCGATCTTTCTTACCACACATTATCCTCCCCAACATACTGTTACCATCCTTCAATTTTCTCATTTACCAGTCGTGACGACCCTACGGTCTTGAGGCGTGTCAGCTCTGACCTTGAGCTGTCAACACGCGACGTAACCTGGGTTGTCTCCAAACAATGTCGCTGTATTTTTTCCCGCTACAATGTTGTGGCAGGCGGTTGTATTTACAATTAGGTACCCGGTACTTAAAACAGTAAAGTACTTATGTACTTGTATGATTTTTTGGGCCTTGAAGTTTTAGTATTATTTTAGTGTACTTAGTTACTAAAACATTTAGAATACTTTTTCGTAAGCCAAGAGGCGATTTTTTTTTCAAAAAGTTCAGTTCAGTTGTTAGTCAGTTAGTCTGAAAATATTTTTATATTAAATTTTTAGTTTGTATTATAATTAAAAAATGTCCGTTATTTTTATTGAAATTATCAGTTTCCAAATCCAAAATATGAATCATAAGCAATTTTCAACAGTAGCAAAGTATTTCCGGCTGCCGGCTAAATATGTAGAAACTTGACCTGCCTGAAACGATTAAATTAATGATCAGAATTAAAAAGACTTGTGGAATTAGACTGAAATTAATGAAAATTCAACTTGATTACACATTGTTAGTATTTTTAATATCTATAGTCATTAATATATCAAATTGATAAGACCATTATGGTGGAAAAGAAATCAATAATCGTTTCATCATCATCATTTCAGCCCGGAATCACGCATTGCTGGGAATGAGCCTTCCCTTTTATCTGCCATACTTCCCCAGTTCCGTGTGCACCTCATCCAGGTCTTTCTGACGCATTTTGACGATATCATCAACCCAACGCGCGATATTAGAAGAAGAAAAAGTATTAAAAAAATAAAAATACAATTACCAGAATACATAAATATTAAAAACGGAAATAAGCGCTCTTCCTATTAAGACAGGGTCCAATAGTTTAATTAATTTAAAGCGTACCAACAGTTTTACCAACATTATGGAATGCAATAAATAATTAAGAATTTAACGCTCTCACATCAAGGTTTCTTTGATCTAACCTTGGCCACACATTCAGTCACAGCTTTACTCCATCGAGCTGCAATAATCGTCTACACGATCCTAAATTCAAAACACTCATCAGACAGAACTTGTAAATTCCGGAGCTATAACGAGCCTAACCCTACCCCACATCACTGCTAAACAACTACTAACCGACTAATATCCCCAGGTGTTTGCCAGTTGCCGACAAGCAATGTCCTTATTGAGTCGGAACCCGTCACGACCTCCAATCAACCTGTTGATTAGCCCTGAAGTGGCTGTCGCTCTATCTACTGAGTAGCACCAAAGAATAAGTAGTAAGTATAGAACTGAAACTCGATGTACTTTCGATCCATGGAGATTACAGGCGTGATGTAATGTTATGTTATTAACCCTTAAATACACAAAGCAAAAAAAATATGGCAATATATGTCCATTGCGAAATATTGCCCGATACCCTTTGTGCAAAGTTGTCAATATTGTCGAAATCGCGCGCTGAATTCGATGATAGAAACTGGACTGCGTTTTAAGTTCTAAAACTTTCCGCGGTGAAACTATCGGTATTTATAAAACGTTTTCATCAGGAGTTTTGTTTCTACACATTAGTCTTATAGTTAGTCATTAGTCTTAGTCTATGATAGAACTATTGCTAGTTAATTAGGTACTAGGCTTGAGATGTGTGGCTCGGTTTGTAGCTAGGATTGTGTGTTCTAGCCATTTTGTAACTATAACGACGCGTGTTTGAGGGAGCGAAGGTGATTGTAACTAAGTAATAACAGCCGCACGGGTCGATCAGGTTAAGCTACTCTTGCCGCGGTTGGTTCGTGGATGGGTGACCATCTTTACATACCGAGATCACTCCGTGCCATAGAGATTATGTTAAGCCGTTAGTCCCGGCTGTCATTCGTGGATGTTTGACAGTCGTTACGGGTCGTCAGAAGCCCGGAAGCCAGACAACTAGTCTACCAACCCAATAACTGGGTTATGGAGGTCCGCTCCATGTAAAATTCTGGCATTTACCTGCATCCGGTTAGACTGGAAGTCAATCCCAATATAGTTGGGAAAAGGCTCGGCGGATAATGAACGACGCGTCTTTGACTAGGTACCATTCTTGGTAATGTCATTACATTCCACTGCTCACTCACTAGTTACTCACACACAGGTACTGTAAATCAAAATCAAAAATATTTTATTTCACATAAACTTACATGGGCACTTATGAAACGTCACCAGCTAGGAGCACGGTTCCAAGTGGTCGTTGCCTATAGAGTTCAATCTGTTTTTAAGCATGATAGGGTAATAAATATTCAAACATCTTTAACTTTAATAATTTACATTTTTTTAAGAGTAACCGTGGAGTTTCTTGGCGGCTCTCTTCATTTCAGATCCGATCACACTTCCTTTCGCTTTCTGATACGAAAAAAGCTAACTTTCAGAATATTAATAAATATTCCAAAAAACGAGAAAAAACTTTCGATAAATAAAATAGTACTTAAGATTGGCATACTTACTTTTTTACTTATTTTCGAAACAAATGTATTTCTTTTGTGAAATTTTAAAAGTATGAGATTCACTTTTCCGTCATAAAAAATATAATGTAAGTACTGCTGAAAATAGTTCAATCAGGTATAAAAAGTCAATTAACTAAATGACCCCCAATGAGGCACGCTTAAGTAAGAAATCGAAGCTAAAAGAAATAAATTAATTTCCGTCTGTGTGAAATTAAATCCAATTCCAAACGAAATAATAAATAAGGCAGAAACAAGAAAAAGAACTGGAATGAGACAATCTCTTCGACACACTACTTGACTTGAAGAGCTTTTTGTTTATTAAGTGAGAAAATATGACCGCTTTTATGTGTATACTCAATACAGTAATAAAACTATTGTTCGACCATGACTTTAAACTTTGCATGAGATTGTATTTTTTGAAATTATGCCCTCAGAAAAAGAGGTCATATCAATCATTCCTTTCAACACCATTCCTTTCGTACGTCTATTGGTATTGCAAAAGAATCTTTAAGTCTGAATTATAAAGTTTGTTTCTATTTACAATTTGAAACTGTCGTCTGAAAGTCGTGACGTGCCACGCTCTGATTAGCGGTCAATGTCTCGTGACCTAATTTATTATCACGCAATTATTACTCAAAAATAAAAATTTATCTAAAATCATTTACAAAAAATTCTGATCAAATACTATTCTACAATGCAAAGTTCTCAATACCTACTCAATTCCTTATTGCATCCCATATGTATTACATAGGCATAACAAAGTAAAAGACCAATTTGGACCCTGTCGGGAACAACGAAATTAGGAGAGAGGAAGAGGGCTAAGTATCAATTTAAGTAATTCAATATTATTATAAATTATTAGATGAGTTTAATTGGGTGTATAATAACGTATATATATATTATTAGGTTTTTGCATATATGTATAGTATATAAGTTATTTTTATTGTTGTATTAGCTGTTTTTGTGCGCGCCACGAAAGAAGGCCGGCGGAAAATTGTGGAACTACATTTTTTAATGCAATGTGATGCACTGACATGAAACATGACAAAAGCACTCCAGTGGTGGCGTGGACTCTATTTTTCTTACTGTCTACTAGCCTATTCGAAACCGAAGTGATTTGTTTAAAAAAAATAGTAGGTACCTTAAAAAACAAATGAGTTCGCTGATTAAACGGTGTCGAAAGTGACACATCGATCAAACAAAATACTGTTTACTGACACTACAGAAGACCAAACAGTGTGTTGTTCCATGAGATCGGTTCTTTGCCAAATAAATTGCTGCAATAAATAAAATAAAGCAGCTGTAAGCTGTAAACAAAGCTGAAAGTAAATAAGTATGCATTGCTGCAGAGTAAACAATTTGTAACAAACCAATGCATGCACTGCGATGCATCTCGCAGTCAATGCGCGCTTGTCCGTACTTATCCGGCCACAGATAATGTAAATGTGGATAAGAATTTTAAATTTTAAATTTTATTAACGTGCCGTTTATTCAGCTACCATTCGAAGCGTTCGAGCGTTTCTTAATGAGTGTACACATTGTGTGAAACGTGTCATGAAATGTAACACACGGAAACAAATTCACCTTGTTGTTGTACTTACATCCGGCTACATAACAAGCTATAAATTTCCAGTACTTACTTTTGTTAATTAATCTAAATTAATATGTACATATTTAAGTATTGGGGGGCCTGGTGACCTGTAACACAGGTATTTTATGCCTTTTTCGGGCACCAGTCTCTCACAAATGTTAACCCAATTTTTTTGATTAAGCACTTCCTGTCCAAAATAACATTTGTGATGAGAAATAAATTATTATTAAATTATTATAGTATAAGCTAATCTGCTGCTAATAAGCTCTCGCATTGTATAGGATTTCCGTACGATGAGAGGTCAGTTTATACTGGAAATGTATACAACGACATGTAGACGTATGTACGTTTCCAATTTATGTGTGCCCATTATTACTGATGTTTTATCAAACTGACCGACTTTTGGGAACTCAATAGTGTAGGGAAGTTTGAATAATAACTTTTGAATTTTTTTCCAGTGCAACGATTAAACCTACATAACTTTATTTATTTGCATCATAAAAGTACAACCATATAATTAGGTATTTTTAACATTTGGTAGGTAGACAATACAAAAGTACATAAATAGGTTCCTGCACTTAATGACTAACCAATAATGTGATATTATATTTCTCACCTTTCTAACGTCTTATAAGTATTGTTCGTTAAGTACTTACGTCACATGATAATTATTTAGTACGTATTTAAGCACTAATCACTCACCAAAAATTACATAAAATGTTGCCATTCGCCAAAAGTTGATTTTGGAAAAAATAGGCTTTCGTTTTCCAAATCATGAAAACAATATTCACGACCCAACATAACTAATATCACACGTACCATCCACGTCAACATATTCCAAGATATAAGCGAATCGCTTCTGAGTAGCCGTGTTTGCACGCAGCGAGTATTGAGTGGATTCCCATGTTCCCTATATCGGTGTATTATGAATATTTAAAAAGGCTTTTTTATTTTTATTTCAGTACCTAAGTAGGGTCTTGTAAAGAGTGAAAGGAAATTGGGAAATGTATGACTAGTTCAATGGCTATTAAAAGGTGATGCAGTGAAGTAGCTGGTGGCGAGTGGTGATATTTATTTATAACGTATAGTACAGCCGCACGGATCGATCCATCAGTTTAAGCTACGCTCACCGGGGTTGATCCGTGGATAGGGGACCATCTTTACATATGTGACTGTGTGTCATTTACTCTAATTTAATAACGATATATTATTATATTTATTTTAAAACCGTCACTTAAGGGCCGGCTCGGGGTTCATAGAAACACATTAAATCTCAACTTTATGGTCTGACAGCTCAACACGTTACCCTAATTAATAACAAAATATCCTATTTCTTTAAAATTGTAAAACAATATTGAACCTCTTATAAACCCATTCCATTTATATTTTATGGGAAGTGACCCGGCCACTTTCTACAAATATTCTAAGAACCAAAAGGGGTCGTCAACTTGCGGTTCTTTTAATGTAAACTTACAGCTCTCAATATTCATGGTTGAAACTTTAAACAACAAGTTATGAAGTTGGATCTAACCAAACTTTCAAAAGGCATGCAAAGCCGATGCTCCCATTGATGTACGAGTAACTATCAATTATCCAATAACTGCAGTTATATTATTGGATTAATTATTTTATTATTCTAGCTAGCACCTAGCTAGAATACTTTAATACTTTCTGTGCTAAAACATTTGTATGTTTTATAATAAAATGTATATAAATTATAACTCGTCGTCGGTCTCAAAAGATTGACCATCCATCGAGCATCGGGCTCAGCTAATTCAAACGGACCCTTTTAAAACAATTGAGAAGTTGTATACAAAAACAGTCATAAACCTATTCTGCGAAACTGCAGGAAACGGGGCAAAACGGTCAACATGGTATTTTTTTGGAATTTAGGGGACTGAGGAATGAAGTTGAGGAGTTGGTTTTAGACCACGATAGGGTGTGGACGTAATATTAGGCTAGATATTAGCAGACTTGGTGAATGCCAGAGGCTATGTCCAAGTGGGCTGTCGCAAGATAGCGAGTATTATTTGTTAAGTTAAATATAGTTGGGTTGAAGCCCAGATTAGACTAATGTAGTATTTAACGAAGTACGAGTATGTGTGTGTGTGTTTGTTGGTGCGACCGAGTGAGTATTTCATTATAATAATTATTCTAGGCTGGTAATATAATTAAAGTTCTTGTAACTCAACACTTATTATTAGTATCGTGTTTTATAACTAATGTTACATTCTCGTGTATTACGTGTCCATATCCTAATCCGAACCTTGGCAGATTATTGTCACTAGCAGTTGGCTATAGGGAAATGGCGAAGGCCTTCCACCATACGTGACTGAGCTGTAATGTTCCTGGCTTTTGAGAACTGTTGACTTTGAGATGACGCACCACATTTGGAAGGTAGAGCCATAAATACTCACAGGTCATTTGGAATTGATCTAGGCTATAAAGCAAATAATTGCATTACAAAACAACCAAACGTTAGTGATGATTTCTGTTTTCACGAAGGTTTCGGCACAGAATACCTTGCGTGAGGCTTGTTGACGCAAGTTTCCAGGGAGTGGGGGTAGGCTTCACCAAGTACCCCAAACTGAATTGGTAGACGTTCTAAAAACGCTAGGGACCGTGTCTCATTAAAACCCCACCCGGCTGTTTGTAGGCCTATTACTGAATCGATACTATTTATTGAGACACGCTATTGGGTTGCAACACCGCTAATAGCTGCACCGCATCCTCTAAATGTGGCAGAGTAAGGAAATATGAAGTGACGAGCTACCATTTCGGCGTTCACCAGGTACGATCGTAATGTATTCTGCTAGAAACTGAGTCTACGGTGCGCTTGTGCTAGTTTTGTGTTAACTTTGTAAAAATGGGCTAGGCTGCCGTAAGGGTGTCTTTCATATTAGTACGCGAGTAGAACTACTCAATATTAAACTTGTTTTCCACAATAACAGTTGGACTTCGCAGTACTCTGTCTTAGAATTGAGTAAAACATTTATATAGTGCTTAGGGAGCGTGTTCCGTTAGAATCGTATTAGTTCCTCAGAGGTTCTATGCGTTAGGTATAACGGGACACGTACGACGAGGCAAACGTTGTTATACGGTTCCCGGTCTCACTGAAGTGGGCATATTGTAAACAGACAAATTAACGTAGTAGTACGTAATCGTATTTTAAGCGCAAGCGTAACGGTCTTTTTACCCCTTTCACCTTACCAAGTCTGTATTGCAGATATTGGTGCTCAACTGCGAGAGGAGGAGACGTTGGCGGTCTAACATAATAATACTAAAACATAATAATAATATGCATTCCACAACTTTCTTCAACAAATCCTTTTCGGTCCAGGCCGCTAGTTTGTGGAATGCATTGCCAGTTCAAATAAAACGCGCGCAATCGTTACCAGTATTTAAGAGACTCGTGAAGGAACATTACTTGTTGTTGTGATCTTGTTCTTGTAGCTGTAATAATCTGTAGTCATAATTTATTATCGTTGCTTATATAAATATTCTTATATATTTATTATGTATCTATTATATAGCATATATCTATCTATGTATCTATTATAATATATTGTATCTATATCATTATTATTTTGCACCAATGTCTACCCCATTTTTATGTCCACTCAATCACTGTCCATTCCAAGGTTGCCTGGAAGAGATCGCAGAAAGCGATAAGGCCGCCCATTGTATGTTTTGTAGTGTTAAATTTATGATTTACTATGTATTTTCTGGTATATATAAATAAATAAATATATTATATACTTTTGCATACCCTCTTGTCTATTAGCTTCACATAATAGCAATATTATGATACTCATGTTTACTAACCGTAACTTCCCAATAATAAATTCACCTTGTACCCCTCCGTGTCCCTTTGCTTTTCTAAGTCGGGACAAGGCAGTTTAGTTTATGGGAATTCTTCTCTTTCTCCTAATGGTGGGAGGGTGACCAGTCTGGTACGAGCCCTACAGAACTGTGCGGAAAGGATGGGCACAGTTCTTCCCCCTACGGGGAACCGATCCAAACACTAATATTAACACAATTAGGAAAAACGAAAATTTCATCAGCCTAGGGTAATTTAGGAACAGTCACACATACTAAGACTCCTCTGTTGCTTTGTTGGGCCCGGATATCATTCGTGGATCTTTGATAGTCGTTACAGTTCGTCAGTAGTCTGACAACCATTCTTACCATGGGGTATCGTATTACCCAGTGACTGGGTTGTGGAGGTCAGATAGGCAGTCGCTCCATGTAAAATATTAAGCTGCATCCGGTTAGACTGGAAGCCGACCCCAACATAGATGGAAAAAGGCTAGGCAGATTTTTGATTGAGTATGTTCGGTGCACCTTGAGCAATCAGTCCCGCTACTTACCTCCTTACTGTCTGGTTTATCTATAAATAGTATACAAATAAAATCGCTTTTCGTGTCTATCTGTATGAACGCGTGTGTGTCTGTGTGTTTTTGTACTAAATTACGTACAGTACGACACAACGTAGATGTAGCATCGGCAAAATTCGTAAAACCGATCACCGTCTGAACTGAGCACGCCTTCAAAATCACCAATATTTATTACTGCTTTAGGTGAAAATTATCTATACGCAAACGCAATAACTTGTGAAGTCATATAACCAAATACATTCGTAAAATTCAAATGAATAAATGCAAATTTTCAAAATGCTAAATCATATTTGTGTCGTACTGTAACGGATTTTTATGCGGTTTTCGCCATCATTTGTAGATTTAAGAGATATTATTCCGGAACGCAATTTTTTTTTTTATTAGCCTACCCTGTCCCACTCCTGGGTAAAAGCCTCTTTGACGGAACCTATCCGGTTCGTCCCGCCATCTTCTACGTGGTCTGCCGCGACCCCGCCTCACTTTCTCAGGGAACCAGTTCTGCCCACATTTTTGCGTTTTCGGGCATAATACATTTATATTAAACTTACATGTAATAATGAAACCTCGATGTTTTGTTGCGGAGCAGGGTAACTAGTATTATCTAAGACATCAGCTGTTCTTGAAGGTATAGTTCTTGGCGTTACAAGAGAATGACTAAGAATACCACTGATGGACATAGCCTTACAAACACCATTGTACATTTTGACGATGTAGCCATGAATTTTGTAAAAAAATTGTAGTATTTACTGCAAAACGAATTCGTAATGATTCACAAAAAGTGCATATCAAAAACCAAAAACCTTTGTGAGCATGAAAACAAACATTTGCAATAACGAACTCGCGCCAAAAAGCCCAGCTCAATGGTCTAGTGTCCATTTGATAACCTAAAAAACCTTTATTCACAACATACATTTTAAAATCTCAAACGAAACAAATGTAACTGTCGCTTCACCAAGCTAAACTCAACCTTATTTTAAAGGTAGTAAGAGTGGTCTAAAGTGCGTCTTTTTTATCTTTGAAGCGGGCGGCGGGAGAGATTGCATTTTGTTCATACGGCGTTCATCTAGGGGTCGACGGGGCAGAGCTAAGAGAGGTAGGACGCAAGCCACGGGCGGATATCGGCTATATCCTTTTAAAGCGCAAAGGCATGGTCGTGATAAATTGTGTGTGAAAAGGTCTTTAGGTAGGTACTTCAGAAGTTTACTTAAAGATTTACCTAGTTATAAAATATTGTAACCTACTACAATGTAACTTTGGTAGTTAACGGTAGAACTTAGAAGTAATTGTTTGATTGGTGCAGGTATTTTAGTTTGATGTCAATTTTTATATAAGAATTTGCATCATGAGGGAAGGGATACCGTTGCCCTGTAGTGGGACACCACTACAGGGGGCCCACCAACCACCTCTAAAGCAGTATATTTTAAGAGCGTTTATTCTGAAGGTGAGCAACGTCGCAAATAGATGTCAAATATTTCACTGTTTTGATTAATTTAGCAATATTACTGTGTGGAAATAAAAAATGTGGCTAACTAGCGAACTAGAATATTGATTATGAAATGCAATAATTAATATCGTAACACCGAATGTTTAGTTTTAGATGTAAAAAATCTATTTGGAAAGTTTCCAAATGCGTTTTTTACACCTAAAATGGGTACAACATCAAATTCAATGTTATAATTGCAATTCATTTCATTATTAATATTCTAGTTCTCTAGTTAGCCGCATTTCTTATTTCTTTTCAGTAATATTGCTTTATGAATCAAAACAGGTAAATATTTGACAGTTATTTGCGACGTTGCCAACTTTTAGGATAAACCCTCTTAATATTACTTTAGTGTGGGAAAGAGATGAAGCTCTACAGGACGTATAGCTCCATCTTTTTCCCCCACTGAAGTAAGATTAAAATAATACAGGTTTAGAGGTGGCGGTAGGCCCCCAGGGCAACGGTCTCCCTTCCCAGTTTCCACTTTTCCTGATCTACTGCGATTGCGGGCCAATCCTTTAAGAAGAAGTCAAGCTCATCCCACCTCTATCTCATCCATCCATCTCTTTCTGGGCCTGCCGCGTAGTCGTTTCTTGTTATTTGGGATCAACTGAGTGGTGTTTTTTGCGTATTACTGCTCTGACATGCGACAGATGTGGCCAGCCCAGTTGCACTTTAGTCCAGCAGCTAGTGCGGCTAGTGTGTTTAGTGCGACCAGCGTCCCCCTATTTGTGTTTTGGAACGAAATATATGAGTAGAATAGGGATGATAACAATTTTTTTTTTCTTAGTCCGTCTTGGAGTTTATTAAAAAGTATTGGACACGTATTTTTTCTTTTTTTACGTAATCTAAAGATTACGGCGATACATTGAGTTAAAATGTGCCATGACGTCACGAGTATGTAGATTGTATACTTACTTGTGACGTAGCGACCCCCACTCTCCAACTTAAAATGCGTTTTATCTAAGTATTTTGTTATTAATATGATATAGCAAAAGATACGTGTCTAATATTTTTTTTATTATCTGTATGACGGACTAATTAGAATTTCTTTTTTTTTTACCCAGGCATCATCCCTATTCCTAATGCGGTTTCTGATTACAATAATATTATAAAAACCAAAGCTAAATAGCAGGCGGCAATCGGTTTCAAAGCACTTCTTACTTCTACTACGACTTTCAACAGGATTGACATTTAAGCTTTCCGGTAGCTTATGTCAGTCCTATAATTTTTTTTTACTTTTCCAACATTATAATCGTTGATAGAATATCACTTTGTCTACAGTGCATTCATTATAACTTGTCCCATGACGCGATCGGTAACACTGTTCTGTCAGTCGCCATTTTGAACTCTATTACAATGAAATTAAGCTTGACAAGCAATTGTGCCAGTATCACGGCAAGGGTCAAGTTATAGTGAACGGTCTTTAGAGTTTAGCTAGACCTTCAGGTAAAAACTACTAGCTACAGGGAAAGAGTAGTTAAAAAATTGTGTAAAACATCCAATACCTACGAATAGTAACCTCCAAAATTACTTTTGCCGACCCAATCAAGCTTAATACCAATATACGTATACTAAGACATATCTTTATCTTACCTTCGATTTTTCTCGCTGCAAGTCTCTACCTTCAACCCTCCAACCCCTTTCCCACTCCGCCGAAGCACGTGGGATCATATGAATACGAAAGGAGGCCCTTCATTCAGCCTCCAAGAAGAGCCTCGTTACGCATCTCCGGCTCAAATGGAAACTATTATCGTGCTACTTCGCGCTAGATCCCGCAGGAGGCTTCAAAAGGACTGGTTTTGTGAGAGTTGTAGTACTGATTATAAGTGGCAGTACCTAAACCTAAGTGTGCTAATTAGGAGAGTAATTATCAGTCGGAAAAATTGATCAAGAGATGTCGAGCAGCATTTGCCAAGATTTGAGATAATATTATTGGCATATCGAAGTAATTCCGTGAATTGATAGGCTCACTTAAAACGTCTGTTCTTGCAACAAAACTGTCTGTCAAGACAACAATTCAATCAAAAACACGAAAGTGAAATAATAAGTCTGACCCAGGACATCAATAGTTGAGCACAACTCTAGGCAGATAATGAACTGCACAAATTAACGAAGGAAGAAAACACAGATGTGCCAAAAAGTACTCATCTCTACGGAACTCGGTCTTTGACAGATAAAGAAAGAAAGAAAGAAAAATATTTTATTTGGGACACGCACAGGAAATACAAACAGTAAGTAATAATAAAAAATTAAAATATAAAATTAAAATACAAACAGAAAAGTAAAGACCTGTGCGAGGCCAAAAAGGCCACTATCTCAGCATAATGCGGCGATATTTAAAAATAAGTACCGCAGCGCTGGTATTCTGATAGGGCCCACTGTGATGTCACGGACACACCTACGGACAGATAAATCCCATTAAGGGACAGATGTGATGTGAATCTGTCATTTTGTCTATTCTTCCGTCGACAAAACCCGTATCTATTGTGGTCATGCTACACGTTCTGCAGGTATTACATAAATCCACTATTTATATATATATTTTTAATGTAGCATTCATAGTAACATTTTCTTTACAAAACTGTTGGCTATAATTGAAAAACACAACAAAGAAAGTTTCCTCAAAGTGTAAGTTCCATTTACACTTAAACAGAACCACTCAGTCGGACTGCAAATGGTTTTCCAAAATGTGAATACAAACGAAAATGTAACACATTCACGTATTTGCCTCAATGAGCACACGAAAATATGGCGCTGAATATTTTTAACAAACGAGGATTGAAATGTACGGGAATATGAATTCGTATCGCCCTCAAACGCAACGCAAAAGGGCTATGTTCGTTTATCGTATTCAAAAAACTACTGATGGCAAAATAAAATGAATTTGCTATGGACGCGTAAGACTCTGTAGATACTTACTACAACTTACATACTTACTACAACTTACATACTTACTTAGGTGTTTGCTACTTAGTCACATAGAAATATGAAAAGGAATATCAGGTTAAAATTATTTCCATTTCATAATGGATACTCAAACGTTAATAACGAGAAATATTTCACAAATAATTAAAACGAGTTCCCACAAATTTTACTTCTACCAAAGAGCCTCAAAAGACAACAAAAGGTACTTCAAAGCTTAGAGCCCCAATATTTCGCAAAGTATTTAGGTCAAATTTAATAGTTAAAATACGATCTAACGAAACGCTCATCAGTGACCCTTGCCGAACCGTCCATTCTCTTTAATAAAACGTTTAAAGTTGGGAATAACAAACACATCGCCAATAATCCCAACTTAGCCTGTAATGAGATTCCAGTCGGAATTCAAGCACCATTAGGTGCCTTAATTGACTCTCAGGATAATGGTGGCTTGCACCTGCCCGCAATTTAATACTGCCAGAGGAAAAAGTAACAATTTTTTTACATCCATCATAAAAATTTACGGATTGTACTGCGTAATGAAGTTTTTTGTTCAGTTTAAGCGGTTTTTGGGAAGTTGGAGTTTAATTTTAAGGAGTTAGTTTAGTCTTTTGCTTTATTTGGCTTAGAATGGTCTACTTGGAAGTCTCTACCTTCAAGTTCAAATATATCTTGAAGCAAATATTTTTTGTGTGGTAATTTTTGGATTACCTACTCGTATCACGCCAGCTAGATGTTCGTTAAAGTGGACGAGAAATAAGTCATTTCTTTCGTGAGCGGTCTTTGAAGATCGGCGACACTTACACAATAATTTGAGGATTTCCTCTCATTATTTACCTCAATGGTTGGCGAAAATGCGTAATTGACCATCGTAGCGTTCAATTATTTTGGACAATGGATTGTCAGTTACTCCTGAATGAAAGGTTAACTAGCAAAGGGAAGGGAAATTTCGAAAATTTCTCATAGGTAACACAAATTATACAATCGAAACATGCACAATGGCAGATTTTCTTGATAAATATTTTTATGATGAAAATCCATTTCGCTTATTTTAAGCTAGCTTTTGTCCGCGGCTTTGCCCACGTGGATGTCGGGAAATATGCCACGGGAACGTACTACCGGAATTAAAAGTACCATATGTGTTAATCCAGGTTAAGTATAAACTATCTGTGTGCCAAATTTCATCCAAATCTTTTTCTTCGTTAGAACTGTGACGATCACCAATTGTTTTGCTGGTGTGCGACTCGAGACGACCCGCAGTCGCTTTTAATTCAGCCGAGTCTGCACCAATCGGAACATACATCATGACAAACAGACAAACGGACAAAAAATCTAAAAACTATAGTTTCGGCATCAGACTCGTTCCCGAACAACTTGTAACAATTTTGCTTTTTTTTCTCAGAAATATTAAATGAATAGTTTTGACTTCGTTACCATTTTTAACCGACTTCCAAAAAGGAGGAGGTTATATGTTCGTCGTGTATGTATGTTTTTTTTTATGTATGTCCATCGATTTCTCGGTCAATTGTGGACCGATTTTGAAAATATTTTTTTGTATGAAAGGGTATGCTCCCAAGTTGGTCCTATATAAATTTTATTACCTTTGCTTGGATAGTTTTTCACTAAACTACAATAATATGTATTTTTCCCACTTAGTATATGTGGATGATATGATGATAACTTCCTACCACTGTTATTTACATAGCAGGTATTTAATGGTGTATTCAAATTTGTGTGGGGTAGGTACCACAACTAAAAAGTGAAAAATAAAACATTTTCCAAAAAAAAAAAACAACCGACTTCCAAAAAAAACACTGAACAATGAAAGTTAGTGAAAAATAACTTACAAATATCTCTCAGGCCGGTTTGCTCACGATGTTTTCCTTCACCATTTTTGAAGCAAGTGATAACTATACAATACGCACATGAATTCGAAAAGTCAGAGGTGCGTGCCTTGGGTTTGAAGTAAAAAGTTAATATATACCTACTTAAATTGTTAAAAACATCTCCAGGTTGATTTTCAATTTTTTTTTCAACCCGGGACATGAATATTCAAAACTGAAATATGAATGTAGTGAAACAGCTTATGTGTCTTTAATACTTTTATGCCTAATAATATAATGCCTATACTCTGTTTCAACTCACCCTAAATTACCGCCATTCGTTTCAGACTTTTGTGAAAATAATTACACCATTATCTTCATATTTCGAATGAAAATGTAACTTTTTAATGGACGGGAATTTGTTAAATGGCTTTGAAAAGGTTTCGGTTTTTGTTTCTTTTTTTAAATATATCTGTACTGTTTTAAAAGAAGGGGAGATGGCAGTCTTGAAAAGCTGGTCATTGTTGGCAATACCGAAGGAAAGAGAGCACGAGGCCGGTCGCCAAGTAAAAGAAGCTACGTCTTCAAGCAAATTTCAGCAGGTGGTGATGGCCAGTTTGGACCGGAGTCGATGGAGGCAGATTGTCTGCTTAAAGGGGCCCAGTGACCACGATCCTCAGTAATGAGGGACCGATTGGAAAAAAATACTCTTATAATAAAACTTTGATTTTGTAAAAATGTAAGAAAGATAATTTAATATTTTTTTGGCTAATATTAGCTTAACGATGTAACTAATATCATGTGACAATATAATTTAAAAGAGTGTCTATGCCGTTTCTTGACCGTTCTTCTCCATAGGTACTTTGTAATGGGCAACTAGCTTCATATTTTTGACTGACCGACTCCATAACAATTCAAAAGTGGCTGTAAATGGTTTAATTAAAATAAATTCTTTGAGTCTTTGCTAGGCGCAAATGAGCCACCGGCCACAGCTACCGGTACCCCAGCGACAAGCAGTTCGCATGCTTTTTCATACGTATTCTATTGATTCGTCGCACACGTGTGGCCGGTGGCGGCCACCCGCTACAGCAGTACTCAACACCGCAACAAGAGGCGGCAGCCACTGATGATTGTGGCAGGTGGCTCGCGTGCGCTTATCCTTAATTAAGATCAATAATATGTATTAATTAAATAGAAATTGTTAGTAAGGGATTTAGTTCCTAATATTACAGTATCTAATTTGATACTAAAGTCCCCGTCACGAGAAGCTATAAATTTTGTAAACAAAGAACTTCTACTAAGTTACGTAGCGACAATTCAATCAACAACAAATAATCCCAAATTCAATCAACTCAAAGTACTCGTTAGTTTCGTATTACACCTATGTTACTTTGTGTCGATTGAATTTGGGATTATTTGTTTCGCTAAGTAACTAAGTAGAAGTTCTTTTTTTACAAAATTTATAGCTTCTTGTGACGGGGACTTTAGTATGAAATTAGATGATATCACAACATACATTATGTCCAGTATAACTTAGCCATAAGATAAAGTGACTTCTCTCTGCGCCATAATAGGGTGACGTAGCCTAGTAGCCTGTAAATTTATGTACATTGTGCAATAAATAAGTAAAAAATAAACCAACATAAATAAAACGTTACTTTTCTAAGAACTATTTCTTAGTTTTGGGTGGGGTTCTCCAATAGGAATATCTCAGTAGCGGTCCGGAGTTTGGTTTTGTACCCGATTTATAGCAATAAGTTCATCCCAAATCGTACTGACCACCTTTACCAGCCCACTCAGAGAACTGATTTCAAGAGGACTTGACCGAACGGCAATTGAGCTGTTCATCTATACGAAATGAAACAAATTTTTGATAAGTGCGGTTCGGTGGAACAGTTTATTATTGTCGTGTTATTAGGTTAAAATAATTATGGAGATAACAAATTCTAAACTTGAATAATATGGGTAAGAAAATCACTACACTCAGATAGGACAAAAACAAAACAAGAAAAAAAACGCATTTCATTTATTTTCTCAACTCGTAAACTTGTTTTATTCTTAAGCTGTAAACGATATACCGATTGAAGAGCACTGTTAGATCAATTTCTTAGACTTGTGTAAAGTTTGCAGTTTATAGTGATTGCTTTAGATGCTACCACGATGAAATGTTTTATAGCTAGCAAATAGTTTTACAAACCTAAAGAAAATAAAAGTTAGAAAATACGTGCTTTTTGTTTTAAATCTACTTTGTATTCACTATGGGTTCCGTCTGGGTAGGCCGGTCCTTCTGATTGTGGTAGTTGTAAGATGTCAAAATAATTAGTAGTAGAATCCTTATGCTTGCTGATAACAATATAATTATTGCTTTATAAAAAACACACGGTTTTCGCACGGCTTTTACGACTTGACAAAACATCGTCGTTAATTATGTAGGTCAAAATCTGTTGCGTAGACTAAAGTGTAACAAAAAAACAAACACAATTTCGCATTTATAAAATAATTAATAAGATTTTATGTTTTTTATTATTGTTTATTACAAAACAGTATTTCGGACTGAGAACCGTGTTATCAGAAATCTCTATCCATTTTCTACCCAATAATGTCAATAATTTATATTTTGCCATACGAAGAACGATCCACAAAACTTAGTTTCAGTACTTAGGTGAGTCACCTGGAGACCTTGGTCTTGCGGTACATTTAGGTATTTTATCAATGAGATTAAAGTACATTATCAGCTTACTAAACAACTTCAATTCAAATTCTTAACTTAATACACAAAGCAGCTAATCCGCTGAAGCGGCGGTTAACCTAATATGTTAAATGAACTGACTCTCGTTTTGAAGGCGCTTCGTACAATCGCTGTAAGCGCTGGAAAGGTTACACACGAGCGAATGAGTTGTGAAACCTTTTTTCCTTTGAAGCTCTTTTTAATTGTGAGAGGATGTCGATTTCCTTGTAAATGTTGAAATTAAATAATGTGTTCCAATACAAGTTATTTTCCTTGTTACCAAGGAAACAAACTGATATTGCTGTTGTCTCTTTCACCACCTACCTCGGCCTCGACGATACTATACTTGAATATTTAGTTCTAAAAGGGGGTGAGGGGGTCAGAAAAAAATTATGAATGAGCCTGGAAACCTTTTGAGCATGAGCTTCAAATGCAATAAGTAAATACTAACTAAATTCTCAATTTTAATAATATGTATTTATGGTTTTTCAGAATCTAATTTTATGTTTTTTATTTTTTATTAAATAAATGTAAGGAGGGGTGAGGAGGGATAGCCTTAAAGCTCACGACGTATCAACAAGGGGGGTAAGGGCGTTTGGGGGTATATAAACGTATATCACTAGGTTAAGAACATTGTTACTAACAAATTTATGGACAAAGTCTGAAATAAATAAATTACTATAAAAGTGGCCAACAAAACCTCACTTGATTAAAAGATGGCCCCTTACTAATAATAGAAGAAATTACTCGTACGTTTATTACGTTACACGTATAGTTATTATTCTTTGACTACTTTTACCCCAGTAACGGTAAAATGATTATGAGCTGCAAAAAACTGAGATTTGACAATTAGACTAATCATTGCAGCTATCGGTGAGTAGCAGCAATGATTCGTCATGTAGTTACCAATAGAATCAGGTTCGATTATAAACAATAGTATTCTACAATACACTACATCAACTACTATTACCATGACTTATTTATAGCTACGAATTTCGTAGCCAATCAAGTGCTACGAAAACGTTACGAAACCGCTACGAAAACCTTATATCCGTAGAGGTGCCCACTACTAAATTTATTACCCCTAATTCACTTTAATTAACTTTCCTTAACTGCCAATTTAACTTTTAAACTCCACGTTGTATAACTTCAAGCTCGGTGTATCACTCATAACCAATTTACATTGGTGGAACGTGGCCCATTTGACAGGGGCTAAGAACGGCTATTTGTCATCAAATGCTGTGTGCTCAGAATATTAAATGCTGTTAATTATTTTACTTTAATACTCAATTATGAATTGTTTAATGGAGGTGAAAGGAGTGAAGCCTTTTTATATATTTTAGAGGATTATTTATAATTAGTGAATTTGTGAAAGTTAGGTTAAGGGGATGATGCAAATAATTTTTTAAACGTTATATGTTTTTTTTATATAATTTCACTAAATACCAGAATAAATGTCTCATTTGGATATCAAATCAAAAAGTTTGAGTGGTGCGGAGTTAAGGGTAAAGACCGGTTTAGAGAACAAATGCTACAAATGAACTTTACAACCACTACGAAATTATAGTCATGAAATGAAATGAAATTTTCTATTCTGTAATTAGGATATCGGGATCACTTTTACACGTCATATTAAAAAATATTAAAAATAAGCTAGATGAGGTCGGCGTTTCCTATTTGACTAATCTGAGAAGAAAGGCCGAAACAAACTCAGGGGTCACGGTCTCTTTTAAAGTCCAGACATAATCTTAGTCAAGCCCTATGAGAACCATGTAGATTAGTGTCTGGAATGGTCTTTTGAAGAAAGAACCACACAGATTTGTCAGTAATCGGAAATCAGATTATTTTTGGCATGTTACTTGACGCTACTCTCAAATATCACTATTATTAGCAGCACACATTGCATTACTGGGTCAAATTTAAATCATAAGGCCCGGACTCCAGCAAAGCGGACACGAGACGAGAAGAGAGATCTGTTTTAAACAACCAAAAGAATTTCGTTATTCACACATCTCGTGTCCACTCAGCTTCAGTGGATACCACTAAGCAGAGGTTTATCATATGTGTATGGCTCGATCGAAGCGGAGATGTGAGCTGTGCCTCGCAAGCTGGCGACGGCGCATAGCTGAGACGGAAAGAGATGAGAGTGGCGTGCAGTGAGCGGCGCCATAATGTCGTCGTCAAAGATCTGAGTATTTTATTTCACATAAACCTACATGGGGACTTATGAAACGTCAGAAGCTAGGTGCACGGTTCCAATTGGTCGTTTCCTATGAAGAAGAGTCAGCAAGAAACATTACAGGTACTCTTTTTTTTTAATAATTACCTTTTACAATATTTTCAATTAACACTGTTAATAGGTATGGGAGGACAGTGTAGGTCTTTCAACAAGTACCAGGTACTTAACAAAATAGAAAATGGTCAACAAATCTACAGTCCACTAAGCCTATAGCATTCTCACATTCACAAAGTAAAATTATATTTTAAAAAAAAACGACATGAACGTTAACATCCAAGGCTCGCCGCACACAGCTCAGTTCCGCTCTAGCCATCACACACTTCCGCTCTAGCTAGAACACATCACCGCTCCAGTCTAGCTAGTACGCATCTCCGCACAGCTTCGGTGGATACAACCCTAGCTGAAAAGCATTTCTTCTCGTCTCCGCTTCGGACATCTCCACACATCTTTGCTTTGATGCCGTCTGGGCCTAAATTCCAGGCCTTGAGTCTTGTGAGCTAATAAGAACCATGTTTCATTGGTTTTTACTTGCTCAGTCATCTTATTTTTTGCAATACTGCTTTGCAGCTTTCAGCGCATAATTTACATGAAATCTTTACTTAATTTTGCATCAATCATTCTAATGACCCGCTTCATCACTTCCGAGTAAGTTCAGGTTAGCTTAACTGGTATATATCGACTCGACTTGAATCGACTACAAATCCAGTCCTATTTTTATAATTTATTTGGTAGGTAACTATGTAGGAGTCGGCATTCAGTATAACCGGATGCAGTTGAATACCAGTATTTTATATGGAGCGACTGCCAATCTGACTTCTACAAACCAGTTACTGGGTAACACAATACTCCTTGGTAGGACTGATTCTCAGACTTTAACCGTGGTAGGTAGTACCTATCTCGGCATTAAAACAGGCCCTAAATGCCAACATATTTTACAGTGAACACCAAAATCTCCACACAACTGGCTTACATTTCGGAACATAGTAACTGATACCTACATGCTAGTCATTTACCTGCCTATCCCGAAATCCTCACTGTGCCGTGAAGTTAGATTGAAAGGCTGGAGTGGTTAATAGCCTGTGCCAATCCAGAACAGTATTGTTACCTCGTGTAGCAGTTAGAGTATGAATATTATAGAGCGAACAGATTGAAGTTCGAATGTGCACGTAATGTTCTAAGTAAATCTTCTGATATCCAGTTATTGCATTGATGTGATTTACATCAATGAGTTATTGACATAACCAACATATACCGTTTTGTTTAAGGATTAAGATAAAAAGAAAATATATTCAACCTACGAAAAAGTGGTGGTGCCAGTGGCAAACGGCCCCGATTTATGAGTTGTACGCCGTGGGTTCGAAACCAGGCAGGCGCTTTACTTTGTGTAAATAATTACATCACCTGCTCTCAATACGGTGAAGGAGAACACCGTGAGGAAACCGGCATGTCCTAAAACACAAAATTCGAAGACATGTGACATCTACCAAAAAGCACTGGACCCCTCTCGAAAAGAGGAGGCCTGTGTCCCAGCGGTGGAAACGATGATGATTTTATGACATTGTATAGAGTACTAAATTTAATTTATGACATGTTTTAAGGTATTTATCGGAATTAATGACATTGTTTGTGGTATTAATTGGAATTTATGAAATTTTAATAAGATATTAATTGGAATTTATGACATAGTATAATTTTGCATGCCTGAATTGGTGCAACACAGTGGACTGCGCATTCACTTGACATCTAGAAATGTATGATTATGTACTGTGTTGAGCAATAAATATTTGAATTTGAATTTAGACCTACCTTGTTGACTGGGACATTATTTATTTTTGTTATTTATATCCTGTGTAATTTTATCTGTAACTAATACTAAATGCCAACTGTGGTGAGAATTTGAGTCCTCCGTGCATCTTTTTTTCGTGCGCTCTATATCTCATTAATACTCTCATAGGTTCCTACTACTCTATACAGTGTACAACGCATTGTGTGGCTACACGCGGAGAGGCTATTGTTAGGCCATAAGACAGGTAACTTCAAGTGGAATCAATAATCAGATGTAACACTATATTGTACTGAACTAGGAGAATACAAAGATAGTACCTATAGTGAAACTAATGGTTTCAATGTTAAATGCAGATTTGGACTTAAATAATTATAATAAAAAAGGCCTCCCTGATGAGTATAAGTTTAATTGTTCTTTCCCACCACGACATAAAATTATAAGTTTTTAACGTTTGTTTATACGATTTGGTAACAGGTAAATTATTATCTGATCACGAGAATCTACCCGAAGGCTACGTTTCCACCAAAGATGAGCGAGGATGCGTAGCGAGGGTGTATGTGAAACTAACCAATAACAACGCTTCACTGTCATAGCTTGAGCTACACTAGCGTTGTTGTTGGTTCTCTGGTGGAAACACAGCTTTAAGCAATAGTAAACAGAGCAGGTAAAAAATCTGTTTACAAAAACAGCCGCCATACACAAAAATAGCATCGACAAAAAATACGGCTAAAAAACGAGTAGAGCAAAATGTCACTGGCCAGCTAGAAAAACGCTCAACTCCAGTGGCCGTTTTGTACATCACGTCATTTCGTTACCGCGATTCGGTACGTCGGAGCCGGCAGCCGACTGGCTGTCAGGACTGTCAGTTGAGGCCTTTGTCATGCAAATGTGCGTCAATCGGCCGTTCACTCCTTCACGGCAAATTGGCCGTGTCGGGTAACCGCGCGTCGGTAATTGTTTGTCAATGGAATGGTGCTGATTAAGCTAGGTGGACGGGATTGTTAGCCATTTAGACGTGGGCTGCTGATGGGTTCATGTCGGTAATTGATTGGGGGTAGTTTACAAATAAGTGAAAGTCGTGTAGGATATGTTTATGTTTACGGAAATTTATGTTTATTTTGAAGTCCATTTACAGTAACACCAAATAAGAAATCTTATTTATATACGTAGATCGGACTTCCCTGAAAAAAATCATCTTGAAAAGACTGTAATGGCAAAATATTTATGCAGAATCAATATTAGAGAGTAAAAATAATAAGAGTGTGATAATTTAACATCATGATCGGTAAATGTATCACATACTCAACCTAATTCCTATACGATTTGCGTGTGTTTCTAATGATACTTTTGCTTTAATTAATTTTCAACAGGAGTCTGTAATTTGCTCCTAATTTAGGGCTGAGTTTGGACGTTGATTTATATGAGATCCAAATTAAAAGGGCTTAATACCAAAGGTATATTTTATACTCTGTAGTAATTTGTGCACCCAATCTCTTGTTTTGGATCTAAAAGAATATTCTTTTGGCTATAAGAAAAAATTAAGTCAAAATAAAAGATGTATGGATTGTGTGAAAAATGATATAGTTTAGAAGGAAGTGAACACGATGGAGAATATACACCTTAAATTAATTAAGATAAGGGCACAAAAATAATGAAGAATCCAAAAAATTGGGAGTCATAAGTCATTTATTTCATAACAAAATACATTCTACATCGCCACATGCAAACTACGCATCAAAGACCTGACGTCACACAAAGCGTGCATCGTGCAGAGTTTATCGCGCCCACGACATAATATAAGACTATCCGACATCAATCGTTGGGCTGCTCGCCAGCCACGAGATCCATTTCATACCTGTCGGAAGATCCTCCCTTTCCTAATGAGGATGAGTGAACCTTTGGTCTATATTCGACTACAGTAAAATAGTCCAGAATTTCAAAATAAATATTAAAAGTAAAGTTATAATAAAAGTCCAAGTCCAAAACAAACACTTTATAAAACATTTTAAACGCCTAGTTATAAGTTTCATTAAAAGCAATTACACTCATTTTGTTTGAGCAACTAAATCAACAACGCCGCCCTTAATCTATGCAAGACTAAATGAAATTTTCATTCTGAAAATTATTAGCTTGTTAAAACAGGAAAGATTCATTAGGGGGTGTCAGACGAGTCGAGACGAAATCGCTGAACCCGGTACACTTCGCCATGGTAACGATGCCTTGAAAACAATTAAGGAGTCAGCAGATTACAAGGTGTTACAAATTATTATGTAGATATTGCAATGTAATATAAAAGGGGAATGTAAGAATCGTCGAATCGCAGGTGGCGTTCTGTAGTTTCTACCTACCCCCATCGGAAGAAGGCGTGAGTTTATGTATGTATTTTATGTATATTGCAATATCTACTTAATAATCCTACTTTAGATACTGTGAAACGAAAGGTTACATTATATTCTTGATTGTTTATCAGACAAAACGGAAATAATCGCATAATTTCAGTAATAGACAACGCAACGATGAGCATCCATCTAAATCTTATGTTGATTTTCGTTACGTGAGAAGAGTTTATAACCAAAATGGATTATATTTATATCCAAAATAGATGTATATCATAACTCTTAAGAATCGTAGCACTTGGAATTTATCAACGGTACATGCAAGATCGTACAACGATCAATAAAATGGTGTGTGATCCCAATGTAGTAGAAAAATCGTGCATAGTGGAGAAAGACAGGCCATGTCAGTCGATACCGAGAGACATTGAAGAATTATCCGGAGTTTTAACAATGTTTTCCAGAGTAAAACACAATGTAAAAGAAACGCACTTTTGCTTTTGTTAAAAAACATTGCAGTACACTTAAAACTAATACCTAGGCACATTTCCTTCAATTATGCGGCACTTGATACAAATTACGTGGTGTTTACCACGTTCCAGCCTCATTTACATAACGATTGCGAACAAAGCAGGGCTTGCTACCGGTACTGAAACCGCTTGAATTAAAACAGTAAATGAAAACCGGTAGTTTACCGAAACCGATTGTTTTAGAGTACCGGGATTTCCAAACCGCTGTAGCATTCTGTAATTACAGTTATAAAATACATCACATGATACAAATACTTTTTCATGTACCGTTAAATTGTCGGTATTATATCGTGAATACTGTGATTTCATTAACCGTACCTGCTCATGAAAAGTAGCCGTATTGATACCATTTCTCCGGTACCGGTATCTGGTTACAGGTATCCGGTCACAAACATCAGAAACAGTTCCTGAAAATACCGATATTCCAATCCTTGCTTCAAAGTCGAATTATTTGACTCTGACATTAAAAAACAGTGTACGATAATCATATTATTGTGTGCCTAAAATTACCCCTAATGTTACCCAAACCCAAGGTCACACGAACAAAATGTAGCTGATTTAACAAATAACTTTGGGTAATTAAGGTGGTTAGGGCGTTGTTTAAAAGACATTAGATTATAATTGGGTAGTTAACGGATTACCCGTTAACTATCCGTTATATAAATACCCGATAAGGTTTTATCATCTTAGCCTGTTTGTTTTGAACGATAAGGGTACCTAGTTATTAAAATGACTAAAAACAATAACGGCACTTCAATATTTCTATTGTTCAAAATTGTGTTTTCTTTGTCGATTTTTACATTTTACTAGCGAGCCGTCCTTGCTTTGCTTGGTTTTTATGACTTGAAAAAAACATGAGTTTTCTTTATTATACAATGTAAGTTTAATCAATCAATCCGCCTAGCCTTTTCCCAACTATGTTGGGGCGGCTTCCAGTCTAACCGGATGCAGCTGAATACCAGTATTTTACATGGAGCGACTGCCTATCTGACCTCCATAACCCAGTAACTGGGTAATACGATACCCCTTGGTAAGACTGGTGTCAGACTTTCGGGCTTCTGACGACTCGTAACGACTGTCAAAGATCCACGAATGACAGCCGGGACCAACGGCTTAACGTGCTTTCCGAGGCACGGAGGATTCTCGGTATGTAAAGATGGTCACCCATCCACTGACCAACCCCGGCAAGCGTAGCTTAACCTTTTTTTTTTTTGAGGATGGGAAATCATCAAATGACTTCTCCCGCTCTGGGCAGAGCGAGAGGGTGTGTCAGACTTTTACTGACTAAAACCCACCCGTGTTCCTTCCGTTGCCTGTGTGCCGGGGCCGCGTTATCCCTTTCGGACAAACCCGCAACCCCAGCAGGCATTGGTCTTTCGACCCCGTCGGTTGGTGCTGACATCTCTTTGAGGCGCGCGTGGAACACAACGCGCCGTCGACACGGGCCTGGTCCTTATCGGACGGCGAGCTGCCCATTGCTCACCGTCCGCAAGCCCGCGCCTACGGTGGCCGGAAGTCGGCTCTCCACTCCCGACGCCCGGGGCGTCTCGTGCGGCGACTAGGGCCGCGAGGGCGTGCAGATTGCATCTCCCTCGCGCGCTCCGCCTCCTCCTTCGCGAACATAACTGCTTCGCAGAAGGAGGTGACGGCCTCCCATGCACTCTCGCTCCGAACCATGGCCTGAACCAGGGCCGGACGCGAGAGATCGCCGCCGCCGATCGCCTCCGTGAGGACACGGCGGTGCCCCGCCCAAGCCGGGCAGACCTCCACCGTATGCTCCACCGTGTCCTCCGGGCGATCCACACAGTGGTGACACCCGGGCGTTTCCTCCCGCCTTACGCGGAACAGGAACCTCCCAAAACAACCGTGTACGGTGAGGACCTGCGTCAGGCGGAAGGTGAGGACGCCATGGCGCCTCTCAAGCCGCTCCTCAAAGAGGGGACTTATCGCCGCAATTGTGGCGTGCCCAAGCGTAGCTTAACCTGATGGATCGACTGAGTGTCGAGTCGAGTGCGGCTGTTGTTACTTAGCCACGAGCTCCTCACTACTATACAATGTAAGTTTAATATAAACACATAAAACTTTCGAAATTTTCTAGATGATTTTGAAAACTGTGTCAAAATCCGCTGCAGGGTTTGGAAGAACAACATGGTCACGCAGACAGACACGAAAAGCAACTTTAATTTATAATATGTTTGGTATTGTAACTTCATCGAACTGCAAACGTCATGAAAAGATGTTTTGCCAACCTTAGAGCCAAAGAAAACCACTGTACAGGCCACCAAACCACATCCTCAATAACGCAGGAACACCTAAAGCAGACTTTCTTTTAGGTATAGGTATCCAAATATGCGCTTGGAGTATGCGGACACCAGCCCGTCTTATTACTACTACAGTATTTTTATCTCATGAAGCGACGCGCGCTTTACTTGTGGTTACCAAATCTAGCACGCTGTGAATATGTGCGTACGCTCAGGAGCTCTCGGTACCGTTCGAGACAATGACGAAGTCGGAATTGTTTGTGTGCGTGCTTGTGTTATGTGCTGACACTACTCGTCTTTACGCACACATTCACAGCGTGTTTGAAGGTTACCACAAGTAAAGTGCGCGTCGCTTCGTGAGATAAAAATAATATACTAGGTAGGTATATCAAAGTGTATCGCATGTCTTCTAAGCGATAACGATAGTGGTTATTCCTAGTTAGGTACGTGTCTATGTATGTGTTTGGTTTGCTTCAAATTAATCTAGCTATAGTTATCGCATTTTAGCATGGCGATAACGGTCATTCACCCACCTGTATTTTCAACATTAATTTTATCTCAAAAACTGAAATAAAGTCCGTTAACGCCCTGAATTAATATCTATCGTGATCTTCAACATATTCCAGTAACAAAAAACATTTTCCCAAAAAAAAAAACAACCGACTTCCAAAAAAAAAACACTACAAAGTGAAAAATAACTTTAATTTCGGAAGTCGGTGTCTTTGGTTTTGAATTTTCGTTTTTTGTCACCGACTTCCGAAATTAAAGTTATTTTTCATTTTGTAGTGTTTTTTTGTTGGCAGTTGGTAGTTATTTTTTATTTTTTTTCTGTTTTTAGTTGTGGTATCTACCCCACACAAATTTGAATACCACTACCTGTGTAAATAACAGTGACAGGAAGTTATCGTCATATCATCCACATATACTAAGTGGGAAAAATACGTTTTATTGAACCTTACTCAAAAACTATCCAAGCAAGTTAGTAAAAAATTAATGGAACCAACTGCAACAACCAATTCTTTTTTTGTATGAAAGGATATGCTCCCAAGCATATCCTTTCATGCAAAAAAGAATTTTGAAAATCGGTACACAATCAATTGTGTACCGATTTTCAAAATTCTTTTTTTTCGGAGAAATCGGTGGACATACATTTTTTTTTTAACATACATACGTGACGAACATATAACCTCCCCCTTTTCGGAAGGCGGTTAAAAACCATACATAGTTTATTGTTTCGGTTCCTACAGAGGGATATTAGGTAAAGGGCAATGACCATTATTACCACGCTAATACGTATACAACCATAGTACCTACTCTTTTTTGTTCCTACAAAATTCAGTACCCTACACAGAAAAAAACAACTAGAGTTGTCATCGCCTATAGAATTCATATCACCAATGTCCAAATCGTCGACACATTCCCGTGAAAAATGTTCTCAAACACGAATACTAATGAAAACGGAACAGATCAATTAAATTCTCTTCACGAAAGCTGAAACGATATGCGATTCTGTTCGTGTATTAAATTCGAATATTGAACAAAGTTCAGTGGGTGGTGGTGTTCACTTATAATTATGAACTGAATTAACAAGCTTTTAACTGCTTTAAAAGGAAATTAATTTTGTCTACACTCTGCGGTACTTAATACGGAGTGATTACTGCCATGTGCATTGAATTGTAATGAAGTTAATAACGTCATCGAATTTAAATGGTTATCTTAATGATGCTACAAACTGCAGTGGACTGAGCTTTAATTTATTACATATAAAATCATCCGCAGTCAGCCATTCATACGACTGATGGTCAATTTGTCATTAAAAATAACCTCATACTTTATTCATCCTTTTTTTGGGCTGTCTCAGTTCTGCAGTGCATCGAGAATGTTCGAAGAATGGAATACTCTCCATTCTCCCTTTAGAACAATCGTGTAGAAACAGTCAATAGACTGTACAACGTTGTTAGTAAGCAATGCGCGTCCCTGCTCTGCAGAGTGCAAGCCAGCCCAACCAGCGTCAGGTTGATGCAATAGAAACAAATACTTTATTCAATTATTTTTTGGACTTTCTCGATTCCGCAGTGCATCGGGAATGTTTGCAGAATGGATAAGTAGACTATTTCCACACCGTTGTTCGTAAACGATACATGCCCCTAATCTACAGAGTGGGAGCCAGCCCCAACCAGCGTCAGGTTGATGACAGCGGGCCGCCTGAATATATTTACTATATATTGCCTGAATATATTTAGAATATATTAGTAAATATATATTTATATTTACTAATATATTTTAACACTTTGTAGGTCATGGTTGCCCGAATACAGAAATGATTATTATTAATCCATTGGCAGCCGTGGTTGTGCCAGATATGATCACCACTGTTCCTAAAGTCTACTATATGTACCTTAAGTGAAGGCATACCATTCAGTTGTTTTACTGTTCAATATGGCCATCGTTGCTTCTTATTCGTCTTCTGGGAAAGCAAGCTGCATCGTAAATACTTAGTGCTCGTCCAGACCAGGTAATTAACGTGCGCGATACGTCCTAATGTATTGGCTGTTATTTTAGATAAGCGCGTCTGCACTGCGTATCCGCATGTAAAAGCCCTTATCTGGCAAAGGTCTTACGGATGCAAATGTTAGCTTGTGCAATGGAACTTGCTAGTGGGATACCTCGCATTCGGTAAGCAGATTACATTTTATTTTATTTAACTTATGAAAAGCCAGGTCAACAAAAACAGGAAACTCCCGGGTGTCACCATTGTGCGGATCGCCCGGAGGAGACGGTGAAGCATACCGTGCCGTGTTCTCGTGGAGGTGATCGGCGGCGGTGATCTCTCGCGTCCGGCCCTGGTTCAGGCCATAGTACGGAGCGAGACGGCATGAGAAGCCGTCACCTCCTTCTGCGAAGCAGTAATGCTCGTGAAGGAGGAGGCGAAACGCGTGACGGAGTGGTAAACTTCGCGCCCTTACGCCCCTAGCCACCACAGGAGACGCCCTGGGCTTCGGGAATCGCAGGCCGATTCCCGGCCACCGTAGGCGCGGGCTTGTGGACAATGAGCAATAAGTAGGTTGCCGTCCGATAAGGACCAGGCCCGGGTCGACGGCGCGTTGTGTTCCACGCGCTAGACCACGCGCGCAAGAGATATCAGCACAACTGATGGGGTCCGCTAGGACCGATGTTTGCCAGGGTCGCGGGAATGTCCGAAAGCGTGGCCCCTGGCAACAGAAGGAACATGGGTGGATTTTAGTCAGTAAGAGTCTGACACGCCCTACCACCCCGCCCAGAGCGGGAGAAGTTATTTGATCATGGCCCAAACAAAAAAAAAAGGGTACCGTACTACACGTTTCTTGAATGAGGGAGATGGTTTATTGTAATAACTGTTTGTTTTTGAGTATGAACTTGGATGGTTACAAGTGTAGGTCACAAAGTCCATCCATCACTTCTTTGGCCTTCCGCCAAAGAAGTGATGGATGGACTGTGTGACCGTGAAAGATGACATGGCTAGAAAGGAGGTGATTACCGAGATGATGACTAAAAGAAAAGTATGGAATAAAAATACATGTTGTACGAACCCCAAACAAATTATGTTCAGGCCAGCAGAATAATGTTATTGTTTGCCACGATAGCAGCTGTATAATCACACGAATTTTGTGAAACCCAACTGGTTACCTAATACAGTCCTAAAGATAGATCACCCTGTGTGTGACAGACAGATGGACAGGCCATGCATCCTCATGGGGTGCTGCATTAGCATGATTTGGAAACGCACCATATAAAATGATCCAAGATCATCCAGATATTAGAAAGAAAGAAAGAAAAGAAATAAAATAAAATTATTTGACTCAGGTTAACGCACACAATATTCACACAAAAACAAAAAAACAACAAAAATTAAGATAATATCTCAATATATCTTAATAATATATATTCTTGTTATTAGAAATAACAAGACCAGAGAGTCAGACATAAATAAGGCAGGCAGAGCCAGACATACATAAGGCAGTTTGAATCGATATTCGGCCAGTTACTGTTGGGCTCGCAAGTTAAATGAGTTGAAACTCAGCCAGCACAAGTTGCGGGTCGCTCCAATAGCAAGTGCCTACCAATTGATCTTGCATCCGCAAATTTAATTTTTTATTAATGTTGAGGCTAGTTTTAGTAAAAAGTCAAAGTTTTGCTTAGTATAGCAAAAGTTTGCTAAGCAAGAGTATAATGATTTGATTATTATTAAGAACTACCTGCGCCCCGCAGTTTCACCCACATAAGACTCGATCCCGACGGAAAATCGGGATAAAAAGTATTCTATATCCCAAGCCAAAACATGGTCTACCCCATATGCCAAATTTCATCCAAATGCGTTCACCCGTTTTAGCGTGAAAGCGTAACAAACAAACAAACTCACTTTCACATTTATAATATTAGATAGGATTAACATCATACGTGCGTTGTCAGTTATTTAATTAGGGAACTGTCATATTACCTACGTAGGCTTTATTGGCGAATTTGCTGTAGTTAGGGACTCGTGTTTATAATTTTCGGCCTGTAACGATACACTACAAAACAAAACCACTATTCTAAAAGTCATCCTTTTTTTTATTTGAAACAGTCACATCAATATACTCTACTTATTTATACACATTATTTATGTGCACACATCTAACTGAGAGGTAAACAAATATACTACCTAAAAGAAATATTAAGTTTCTTTCGACTATTTTCAGGTGTCAGGTTACTAAAATGCAGCTGAATATCAATTTTCTTCCGAATAACTGAAATACGCAACCAATTTGTATAACGATATCCTAAAGCTGGAGCGCTTGTTAGTCTTTAGAGATATTCCCTGTCTTTAGGTGTTCCTATTACAAACAGTACCAGCGGCTTTTTGGCTCTGGCCAAACTGAAGAGAAATCTGCGCGAGATGCGGGACGAAAGTCGCTCGCGCCGATTGTGTCAACGAACTTATTATGGACGTGTTCCAACTGGCGTAAATAGTGGCGTGACTTCCTAATAATCAGAGAATCAATCAAAGAGTCGCGTCCCGCATCCAGCGCAGGATTCACCTCATTGTGGCGAGAACTTAAAGCGCTGTATCTAGCAGAGAGAGGAATCGTTATGTAACTAAATTGTTTTTTTGGTAATATAGAACGATACTATTATCTAAACTTCTGTTTTCTGCTTACTTATCGATCTGTTACTTATCCCGGTTTCTGCAAGCTTGCTTGAATAGTCAACATGAGTGTACCGGCATGATGCTCGTTGTGGGAATGGAAGTGGAATGGAATAATAATAATGACGACTCCCCAATAAGATATGACGGCGCGTTTAAAGGTTTTACGATGCTTAGCTAACGGAGTTGATTTTTGAACGATTTTAACTGCCGTCAACTTGACGTAACCCTTTCTCTGACACCCCTTAGGACTCGTCCTTAGGACTCGTCCTAAGGGGTCGTTATTGTAATTTTTAATTTAATTTTATTTTAATTTTATTGTTATCTTATTTTAATCTTAATTTTATTTGTAAATGTTATGCGTACCTATATTGTTATTATGAGTCTATGTTACTTGAATAAAAATGATTTGAATTTGAATTTAAGGGGTGTCAGAGAAAAGGATCGCAAAAGGAGGTTTAATAATACTGACTGGGATAATGGGGATCATAGTGAATGGTGACTAGACTACCCTTGCACTGCAGTGAGTTGATTGATGTGCGCTCGCGTCTTACGTACTCGGGGGAATGTCGTTTACATTATTGTTCATTCCCTAATGTGATCAGAGATTGTGATTATTCAGAATATGATTGTGTGTCATTTAATTACATCTCCTAGCCCGCAAACCCACATGTAACAAGACAATAAGACCTCTTCTGATAAAGACGACGTCGCCTTTAGATATATTAATTAAATTTAGTACATAATGTAATATAAGTAGGTAAAATAATAATGTTAGATTCTTCTAGTCAAAAAACTTCAATGAAAAAACTAAAGAGACTATTGCACGGTAACGCAGACTTCTCGAATATTCCGGGGCTGACCTAATTCGTCGTCTGCATGTCGCCTCGCATATGAGTGCAAGTGCATGCACACATATGCGAGGCGTTACCAGTGAGAGTTAAAAGTAGATTTTTAATTATAAGAAATTAAATCATTTAATGTCCAGATATAAATCTTTCAATAAATACCACATAGATAACGTGATAAACATACAATACCATAAATATAATACATTCACATTACACACATGTTATCTATTAGGTAATCGCTGTAGACTCAATTCTAACCTCCATTTATAAACACTCCTCCTATGTAAATTGAGTTTCTCGTTTTCTCTTATTACTTGAGCCTTTCACATTCGCATTACGAGCCAATAACTGGTCACGAATAACCATATGACACGTAACAATATAATATAATTGCCTTGGAAATAGGCCCATTTCCCTCATTCCCCATCGCTATATTTATTTCCTTAAACACCTTTTGACACGAAAGGAAATTGAATATGGTGAATTTATGCATAATTTGCGTTTTGGTTTTAATAACTGGATGAGAATTGGAGAAATTACAATCACAGATTTTATCGTTTTTTTTTTTTCAACGAAATGAATTTGTTTTTGAAAAGATTAGGGTATGAGAAGATTAAGAATAGAGGAAGATCAAAGAAAGCTGATAGAGATGCAAGAAGAAGACATACAATGCAGGTCCATCTCCCACAAGGTGGACCGATGATCTTGTGAAGGCTGCAGGTCCACCTCCCACAAGGTAGACCGATGACCTTGTGAAGGCTGCAGGTCCACCTTCCACAAGGTGGACCGATGACCTTGTGAAGGCTGCAGGTCCACGTCCCACAAGGTGGACCAATGACCTTGTGAAGGCTGCAGGTCCACCTCCACAAGGTGGACCGATGACCTTCTGAAGGCTGCAGGTCCACCTCCCACAAGGTGGACCGATGACCTTGTGAAGGCTGCAGGAATCCGCTGGATGCGGGAAGCACGGAACCGCTCGCAGTGACGGTGCTTGGGGAAGGCCTATGCCCACCAGTGGACGTCTTTCGACTGAAATAATGATGGTGATGTTGCAATTATTCTAATATTACAGCAGTCTAGTCTAGTTAGCTCTTCTCACTCTTTTCATTTAGAAATGGAACAAACATTGAACATCACACTAGCTTACTGCATGTTGGTGTTTCCAAACTCTATTACCATGTTGATTTGAATCATCAAAACTGGTGTCTTACGAACTATAAAACTTTGCTGCAAATTTTTCTGTCATCTTAACATAATGAACGGATTTGGATGAAATTTGGCACATGGATAGACCATGACCTGGGTTAGGACATAGGATACTTTTTATCCTGATATTCTTACGGTATCGAGACTTATGCGAGTGAAACCGCGGGCGTATCTAGTAACCAATAAATCTTTGATACCAATCCATGAAATTCTAATAACCTGCGACCACTAATTTATACACGTCTTGATTAGAATTGGTTAGCTGTCCAATTACATGGAAAATTGACTATAGATATGGTCATTAATCTTGAAGTTCTCAGTTAATGTTATATTATGTAGTTATTTATTCAAGTGAATAGAAATTTGCTGATAGTGATTATAATCCCAATTCCTGAACTATCAAAAAAATTGCACAAATTTTCTATAAAAAGATGCCCATCATCGTCGTTCAGTAGGTGGTTCTCTAATTTTTATTTTCTTTTCGTTTTTATTGATAAAATAAAAACACAAACACACACAAATTGTTAAAAAAAGCTGACAATAACAACCAACTTTCTTCATGGGACCAACATTGTTATCGCGAACAAACTGAAAACTTTCTTCATGGGACCAACATTGTTATCGCGAACAAACTGAACACAACTTTCTTCATGGGACCAACATTGTTATCGCGAACAAACTGAACAACTTTCTTCATGAGACCAACATCGCTATACTCGCAAAAAAAATATCAGTCGTTCCATACATTTGGGTCGAGCAGGAATTAAAGTTTTGTATGGGATAGTTGATATTTTTTTCACGATTACGATGTTGTTCACATGGAGATAATTATTCAGAGTGATGGTCTGTACTACACCCTTAAATTATGACCACACCTTTATGATACACGCTGTAGGTGTGTAAAGTGACATTTATTTTCATAATTTTTGACATCGTGCCATAGAAATCTTTTTACAATCTGTAATTTTTTCTTTGTTTCTTCCGTTTATGATACTGAATGGGAAAGGATGTTGGATTACGCCAATATAAAGTAAACTACTAAATATTGGTGCTATTGTTATCCGATTTGATCAACTGCTTTAGTAGCTACGTACATATATTTTCCATAGACCGTCAGGATTGAGGAGCCACATAAAATGTGTTTATATTAGCGAAATTGTATAGTTTTTCCATTTTATTTTTATACTACAAATTATTATTAGTTGATTACTTTCCGAGAACAGCACGGTGAAATTTATGGATTTTTATGAAAAATCAAAGCATTGCAGCTATATCAAATTCAGCCCAACAAAATCCATTTTTTTTGTACAGACTACGCATAAGTACTCGTAAATAAATAAATATAATAATAAATCCTACCAAATTTTCAAAAATATCCGTCAGCTAATTTTTCGAGTTCCAAGTTGGCTCCTCAATTCAGACGTCTGCATTGAGGAGCCACCTTAAACGTCCTGTAACTTTTTAAGGGTTTTACTACAAATTCCAGGATCGGGCCTACTAAATCGGCAAATTTACTACTGAATATTGGTACTACCCGCGTTTAAAAATGAAATCGAAAGCATCGAAATAATTAAAAATTACGGCCGTAATTTTAGAGATATGTTTATTGTCCATTCCTCGTAGAGTAGAGATATAGAAGTGCTCACACCACGCGTGTTGGTATTATCAAAGAATCAGTTTAGCTTTACTTATGGTTCATGAACACTGAATATTCTATTTCTCTGATTTTTCACTGAAATTAACTAAAACAACCTGTTAATTAACCCTTTACCAAAGCAAATCGTGTATCATCAAGGTTTACCTCGCAAAGTGCATTAAAGTGCAACATTGTAAAGAAAATTAAATTGCCTTGCGAGAAAAAGTAGCCAGCACTTGAAATAGATACTGGCTGCATTGATTTTTTTGTAAAAGCGCTGGCAATTTATTTTACCGTCGATCTTGTAAACAGGAAGCACTTAAGATACAGCAACATTGATCGAATTAAACATAGTATATTTTTTTACCAACTTAAAAAAAAAAACGACGAATTGAGGACCTGCTCCGGTTCTCAATTCTTCGGAATCTTTTTTATGTTCAGCGATAATTATTACTAAATATTGTGTAATACGTTCCGAATTAAAAGCTGTCGTGTCATCGTAAATGCACAATATACATAAACTCACGCAACTCCTTACCATAGGGGAGGGTAGAAACTACAGAACGCTGCCTGCTACAATCCTTACATACTGGTTTAGCTTCAATTACCTTCATACATCTGGTCATACACGCGGTTGCGAGTTCTTTGAACCAGTAAAATGTATTTAGCGGTATGCATTTTATAGCTGCACTTGATGTCTTTGTTGGTTTCACATGTATAATTTGAACATCAATGATGTAACCAATATTTTGTAACACTATTTTGATTTAAAAAAGTGTCCGTGGATTTTTTGCCCGTTCTTCTCCATAGGAACCTACTACGTTTTGGAATGGGCATCGAGTTTAATCTTTCTGACTGACCGAACCCTTGACAATTCAAAAGTGCCAGTAATTGGTTTATTTGAAATAAATGCTTTGAGTTTGAGTTTGACCCAAAGACTGTTGCTTTAGGTACCTGTGAACTTCGTGTGTATTACTGACTACTAACAAAAAGACCATTTTCCATATACTCAGAAGTTCATCTTATTATTGTAGTACCCACTACAGGCAAGCAATATATCCTGCAAAATACACCAAGAATATCGAAAGATCCCTAATATAAATCCGCAAGTAATTTTCTTGCCATATCGTTGTGGGAAGCCGGCAAAGTCCCAATCGTCGCCGCTGAGGTAGCGTAACGCAGCGTAGCGTAGCATAAGGCCTGATTCGCATTTGCGCAATTACCTTCACGGTGGCGGACGGGTGTAGGTACACGAACCAAAATAACGTGAACCTGCCCTACATATCAGCGGAGCGTTTGTTGTGCCTGCAAGTTTTAAGCGTAGAGCGGATGATTTTTTTTGGAGATGTATATATATTTTGTAATAAAAAGTTCGTTTTTAATCTCCTGTTGAGCACGCTTCTAGTCAGTTTATTTGAAACCTTCAATGCCATTTTAAATATTATATTTATATAAACATTTAGGACTAAGTATTATGTTTATTTTGTTTTTGTCTTAGTTTGTTTTTCTCTATATGCTGCCGGTTGACGTCAGCACGTCAACGCCGGCTGTCGCTGAAAACCAGCGCTGGGGCTCTGTCTCGCATAGGGTCGCAGCATTATACTGAGCGATGGCCGATTTACGTGGATGTGACGCATATTTTCCCCCAAATTATTATTCTCGTGTTTTGTTCTTTCCTTGCGTCATGTTTACCGCAAATTAACGTATTTTTTTACTTTCTTTCAAAGCAGTTTCTGAAAAAAAAATTAGCAGTAGCTATTTCTCACCATTGCTTTGGTAGCATCGTCAGTAGTAGTAATTAGAGAAGTAGTTACAAGGCGATTGCTAATAAAACCGGCCAAGTGCGAGTCAGACTCGCTCACGAAGGGTATTAAGATCGAGCAAAAAACGCCGAAAAAAACACGTTTCTTGTATGAAAATTATTAAAGGGGGTACCCCCTTTAATAATTTTTATTTTATTTTTATTTTAATTTTTATTCAAACGGAACAACAAACAGCTACAATATAAAATAAAGAGAACAGAAATTCATAAAAAAATATAGACAATATTGCAGCCCACAACGCTGTTCACAGATTAGCTACAGGATACAAACAGTGAGTATAATCGCTAGGGGGTAAAATACATATACATTTTTTTTTCTTAACTATGTTAACTAACGTGTTTAATATATCTAGTATAAATCCATATAAATCTTAAGAAATTGTGCACAAAAAAGAAGGAAATATTATGTTATGTTGTTATTAATTAACATTATTAAATTTATTATTTGACCGGTAGCCGACTCCAACATAGTTGGGAAAAGGCAAGGCAGATTATTTTGTTATAGCGGCAATAGAAATACACAATCTGTAAAAATATCAACTGTTACTTCTGCTCGCTGCTGACAAACATACGGACGGAGGGACAGACAGCGGAGGCTTAGTAATAGAGTTCCGTTTGTTTGTGTTTTACGGAACCCTGAAAACAACAGAAAATTTTACATAGCTATGAAATATGTTAAATTACGTATAATTAATTGCGTTCATTTAATTTCAAGTAATTTCAGACACTTGAGAATTCCTGCCATCTATTTTGGATGTATACAATACAAAACATACATACAGGTGGAGACTTACAGCCCCGTCAAAACCCAATCAATTTACGCTGAGTAAAACCGCTCGTTAAGTTCTAATATCGACTTCTCCCGCTTTTTACTTGGCCCACACAGCAAAAAAGCAGTGTGCGCTGGTAGCGTAGGTGACCCATCTACATCGATTAAGCTATACGGAGCCATGACATTGTTTAGTGTGCACGCCGCTTTAAAAGCAGTGCCGTACGCGCCTAGCTAAGCGGTTTAACTATTCAATTACTAGAGTTTTGTAGGCTTTTGAGTAAGCTTGGAAGGCTGTATTAGTTTATGATATACAAGTTTATAATATATATCCCGATGTACACTCTGCAGTACCGTTCACATCAATAGAAACCTACTACGCTTAGGAATGGGCAACTAGCTTCATCTTTCTGAGTGACCGACCCCTTGACCATGCAAAAGTGTCTGACAGGTGGTTTTCACATTACGCCGCTCACCGTCGTGCGGAGAGGCGGTGAGCGTGCCTGTCCTTGCGGATGGGCTTCTAGCGGCGAACGCGCCAGATTTTTTTTTAACACACCCTCATTCCACAGTGATCCGCTCTGTAATGCGGTGTCTCGTGTGCCAAGCACCGTTATGCCACGGAATTCCGCGCGGAGGGGCTGAGGTGGCGCGAGCGCGTGATGAAACCTATGCCAATGTCAACCATTTTCGGGTAATTTGACATTTTGTATATTAATTTCATATATTTAAAAAAAAAATATGCCAAAAAATGCCAGTGTCAACCATTTTCGAGTAAATTGATATTTTAATTTCATATATTTAAAATATATAAAATGTCAAATTACTCGAAAATGGTTGACATTAGCTTAGGGGTCATCATGGGTTATTTGGTTGCAAATGACCTCTCCTACATCCCCTTAATGGATTGCAGACATATAACCAATAACCCTGTTTATTGTAAGTGCATTTTTTAGGGTTCCGTAGTTAACAAGGAAGCTAACTATATGGGTTCCTTGTTGACTACAGAACCCTAAAAAATGTCCGCCATGCTCGTCTGTCTGTCCGTCTGTTTGTCCGCAGCTTAGCTCAGTGACTATTAGTACTAGACAACTGTAATTTGGCAGGGGTATACATATTAATCACGCCGACAAAGTGGTAAAATAAAATCATAACCTATACGACGATTTTTTTTTTAACCGTACCTCCTCTACACGTAGAGTGGGAATGTATTATTTTTTCGGCTATTCTATGACGTGGGCTGTCGTTGGAAAGGTCGTTTAAAAATATTGTGAGTTTGTGAAAACCATTTTTGGATTCAAGGATCCGTTTGCTTTAAAGTGCAAATTGTTAGAATCAAGTGTGTGTCCCCTGCCAACTAAATGGTTGGTTGTGGATATGTGGAAACATTTACACCAGTAGTATATATAAGGAAAACTAAAACACAGCTAAGAAAACTCTTCAAGTTAATGAGTAATAATCGCCCAACTTACATCTGCAGTTTGTTCTTGGCATAAATTCATCCCATCTACGGAACCCTTCATTGTACGGGGTCCGACACGCACTTGGCCGGTTGTTAACTACCTATAATCAAATCCTGCACCACTGCCGTCCTACCGGCAGACACTAGACAACTTAATAAAAGGATACTCAGCTACGTTCAGAAATAAGAGAAGAAAATCTTTAGAGTAGTCCGCGTGGCGCTGGTAACCGTTTCCGTTCTCAATAAAAAACGTCAAGACTCCCGGTTGAGGAGGGAAATAAACGGCACGGACTTTTTAGAATGTACGAAAAAAATGTACGGAGAAAAATGTACTTAAAGATAAATAATAAGCGACGGGTTTGGTTTTTTAACCGACTTGCAAAAACGAGGAGCGTATGTATGTATTTTTTTTAATGTATGTCCCCCGATTTCTCCGTCAATTGTTGTCCGATTTCGATTTTTTTTTTTTTTATGATCGGGTATGCTTCCGAATTGGTCCCATATAAATTCTATTAACTTTGCTTGGATAGTTTTTGAGTAAGCTTCAATAATACGTATTTTTCCCACTTGGTATATGTGGATGATATGATGATAACTTCCTGTGACTGTTATTTACATAGCAGGTAGTGGTATTCGAATTTGTGTGGGGTAGGTACCACAACTAAAAAGTGAAAAATAACTTTAATTTCGGAAGTCGGTGCCAAAAAACGAAAATTCAAAACCAAAGACACCGACTTCTGAAATTAAAGTTATTTTTCACTTATTTCGGTCTAGCTCTCATTCGCCAAGAGTGCAAAATTTACACTTATTTCGGTTTAGCTCTCATTCGACAAGTGTGCAAAATTTACACTTATTTCGGTTTAGCTCACATTCGCCAAGTGTGCAAAAGTTACACTTATTTCGGTCTAGCTCTCATTCGCCAAGTATGCAAAAGTTACGCTTATTTCGGTCTAGCTCTCATTCGCCAAGTATGCAAAAGTTACGCTTATTTCGGTCTAGCTCTCATTCGCCAAGTGTGCAAAAGTTACACTTATTTCGGTCTAGCTCTCATTCGCCAAGTATGCAAAAGTTACGCTTATTTCGGTCTAGCTCTCATTCGCCAAGTATGCAAAAGTTACGCTTATTTCGGTCTAGCTCTCATTCGCCAAGTGTGCAAAAGTTACAGTTATTTCGGTCTCACTCTCATTCGCCAAGTGTGCAAAAGTTACACTTATTTCAGTCTAGCTCTCATTCGCCAAGTGTGCAAAAGTTACAGTTATTTCGGTCTCACTCTCATTCGCCAAGTATGCAAAATTTACACTTCTTTCGGTCTAACTCTCATTCGCCAAGTGTGCAAAAGTTACACTTATTTCAGTCTAGCTCTCATTCGCCAAGTGTACAAAAGCGAAAGTAACTTCGTTCCAGCCGGGTGTCCCACGAAACCTCGAGTGCTAACATGAAGTAATCACAATACCAATCAATACACAATACACATGTTGTGACGATCGTAAATACTCGTAAATTGGTATAAGGGCAAGAGAATTATGGCTAGGGAATTACAAATATTTCTAGTGTGCGTGCATTTAGCGGCCAACCGCTCAACGCAATTTTTTTCGACGACTTCTAAGCTTTTTTATATGTCTATCTAGACAAACATTTGGTTGCTGTGAATACTATGATTTAAAAAAATATACGTATATATATTATATGATACCTATAACCACAAGCACAACTTTTTTCATCAGTGTGGAATATTGGAATATACTTTAGCGCACATTTATTAAAAAACTAATGAGACTACATTGAATTGATGCGATAAATGCCAAACATAAGTAAAAGCCTACCCCAACTCTTTATGAATGTGGGGACTATTCAATCGAATTATTTAAACACATGAGTCGATTTGAATAACTCGATCAATCTAATAATCCAGATTGATGAACATCGATTTGCATGGTATTGAAAAAGCTTTTTAATTTTATTTCAGTCTTTGGAAATCCTTTCATGTGGGAGTGATCTAATAAATTATACCTTTCATTTACCCTGAGGGCTTAAAAGCCCTCAAAGTAAATGATCCAAGGGGAAGACAAAATGTGTTTGAATTGCAAAGTGTAGCAGTAAGGCCCTTTTTACACACTTTTTCTTGCCGTGAAAAACTACGGTTTATTCGCCGTGTGTAGCCACGGTCGTTAGTGTTGTATGGATCACTATGGAAGCTTTTTGATAGACACGTCTTTTCTACGGCATGATTTATACGCCGTACCGTAAAAAAGCCGTGCCGTGTTGAAGTAAAAAGTTCGTTCCATGTTTTAATAACACGACAGATATTAGTTTTCATAGTAGTTTATTTGATCGCTAAACACGACAGATATGGATTTTCATACAAACATTGCCGGCCGGGCGCTCGCATGTATTCGACCAGTATCACAATTTCGATTTATCTCGAAGAAGGTTGACAAAATAATGTTCTAATTTCCAAACATTTTTTAGAAAACATCTTTTTCCTGGTCAATTCTATGGGTTATTCCACTAATCCCCATTGACAATCCCCATCAATGTATTGTGATATAGAATTCGCTGAGAGAAAACAAAAAAAGAAACAGCAATTCTTCTACTAGTCTCTCCTATCCAAACGATCCGTCAGTCCCACCTTTTAATAAACCAAATTGCTTCAAAAACGAAAACGACGAAGCATTTCAGCAAATACGTATCTTATTTTTCATTAAAAACCCCAGCTATAAAGCGGGCTATTCACAGCAGTCGGCTGGCCGACAATAATCGCGACAATAGTGTCGTATTGTGCTTGCTACGGAGTTTCTGACAATGCAACTTTCATTTTTTTTTGCAACGTTGAATGATGCGATTGTTGTAGCGTTTTTAGTGGGAGTAATGTACTGTTAAAATGAGAATAAAATGCGCGAAAATGTACCTTAGTAGTTATTTTATGTAAATATTCCACTGCAATGCTAGGCCTCGCATTTACGAGTATCATCACGCTCGCTCGTCGTATACCATATAACTAATTAATTATTTATCATTATTTAATCATTTATTATTATTAATGTTAACTAAAACTGATTGACATTTAATTAACTGTAGTATTTTAGAGGCATGAGGAACAGGGTGTAAAGTTCCCTCATCCTCTATTGAAAAGGGAGGATCCTCCGACCAGACGGGTGTCGTGTCTGGCGGGCAACTGCACAATGATTGATGTCGGATAGTCTTACATATGTCGTTCGCGCGGTAAACTCTAATTGCGCGATGCATGATTTGTGTGACGTCAGGTCTTTGATACGTAGTTTGCATGTGGCGATGTAGATGCCGCCACAGTATACAATTAAATTGTATGGTATGCCACAAAAAAGAAACTTGCATTGTGTTAATGGTGCTCTCAACTTTTTATTCCCTACATTATGTATTTCTTCAACCCCTTTCTCTTTCTAACAAGAAAAGCTTCTTGAAACCCAATCGTACCAGCAATCAATCCTTACTTCCTGCCCTATTTGCCCACAAGTGATCCCACTACGGTTATTATTTTTGTCCAACTAATCGGAATCTAGCATGACCTACATCCTCCACTGTTCAACGGTAGATCTAAAATTAATTAACGGCATTTAGGACATAGAGTAAAAAAATCGATTTTAAATTCAGTTAGTCCAAGATTAGTTAAGCTTATTTATGCAATAGATACGAACTATTTACTTTCATTCATACAGGCTAGCTCAATTCAGTCAAGTCAGTTAAATCCAATGAACATCAAAATACTTACAAATCAACAAACTTTTTTCTGCACAAAAACTGTAAAATATCTTCTAAACTCGAAATAAATTTAAAAAATATAGCAATAGCCTGTAAATGTCATATGAGACAAACATTCAGATGGTAAGGAATTCTAATAAAAGTATGAGGGAACCATCAAATTGGCAAGAAAATCTTGTCCAACTGATTTTTCTATACTATGTCTTCGGTGAACAGCGAACGACCAATTAAGAATTGATTTGGAATGCTGATGACTTCGACTTCAGATGATTTAGTTTGCTTTATAGAAAACCAATCGAATTAATATGAAGAGGTCTTTGAGTGAACACGAAAAATGGAAATCATTTTGATTAGGTTACTTATTATTTGTTTTAGCAACGACATCTTTTACATACGGTCTATATTTATTTTTATGTGGTAGGTGGAATGATGCAAAACGACACTTTTTAATTAAAATGAGATCGTTCTATCACTATGTCTGTAGACCGAAGAATTAGGGGCATGTGTATTCTTCCCATTCTCACATATGGTGCTCAAACCTAGTATTTGACACTTCAGCAAAGGTCGGTCAGTTCAGCAGAGGAGTTTAAGGGGTAAATAAATGTACCCAAGTGAATTTTGACCATAAAATTACATGAGCGCCTGCATCCGAAGAGATTTACAAACCCGCCCAACCCTGCAACCCTTCAAGCAAGACCGATTATAATTATTTTAGATAAAAAGCCCTCTAATATTCGCAAGCAAACGGGCGTGTCCGACCCACTACACCCCGATTCATATTCAATGGCGGCTCGGATCATGGGGCGAGTCACTGCGCAGTGACGAATTCATGTGTCAGCGGGGTGCGGGGTGGGGTAATGCGCAGCAAGTAGCACACTTCCGAGCCGCCATTATGTTTGAACCGAACTGTACCGAACTAAGTTTTTTTTTTTACCTATCTTTAAAAACAGTGTTGGATGCCCAGTACATTTAGGAGTTTATTACCTGGTAAATTATGATAATCTCGTAAATGCAGCATCAAATTGTAATGATTGGTGACAGGCTAACTTTAAGGGATCCCCGAAACGATCAATGTGCATCACGTAAAAATTGACAATTGCAATTGATCGTTTCGGGGTCTCTTCAAACCAATCACATTGCTTTGCGATATAAACACGCTATCCACAAAATAAGGCGCGAACCGTATCTTCGAATATTAAGAAACGCCCTCCTTTTATTTTCTCAACAGGTATCCCCTACTATATTACTAAACCTAATCTACTATCCCACAATATATCATGTACGAACAATAAATTTGTCTTTACAATACATTAATTTTTCTTATCGGCAACACCGATACTGCTGGAGGTAATTGAGATTGCATGATATATCGCCACTCGGTCTTATTCGCACCGACTTTCAGAGTCGTGTTCTGTCTACTGAAAGTCAGCTTGATTTTTTTTAGGTTTTCGTGATTTAAAAATATGTATTGTGGTGATGTTGTTTTAAGAGTGGAAAAGATGAAATAGAAATATAGATATAACAAAAAATTAAATGTTGTTCGTTGAAAAGCGCGTCACTTGATAACGGGTGAACATATTTGGCTATTTTCTATTTTTAAATTTTCATATAGATCTAATTAGGAACTTTTTATGGAAAGAAAAATGTAATAAGGTTCCCGGAAAATTTTCAAATTCGGAAATAATTGAACGACCTTTTTTCTATGGGGTGTTTGGCTGAATTATTGAAAATTCAACAGGACGTCTGTTGGGTCAGCTAGTTAAGAATAAAACCGGCCAAGTGCGTGTCGGACCACACACAATCTTGTTCCGTAATTGGGATGAATTTATCGTAAGAACAAACTTAACTTTGTAGTTGAAAACATGTTCTCCCATACATTCCAACTGTAAGTTTGTTCGCACAATATTGAGAGATTTACTATATTATTTTAAGACCATAGACTTCATATAGGTTTTGTTGTAATCTATGATACTTTGTATTTTTATTCAAAAATTTTGTAGGAATGGTAAATTTTCATCAATTTTCTTAAATATCTTTATAAGTATTCATTTCATAATTATGAAAAAAAAATATTCCTCGCAATAACCACTTTCATTTGATATGTCACTCGATACAGTGTGCAAAACTTTTTTTATTATTATTTACCCTTAAAAGTGACCCCCATATTCAAAACTCATTTATTTACGTTACTCGTCCGACACATATGTATTTCTGTGACCCAAGTCACAGAAATACATATGTCTACCTTTCAACTAAATTGATCCAGTAGATTCGGCGCAAATTGGCTGTGACAGACGGTCAGACACACAGACACACGAGTGATCCTATAAGGGTTTCGTTTTTTCCTTTTCAGGTACGGAACCCTAAAAATATTGAATCTTCAACTAACGAAGCAGTCGCAGGTGGGCTAAAGAAATAGAATATCTTAAGAACTTTACCTTAGTATGTCCCAGGGGTAGTACTTAAAAATCTTCCCTATCCGTTACCGTCTTCACTATGGAAAACTATGAGGAAAACCCGTTTTCAAACAGCGAATATTTCTTGGAAAGAAAATAAGGTCGAAGCTAGCCTGCATCGTCCACAAATATGGAAAACATACTGAATGAACCGAAAAAAAAAAAGAAAAAAAAAAACATCATACAGTGAGTGTCATAGCGTCAGAATGATAATCTATATCTATCATCCTTTTCCCAACTATCTTGGGGTCGGTTTCCAGTCTATGCCAGTATATTACATGGAGCAACAGCCATTTTGACCTCCACAACCCAGTTACTGGGTAATACGATACCGCTTGGTAAGACTGGTTGTCAGACTTATATCGATCTATTATCTATATGTAGCAGTAAGATGGTTAAAGCCGTGATATAGCTATATCGCTAGAGATATACTGTAATATAGTTATATGAAAGCGGTTCCTAATTGACGGAGTTCCCTAATTTTGTTACCGTGACTAGGGGGCTTTCCACCACCTCTAAAGCGGTAAAAGTAGGGGAAAGAGATGGAGCTATACGTACTGTAGAGCTTCATCTCTTTCCCACACTAAAATAATACTGCTTTAGAGGTGGTGGTAGGCCCCAGTTTCGGCGTAGCGGTCGCACGTATACGTATATAGGTACCGCTCCCATTTTGCCGGTTATATTTAAGTCCCATGTAATAGGGAACAAAATCCAGACTCCGAGCTGTTACTGAGAAATTCCTCATAGAAAAACCCAATAATACAACACCTCATGAATCGAATCCAAAACCTCATGCTCTGTTTCGGGTGGTTCCTGTTCCGCATAAGGTGGGAGGAAACGCCCGGGTATCACCACTGTATGGATCGCCCGGAGGATATGGTAGAGCATACGGTGGAGGTCTGCCCGAGGGAGGGAGGGAGAGGCAAATGTCGCGCCCTCACGCCCCTAGCAGCTGCAGGAGACGCCCTGGGCGTCGGGAATCGCAGGCCGATTTCCGGCCACCGTAGGCACGGGCTTGCGAACGATGAGGAATTCAAAATTCAAAAGTCATTTATTCAAACTATAGGCTGAGAATTAGCACTTTTCGAACGTCAAAATTATATAAGATAGTCCTCCAAAACGCCCACCTTTCACCACTTCCTAGTGCGTTAACTGGGAAGAAGAAGTGGCGCAACAAACTCCCCAGCAGCACAGCTGTCTGTTCAGTTAGAAGAATAACAAAATATTCTATATAATAGTATTCATGGGTATATACTCGTATAAATGGGTAGCTCGCTGTCCGATAAGGACCAGGCCCAGGTCGACGGCGCGTTGTGTTCCACGCGCGCCTCAATGAGCTGTCAGCACAACTGATGGGGTCCACCAGGACCGATGCCTGCCGGAGTCGCGGGAAAGTCCGAAAGGGATACCGTGGCCCCTGGCAACGTACTGGCAACTGAATTAAAGGCTTGTGCAGACCAGCGCGACTTGTCGCGCGACGCGACACGAACAATACAATTTCTAAGAAAACTTCACAGTATAACAATAACCGGTGTCACATCGCGCGACATGTCGCGCTGGTCTGCACAAGCCTTAACACGGGTGGGGAACGAGGTAGTCAGAAAATTATAATTAATCAAATGAAAAAATAACTTGAACGAATAAAACGGGATTAAGTACCTACCTTATAGATTTCAATCACAGCGCATAAAAAGCGACATGGACTGAATTAAAACGTACCAGATCTGACATGCTGTGATTTAGCACAGGTGTGCCTCGAACATGTTCCGTTAATGGAAAAAGTCGATACATCAATTTATTTGCAGGAACTGAAGTGAATAAATGAGAAAGTAAGGATGAAAAGGAAAACCGCAAATCTTTTTGCTTCTAAATCTGCATGCGTACGTACTGACTTATTAATATGGGCGTGGGGGCCTACCACCACCTCAGGTAAGTTGAAGAAACAGTATTGCTTCTTTATTTTGTACTGATTTTTCTTATACATCGATCATTTGCCTAGCCTTTTCCCAGCTATGTTGGCGTCGACTTATAGTTTAACCGGATGCAGCTGAATACCAGTATTTTTAATGGAGCGACTGCCTCTCTGACCTCTACAAACCAGTTACTGGATAACATAATACCGCTCGGTAAGATTGGTTGACAGACTTTCGTGCTTCCCATAACGACTGTCAAACCAACCCCTCCGTGCCTCGGAAACCAGCTGCTCAACGTGCTTTCCGAGGCACGGGGGGTCTCGGCATGTAATAGATGGTTCCCCACCACGGACCAACCTCAGCAAGCATTGGCTTAATCTTGAAGATCGACCCGTGTTGCTTTTATTATTTAGCCACGACCATATACATCCGTATCTGATTAAATACGTAACATACCTAGATGGAATTTATTCCCGCGTAAATTTTTTCATCAAGTAATAACTTTAAAGCTTGGGAGTGTGAATTCTGCCCACGTTAGCGTTTTAATGGAATACGCCACACACATAACTCAATCAGTTGATACCGAATTTTTCTTTGTGAACGACGTTACGAGAAAAATATGTTTATTTCTTTACCTTTGAGCCGAGTTTATTGAACTTGTTGATGGTTTATAAGTTGTATTAGTATTCTGAATCTATAGACACGATGGATTCATAATGTTAGCCTATCATTGTCTCACAGAGCAACACGCAAACACCAAGGCAAGGAATAACGCAAACACTTTTTTACCAGCAAAGTCAATGGCTACATTCTTGAATAAGTGATTTCAGGCTATATGAGCCATAATCACCCCATAATGTTCCCAGTGTTGGGACACAAGCCTCCTCTCTGTGAGAGGGAGTGGTTCGTAATCCACCACGCGGGTAGATGTCACATGTCTTCGAATTTTTGGTTCTAGGACATGCCGGTTTCCACTCGATGTTTTTCTTCACCGTTTTGAGAGCAGTGGTGATGAAATAATTTATACAAATTAAAACGCCTGTCTGGGTTTGAACCTACGACCTACACTCTTAAGTGGCGGTCGTTACCACTGGGCCACCACTGCTCATAATCTGCCACCACAGCTTTCACTCGGCTTACAGTATTTTATTTCAGCGAGATTCATTCCTAATTTAGTATAACTTATTAGATAGTAAATTAATTACCACGTTGAAGAACTCACATGTCAGCTTAAATATCTCTTTTCAAGTCAAGTTTTGCAATTGCTTGGAGGTATCATACTTGTTTATTACTAAAGAATCAAGACCTTTCGATATAATGGTGCCAAAGCTTTACCATAATCGAAACACCACATGACGAAAAACTTCCACGTTTGCTGATTAATGTTCTATTACTCTTTTTTAGTTACCCCTTTATGTTTTTATTACTTTTCTTCAATTTACAGACACACCGGATTCTAATGTTTTATTATATAAAAAGATTGCACTCACAGATCAGGAAACACATGTCTTCCCGACCCTACCATGATATAAGACTGTCACTCAAGACTTAATTAAATACTTTCAGGAATACTGATAATGAGTGTTGTCACGTCACAGGTCACTAGCACCTCAGAGTCGGAGGTCTTATTCATTTTGTCGGGCAACTCTCGGGCTGATGTTTCAGTGGCCGAGATGAAAATGTGGGTCATTTAAGGATCTTCTTTTGTTATTCTTCAAGAGAGTATTTATTTTGATCTTTGTGCTCTCTATTTCAATTCACTTTGCTCATATTTTTTTTATCTAACTATACATGTTAAAACAACACACATAATAATATGATCACGCGTGTAATCCTCGAAGAGTTAGGCAGAAGTGTACCTATCGGTATTCCGTGCTATTTCGTGTGGTGCTGGACGTAAAGAATAGTACCATCCCATTGCATCCCGTGGGTGTCGTAAAAGGCTACTAAGGGACTCACTAGAGAATGGGCAGCAGCGTTCTGTACGCATTTTAACACCATACTGCGATCGCCAACCCGCCTGCCAAGCGTAGCGATTATGGCAAACCCCCCCATTTGGGGGAGGCCTATGTCCAGCAATGGACGTCTTTCGGCTGAAATGATGATGATGTACATGATATAGTACACCCACATTAATTCAAATATGATAAATAAAGTCTGTTTATTGGACTATTCAAAAGGAAAATTATTTTCATGCTAATTTATTCATGTTGACAACTTAACAACAACATTGCCATACAACGTGGCAATGCTGGCAGCCTTTTGGGCACTTTTCCTGTTGACAGCGATGCGGACGAATTTTTTGATGCCCTATGATTGTTCCCCCCCACCCCTTTCTTATATACTTGTACATATTATTATTATTATTATAAGTCTGTTAGTTTTTAAATTGTTATTGTTGTTCTAGTTAATGTAAATATCGAGAAATTAATAATGTTGACAACTACAAAAAGCATTGAAAGGTCTTATCATCACTGGAACATACATGCACTAAATACTGCAATAATGACACTGAAATTATTGAATTCAATTCAAAGGACTGTGTTTTATTGTAGGACTGTATTTCCATTAACGTGTGACAGAAGTTTCGTTTATGTAGCGAGACCAAGTAGATAATGATGGTATTTTTCACCACCATTGATGAATAATCATGAGTGGTTACGGTGGTAGTATAAACAGTATGACCCTATTCTACGCTAAAAATTTATGAAGCGTGAGGTCTTGTGAAATAATATATTTTCGTAGCATTCTCCCATTCAAAGGTAGAAAACGAATATTTTACAGTGTACATTACTCACAATACTTTCAAATTATGAAATCTGACTGTAACATTAACTTCCTTAAAAATCATAAATTCCAGTAAAACATTCACATTTGTCATGTCGGAAAAACAATTTTCATATTTTACAAGAACGCATTAGAGTGAAATTGAAAATGTGGAGTACAAGGAATTATGGAGTAGATTAGCTACGCGGCCGTAGCCTCGTAGGCTGTAGCTACGCGGAAGCGTAGCAGAGTGCTACGAAATCCTTTACCCGGTTTGTAATGATAATGTAAGTTACAGTAACTAGTTTCATAATGGAAAAGAATGGGCAAGAAACTCCATAGTTTCTTGCCCATCTACCAAACAAACAAAACTACCAAACTACCTTTTGCAAGGGACATCTAGAATCAATTCTATTTTCTCGTAAAAGTTTGACTTTCAAAAGTGCCTTCTAATGGCCTATTTGACAATTTTTTTGACTTTACTAGTGATGAACAATAGTGATAAATGTTTATTGATAGTAAAGGCACTTTGTTTTAATTTCAAGGTATGAAAGTACCAGGACAGATCTGGTTTAAATTAAATATTGTAAATCAATGTTTTAAAATAAAATTGAATTTTAGAGGGAATAATGAGAACAAACAAAAATATCTCAGTATTCTTTAATATTCTAACCGTCTATTATTATTGTGGATTTAAAAAAAATACCAACACATAAGTAAATGATTATTTACAACACTCTCAAAGTCATCTATAACAATAAAAAATAAATAAAAAAAAAAACAATAGTCGACCTTTATTTAGTAACCTAATTACGCTAATTAAGCTAATTACGCTAATTACGTTAGTTACGCGGATAAGGTTACTAAATATACGTCGACTATTGTATTTTATAATGGATTTCCGCAAAGTCACGCCTGAATCAATTAACTATCTACCAATAAAATCTAAATAAATTCAACCCTCATTGCCTACATCCTTACTAACACCATAGATTAGTACAAATGATTCACTCCGCAAAATCATTTAAATGAAAAGCGACTCTTGCTACGACAAAATAAAGTGCAGTTCAGGTCGCACAGCGCTAATTACCTAATTATATCCACCTAGAAGTTATCTCTTTATATCGCGTGACGCTCACTGGATTGGCCCGACAAGACGAGCACGCCGCGTACTTGTAGCTTCATACCTAAAATGCGGACTGCGCCTTCTGTATAACTTCAACATCTAAATATCATGACTTAACTAATATCCAGTAAGACGGTTAAACTCGCGTGGTTAACTAGGACAAGCTCAGTTAGCTTAGTTGAAGACCTTAGCAAGAATATTATAGCAATAATCTTGATATACAGGACTTGACTCAAATTGTTCTAGACAAGGATATTAATACTCGTTTTCAAGAACGTTACTTACCTAAGTATTGAAGCAACGCTATGATTTTATTTTAGTTTATTTGTTCATTTATATAATTCAGACATAATTCTAGTCCATAGTTTTACACTCATACTTTTATGTTATTAACAGTTTATGTTGCTTAGTTCGGTTATTTGTTCTTGGTGTAATAAGAAACTTCTGAAATATTAAACTATCTTTACTTCTTTAAACAGTATTCTCTGGAGCCGGCAGTTCCTGGTCAGGTTTCTGACAGGCCTGGGCTCCACAACGGTTGGGACAGCACTTGAGGGCTCGGGGACAGTCGGAGTCACTGGTGCACATGTGGGTGCAGACCCAGGGGCCTCGGGGGAACTCTGGGCAGAGGCCTGGCTTCACTGGAATATTGAAAAGAATTGTCAGTTAGTGGGATTGTAATAGTATTTATTAAAAAATATGCACATTGGATAAACTTCTCAAACTTAACTAACGAACTACTTAAAGGCATTAGCGCACCTCCGCCGCGAAATTGTAGCAGCGAAACCGCGGTAGTTTAATTCAAATGACCCGCATCATGTTCCACTACTCGAATCCGATTCGAGAAGCGGAACATGACGCGAGTCTGGTTAATTGAACTACTGCGGTTTCGCTGCTCTGGTTTCGCGGCGGAAGCGTGCTAGACGCCTAAGGTTTTAAAAAGTACCTACTCACAAAATCCAATCAATCCAGGCGACAAGAATGCGGACGAATTTTTTGGACGACATATTTTATTTTGTTAATAGGTTTATGTTAGGATATTATATTGTTTTTTTTATTATTTAATTGGTTATTCGACGAGACATTCAACGAACAACGACAACGACAATTTTGAGATGGATAGGCAAGTGACGTGGCACATTCCCCCCGCCATTCTCGTGACTATAAATACAAAGATATTTGCGAACAAATCAAGCATACAACCCATATTATGCATGAGTAGTAGTCAGCAATATAGGCACATGACACTTAACATAACATGACTTCTTGTTTCTCCGAAGAGTTAAGCATAGATTTACCACACTGGAGGAGGTGTGCACGTGGCACAATACAGCTTTGTCTGCAGGATAGCAATATCCAATGTCTCTGGTACTATTACTTTAGGCAGCGGTTACCAATTGACATCAGGTAGGCCGTTGGCTTGCTTACCGACCAATAAAACTCGGCTCCTCATTACAATGATCTTACTAACCCTGATCCACAAAGTGCCTCTGCGTCATAGCATCAACGCACATGGCTCCACCACATGCAGTGGGACAGCACAGCTGCTTCTCATTGGTGCAAACATTCTCAGGTCCACATAGTGCCTCACACACGTCCACTGGTAACGTCGGGGGACAGGAACCTTTGGTGGCGTCGCATGATGAGAATCCCACCAGGGATAATGCTGGAAAATTTATAAAGAAACAAATGAAATTCGAACGCAAGACTCTTTACCCTGTATCCTAACCGAAAGCGCCTTTCGCGCGAATACGCGATCGTTTATATCTCAAACTCAAACTCAAATTGGCATTTATTTCAATTAAACCATTTACAGGCACTTTTGATTTGTCAAATAGTCGCGTCAGTTAGTCAGAAATTTGAAGCTAGTTGCCCATTCCAAAACGTAGATCTTATGGAGAAGAACGGGCAAGAAACTCCAAGGACACTCACTTTAAATATAGAAAATTACAAAATCCTGGGTACATGAGTTCATCCTGAGTTTATGAATTAATAGCTGTGATTGCGACTTCTTCCGCGTAAAATTTTGGCCCCGACCTACCGCGTCGCATCGCATCGCCCGGCCGCCCTATGACTTCATTTTCGCTTAGCGTTCTTTCAGACTTTTTTCTTTTTCCTCGGCTCGGTCGTAGCGTAATGTTAAATAACCTTCTTCAAGAAAGGCTATGACATGCAAAATTTTTTTTTTCAAATCCAACTGATAGTTCCAGAGTAATAAGCGCGTTCAAACAAAAAATAAACTCTTCGGTTTTATTATTTCTATACAGGGTGGAAGGGACATCGTCGTGAAAACTGATACCATGGATTCAGTACATGATTCTGAAATTTTTCGTGGGTTATTTAAAAAAAATATCAGTTGTTCCATCCATTTTGACCGCGTAGGTATTGCACTTTTCTATGAAACAGCTGATTTCTTTTTTAATAACCGACGAAAAATTACACCGCAGTCGTATCAGAATCATGTACAGAATCCATGGTCTCAGTTTTCGCGTCGATGTCCCTTCCACCCTGTATAGATTACGTACAAACGCATAAAAAACCCTGTAAGAAATCGACACGTGTTTCACCTCTCAACGAGGCATCCTCATGATGACGATTAAAGTGTTGCGAACCCGAACACGGCGTGCTGCCACGCAGAGCACCGGACGCTTAGTGAGCCATACCGCCCGACAAACCCACTTATATGACTTTTATGACTCTTTAGGAATAGTTAAGCGGAATAGGTTACTAAATATATCTACGTCTTTTGTATTTTAACTTCGTAGGATACAAATGCTTTGAATAAATGTCGTGTTTCAGAATACCGTTTGATCCACAGCAATGATCAAAGCACCCACGAGCCACCTGTGGGAGCTGTGACCTGCGATAAAGAGATCATGACAAAGGGATGTGCTGAATATTCCTACATGCAAATAACACAATTCTGCAATAACACACAGTAGTCTAGGAATAGAATAGAATATAATATTTGTGTAGGATGTAGGTACAATATATGGATATAAGCATTTGGTATACACAATAAGATGGAAATAAGCATTTGAGAATCATGTATTTTGGCATGCAAACATTAATTAACTTAAAAATACGAATTTTAATTTTCAATACTTAGTATTGAAGGACTTTGTTAAAAATGGGGCAATTTAAACACCAAGAAGGAAAGAAAAATAGGTAACAATCTCTTAATACAACAAAGAATGAACAAGCTACAAACCGTTATTAATTCAGATGGATAAAAATAAAACAATCTCACTGACGATTAAAAGGTACTACCCCATTCACAAATCCAGCTACTTCATTTCCATAATCATTTCCAAAGACAAGCGTACTCCGATAAACAATTTATAAAGATCTCAATGATCAGAATTTCATAACTTTTGATTTCAATTCGAATTAAATATTCGGTGCGAGGTGCAAAAGCCCTTGTATAAATTATTAATGGCTTTGCTTAGGCACCTCTCCCACCTCATACTATTAGCGAGAAGCGAGTAGAGCTAGCAACTAGAAACGAGTTGGCGAGCAATGAGCAGCGAGTGTGTAGTTCGGATAGTTTTACCGGTTCTTCTTCTTTTCGTGTGGTTAGTGACTAACCTGGTGTCAGAGTTTTAAAGCTGCCCATGGGCCTCTCACTTGGCTTCACATGCCGTCGAGAAATATCTCAGGCATGCCGGTTTCCTCACGATGTTTTCCTTCACCATTTTTGAAACAAGTGATAATTATATACATTACGCACATGAATCCGAAAAGTCAGAGGTGCGTGCCTTGGGTTCGAACTCGAGACCTATGACTTGGCAACCTGACGGTCACACCACTAGGCTATCACTGCCTAGTTTTACCGCTGGGCTATTGAGCGAGTGCGCGTGTGTGACTAGTAGAATGACTGCCGAATCACTTGCTGGTATGCATATACCAGCAAGCTCTCTTGCTGTTTTTTTCCTGTGCGAGTCACAATAAATACTTTTTCTTTCTTTCTTTCTTTCTTTTCATATGTACCAAGCGAGACTTTCCGAGCGAGTGTTCTGCCCCCTAACGAGCGTCGTTGAACAAATAGTTTCTTTGGTAGCTTTTGTCGTTGCAACAAACTAGTGAAGAGAGAGTTTTCGCTGGCGTAAAAGCGATCAACTATTAATTTATGCATCTTTTTTTACTGGACCTACATGTATTGTACGCTTCTAGAACGAGAAAAACCCAAAATACGACAAAAACTTCAACTAAAAAGGTATAAACAAGACATCGCAGACAGACAAATTGTGATGTTTTGATTGTTTTGTATATATATATTTTTGAAATGTGCTAATTAAACCCTTTTATTTAATACCCAACATGGCATCATTACTTTTATTTTTTTCATAACTTTATGTCCTCTAGAGGGCGATTTATTGATTTCTATATAAATATTAATACTAATAAATCATAAAGAATTTAGTGTGACGTCACATAGCTTATAACCAGCGGATGATCAAGACTCTTCCAACGATACCTCATTTGTCACTTTATGATCAGTAGTTTAGACGGCATAAGGGAACATATGTACATACATACATACCTGTCAAAATCATAGGCTGTAGTTTTGAAAAAAGTATATAGCTGGTCGCTTCCTCGTCTGTGGTGGTAAAAATACCTAATAAAGCTCATTGCTATTCCAGAATGTTCAATCAACAATCGTCTTTATGTTGAACAAAACATTGAATTAAGATTGTTCATAATAATAAATAAGTAAGAGATGTTTCCTAAGAGATCTGTAAGAACTTTATGATCCAAATGAAAACTTAGAAGGAGGACACTGGGATCTTTTTTTATTACTTTGAAGTTTCAAAGTGTAAGGTATGTATCTTGGTAGACACTGTGTGCTTTAAAAAGATAAACAGTCTGATTAAAAGTGAGACATATGTGTCTTTTAATAAGTGTCGTAATAGAAATTAGCTTAATTTTTTTTTTTTCGCTACTAATGTCCCCGTCACGAGAAGCTATAAATTTTGTAACCAAAGATATAAAGCGCTGTTTTGTGTCAAAATATTAGACGACAGCGCTTTATATCGTTAAAATATAACCCGACCAAGTGAAATTGTTCGTTAGTTTCGTATTACACGTATGTTACTTTGAGTTGATTGAATTTGGGATTATTTGTTTCGCTACGTAACTTAGTAGAAGTTCTTTGTTTACAAAATGTATAGCTTCTCGTGATGGGGACTTTATTAATAGGGATGATGACAAAACATTATTTAATTGTCCGTCAGTTAGACTATTAAAAAATATTGGATACGTATTTTTTCTGTTTTTACGTTATCAAAAGATAACAGCGATACATTGAGTAAAAATGTGTCATGACGTCACACCTATTAGATTTTAAACTTAGTTCTGACGTAGCGAGACCCCAATTCCCTATTTTTAATGCGTTTTATCTAAGTATTTTTTTATTAATATGAAAAATAACGACTTAAAGGAGTAAATAGAATTCCTTTTTTTTACCCAAGTACCCTATTCTAAATGATACGTTCAACATGCATTGGACGTATGGTTGACCCATACAATAAAAGAATCTACTAAACACACTAAACAAAAACTAAAAAAAATATTTTGATCACAAAAATATTGCTGACTACCCCTTGATAGACAACACACTACATAAAGAAACCAAGAAATAAACAAAACCTATGGAGTAATTCGAAATTCAACATTCAACAGTCATTTGTTTTCTGAAATTCTACAGGCTCAAGCAAAGTATTATAATTGCACAAAATACAGGTTATTATTACCTACTCTAAATAATATAATTAAAAGTTACAAACTCACCAATTAATAACACACAATAAGACATTTTGTACACACAGTGGTCACAAACGTTTTGTAAATGTCACTTGCTGTGATTGTGTATTATCGTGAACGAATGACACAAATAATATCGAGATTCACAGACGAGACGGATGGACAACCGACTTACAACGCGGAATAAACTATATAGGATACATTTACACAAAAATTATATGTGTTATAGACTCATAACTTTTTAAGACCGCGTTTACTCATTCGCTTCGCCATCTGCACGAATTTGGTAAATGCGTTGTTATACTTTTGTGTAACTGTAAACTTGTTTTTAGTTATCTTGAGATGGATTAAACACAGTTTGCAAAAACAACACAATTATTTTGGTACAATATGCATTGATAATTATATTAGGTACAATAATTGTTTTATTTGAAGTTGCCTAAAGTATGTGTTCACCCCTAAAATACAATAGGGATGATACCGGGGTAAAAAAAATGAAATTCTAATTAGTCCGTCAGTCAGATAATAAAAAAATATTAGACACGTATTTTTTGCTTTATCATATTAATAAAAAACTACTTAGATAAAACGCATTTTAAGTTGGGGAGTGGGGGTCGATACGTCACTAGTACGTATAAAATCTACATAGTCGTGACGTCATGGCACATTTTACCTCAATGTATCGCCGTAATCTTTAGAATACGTAAAAAAAGAAAAAATACGTGTCCAATATTTTTTTATAATTTCAAAGACGGACAAAAAAAAATTTTTAGTCGTCTTCCCTATTCTGTTACACGCTAATAATAACACTATACCTACTACATATACAATTTGTAACTGAATTGATGCACATTATGCAAGTGCAAGTAGTTTGTTCAGAATCATTCACTGAATTGATTTCTGTCATTTTTAATATAAGTTATTTTTTATTCCAAAACTAATTAAAACTACGTAAATTACAGTCACATTTTCACTGTATAGTGAAAACGAACCAAAATTGACGCTAGACCTTTATACGTATGTGACTGTGAGTGTGCGTATATTTGTAATGTGACCACAATTTTCTCCTACAATCAGTATAACTAATTTAATAAATAAACAATGTTTTATATAACAAAAAATCAGTGTATTTATTATGATTATAAAATCGTATTAGAACTGAGGTGTTTTGTGTTTAAATTCCGGGCCATGTTGTATAATACTATTATGTTGGTCACCTTAAAACACTGTATGTCTCGCCCGTTAATGTCATCGTGATAACTCTGAGAATCCGTAAGTAATAACTACATGACACAGAATACCAAGTAACTAAATATACACAAACACTTAGCTATAAATAAGGAAAACCACGTTACTAGAATAATAACGAACTGTATTCATTCAAACAAATCATTCATTCAATAGTTCAAGGTTAAACAAAATGAAATCTATCGACGATTTTTTTCGACGCGCATCGATTATTCTGTCACCCGATTGACCCGATGATGCATCGAGTAAAGAGTTATCGATAAATTAATCAAACGCGAGAGATCTCTTCCTCGTCGAACCAGTAATGGCGTCGACTTCGATTCAATTACTATCGTCTAGTTGATGTCGAACATTGGCAGTTTTGATCCTCCTAAACAGATAAATAAGACCTTCATATTCTTTTAACAGTACCAGAAGTGAAAAACAAAATTTTCGCCAACCAAGAAGCACACACAATTTGGCTTGTGAAATATCTTGATAACTTCAAAATTGACGCCACATGCTCGTAGTATGATTAACCTCCTAAAATCGACACAAATTTTTACTAGACCTCAGACAAACTAAAAAATCAAGACATAGTGATGTCAACAGTGACGTGAACATGTGTGCACTTAGTGAAGTATAGTTTGATTGTAATTTTTTTGTAAACAGTTGTAAATGTGTGCCTGTGAGCGTGTATGCACAGAGCGTGGTGTAGTTTCGGCATGCTTCACTGTATTGTTAGCAGCGCTCTGTCTTGGTTCTTTATTTGGTCCAAGTACTCTACTTCTTGTATCAGTCTTCTTAAAGAATATCCTAGTCTTTATCTACGAAAATAAAGTCGACTTCCAGTCTAATGTGCAGCCCAGTATTTTACATGGAGCGACTGCCTGTCTGACCTCCACAACCCAGTTACTGGGCAATACGATACCTGTTGGTAAGACTGGTTGTCAGACTTTCGTGCTTCTGACTACCCATAACGACTGTCAAAGATCTACGAATGACAGCCGTGACCAACAGCTTGATGTTTTTTTCCGATGTACGGAGGGTTCTCGATATGTCCGAGTCGAGTCGAGGGGACCGACCTCGGCAATGATCAACCCGTGCGGGTGTTATTATTTAGCCACGAACTCCTCTAGCAATATCCTAGTTCCTAAGTAATATCCTAGTTCTGACGATATGGTCGTGTTTGCTTGCAGCGGACCCCCACATCGCCATACATGCACAACTTAAGGCAATGACTACCAAAACTTTAATAACTGTTTGCTGAAATTTCATATCTCCGAGCTACTCCTTAGTAGAACCTCTTCAAATGAGTTTCCACCTTAATGCGTTTCAAATAGGTTTAAACTTGAATGATCACGTTCCGTCTGATTAAACTTAAGACAAGTGCACATAAAGATATTCATATCGTTTCACAGTGATTTTAGTTTCGTTCCTAATATTTATTTTCTATTAAAGTTTCGAAGTATGCGTTCAGTTTCTTCGTGTGTTTTTCAAGAATATAAGGTACATAATGTTCTCCTCTCATAAGAGACTATAAAATAGAATAAAAGTATAACACTATTATCAAAACGAGAACCTTTAGGGATGTAATTTACGGCAAGACAATTCTTAGAATTCTTTTCTTCTTCGTGACATTTGTTATGTCACCTCCGATAGATTCGGTAGTTTTTAATAATTTCTATTGCATTTTATTGTATTTTGATCTCTTTATTAGGTTTTTAGTGGTTTTCTGGTTTCAGGTTCGGTTTATATTGAAAAACTATTGTAAAAAATGCGTGAAAATAAATATTAATGTTCAAATTACAAAACGAGACGTTCTATTGACACAGTGTTGCCAGCAATATTATCATTATTATTATCAAAGTTATAAAGAAATGGTAAAATAGACATATTATGAGTAGTTTGAGAGCTTCGGAGATAGATATATAATATAACAATGATAGTGGTATATCCGCCTGAGGAGGATTTACCCATAATATGCATATTTTACAATTTCAGTGTAATACCCACCCATGTCAAGAGGATGACAGTCTAAGAGGCTGTATGCTCAAAACAAAATACTGCAATCAACCAATCTAGGATATCTGATTAATCATCAGTAGCTTAGCAATTGGTGTAATTAGTCAGCCTGAATAAATCATTAATTTATGTGATATGGGTGCCATCTTGATTAAAGTATAAGCCAAGCATTGATAGTTCAGTATTGCCCAAGATGCGACATTTCCACTTATCGTAGTTTCTGATAGCTCCAGCCTGCCAACTGCAGAGATGCGGATGAAATTGTTTGATGCCCGATGATTATTTCCCCTCCTTTTTTATGTACATATTATTATTATTATTTTAAGTCTATAAGTTTTTAAATTATGCAAGTACTAGGTGTCATCGGCATAAGTCTCGATCCCGTGGGAATATCGGTATATAAAGTATCCTGTATCCTAATCCAGGTCATGGTCTACCCACGTGCCAAATTTCATACAAATCTGTTCAGCCGTTATGGCGTGAAAGCGAAACAAACTCACATTCGCATTATAATGTTAGTTAGGATTAAAGCTGTTAAATATAACACTTTATTTGCTGCATCAGAGACTCAATGAAACTTAATTCCTCTACAAGCCTCTAACTATCCTACTGCATGTCTGCATACCTGATCATGTTTGGTTTTAATCCCTAATTTCACCCTTCAAAGTCCTCATTAACTAAAATGTCGTAACCTTGCTCCCTAAAGGTCAGTCGCACTCGCACCCAACCGTGTAAATAACAAGAGTGTGTGAAGAACCTCAAGGTCAGGCTACATCGTGAGCTAAGCTGACTTAGCTTAGCCCAGTTAGCTAAGCTTGCAACTAGCTAGTTTACATTTAGATTATACTTAACGAGCTCCTGACCATATGAGCTAATCAGTTAAAACATAAAAAACTATGCAATACCAACGGAATTTCAAAATTTCTCACGCTTAAAAATCTGTAATGATAAAAGAAATGATTTTATTTCTGAAGTATTTCTACAAACACTTTTACACGTCAGTCATATTTTAAAAACTAGATGAGGCAGGTGTTTCCTATATGACTGCTCTGAGAAGAAAGGCCGAAACAAACTCAGAGGTCACAGTCTCTTTTAAAGTCCAGACATAATCTTGGTCAGATCATGTAAAAACCATGTAGATTGGTGTCTGAAATGGTCTTGTGAGGAAAGAACCACACAGATTGGGTGGACCTGCGCAGTCAGTGCAGTCATTTGTCAGTGTTCGTGCAGCTCAACTTAGAACTGATGGAGTTCAACGATTCGATGAATTGTATTGCAACAAAACACCTTATAGAGATAGTGACAATGGCACTCTAAAATTCGACCGTATATTGGCTTGCCAAGCATAGAGCTCATAAGTAGACTGAAGAAGATTTCACACCTTTCTAACTCAGCTAGGACGGCCGGATCAGGTAGCACACATATGTCAGTAAGCTCACTTAATTCAGTAAAAAAAGATGACGCAGTTTCGTGAGGTGAGCTAAGCTAAGCCAGCTAATCTTGCGGTGTGACCTCTTCTTTACTGTCATAAAGGTTATCTTCAAAACCCGTGATATTTTAATACTAGGAATCGGTTCTTTGTATGATAGGGGCCAATAAAATCTTTATCTATGGAAGGTCACTCACTGGTGTAGAGTTCGTTGATTTGCGTAATGTTTATAAATAAAATTTACGTGTTAATAGTAGTGGATATCCTCAGCTGAATGTCGTGAATAATAAATATATAATCGATTTCTATATCGTCAATGCTTTAGTACCATATTGCGCTACTAGATGGCATTAGTAGTAACTAGAGATCATTTTAATATCAACGCCTCGTCGACCCCTCCAATATCCAATCTTAGAATGCATGTCTTTGGGCTATTGTCGTTTATTTTATAGAAGATTAAGAAAAATCCTTTTGGATTGAATACATCCAATCCATACATTCATATTATAAATGCGAAAATAATTTGTGTCTGTCTGTCTGTACCTTATCACGCCTAAACTATTGAACCGATCATTATGTTTGATAGATAGCCTGGAACCTGGAAATGGACATAGGCTACTTTTCATCCTGGATACTTGTATAAAAAATACAAAATACACGCATATGAAACGTACAAAAGCTGCAATCCCAATCAACAGATTCATTTTCTATCGAACTTTGAAAACAAGTCGACCTCTAATTCACAGTGCTCAGTTAACGGAATATCGAAATTAATATTGCTGTAGTTCGAACCTTATAGTAATAAAAAATCATTCGTGTTAACTGATCTAAGTAGAAGATGGTAAAAATTATCTATTTGAATTTATTTATTATAAATATATGATCAAGGGCATTAGGTTCTAAGGCCACATGCGCGCTGCATGCAATTCTATATTCAACATTGAATCGTTCATTTTGTAAGAACCTTTGGGATTGCCTAACTCCGGCTAACTGCCGTATGTCGTATAGATAAAAACTTAAAAAACAAAAATCGATTGTTTTTTTGGAAGCCGGTTGTTTATTTGTAAGTTTTTATTTATACATTTTTTGGTGTGGTACCTGCTATGTAAATAATAGTTACAGGAACTTATAATAACATTACCTAAGTGGGAAAAACACATACTTATTATTGAAGCTAACTCAAAAACTACCAAAGCAAAGTTAAAAAAATATATATGCGGCCACCTCTGAAGTCGACCTACACTAAACAAAAAAAATATCATCAAAATCAATTCATAATTGGTGGAGAAATCGCGCAACGAGCATACAAAAAAACATACAGTCTAATTAAGAACCGGAGGAGGTTGTTAATTTGAGTTTTTGAAGTCGGTAAAAAATTTAAAAAAAAATCTCGTGCAGTTGCACTGAGTTAAGCGCAGTTCTTTGACCAAGCACTTTCGTTAAAAATCTACAAGAATGAAGTTTTTTTTTGACTAACGGTGCTTTTTCTATGACCAAGTGTCAGACTAATTAAATATTTTCCATAGAATGTCAAGTTATTGTCTTTTCCCCCATTCGTTTCTTTTGTCAGGTTCGTGAACGGGTGCCGTCAGTAGCGACTGGTCATCTGTTACCTGCCACGGTTTATTTTAATATTTTAATGAATTTCTTTATTGTATTTTTTATCTTTTGATTTTATTATTATTAGTTTTCCATCGTTCTCACATGTCTAATTTCAACATGAATGATGTTACCTATATTTTGTAACCATATTTAGTGTCCGTGGAGTTTCTTACCCGTTCTTCTCCATAGGTACCTACTACACTTTGGAATGGGCAACTAGCTTCATGTTTCTGACTGACTGACCCCTTGAAAATTGAAAAGTGCCTGTAATTGGTTTATTTGAAATAAATGCTCTGGGTTTGAGTTTACTTTTTTTGAGATTTTCATAAGTAGGTCCGCATCCAGTCTAAGCTGTAGTAATTGTGTATTCTGCTGATGTATTATTTTTACATTAGATCAACAACGTTAGATATTACTTTGGGACACATACAAATTCAACAGCGAATAAAACTCCACTCTCTCATAAACCTATTTCATAAAATAATATATTAGTTAAATAAAACAAAACAAAATCACATATTGATAAACTTATCATCTTTAACATCACTACTGGCTAGATACGTGTCCAACCATGCTTCAATGACTGGTAAGTTTTGTGCTGACCACTCTGCCTCTACCCTGATATTCCTCATAGACTTCTCTATGATGTGCTCAGCGGAACCGAACTGTCCTTGATGACTGACGTACAGTTGTGTTACTAGTTCCAGACCTTCTTCTGTTTTGAATTGAGATGTGGCTGAGGTGATGAGGTTGTCCCAGAGGTTTGTTCTGCTTGAATATCTGTGGAATATATTAAAATGGTACAACAAGTATGATGGAGCATGATTTCGCTGTTGATAAACAGTTATTTATGCTACAAGTGCGGAAAGTAAGTGATTTCCGACGGGTTTATAAGTCGACACGAGTCGAAAATCATTTTTGGCACGTGTATCATACAACGTTTTACCACGCATTGTGCGAGGAAATAAAAAAAACGAGCGAGCCTTACAGTAGTCGCATATGATGTGTAACATCTGGCATTTTGGCTGATGTATTTAAATGGTATAAACAACATTCATGACTTTGACTTTTTGTCTGTGACTTTAACTTTTTGACTTTGACTGACTTTGATTTTAACTTTTTGACTTTGACTTTGACCATCGTCATCGACATCGCCATTGCCATTGCCATCGTCATCGCCACCGCCACCGCCATCATCATTGTGATCGTCATCGCCATCGGTTTGTCATCGTCATCGCCAGCGTCATCGTCAACATCGTCATTATCACCTAATTTGTAAAACTTTTCTCAAAAAAAAAAAACTCTTTGCGACGGGCTGACGATGGAGTTATAATTCTTCTCTCGTGTTGAAATAAACTATTTTAAATAGTTTATACCGTGTTAAGAAAAAATAAAGTCAGCAAAATTTTTGCGGGCCTGATTACCTCTCTCTGGATTTATTTTAATGCTTTCAAAGAAGACATTGACTTGATATCACGAGGTTGAAATGAGAGCCAATGGATCAAGGGATAAAAGCCAAAATAATTTTGGGCAAAATCCTGGGTTAATCAAAGCAGACAGAAGGAGATACGGCATACATTTTAACGTTAAAGCCCGAACTAACTAAACAAGCTCGCGAAACTTCCACACAAGTTCACTTTGTTTTGGCTCGCGCTTCCGAGCTAAATTATCCAGACAGGGCTAGACACAAATGAGGAAAATTGGCGGCTGTGGTGCATAGCCATTAAGCTGGCAACCTCTCTCTACCTGTGCACTCCGCTGCTAAGCCCTTTGAGTGATGCAAACGCGATTATATGGGAGGCTGCGACCATACGAGATAGGCGGAAGCGATGCGATGAAGCAGTTTGAAAAATTATGTAACTAACATTGGTGGTTAAACATAGCGATCTCTATACTTGTATCTCTATGTATTCTTTAAATGAAGATTTTTCTGTTCGATCCGTGTTCTTGAGCTGATATCCTGTCAATTTATTACTTAAAAGTCTACAGTTTATTAGTTATAAAGCAGACTGCATCACTAAGTGACTCAGTTTTGGACAGTTCATCAATAAGACATGTAACTGCCAATCGTAGTAGACAGCCTCATAGCCTGATGGCTTTGAAATACCCTCTAAGAATGAATTTATTTTTAAGACAGCTTGTTGGTATTTTATGCCCATTGCTTTCGATCTGACGTGTTAGTTTCAAATAGATTATTTTATTATATATAGATTATTGTCTGTTATCAAAACTGTAATGACTGGAAATCTCATTTTCTGCAGTGTTTAAAATTTTCTAAGATCTACTATTTTTTATAACTTTGTCTGAAATTTTACTACATTAAAGCAGATACCATATTTCAGGTGCATTAGTCATCGGTCATGTGACAAGCGTGGCGAATGTTGAATGTACTATAGTGAACTAAACACCCTGTCCTTTATATCTCTAGACTGGTGACCCCAAACATGGACAGTGACGCAGCCTCCGAGCCCAGTATAGAGGTATGCAGAACAGGACGTAAAGTTCACTTATCCTCTATAGAAAAGGGAGGATCCATCAAGACGGGTGTTGTCTCTGGTGGGCTACAGCCCGACGATTGATGTCGGGATGTTGTATATGATGCTGGTCACGCGGTAAACCCTGCTTGCGCGATACAGGATTTTTGAGTGACGTCAGTGAGATGGATAATTCACATGTGGCGATGTAGATGCCGCTACAGTCATATGTAAATTTTTTGTCAGAAAACTTTGAAAACAAAGACTCAAAACACTTACTTTTCTTTCAACACATCCCAATTGTTGCAAAGGAAATTGAATAGCGTAGTATACCCAGTGGTGGACCCCGTCAGCATACTGAATATTAGGAACGCATCTGTCTCCGTGAAATTCGCGTGACCCTGCAGCAGCGTAATATTCAGGAGCCTATTAATCTTTTCCTCAGACTCTGGGCATCCAGCCAAGGTCTTCAGGAGGTATGTCCTCTCACTCTGCTTCCGTGATGGAGGGAAGTTTATGACCCTCTGCAGGCCGAACTCCCATTCCTTCATGGTACCCCACTTGAAGACTGGGCAGATGCACTGGTTTGATAAGCTGGAATGAAAAGAAGTTAAAGTTATTATTTTGCAAATACGCTGCGATATTGGAGTAGAGAAGCAGATGGCGCAGTTGGCTTTGACTTGAATTGGCTTCTGGGCTACGATTCATATTTTCGATTCTGTTACGAAACAACAGGGGTACATACCTAAGTGGTTGTACATATTATGAGATTTGTCTCTATAAGTGCACCAATAGAGAAATGATTCAATTCTATGAAAGTCAAATTCCTATTGCACCATTTGAAGACAGTGGAGATTCTAAATGTGGGCATCATCCTGGCATCAGAATGACTGCCCATTATTTTAATTATATTTTTCAGTTATTAATTAGGTACCAATTATTCGACAAAGGTATCAAATAGTAGCAAATAGGTATTAGATTTTAGTAATATTTTAAAGCTGATCGGTGATTTTGGCTAGTTATTCTGATGTACACTGAAAACGGATATCTCTGAAGATCTATCAATTTTACTTGTGGCATAAGAAAATGGACCTCATGACAGAATGTGGTCTAGTTATTTACTTCCTATCGACAACTCCTATTACATACAACTCAAACGTGTTATTTGTAAGCAGAGGCGACTAACCTATTATGTCAAGCGTTCGCAAAACATAGTCAGCAAACAATCAGATGACAGCACAATGGAGGCAGACGCCATTTTGTGCTTCACGGAACACACGTCCCTAACATGAAGATGTTAATATGTTTTGTAAAGTTGTGTTAGCAGGAATACAGTAACATGGGGTAACCAAAAGATTCGTAGTAAATTATTTTGGAATTTTGATGTGTGTGAATTAACTGAGTGATTGATCTCACTCCGATCCGGGGTTTAGATTTGTATGGCGTTCAAAAAATGCTCTGGTTTAGGGTTTATTTGTACAGCCAGAGGAGTGGACCACTCAAATTTACTTATAAATGTTGCTCAAAGTTAAATAATGATAAGCGGATGTAAGCGAGAGCAGTGGTGGCCAGTGGTATCGGCGCCGACTTACGAGTTGCAGGTCGTGGGTCGAACACAAGCAGACGCTTTACTTTGTGTAAATAATTTCACCACCATTGCGCTCAAAACAGTGAAGGAAAACATCGTGAGGAAACCGGCATATACTCGAACCAAAAATTCGAAGACATGTGACATCTACCAACCCGCGCTGGGCCCGCGTGATAGATTATAGCCCACTCCTTCTCGAAGAGAGGAGGCCTGTGTCCTAGCAGTGGGAGTAAGGCTAATTATGATTATGAAGCGACTGTTTAACAATACATTTTTGACGTCTAACCTAACTTTAAGCAACGGTTATAAATAAAGGGATCAAGTCACAACTGGCGCGCAGCTGCTGGTGGAGCCGAGCACTAGCCTGCCGGGGCGGGCACCGCTAACTCGTGCGCTGCGCAGTCTCAACACGGTGGCGGATGCCATAGACATATTCACCTGTACACCGGGTGAGTTCACAAGGGCCACGAACTGTGTAGCAAGTAAGGTATAGTTAAGTATATTTTAAGTTACTTTGTCGCATTAGATTTATTATTATCAGTAATTGCAAAGGAAACATGTCATGTTAAATAAATAAATAACTGTTCAACGTCAACACGACAAAGTTACATAGTGCTTCGTCGTGCTTATTAATTAAATTTCCCTGACAGTATGGATAAGAGGAAATTACAAGGAATTCCATCCAAATTTTGATGTTAATTAAAAAACATGAAACCTTATCGTCTTCACATATAATTAATGTATACAAAATATTTTAAAGCATTTTAAAAGAGTAACGGTGGAGTTCCTTGTCCATTCTTCTCCATACGAAAACTACCTTTTGGAAGGAGCGACTAGAATCAATTCAATTTTTTGTAAAATTGACGTTCATAGGTGCCTTTTATGTGCCTACTTGAAATAAATTTGACTTTGACTTTGACTTTATACTATCTGACACTGAATTAAAGTCACTTCAAACAATTTGTCTCCTAATACAGAGTTAAATGAAAAACACGGTACGCCAGAGGCTTATAAAACGTAATAAACAAAATTATACGCGTCATGGAATTCAAAAAGAAATCTATTTCGGCTTTCATCTCCCTTTTTGCGGATGTGGGTCGAAAGGGACCCACTTCAAATGCTCTGCGGGTCACATGTTCAAAGTTAATTGAGTTAAATATTTGTAACCCACAAAAGTGGCGGAAACGATTTACTCGATTTTTATCTTTGAAAATGCCTTTCCTACTTTAATTTTAATACATGGATTGCCTGATAAACTGTAGGTACCTAACTTTAGATACCTACCTACTTGCGTTGAGATTTTTGTTCATAGTTTTTTCAAGAACAGCATAACATTTTCACACTATCTAACCTTCTTGCTAACCTATCATAACTATTCAATATCACAAGTCGCAATATGATATCGCGTTCTTAAAACACAATGAGTTTTCTATTGAATATTGTGTCATTGTGTGTACTTATGATGAAGGGCTTGTGTGTGGCTAAGTAATAACAGCCGCACGGGTCGATTGTTCAGGTTAAGCTACGCTTGCCGCGGTTGGTCCGTGAATGGGTGACCATCGTTACATACCAAGACCCCTCCGTGCCTCAGAAAGCACGTTAAACCGATGATCCCGGCTGTCATACGTAGATCTTTGACAGTCGTTACGGTTAGTCAGAAGCACGGAAGTCTGACACCAGTCTTATAAACGGAGTATCGTATTACCAAGTAACTGGGTTGTGGAGGCCAGATAAGCAGTCGCTCATGTAAAATACTCGTATTCAGCTGCATCCGGTTAGACTGGAAGCCGACCCCAATATAGTTGGGAAAAGGCTAGACAGACGATATTGTGAGTGCTTATACATATGCCACATAAATATATTTTCCTTCTTTCTTTTATCATTCTTTCGTTTTCTTTCTTTCTTTCTTTGTTTATTTATTTCTTTACTTTTATTTCTTTATTTTTCTTTCTTTCTTTCTTTCGTTATTTTTCTTTCTTTCTTTCTTTCTTTCCTTCAGGGGTAGGCACAAACTACAGAACGCCACCTGCTACGATCCTTACATACTCCTTTTACTTTGGTTACGTTCATACATCATACGCGAACGCCAGTTGCGAGTAGGTACTACGCACCTGACCTTTCAGAAGGAAGGCGTTTCCTCTCACATCTGCCTTGTCGCCTTTCATAACAGGCCAAGCCATATAAGCATACTCTTTAAAAAAAATATCACAACATCTTCTTTGAAACCTTAACGTTGCCTTATTACAGAGAGAAACCTCCACTACCAAAATAAATCCGTACCAATATTTTTTTAATAACTCAATCAGATGCTGCGTCTCCAGGCGCCTATTTTAACACGGTTCTCGCACAAACTTTGCCAATTATTTTTTCCTAACGTTTTTATTTCACGTTCCAGGAATTCCACGCTTTTATAATATATTGAATTTCTGATTCTATATTGTTCTGAATTTAGAACAAAATCTTCGTTATTTTTGTAAATTGGATAAATGAGACCTTAATTGCGTAACACACTTTCAATCACAATCCGAGAGTTTTATATATTGATAATCCATTGATTCAGAGGTTTGAAAAATTCGTCTGTTCGACAATGTAAATGACGCAATGAGGGAAGGGGGAACTGTCAAAATGTAACCCATTGCGATCAATTGTCATTTTATGTGTGTTAAGCAATTACCCCGCAGCTGCACTATTACTGCGGCATTGCTGCAACAACCTTATGCAACTACATTTAGTAACTTAAACTAGAACAATAGTCCACGGTACCATAAAAACTCTTGCTTAAGGTATGATTCCGAAAAACGCCGCACGCGGCAGTGCTGCGCGTCAGTGCTGCCTGCCGTGTGATTCCGAGCGCCGCGGCGCGGCACTGCTGTTCATGGTTTGCTTCTCAACAGTTATCAACATTCTCGTGTTAGCGCCATAATGAACGCCGCCACTACTAGTCTGCCGCGGCCGCAATATCACGCAGCATTGCTGCCGTGCTCGGAATGTCATCTCGTATAAACCTATAGAAAATGAATGGGTACCAGTAGTGACGCAGCAGCACTGCCGCGTGCAGCGTTGTTCGGAATCATACCTTTACCCAGCATTAGAACAACATCATTAACACAAAAAAACTTATGTGAAACTCTACCTTTAAAAAGGTGCCTTATACAGGGTCAACGTAAAATAGCTAGCGAAACTCCGCTGTCGTCATGGGTATCGATATCTAAACAGGATCTTCTTCTTTTTTATGTCAACGATCGCAAGCTGTGTAATTACTTGAAGTGCATATGTGTAGAGAAAATCAGTTTGCGTCTGCAGAGTTTTGCTAGCAAGTTTAATTTGATCCTGTATAAAAGATGATGCACTTACGGATTCCCTTCATCGGGGTTCTTGGCTTGCATCCACTTGCTGAACTGGTCCTGTGCGTCCCTGATGCAGGGCTTGTACCCAGCTTGGCACAGGAACGTCTTGGTCAAGGACCTCAGGTTCTTGCGCCAAGGTTCCTCGTCTTCCTTCTCATCTTTAGCTAACTCCTCGTATAGAGGACTGAGGAGTACTCTGACGTAAGCCTAAAAGTAATATAAAGCTAATTACAGTAATGTCTAATAATATAATACATTTGCCTTCAAGTTATTGAAAAGGAAGAATGATGACCTAAACGGGGAAGGTAAACGTACTTCATTACAAGAAAAAAATTATCACACGAAAAACTTTTAACTGTGTCGTGTTGTGTCGTGTCGCGTCAGAAGCATATCGGTTTGTTTGTTGACACATCACACTGTAATAATGTGTTTCTAACCACACTAAATGTATAAAACTGATATGCTTCTGACGCGACACGACACAACGCGACACATTAGTGTGTTTCAAGCTTTACCAGTGAATCATATTACTTAAGTAACAGCTAACATAATAATATCTATTAATATAAGTATAAAATCGCCAACACGTCTTGAGTAAGCGTGGTAATCAATGCTCTTGCCTCCTCTGAGAGAATAGCGAGAATGAGAAGAGGCATCGGCCTGCAGTGGGACAATAATAGGCTGGTATTATTTTATTATTATAATAAACATATTACCTGGAACTTTCCATGCAGACACTGACATATATGTCTACCAAGGTGGTCAATCATCGTGAACACGGGATCCCAGACGAGATGATGCCTCTCATTCTTCAAGAACAGCGTCATATTGAAGGCAGTGACAAAGGACAGCTCCCCAGCATAGGCCAGGTTCCATGCATCATGAAGTAGCTTCGCCCTGGTCAGTTCTGGTATAATCGTCCTCTGGTCGCTTTGAAGGAAGTTTGAAAGGAGGTTCCAGTTGTCTTGGTCATAGTTGACGGGGTATGGCGCTAAAAACATTTGAAATTGGAATTATTGTTGTTCTTTTGTCATTATCATCTTCTGGTTATTAATGATTGGTTCTTTTGTCATCGCGAATGATACTGGCCAGGTGCTATGACATTATTTAAAACAATGTATTCGATTTTTTTTTAAACGTATAATACTGCATTCTGCAGTATGTAATCTATTTCTGCCGCGATTCAGTCGAGGTAAGTCTGAGTGCCAGTGTAACAGATTTTTTATTTTTTTTTCTTTAAGACGTTGCCCCACACTAGGAATTTTTTCCTGTATCGTGGGTGCGTTTACAAACATAGAAACTCACATACACTAACACCCAGACCTGGAACAACTACTTGCAGATCATACAAATATTTGTTCCGTGCGGGGATCGAACCCGCAACACGTTGCGCAGCAGTCGATCGTTCAGCCACTGCGTCAACCATGTAGTCTGAGATAAGTACACGAAACAATTTGAGCATCGTGTCTAGGTTGGCAGCAGTGCCTAAAGACGCTCGATCACCGGAGCATTCGCCTGTAATGTAACAATCCAAGATTCGATAAGATTCGTATTCATGTCACAAATTGTATCACAAATGCTCACTCACCACTGTTACATTACAGGCGAATGGTCTCGGTGAATGTAATGTTACAAATTGTATCATTACAGGTTGCGCAATATAATTCTTGGTTCTCCTTACTCACTGATGTAATGCTCAAAGAACTGTTACATTACAGGGACTACTCCCGGCCGATGTTTACAGGGGTGTCCATTTACCAGCAGATTTCTCTATTCAGCAAAATGCAAAATAACGTGTCGTTTTATTATTAAGACAAACTTTATTGGAAAATTATTGTAACTATAAACATTAATTCTTGTTAAAATACCACATGGGACCCGTTAAAGTTTAAAACAACAGTAATTGGTTAAGTTTATTAGTCCCCAAACATTATATTAAAGAGTAATAATGTGTTTTTTGAAAGTTCGTGTAGTTTGGTACAAAATATAAAAAATGTCTCATGAAAGTAATATCTTATTACTTTCCAATAAATTATGTGCGTATGAAACTCCTGGGGTTATCTTATCTGACTGATAATTAAATACATAATATTTTTTAGGGTTCCGTACCCGAAAGGTGCCAAACGGAACTTTATTACCAAGCCTCCGCTGGCCGTCCGTCTGTTATCAGGCCGTATCTCATGAACCGTAGTAGGTAGACAGTTGAAATTTTCACAGATTGTGTATTTCTATTGCCGCTTTAACAAAAAATAAAGTTAAAAATTAAAGGGTATAAAAGAAACTTGTCTTTTTCGAAGTTTTTTGCTAAATATTGTACGGTGGTACGGAACCCTTTGGTGTGTCCGACTCGCACTTGGCCGGGTTTTTTTTTCTATTTATCTGGTAATGCCCATCGGGACAGACCTCTTACTAATATTTTCTCAATCCCACAGACTGTTTTGCTCAAAACAACATTCAAAATCTCAAACATTATAAATATTTCACAGAATCGTCCACCCGAAACATTACAGCCTACAATATTCAAAGCGCATTGGACCGTCTTTTTGCCAGAGGTGTAATTAAGTCGAGTTTCTATCAAAAGTCAAGATTACAATACAAAGATAAAGATATGCTAATACTAAGGCCATTTCTCTATTCCGTTTTGGACAAAGAAGCTGAGAGAAATATATTAAAGTGTTAGATCCGGATGTTTCTGTCGTCGACAATTCTTTTTCATAATCAAATGGAGGAGGTTCACCATTGTATTTGGAAAATGCTTTGATATTTTCTTTCAGAACTCTATGGTATCTTTAATGACTAAATGTTATAAATATTGAATAATAAAGTGCTTTAGCTATAAAATGTACCCGGAAAGACGGTCGTGATATACAAAAAAAGAAAAGAAAGAAAAAATACGTTTATTTGCGGTAAACATGCCGCAGAGAAGGAACACAAACACGAAAAAGGAACATGTTGGGGGAAATATGCGTCACATCCACGCAAACAGACATTGCTCAGCATAATACTGCGACCCTATACACACAGACAGACAGACCCCAAAGACCTCGTAGTACACAAGCGTTCTGTTTTGACCTACTAGGTATGCAACCATAAAATAAACTGGCTTCGAGTTTCGTACCAGAGACTAAGGTGAACACTTAAAAACCGCCAAGACTATTACTGACCGCTTCTTATATCTATTCCTACAGTCTTTTGACAGTTATTTTTCCTCTGATTATTCATCATAGTAATTTTTATTCAAACTCAAATTCAAAGCATTTATTTCAAATAAACCAATTACAGACACTTTTGAATTGACAATGGGTCGGTCAGTCAGAAAGATGAAGCTAGTTGCCCATTCCAAAGCGTAGTAGCTTCCTATGGAGATGAATGGGTAAGAAACTCCATGGCCACTCTATTATTGTTGATATATGTAAGATTGCTGTCAGAGGTAAAATAACTTTAAAAGGAAGTTTACAGCAATTGCTCCTTTACTTTATCCTAATAAATAATGCTAACTTCCGCTTACCAATCTCCTCAGGGTTGATAATCAGGAACTTGTCCTTGTCAGGCACGTCACTGATCACCAATGCTGACTTTTCCTTCATCCAAGCTGGTGGAACGATCTTCTTCGCTTTCAGGTTGCATTCTCGGGTAACTACTACGGGTAACCACCACGACATAGTATCGGCTTCAGGAACATCGTGCGGTCTTTCGCGGAGGTAAACTTTCTGTGAAATATGAGAAACTATGAGTGGATTCTTTTACCATTTCAGAGCAGTGGCTCTAAAATGGTATAAGAAAATATCATGAGAAAACCGGCATATCCTAAAACCAATTTAAAACCCATTCATAACATCTAAAGTTATCCCAAACAGCTTGAAACGATGCAAGTAACGCCATCTATTGTTTAGTAATGGAACCACTGAAGCAAGGTAAAAACGTGTCGTGCACTCCGAAGGATGTTCACTCAGTTCCATTTTATTTCTATTTAGTTTGATCGTGTTAACATAGAGAATTTCGACTAATTTTAAACCTATATAAGGCCAATGAATGTATTTCTCAATATGCTGTTGGTGTACCTATATGACTTATGAGGTGGACACGCGAACTCAGTGAGTGTGTGTGGTTTTCATGAAAATCCCCATCACTAGTCGGCGCCACTTTGACAAGAGGTCTTCCATTTCGTTAAGAGCGTTTATTCTGAAGGTGGGAAATGTCGCAAATAGATGTCAAATATTTCACTGTTTTGATTAATTTAGCAATAATACTGTGTGGAAATAAAAAATGTGGCTAACTAGCGAACTAGAGTATTGATTATGAAATGCAATAATTAATATCGTAACACCGAATGTTTCGTTTTAGATGTTAAAAAAACTATTTGGAAACTTTCCAAATGCGTTTTTACACCTAAAATAGGTACAACATCAAAATCAATGTTATAATTGCAATTCATTATTAATATTCTAGTTCGCTAGTTAGCCACATTTCTTATTTCTATTCAGTAATATTGCTATAAGAATCAAAACAGGTAAATATTTGACAGATAATTGCGACGTTGCCAACTTTTAGGATAAACCCTCGTATTGAATATAAAATATAATTATGATGATGTTCATCACTCGTTCATCATTCAGACACGACTACCCATATTAAAAAGTACTCTGTGGACACGACTATAAAAAAATAGGTGCTTTGACACTTTTGACAGGTGCCTGAACCTGACGTCTCAGTGCTGCCATCTAGTGAACATCATTTCAGGAAAACTTCATTTATGCGTAGAACCCAGTTTTCAATCTCCCAAAAGCGATAAAACAAAAGAAGATCTCACCTGAGTAACAACAGCTGTATTATTCTCATAGTGCCTCAAAACATTGACCAGAGGTAGCCTGTCCTTATCAATCCAGCTCTTAGCCACAGTCTTAATGTCCACCCACTCTGGAATCTTGCTGTCTTGTTGAGCGGCCGTGTTCAAGGCATTCCAGATGTCATCGCCCGAAAAGGTTTTGAATTTACTGTTGGAAAAGTTTATAATGATTAAAATTAAGTAGGTATTCAATTATTTTTAATAAGAGTAGGGGACGGACTTGGTATGTGCAATACCATAAAGATGCAAAATTAGGTTTTACTTGAGGTATAATACGCCTTAGTCTTGGCGCAGGCAGTCTTCTTTTTTATAAGCTTTTTATTAACTTCCTTTATTCGTTTATGTTTCTGGTTATTCTGTTTTTCATGCTGATGACAGGATAAATGTTTTGCAACACGTGTCTCCAGAGACATTAGGTACAAGAAGTTACGCAACGTTGCCCCACCTTGGAAGATATGTATGACATCGAATACGATGAAAAAGATTCTTTGATAAGATGTCTGGCGACGTCGCAGGACTTCTCCTGATGTCTCTAGCAAAACAAATCACGTAATATTTGTCCCCTAGTAAAAGCATGGCTGTAATTACCGTGATTCCAAGAAAATCCTGAGCCCTTTCTTGAAGGTCTCCTCTCCTAACGTATAGTTGAACATGCGGAACAGCAGTTCGATCTTTGTGCAAGCCGTCTCCTGCTTCATGCCAGTGATGCGGGAGTGAGGGTAGCGCTTGCTGAACTCGTAGTACAAGGAGTACAGGACCGTGAGGGGCCACTTGCCTTCCATTTCGGAGCCGTTGTTGATCTGTTTGGGGAAATGTTATTAAAAGCCTTTTTTTTAACTGGTACTGTGGTTGACCATTGGTGGGAGATTTGTTAGATCCAAAACGTAAGTATGAAGATAATAAATAATAATGTTTTTGGTAAAGTCAGGCAAATTATTTTTTAGTGACAACTATATAATAGCCCGTATATTCGCATCACAACTGTCATTCTTTGACAGTTGTATGAAATGACTTTATTACGGCAAGTGTGTCAATCTGATAAACAATTAATTTCCCTGACTGTAAATTGATATCTAGTATTCTTCTTAAAACGCCGATATATGCCAATGGCCTTGAGTGGTTAGCTCGCGGTCTGTGCTGAGCTGACGCAACGCGCGGTACGTCCAGCCAGTAATAGGACTCGCCCATCAAGGAGCGCTGTCCCAAATTAGACGCATTATTAATTTATTATACATAAAACAAAAGGTATTTTAATAAAACACGTATACCAAAAGATAAATAATTAAATTATCTTTAAAATGGTGAAAGTTTCAGAAAAATACGCTGAGTGGTTTTTGCGTGATTCTCAGTTTTATATCCGCGTTAGACTAACTTTACAAACTTATTACACTCCATAATATTAACATAATCTAAAATATTCGCAGATTAAATTATTTAAAAAATGCTCTTATTTAATAACATATATTTTTTCCAAATCATTAACACTACTCGTTTAGACGTGATCTTCAGTATAAAATCATTAAAAGCGTGTCGCTGTAAAGTTTATTCAGAATTAACCGTGAAGAGATACCAGTCTTGTCTATGAAAACGTTTGGTCAGCAGGTTGGATGTAATATCGGTACCTACACAGTGTTCATATTTTGAAGTCTCTCAAAGCATTTTTAAAGCAGTTTTATATTTTCAGTGTTAATTTACCTTGAATGCAGTAGCAGCAGAGATATACCCAACAAGGGCTTTGTTAAGATGAGCATCAGTCCACCACGCAGGTGTGGTCAGTGCGCCGAGCCACTGGTACGACAACTCCTGAGCGAGCTGGATGTAGCCACGGCTGCTGAGGTCACTCTCCCTGAGAACAAGCGGGATAGAAACATCTTGCCGTTCCTTTCTTTTGTTTAAGTCTGATTTATATAACATAACCAGCCCATAATATTCCCACTGTTGGGACACAGGCCTCCTCTTTTCGAGAAGGATGTATATGGTGCGAATTAATTGCTTGACATACCATAAATTGAAGGAACAATAAAAGGTGCACTATGTATCTATGAGTATTTAGACGATGCAAGTCATTTGTTTGTTAACAAGTGTTCAAAACAGCTAATTAGCTGTATGATAAGCATTAGTTAGAAAATTCAGGTGAAGGCTTACCATGCGTTGGCATTGAATTATAAGAAGGCAGTTTACGATAAAAATACATGCATTATGGTCGTACACTTTACACATTACTTACTATTCGCACTTTAAAAGATCTCAATATAAGAAAGGAAAGTCTGAATATGCGTACGCGAAGTTAGAAAACGTCTAAAATATACAGAGGCTCTAGCAAGAACGCGCGACGTAAATTTTGAATAAAAAATACAACTAACTATCCTTTTGCGACAAGCACAATACTCGTAAGTATCAACTATACAACATGTCCAGGAATGAACGCACACCACCAAACACCCGAAATGGAATATTATGTTATTATAATAATCATAATACATACACTGCATTTTTACTATTAATTATAAAACATTGTTTTTAGGGGTATCAGGAACAGGGTGTAAAGTTCACTCATCTACCATAGAAAAGGGAGGATCCTCCGACCAGACGGGTGTCTTGTCTGGCGGGCAACTGCCCAGAGGTTGAAGTCGAGAAGCTTGTATATATGTTTATCGCGCGGTAAACTCTAATTGCGCGATGCAGGATTTGTGTGACGTCAGGATGTTGTGTGATGTCAGGTCTCTGATGCGTAGTTCGCATGCAGCGATGTAGATGCCGCTACAGTTTATTTATTCAATTAGTTATACTGATTGTGTTATGGGAGAAAATTGTGGTCACATTACAAAATGTACGCACGCACACCGTCGCACACGTAGGGTCTAAAGTAGTATATATTAATACTTGGTTGCTTGGTTTGTTTTGACTGTACAACGGAAGTGTGACTGCAATTTACGTAGTTTTAATTATTTTTGGGGAAAAAAATCCCTATTTATGTGTAAATGTAAATTACTATATGGATAAAGGCGTAGTTAAAACGAAGTAAATATTATGTGCGAAACGTGTATTTTAAACTTTAAAATCGTTTGAACTTACGTTGGTTAACTCGTTCGTGTTACAAATCTATTTACACTTATTTCTACAAACTTTTTTGTTTACAAAGCCATGCTAACCGTACCAAGATACACTGCTAAGCTCCTTTTCTATTAAGTTCTCTATACTAAGTTACCTGAACACAATAAGTCCCCAGTTATCAGCAGGCTTCACTCCCTGATAATTGGGCAGCGCAACGATGTCCAATCTCTTCAGAGGTAAGGGCACTCGCCAGAACGCAGACAACTCTTTGAACACTCGCACAACTTTTTCATTGATGCCTGCTAGTGCCTCCAGGTATTCTGGACGACCCCACACGCGAATTTCTAGAAAGAAAATTATGAAGGTTACAGAAGTGTAATAAATTACAATAAAACTATGGTGATATTTCATTTAGAATGTTAATAGCGGAACTAGTGTAAAAGCTGGCCTCAGCCGCTTTATGATGATTTTTCATGCCAAGAAAAAAAACCGGCCGGCACAATGAAGGATTCCGTAGTTGGGATGAATTTATCCCAAGAACAAACTTAACATTGTAATTGAAAAACATGTTCTTCCATGCGGAATGTATGGAAGAACATGTTTTTCAAACTGCAAATTTAAGTTGGTCAATTATTACTCGCTAACCTGTAAAGCCTACTGAGCTGTGATAGTTTTCCTTTTAACTTCGTTATATTATATACTACTGCTAAGGTATTTTTCACAAATCCAAGTACAACCATTTAGTTGGCACATGACTAACAAAAATTTGCACTTTGAAGCTTAATATTTCGCAAATGGATCCCTGAATTGCAAAATGGTTGTCACACACCCATCCACACAATATTTTTGAACGACTTTTCCAACTACACCCCACACCATTGACGGACGAAAAAAAAAACGCCCTCCATTTTACGAGTAGGGGTTTTACTTACACAAAAAACTTTTTTTTTTCCTTGATTTTGTTTTACGACTTCGTCGGCTTGATTAATATCCCCATACCAAATTACTGCTTTCTAGTACTACCAGTATCTGAACTTAGCCGCGGACAGACAGACAGACGGACATGGCGAAACTATAAAAACGTGTGCATACAAAAGGGCCTTAGGGGTATCTTAAAAAGAAGTTCTTTACAATCAACTGTCTATCGCTTTTAGTTAAAGATAAGTTTAATTTTGTAAGTTTAAAAAAAAAATGAAAAATTGTCTTAATTTATAACAGCTAAATGTGACACGAAACACTACGTGTCTACACATCGATACTTTATAAAGAAACGAACACAACACATTACAAACACACAAAACAACGACACATAATTACAAAAACACAACACAACACAACAGCAACAATACATAATAATCTCAACAACAAAAACAAACAACACAACATACCTATATAAAAAATCTCTCACCAATATCATTGCCAGCGTCATCCTTTACTTGCGTTGAGTTGTCCAGCTGCTTCAGGTTTGCTATGACCAAGCCGAGAGTGAATGTAGACATCGGAGGGGTTCTCTCAAAGTGGTCGCACACCGCGTCCGGTTCATCAGGACTGTTGGAAGAATCTTTCATTACAGAAGACTTTTAAGACTAACTGAACTGCATCGTCCTGCTTGGTTGCAATTCCATTTGTTGTTTGGGTGTTTGTGAAAAGAGGCACCTTTCGACTTACGTATGTACGTAAGACAGATTTAGCAGTAAAATGTAAAGCAACCAACTTACATGTTCTCAGTCCTAGCTACAGGCACATTGCTGAGCGCGATCATGTCCCTCGGCCGAACCACGCTGAGTTCAAACGGAGTCTTGTATCCGGGCTCATCGAAACATGGGAACATGCGACGAGCGTTGTTCGGACGAAGCTGGGTGGCTGCTACGATCCTGAACAAATGAAGAGGAATTTTACTGATGTTATGTTTTGCAAAAATCAATAGAAACTGAAAGGCTAAAAGATTTGGACATGGGGGTCCCATGTCCAAATCTTTTAGCCTTTCGGACATGACCATTTTATTTTTATTTTTATTGTTACATAATATTCTTATGACACTCGTGGGCTGCAGCTAAAAATCAGCGTCAGGTGGTTTACCTAGTATTTTAAGGTTTTTGTTTAAAAAAAAAAAATATTAAGGTATTCTATTTGTATTTATGCATTTTATTTCTTTCTTTATTTCTTGCAACTTCCAAAGTATTGGAAATATATAAAAGAAGTTTTACCAAAAACATGAAACGAAGTTTTTCATGGATTAAAGAAATGGTACATCTAAGGTTATTATTAAACTTCAGCGCGTCATAAAACTTCTCGAGATGTTTTTTTTTTTTGCAATTTACGTTATCCTCTTCATATCTTACCTTTCCACCTCCTGCTCGGTCATATAGCTAGTCTTGAAGAATGCTTCCGTGCTGGTCGTCTCCAGGATTCCCTTAAAGCTGAACTTCAAGACCCCGGTGGATCCCTTGGGTACTGTCCTCTCTAGGGACAGCGTCACTATGGGTTTCTTTGAATCCGTTGATAATCTATTGATGGTGATTCTTCGGGACTCCTTACTAAAAATGCGTAGAAATTAATTTGGTTGTTTCCTTGGTAATAATATACTTCGCCAGGTATAGCATTCCGAGGCACAGTAGTCACGTGGGTGACAAAAGCCTACGTCATCACATCTGTGTTACCAGAAGTTTGTAATAATAACTCCCCAACCACCTTTATTACCTGTGCGAATCCGATAAAACAATGAGGTTTTAATGAACAATTACGTTGGTTTATGTTGCAATTGAATTGTTTCGTTTGATTAGATAAACAAAATGGCAATTTAAATGCTTTGTACATGTTTTTTTTATAGAATGGTGACTGAAATCTTTCCTTAATTCGTGTTTTGTTGCAATAAAGTGGCAACTGGATAGTGACGTAAGCATGTGTCACTCCCGGAATGACCATGACGACCCAGACCTTGCTTTATTAGACCATGGTTCTTTCTTTATTGAAGAACGTAAAGATCAGGATATAACCTCTTAATATATTAAAGACAGTCTTTAAAGATAATGATTTAGTCATGCCCGGTGCCACCATGCTTACTGATGACTATTGTAGGTATTTCAGCACTAAGTGATTTTTTAAACGGTGTTTTTAGAAGGACCTACACAATTTCCTTAGGGATAAGGAGCGTGATATCTTAGTTTTCAACCATAAAACCTGTGTCTTAGGTGTCACGGTAGGTAATTCAGATAAGATTATTTTTTTTTATTACCCGAAATGTCGTCACAACTTTCTTCGTTGTAATTTTTGGTGTTATCGGCAATTAAATTTTATGTACAGTTTGTTTTAGAAAATGACTTGTGTGCTTCTTAAGTCCTAAAATTGTCGACGAAAAATTTCAACTTTTAAATTAATTTAAAAAACGAAAAATAAAACAGTTTTGTGCTAGCACCAAATCCTCAAAAGTGACACCACCAATCCCCCAAACACCCTGTATACGAGCAACTTGGTGACCATTATATGTGTGACAGATTGCATACGAGACGTTCTGTTTCTCTATACTTTTAACATCTCATGACTGTTTCTGAAAAAGTATCACCAAGAAATAAAGTAAGAAATTATTTCAAATAAACATTATTCTTTCTTTCTTTCTTTATTTCAACATCAAAAACTCACGTGTCTCCAGGAAAATGAGCTCTAACTTCAGACTCCAAGATTTCAATTTCGTGTGCGGAGTGCACAGAGATCTCATTGCTATCCTCCAGCCAAGTTATATTGATGGCCACATGGCCCTTGAAAAGTCCGTCTTCGAGGTAAGGTTCCAGGTCCAGGCGGTAAGCAGTGGGCTCTACTGTCTTCTCGAGGCGGGTTTCCATCGATAAGCCATGAGCATTGTTGAGGTCTATGCTGCGGGCTTTGATTATGTGGACTGGTTGGAGAACCTGAGGGTTGAAAGATCCATTTATGATTTTGTTTCGACTGTTAAGTTAGTTTAGAAAAGTTCGTAGAAGAGTGTTCAAAATTCAAAAATTCAAAAGTCATTTATTCAAACTAGGCTGAGAATCAGCAGTTTTCGAACGTTGTTTTGTTAAGAAAACTACTTATTGCAAAGTACATAGTTTAAAAGTTTAATACTACAGCTCCCTTTCTAAATAGCCCAGAGAACCCAGGTTCCATTCGGTAGATCTCTGATAACCGTTCGCCTTCCCTAGATACAGGGTATCCGTAAGAACTGACAAATGAATAAAATGCAATGAATATAGGTACAGTGGAATTCAAAACGTGTCTTGAAATGAATTTGAGTACGTAACAAAACGTTAAATTGGAACAAACAAGGTAAAAAGGCCTCTATTTAACCAATGAATCAAATATTTACCTACCTTCATAATAATGTGTAATTTATCGCACCTCGAAACAAATATTTGCTTAATACCTCATCATTATTATACAATAAGGTAAACAAAACAATTTGAGGATAAAAGGATTAATAAAGGTTTATACATTTTACTTCGTTATCGGCTACCGTTGAACATTATGAACATAACATAACATAGCATCACGAGTGTAATCCCGAAGGGTTACGCAGAGTTCCTATAGTACACCCACATTTCGAAGGTTTGTTTAAGTCCCATGTAATAGGGTGCGAGCCTATTGCCATCAACCGGGCACAAACCCAGACTCCGGGCTGCTACTGAGACATCTTTGACGGAAAAACCATATCTGTTGTTTTTTTTTAAACAATTGACGCATATTCAATTTTGAAACTAGTTCTAGATTAGCTTGAGTGATGGAATGCATAGCAAAATTAGCTTATAATATGCGCACTGCTGAGACACTGGCCTTCTTTCTGTGAGAAGAACTGGCACATAATCCACCACGCAGGCCCAATACGAGTTAGTGGATGTCACATGTGTTCGAATTGTTGGTTCTTCGGACATGCCGGTTTCCTCACGATATCATCCTTCACCATTTTGAGAGCAGAGGTGATGTAATAATTTACACAAAGTAAAGCGCCTGTTTGGGTTCGAACTAACTATTTCCAATGGGTCAAAAACACTACAAAGTGAAAAATTACTTTAATTTCGGAAGTCTTTGGTGTTGAATTTTTTTTTTTGCCACCGACTTCCGAAATTAAAGTTTTCAGTTTGTAGTGTTTATTTTTTATGATGACGAAGTCACGCGACTATTCGCGCCAGTTGGAATACCTCCATACAAGTTTGTTGATACAATCGGCACGAGCGAATTGCGCGCCACATCCCGCGCGGGATTTGCCTCAGTTTAAGACAAGCTGAAGTAATGATTAAAGCCCTATTCAGATAGAAGCGATATCGCTGTCGCTCTCGATAGCGATACTGGTCCGCCTTCTGGTTAGTCACTTTAAACCAGTATCGCTTCCAAAAGTGACAGCGATTACTCTTATATCTGACTAGGCATACAATCAAATGCAACCTTACTCCTAACGACTGTTTACATTGCTACAAACCCAGCTTGTGGAACGCAGAGCTATTTATGTATGAATGTAGTGCAGCATAATTTGAATATAATAGACTCTTTAGTTCGAGATCTTTAGTTCAAGGTAATGTAAACAAAAGGCGATCAACTAGTTTCGATTTTGAATGCTAAACACTAACATCGTGGTCTGGGGTATGACCTGGGTTAGGACATATTTTTTATCTAAGCAGCAAGTTCCGGTGGGATAGGATAATTTCCGAAATCTACGGGGGCGAAGTTAGGAAGAAGCTAGTTTTTATATAACTCTGGATAGCCGCCAAAATATTCCAATGTTTGTTTATTGACGATGTATTTAGAAGCTGAAAGGTGACTCCTCACTTTTTTTTTGCAAAAGATGTTTAGTTTTACTAAACGTTTTTTTAAAAAGTCTGGGTTTGTTATTGCTTACTTTGGGATAATTCATGAAATCGCACGGATTTCGACCAGCTTCCAAAGAATTTACACTAGCGATGGATGTTAGATGGTTTCTTTTTAACAAATATATTACAAAGCCTGTGCTATTGGGTTTTTCCAATAGGAAGTTCTCAAAGGAACCCGGAGTACTTGCTGCATTTGTTTTACCAGTCTTCTTTCAAATTGCTAATAATAAGCATGACTTATATGTTATTATATAAATCTCAAAATCAATCAATCTGCCTAGCCTTTTACCAACTATTTTGGAGTTGGCTTCCAGTCTAACCGGATGCAGCTGCATACCAGTATTTTACATGGAGTGACTGCCTATCTGGCCTCCACAACCCAGTAACTGGGTAAAGGCTTGACCAGCGCGACTTGTCGCGCGACGCGACACGAACAATATAATTTCTAAGAAAACTTCACAGTATAACAATAACCGGTGTCGCGTCGCGCGACAAGTCGCGCTGGTCTGCACAAGCCTTAATACGATACCCCTTGGTAAGACTGGTTGTCAGACTTTCGGACTTCTGATGACCGGTAACGACTGTCAAAGTTCCACGAATAACAGCCGGGACCAAAACGGCTTAACGTGCTTTCCGGGGCATGGACCAACCAGCGCTGGGGCTCTGTCTCGCATAGGGTCGCAGCTTTATGCTGAGCGATGGCCGTTTTGCGTGGATGTGACGCATGTTTTCCCCGGAACTGTTTATTTTCGTGTTTTGTTCTTACCTTGCGTCATGTGTACCGCAAATAAACGTATTTTCTTTCTTTCTTTTTTTTTCTTTATGGAGGAGTCTCGGTATGTAAAGATGGTCACCCATCCACGGACCAACCCCGGCAACCGTAGCTAACCTGATGGATTGACCCGCGCGGCTGTTATTACTTAGCCACACACAAGCCCTTCATCATAAGTTCACACAATGACACAATATTCAATGGAGAATTCATTGTATTTCAATTAAGAACGCGATATAATATTGCGACTTGTGATATTGAATAGTTATGATAGGTTAGCAGCAGGAGGTAGATAGTGTCACAATGTTTTGCTGTTCTTGAAAAAACTATGACCAAGAAACTGAACGCAAATAAACTTAATTTCTTTTTAGTAACATTTGTTAGGTACCTACAGTTTATTAGGCCATCCATGTTTTTAAATTAGTGTAGAAAGGGTATGAGCTCTTTTTTACATAAATGTCAAAATGATGTTATAGAATTGTAGATCAATCACAATCCGAGAGTTTTGAAGGATATTGCTAATCCATTGCTTCATAGGTTTGAAAAATTCGTCTGTTCAACAACGTAAATAACGCAATGAACGTGGGTGAACTGTCAAAATAAAACTCATTGCGATCAATTGTCATTTTATGTGTGTTACGCTTACCCCGCTGTAGCTACCTACTACTGTTTACATCTCCTCATTTTGTCACTGAGAGGTGTACGGTGTACCTCTGCCTACCGTTACGGGCGTGATTTTGTTTGTATTGCCAGCTCATCGCTCCACATTTAGGCTAGTTATGCACATATTTGCTGCAGCTCTAACAACCGCTAATCAGACTAAATTAATGAGCGATGGTCACTGTTTGCTCTCGTCTGCATGACGTCATGTGAGGAATGCGTCACTTTGATTGTGGAACTACAAAACATTGCATTCCGTTCTCTGTTTTCAAGAAAAAAAAACGCAAACCTACGAGGGCACTTACGAAACGTCAGAAGCTAGGTGCACGGTTCCAATTGGTCGTTTCTTATGGAGAAGAGCCGGCAAGAAACTCCACGGTTACTCTTTTAAAAGTTAATGGTGTTTACAATGTTTTCAAATTACAGTGTTAAAAGGTATGAGAGGACAGTGTCGGCCTATCAGCAAGTACCAGGTACTTAGCAAAATGTAAAATGGTCTACAGATTTACAGTCTGATAAGCCTACAACGTTCTCACATTCACAAAATTTAAAAGAAAAGAATCAATATGAAAGATAAATAAAATAATAACAATAAAGACCTATCAAGCAGCTAGAGGACGTACTGTTAAATAGCAATTTGATCGACTGACTCATGATAATATCGTACCCCGTGTGCGAGTCTGCACTAAGCCCTATAGAATATTTTACCTTTTGTCTATGTTTTTGCTACCTATTGGTTTTTATTTTGATTAACTTAAATATACTTTTGTTTCACTACCAAGAACCAGCGCCTTTTATATTTCGGTAGTTAATACCCAGCTTTTGGCACAGGGGGGACATTTCTTAAGCCGGGTCCCCCGCACATGTTTTACATAGTTTGATATGGTTATAGAATATATATTTTACGTCGCCTATGTTTGGCTCCTTCAAAACCGTCGGCGCGGCTGTCGAGCGACCCAGAGAATCGCACTACGTCCGATCCAAATCCGAATTCAAGATCCGAGTTCAATCCGAAATGGGAATTTTATAAATTCAGACGGACAGAGCTCGGACCTAGTGCGCAACCCCTCATACAAATAGTACTATGGCTACTTCAAACCGACATTTCTTGTATTCGGATCGGACGTAATGCGAAACCGCTCTAAGTGCTTGCTAGCTGCGTTCGCGTATTTTGCATGATACAACATGACCAGCAGCGAGTATTTTTTTTTAAATTAATGCTTAATATATTGTAATTGTAAAGTAAGTCTTAACTCTAACATAATAAAAGGTAGGTACTTAGGCAGCTGCCCTCTCCCGCCCCCCCTGGATATGCTCATAGACTGACTGTTTCAAGCAGTTTGCAGTGGTAACGGCCACGACTTCCGAATTGTAGGTCGGTCGTTTACTTTGTGTAAATTATTTCATCACCACTGCTCTCAAAACGGTGAAGGAAAACATCGTGACGTTACCGGCACGTCCTAGTACCAAAATTTCGATGACATGTGACATCTACCGACCCGTACTGAGCCGCGTGGTGGATTACGGCCTACTCCGTCTCACAGAGAGGACCCCCTTGTCTCAACAGTATAAGTATCTGTGTATTTTCTCTTCAAGAGAGCAGCGGGAACATTATAGGTTGATTATGCTACGTAGTTTTAGTACATAACAATAAAAAACTGTGGGACTTATGGAAGGATGTCGTGAGTGTTTTCCATAAACTTTGATCTGGAAAGCATTAAGTAATCTTGGTTTCAACTCAAATCCTTCTTTACTGTCCTTGATCTAATAAGCCGACATTATCACCTTGTATACATTTATGATGGCTAAGCTATTCTAGGAAATATTAAGGCAGACAGCTTGTCATATTTTACTAACACTATGATCAATATTTGCGCTGAATTTGACCAAAGATTGTGTCATTGGTCAAATTTTGAAATGAGTGACGGTAACAAACTATGCAGTTCTTTGGCCCGGCCGGGCCCTATCAGAATACCAGCGCTGCGAAATTTATTTTTTAAATGTCGCAACTTCATGCTGAGATAGGAGCCTTTTGGCCTCGTACAGGACTGGTTAAAATTTTAATTTTACTTTGTTTTTATTGTTTTTTATTTTTTATTTATGTTTAGTTAGTGTGTATTTTGCCGTAAGTACACTGGATTTTCAACTCTCGGTATTGAGAACCCAACAGAGCGCATCCAATTCGTATCCCAGAGCGTCAAGAAAACACACGGTTGTATATTCAACTCTCGGCGCTAAGCAGAGCGTCAAAACTACAATATTTACGAACCTGGGCTAAGGAAAATAATTCGTCAAATAAAGAACCTACTTCTTCAGGCGTTTCGGAAGTCCGTTAAAGAGGTGTCATGTTGGGAAGGTAATAGTAACACGAAATAAAAAAGGCTACACATCAAGCTATTCATTTCCAGTATATGCTGATCTCGCATAGTATAGGATTTCCGTTCAATGTGAGGTCAGCATATATTGGGAATATATAGCTTGATGTGTAGCCGTGTGTACTTTTGAATGATCTTTTAAAGTTGTATGCGCGAGCGCCCATTACCTAAGTAATAGATAAACCTGTGATGACGACAAAGATGTAAAAAAAATTCAATAGTTAAGTTTGTTTTGCTTACAAAGTAAGAATTAAAAAAACGACTATTGTCCATTAGCACTGACGCGTGACAATACTAAAAACACTTACAAAAACTACGTAAGTATAGATTAAGTTAACATTACGAATTTTTTTAGTTATTGTTCACGGCTAGGATTGTGCCCGGGTGATGGCAATAGACTCGCCCCGTATTACATGGGACTTAAAAACATAACTGGCGAAATGTGGGTGTAGGTACTACACCTCTGCCCAACCCTTCGGAGGAACAAGGTGTGATGTTATGTTATGTGATCACGGCAAAAGAGTTTGGAATGCAGGCAAGAAATAAATATCTTAGCAGTTCTCATGCAGCGCGGAATCTTGATTTGTTCTCAGAAGGCAATAGGCTCTTCCCCTATTGGATGAGTAAAGTCCCATTTATACGGGCCAAATTTTTGCCTGTGGCATACCAAAAAATTTAAGCAGCAATTGACTGGCACCGTCTAAACAATACGTACAATTGTTGCACGATACGTGCAAGTTAGTTGCCGTCCTTAACTGGTATACGTGTAAACAGCGTAAACAATACAATTGCACATACAATAAAATCGCACGTACAATAAAATCACACGTACAATAAAATCGCACGTACAATAAAATCGCATTCATATACGGCATATTTGTTTTATCATTCAAACATGAGTGCAGTGAGTGAGTGTGTGTTAATCGTTGCTGCTCTTTTAAGGCAAGAAATTCTGAGAAAAAAATTGTTTAAACGAGGCAAAACTTGCATGCAATAATCCCATTGAGAAAATTGCTTTGTTGTAAACAGAACTCGCATACAATTAGTGAATGGCAAAACTTGCATTCAATCAATTATTGTATGCCATTTATGGAAATCACACGCATATAAACACTTGCATGCAATTCTTGAATGGCAATAATTGAACGTGGTTTATGGCATGCAATTATTGCTCTTGAACGTTCCAGAAACTTGCACCGTGTGATTGGTTAAATCATATCACGAAACGTTTGTGTACTATTCTATACTATACTGCCTACCCCTGCAGGAAATGCAAGCAATATCATGTGTCATACAATATGTAAAAAAAACCCGAGAAAGGAGCATATAGGTACTGCAATAACATTACCAAAAAATCATAAAATTTGTTATTATTGAAAAAAGTTTTTGATATTAAAATTCATATTTTTTTTTCCAAAATTACGCCAAATCCATTAAAAATAAACAAATTTTCAACAGGGGTCATAAGTTATGACTTCTAGATACCCGCAAAACAATATAATAAATAGGTAAAAATCCCCATTGAAAAAAAAAATGGAGATTATTTTTTTCTTCCTGAAAATTTCCACATAAATAAATATACTCTCAGTACGATACCTAACAACACCCTCACGGATAGAACAATGTTTTTTTACATGTTATTATAACAAACAAAAAAAAACAAAACTGACAAATTCATCACCATTCCTTCGATGTTAGAAGTACTGTGGGATACGATCCACTCTGTAAATAAATGTTGTATACTATGTACTGTAATCCGCGTCAATATAATACGTTAACAAGGAGGCAATCAGGATGTGTCGTCACGTACCTTATCCGGCGGCAGAGAGTTCGCGACTCGGAGGCACAGGCACACTAATAGAAGGACGTGGCCCAACATCGTTGTTTATACGTCTTCTTTTAGTTATTAGAATCTAGAAAAATAATGCGGTTAGAGACAAGTGTTTTAAAGTAATAAAATTAACCACTTCATTTTAAGATTTAATCCGAACTAAGAATACTGCTGAACATTGTCCACATGACAGGTTCGGTACAATTAATGGACCTTCTCAGTAGGACACGATCATCTTGAAAACTTGACCAAAGAAAGGATTGAGTATATTCACACATGGGCTATATTATAATTAACCCAATTGAAATTGTACGAGTTTTTTTACCAAACATGTTTGTCTGAGGTATATTTACCTAAATATCATAGCAGGTGGATGTCTGTAGTCTGATGAAATGGATATTATTGTTATCAAAACATAAATAAAAAGTAAATATAAACTGCAACCATATAGATTTTACCTCCACAAATTAATAAAAAGTTAACGCCGTCATTCCAACATTCGATGTTCGCTTTTCAACAGGACACCTAACAGAGCACTCACTGTTATCAACCACCCTAGTATGCTGACAGGAAGATGCTACTCCAATCCTCTAAACAAGGAATTCAAACTTTTATGAGACTTAGTAGGTATTTCACGATGTCCGAATAGCCAAACTACAACTTACCAAATAAATTCAAAAATGGAACAGAATTTGTAGGATATTATCTGCCAAGTAAGTTAACGAGAACCTAATCGCAGGTGGTGAAACAAGCCCTAAAAGGAAAATGCCAGGCGAAATAATCTGTGATGGAAAGCACAGCTTTTCATAAACATACAAGAGAAAATCAAAAGCCTAGATATTCGAGGAAGAAGCAAATCAAAATGACTAACTACGATGCTCGATTGAGCAAGCAAGTTGCGCTTAATGAAGTGACCCAACCTCTTTTGCAGCGATTGCCCAATAACACTCTAACTATTTTAGTCTAGAACATATATTATATATATTTCCGTAAAAAAGACTCCTCAGTGTCCAAACAGCATGGTTTAATTGAAAGTCACATATTCAAGACCAACATCCCTTCACGTGTAAGCAAACGCCCAGAGGACATAAAAATGCATATTCCTAAAGAGGTTACTGGTCCACAATAGTAACCTACTTCCAAGGACACTCAAAAATCGAACCCGAAAAAAAAAAACAAACAACATTTTCTGAATCTCCCCAAAAAGCACTGGCCAGAATTTCCGTCAAAAATATTTGAATCAGGAAAAGGATTTAGAATAAATATAAAAAAGAATTTAAACCAAAGAGGTTTTACTTACGTGTTAGTTTGAACGTGTGCAGATTGCCACTGTAGTGTCCCAAGCGTTGGTCCCCCTCAATTGCCCGCAGGATATGCCTCATTTGCACTGACGATTCAACTGTTGTGAACCTCTTACACTCTATTGCTAATGTTATTTACGCGTCATATTGTACCGACAATTTGTTTTCAATGCTCCTATCACGCATAATTCGTGAGGATGAGTTATGGGGAAAAAGAATGCGGGAAGGATGGGAAGACATCTTGGATTGTGCTAATTTGGTACGTACGTACGTAGTAGGTCCCGCCACCCATACAATCGGTGGTATGTAGCTAGAAATAGACTTGAAGGTGTTAAGTAGATCTAGTAAAAGGTAAAATATTGTTTTCTTATACTTAGACTTGACGTAAGACGTCTCCTAGGATGTGATTCACAATATCCTCAAGAAACTCGTGGACGATCTCATAGTTCCTCAATTTATTGTCTGTGGTACAACAGGGGCGAGATCCAATTATATTATATACTCTGGATTTTTCTATGTTACATAGCATTCTTTTCCATTTCCATTATTAAGGCTTCACATTGTATACAAACAGCGTTGCAATATTCTGATCATAATGTAGATAGGCCATGTTCAGAAGAGGGAATTTATGGACATATAAAATTCAAAGACAAGAATAAAGCGTGACTTAAAAGCACATAACATCGTCGGAGATGATGCTGCCAAAATATTTATTTATCTTCATTTTTCTTCTTCTTTTATACATTAAGCTGCGCCTCACTGTTTCATCCGCATAAGCCTCGATCCCGTAGGAATATCGGGATAAATAAATATTCTATGCTATCTAGTTACGCAACACATTTTCGTACACGATTACGACTAATCTGTTTCATTTTGACAGATCAACAACATACATTGCGTTATTTACATTGTTGAGCCGATTTTTTTTTCGAGTTTATGAAGCAATGGATTAGCAATCTGTTTCAAAAAGATTCAGATTCTGGTTGATCGTGTATTACGCAATTAGGGTACAGTCTACCCGTGTTCTATATACACGATTATTTTTAAATCGTTCTGGAGCCAAAACACAGTGACTCCAGACGATTAATAGGTACTATTAGCATTGTTATTGTTTTTTTAAGACATCTAATATAGAAGTTAGAAATTTATCACTTTTATTCTGTCATTCGAGTTAAATCTTAGTAGCGCTTACACTTTTCATTCATAAACGCAAGATCGTACGCGATCCGCTCGGTGATGACGTAGCGCGGCACAGCTGTGCGTGTGCGAGTCCGGCTGCAAGTAAGTACCTGCAAGTAGGTATTTCATTTCTGGTACGATAGGTTGGTGTAAGTTCATTCACCTCGTTATCTCTCGTTTGTATGGGAAGCACGGCACGGTGTTTACCACTATCACATCTCCTCGTAAACGAGAGAAACTAATTGAAATTTCATTCACCACTCTCGCATCACCAAATCACTAGTACTCTTAACTTTTCAACTAGACACGACGAGTACGCTTGGGAGTTGTATTTAAGGCCTTGAATCGAGTGTCGACCAATTGACCTAATAGGTACTTAATAAGCATACCTACCTACCATATTTATGATAAATAAAAATAATACTGCCTAAACCAATTTTTATACGACAATGCTTGCTTGAGTGATTCTCATATCACGCAATAAAATGACGAATTTTAAAAAAGCTTCTATATTACATAAATTTATTTATCTGTCGTGTTATTGGTTAAAATATAAGTAACATTAAGTATGAGGCACCTCATTCTATTAATTATTTATAGAGTAATAAGCCATTAAAATTTTACGCACGGGACGGGAATGAAATTAAACGAAGGGGAATGAAATAAATGTTTATTAAATTCTAACCGAAACACTAATCAACAATAATATAATCTTTGAGTGATAAATTGCTCTTACGCATCTACTGTAGATATTTGGTATATAGATCACAATTATTTGAACGATTAACGTGGTAACATTTTTAAGAATATTTAAGGCTGATTATCAGAATCAATAAAAAAAATTAAAAAAAAATATAGGAAGGAAGGTTCCTGCAACATGTATATAGGTCGTACAAATAACGTCAAAATACGCGACCTCTGTCGCAGGACCCTTCCTATATTTTACGAACTATAATAACGATATCTTAAGCAAATTAAGCACACAAAAATAAAAAATAAAGTAATCTCAGATACATTAATTTCAATATTTGTTTGAACAAAAATACTTCGGGATTAATAATTAAGGTAAACGCTGTGATGTTGAAGGTTGCGGATCATTTTGAGAAATGACAGTTGAATCAATTAATGATTCAAAATCTTTTGCAATGTCGCATGATGAAATATTATAAGATCTAGAATGTTTAATTTCAAGTTGTTTATCATCAGCAAAACGCCGTTTCCTAGAAACCCGCAATTTATCCACATTAAGACTAATGTCTGAAAGGACCGTAATCCTCTTGGATTGGGGTATAATCTTTGTTACAATAGGTGGTTGAGATTCCTTTAGCTCCGGATCTTTAATTAAGTCTATAAAGCCTAAATGCTTTCCATGTAAGCATGGACTTGGGATACACATACAAGAGAAGCAACTTAAGCTTCTAGCAGCCATGACAGGTGCTTTAGACTCCCATAAAACCTGATGAATGCGTAATGTACCTTTAAATGAGGGAATTGTGGCAGGCAGTAACGCTTCTATATTCATTATGTCAACTTCGTCAATAACTTTAATTTGAATGTTGCTATTGCACTGTCTCATGGCTGTTAGAAAGTCTGCAAAATTACCTATATCACGACCGTGACTAACAACGCGGTCCATTGCAGTCTTTAAAGCACCGCCTACTCCATCTGGTGCACCCTTACCATGGCCGGCTTCGCTATAATTCCAAGTAACACATTCGAGCGCGCTAAATTCTTCATGTAATTTAGAAATCATGTAAAAAGTAAACTTGTTACGGTACTGACTAGATGGACCGTCGGACATAAAATGAATTGTGTTAACGTGAGGATTGTTACTTTTAATGTAATGCAGTAATGGTTTTAAGTGTGCCCAAATGGCAGGAGTAGTGTGGTTTAAAGACTGGCTAACAGTGCAAAATGATCGGGGAGTTATCACCCCTGTTAATGGATCGCAAATGTAAACAACTGATGTATGTAAGCTAATATGCTGTCGACTGCCTCCAAAGTGTAGTGACTGAACTTCTTTAGCGTATTTAAGTGCATAATTTTCACTCCAGTCACAATGAATAATAGCCTCAGTCATTTTTAGGTTTGATTTGATTTCATTCAAGGATTTATATTGAACAAGAATATTTCGAACATGTGACAAAAAGTTCTCTAAAGTCTCATCTACTTTCGATATAACCACTCTAGCAGGATCTACAAATTTAACTTTAGATATGAATGACTTGGAGTTTTCCTTCCTAGTAACCCATTGGTGGTAGACTACTCTTTTTGAATCATTAAACTCTAGATACTTAACGCTCTTACTCTTACAAGACGCACACAAACGACCCAAGCAATTTTCGTTATATTCATCACAGCACAAAGACTTAAGTAGTTGACTTGTATTACTTTCTGATATGACACTAGCTCTATGCAAACCAGAAACCAATAGATCCATATTTGTATGTGTTTTACATAAACAAGAGTCACGTTTTTTTTGTGGGAAACATACCCAAAACGGTCTCAGCCTGCAAAACGAAGAGTAACTCAAACATATTCTAGGGTTATCAGTTTTAAATTTTTTATAAATATCAATTAATGTACCTGACAAATACCTCTTTGCTTTTCTTACTCCAGATTTCTTAATATACTGATTCTTGCCAGGTGCTACATAACTAATTATATCAGACTCAAAAAAAGTCTCAACTATTTTGAGCTTTTCTTTATAAGTTGCATCCTGTTGCTTTTTGGTATCTTCCTTATTATGTTTATAGTCATTATTTTCCTTTTCTTCTAAAGACTTTATCAGTTTTCTGTATTTCAAATATTGTTTCTTTAAAAAAAATATAGTTTGCTCTAGCGTTTTTTTTTCTTTATTCATTTTATATCGCAATTTTCTGATTTTGATTTTACATTGACAGTTGCTTGATGTAGGAGATGAGAGATCACTAGGAAGAAAGGGATCACTATATTCATCTGAATTATGTAAATTGAAAATACTTTTTCCAGTTTCGTCAATAAAGACTTGAGCTGTTTCTTTTTCGTTTCTCTTCTTCTCTAAATATTTCTTTGAGTTTTCTCTCCATCTTGCACGTTGAGCTTTTTGATCACGTCTATTCATTTCTTTCACAGAGACTTTTATTTTCTTCTTTTTTTGATCTAAATACTTCTTTCTGTTTTTTTCTTTTTCGATTTGGTATAGTAAAGGATCATTTTTAATTCTTGCATATCTCTCCCTTTGGTATAATCGTTGTGCTGCTCGTTTTTCTTCAGAGGATTTCTTTGGTTTAGGCATTTAAGATCTAAAACAAACATTAAGTATATATTTATATTATTTTATAATTAGCAAATAAAAACAATTGTATAGGCATTAAAGATAATAATAAGAAACTTACAACTGTTGTTGTCCTTGTATGAAAAAAAATAGTGGTAGTGAAAATTAAGATTCTGACGGATGTTCCTTAATTGGCTTATTGTTCTTGATATTTTTTTAAGATAGATAAAATTTCTGTCCAACAATCGTCAAGTTTCGAGTCCGGTACGTGATTTATTAAGTAACGAAATGCTACTGCTTTTACGTTTCTGTTACACGGACACGTGCACATACCCGTCTTCACGCCACCCAACAAAACCTCCTTCACGTCAGTTTTTAATGAATCTTTATCTAAAAATAAAATAATAATATTTGTATCTTTTACGAAAATAATTTGAAAATGTCATAAAAAAAGAATAAAAAGTAAACCTTTGTCATCAGAATTAGTTTTGGTTTTGTTCCAATTTTTGTGATTAGGTATTATGGACAGTGAATTTGGACGACTCATATTTCCTAAAACATTTATTTACTTTGAGCATAGTAGGTATAAAATATAAATATGTACCTTTTGTACTTATATAATGATGGCTGAAATTATACATTAGCTACCTACTAAACAAAAAAAGAAATTATTTTAAATAAATTATTTATCATTCCCCTAGAAACAAAATCATTCTCCTCATATGTTGAAATAAAGGGAATGAAATGTAGGGGAATGAAAAATTCACGTAAAAACACGAAACAAGCAATAAAATCGTTAGAATTATGAGAGAAAAAGTAACCTGTTGATAGTTTCTTATTATCATTTAAATAATAAAAAAGTCATATTGTTATCATTAAGAATACTTACCAAGATATGAGGTATTTGAATAATGAAAATCACTTGGACAAACTCCGTGCAAGGAACAATCACCAGCACTATTTTTTTAAAACAGAACGCGTGCTCCCTTTCCGGTGGCTTGCGGCGACTGTTTGAAAATCCCGAACATTTGATGAGGGTGACGGTTGCGGTGCGCGGGGAGCTGCTGCATTAAAGTCGCATTCACGATTTGTTGGGGTAATGAGCAAAATGGGATTACAATTTTTCTCTTTCGATTCTTGGGCCCTTGGAAATTTTATGGAGTAAAAGAGTTAACGATATATTATTTAGGCCTAATCGACAACATCGAAATATATTAGTTTGATAAGATTTTTGGAACAAAAGCTTAAAATTTGTGAAGACAAATGTATAACTACCAAGAAATAACCTAGGGTAATGAAAAAAAATGCCAATTTTCTATACATAAAACTTAATAGCGAAATATACACACAAATTTTCGTAGCTGCCCTTTTAAAACAAAAAATGAGAAATAATATGGGATTTTTGTTTATTTAATATGAGTTCATTTTAGGGCACTTAAATGGATAAATAAGGTTTTTTACGTGATATGAGAATCACTCGCTTGCGAGTAGCTACGCGGCTTCTACAAAGGCAGGCAATGTAAACAGAAAAAATGAATCGTTTTATCTGTCCAATAGAGTTCATTATAAGATGGTGGTGCCCTTTTCTATGAAAATATTGGACCGAATTAAGACCTTATTTTTATACACTTAACCGCGGAATTCGGTTGTGCATCCTTTTGAAGTCCAGTCGGACACTTCTCAGAATAATTTTAGTAAACTGCGTACCTACTTACCTTGTACCTAGTTTGGTGAATTTTCTATTTGTTACCGTTTACGGTTAAGAAATAAAGTCTGAATTCGCTTTTCGTATTTTTATTTGTGTACCTATTTATCTATTGCGTATGTGTTTTTATGCTGTCTGATCGATGAATGGATTTTTCAATGGGTACCGTTCGCAAGTGTTGCCGTTCGTCGATACGTTTTACACACATATGCATTGATCGCAGTTACTTCGAGTTCTCATTATTTCACAAAAAAAACAATAAATTAGATTTTTCGGGTTTTTTTTAAATTGTAATTCATTGAAAATAATAGTCCCAATCGTTTCGAGTTCGATGATCGAGTTTATGGCTTTTCGTTCCAGAACGAGCTAAAATTAACCGTGTATAAACTATATATATATATATATATATACATATATATATGGTTATATTATTATTAATTATAAATTTCATTTAAATTCGTTCTAGCGTGAAAGCGTAATAAACAAGCAACAAACTCATATTCGCACTTATAATATTAGTTATGATTAGTACATGTCCCGGGAAGTATGTCTGGATTTCTTATTCTGAATATTAGCATAGTGTTAGTCAGTCAGTTATAATAAAAAATATTTAAAATAAAAATGGCTGTGTAACAAATGAGTGTTTGGCATAGCTGGCTTTGAGAGACTTTGTTTTGAGATTATAATATCTTATTAATAAAACCCAGACAGTACCCTGGAGAAGACACGTAAATAGTAGGGATGGGCCGAACGTGATTTGAACCGAATACGAACTTCGGCCGAACATTCCGTGAAAATAGAATTCGGTTATTTTGTACTAGGAAATATAACAAAGTCCTGCCAGATAACGCAGAACCCATGGTGTTTTTTGCAGGATAACCTGCCCTTGGTCAATTTTAAATACCATGTAAAGGTAATAAGATTTTATTTAACACTTTTATAAAAATTAAAAATATTTATTTTTGGTGATCATTATTTCAATATTTAGATGACAAAATTCTGATAATGTCTAAAATACCTTTAATTGTTAAATAAGTTAAATCTAACACTATTTAAAAGCTTACTGGTTTAGTTTTATTATATTAGTTAAAATACCTCAAGTATTTTAATATTTTCATGTTTCTAATGTTCGGCATTTGAACCGAATTTCCGAAGTTCGGTTAAACCGAATTCTACCACGACCAAAATGACAGCTGTGATCGACCCCTTTTTTAACTCGTTAAGTAATTAATATTATAGAGAAAACACGATAACACTGAAGGTCCTCCTGCAGAGAATGATTCAGTGGTGACTCACTCCGTAACTAGATTATTTACGACTTAGGTTATTTTTATGTCGACACCAAATGTCATTTAAGTCGAGCAAATAAAAAGAGAGAGAGTATTGACAGAGAGTCATTCTATGCGGACCATACACTATCAGTAATAAAGAAATTAATATTACTGTCATTCCTTCCAATAATGACGTAAAACTATTAAAATATATTTACAATGCATTTGCTCGAAAGGAGCGTTTTCCAAGCATTCAATTTGTGCGGAAAGTGTCACTTTTTTTCACTAGTGCTTTTTACTTTTCTGTTTTGTTTTTAATTTTTGAGGCCGTCGTCAGCCCGTCTCGTCTCAGAGATTTTATTATTTGAGAAAAGTTTTTCACAAATCAGATGATGATGATGACGATGGCGATGATTATGACGATAGTCAAAATCAAAAAGTGGAAGTCAAAGAAGTCAGAGTCGAAGTCGAAGTCGAAGTCGATGTCAAAGTCGAAGTCGATGTCAAAGTCGAAGTCGAAGTCGAAGTCGAAATCAAAGTAAAAATCAAAGCCAAAAGTCAAAGTCATGAATTTTGATTTTATCATTTATATACGTCGTCGTATGTTAGCTGTTACAACATCACAGGCGACTGTCGTAAGGCTCACTCGTATTTTTTTTTTCCTCGCACAATGCATAGTAAAACGTTGTATGATACACGTGCGTAAGATAATTTTCGACTCGTGTCGACTTATACACTCGCTCGCTTCGCTCGTCGGAAATCACCTACCTTCCGCACTTATTGCATAAATAACTATTATCACATCATCATTTCAATCAACAGACTGTCAGTAGTAATGACATTACTTGAATGTAATATTACTGATAGTGTCTATCAATATCACATCTAAGCGAGATGTGATAATGATGATTGAAACGTCAAAAATGTATTCAACTGACATAGGCTACCGAGTTCCGTGTGGTGCCGGACGTAAAGAATAGTACCCACCCATTTCTTCCCGTGGGTGTCGTAAAAGGCGACTAAGGGAATCACTAGTGAATGGGCAGCAGCGTTCTCTGCGCATTTTAACGCCATACTGCGATCGCCAACCCGCCTGCCAAGCGTGGCAATTATGGCAAACCCCCCCATTTGGGGGAGGCCTATGTCCAGCGGTGGACGACTTTCGGCTGAAACGATGACGACGAAGCTACCGAAAAGCTTAAACATCAGTCCTGTTTGAAAGTCGTTATAGAAATACGAAACGCTTTGAAAGGGATTGCCAGATGGCACACTTGACAAAAATAGTTTCACAAATAATTCAAGTGAAAACTTCTTTAAGCGCGTTGAGCGATTTTTGGTAGGGGATAAACTTATGGATTCGCGTCACCGACATGCTCGTGCCGTAGTGCTGTAATAGAGAATATAGATGGCGCTAATACCAGTTTTAAGTTTTCACTTCTGTCAGCAGTCCATGACTGCCATTTTATTTTTTTGTCGGACACATTATTCGACGATAGTAAATAATAATTATTCGTAAATTATTGTCGGTAAAGTCGTTTTGGATTGCAATTTAATTTGATGCGGTTTTAATGAACTTTAATGACTTTACATGTCGGTGTAGCTAATAAAAATTTAATGGAAACGCTTTGTGGTTTCATTATGATTTATAACGGAAGGTCCAACATTTTGGGGAAATAATGAGTTTGAAAATTCCTGACATCGCTTCCGCGTTTAATACTTCCATGATCCATACATTCTTCATTAGAAAGAATGCGAAAATTTTATTGGCCTTAAGGCTTTTAAGCCCCATTTACACGATGCAAGTTTCTTGCCTGTAGTATACAATAAAACTGAAGTACCAAATGACTTGCACCGCCTAAACACTGTTTAGATGTTGCAATTTTTGTTGCTGTTACTTATGGAATGCCACAGGCAATTAAATCGCACTGTGTAAATCAGGCTTTATTTTCAGAAAAAGAATGTTCCCCTTAGAAACGTACGATTGGCTTTATCTTTGAAATTATGACAAATCTTTGGTGTGAACTATTTAGTACAATACGTTCCAGGGAGAGAGACTTTAACCAGTACAATTCCCAAAAAAACCAACAGCCCATAACTATCATAGTATCCTTGAAGTGCCCCCGCCGGAGTCTGTGCCCCCATTAACTATACCTTGTGTGTGAGTCTCCAAATCTCGACTGAATAGGTTACACTTAAGGCGAGGTTTGCAGATCCCCCAAATGCAGCGCGTCGTATTTATTTACGATGCGCCGCCGACTATTTCGCGGAAAATCCATGCCACAGTATAAAATATTTGCAGTTGATCAACTGAATTCGTTTTTCTTAGGTTCGTTTTTTTTCCTTAAGTTTACATTTTATGTTACCTACGGTGTAGTGATCTAAAATATTATTATTACAAAGCAAGCGTGCACCATCGTCGACTGCCTCATCTCTTACTATCAAGCGAGATAGATGACCGAACGCAATCCTAAAAAAGTAACCACACGCTTGCCTATTCAAACACAATGACAAAAGGATTAAATTACTACGATAAAGTCCACTTTACATTGCTGGAGTGACAAGTGACGCATTCGTGACATACGAGCAGTTATCAAAGTAATTTTCTAATTAAAATCTCAACGAAACGAGTCGACTCTCGGAACACATTCGTTGCACGGTCAGCAAAAAAAGTAGTCCTCTAAGATTGGAGATTGTTTGTTTCTTGACATTTTTATATTATTATTAACTATTAGTGTTTGGCATGAAATTGTGACATGTAACACACCTTAACTTTATATTTTTCTTTTCATTTTGTTAATGTGACATTTGATTATCTACCTAAACAATTGTGTATGCCTTCTGGCGGGACGTAGTATGGACCGACATTTATTTGTAGAACATCTGTATAATTTTTACCCTATGTTCACAAAATTAATAAATGAATTCAATTTGTACGTCATACAATAATAAGTACCTACATATTGCAAATTTGCTATGTCTATTTTCACTAGCAAAAATAAATCTAATCGTTTGCGGCAATCTTTGGGTGAGTCCTATGTCCAACAGTGGGTGTCTTTCGGTTATAATGACGTCACAAGTGAATTTTAAATTGACGATTCAACCTTACTGTGCGTTTGCACTGCCGGAACATTCACATATAAACATGTTGAAATCTGTTTTTTGTCAATGCGAGTTCGCATTGTCACGCAACTTGTTGACGTGAAACATGTTTGACACACAAGCTATTGACAAGTTTCGAGACACAAACAAACAACAGTGCGAACGCAAATGTGACAAATCTCTATAACATGTCCATTGAATATGTTTCGTGCAGTGCAAACCCAAATTCAACAAAACAAGTTATGAGATTTGTTTCATGTGACAAGTTTCGAAAAATACATGTTGAAAGTTTTCTGGTGCAAACGCACAGTTAGCCACATTTTCATTTGCAAGGAAACATTGTTAAAACTGTTAGACCACTTTTTTGGTCGACCGTACCTAGTTATGTATGTACATATTGTGAGATGTGTGAACCGTTCCCATTGAACTTGACCTGTACATACATATGTTACCTATTGTTATTGCATTTCCCGGTATTTATGTATATGCAAACAAAAAACATATATGTAAATAAACAGATAGATTTTCCTCATCAATCATTGTATGCGTGTCGAAAGTGCTTATGATGACACGACTTTTGATTCAATCATAGATATAAGGATTCAATAATAACAGGGAAATAATAACGATCCTGCAATGACTATGGCTATACCTAGATACCTACTGGTGGCACCAGTTCCTGGTTCGTGCCAACATCTAAAAAAAAACCTGTCGGATCCGTGACGGTGTTCTTAAGTATCGTACCGAGAGTATATTTATGTAACAATTTGTTTTCTGTTTTTATAGTTTTAAGGCTAGTTTTTTTTTTTACTATAAAAATGTGTATAAATTATTATTTGAATGAGTAATACTAAATGATTTAATTTATTAATGTAAAATCATGTCAATAGCACAGTTATTTTAATTTTTTATGTTAAATATATTTAAAGGCCGCTAAGTTTTATATAAGTACCTACCTACAATAGAGAATAACACCAAAATGTACAATTAGTTTGCAAATAAATCTTTGACTTTGACTTAGACGGTGTATTTTTTGTAATGCCAATAAAAAAATTTTTCTTTTTTATGTGGAAATTTTTAGGAAAAAAGGAAAAAAAAAATCGCCACATTTTTTTCAATTACGATAATTACATGGGGCGCGGGCGATCGTCGCTTAGCGGATATCTACAAGTCTTACTGATTCGTAGTCCATACTTGTGACCCCTGTTGAAAATTTGCTAAAAACGTGAATTTTAAATCTAAGGTATTTTTTTTTCAATAATAATCAGATTTTTTATATTATTTTTGGTAATGTTATTGCAGTACCTATGTACCCCTTCGGATCGGACAGGGTTTTTTTTAACATATTGCATAAGAAAAGAAAATCGCTATCGACAAGTTTGTCTACCCAATATAGAAGCGGTACAAATGAAAAATTGCTGATACAATAATACTTTTCCCGACGTGGGAATTGAACCCAGTAACAACTCAGCGGTCGCACATGTGGCCACCAAATCAACGAGCAGTCCCTACATAATTCAAATTAATTTTCAGAGGGCTCGTCCATTAATCACGTGATATTTTAGCAACTTCTTAACCCCCACATCCCCCCTGGTGATAACGTGGTGAGGTTTTAGAACAAGCCCTCATACCCAAAGTAACGTGGTCCTTTTTAGCAACTTTTTAACCCCCACATACCCCCTGGTGATACGTGGTGAGGTTTTAGAATAACCCCTCCTGCCCAAAGTAAAGCGGATTTTTTTGGCGCAACGTATCTTAAAAAATTACAGAATATTTTATCTTATAGAAACAAAGAAAGGAATATATTTTATTTTAAATACACGTGATATCTCACTACACCCCCCGTCCCCCTTATGATATTTTATGATTTTTATCGAACCCCCTCGCCCCGATTTGAGCCTCACGTGATTTACGGACGACCCCAGACGAGGACTAAAACAGGGTCATTTACCAAGGAGATCGGTAGTTCAGCTAATATATTCATATAGCTTAGCTATTGTTTAAAGATCGCGAACATTGGCATTAGACCAAGCATAGTAAATCATCCGTGACTAATATTATATTTCAATGTTCATCCCGTATTGGAACACTCGCAAGGTTTGACAGCTCAATGAAAGGACTTTGAAGACTAACGGCTAAATTTGCAAGTGCAACTAAATTTTCGCCGTTTAGTCTCATCCTGTCACATAACATAATATAATCCGCGAAGAGTTAGGCAGAGATGCTTCTTGGCCCATAAGGACTCAAACAAATACAAGAGGTTTTAGGCCATGGACTAGTAAAATAAAGGTAGGGAGCTCATTTAAACATTAAAACAAAATGACATGATTACTTTGTAAAGTATAATATTATTTTAATTACCTATTGTGAATGTGAGGACTATGTGGATATTTTTTTAATTTAATTTTTTTTTTCTCATTACTCCTTTTTTATCCTCTCTCAGTTAGTTTTAATGATGGTCTGGCAGTTTGAGTAGTTTATGCGGCCTACCCAAATGTCCTTTCTTTGGTATTGTTCGTCGAGTTGAGCTCCTTTTGTTCTGAGTTGAGCTCCACGATTACTGACAAATGCTTGCACTGACTGGACAGGTCCACTCAAATCTGTGTGGTTCTTTTCTCAAAAGACCATTTCAGACATGAATCTACATGGTCCTCATATGGCTTGACCAAGATTATGTCTGGACTTTAAAAGAGACTGTGACCTCTGAGTTTGTTTCGGCCTTTCTTCTCAGAGTAGTCGGATAGGAAACGCCGAACTCATCTAGCAAAATTTAATATATCTTTAATATGACGTGTAAAAGTGATTCCTATATCCTATTTACAGAATAAACAATTCCATTCCATTCCATTCCATTCCATTCCATCTCGATCCCAGCCTGTTGTACGGGCGCTTCGTTCTCCGTCTCACTTACGGGCGGGCATACCGTAAGTTAGACAGAGAGTGAAGCGCCCGTAACGACGGCCGAACGAACTGATTTCGCTTAGGGAGAAGGCATGTTGCGTGAATCGCCGAAACGATTTGCTTCGAAATCTCAGTATACAGGGTGGCAGGGACATCGACGCGACGAAACTGTTACCATGGATTCAGTACATGATTCTGAACCCCCCTGTGTTGAAAAATTTCAACGCAGGGGAGTTCAGGTACTAAATAATACTAAGATTATATACTACTGAGAATAAAATACTGAGATTTCGAAGCAAATCGTTTCGGCGGTTTTCTATGAAGATATAATACTGTTACTTATTTATACTGTGCTTTCGCTCAAGATAAAATCACAAATTTCTTCTTCTTCTTCTGGTGTTTCGCGTGGTGACTCAGCTGGTGTCATACTTTTAAAGCCGACCATGGGCCTCTGACTTGGCTTCACATGCCGTCGAGAAATATCTTAATCCAAATTATAACTACTCGTATTATCCAATAGCTGTATTGATAGGTTTTCATTACTAAATGTATTTCATTGTTATTTATTTGTTAAGATAAATACCTAGTAGGTTTTATTTAATCGCACCTCAGTCTGTAATTCATGAGCTGAGCCTTTCCTACATAATTTGCTACCAAGGGCAGACGCGCAATTTTTATCACATTAGCCGCTAAGTACTGATAACGGCTGAAATTTCATACTAACGATCACCATTGAGGCAGCAGTATCCTTCCTTATTGAAGGTATACATAATACATTGTTATTAGCTTTAAGTAGGCTCTTAATAGCATCACCCTTGAACCTGTTAAGAGGGATTATCTTAAAAGTTGGCAACATCGCAAATACCTGTCATACCCGTTTTGATTAATTTGGAAATGATACTGAATGGAAATATGAAATGTGACTAACTAGTGAACTAAAATATTGATTATGGAATGCAATAATAAATATTGTAACACCGAATATTTAGTTTTAGAAGTTAAAAAGCGTTTTTTACACCTAAAACGGTTACAACATCAAATTAAGTGTTATTTATACAATTCATTATTAATATTCTAGTTCGCTAATTAGCCACATTTCATATTTCCGTAAAGTAATATTGCTAAATTAATCAAAACAGAGAAATATTTGACATCTATTTGCGACGGCGACGTTACCAACTTTCAGAATAAACGCTCTTAATGTTCCATACTCTTTCCTATAACATAATCACAGTATAAGTTAAGATAAGTAATTTATCTGCCTCGTAGGGTTAGTGCTCGCAAGCGCTACTGTTGGGCATGAGGTCCTGGGTTCATTTCCCGAGTCGGGCGAAGTGTTATTGGGTTTTCTATCTGGAATTTCTCGGTAGCAGCCCAGAGTCTGGATTTGTGCCCAGTTGATGGCAATAGGCTCGCCCCCTATTACATCGGACTTAAACATAACTGGTGAAATGTGGGTGTACTACTCGTATAGATGCACCTCTGAAACAAGGTGTGATGTTATGTTATGTAAGAAAACAGTAGGCTGCTCTCTGTTTTTGACGTAACATGTCTATAGTCTCTAGTTGAGCTCCTTATGTTCTGAGTTGAGCTCCACGATTACTGACAAATGCTTGCACTGACTGCACAGGTCCACTCAAATATGTGTGGGTCTTTCCTCAAAAGACACCAATCTACATGGTCCTCATATGGCCTGACCAAGATTATGTCTGGACTTTAAAAGAGACTGCGACCTCTGAGTTTGTTTCGGCCTTTCTTCTCAGAGTAGTCAGATAGGAAACGCCGAACTCATCTAGCCTATTTTTTTTTTAATATGACGTGTAAAAGTGATTCCGATATCCTATTTACAGAATAAACAATTTCATTTCATATAACTAGTAATTACATAGACAGTTAAAGTTATTTCGATGCTCTAAAAAGCTGCATGTAAACAACGATCATCTTTGGGAGAGATACGAACTGTAATTGAGAATCAAACGAACTCACCTAGGCGAAGTTTGTTGACTAATTATATGAATGTTCTAACCCAAGACAGTGGGAGTGGAAACTGCATGGACCCCCCCTCTGTGAGTCGGATTGGGCCGTAATTCAACAGCCGGCCCACTGTAGCGTCGTGTGGTGACCACTTTGGTCTTTGGTAGATAAATGCAATATCAAAACATTTATTATTATCATGCAAATGCCAAGCCGATCGCAGTTTTCATAGTTCGAGGTAGATATTTCATAACAATACGTTCGAGAGCGGATCGATGATCGAAAATGTTCTCGGGATCTATTTTTACCCCAAGGCACGCAGTGAGTTCTTTTTATTTTGGTTATAGATGCCAAAGTCAACAATCGATTCATGGAAATCCATTGGAAAAATGTTAAGGAAAGATTTGAGAAATGTGAATACCTACTTAATCTTTTTAGAAACTTTCGTTAATAACTCAAAACACTTAATTAATTAACTTGAAATGAGAAAATCGGGAAAATATTAGGTAACTTTTCGAACGAATCCTTTTCGTTTTTAATTAGATTTTGCTTCGTGGAATCTGGCTGGAGTAAAAGATTTCAATTGAATTAAGAGGTTTGAAAAATGAATTTTAAAATTATAAACAAAATATAATAAAAATCTATAGGGTCTGCTCACCACTTCTTTATAAAAAAATATATATTGGTACATATATTATAATAAATATATTTAGGTTCTACTGACCACTTACTTATTTATATTTTTTATATACTTTATTGTACACCAGAAAAATACAAAAAATAAAATAATTTAAGCACTAAGAAACATGCTTTGGCATTTTTAGCTTTCTGCGATCTCTTTCAGGCAACCTTGAAGAGATGCCCATTTACCCAGAAACAAAAAATTATCTATCATTAAGGTGAATCCGCAGTTAACATTAACATTTCCATAAAAAAATTGTTCTTAAAGAACAAATCTAAATTAGAGAGATGTTTATATTTCTGTAAATACATATCTGTAATTGTCGCGAATCATATTATTTATTTTATTTTAAGGGTACTCTAAATGATAATAAAAACCGCATCAACCTCCGTTTCGTAGTTTAGAAGATCAACGCAGTTACACGTTTTTGCATTGAAGGTACTTTCTAGATAATGGATTTATTATTTTATGTAGGATAGACACAGATATTGAGTATTTAATTTGGTTTCTCATTTAATCACAACACAACACACACACATGTATGCCACAATATTTTATTTGATCGTTTATGAGTTTTATTTTATTTTATTTTTTATACTATCTTTAAATTATTTATTATAACTTCCCTATGTTTATTATTCTAGCGTATGGCACTCGTGGGTTGCAGCTGAAAATCAGCGTCAGGTGGTACACTTTGTGTTGTCATCTGACATTATGCTGAGCTGAGGCCCTTTTGGCATTATAATAATTTATTTTCTGATTTTGTAGTTTTAAGGTGTATTTTTTTTGTAATGCCAATAAACGCATTTTTCTTTCTTTCTTTCCATATTTTGATAAAACAGGTTGTACGTTTTTTGCAATATGCAGGTCAGTGTTAGGGCACTGACGAATTGCAAAAAACGTAAGAAAATTCGAATTTCGCGGGCTTCAACTGCGGATCCACCTTAACTACTTCCTACAATCACAATGACAAATCATCGTCAGCCTACCTGGGCCACTTAACAAATTAATAATCAGACAAAGCGTAGGTTCCATACATTGGGACCCACGCAGACGCATACGCACTGTACAGTCACTCGCATGTCAATGCAACACCACAAAAACCGCCCTTACTGCAACGAAATAAAGACACTGTCAATCTCTTACTGTTACCAAAGGCGTGCGATTAACTGTATGTCTCGAGATTAATCGCGATACACAGTTATGAGGAAACAAATAATCGTAAAGTAGGTTGTGTACCTTGAGTCACTGTCTTGATTAAACCTCATTGATTACTTGGCATTTATGTAATTACGGCATCAGGGTAAGAATGCATGAACTGGAATGTCACATGTTACCATGCAAATTCGAAAGTATGTATAAACCTATGTTCTGTAGGTACCCACTATTAACTACTTACATTAAAAAATATAGTAGTGGATTACAATAAAAGATCAATTTTAGTGGCAGAAAACGTTTTACTAGCAAAGAAAATATCTAGCAATAGCTGTTAAGATCTAATTAAAAAAGAATGAAGCAGAGCATGGTCTTAGTAGTGTTACTTAATCTGTGGTGCAACTCCTTACAAGAGAAAGAGCAACTGGGGCAAAGGCAACAAGCCAGAAAGCCGGAAATATGATTCATAAAAAGAATATGTGCAAAGTCAACGGAGTTTTTACTCTCACAGACGGTTAAGAAATATATAAAAAAAAACCTGTTAAAAACATCGTCGTCACTAATTGGTTTTAGCCGAAAAGGTATTCGTCATCGTTACACTTTCTTAGAACGATAAGGAAATAAATAAATAAGAAAAAAGAAACATGGTTGCCGTTTCATCTCCGACGAAGCCTTATTGTGATTATCTTTGTTTTGGTATTCCCCACCGCAATACCTGTCTAGGATTCTAAGAAATAAATGAATGTCTAAAATTAATAAACGGCAATAAAAACAACATCAATTTATCCCTTCTCTGAAATCACAAATATGTATTCTACCTGAATTATGTTAAGTTGATTTTGTTACGTCTACGGTAGACAAAACTATGGCACAAGGTCAACGGTAGCTACTTCTCAGCATTCATTGGCCAGTTAAAAAGAACTCGCGATTCAATACATACAAGTTTATATTGATACAGCTGTGGTTTTGAATACAGGTGTGCTAAGGATCAACTTATAATGGTCTCTGAATACGTAAATTACACTCACGTAGAATGGTTCATATCGCCATAGATTGGAGTCGTGCACGCTCGCTGTTCGGTTTATTTGAATTTCGAATTATGTTTTGTTTCTAATAATTTCACCAAGAATTTTTGTGTTTATTACTTTTTTTATTGGATTTGGAAGTGACAGTGTTTTTTTTTGGATCTTCACATTGGACTGTGACGGTAGGTTTTATTTCTTTCATGGCGTTTTTATTACTGAAATATTTTTGGTTGATTTTAGTTATTTATAAGTTACAAAATTAAAAGCAATAAGGAATATTATTGCTTACGCCAGTATTAGCGTGTATTGTGTGATTATTACAATGTCATATTTGTATTCAATGAATCAGTTACTGTTCGATCACGAAACAATTACCAACTAACACAAGAGAGTATTAAATTATGTAAACGAATAAATGAGTAATGGTATTATGCCATTGACTTAACCACAAGTTATAAAAAAATATAAAAAAAATGCTGGTTAAGAAATATCGATAATTTGACAAAAATGTGTGTTGTGTTTTGTGAGATGCCTAGTAAAAGTGTAGCAATACTGACTGAAAAATAAATTAACAAGTTTTCGTAAAAAACTACATTAAGTGAGTAAAGGTGGGTACTATTTTCTACCCAACATAATACCTTTTATTTTGTGCAATAGTTCATTTAAGAGGGTTTATCCTAAAAGTTGGCAACGTCGCAAATAACTGTTAAATATTTACCTGTTTTGATATTCATTATTAAAATATTAATAATGAATTGCAATTATAACATTGAATTTGATTTTGTACCCGTTTTAGGTGTAAAAAAGGCATTTGGAAAGCTTCCAAATAAGAATTATTGCATTTCATAATTAATAGTTCTAGTTCGCTAGTTAGTCACATTTTTTATTTCCAAACAGTAATATTACACAAGGAAGTCTGGAAAAATATGGGGGAGATCTTTGCCCAGCAGTGGAACAATATAGGTTAGCAAAAAAAAAAAAAAAAACAAATTAATCAAAACAGCGAAATATTTGACATCTATTTGCGACGTTGCTCACTTTCAGAACCAACGCTCTTAACAGTCTTAACTTGCATTAGGTGCAAGTTAAACGTATGTGTTTTTTTATATTAGTTAAGTTCACCCACCTCATGTGATGTTGAATGATCAGTCTCTTTTATTTTCTATATATTTTCCTATAACTATCTATCACTGCACTGTCATTGGACTGAACCTGCTTACATTTTCTCATAATCATTCTCTTGTCCATATAAATTTATTTGTGGTCGACGTATAGCATTTAATTCTCTTTCAGACGTATTTGTCATCCGTCATATCAGTATTCACCCCTTGAATATCAAAACCTATTCAAATTAGGCTGAAAATCAGCACTTTTAAATGCCAAAATTACATAAGACAGTCCCCCCGCCCGCCACCGAAGGTTTTTTAGATTTAAAATACACAGACTTGTCAAATACCTTCAGTATTTTTTAAACAATACGAATAACTTGAATATTGTGACTAAAATTATCAACTAACTGTCCCAAAACACTTCAAACATTTAAAACGAAAGGTATTTTCGCGGCAATGAAAAGAATTTCATATATCTTGTAGATGTTCTGCCATACCTACCCACATATTTCTCGGCCATCTGGTCCAATTAGCTATTCAATTAATCTATTCGTAGCGCCATGCAATCATCACTATATTTACCAAACAAATACTTGAAAACGAAACGTAATTTTGCATTTTTCACACCTGTATTGGAAAAGTAGTACACAGACAATTTTTTTGCGTGTAAAACATAGATCGACTTACTTCTGTATGGCCCTGTTTCTGGGATATTTTAACTATTATACAGTGATATTGGTTAAATATGACAAAGATTGTGGGTTAATACTGTCGGTAAATCCTAACTATATCCTAAATAATATTATAAATGCGAAAGTGAGTTTGTTTGATTTTTTATTTGTTTGTTTGTTACGCTTTCACACTAAAACGACAGAACGGATTTAGATGAAATTTTGCACATGGGTAGACCATGATCTGGAAAAGGACATAGGATGATCTTTTTATCCCGATATTCCCACGGGATCGAGAATTCTGCTGGTAAAACCGCGGGATGCAACTAGTAGAACGATAAAAAAGGAAAAATTGTTTATTCTGCGCTAATAAGACGCACATAATAAAATAATATAAGCAGCCAAACGCCTCATAGCCGACGACATACAATCAAATAATTGTTTTACTCCCGATTTGCTTGATCAGAATACAGGAGGTCCAGTAAAAGAAAGATATTTGAAATCAGAAGCTTATTTAAAGGGTAGGGCAAAACATAGAATGTCACAAAAAATTTAAATATAAGTTAAGTATGGCAACGCTTAGGTTTTCGCGCGTATTTGTATGTAGCATAAGTAAAAAGTGTAAAAACAATCACAGTCACTTACGTAACTTCAATATTTCAAAACCCTGTACAGGTGCAAAAGTTCTAACTTTGAAAGATTAAAATGTTGATTACACAGAATCTTGTTTTAGTGACATTCATTGTTTCCCCTGTACCTTTCATTCCTAAAAGTTGGTAGTAGATACTGGCGCCAAGATGGCCGCCCCCCTGCTGTTAATAGTAGTACCTAATCACTCAGTTGCCATAGATTTTATTGTTATTTTGGTAACGTTGTAACCGCAGTCAATGAAACATGAGGTAAATTATAATGATAGCGAAATAACATGATTTACAGAAGGAAAATCGTCTAAAAATAATAATAAATGTCAATTTTAATTGTATTCAAACTATTTTACATAGGCACATAGGTTAACCACTTCCATAGATGTCATCATAATAATTAAAAGTAGGTTAGTATTTTGTTTTTTTTGTAATATAACTTATCCTTTTACGTAATACGTAGGCTTGTGGCTAAGTAATAACTGCCGCACAGTCGATCGATCAGGTTAAGCTACGCTTGCTGCGGTTGGTCCGTGGATGGGTGACCATCTTTACATACCAAGACCCCTCCGTGCCTCGGAAAGCACGCTAAGCCGTTGGTCCTGGCTGTCATTTGTAGATCTTTGACAGTCGTTACGGGTAGTTGGAGGCCCAAAAGTCTGACAGCCAGTCTTACCAAGGGGTATCGTGTTGCCTAGTAACTAGGTTGTGAAGGTCAGATAGGCAGTCGCTCCTTGTAAAATACTGGTAGTCAGCTGCATCCGGTTAGACTGGAAGCTGGCCCCAACATAGTTGGGAAAAGGCTAGGAAGCTTGAGGGTTCCTCCATTAGGTTACTTTAACGTCAGTAACTGTATTTGATTACGTAAAAGGATCATCATCTGCCTAGCCTTTCCAGTAACTGGGTAATACGATACCCCTTGGTAAGGACGAAGAAGACTGGTTGTCAGACTTTCGGGCTTCTGCCGACCCGTAACGACTGTCAATGATCCACGAATGACAGCCGGTACCAACGGCGTAACGTGCTTTCCGAGGCACGGAGGAGTCTCGGTATGTAAAGATAGTCGTGGTACTGGTGGGGGATGGCCTATCCATGGACCAACCCCAGCAAACGTACCTTAACCTGATGGATCAAACCGTGCGGCTGTTATTACTTAGCCACGAGCTCTAAATGGGGAACCCTTTCGACATTAAACGATCAAAAAGTGGAATAAAGTTGCACCAGTGCACGTCTTTCAGCGGAGATGATAATGAAATTAAAGATAATCAGCCAGGGACACGTTAAGATGAAAAAAGATGCATTAGTTGCACCCTCTTACATCTTGAAAGCTGTACGCTATCCATCCTACGCAAATATCGTTGCCATCCGTCACTCCAGTTTATCCACTAACTAGCTTTGGATTGCCAAACGTAAACATTTCAGTCTTTAACTCCCTTTTAAAATCAAAATCAAAAATCAAGTCTTTTATTCAAATCAGCATTTTTTTACGTCGAAAACATAAGACAGTCCCCCAAAACGCCCACCCTTCATCACTTCCTAGTGCTTTAGCTGCGAAGAAGAATTGGCGCAACAAACGCTAAAAGAACTTAAGACAAACACCCCTGACCCCCCTGGAAACATACCCTGACGATCAAGAGACCTTTGTTCAAGAATTTAAACTACAATAAAATGTAGATAATGAGCAAATTTTAGCAAGGGAACTAGTTGAAGGCCGAGGACAATGTCATGAAGAAAAATAAGCCGCGAAGGTAACACATAGGTATAAGTGCATGATGCGTTGCATTTCATTCAAACATCCAACATTCCTTATTCGACATAACTGAAAGGAAACAAGTTTTTAGAGTAGAATTTCCCAAAGAAGTAGCAAAGCCATGATATGGTCTGCATCCCACCAACTTTGAAATAAATAAACAGCTTTTGAAAGAAGAATTTCCCAAAGAAGAGGAAATGACATAATATGTATGAGCAGAATTTAAACTACAGTCAAGTGAAGCTCATTTCAGCAAGGATACTAGTTGAAGGTCAAGGACCCATAATCAAGAAAAATAAGCCGCGTAGGTATAAGTGCATGCTGCATCCCGCCAACGGTAGGATAAGGGAAATGAATTATTGTCCTCAAGTAGATGATATCACTACATGAGCAGCTATAATCTTGGAACGTGGTATGCGCAATGCTTTAAGTGATAATAATTGCCTGTTTTTTCCGGAAAACTGGAGGAAGACGTCAAAATTGTACAAGAATGACGATAAAGGATATGAAAGATTCATAACTCATGATTAATGTTCTCAAATACGAGTTGAATATTTCGTAAGGTCGACGGTGCAGTTCACTGAACAAAATATTAAAACAATATGGCCACCTTCTGGTCTCATAGGTATCATCAATCAACTCAGCCTATCGCAGTCCACTGCTGGACATAAGCCTCTCCCAAGCTGCGCCACAACACCCTGTCCGCCACCTTTCGCATCCAGTCTGCCCTAGCCACCTTTTTAAGGTCATCGGTCCATCTAGCTGGGGGGCATCCCACACTAAGTTTCCCGATACGCGGTATCATCGGAAGAAAATGCCGGAATAGCGTATATAAACTGTATAGCTGCCAAGAGAGCATGATTCTTGAATGCTAGATCCTCTACCGACTGTTCTTTACGTCTCTTCCCTTATATTTTAAGATCCCGCAGCCCCTCTTAACTTCTAGAAAGGATTAGGAAGTTATCTTTCCCACATCTATTACTTCCTCAACAACGAAATTGATCAATTTCGATGCGGGTTCTCAAACAGTTTAGTGTTAGGGATACATTGTTTGATGCTTGGCATTTTCAATTGGTGGTTATTGGAAATATGGATGTTTATTGTTGGCAAAGGACTCGAAAATAAATGCTTTATAGTATATCTATATTCATTAGTTTAGTTAGACCTATCTTCATTATCTTAGGAAGTCAGTTGTAACATTTGCACCCATAAAGGTAGCTGGACATCATCATAATCAGCCAAGCTAATAATGTTCCTACTCCTGGGACACAGGCCTCCTCTCTGTGAGAGGCAGTAGGCCATAATCCACCACGAAGGCCCAGTGCGGACTGGCGGATGTCTCGTACCTACAATTTTTTTTTTTGGCAATGACGGTTTCCTTACGATGTAAACATCCACAAGTATAAACACCCAAATATACGTATCTTCAACCAGTCATCCAAAAAATGCTACTTTTTTTAGTAGGTAATCTGCCATTCGAATTTTGATAGCATGTTCAACAACGTTCAAAAGACAAAGACAAAGACAAAGACATTTATTCGTCAGATATGGTACGTACAAGTTGGTTAGGTATAATATGTTCAAGACACATCCGCCGCTAAAAGCGGCATACGAATATTTACATTTACATGGTCATAAAAACCTAACTTATTACTACATAAACTCTATTAACAATACGAAAAACTAAGACTATAGATATAAAGATACATTTATACTCTATTAAAATAAAACACAACAGCAACAATATTTGTAGGTATTATAAAACTAAATAAATCTATAATTTATTACCCTTATATTAAAAAAATTCTTTCAGTGTATAAAAATTATTTTGGAGAAGCCATGTTTTTAGATTTCTTTTGTAGTAATTAAATGGTAGTTCTCTTATTACTTTTGGAATATGGTTGTAAATCATGTAAATGTAGTTCATCGTGTTCGTTCGTGTTTAACAATGTTCATCTGCTCAACAACGTAAATAACGCAATGAATGTTGTTGAACTGTCAAAATGAAACAGATTAGTCGTAATCATTTACGAAAATGTGTTGTGCAATTAGATAGCTGGTGTAATGCCTGCTAGGGCTGCGGGTTTGTCCGAAAGGGATATCCCGGCCCCGGCACACAGGCAACGGAAGGAACACGGCTGGGTTTTAGTCAGTAAAAGTCTGACACGCCCTCTCGGTCCGCCCAGAGCGGGAGAAGTCATTTGATGATTTCGCATCCTCAAAAAAAAAAAAAAAAATAGCATGTTTACATCTACTGTTGACAAAAACACTCTTAAATATCAATAAAACTTCAAATATGATGAATTCTCTTCCAAAGTCTGCACACAAGCTATCACTGGAATGAATCATAATACCTTATTTTTTATAACAAAGTCGCCACAGTGCGTTGTTATCGAAGTGCCCGTATGCACATTGGATACAGCTACGCATTGGACACAGCCCCTACAGTATCGATCGATGGCTGTTCTGCTTATTATATCGTGAAGGTTGAAATCTTAGGATTCGTTGTAGTGATCGTTTCGTTTAAATCACAGAAATAGACCGTTCTTGGTAAGAACCACCATCACTTCCTGTCCACAAGAAATGCCTTGCCGTAGCGTTGAAATAAACTTTTTATTTTGTTAGGCCCACTTGCGCGTTCATGGGCTAGCTAAATAGCTCGGAGTTAACAGCTAACTCAGCTAATTTATTTCACTATGTTAGCCATATTTCATATTTCCATACAGTCATTGCCAAATTAATCAAAACAGCGAAATATTTGACATCTATTTGCGACATTGCCTACTTCCAGAATGCACACTATAAAAGAGTTATATTGATGATTTTCATTATTATAATTCTGTAATGTTACGATCGGGAATCATACTTTGATCAACATAAAACCTGATACTGACCTGCAAATTGCAAAAAAACGAAAGAAAATTTGAATTTCGCGGGCTACTCTGGCTTTTTCGCCTTAAGGGGAAACGCTTCGTTTTCATAAAAGCCAATTCCATCTGAATTTTTCAAAGTGGCAATTCCTAGATACTTTGTGCCAATTTCATCATTAAAACTGAACGCGATCAGCACAACAAAAGTGCATTCCAAAACTGTCAATTTGCCACCACTATGATGACACTGACAGCTCTTGAACGCGGTTGAAATGTTGTTGAAATGTTTAATTAGTAAAATCAGCCCTTAGAATTTTACTTTTATCATATCAATACAGCACAAAAACGAAAACATAAATCTCCAGAATCAGGACTAATAATTATTTTCCGGGTAACAAAACCCAAACATACCAAAACCCACAGAAGATGATGTTAACTGAAACTACAAATATTAGAAACAAAATATTGTGTTCAATAACAATCAATACTATTACGTGAAGTCAGTTTTCGATGAACATAATGGCTCTCGTTTTGTGTTATGTTTAACATCACATTATTTATGGGTTTCAACTACGTTTTAAAATAAACTATGTTTTATAAATAACACAACATCAGGGCCGCTTACGCTTTTCCCGAAAGCGTAGACAAATGAATCATAATAAAAATAATAATTACTGGCTCGAGGTTCTCTTTAGGCGGTTGGATCAAGGGCCTGATTCAGAAGGCAGTACTCCTCGATACGGTTGGTTCGTATCGTGTGAAGGTTCCTGTATCTCTCTGGAGCCCTAACCGTCTGTAACTTGGACTACTTTTTGTATATTTTTTTAAATTTATTTCATATATCTTTATATCTTCTTCTTTTCGTGTGGTTAGTAACTAACCTGGTGTCAGAGTTTTTATGCCGCCCATGGGCCTCTGACTTGGTTGCACATGCCATCGACAAATATCTCTCAGACCGGTTTCCTCACGATGTTTTCCTTCACCGTTTTTGAAGCAAGTGATAAATATACAATACGCACATGAATCCGAAAACTCAGAGGTGCGTGCATTGAGTTGGACCCTGAGACCTATGACTTTGGCAGTCTGACGGTTACACCACTAGGCCTCATATCTGGCTAAGTCTCATATCTGGGAAAATTCGTTTTCTCTAGTTTCTCAGCCTCGGGAATGTGATACAACGTTGGTATACCTGGACGATATGTTTATCTATTTTCACCCGAGCAGAAGTCTGTCGACCAGGTACTGGAAATAATCATATATTTCTTTCCTAAGTGAAACTTGCAATAATGTTTTCTTGACCTTCTGATTTAGGTACTGACAGATTTCTAATTGTTACGGAACATCAAATTATTTATTTATTTTGCTCTGCAGCATTTCAAAACTAACCATAATACGCAACCAATCCGATAAGTATCACAGAGTGCCATTTTGGCTTGCAATGTGATTTGAACAGTACACATAGTTTTTACACTTCACGTCGGGGTCACCAATTTAGAGGCATGAGGAACAGGGTGTAAAGTTCACTCATCCTCTATAGAAAAGGGAGGATCCTCCGACCAGACGGGTGTTGTGTCTGGCGGGCTACTGCCCAACGATTGATATCGGGGAAGTTATATATATGGGGTTCACGCGGTAAACTCTAATTGCGCGATGCAGGATTTGTGTGACGTCAGTATTTTATGTGACGTCAGGTCTTTGATGCGTAGTTCGCATGTGGTGATGAACATGCCGCCACAGTACGTATTCACACGCAAGATATTACAGCTGAAATTATAACGGGAAATAAATATATGTATTTTCAAAGACACCCTCAAAGCATTAGGCACTTATGAATTGTCAAGGAATCGGTCAGACATGCTGATGTGCCCTTTCTAAAATGTAGACGAAAAAAAAAAAAATGGATTTGTTTTTCAAAAAAAAAAAAACAACCGACTTCCAAAAAAACACTGCATTGTGAAAAATAGCTTAAATTTCGGAAGTCGGTGTCTTTGGTTTTGTATTTCAATTATTTGCCACCGACTTCCGAAATTTAAGTTATTTTTCACTATGCAGTGTTTTTTTGGAAGTCGGTTGTTTTTTTTTTGAAAAGTATTTATTTTTCGCTTTTTAGTGGGTCAGTTTGTAATTTATCTAAGTTACAATAGCCTAATATTGACTACTCATCACCTTTTACAAAATATTGCTTTTCCCAAAGCAGGGACGTTAATCGTTGAGGAGTTCTACTGGTTCTTCACCATCAGCTCCACTTGTCCATATACATTGTGACGAGCATAAATTGCCTGGTATTCATATTAATGTAATCGAATCGCAACCCGTGAAATATTTATTATTAAGTAGTTCCGGTGGCCATCTGTGGTCTTCATCATCAGTTCCACTTCACCAAATGGTGCTTTTCAAGAGCAACTGCACGTGTTATTATAAAAAATAGCCAAATCGCTATAGGTGTACCTATAATATTTGAAGAGTTCCCTCGATTACTCCAGGAATTCATCATCAGATCCTGACCTAATGACAATGGGACTATCTCTAAAGTATACCCTTTCAAACAAAAAAAAAGAATTTTGCAAATCCGTCAATAAATGACCGAGTTATGCCCGAACATACATTAAAAATATATATATATATATATATAAACTATCGAATTGATAACCTCCTCCTTTTGAAAACCGGCCAAGAGCGTGTCGGACCACGCACAATGAGGGGTTCCGTAGTTTGGGTGAATTTATCCCAAGGACAAATTTATGAAAAACATGTGCATACATTCCAACTGCAAATATAAGTTTGTACGCACAATATTGGGAGGTTTACCATGTTATGTTAAGACTTATAGACTTCTTATAGGTTTTCCTGTAAACTATGAGTATAGAACTACTTTCTATTTTATTTCTTTTTAATTTTGGGCTCAGTAGATTCGGACCAAAGAGGGGGAATGTGAGTGGAAACGCTGCCTCCGGGAGAGGACACCCTAGGAGGACATAATAGTGACCTTGTGGTGATGTTCTTCAGGAAGGTCAGATGCGTAGTACCTACTTGCAACCGGCGTGCGTGTATGACCAGATGTATGAACGTCAACGAGCCAAAACGAGTATGTAAGGATTGTAGCAGGCGGCGTTCTGTAGTTTCTGCCTACCCCCGTAGGAAGGAGCCGTGAGTTTATGTATGTATGAATGTATTATAATATTTTCTAATAGGGATGTAGCCTGAGTAAAAGAAAAAAAAATTGTCCGTCAGTCAGATAATTAAAAATTATTAGACACGTATTTTTTGGTATATCATTTTAATAAAAAATTACTTAGATAAAACGCACTTTAAGTTGGGGAGTGGGGCTCGCTACGTCACAAGTAAGTATAAAATCTGCATACTCGTGAAGTCATGGCACATTTTAACTCAATGTATCGCCGTAATCTTTAGATTACGTAAAAAAAGAAAAAATACGTGTCCATTATTTTTAGGGTTCCGTAGCCAAATGGCAAAAAACGGAACCCTTATGGATTCGTCATGTCTGTCTGTCTGTCCGTCCGTATGTCACAGCCACTTTTTTCCGAAACTATACTATTGAAACTTGGTAAGTAGATGTATTCTGTGAACCGCATTAAGATTTTTACACAAAAATATAAAAAAAACTATAAATTTTGGGGGTTCCCCATACTTAGAACTGACTCTATTTTTTTTTCAGCAAACCCTAGGTCTTCAAAAATGATATTGAGGTTTCTAAAACCCACCCGTGTTCCTTCCGTTGCCCGTGTGCCGGGGCCGCGATATCCCTTTCGCACAAACCCGCAACCCCAGCAGGCATTGTTCCTTACGGACCTCGTCAGTTGATGCTGACATCTCTTTGAGGCGCGCGTGGAACACAACACGCCGTCGACCCGCGCCTGGTCCTTATCGGACGGCGAGCTACCCATTGCTCACCGTCCGCAAGTCCGCGCCTACGGTGGCCGGAAGTCAGCTCGTGACTCCCGACGCCCGGGGCATCTCCTACGGCGACTAGGGGCGCGAGGGCGTGCAGCTTGCATCTCCCTCGCGCACTCCACCTCCTCCTTCGCGAGCATAACTGCTTCGCAGAAGGAGGTGACGGCTTCCCATGCACTCTCGCTCCGAACCATGACCTGAACCAGGGCCGGACGCGAGAGATCGCCGCTGCCGATCGCCTCCGTGAGGACACGGCGGCGCTCCGCCCAAGCCGGGCAGGTGTGTCCCCCCTGTAACTTCTAAAATAAGAGAATGATAAAACTATTAAAAATATATATTATGTACATTAAACTTCCACCGAAAATTGGTTTGAACGAGATCTAATAAGTAGTTTTTTTTAAATACGTCATAAATCGTAAACCGCAATTTACCTTTCTTTAAATCAACACAAGAACTTTTATATAATGTTACTTGCTGCTACGGAACCCTTCATGGGCGTCGCACTTGACCGCTTTTTTATATAATAAACTCAATGACGGACTAAAAAAAAAATGTCACCATCCCTATTACTGTCAAATTATATTAAGTTTATACTTTGTTCAGAGAAAAGTGTTAATTTAGTTTAAAATAACCTGTCTCATGTTTGCAGGTACTTTGGCATATTTTGAATTAAATTAACTACCTACCTACCTATTAACGTCATGATTTTTTTTGTCATTCTACGCGTGCAGGGAATCTAGCCGTGACGTTATGATTCTTATGGGTGTTTCCGTTTTCATCCCAAGTTTTCATCCCACGAATATTTTATTCCGTTTTCTACCCAAATCTTAGTCCGTGTTCTACCCACAATCATAATAATAGTTGTTTTTTCCGTATTCTACCTAAAATATATTCCGGTTTCTACCCACTGCAGTTTATAATTGTTTTTTTGTACAGACAGAAAAATAATCTTAAACTATTTAAACTTTGTAATGATATATATATTTGGCTGACCACAAAACCTTGTATAATTGGTGTAGCTGCGCGAATCGTCAAAGTAAACCGAGTGAAATGGATTGCTATGGTGCCTGTAGACAATGCCAACACAAATCGTAATTACAGATTTCTTTGAATTTAACGAGTTGCTCGTATTATTGTTCGCATTACTGGGTATCACAAGGTCGTTTTTGCTGTAACTGATACTGTGATCGTTTACAATGGTCGTCCTTCCTTGTCGCGTAGAATTTAAATTTTATACCGAAACTTGTAAATTTTGATAAAGTATTAATTACCTAATTACTTATAAGTACTCATTTTTTAATGCCAAATCATAGAACGAACCGAGACCGAAACGTATAAAAAATAAGTTCACCTGTATAAACATTTTCTATTCTATTCATATACTAGCTGTTATCCGTGACTTCGTCTGCGATCCAGGAAGAAAAGTATAGTAGCCTATGTCCTTCTCCAGGTCATGGTCTACCCATGTGCTAAATTTTATCCAAATCCGTTTTAGCATGAGAGCGTAACAAACAGAGAACAACAAACTCACTTTCGCATTTATAATATTAAATATTATTAATACGTGAAGTAAAAACTTTGTACCCCTTTTTACGAAAATTACGCAGACTATGGAGGAGTATGAAATTTGGGACAGTTAAAGTTTATATGTAGAGGGAGTGCAAAAAGCTAATATTTTTATATCATATGCATTAGAAATAAATTAAATTAATAAAAAAAACATTACACTCACTACCATGCGTTTGACACAAGATGGCTACCTTAGAATATTGACATGGCAGCATGGAATAAGTATTTACTATACAACTTAAAATTTAAATGAATCATGGTTGAATTTCGACCACTGGTCGGCCACTAGTAATATTAAATAGTTAGTATGCCGGATATGACCACGCTGTGAGATCCTCAAGTCATCACCTCTCTATAAGCTACCTACTCGATTTTGAGGACGATTCAATCAATTGAGCAGTTTCCCATTGGTTACTTCTTTTACCGCGTTGCCTTTGTCATTTTTTCTCCTACTTGCATCCACTTCTTCATCCATTCCAATCTATTGTACTTTATAGGCAGCATCATTGAATCTGCTATAACCTGAAGTGAAACATCTAATAAATAAAAAACCGGTAAAGTGCGCGTCGGACCACGCACGATGAAGGGTTCCGTAGTTGGGATGAATTTATCCCAAGAACAAACTTAACATTGTAGTTGAAAAACGTGTTCTCCTATACGGAATGAATCATGTTTTTCAAACTGAAAATTTAAGTTGGTTGATTATTTCTCGTTAACCTGTACAGCCTACTTAGCTCTCATAGTTTCCCTTTTAATTTCGTTATATATACTACTGCTGTGATTTTTTTCACAAGTCCAAGTACAACCATTTAGCTAGAAGTGGGGGGGACACTTGACTCTAACAAAAAAATTCTGTTAAAAGCTTAATATTTCGCAAACGGATCCCTGAATCCAAAAATGGTTAGGACAAACTCACAATATTTTTGAAAGACCTTTATAACGGTACCTCACAACATGGGGCAGATGAGGAAAAAAAAAACATCCCACTTTACGTGTAGGGGAAGTACACTAAAAAAAAAGTTTTTTTGTTGATTTTATTTTACCATTTTGTCGGCATGATTAATATGTATACATATGACAAATTACAGCTTTCTAGTACCAACCGTCTCTGATCTAAGCCGCGGACAGACAGACGGACAGACAAACCGACAGACAGACGGACATGGCGAAACTATAAGGGTTCCTTGTTTACTACGGAACCCTAAAAAATAAGAGTTTTAATATCAGAAATATGATTGGTAACAAAAGACCAAACAAACGATATGGATGGACTGTGTGAAAGATTATATGGATAGAAAGTGGGTGACTACCGAGATGACGAGTAATAAAGAAGTGTGGAAGAAAGGGACAAGTTGCGCCAATCACAAATAAATTGGGTTATGAGCTGGAGAATGATGAATTGGTAACAAAAGAATATGCTGTAGAGAATATTAGTGATTAAGGTGTAAGGTCGCTCGAAGTCGCTAAAAGTCTCCCAAAGGGCAATTGAGAGGGCTATGCTTGGAGTTTCCCTACGTGATCGAATCAGAAATGAAGAGATCCGTAGGAGAACCATGGTAACCGACATAGCCCGAAGAATTACCAAACGTGGCAATGGGCAGGGCACATTGCTCGTAGAACAGATGGCCGATGGGGCCGAAAGGTTCTGGAGTGGCGACCGCGTACCGGAAGACGAAGCATTGGAAGGCCTCCCACAAGATGGACCGATGACCGAGGCCGCAGAAATCCGCTGGATGCAGCACAGCATCGGTCGAAGTGGCGGTGCTTGGGGGAGGCCTATGTTCAGCAGTGGAGGTATTTTGACTGAAATGATGAAGGTGTAAGTAAAAACATACCCAATACAATACGACCGACCCCTTTTCGGTGTGTTTGGTGTTTTTTGTTCAACCATCATGTACCTATGCAGTTTCTTGTAATTTTGTTGTTATTAGCTATTATTTTCCCACTGGTGGGTAGAAGCCTTCTTAGTCCCTTTCCATCTCTCTCGGTACACAGCTGCCAAGGACCAATCTTTATAAGAGCCCAGCTCATCCTGCCATTTCCGTCTCATGGATCCACTTTATTCCTCTTCAAGTTGCGACTAGAACGTCCATTTTCTACTAGCTTCAAATACATACTAAATGTGTTTCCATGTCGTTTACTTATATATAGCTTTTACCACATTGTCTTTCCACCACCTGTCACATCACAGCCCACGAGGGTTTCATTTCAGAAAACAATGAGATATTAAATTAGGAATTTATTTATCTAAGAGGTTATTAAAAAATAAATTGCTTAGACAACAATAGTAAATTTGCATAGTCGACAGACTTGATTAAAATTGATATTTTATGGGCTCTAATTTTACACAATGTTCTGTTAATGATTTTGAATTTAAACTTCCATCTTTTTGTGATTTATTTTACCACACGACACAAGTCAGAATATTATATGGTAATATTCTGACTCGTCTAAACACATAACATGTCACTCTATTAATTCAAAACTCTCACACAAGATGTTGTTTATATGTTTACTTATTACAGAAACAATAATTTTTGCACCCGCCGGGACCTCTAGATCTGAGATAGGTGGTCTTACCACTACCGGGGTTCGAAAAAAATCACGAAATATCTCAAGGGGTGTAGTGAAATCATGCGCGCATTTCTAAACCGAAAAGCGCCCCCCAAAAAAAAAAAAAAAATTTCTTTCTTTCTATTTAATGATAATATGTAATTTTTTAAGACGTATATGATAAACAGTGATCGGAGTAGGTAGATTGATTTTTAGTACTTGTATCATAAATGCACACAGAAAGAATAACATGGATAAGCCATTTTTCCGGAAAGTAATTCCGGTATTTCCGGATTCAATTAAATATTGTTAATGTTGGTAGTGATATTATTACTAGTGGTATTATTATTAGTGGTAGTCGTTGGGTTTTGTCAAATCGTGACAAAAAAAAAAATAGGAAGAATAATAAAGAATAAAATTGCTCATTTTATTACAATTCCTACCTTTTTTTTGAGGATGTCAAATCATCAAATGACTCTTTCCACTCTGGCAGAATACAATTCCTACATAAGTTCCGGTTTTTTTTTAATAATCCACCAATTCCGGAGGAATGTCCATAGTAATATATACGTTTCGGATCAATGACCCCAGTTCAATCTACCTACTCCGATCACTGATGATAAAATTGCACCAAAAAATTTCACGTGACTTTGGATAGGGGGGAAGGGGTTAGTCTAAAACCTCACCACGTATCACCAGGGGGGAGGGGGGGGGGGTTACAAACTTGCTAAAAAACATCACGTGATTCACGGACGATAGAGAGTAATTTTTTATTTATTTAAAACAACCTACATCCCAGCTGTGGACACATTAGGATGATTGCTATGGCATCCTATCATCATCGCTATCGCCTTGCCTTTTCTCAACAACATTGGGGTCGCCTTGGCTTCTAGTCTAACCGACTGCCTATCTGACCTTCACTACCCATTTACTAGGTATACTATAATTTGGATTATAATCATCAATCTTCAGAATCTGCTGAGAAACCCATATTCTATACACCCCGAGAGGAGAAATACCTCATGATAAGATTCGTTTTGTTCGCAAAATTCGTTAGTCATCATTAACCCATGGAAAAAGTTAAACTGTTTTTATTTTAGCCTTCGGATTTAAGCCTCGTGCTGACGGCGCGACTGCGACTGCTTAAACAATTTCTAAGAAAACTTCACGGTACAATTACCGGGGTTGTGCTAGTCTGCACGAGCCTTTAACTGTCTAAATTAAAAGTTATTGAATGATTTATTTTTGTATACTTCTGTTTAACGAATATTTTATTTCTACGCTAAAACCGGTAGCGACGGCCAATCATTCTTAAAATAACAATCAGCAATAGTTTTTATCTAATATTTTATCTTTAACGTCAAACAACAACAAGAAAAAGTTAACAAATGGAGGAAGTTCTCACAAAAACCTGCCAAAAGGACTTAACGTTTGCGCCGTCACAAAAATGAAAAACAAAAAGGACACAGCAGTTTTTGAGAAACGATCGAACATACGTGCAGACGTCTGTTGGCTGTCAATCCTGCAAATTAGTGCAGGTTTATGTTAATTTGCGACTGAAAGGATAGTGAAGGTTATTATTGTAACATTGTATGACAATAGATGTTATCATGTAATATGACAGCGACAGGCGTGATTTGGGATTTATAATTTTTTATGGATAATTGAGCTATCATATTACTACACGTGGTGATAGCAGTCGTACTTGTCACCTCGACACAGACATGTTCAATGTTATTGGCATGGTCAATGTTTTGAAGCGGGGCAAAAACTACCGTCTGCCGCCCCCCGCCAATCCTTTATGGGGATGCCTCAAGGTAGCCCGCGAAATTAAAATTTTCTTGAAATGAAAAATTTGGCAGGAACATATTAATCACATTTTATCGATCGACAATGCCCCAATCCAACAGGGGCACCAAAACTTTTGTAACTAAGAAAGAAATAGAAAGATTATATGTGCTGCGCGTCTCATTTATTGCAAAGTTGCGGTGTGCTGGGTGGTGCAGTTGTCTGCTACGCTTGAATTTGGCGCCCGGGGCACGTGACTCATTTTGATAACATACAGATCGGAATTCAATTGGTACGGCATTTGTAGAAAGACCTCATAAGGTAAACCGCCCATAGAAAATTCCTAAGCCAGATTTTAAGGAAACCCGACACAAAATAATACTCGTATATACATAGCATAACATGACGCCTGTATTTCCCCGAAGGGTTAGGCAGAGGTGTACCTAGCCAGACGTACACCCACATTTCAGTTATTTGCAGTCCCATGTAATAGGGGGCGAGCCTATTCTGCCCTGCTAAGCCAAAAGGCGCCATCTCTGAGATACGGCCTTTTAGTTTTTTTATACCATAAAATAGCTATAACAATTTCGCATCTAATGGTATAAGCCAAATATCGCTATCTAACTTAAAACATTAAAATAAACCACAAAGATTTTTTTTAAATTCAAAAGTTTCCCTAAATTACAATTTACAAAAAAAAAAAATCTCTAAACTTACCACGATTGAGATTGAGACAGTGCCTTTTGGCTTAGCATGGCAGTTAATTGCCATCAATCAAGCACAAATCCAGACCTGTTCTGCTACTGAGAGATTCCAGATAGAAAACCCAATAACACTTTGCCCGACCCGGACTTCGTGCTCAGCAGAAGCACTTGCGACCCAAAATTAAAAAAAAAAACTCATAGTATTTATTGCAATTAAACCATTTACAGGCACTTTTGAATTGTCAAGGAATCGGTCAGTTAGAAATATGAAGCTTGTTGCCCATTCCAAAGCGTAGTAGGCACCTATGGAGAAGAACGGGCAAGAAACTCCACGGACACTCTTTTAAATAAATTGTTACAAAATATTGGTTACATCATTCATGTTGAAATTAAACATTTGAGAACAATGTAGAAAGACGTGCACGTTAGAAGCGTCCGTAATAAAAAGATAAAACAAACAATTCAAAAATTAAAATCAGCTATGGCAGCTAAGAGTTGTCCAGTCCCAACTGACGGCGCCCGTTCACGAACATGACGCATGGATTAGCACCGTTCAGCTCAACCATTTTGACGGGAGCTAAATGATCCAACAGGAAGGATTGATTGTTTGATCCAAAGGAGGCTGTAAAAATAATATATTTAAAAACAAATTGTTTGTGACAAAACAAAGTGTTTTTAGTCCCGCAAACGTTTTTATCGTTCAAACGGTTATGATGACGATGAATCATGAACAATAAACCACAGCTGTGTGTAACCACAGAGTAAAATAATTGTATACTTGAACGCCACCGCATGTAATGCGTTTGTTAATTACCTATCTGCACTGTGGCGTAATGACAACTTTACTCTTTATTAATAACCGTTCGTAGAAGGTCCAAATGTACCTAGTAGACTACTAGTAATTTACTACTAGTGGTAGTACATTACACATAGGACATTCTAATCTAGTAGGTAACGCCTACTGTAGGTTCAGAGGCTTATGCCCGTTTTCACCTTCACTAAGTGACACTTAAATGAATCCCTAAATAAAAGTGCACTGTTGGATTTGCCCCGCTAGGCTCAGCGCTGAGAGTTGAAAGTGCTTGTTCGGAATGTTGCCATTTTAAATATTATATTTTATATAAACATGTAGATTAAGTATTGTATATTTATTTTATTTCTATATCTCATTGTATGCTGCACCGGTCGACGTCATAATGTCAACGCCGACTGTCGCCGAAAATTAGCGCTGAGTCTCTGTCTCGCATAGGGTCGCAGTATTATGCTGAGCGATGGCCGTTTTGCGTGGATGCCAACTTGTTTTTTTATTTTTGTTTTGTGTTCTTTCTTTGCGTCATGATTACCGCAAAGAAACGTATTTTCTTTCTTTCTTATTATCATCGATCACTAATAAAGAACTATTAGTGATTGATGCGTAACATATAAATTTACAATTGATCACATTTTCATTCATTTTGACAGTTCAGCCACGTTCATTGCGTTATTTACGATGTTCAGCAGATGAATTTAATGAACCTATGAAACAATGGATTAGAAATATCCTTCAAAACTCTCGGATTGTGGTTGAAACTGTGTTACGCAGTTAGAGTGCTGGCCTTACTTACCTACCATAGAATGCCTATGCAAACGCCATGCCATGCCGTTCGAAAACCAAATAACAAGACTGGTTGTGATGCTTATCAGCAGACTTACACCTTTAGCATGACCACAATAGAAACGGGGTTTGTCGACGGAAGAATAGACAAAATGACAGATAAACAATCACAATCTGTCATTTTGTCTATTTTCCGTCAAAAAAACCAGTAGAAAACCTGTTTTCTATGGTTTTCATGCTACGCGTACAGAGGGGAACTTCCCGTATTTAAAAAAATCGCAAAATAGAGCATCACTGGGTTCGGGTTTACAATAACATAGTTGGCTTCCCTAATTATTTTTTTTATTTACAACAAGGTACATTGTACTCGTATTTCCCATATTGTGTTTTTCCCACACGATCAATACCTACCACACATGCTTTAGGTATCGAAATCCAAAGCTATACTTTGGTAAACTGGTAACTAATAGACAATTCCAATATAAAAATCGTGTTTAAGGACTACTAGTAAAGTATATATATATATATATACATATATATTGTATATTTTGTAGTGTATTACTTTTCTATATGTAATGTATAATCTGGTGTACAATAAAGTATATATAAATAAATATATAATTAGAGATAGTACACTGCATGGGTTTTATTTCGGTAACAGTAAAGAGTCCAGTATTAACCCAAATTTTGCCCAGAATATTATAGCCTGTATCCACGAAGTTGGTATTCGCAACTCTGACAATGTCGTCTGCCCAATACATTTTGCCCAGAATATTTTAGCCGGTATCCACGAAGTTGGTATTCGCAACTCTGACAATGTCGTCTGGCTAACACATTTTACCCAGAATATTATAGCCTGTAACTACGAAGTTGGTATTCGCAACTCTGACAATGTCGTCTGGCCAACACATTTTGCCCAGAATATTATAGCCTGTATCCACGAAGTTGGTATTCGCAACTCTGACAAAGTCGTCTGCCCAATACATTTTGCCCAGAATATTATAGCTTGTTTCCACGAAGTTGGTATTCGCAACTCTGACAATGTCGTCTAGCCCACACATTTTGCCCAGAACATTATAGCCTTTATCCACGAAGTTGGTATTCCACAAGTGTATCAAGGTGAAATCAACACTAAAAGCCATGTAAGAAGTACCTCATCCACCCCGATCATTGAATCAATCTAAACAAACGAATTTTTTGCATAAGAACTCACGCGCATCCTTCATCGTTATCGCTTCGATGTGCACACGTGCGTAAGTTTGCTACTGATAATCTAACATGATGCGCAGATTTTAGATTCCCATAGACATGACGTATGATTAACAACACATTGGTTTTCATCAACAACAGTGTTGATTGTTCAGAGGAGCAGCTGTTCTGCCGGATCCTTCAACCAAACGGAAGTGCATGATACCTAACCGGTTGACGTCATCACCAGTGATCGGAGTAGGTAGATTGATTTTTAGTACTTGTATCATAAATGCACACAGAAAGAATAACATGGATAAGCAATTTTTCCGGAAAGTAATTCCGGTATTTCCGGATTCAATTAAATATTGTTAATGTTGGTAGTGATATTATTACTACTGTACCACCCATGATCCTTTGTTCTGATTGGTCGTTGGGTTTTGTCAAATCGTGACAAAAAAAAAAATAGGAAGAATAATAAAGAATAAAATTGCTCATTTTATTACAATTCCTACCTTTTTTTGAGGATGGCAAATCATCAAATGACTCCTTCCACTCTGGCAGAATACAATTCCTACATAAGTTCCGGTTTTTTTTTTAATAATCCACCAATTCCGGAGGAATGTCCATAGTAATATATACGTTTCGGATCAATGACCCCAGTTCAATCTACCTACTCCGATCACTGGTCATCACGCAACGTCATGACGTCAACGCCGGCTGTCGCTGAAAACCAGTGCCAGGGGTCTGTCTCGCATAGGGTCGCAGCATTATGCTGAGCGATGGCCGTTTTGCGTGGATGTGACGCATATTTTCCCCCAAATTATTATTTTCGTGTTTTGTTCTTTCTTTCCGTCATGTTTACCGAAAATAAAAATATTTTCTTTCTTTCTAACCCATAGATACTGTTCAGTTGACGCATAACGCAAATCTAAGACACCTTCCTTTAAATTCCTTCTTTATGATAAACATCTAACATCTAAGTACATTCAGCTTTGGTAATCATGACACATTTAGACCATCGAAGGTACGTGCTCATATACACGAGCGGCACGCGCCAACTGCAGAGGCAACTGCAGCCGTCGACACGTCGTGTCGCCGCTCGTGTATGCGGCCACTGCTGCGGCCGACGAGTGTCGACGGCTGCAGTTATCTCTGCTGTTGGCGGGTACCGTTCGTGTACATGAGCACTAAAGTATCGTTTGGCTAAAGACCTTCGTTAAGTCTCCAAAACTAGATATTCATCGAAAAGGGCGAAATTGTTGATTCGACTTCCCAATGCTCCGCTTCCTGGCCTAGAGTTTTCCCTAATGTTTGTTCGACACATTCAATAGTCAATCTGAACTAGAAGCATAGTTACTGAACCATATTGAGCCTAATTGTAACCACAACATACGTAACGTATATCTACCTATCTTTATGCAATTACCCTCATAGTAATTCCTACCCACAATGATTTTCTAATCATCAATTCGATGCACTACCCACTATTACACATCACATGTCTTTGTAATCGAAAAGATATTGCGAATCACATCAGGTGATTCACTTAAAAATAATGAGGAAATCACTCACAGTTAGCAAGAAGTCCAATATTTCAATATTCAAGAAACATGGATGACGAATTCTAAGGCTTTCTTCACAGCTGTTAACAACTATTAATTTGATTAAAATGTAAGTTAAAACAAACCAAAATAAACGAAGAGTTTCTGCACCTAATAATTAGGTAGGTGAAGGTCGTCAAGCTATAAATAAAAGCCCGGTATACTTAATTGGCAACTATATAACTGTTCGAAAACATTAGGTAACAACGCTAGTTTCGTAGACATCGCTCATTTTACTATCGTTACGCTAACAAGGTAAAGTAGTGCAAGTTAAACTCCATGTTTCTTTAAACCTAGAAACCTGAATGAAGTGCTCTTATCGTTATAATAATGGAGTAATTGTTTCAGAATGAATTAACAACATGGCGCTCTCAACGAGCCGGCAACAGTTCCTGGCGTATGAATCCCAAACACCAGAAGATATCCAATATGGAAGAAAAGGCGGAATTTTCGTGTCTAACTGCATTTGTGTCACTTTCATCATTTTCGCAGTGATCGTCGCAGTCATAGTGGGCGTCATTGTGCATTTTATCACCTACTTCAAGGTAAGTCCGAGCTTAATCACGTCATGTTTTTATATTCGTAGGTACTATATAAAAATGTGCTCAAGCCGTGTGTTATCTAATCTACCACTAACTCCATGAGACGTTGCCCGATTTCAAGTTCAATTGCTATCTTGTAATAATATTTCTTATCAACACTAATTAAAAGCTACCGTCTTTTATATGTATTTTTTATCGAACTTTAATTCCGCAGTTACACGCTATTCCCGCCTTTTGCGGATGGAAGCTGTATAAAAAATCATAATCTAAACTACTTCGTCCGGAGTAAACGCGATCTTTGCCAGTTAAAATATGCTCTGAAAAAAAAATAAACGTCAAAATGACAATCGATCTTTGAGTCGTTGAATTGAAACTAGTGTGCGGTGTTTAACGAATATTCTTTAAAAATTATTAAAACACCACTTATTTCATCGATAGTGCAAAAATGAGAAACTCATATTAAGGAGCTTAAAGTTTTCTGTAATAATACTGCATTTTATAACCTGTGATATTTTTAGTTAACTCACAAAATGTTTTTGAAAATAATTTTAGCCATATTCATATATAATGGAATCATTATTAGTGGAGATCAGGATGTAAGTATAATGCCTTTCCTTTTTATTATTTCAAGAGCACTGTGTTGTTATTTTGTCGCAATTTTGGGTCTTTAGGAAAGTTTATCTAGAACAGCAACAACTGTTATCATTAACATAATAAGTAATGACTTTTCACATGTCTAATACAAAAGTCCACTTAAAAATAATGTAATAAATATAGCATATAAATATAACAATGTCTTGGAAACTTTAGAATTAAATAACTTTCAAGTTAGTAACAAAAATAAATTATTCATGAGTGGTTCTTATTTTTATTAGATCTTACAAATAATGGTCTGAAAATTTCTATTATATATCTAGCACTATAATAAAAACATTGCATTTATTTCCCTATAGTGATCCAAAAACTTACAACATTTTCCTATTATTTATATCACTAAAAAACCATTACCTTGCAATTTTTTTGCAACTGGATGCTCATCAGTTGCCTGTGTTTGTGATATTGTGTAATGGATTATGTATAAAAGCAATAATAATATATGTTCCTAAAGTAAATCCAATTCAATCAATGCAAACTTCTATATTTTTTCCTGCACACTGCCAAAGAGTTGATTCTTTTTATTTCATGTGTAATAAACTGTGGAAGCTGACTGCATATTTCCTTCTTATTTATGAAAGAAGTATCCCTTAAAACAGCAAATTAATTTTAAATCCATTCTTGTTTCAGCTCTCACAAAAAACTGTAGACTTTTGGGATGAAACTGAACCATTTGGACAAACAAATTCACCATCACCAGACCTCAGACTGCCTTCTATCGTAGTGCCAAGTTTCTACAGACTGAAACTAAAAGCTGAACTAGAAAATTCAACATACTCCGGCGACGTATACATAACTATACGGGCCAGTAGGAGTGTCAAAGAAATAATATTACATTCTAAGAACCTCAGTATTAGTAGCAATGCTAAGCTTACAGAACAAATATATGAGAAAGTTGAGACTTTACGGTCTCCTAAAGTCAAACGAGAAGTGAGTGAGGCTACAGTAACAGCAGCGGACAATGTTACTACCACCGATGTTCCTACAACTACAGCAGCTGCTGATCAGAATGCTACAACGGTAACTGTATCAGAAACAACACCAGTTGTCAGCAATGAGACAACTTTAAGAACTGAAACAACACAACCTCCTCCACCAGCTGATACAGAAATAACCCGCAGTGCAGTACGGACCATAAGAATATTGTCCATAGTGGAAGGAACTGGGGACAGACTGATACTGCCATTAGAATCTGCGTTAAAAGCTAACGTCGACTACGTACTGCAGTTGTCCTTTGAAGGAAAGATTTCCAATTCCATGACTGGATTTTATAAGAGCACATACATTAATGATAAGCATGAAGTCAAGTAAGTTTTTTCTTTTCATATTACTATTGGTATATCCATCAGTTTGCTAGTTATTTGAATAATTCAATTGAATATCACCTACATTATGACGGTCATTACGAAATCTGCATGACAAAAAACTCAGTACTTAACAAGTAATAATATTTAATAACAGTCATTTAGGTAAAGCCCTTGAAGTATTGTTGTCTGTGAATATTGACTAAAATACCCTATTTTTCCTACTAGTTAATAGCATAGGGTTTAATCAGAAATTGTTGTATCATAGAAATCCTGAGCATATTTACCGCCAATATAGTCATGTAAAAATATAGTAAATAAAAATCTGCTTCTGTGCCAAACTAAACTAAATATGACGTAATACTAGAGATTGTTTAGTAAACCGTGCTTTATCACTCGGAAACTACTGATAAATCTTAGTTGAATCATTTTCATAAGTGACTTGTAGAATTCATTCATAAATATTAGGACTTAATTGTTTGCAATAGTTGATTGTATGTTGTCAGATACAGAGAGAATTCTTCATAGTTGACCAAAAGGCAAATAAAAAAAACAATTATTTTTGCACAATAAAACAGGGTAATTGGTTCCTTGTCATGGATCCTAAATATGTTTCTATTTTAGGTACCTAAAATACAGCCGATGACTCATGGCCGATCGGAACCTTGTGCAGAAGGCTGAGCAATAACATTTTATAGGAAACAAATTGTGACACGAGCCAAGTGTGAGTGTGAGAACATGCACGAAAGTTCGGAGTGCCTATGTTCAGACCAGCCATGATTCGTCGGCCGTATTGTAATCTGGGTGAAGGGCAAGAGAATGATGACCCATTTACCCACTACGTACTCATCGTCCAAAGGCTTTGTTGTTGTTGTTGCTATTTGTTACCATTTAGCCCAAAAATATTGATGCAGGAAGTTCAGGCACATTTCCTCGCTAAAAATATAACAAAATTCTTATCTTTCAGAAACCTAGGGGTCACCCAGTTCGAGCCGACGTCAGCGCGGTCTGCGTTTCCTTGTTTCGACGAACCAGCTTTCAAGGCCAAGTTCGAAATCAGTATTGGTCATCCAGAAACTGTCACTGCCTTGTCAAATATGAAGATTGTTACACAAGAACCCATGTAAGTAGTTAACAGAAACTTTGGATCCCTAGCTGAGTGTGTGTCAGTGTATGGCATTTCAAACTAAATCGAAAAAAAATCAAGATCATTAAAAACTAAGTTAATTGTTCACCTCGGGAACCCTAACGTGGCCAAGTGACAAAAAAAAACTATAAAATCAATTGAATACGCCTCGACGCACAAATTGTTTTATTAATCACTACACACAGATAAGGCAAAATGTACTTTCTTACTCAAGTTTTTAATTAGTTAATTTCGAAACTTGTAACAGTACTCATTCTTCCAAGAAATCACATCAATCATACACACAATAATTTTGATTGGTTGGTTTAAAAAAAGAAGAAGTCATTTATGTAAAATCGATTTTTGTTACCACCAATCGATATTTAATTTTCTTGTTTTCAGTTCTGTAATTAGCTAGCGAAACTCCGTAGGCGTGATGAATGATGACTTTTTTTTGGGTCATCGACCGCGGTCGATGTGTATTGAAGTATGAGTTGAGAAAATCTGTTTTTATGAAGTGAAAACTTCTTTAGGCGCGTTGAGCACTTTTTGGGTGAACACATATCATGGAACTCGCGTCATCGTCACCGAACGCTTTCCATGAGCTATATGTACACTATGTATATATGTGTACTATCTGTGTGAACAAAAAGCGTGAAACTCGCGTCATCGTCACCGCACGCTTCCCATGAGCTATATGTATACTGTGTATACGTATACATATATTATGTACATAGATATACAATTCACAAGTTACTTAGTTTTTACTTCTATCGGCTGTCCCCAAAGACTGCCCCGCATGTTTTTTTATTTTATCGTGTTTTGGATATCGATACCCATCACAACTGTAAAGTTTACAAGTAAACTGATTCTTTTTACGGATATTTCAAGTGACTACTACTTGCGGTTGATGACCCCAAAAAAACTAATCAAATTCATTTTTTTTTGTTTGATCATATTAAGATATCGATACCCATCACCTCTGCGGAGTTTTGCCAGCTAATTCAATATGACCCTGTAGAATCCTCTTGCCCTGTTTTTGCGAATATGGTATAATTCCTTATTCGCTCCAAAAAATTGGTACCAGCATTAAATTAGTCCTCAACTCGAAGACAAACAAACAGCACAAGGAGGCTTTATCAAAAGACCAATATTCAATTGAATTAAGAACACCTTTTTTCTTCTCTCCCCCCTTAAAAGACTACCAAGGGGTAGACCCGAGTAGACTTCGCTACCTATAAACGGTTTTGCTTACCAAACTCGTTGGTGAACCAATAAAAAAACAGCACGCTAATACAATTAAGATACTCAATGGCTTGTATCTGCAATTGGTTATCTTTACTTGCTCTATGGTGGTATTCCAGAGGGTGACACTTAACAAATTGTCCTCTGTATGACTTGTGAAGGTTATCAGAGTCGTTACTTGTGACTTGTTCATTGATCATAATTATCCACGTTAATCGACAGGTATAAACCCTGTCAGTCAAAATAAGACAGTTTAAAAACATTTAATGTTTCTTGGAGGTGGTGTTTAATTGGTTTTTGGGTGTCGTTTCTGAGTGTGGAAATTGTGACTACATTGTTGTATTGGGTTCCCACCTGTAAAAAACAAATGTACCATCGAAGAAGTTCATATCTATGCACCGTAAGGACTATTTCTGCTTGCAGCGCTCGGCCGCCATAGAACCGGGGCGGTAACAGATGTGGTCATCACGTTCACGGAATTTTGTTTTCAAATTGCGTAGATATGAAATTCTTCGATGGTACGTAGTAATAGTAAAGATTTTTTTTTTCTTCCACAGTCCCGAACAACCCGGCTGGCAGTGGACCCACTTCGACAGATCAGTCAGCATGTCAACCTACCTGGTCGCATACGTACTCTCAGACTTCAAATCTCTAGAAACAAGTTACACGAGCAAAGACAACATCACTATTCCTATCAAGATATGGACGAGACCCGAACTGATAGCGAAAGCCAAATACGCGTCAACCATAACGCCGAAACTTCTCGCGTACTACGAAGAGGTATTCGGAGTGCCATACGCGTTAGATAAGATGGATTTGATCGCTATTCCTGACTTCTCCAGCGGCGCTATGGAGAATTGGGGCTTGGTTACATTCAGGTGAGTTTTATCAAGTTTTTATGTTTTGCCTTGCTTGTTTAATATGCGAGCTAGATTCATAGACGAGTCCGCTTTGGAGTGTAAATGTGGTGCTGTTCCACAAACGATGGGACACTTAATGTCATGTCCTGCGTGTCCTGTCAGCTGCACGTTGCAGGAACTGATGGACGCTAGTGATGGCGGGCAAAAACGTAGCCGATTTTGCGCCGAGTCGATTTAAATTGCTATCGACACGCTAAGAAGAATATACGAATTATCCTTGATATTATCCAGTTCCAAACCACGGTTATGCTTATCAAAGAAGATGTAAAGATACTTCGCGGTTCATTTAGATTTAGACCCATGTTTGACTGTAGTCCGTAGTATCGTCCCCCCCACGATAAACGTTTAGCCCTCGTACGCACGGGCGACTTTTTACCGCGATTAGTTTTTCAAGTCTCGGTGTTGAGGCGAGCATTGAGGATCCAACAGAATGTACCTATACCAGCGCATCGAAAAAGGACACTTGGATTTTTACTCTCGGCGTTAAGCAGACTGTCGAAAATCCAGTGCGCAATAAAAAATAATCCGTGGGTACGAGGGCATAAGCTGTCACGATATATGGCCAATATATTTGCCACATACGACACATATATCGGGCAATTTTGATTTAATACGATGTTTCTATTGGAACACGTTTCCGGCTTCACCTAGTTCTAACCAGCTGACTTGACAGAAGAAAGGAAGATGTAACCGCAGACGTACCGATTTTCTACTGTAACAGGTCGTAATGATTAATCATGACAACTTTGTAGAAAATTATTATATTTAGAATACACCTGTGGATACATATAAAGTAATATCACGCGGACAATGCGGTAAACGGAATGACGTAAATAATGACATAATGATATAAATTCCTATTGTTTTACAAGCATACGCGGCATGCCTGACAGAGTTCAATTACTTTTGTTACATCATGAATTGTGGTATGATTTAAAATGCAAAGTCTATTCAAATCTGTATTTCCAATTGATGTTATTTCCACGTACATATATGTGTTTTACTGTATTTAATTAATGTAATTGGTTCGGAACAGTTTTTATTATAGTAAATAAAGAAATTATAGAATTATCAACTTTATGATAGTGTAAATTAAGTTGATTTTAAAATGACTAGTACTATTGTAAAGTCCAAATTTGTTAAGTAGTAGCGCAAACTAGACTTACTAGTTGTTTTTCTAAATACATATATTTGTTTACATTTTCGGAAACTAAATTGCTAATCCAAAATATGTTATTTTACATTGAGGCTACGAAAGTGATGATTTTGACGCGGAAAATATTTAAAAACCGTTCGTATTTAAGAGGTTCGAGAAACCAAGCAATGTATATTCAATATTTAATTTTTAGGGTTCCGTACGTACGAAAGAAAAAACGGAACCCTTATAGGATCAGTCGTGTGTATGCCTGGTTGACCGTCTGTCCGTATGTCCGTCTGTTACAGCCAATTTGCTCGGAATCTACTGAACCATTTATTTGTTTATTTGGTACACATATGAGTTTCTGTGACCCAAACACGGACGTGTAACGTAAATAAATGAATTTTTAATATGTGGGTCACTTTTAGGAGGTCTATAAAAATAAATGTTTAGCAAACTGTACCGTGTGACTTATCAAATGAAAGGGCTTGTTGTGAGGATCTCAAGTATTTTTAACAATTGTAAAATACTGTTAAATATATTTAAGAAAATAGATGAAAATTTACCCTTATCTCCTAAACTACTGAGACTAAAATTTAAAAAAAAAATACTCGGAATGATTCTTTACTTATTGATTACAAGACACCCTTTAAGAAGTCTATGGTTTTAAAATAACATGGTAAATCTCTCAATATTGTGCGTACAAACTAACATTTGCGGTTGGAATGTATGGAAGAACATGTATTTCAACTACAATGTTAAGTTTGTTCTTAGGATAAATTCATCCCAACTACCGAACCCTTCATTGTGCGTGGTCCGACACGCACTTGGCCGGTTTTTCGTTGGCGGGTGGTGTTAAATTGGTTTTTGGGGGACGTCTATGAGTGTGGAAATTGTGACTACATTGTTGTATTGAGTTCGGAACCCGTAAAAAACAAATGTAAGTGGCAATAGTAAATAAATAAATATTGCACATTGAATAAAAATTCAGGCAGGTAAAGCAAGTTTTAATTTAGATTCGACCATAGACCTTCCCGCGCCACGGACCTTTTGTGTCTTCTAAAGGCGCTATACATATATGTCAAAAAACAAAAAGTAACTAATACTGGATTAAACCCGTAAAAGAATAATATTTCATACACATTTCTTGACGCATGCGTAACATCGATCTAATCGCAGTAGAATTTTAACACAGCGTAGCGATAGGAAACCGTTTTTAACGCCTTTTAACGAGTTTCAGTAGCTATACAGAACTAAGATACCGTAAGTCAAAGTATTTATTTATTTATTTATATTTATATATAAAAAAAAGTAAAGTAATTCAGTAAAAGTATATTTATTTTATTGTTTAGCTTGGTTCTGCGCGTGACTTCGTATGCGAAGTATTCAAGATGTTGGTTCTCTTTGGTGAATCTAAACGAGACGATTGCTCGTTAGTTAAGGTATAGAGGAACAAACAGAACAACAACAACACAACAACACACACACAGACAACAACAACAGAACAGGGCGTAAAGTTCACTCATCCTCCATAGAAAAGGGAGGAACCTCGGTCTAGGCGGGTGTCGTGTCTGGTGGGAACTGCCCGACGATTGATGTCGGGACGTTGTATATATGCTAGGCGTGCGGTAAACTCGGCTTGCACAATGAAGCATTTTACGTGACGTCAGTGTGATGCGTAGTTGGCATGTGGCGATGTAGAAGCCGCCACAAAGGCATTAGAAAGGTGACCGATAAGAACGGTTGTTAATTCAAATCCAACACGTTGCACTATTGATTCTTAGCACATATTATTTAGTCAAAATCCGTCTATAGCTACTAACTACGTTGTCAAACAAATGAACTGCCCACATGATGTTTAGCAAACAGTCGATTAGTATTTGAAATCAAATTCGAGGACGAAGCACCGATCATGGCACATTTGAACTGCAGTTAAAGACTCTTAGACAATAATATAAGACCTGTATTATTCATTCATGTATTATAAAAAAAATACTACAAAGTGAAAAATTACTTTAATTTCGGAAGTCTGTGACAAAAAACGAACATTCTAAACCAAAGACTTCCGAAATTAAAGTTATCTTTGTCATTATAGTGATTTTTTGGAAGACGGTTGTTTTTTTTGACGTGACAACGTCTTATAAATTGGTTTGCCGGGTGACACTTCAAGAAACTGCGTTACGCTCCGCTCACGTTATGCGCTCACAATGAGAGCGAGTGAGAGGCACGCGTCCCTTCCACTCGGGCATGGTTAGCCCGCCTAAGAGCGAGAGAGACAGACATAAAAAGTGAAAGGCACGCGTCCCTTCCACTCGAGCACAGTTAGCCCGCCTAAGAGCGAGAGAGACAGAATTATTTCATCCTTCTTCCTACTATACGAATGAATATTCACATTAAAATTATTTTACCACTCAAAGTCGTTGTCACGTAAAACTTTCGCCCGTATACCGACTTTACAGGCAACCAATTTTTTTGTAAAATGTTTTTGATTTTCACTTTTTAGTTGTGGTACCTACCCCACACAAATTCGAATAGTACTACCTGCTATGTAAATAACAGCGACAGGAAATTATTATAACAGCATCCACATATACTAAGTGCGAAAAATACGTATTTATTTAAGCTAACTCAAACACTACCCAAACAAAATTAATAAAATTTGTATGAAAGCATCGCGCAAGCTTCCTCTACCAAATGAAAACTCAGTCACAATAGATGAAAATATAGGACACAAAAATACAAACACGAACATAAAACCTCCTCCTTTTTGGAAGTCGGTAAAAATAATAAAACATTACAATCATAACTTCATCCGAAAAAAAAACACGTCCAATGCAAGGAGCAGTCAATTGAGAAATGGCCATATTTTCCAATTTACTGATGAATAGTTTTCACAATTTGTTGCTACCAGCAGCATCGCTTTTCATGACTCTTGTCACCACGGACTGGTCGGTATTATTCGCACTAATAAGGACCAAAACACCATGCTCTAAGCACTGCTGGATAAGCTTATCTCAAAACACTAACAGTGTATTTTTCCACTGAAACCAAAAAGTTAACAGTTTCTGACAAGGCCATCTCCTCATAACATCATGTACCCTTTTCCCTTACAATGTTAGTAGACATGGTTTAACGTTATCTGAATCGTTATGAGTTTTGACGTATTCTAAGGCCGATAACAATCACTTAACCTAGGGTAATTATACTTTACTGGTTCCTTATCACCGGAAATGATAGTTGAAGTTGTAAAAGATATGTAACGTGTATAGAGATTATTTTTATGTGGCGTATTAACAATTCGTCTATCAGAAAACTAGGATAATTTAGAGGTTATCACCAAATGTTGTCTGTTAAGGGAAATGATAAACGTATTCTATTCATGTAATTACTACTACATAAAAATCTATTTACACTAGGTAGGTACTAAATACAATAACTAACTATACAAATAAATACTATATAATATCATAATTATAATATAAGGAACTTTGACAGGTTAGAATACTCTTTTTGTAGGTACACCATAACAAATTACAAACAAGGCTCACTCGCGCGTTAACAGCTAACTCAGGGTTAATTCAATAATTCTCTTTAGATTACCCTGAGTTACTGTTAACACCGACTTATTTAACTAACCCAAGAACGCGCAAGTGAGCCTAAGAGAACTTATTCTGGGTTATTACATGTATATCGGATGCGTTCTGGAGACCTATAAAGTCATGACAGCTAACATTAAATTAGGTAGTTGATTAACTAACCTGAAACTTCCCCATTTCCAGCACCCACTCAATATTATAAGCCTCGTTTCTTTTTTAACAGACTTCAAAAAAAGGAAGGGGTTCTGAATGCAATGAAAAAATGTTTTTACCTCAGAACTCCGTCATTTATGAACCGATCAGGAAAATTCTTTTTTGTTTGAAAGGGCACTCCAGAGGCAAAAACGAAAAAACCAGAACCAAAGACACTGACTTTTTAGATTAACGTTATTTTCTTACATTGGAATGTTTTGTTTTTAAAATCGGTTGTTTTTTTTTGTATACGTTTTTTCTTATCTATGACTTGATTAGAAAAAATAAAAAAACACTAATTTTGACCCACGGTGCACTTATTAAAATGTTCTTATAACATTCTTTATTTCCTCCATCAGAGAAACAACCTTACTCTTCGATGAAGGCGAGAGCGTTCCTCGCGACAAGCAGAACGTAGCCATCGACATAGCGCACGAGCTCGCTCACCAGTGGTTCGGAAACCTCGTCACTATGAGGTGGTGGACCGATCTCTGGCTTAACGAGGGATTCGCGACTTATATCGAGTATGTTGGAGTAGATCATGTAAGTATCAGCAAGCAGACTATTAGTCCTCCAAAGCGAATTTCGGCCATTGCGACCAATTTCAGCAGAGACCCTCCTTCGGCGCGGGAGATATTATAGTGTACAAGTGTGCGCGTAGACACAGGTGCACTCACTCTTCCCTGACTCTCGTAGTCCGATGGTACGGCAATCTGACACGACCGGAGGGAGATCAGGCGCAGGCGACACTCGCTCACCGAGACACGGGGGCATCACACCGCCGACTTCCAAACTGATCCGGGGGATACTAAGAAATTTCTAATGGAAAAACCCAATAACACTTTGCCCGACCCGCGAATCGAACCTAGGACCCCACGCTCAGCAGTCGCGCTTGCGACCACGAGACCAACGGGGCAAACAGACTATGTAGCAAGGAAAACACAGTCTTCTCATCGACATACGGCTCTCTCAAACGCTTGTGTCTTGCACAAGTCAATATTTCTGTTCATTATCGATTCGCTCATATCAGCTAGTTGGCTTCTACTATTCAGACACCCAATAGTTCCTAGAACAGCGTTGCATTTAATTATTTAAAAAATAAAACCAACAGTACTGGACATGGGTTTTTATTTCAAAAACTATTGAATTATACCATTTCAAAAAGCGCTGATAAAAAACTTCTAGAATTCTTTGTCCAGGTGGAACCCGAATGGAACATGTTCGAATCCTTCTCCCGGGACAAAATGGACCTCCTTCGATCCGACGCACTCAAGAACACCTCCCCTGTATCTCGTAAAGTGGAGGACGCTTCAGAGATATCGCAAAAGTTTGACGAAATATCGTATACTAAGGGAGCTAATCTTATACGGATGCTGAACCATACGATATCTGAAGACCTGTTCCATCAGGGACTTGTTATTTATTTGAATCAGTGGTGAGTATCGTGTCCCATAATATTATGGACAATTTAAAAGATTTCACTGAAAAACTTACGTGTATTTTGTCATTGAGAAGATGTAATTCAATTTATAATTTTAATAAATGTAGTTATAATAGTATTTAGTGCAGCTAAACGCCAACTTTGCGATAGTCGGTCGCGGTCATAAAATGTGGCAGCAAGTTGACATGGGACTCAAATCCCATACTAAACATTTACCGTGCTATTGGCACATTTTACGACACAGGCTGCGTCGAACCAATCGAGCCTTGGCGTTTTGTATTGATTAAAATGTCTTAGCCCCTGCATGTGAGCTCTATACATTTTTTTTATTATCTTACAATTCGTTCTAGTGCTGAAAAAAGGCAAAATCTTAATCATCTCTTAATTTTTCAACAGGAAATACACAAATGCTGAAGAAAACGACCTCTGGTACGCGATGGCCAAGGCTACTCCATCAGACCCGTCGCTCAAAGACCTCAACGTGGTCGACTTCATGAATTCCTGGACCAAGCAGGCCGGGTACCCTGTCGTTAATGTTAACAGGAACTACGAGAAGGGACAAGTTGAGTTTGAGCAGGTAAGAATTGAGATATTCATCATGATCTGCTTTAAGAATAGTACAGAAGATTCACTCCGCAAAATCATTTAAATAAAAAGCGACTTTTGCTACGACACAATAAAGTGCAATTCAGGTCGGTCAGCGCTAATTACCTACAGTTATATTCACCTAGAAGTTGCCTCTCTTTCTATCGCGTAACTCTTATATCTTCTGACTACGTTACTGAGTTTGTTCCGACATGACGGGCCCGCCGCGTACTTATCGATATGGTTAAAAGAAACTCACACTAGGCCCTCTGCTCTTGTAATCAGCGTAACTTAACCCTTAGATTGACTAATGAACCAATTTCTTCTTTATATCAGTCTATTGCATTTTAACAAAAACATAAATAACTAATAATAATCACCTATTGTTCCACAGCGCCTCTTCACCTCCGCAACAGACCCGTACCAGAAGATGGTAGACCAGCTGTGGCACATCCCCCTCAGCTACACCATTGTGGACTCGCCCTTAGATACGTGGACCACTAAGCCCAAGTCCTGGCTCAAAGGACGCATCAGCACTGTCGATGTACCCATCAATGCTACGCAGGCCTTGTATGTTAATGTTGATGCTATCGGTAAGTTTTTGTGCTGTTGCAGTAAATTAATATCTACTTAATTAAATAACTAAATTGATCAGAAAGTCGACAGTCATATACTGTCCTATTTAAAAGTTATATAGGATGCGGCCTGAAACCAAGAATCGATTAAGACGCCGATATATGCCAGTGGCCTTGAGTGGTTAGCTTGCGTGTTCTGTACTGAGCTCACGCAACGCGTCGTATGTCCAACCAGTAATAGGACTCGCCCTTCAAGGAGCGCTGTCCCAAATTACACGCATTATTAATTTATTATACATAAATCAAAGATATTTGAATAAAACACGTATACTAAAAAATAAATAGTTGTGTTATCTTTAAAATAGCTTTTTATCCGCGTTACACATAACTTTACAAATTAATTACACTATGTAATATAAACATAATCTAAAATGCTCTAATTTAACATATATTTTTTCTAAATGATTAGCATTACTCGTTTAGGCGTGATCTTTAGTATAAAATCATTAAAAAAAAGTCTGTTATCGTCGCCTTAACCAACTCAATTAGTATACGTACATAGTATGGTCAGCAACAAACACAAGTTTAGACTAACACTTTTACCTAACATCCTAATTGACACAAAAATTAGTCTAAATATTGCGGTTCAGCATTATAAGTAAAAGTCATAAGTGATTTTAAAATTAAATCTGTCTAGATAAAAAAAAATTGTTCAGATATTATGTAACAAACTTTATTCGTAATCGTTTTTTTTAAAATTTAAGATCCAAAAAAAAAAAGAGAGCACCGCGCAAACCTTCTATCCACTCAGTAGTGTAACTAGAAAAAGATGCATACAACTTTTTTGCATCTCAAATCTGCCATTATTCATTCTCAAATTTATTCTCCAGGATACTACCGAGTAAACTACGATAAGAAGAACTGGCAGTTGCTAAGCGAAGCTCTGAAGGCCGGCAGCATAAAGTCCCCCATTACAAAGTCACAGCTTATCGACGATGCCTTCAATCTGGCCAAAGTGTCCCAGCTGAACTATAGTTATGCACTAGGTTTGACAACCTGTGTCATCAACGGTGAAGACTCGAAGATGGTCTGGGATCTTTTATTAAATAATATGGCGTTTTTGAAGCATAATTTAAGGGCGACGTCAGGATATGTGCAATTCCAGGTGGGTTGGTTTATTTATTGATGAAAATTTTATTTGGTATTTTGTTAAGCGGGATCTAATTTTATTCAAGGCTGGTAATAACGTTGTTTTTTTTTCATACACCGTGATTAATACGATAGTTCGATCGTGTGAAATTATGACTTACTTCCTTAATTTTGTTCCTACTTTTCAGTAGCTTTATGTATGTCTGAAGTTTTTGTGTATAAGTCACGAATTATAAAACAGTCAAAATTGTAAAAATAGTTACAATTTAAAGTACACAATTTTATATATTTTGCAGTCCGTACTTTTGTGGTAATATTTTATGGTGGCGCTTTTTCGCAAATCCTACAAATATTATAAATGTGAAAGTTTGTATGTTTGGATTTTTGTTAGTCAATCACGCAAAAACGATGGAACGGATTTCGATGAAATTTGGCACAGATAGTTTACAACCTAGATTAACTTATAGAATACTATTTATCTCGATTGTTTGTTCCCGTGGGATAATTTCTGACCTCCACGCGGGCGAGCCGTGGCCGAAACCTACAAAATAAACTTCATCTTAAAAGCAATAGGGTTCATTTTATATTGGCCAAATAACTCTAATATTTAGACTTATACCTGAATTGAAGAAAAAGAGGATCAAGCTCTTCGATAAAATCATAACCAAGAAATTATCTACATTTATACATTATTTTAATTTCCAGGACTACATGCGAATAATCCTAGCCAAACAGCTAGAACGCGTCAACTATGGCCTTTCCAAACCTAAAGACGACAACGAAGCATTCCTTATAGAGAACCTTGTAATGTGGGAATGTTACGTCGAGTCACCTCGGTGCCTCAACTGGGCCAGGGAGCAGTTCAACAACTGGACCACACAGGCCGATATTAATAATAACCCGTAAGTAATAATAATAGATAGCTATTAGTCAATTTTCAAAAAAAATACCACAAAGCAATAGCAACATCATGTGACGTGCATACAAACGATCTATAGAGGTATGAGGAACAGGGTTTAAAGTTCACTCATACTTTAAATCGGGAGGATCCTCCGACCAGACGGGTGTTATGGTCGGTGGGCTACTGCCCGACGATTGACGTCGGAACGTTGTATATATACTCGTCGCGCGGTAAACACTGCTAGCGCGATGCAGGATTTTCGCGTGACGTCAGTGTGATGGGTAGTTCGCATGTGGTGTTGTAGATGCCCGGTCAATTCTTTAAAATTATTCCGATCCAACGAAATTCAAATGATGATAATATATACTATTGGCGGCACCCGCTGAACAATATCGATCGGTTGTTGACTATTTACATTATTAATGAAGTTTTGCTATTATTCTTTTCGGCAGTATGTTAATGACGTCACGCGATTCCTGCATCGCGCAAGCGGAATTTACCGCGCGATCAGCATAAGCATATAAATACATATATAACTTCCCCGACATCAATAGTCGGGCAGTTGCCCGCCAGACACGACACCCGTCTGGTCGGAGTATCCTCCCTTTTCAATAGAGGATGAGTGAACTTTACACCCTGTTCCTCATACGCCTAAAAACTTATATAGATAATTAAGAAATCTTGATGTTTTTTCAAGTCGCTAGTAGGCTATAATTTATAAAGATATCACGCGAACAAAGCCGCTGGCGGAACCTATTACTAAATATATAAATAATGGGGCGTTAATCCACTTTTGAGTAGTGCACCATGTGGATATATTCAAATTTTCTTTTTTTTTCTTGTATTCTAGTATCCCGAGTTACCTCCGCTCACTCGTGTACAACATGGTGCTCCGCCACGGCGGCCGCAGCGAGTTCGACTTCCTGTGGAACGTGTTCATGAACTCCACCGACCCCAACGTCAAGAGCCTCATCATCAACAACCTACCCAGCACCAGGGAAGAGTCGCTTATTACAATGTGAGTATTACTCTGTTTTTACCCGACTACGGCTAATAGAAAGGGTTATGAATCACATTGGCTATTTATGTATGTATGAAATGTATCTAAGTTTGTATCCTCATACATATCCTATCCTCATATAGCCTTTACTACTGTGCTGAATTTAACAAATGACACCTCATTTGTTAAAATCGGCAGTGACGTCAAGTGTCTCTGCATGGGTTTTGATCCAGCGAGTTCTCTAGTATATATGACGTCACTAGACCCATCTCATATCTCAATAATACTTTTACTGTCGGATTTTTTTTCCAGGTCAAAATCAGTTACATTTACATGTCATTATCAAAACTAATATTTCAATTAAAAGTATTTTTAACCGTTCCTTAAGTATATTTTCCATTCAAAGTCAAACATAACTTGACAAAAAAAAAAACAAAATATAAACTACAATCCGAAAAATACTAATAATCAATTTTTTTTTCTCAGGCTTCTCGAAAAGTCCCTATCCGAGATCCCCAAGCAGTACGCCGTGGCGGCGTGGAGCGTGGAGGCGCCCACGGGCACGCGCCTGGCGCAGGACTTCCTCATACAGAACTTCCACCACGTGTACCACAAGTTCACGGACATGGACGCCTTCACCTTCCCCGCAGTGCTGAGCGGATCCTTCGGGTTTATATCAAATGAGGAAGAGCTTAGTAGGGTATGTATACTTAATCTATGTTCTCACTGCTGTGGCTTAGGCCTCTCTCTGTGAGAGGGACTGGGACATAATCCACCACAAGGGCGCAGTGCGGGTTGATGGATGTTACAGTCACTTCGATTTTTTGTTATCCTAACTAATATTATAAATGCTAAAGTCAGTTTGTTTGTTTATTTCGCTAAAACGGCTGAATGGATTCAGATGAAATTTGGCACATGGGAAGACCATGACCTGGGTTAGGACATAGGATACTTTTTATCCCGATATTCCCGCGAAATCGAGACTTATAACCGCGGGGCGCAGCTATTTTAATATACATGCCAGTTTCCTCACGAGGTTTTGCTTGATGATTTTGAGAGCAATGAGTTATTTATTTATTTTATGGGTTCAACAACAAGTGTCCACACTGGCCAAGGTAAAATGTATAATATGCAACAGCGCAACAATAAATGAAACCCTATAACCTAACAAATAAGTGTTGACAAATCCCTCTTTCCACCTTCCAGCTAAAAAGCTTCGCTCTCAAACACAAGGAGCAGCTGATGCCGATGTCCCAGACTCTTCAGAAGCTGGTGGACACGGCTACCTTCAGGATCGACTGGGTCAGGAAACATGCCAATGGTATCAGCAAGTGGTTCCAGGATTATGTTTCTGGTATGTATTCTATTGGCAAACAATGTTGGTGTGTGGCGGTATCTATATCGACACATGCGAACTACTCATCAAAGACCTGACGTCACACAAATCCTGCATCGCGCAATTAGAGTTTACCGCGCGAACACCATATAATATATAACTTCCCCGACATCAATAGTTGGGCAGTTGCCCGCCAGACACGACACCTGTCTGGTCGGAGGATCCTCCCTTTTCAATAGAGGATGAGTGAACTTTACACCCTGTTCCTCATACCTAAAGGTGTATGAAAATCTTGATCTCCTACTATTGATTGTAGATTTGCTAGTAAACCGAATTCTATATCTTACTGACCGGTTTAAGTAGATATCACTAAACCCTTGGTTGCATATCCTCTATTTTAAAGTAATCGAGTATCCTAGTGTTTATATAAATGTTGCTTAAAGTTATGCTAATGATTAGCGTTTTTTGACGTTTAAACATAGAGATGTTTATACATAAATGAGAGTTAAGAGTAGCTGTTGGCGTTATAAATAAACCCCACAATTTCTTAGCCAAACGTTTCGGTTTTCAAGATAGTTAAAGGGTTCTGTGTGTGACTATGTGTGACGCAGAAATCCATTATAAAATATTATAGACGACGTATATTTAGTAACCTAATCGACATCCTCAGGATGACGATTGACTTGTTGCGAACCCGGATCCGACGTGTGGACTCGTCGAGAGCAGAGACGCTCTCGACGCTTGACGTTTCCACACGTCGTCTATTGTATTTTTTTTTGTTTTGGTTTTCATTGGTAACTGAACATTTCTCTTTAAAAGCATTTCTTTGTAATAAGCCGTGTAAGACTTGAAGTCTATCAGTCGTTTTCAGCTGCCTAAAAATGATAATTTATTTCTTTTTGTCCCCACAGGCAAATCCCCACTATCACAAGTAACTCCCGTCCCACCTCCAATCGCTCGCTCCGACAACACAACCTCTGACGTCACACCTCCGTCTGACGTCACTACTGCTGCGACCAACGTTACTGCGGCCGCGACCGACGCTCCTGCGACCAAGTAATCCACATCCTACTTGTAGGTAGATGTAGTGGAGAGTAAACGTTCCTATGTAGATAGATGTTCGTAATGGGTTAAGGCTGCGCAAAGTTGGCAACGTCGCAAATAGCTGTCAAATACTAACCTGTTTTGATTAATTTTTCAATGAAATATCGCTTTAAAGTGAACTAAAATATTGATTATAAATGCAATAATTATTATCGTAACACTGAATATTTAGTTTAAATATAAAAATATGGAAACTTTCCAAAAGGTAGTTTTAGATGTAAAAAAAAGGTTTTACAAACTTTCCGAATGATATTTTTAGAACTAAAACTGTTATAACACCTAATTCAGTGTTACTACTGCAGTTCATAATTCATATTTTAGTGCACTATAGAGCGATATTTCATATTTCCATTTTTATTCATCTTCTTTTCGTGTGGTTAGTGACTAACCTGGAGTCAGAGTTTTAAAGCCGCCCATGGGCCTCTGACTTGACTTCACATGCCGGCGAGAAATATCTCTTAGGACTGCCGTTTTCCACACGATGTTTTTCTTCGCCGTTTTTGTAGCAAGTGGTAATTATACAATACGCACATGAATCTGAAAAGTCAGAGATACGTGCCTTGGGTTCGAACTCGAGACCTATGAATTGGCAGTCCGACGGTCACACCACTAGGCTATCACTGTTTTTATTAATAAAAACAGGTAAATATTTGACAGCTATTGGCGACGTTGCCAACTTATAGTATGCACGCTCTTAAGTGCAGACCATTTAATTTTAAGAGATGAAAGTGTTCCAAAGTCATTTAATTAGCCATGCCGAATATTGTTTTCCAGAGTGATTAATAATTAATTTATTAAATTAATAAATCTGAATTATTCATTTAGTAACTTAATTTAATACAAAATCAAATGTACCAGTTTCAATCAAGAGGGTATTCTAAATTGATTTTATTTTCATATGCAATTGTGAACCTTAGTTTAAGTGAATAAAGTTGAGTTTTAATTATTTCACTTCAATGGTCTGTGCTGAACCATAAGCAGTTAAGTGAAAGTCGAATTACGTTTGATTAGACAACACAGTTGTGATAAGAAGCGATTACCGTGTCAGGTGAATAACCAGCTATTTACATCGCAAACTTAGATAAATTAAATACCTAGTAAAAACTGATCCGTGATTATTTATCTCCTTTTTCATATTGAGAATAAGAATCTCGCATTAACAAAGTTACGGCCGAAACTAATTATGAAACCGTAAGACGCCATCTCCATGGACGAGAGAATCGCCGCGATATTCACGCTGAGCCTTCGAGTTATCGCCGCTCCGCCGCCGTGGAGATTGATTCAAAGAGTTTATATTGAATTTTATGGCACGGCGATACTGTCCCTGCGACTCGCTCGCCCGTGGAGATGGCGCCTAAAATTAAATAAATAAAAAAAATTAATCTAGTACAATGCAACCTGAGGGGCACCGAGTTTCAACAAGAATTTTCGTTGAAACAATTTGTGTTCAACTATTTAAAATGATGTAAAAATAGAGCTTAACATATTGGTAACTTTAAGTTGTTTGTCAAAAGTAATATTATTAATTGTATTTATCAGTATACTTAAGAAGCGAGCTAGTCGCCAAAAATAAAGAACTCTCATAGTAAAAAAATCATGTCTTCCTTTTTAATTTTGCATGGCAATGTTTTATCTACATACAACTTTATAAACTTCTACGTATTACAACGTAAATCAAGTCATATTCTTATGTGCAATACACAATATGAATAATATCTATAGGTATGTAAAAGGCTCTTCGTCAATCGAATTCACATATTCTCATATTATTACTTCGCTGTAACCAGGACAGTATGTTCGAGATTTGATACTGACGAAAATATATGTAAATAAAATTAAGCGTAATCGATAAAGTTACAACTCGTTAATCGCTACGAGTAACGATTCTTTTTAGTGCAATTTATTTTCTTAATCGATATTTTAAGTCTTCTGTTTTTTTAAATAAATGGCCTTTCTCTATTGCTATCCATTTATGTATTTCTATGAACTTTAAAATACTTAAGATATTATTTATTAGCATTTATAGCTTTTAAAGTGTGTATTTTATAATATTTGCCAAATTGGATAGTCCATATGTTGAGCCAAAGCTAAATACACATTGTCACAAAAATAACTATTTTATTAGAATATGTATATTATTCGGCAAAATCACTGTACTTATTGATTAATTTAATAAAAATAGTCGATAAATTATTTTAATAAAAATATCCAAAATGTTGGTTTTGTATTTAAGCATCACGTCTTAGAATTAGTACAATTAAATATATTTTATGTTACCATAATGATGTGTGGCCATACTATAAAATTATGATCTAGAAACTGGATCTGAATACGAAATACGCGCAAGATTTTGACTTAGCCTGGTTAAGTTACACTTTTTAAAGCTAAACAGTATAACAGCTAAGTCTACAATGATTATCAGAGCCATAATCATTATCATAATCAGCCGGCCGTATTTAAGCCGCCTAAGAATAAAGGCAAATTGTCAAGAAGTAAGCAAATCCAATCTAAATATAGAAAGTATTGAGAGTTGGTACAACAATATTAGTATTTAAGATTGTATGGAAAATATGGATAACATTGGATGGAGCTAGAATTTTTTTAAATGAAAATCTCAATAATCGAAGATACAATTATAAAAATACAAATAAAGTTGAAAATAAAATGTGCGATACATTAAAAACAACAATATCTGCATAACAGTCGTCAACTAAAAATACGCATAAACCTAGTTAAGAGTTTAACTCTAGGAAAAAATGTGCAAAGTTACCTATAAGAACACCAATATAAATACGCCGTACATTCCTTTTTGTTTGAATTTATTCAATACAGTTGGCAACATAATCTACTTAAAAATCCTACTTTTAATCTCCCTAGAAATAATGTATCAATGTGTGCTGTGTACTTTATACCAAAAAAATCTAGAAGTATAGTAGAATCTGGGGTGTACATAAGGTACACCTCTGCCTAACCCGTAAGGGAATTTCAGGCGTGAAGGTATGTTATCTTAATACTAGATATTTTTTTAATTAATTGTGTTGCTAACTGTAGGCACCTACATTAATTGTACAGGGCGTCAGGGACATCGACGCGAAGCCTGTTACCATGGATTCAATACATGGTTATGAAACCCCATGCGTTGTAATTTTGTGTCGGTTATTAAAAAAAAAACAGCTGTTCCATAAATTTTGACCGCGTAGGTGTTGCTTTTCTATGAAACAGCAGATTTATAAAAAAAACAGTTCAGAATCATGTACTGAATCCATGGTAACAGTTTTCGCGTCGATGTCCCTGGCACCCTGTGTAATTGTTCCTATTTATGATTTGAAACCACTCGAATTTAGATAATCTTATTCGTTAAAATGTATTAGTCTAAACTTGTATTAAGAATAAGTGTTTGCATGTGAAGGCTTAATGTTGAATAAATATTTAATTATTATACAAGTATTTTATTACACCACTTGAAAAGTCCAGCAATTTGTGTACCACACGATCAATCATAATCTGAATCATTTTAAAGGATATTCCTAATCCATTGCTTCTTAGGTTCGAAACATTTGTCTGCTCAATAACGTAAATAACGCAATGAATGTTGTCGAACTGTCAAAATGAAACAGATTGTGATTGATCGTGTGTTACGCAATTAGTGTGCAGCTCCTTAAACCACAAAACTTTACAATTAACCAGTTAAAATTTATAAATCTTACAAGTGTTTGTAACTCAAAAATGTAAGCCACATAATTGTAATGGAAAAACCTTACAAATATGTAAATTGTAGTGACAAGTCTACAATTTACATATTTGTAATTTGTGTGTTAGGCTATATTTTCTACAATTTTGTACAATTGTAGGGTTGTAGGAACTGGTAGGTAAAGACTAGATTGTTTAAATATACAAAGTTATACACAAAGTTCCGTACTAAGCAGGAAAACTTATGTGACCTTATTACATAAATATTTTTTTTCTGGTTAGGCAGGTGATGAGTCATTATAGTCGTACTATAATGACTCATCACCTGCCTAGCCTTCTCAATTATGTCCAGTCCAACCGGTTGCCGATGAATACCAATATTTGACATGAATCGACTGCCTATCTGACCACAACGCAGTCTTCTTCTTTTCGTGTGGTTAGTGACTAACCTGGTGTCAGAGTTTTTAAAGCTGCACATGGGCTTCTGACTTGGCTTCACATGCCGTCTAGAAATGTCTCCTTTTTGAAGCTAGTGATAATAATACAATACGCATATGAATCCGAAAGGTCAGAGGTACGTGTCTTGGGTTTGAACTCGAGACCTATGACTTGGCAGTGTGACGGTCACACCACTAGGCACCAGTTACTGAATAGCTTTTTTTTTTATTGCCTCTCGCAGGTCTACCTAGGTTGTAGTCTGCTTAACCGGACTTTCCTGTGGGTGCCTCAATAAATTAAGGCCTGTAGCCAGGGCATAAAACTTAGAAACTAAACGACTACACGCTAAGAGCACCACCTGTGGGGTATGGACCTCGGCTTAGGGCGTCACGGGGAGGACAGCAAGGGACATTAGACATAGTTTACATGAAATCCTTGGTCCAGTCTGAAATGACGCGCTTCACTACCGTATTACCGGACTTCCGTGTGCGTAAACACCAGTAGTAGGGCGCGTCATTTCAGAGTGGAAAGGGGGTACCAAAGGGTATCATGTTACCTACCTAGTATCCTTAGTAGTATACACGGTGCCGGTGGCATAGTCCGGTTAAGTAGTCCCGACCTCAGACATCAACTAGGAGATGCCATTTATAAAAAATGCCGGTGGCACTACTTAAGCCGCCAAGCGGGAAAGCCGCGATGCGCCTGGCAGCTTATAAAGCTGGCCGTAAGTATCTGCGGCACTTGCCGGTGGCATAGACGCCCGGCAAAAACCAGCGGTCCGTGCCGCTCGGCACAAGCCGACAGTGTGTGCCACCAGCAATTTGTGTAGTAGCCAGAAGACTGGTTGACAGACTTTCGGGCTTCAAACTACCAGTAACGACTCCCAAAGACCTAAGCTTCAAAAACTTTCTTTCCAAGGCTCGGAAAAAATCTGTGCATACAAAATACAGATGTTCTAAAAACGTGATGGCATAATTAAAGCATAGAATTTTCCACTAGATGGCGCTAAATAAGTGCATTTGTACACCCTCATAATGATTCCCCTAAAAATTACTAGTACCGTGTTTATTAAAATTTAAATATGAAATAAATGTGCATTTAACTATAGCCATGAATAATTAAGCTGTAAAAGTCTCATTATAGATCGACAATAAACCAAAAAAACAGTACTCACCTTTAAATCTATGGAGTTAGAGCTTCAAATACAAATGAAATCACCACTTACAGGCATTGCATTTATACAAACATATATTATGTAAACTATACTCGATACATTCTCGATGCCCATGCCACGTCATTTTGCCTCCCTATCGTAAAGTATGGCAACACTGACCATCAGCGCGAAAATCAATAATCTGCTTGTAAACAACTCGAACCAAATGTAGGGCAAACAAGTATCCTTACACAATTTTCATATTCCGCAATTATTGTTTCGTGTAACCTTTTCATTTAACCACATTTTAGTTCTTAGAGAGTGTAAAATTATTTAGCAAAGATGGATACAGCGAATGTTGGATATTCTTACCATTTGCCTTCAGGCGGCTGGAACTATAAGATTCGTAACACATTGTCGCAATTCAGTGATTTGTTCAGCGAATTTAATAAATATATCGCACCGGCATATCATCACGATCGATGTGAAAGGTATTTTATGGTTATTTTTTACTATTTTTTATTGTACCTATGTAACTGCGTAAATTAATATTTACATATAAGAGAGAATTCTTTTAGAATGGGGGTCGCATTTGAGGCATATTTTTTTACAAGTGTACCCTACATATTGTAGTTACCATAACCCTGTATTGTTTTTTTTTTTTATTAAGACACAGTTTGACTTTTGATAATTTAATTTTTAGCTCCACAAAGTAAGCATCTATACTTAACATGTTTTTATACATATTTTCAGGTCTGTTCAAATGAGAATATATTCGATGCACAAAGGGGAGTTTGTGATGGTATTTATAGCGTTTTTCGCTTGTTTCGGCTTAGGAGTATTTATAGGATTGGCAGGTAAGATATTTTACATTTTATTAGTTGAGGCAGGTTTATACGAGCCCAGTAATCTGACAGTACAGTATATCAGTCCACCGCTGACTTGCTTGTGTAGAAACTAGTTTCAACCCAGTCCAGTCCTGACTTCGCGCCATCAAGTCAGTCCAGTTGACTAACCTACCCGTCTATTTACTTACTGCTAATCTCGTCTGCATGAACCCACTGACTGGGTCCAAAATTCCGAGTCACTGGGTCCAGTCACTGCTAATATACAAACCAGGCTTTAGGCTTGGTAGTTTTTATCGATTTTATTGCCTAAATATCTAACGACTGACCCCGCGCAGTATTTTCTTGATCTAGGAGCGTTTATACAGAAAGTGGGCAACGTCGCAAATAGCTGTCAAATATTTCGCTGTTTTGATTAATTTGTCATTATTACTGTATGGAAATAAGAAATATGTGTCATTATGAAATGCAATATTTACTATAGTAACACAGAATATTTAGTTTTTTATGTAAAAAATAGTATTTGGAAACTTACCAAATGACTTTTTTACACCTAAAACGGTTATAACATCAAATTCAGTGTTATAATTGCAATTCATTATTAATATTCTAGTTCACTAGTTAGCCATATTTCTTATTTCCATACAGTAATATTGTAAAATTAATCGAAACAGGTAAATATTTGACAGCTATTTGCGACGTTGCCAACTTTTTGGATGAACGCTCCTATGTTCTTATCAGGGATGTTGCGGACATCCGCATCCGCATCCGCAATAATTAATGCGGATGTTTACGCGGATGCGGATGTAGCACAGGTCGGACAAGAAAGATAATGGGCGGGGCCGGGTCTGGCGCGTGCCGTATGCGAACGAAATCTTCGCTCCTATTGGCCAATGCGCACTTCTCATTGACCAATAGGAGCGAAGATTTCGTCCGATGACAAGATCCGCCGTGTTTGTTATTGTGTATAATTTGTTGTCGCGTAATCAGTGATAACGTGTTTAGTTGCGCTTAATTATAAAGTTTATAAGAATAACACTCGAAAACTGAAATATTTATACTATAAATGTTTCAATTGTCGAGTTATTGTGTCTGTGAAATTGTGAATAAGTAAACAGTGAGCATTATACTATAAACTGTTATTGTGTCTGTGAAATTGTCAATAAGTTTAAAGTGAGCTTTGCGAGATCTGCTCTGCACCAACCTTATAATAAAAAAACGTATAAAATATCTTAACATCCGCATCCGCGGATGTGAGCCTTCAAATATCCGCATCCGCATTGTTGTGAAAAAATCTGCATCCGCTACATCCCTGGTTCTTATATTGAATTTAGCCATTATAAACTTGCCGAAATAACATCTTGAAATCGGTAGCTACCGGTATTTTTGATTTGAGTACTTATCTGAACTTATCTGAAGACTAATTATTTACATATATTTTTTTATAAATAATATTACGTACATAAATTGTAACGATTTTTATACTTACTATTCAAATTTACCGCTAATAATAAACGCGCAATCACTATACATAATAGATAGGTATTATTAACATCGAATTGAATTCGTTGATTAGACACTTTCCAATGATCTGTATTTAGGTAAATATTTAAATCATCTTTTAATTAAAGTATTGAGTTGCTATACGTAAATGAGGTTGCATCGGAACGAGCAGTAGGCACGATATTTTTATAATATACGAATCCAATCAAATTTATTCCTCGTTACCTCCTCTGGAAGTTATAGGAGGTAAACAGCAATCAATTTACCGCTCCTTAACAGCAGACATTGTCCTAAAAACTACACTTTAGCACCTGAAAAAACGGTTCACAAAAGGGAAATATTTAATCCTGAAAAACTTATCGACCCTCTAATGATATACGTTTTTTTTTTAAATAAATGAGCCTCTAAAACAGAAACTCTCGTCAAGAAAATGCCAGAAAAGTTAAAAAGAGGCATTTATTATATTAGAGTGCCCATTAATAGTTTTAGGAGGTCAAAAAGGGCTTTTTTTGGGATTCGATTAAATAGGCATGTATTTAAACCAATCCCAAAAAAAACAATATTTCTAATTTTTCTAGGGCCATCACCGACTATGACGACCTCAATCACAGCCTCCTCAGTGTTGACGAACGGTAGCACTATATATCAGGGCCCGTTCCACCTGCACAGCAAGGCCTTAGGTCTTCGCGCGCAGCAACTGTGGCTCATGGCGGAGATACTCACCAACAATGATGACGGTAAGACTAGTCTCTAGCACTATATTGTACCAGACTAGAGCACTATTCAACAGACTTAAGCACTATATACCAGAATAGAGCACCATATGCCAGACTAGAGCACTGCATACCAGACTAGAGCACTATATACCAGGACCTGTTCGGCATGCACAGCAAGGCCAACGAACGATCTTCGCGCGCAGCAGCTGTGGCTCATAGCTGTGGAAATACTCACCAGCAATGATGACGGTAAGATTCTCTAGTCTCTAGCACCATATACCAGACTAGATCACTGTATAAAAGGGCACGTTCCACCTTCACAGCAAAGCCTTACGTCTTCGCGCGCAGCAACTGTGGCTCATGGCGGAGATACTCACTAACAGTGATGACGGTAAGACTGATCTCTAGCACTATATTGTACCAGACTAGAGTACTATTCAACAGACTAGAGCACACCAGACCAAGATCACTATAAACCACACTAGAGCACTACATATACGGGGTGTCAGGGACATCGACGCGAAGCCTGTTACCATGGATTCAGTACATGATTCTGAACGCAGGGGGCGTTGAAATTTTTCGTCGGTTATTAAAAAAAAAAACAGCTGCTCCATACATTTTGACCGCGTAGGTATTGCACTTTTCTATGAAACAGCAGGTTTTTTTTTAATAACCGACGAAAATTTTCAACGCAGGGGGGTTCAGAATCATGTACTGAATCCATGGTAGCCGGCTTCGCGTCGATGTCCCTGCCACCCTGTATACTAGGGCCCATTCCACCTGCACAGCAAGGCCTAAGGTCTTCGCGCGCAGCAACTGTGGCTTATGGCGGAGATACTTACCAACAATGATGACGGTAACTACTGTTTTTATAAAAAGGTTTCCATGTGATTTCTTGTCAAGATCAGAACTCTTAGGAACAGACGAAACTAAACGCTTCTTTTCAGAGACATATGTATGGTGTATTCCCATTGTGCTTATTCCCCTATTCCCCACTGATAGAAAAGAAACAAAAACATATGCAAAAAAGAGGGAAAAAAGTGGTTCCCGTTGGCCTTGGACCTACGAGCTTGTGCTGTCGGTACCGGATATATGGCAATAGACACAAAGGGCCACAAATACCCTAAGAAACAAGGTTAGACGATTTTGAGTTTCGACAATTCATAAGTATTGCCTTCGCCACACGTGGCTGTCGAAAAGAATGAGGTTATGGGGAGTGGGAGCTGTTTTAATCAAAAACTTGTCCGGTCTAACGGTTTTCAGCAATAATAGATTCTTGTTGAGTGTTATTGTAACTGTTATTTCAAAACTGAATTTTATATAAATGGTTTCTTTTTTCAGAGGAGATATTCGATAAGAGCTTCCAAGTTAGTATTTCAATAGAGGGCGTGTTGGCAGACCATAGTACGGAAGAAATATTGTCTGAAGCTGACGCTTCTAATAGGTGAGACCAAAAGATTACTAACTAGGTACAATTTTGATTTACTTCTGTTTGCAAAAGATTAGGTAAGCACTTCTAAGTTCCCAAAACTCTAGCAGATTGTAGGTAGGTATTACAGTTCGTTTCAACCTGAATAGCGGCTCGGAAGTGCGCTACTCGCTACGCAGTGCCCCTCATCCCCGCTGACACGTGGATTCGGTACTGTGCAACAACTCGCCTCATGTTCCAAGCCGCCATAAGTTTGAATCGGGGTGTACCTATGAAGTGAGAATCGAATTTGATAAATAATAAAATCACACTAAACTCAAGAATCGATTTATGAAGTATGATATTTGTGCAAAATGTCTCGACAGCAAAATTATCTAAAACGGAGATCTAGTTTATTTCACTTGTTTTTCAACTTACACTTTAAAAGTATTCGATCAAATTGTCTCGCCCAGATTTCTCTAACCCTAACTTACCAATAAATGCAGATCTGAAGAGATCTATTTGCGACGTTGCCCACTTTCAGAATAAACGCTCATTAGGCCATATTTCAATTTCAGGACTCAACATCTCAAATGCAAGAAGCGTGTCTGCGACGAGGTTATGATCCTGCACATCTTGTGGCTGGACTACATGCACTATGTATTTAATATTAACTTTTTTGGGCTCAAGGAGTTCCACCACCGATATTTTATTAGGGACATTATATTCTATGTAAGTATGGAGACCTAAGTTGGACACAATTTAATATTTATAAGCTAAGGTCGTGGGTTCGAACCCGGGCTTTACTTTATGTAAATTATTTCATCACCGCTGCTCTCAAAACGGTGAAGGAAAACATCGTGAGGAAACTGGCATGTCCTAGAACCAAAAATTTGAAGACATGTAACATCTACCAACCCGGATTGAGCCTGCGAAGTAGATAACAGCCCAGTCCCTCTCACAGAGAAGAGGCCTATGTCCCAACAGTGGGAACATAGGCTGATTTTATTTATTTTTATTTTATTTATTAGGGAAAACAAACAGTGACACATTACATTTTTTAGGAAGTAATATAAAAAAGATACGGCCAAATGTGTAACCAACAACATTTTCCACGGAATACACATAACAAATAATTTTTACAAACTATGCTATTTAAACTAAAACCAAACTACAATAATTTAAGAAAACATTTTTTGTGCTAAATAGTTAAACAAAAGTAAAGAAAAACATATCATGCACATCTTAATTAAAATTACTAGTGACTAAGTGTTTTGAATATAATATTTTTGAATCTACCAGCAGAAAGAGCAAACATATCGATATGATCGAATTTCTTGTTGTAATTATTAGTTAGTCGACGCAGAGGTGCCCGCATACCTGCGTTACTGCGACAAGAGATAACAGCAAACATTGGCCGTGCGCGCACCCCGCGGCATACTGTCGTTCTGGGAACTATGTAACTTATTTTATTACGGATATCAATACAGTCATATACATTGCTACACAAATCAAACAAAAATGTCGTCTCTAGGAGAGTGCGTCTTGATTTTAGACCAAGTAATTTATACTTCTTAAGCAAATCTTCATAAGATAAAACTGTATGGAAGCAACGGTAGTGCATGGCTTTTAGAAACTTTTTTTGAACCTTTTCAATACTTTCCGAATACTTATTGTAAAAGGGATTCCACACCGGCACTGCATACTCGAGCTGTGATCTTATCAGAGACTTATACAGATATAAATAGGTAGAGGGGCGCACAAACTCCTTCGCAGATCTCATTACAAAACCATACATCCGATAGGCATTATTTACAACTTTGTTAATGTGTGCATCAAGGTGAAGTTTATCGTCGAGGAGAATACCAAGATCTCGAAAGAGGGACAGCCTTGTTAGTGTAGCATTAGCTAAAGAATAAGGGTGCTTGAGAACATTCCTATTCTTCGTGAAACTGATACAACAGCATTTAGACAGACTCAGTTGCAATTTATTGTACCTGCAATAGTCACTGAAGCGATCTAGATCTTCCTGTAATAATCTGCTGTCTTGCAAATTCTTGATAGGCCTATAAATTTTGAGATCGTCCGCATAGAGCAGGACTTTAGAATTTTGAAAACAAGTGTCAATGTCGTTTATAAATAAAATAAATAAAAGAGGACCCAGAATAGAACCCTGAGGTACACCGGAAGTTACACTAATAGTTGTAGCAGATCTAAAACCGTTAACTACGACCCTTTGAGTTCTGTTCATGACATATGAAGAGAACCATCGGAGCAAATCACCACGTATACCGTTAAATGAAATTTTATTTAGTAGCAACTCATGATCAACCTTGTCGAAAGCCTTTCGAAAATCAGTGTAAATGGCATCCACTTGAACACGAGAATCCATATTGTTAAACAAACAATCCATAAATGTCACCAAATTTGTGGTAGTTGATCTTTTCTTTACGAATCCGTGTTGTTGTTGAATTATACTGTGATGAAGAATAGGATATACTTTATCGTGGACTAATCTCTCAAAAAGCTTCGGCAGGGCTGACATAATGGAAATGGGACGATAGTTCTTAACATCATGCCTTGAGCCCGATTTATAGATTGGTATTATGTTCGCACTCTTCCATATCTCGGGGAAAATTCCCAGTGCCAGTGATTTTGTAAACAAAATATGTAAAGGAGTGCAAATATTTTTAGCGGTAGCTTTGAGAAACGTGACTTGAAGACCGTCTGGTCCTGGACCCTTAGATGAGTCTAAGGAATTGAGCGCCCGAAATATTTCATTCGTATTTAGCTCTATCTTACTAATAAGGGAATGGTGCTCAGAATCCCCACTCGTTGAAGCACCTCCCATGGAAGATTGTTCATAAACTGAATTAAAGAAATCAGAAAAGAAGTTACAAATTTCTTCGGGTTCATTGGTACTCAGATCTTTGTATTTCATGACAGAAGGTATGCCAGAAGAAGACTTCCGATTAGCAATGTAAGTCCAGAAGTATTTAACATTACTGCGAATGCCGTCTTCAACAGATTCCATGTATTTTGTGTAGCAGGAATTGCATTCAATATGGAATCTAGATCTGTATAGTGAAAACTGTTCATAATCAGAGATATTGTGATACACCTTCCATTTAACCCAGGCCTTTGCTTTGTTTTTATAAATATGTATTAGCGATGGTGAAAACCAAATCGGAAATTTCGAGGATTTAGAATTGACGAGTGGAACGTAAGATTTAATTATTCTAAAAATTATATTATAAATTTTATTTACTGCTACATCTACGGAGTTTTCTAATCCAATCTGCTCATTCCAATTAATTCCACTTAATTCCTCATTCATCTTCTCATAATTAGCTTTATAATAGTTGAATTTTTTCACAGACTTTCGAATCATGTTTGTATGGGGGGGTTTAAATGGTATCAACAAACAGAAGATTATGTCAAGGTATATGAACATTTTAGAAGATTGATTTTGAAAGGCCATTTTAATCATGTACCTATATAGAGGGGCTATTGTCGCTACATAGTAAATGCCCGAACAGGGAAGATAAAAGCAGGATTAGCAGGCCAGAAAGTGTTGGGGATCTGGAGTTTTTTAGGAAACATTGATCAGAATCGGCGAGTAATAAAAGTACTGTGGAAGAATATATGTAATAGATATAGGTAGCACCAAGATTGTATACGTATACAGCTTTTGGATAACAAAGACTAAAGCCGACACTTCAGAAGAAGTTGATCATCTCGAGGGAGGCTAGGCCTCCCATAAATGCGTCACAATTTCTTAAATCTATCTAGATATCCATACATACATAATTTTTTTATTTTTGTATGTTTGTTTGCAATGAATAAACTCAAAAACCACTGGACCGATTTAAAAAATTCTTTCATCAGTAGAATGCTTTATTATCACTGAGTAACATAGGCTATAATTTATAAAGATATCACGCGGGCGAAGCCGCTGGCGGAAGATCGTCCATAAATAAATTCAAAATAACCCTTACGGGTTTTTACTTCAAATCCTTATGCTAACTAACCAATCCAATCTGCCTAGCCTTTTCCCAACTATGTTAGGGTCGGCTTCCAGTCTAACCGGATGCAGCTGAATACCAGTATTTTACATGGAGCGACCGCCTATCTGACCTCCACAACCCAGTAACTGGGTAATACGATACCCCTTGGTAAGACTGGTGTCAGACGTTCGTCGGGCTTCTGACGACTCGTAACGACTGTCAAAGATCCACGAATAACAGCCGGGACCAACGGCTTAACGTGCTTTCCGAGGCACGGAGGATTCTCGGTATGTTAAGATGGTCACCCATCCACTGACCAACCCCGGCAAGCGTAGCTTAACCTGATGGATCGACCAGTGCGGCTGTTGTTACTTAGCCACGAGCTCCTCCACCTGCTCCTTATGCTAACTAACCGAACCTAACAAAATCTAATAATATCTTTTATTTCAGTTCAAGACCTACAATCCAGCATTTACACAAATGGAGACGTGGTTTAGGTTTATATTCGTGATGACGTCATTCTTTATGACCGTAAGTTGGAACAAAATATCTTTGATATTGGCGCCCCAAAGTCTGAAGTTATCCCCCCATACCAACCAAATTATTTACTGTCTAACTACAGCTTCGTTGGTCTTAGATCCCCAGTACCCTAATTGCATAATACATGATCAATCGGAATCTGAATCGTTTTGAAACAGATTGCTAATCCCTTGCTTCATAAGCTGGAAAAAAAAATCTGCTCAACAACGTAAATAACGCAATGTATGTCGTTGAACTTTCAAAATGAAACAGATTAGTCGTAATCGTTTACGGAAATGTGTTTCGTAATTTGATAGCGGGTCTGCAAAGTGTCGTTGGGCATTGCAATTTTCAGTAGCCGGCTGGATTTGCGGCCGATTTTCGCAATAGGCTCGTCTCCTATTTCATGAGACTTAATACTTTATAACTTGCAAAATGCTTCTTTTATCCTCTACCAATACCTTCGGGGGCTTGAGATAAAGGTAATGATATTGTATCCTTTTTAACGATTGGTTATATTTTCAGTTCTGGTTTGCCTACATGATGCGAAAATACCCCATGTCCGACTGGTCAATAGAACAAAGATGGATCTACATTTTATTGCCGTCCTTACTTACTTTCAACGGTAAGTACCAAAATAATTATTATTTTAATAATAAACGATACAATCTAGTGGCTAGGATTATCCACCAGCAACTTGCAATACAACCTTGTGGAGTCAGAAGTACCATACTACAGGTGCCCGACCCAGTTCTCGAGAATGGTCACGCCACATTGTATTGGGATCGATCTATCATCACTGACAGGACTATGTAGCCAATAAGCCTGATATTGTGGTGATAGATCGACGAAAGCGCCTGAGAAAGATAAAAAAAACATGCATCTTGACTTAGCACACGAGGTTGTCGACATGTGGGACGTAACGGTTAATGGCCTAATAGCGGAGAGCATCGACCAACACCTCAGGAGGCGCTCATTGCGTGGATTGTTCAAGGGCTTGATTCAGAAAGTAGTACTCCTAGACACGGGCACGCATAATGAAGAGGTACCTCTCTCTAGAGCCCTGACCACCGGCAGCTTGGACCCTGTTCCTGATGCCGATGGGCCAGTACTTTTTATATTTTTAAATGTTAAAAAAATGTAATTAATATGTATACAAATGTAATAAAGGAAATAACAATACAATATGCGAAAGTCATGAATAGAAGTGAGAAGTCCTCGAGGCCCCTCTATAATAACAGTGGATGTATGTAGGCATAAAGGGCGTATGCGTATTTAAAAACGTGGGGGGAACCGCTCACAAGCCCCCCCGAACCTTGCTCGACGATGCGCCAGCCCGCGTCGATGCTGAGCCTGTGGCTTTAAATTCCCCGATTAATAATAATGAATATCCTTGATCCAGCCTGTCCCATCTTGCTGTCCTCCCCCCAGCGACGCCCTAAGCCGAGGTTTGTACCCCACAGGGGGTGCCCTTAGCGACCGCTCGCCTAGTTTTAACTAGCATAGTTTTGCCCTGGCTGGAGGCTTTAAGTGTAGTAGCTTAAGGCAGCCACAGGAATGACCGGTTAAGTAGTCATGACCTCAGAGGTCAGCTACGAGATGACCTACATAAATATAAAAAAATACCGCTCACAAGCACACTGTTTCTTCGGGCGTTGCAGTATGTGCAAACTGCAAAGGCATGTTCACCGACACTCTTGTGTCGAAAAAGGTTTTAATATAGGTACACGGTGTAAGGGACATGGATGTGCAAACCGTTACCATGAATTATTTAGCAAATGATGCTAGACCCCACAGCGTAGAATTTTTGTCGCTAATAAAAAAGAATCTGCTGTTCCATACATTTTGACCGTGAAGGCACGTATTGCACTTTTTTATTGAACAGCAGACTTATTTTTTTACTGAATTCATAGTAACGGTTTGCACATCGATGTCCCTTACTGTCTTTTAGTCCACACAATGATAGAATTATCTCACGTCCAGCTTCTATATTTAAACAAAGGGAGTTCACAAATGTTCTAAAAGTACTCCTACCGTAGGCTATAACGTATAGTTCATCAAAGCCGTCCATATTTAAAATGTCGGGACGTGCGCGATTACTCGGGGACCGGTTTGCGTCGCCCCCTCGGCACATTGCACGATGCTCGAAACGACGAGCGATATTCGATCAACTGCACGTACGTCAGTGGTAACACTTGAATTACGAAAAGCGCACTTATTGCTATTATGTTAAGGCACAACACGGACGTGCTGTTGACGTACACTGCACTTTACAGAGTACTCAATAGGAGCGGCATGCTGACGATAATGTTCGAGACTTGACTCACTCGATACTGTGACTGTGAAGACAGCCTACGCTTGTCTACTCACTTGTAGGTACGCGAGTTACGACAGAATGACTAAGGGCCTTTTTGTGAGCTCTCATCAATCTTACGTTTCAAATTCCATTACTTATAATAGCTCTTACCTACGTTGGAATAGGATTTAGTTTTGCTTGACTGACATTTTTCATTTTTTGCCATCGATAGTTTCGATTTAATTGACAGCTGTTATTAGTATCGATCTATTCTCACAACACTAGTCGTGCCTGGGTTATAACTGTAAACTAATCCTTTTCAAAATACCCAAAAATATTTCATCGCCGTGATCACTCTTCTCAAAACTAGCAACAAACATTTTAATAAACATGTGTGCACAAAGACCCTGCAAGCTACCAATATGTTCTACTGCACCTTGCTATTCCATAAATAGAAACCCATCGGACGGAACCAACCTCAAGCGTAGTTTTTTTATCCACGATTCTTTTGCGCCGGCATTTAGGTAGGTAGATAGTTTCCTTTCCTTTATGGAACATAATAGGGGACCAAGCTGCAACAAAAACACCTTTGCAGCGAATATTGTGGTTATGAAATGTGTATTATGTGCAACATTTCGAAGCACGCAAACGATGCGATGTAATCTATAGAATCTGCGGCTAAGAATGTAGGTAGTGCCTTAGAAATTTTTCTGCGCTGTTAAAAAGATAAGGAAAGATGATAGGTAGATAAGTATACCGACATACTGGAAAAAAAACAGTCGGATGTATGGCGTTGCGTTTCACCGTAGTAAAGCAAGGTGCAAAGAAAGTTGTGAAACGCATGGAGAAATTAGTTCTCATAGAGAAACAGTTACCTTGCTAGGTATAACAGAAAGGTTTTTCTGAGGAATTAGTTGCGCTTTCGAAGAATAAAATAAGCCACAAAAAAAAAACCAAAATTAACACGCATCTTTGCATCAGGGTCACAACTTAGGTCAGACATTAGAAATCAATGTTAAAACAAATACAGTGGCGTAGTCCTAAAGGAGCCCTGTATCATTATTTTTTGGGGGCCCTTTGTACTCAACAGTAGCGAAGCTCGAAAGCAGGATTGTTTTTTTACAAAATAAATTAAGATAAATAGCATAGGTAGGTACTGACTTGGAAGGTTAAGTTGTACTTGTGATCTTACGAGAATGCAAGAGCCAGCAAAGTAAGCTAGTTTGGAGCATTCTTTCTAGGAACCGGTTTCAAAGTCGAGCGAGCGAACCGAGCTTGAAAATTTAAGCATTCTGGTCCGAGAAAGGTTAAGTTTTCATTGCGATTTTACTAAGAGAATGCAAGAGCGATCCAAATAAATTCGAAAGATGGAGCATCCTAATTGGGATACTAGGTTAAGCGTTCATTGTGATTTTAGTAAGAGAATGTAAGAGTGAGGGAAGCGAGTTCGAAAATTCGAGCACCCTGACTTGGATAGGTTAGATTTTTTATGTGATTTGCAAGAGCTTGAGCAATAGATCGCACCATCGTAGCTTGAAGTCTTTGTATGCTGTATACAACTTACGTTAATTTTCATATTTTTAGGTATTCACTCACTAAGTCATTACGGGCCCTTATAATTAACGATTTGAATAATAATTTAGTTTTGGGTAATTTTACAAATTTTTACAGCGTAAATGACATGTTTTTATATTGTTTTTTGTGTATTATATACTACAATATTTGTAAAATAGTTTCAGCAGAAGCATAGCTTATATTATCAAGTTACAAATTATCGACTGAGTGGTCGTACTGCTCACTGTAGGTATATATCGCTCCGATAGGCACTCACAAAACTCAAACTCAAAGCATTTATTTCAAATAAACCAATTACATGCACTTTTGAATTGTCAAGGGGTCGGTCAGTCAGAAAGATGAAGCTAGTTGCTCATGTCAAAGCGTAGTAGGTTCCTATGGAGAAGAACGGGCAAGAAACTCCACGGACACTCTTTTGAATCAAAATATTTCCCAAACAAAAAAAAAGGCTCATTCAAGTCAATGAAAGACACCCAATAAATGGTAGTTTTGTAGAAGATCATGACCACAGTGCTCTCACATGTGCTATGCAATTATACAATACTAAGAGATTGAATTTATACAATGCAAATATAGTTTTTGCAATCTTCATCAGCTCCAACAGTATTTTCAATGCTAATAAACTAGTTTATGCGCCCTTGTGGAGCTGGACCAGCGTTGAGCTAAGCATTTTTGTCAGCGATGTAATCCCCAACTTATAAAATGCTTGGCAGCATAGTGTGCGTTTTATACAAGATTAGAATTTCGTTTCATTTAGTTCGAGTATGTGGGGGAGGTATTTTATTGTAACAATTTAAACAGTACCCCAGTAAGTATGAGTCTACTTTAGCCAGTATGAAACCAGGTTGAACTAATTGGTCCCTATTTCTAGTACTATAATTGTGTCTTTTATCTCTTTTACTGAAAAGATTAAGATTTTTCCTTACGTACATGATCTTTTCATAGATATATTGACAAGGTACCGTCATGATGTTAATATCCTTTAATAGTTCCCTTAGAGAGTCACGCCTGCGAAGATAATATATGGCTCTGATCGCTCTTTTCTGCAGAATAAAAATATAGTCGATTTCTGCAGCTTGTCCCCATAGAAAAATACCGTAAGACATGATACTATGAGAGTATCTGAAATAGACTAGCCTCGCGGTATCTACATCAGTAAATTGACGGATTTTTCTTACAGCATATGCTGCTGAACTTAGCTGTCCTGCAAGACATTAAATGAGAACCCCATTGTAGCCCGGAGTCGAGCGTAATCCCCAGGAACACAGTTTTATCTACGAATTATAGTTTCTCCTTATTCAATACTATATCACAATCACTACTTTTAAGATTCGGTAAAGCAAATCATAGCATAGCATTAGCATTTGTGCATCATAGCATTTAGTTTTTTCCCATTTAATACTAAATTATTAGCAGTGAACCAATTTTGGACCTGCAGTAGGACGTTATTTACGTCGTCAAGATTTGATGCACGTCTATTTATCATAAAAATAGGGAAGTATCGTCAGCAAAAAACACCATTTGTGGTTGGTTTTTTTATAAATGGGTAGATCATTAATATATACAAAAAAGAGGAAAGGACGCAATATCGAGCCTTGTGGAACACCCATTTTTACTTTTAAACCGAGTGAATTGAACCCATTAATTTGAACTTGCTGTTATCTATCATTTAAATAAGATTTAATTAAACTGAGCAGTTTACCTAGTCCGTAATGCTCAAGTTTCAAGAGTAAGGTTTCATGATTTACGCAATCAAATGCCTTGGAGAGTTCACAAAAGATTCCTATGGCATCTTGGGCCTCCTCTCACGCTTTAAATATGCGTTTTAATAAGGTCACACCGGCGTGGCGTCAGTCGTATAACGTCCTTTGGTGAAATCATATTGCTGATCGTGTAAGATTTGGTTGGTGTCAAACACATTAGCGCAACGCGCTTGGAATTCGTTCAGGGTATTTTTTGTCAGTATAGACGATTATATTAGGTACTTTACTGTGCTGTACGTAAGTACCTACTTATTTTTTAATTAAATTGTATTTTTACATTTCTAAGACTATTGATCTATTTTAGTTTTATTGGAACGGGAGTAAACTTGTAAATTCAAAATGGCGGCTGTAAAATTTTTCTAATCTTTAATCATGGGTATCGTTTTCATGGTTTTCGAAGGTGCTGAAGCTGATAGTGAAGTCAAAATGTAATCCCAAAATGGTGGCTACGAACATTTTTAAATTTTTCGACATGGGTATCGTTTTCATAGTTTTCGACGGTGCTAAAGCCGATAGTGAGGTAAAAAGGTAAATCCAATATAGCGGCTGCGAACATTTAAAAAACAATCGTCATGGGTGTCGTTTTCATAGTTTTCGAGGGTGCTAAAGTCAATAGTGAGGCCAAAATGTAAATCCAACATGGCGGCTGCGAAATTTTTCAAATTTTTCATCATGTGTGTCGTTTTCATACGAACGAACGTTGGGGTAGTCCCTCACAACAAGTTACCCAATGATATAAGCTAGGTACCTACTTACCTTCTTAGCTACTAATTGTTACATATTTTTAAACTCAGCCCACGAAAATAAAGATTTTTTTTCTTTGTCTGGTTTTAATACTAGACGTAAGGTACCTAAGTATATTTTGTATAAATTAATATTTACCTACCTATCTTAAGATGAGACCGAACGAAATTTAACGTCTTTACATCCGTATCCAGACAAACGAGTATCCGTTTCATCACTAATATCAATCGGTAGATGCCTACTATTATGCGTCTAAAGAGCCTCAGCGAGTGATGACTGATGTAAAGACATGTAAAGAGGAGCAGTAAAACCTCAACTTATACCTACGATATATGCAAAGGTATCGTGGGATATTATTTGGTTGTAGCACATACTGCACATACCTACATAAACATTCTACATCAAGCTCAGTACCAATACATTTCGTATTGTGTCGTATTTACTTTGCTTGATGGATAAATTTAATTGATTGATGATTAATATTATTTATATAAAAAAACTTCTTGTCGCTAGATAACGGTTGATTATCATCGTATGTATGGTAGGTACTGCAGATAACCTATGGAAAAAACAAGCCAAATCTTATAAATCAGCTTGTTTAGTGTGGATCTTTAACACTATGTATTCTGATTACCATAATTGTATTTTTTGTAATTTGAACGAGGTCGATAATATTATGATCACCCTACACGGCTTTATGACGTTTCGACTCAATATTTTTTTTAATGATGAATGTACCGATATATCTGAAGTAAAAACGTAACTAAATAAATGGTTATTCAAATCCTTGTTTTTTTTTATTATTCTAAGCTTGGAACGCTGTTATTTATCTGAATTTACGGACATCGCGGAAATATAATTGTCTTTTACTAATAGGTACTTTGCATAACAATTTTATTATTTGACTTGTATTAATTATTTAGTAATAACAATATTTGAAGTTAAGTAAAAGGAATAGGTACTGCAATGAGACAGAAAATGCCTTCGTTTTTTAAAGTGAGACCACCCTAAAGGAAATAAATAAACATAAACAGGCTTAGCCCACGTGCGCACGAACGTAAAAGTATCGCGGCGGGATTTTATCGCGCACCGGATTTTCAACTCTCGGTTTTAAGCTGAGCGTTGAGAATTCAATGCGCTGGGACTCACTCTCACTCCCGTCCCAGCGCGTTGAAAAAACACACTGTTGGATTTCCAACTCTCGGCGCTAAGCAGAGCGTTGAAAATCCAGTGCACAAAAAAAATCGCCACGAGAGAAAAAATCGCCCGTGCGACCCTGGGCTTAAAATAACTAAAGACAATACTCATAAATATCCCATAATTTATATTTACGCGACGTGCGTGTGACGTGCGTGTTCGTCGGCCGATTTGCCCCCAAAGCCACACTCGATAATGATAGGTAGGTAGGTACCATATCTGTACGATGTATCTATTAACTAAATTTTCTCTACAAGGCCTAGATCTCGTTATTAGTCGAGATATCCTAAAATGTTAAGATATCGGCATGGTAAATAAATTTCCAAAGAGCGCATCATATTTTATTAGTCTGTACATTCACTAACGATACCCCAAAGTAGTCAACAAAAATAAAGCAAATAATGAACATTGCAAGTACAGCTAATAATAGCTATCTATCCATTCACACACACACGGCTGCACACCGCGTCCGCCGGTGCCTTCTTTTGTAAAACAGAGATAGCAATATTCCAAACGAATTTTGAACAGATCTCGACTTCTAGTTGCAAGTCGTGCTCTCCGGCCTCTTTAGTTTTCGTTGCGTTGCGATTTTAATAAGAGAATGCAAGAGCGACCGAAATAATCATAAAAGTTGGAGCATCGTTATTGGGATAGGTGCTAGGTTAAGCATTCATTGTGATTTTTGTAAGAGAATGCAAGAGTGAGCGAAGCGAGCTCGAAAATTCGAGCACCCTGATAGGTTATGATGGTGATGGATAGGTTAGATTTCCTGTGTGATTTGCAAGAGCTTGAGAAATAGACCGCACCGTGGTTGCTTGAAGTCTTTGTATGCTATAAACAACTTAACGTAAATTTTCATATTTTTATAATAACTATTTGAAAAATAATTTAGTTTTGGGTAATTTTACGATTTTTTTCTTCCACACATCTCATCGGGCCACGCTCCCCCCTCCTATAGCTTGGGGGCCCTGTATCATCGATACGGTGTTACGGCAGCAGCCACGCCCCTGCTTACATCATCATCATCATTTGGATTAGTCATCGCAGGTCGGTTGGCGGAGCCAGAACCATACTGCGAGTACTGCGACCTTAACCTTACCATACTCGATTGAAGATGACGTCATTATTTCTTTTCCTTCACGGCCTACTTAATTGGGGCCATCAACCAATTAACTGGACCTACCTACATCACACAATATGTGCCACGAGATACAGGTCCCTCTTAATAAAAAAACGTTACCAATTAAGTCTATGTATTTTTATTTTCAGATCCTTTGTACCCCTTGAGATTTTTCCCGGGGGCCATCATGGCGCCTCTGATCGGGAATTTCTTCCAAACTGCATTTCTTGCCGTTGTTATGATATCATGGCTCTCACAGTATCACGGATTGAGACAGGTACGTAAACAGTAGGTATCTAAGGCCATTTTTAGGGCCCCGTACTTTTTTTTTTTTTTGATGATGGGAAATCATCAAATGACTTCTCCCGCTCTGGGCGGAGCGAGAGGGCGTGTCAGACTTTTACTGACTAAAACCCACCCGTGTTCCTTCCGTTGCGTGTGTGCCGGGGCCGCGATATCCCTTTCGGACAAACCCGCAGCCCCATCAGGCATTGGTCTTTCGGCGTCTCCTGCGGCGACTAGGGCCGCGAGGGCGTGCAGCTTGCATCTCCCTCGCGCGCTCCGCTTCCTCCTTCGCGAACATAACTGCTTCACAGAAGGAGGTGACGGCCTCCCATGCACTCTCGCTCCGAACCATGGCCTGAACCAGGGCCGGACGCGAGAGATCGCCGCCGCCGATCGCCTCCGTGAGGACACGGCGGTGCTCCGCCCAAGCCGGGCAGACCTCCACCGTATGCTCCACCGTGTCCTCCGGGCGATCCACACAGTGGTGACACCCGGGCGTTTCCTCGCGCCTTATACGGAACAGGAACTACCTGAAACAACCGTGTCCGGTGAGGACGCCAAGGCGCCTCCCAAGCCACTCCTCAAAGAGGGGACTTATCGCCGCAATTGTGGCGTGCCCAGCGCTGGGTTGCGACAACCGCACACTCCATGCCGCCATGAGATCCCGCCGGAGCTCTGTCCGCTGTGCCGTGATTTCTCGCGGCAGCGGAGTTACACCCCGGCGTTTCGCCTCCTCGCGCAACTCCCTTATGTGCGCGAGGGGGTTCCGTACCCTAAGGGTGCCAAACGGAACTCTATTACTCAGCCTCCGTTGTCCGTCCGTCCATCCGTCTGTCTGTCAGCGGGCTGTATCTCATGAACCGTAATGGGTAGATAGTTGAAATTTTCACAGATTCTGTATTTCTATTGCCGCCTTCTTTCTCATATCTATGATTGCCGCTATAACAACAAATAATAAAAGTAAAATAATGTTTAAAATTAAACGGGGTCCCAATACAAGAAACTTGTATTTTTTATATCTTTATTAAAAAACTTTGTGTTAAATATTGTACGGACCCCTTCGTGTGCGTGCCTGGGGGCCCACGCGCCCCCCCCCCCCCCCACGCTTACGGTAAGTCTATAAGTGAGACGGAGAACGAAGCGCCCGTAATTACGGATTTCGCTTAGGGAGTAGGCCCCCCGATTCGCACTTGCCCAATTGTTGGTACCAGCTTACCTGATGGAAAGTAGTAAGATATTACCAGGAACACCCAGGAGATTTTCGATATAATTCGATCTTAGATATAGAATCCTTACTAATATTATAAATGCGAAAGTGAGTTTGTTTGTTATGCTTTCAAGCTAAAACGGCTGAACGGATTTTGATGAAATTTGGCACATTGGTATACCATCACCTGGGTATCACGTAGGATACTTTTTTCCGTGGGATCATTTTCGTACTCCACGCGGGCGAAGCCGCGGGGTAAACAAAACAAAGTACAACATAACATGATAAACTTTACTGCCGTTGCTCCATTACTAGTAACCTCACCGCAATCCTAACTATCAACTATACAGGGTGGCAGGGACATCGACGCGAAAACTGTAACCATGGATTCAGTACATGATTCTGAACTCCCCTGCGTTGAAATGTTTCGTAGGTTATTAAAAAAAAAATCTGCTGTTCCATTTTGACCGCGTAGGCATTACACTTTTTATGAAACAGCGGCTTTATTTTTAAATAATCGACGAAAAATTGCAACGTTGTTCAGAATCATGTAGTGAATCCATGGTAACTGTTTTAGCGTCGATTTGATAGCCTGTATTTTTATACTAATATTATAAAGAGGTAAAATTTGCTTGTTTGTAAGTTTGTATGTAGGGAGTAATCTCCGGAACTACCAGTCGTATTTGATAAATTCTTTTTGCATTGGATAGCCCAATTCTTGAGGAAGTTTATAGGCTCGCAGACGAAGTCTTGGGCAGACGCTAGTATTAAATAAACTTATTGTATTTCATAACATCATATTTTTTTTATTTTCAGAATGACAGAGGCCTCGTTTCGTTCTACCTGTTCAAGTTCGTGCTGGTGGGTCTGTGCGTGATACCCGCCTTCATGCTCGGCAACTGGCAGAAGTTCAGCAGCTACCTGGACCCTACCTTCAACTACATGATGGACCCAGATTATCCAGTAAGTGTTACTAAGTATTATTTTAACGTCACGCTGTGAAAATGGCGAAGTCTTGGGCTAACAAAATTTGACACACTATCGTGCCAGAGACACGAAGATTCTTCTTCGTGTGTCTGGTACGACAGTAGGTATGTCAAAGGCACAACAGTATGTCAAAGCCACGGCAGTTTAACGTCACACCCGCAAAGGCTGGTGGCACTAGTTAAGTACAGTGCGTTCATTATAACCTGTGCCGTGACGCGATTGGAAGCACTGTTCTGTCAGTCGCCATTTTGAATTCTATTAGTATTGAAACGAAGCTTGACGGCAAGGGACATGATAAAGTGGTCTGTAGCGTCCCTTGACGTCTGTACGTGACACTTCACAACAGAAATCTGTCACTTTTGAACTTACATTTGGACACTTATCCAGCTTTGATTTAAACTCGCGACTAAACTAATGCAAATCAGCACCCTAATTGCGTAATACACAATCAATCACAATCGGAATCGTTTAAAAAAATAAATCAAACGTTTCAGATTTCAATTTAAATTTCAAAACGATTCAGATTGTGATTGATTGTGTATTACGCAATTAGGGTGATTCGAACTTATGAAGCAATCTTCACAATTCGAAAAAAAAATCTGCTCACCAACGTAAATAACGCAATGAATTTTGTTGAACTGTCAAATTAAGCAGTACCCTACTTGCGTAATACACTATCAATCAGAATCTGAATCGGTTTGAAACAGATTGCTAATCCACTGCTTCATAAGGTCGAAAAAAAATCTGCTCGAAAACGTAAATAACGTAATGAATGTTGTTGAACTGTCAATGTCAAATGAAACAGATTAGTCGTAATCATTTACCGAAAATGTGTTACGCAATTAGAGTAAGCCTAGGTCCACACCACGGAGTACAGAAAGACGACTTCTTTCTGCACTCCGTAGTACACTCACATTTCCCAATATAGTAGGCAAGCCTGGAATCTTGACTGCTATTGAGAATTGATGGAAAACTCAAAAACTCCAGGACCCTAATTGCGTAACACACTTAAATCACAATCCGAAAGTTTTGAAGGATATTGCTAATCCACTGCTTCTTATGTTTGAAAAATTCGTCTGCACAACAACGTAAATAACGCAATTAACGTTGCTGAACTGTCAAAATGAAACCCTTTGCGATCAATTGTCATTTTACGCAATTACTCCGCAGGGCCCCAATATCTGAAGTATATTTCTGAAGCTGTCGATACAGTCAATTTTGCCATTGATCGCTTCTAGAAATAGTAATGAAATCAACTCTTACCTAATTACTTGTTTTAACTTTCAGCTCGTGAAACTATGGTTCTTCTGTGCTATCACGATATACTTCTTATACCTAATAATATTAATCATAAAGGCGTATAGTGATTTGAGGAATATGCCATTTTTCGGTAAGTCTCGCAATATATCTTACCGCATTAGCATACAGCTTCCGGGCGTATAACACGCCCAGTTGTCCTCTAAAATAATTTACTTAGGTATAACTTATTTGTCTACTAGGTGCGCCCCGCGGTTTCACCCGCGTAAGTCTCGATCCCGTAGAAACATCGAGATAAAAAGTATCCTATGCCCTAATCCAGGTCTTGGTCTACCCAAGTGCCAAATTTCATCCAAATCTGTGCAGCCGTTTTACGTGAAAGCGTAACGAAAAAACTCACTTTCGCATTTATAATATTAGTTAGGATGGTTGAGGCCTTTTTTTCAACGGTGATACAAGAAGACTACCTAAAACTACTTTTTGATTAAAGTAATATTTTACATTTTCGCCAGAAATTCGAGGATTTTTGGCGAAAATGTAAACTACAAGTTTCACAGGGCGTTCGGGACTGCCCCAGGAGAGAACTTTTTTTATTTATAACTTGTTGTCATAACATCCATTAATTTCTTCAGACATCCGACTCCGCTGCTTATCAATAGTGGTGGGTACTGTGACGTCCATCATCACCGTGCTAGCCCTACAAGGCTGGGGCCCGGCAGCTTTGCAGGACCACTGGGCTTGCCAGCCGAAGATACACTTCGACACCTCAGCACCTTTCATGGCCCTCTATGGACTGTTCAACTTCTATATTTACATACTGGCCTATTTGTTCTCCCCTGGCGGCGGAAATATTCATGGTAAGAAATTCTATAAGTTTTGAATTTAAAGCAGTGGAAGAAATTTGTTTGGAGCTCGACAATTAAGCCGCGCGCACTTTTTTTTTTTTAATTTGAATTTATCAAATAACTTCTCCCGCTCTGGACGGAGCGGGAAGGCGTGTCAGACTCTTACTGATTAAAACCCACCCGTGTTCCTTCAGTTGCCTGTACGTTGCCATGGTATCCCTTTCATACTTTCCCGCGACCTCGGTCCTAGCAGACCCTTTCTGTTGTGCTGACATCTCCTTGAGGCGCGCGTGGAACACAACGCGCCGTCGACCCGGGCCTGGTCCTTATCGGACGGCGAGCTACCCATTACTCACCGTCCGCAAGCCCGCGCCTACGGTGGCCGGGAATCGGCCTGCGATTCCTGACGCCCAAGACGTCTCCTACGGCGGCTAGGGGCGTGAGGACGCGACATTTGCCTCTCCCTCACGCGCTCCGCCTCCTCCTTCGCGAGTATTACTGCGGCGCAAAAGGAGGTGACAGCTTCCCACGCCCTCTCGCTCCGGACCATGGCCTGGCCCGTCAGTTGGTGCTGACATCTCTTTCAGGCGCGCGTGGAACACAACGCGCCGTCGACACGGACCTGGTCCTTATCGGACGGCGAGCTGCCCATTGCTCACCGTCCGCAAGCCTCCCCTACGGTGACCGGAAGTCGGCTCTCGACTCCCGACGCCCGGGGCGTCTCCTGCGGCGACTAGGGCCGCGAGGGCGTGCAGCTTGCATCTCCCTCGCGCGCTCCGCCTCCTCCTTCGCGAACATAACTGCTTCGCAGAAGGAGGTGACAGCCTCCCATGCACTCTCGCTCCGGACCATGGCCTGAACCAGGGCCGGACGCGAGAGATCGCCGCCGCCGATCGCCTCCGTGAGGACACGGCGGTGCCCCGCCCAAGCCGGGCAGACCTCCACCGTATGCTCCACCGTGTCCTCCGGGCGATCCGCACAGTCGTGACACCCGGGCGTTTCCTCCCGCCTTATGTGGCACAGGAACCTCCCGAAACAACCGTGTCCGGTGAGGACCTGCGTCAGGCGGAACGTGAGGACGCCGTAGCGCCTCTCTAGCCAGTCCTCAAAGAGGGGACTTATCGCCGCAAAGGCCACGCGCACTTAAGATGCGTTTTCGTAAGAATTTCACTCGTGGTCACATACGACCATGGTCGTACGAATGGAGTGCGTACACTGGATACGTTTTTCTCCGTCAAAAAGGTAGTGTTGTGGGGATAACGCTTTGAACGCACGAAAAATCCCAACAAGTTCGGATTGTTTTCGGACGTCAGAACTATACGTACGTATACATACGACTAAGTCGCACCTAGTCTGCGCGCTCCCTTTGTACTTGGAGGTCGGGGTCGGTCGGTCGTGCGTGTTCGTACGTGTCCGCACGAGTGAAATTCGTACGAAAACGCATCCAAAGTGCACGCGGCCTTAGGCTTTAAGAATTTTGAACTGGTAAGACTTACTTACCTTGGATTACCAATTAATATATTTAATCTGAAGTTTAATTTTTTATCTGAAAGCGTGTCGCTATCGCGTTTTAAGAATTCCGAAAACGTTTTAACGATACCAAGATACTGTTATAATTACCCTAATTCCGGAGCCAAGCCATTCTAAAATATACCCTGATTTATTGTTTCAGAAACGGCCATAACCAAAGACAACCCCGCATTCTCTATGATTAACGATTCGGACGAGGAGGTTATCTATGGTTCTGATGAAGAGAGCAGACGTCCACTCAACTCCCACCATAGGATTACTACTGACGAAGATCTATGAATAATTAATTATAAACTTAAAATAATATTTTCCGGATATGTAATTTTTTCTTGTTATAAAATTCTAAAACTAACATCGGAGGAGACTTGTTTTATTTAAATACCCCTCAATGTCAACTTTGGGCAATTAAGAACAAAGATTATGTAAGGTTTTCGTTCTAATTAACCACAGTAGGAGCTTAGTTAGGCCACAAACAACACCCATTACACCCACTTTTATAATACACAAAGACGGTGCTCGACGCTTACGAGCAATTTCTTGCGATTTCTCAGCGAGCGGCCAGCTTGCCCAGACGCGCAGTCAAAATAATTCAAGCCTTCTAATTTGCTACATAGCTCCAAATAAAAGTAAATGCGTTGCACTTACACAAAGACTAGTCATTAACTAGTTGTATTTTCATCTTAATGGATCATTAGTCAACATATTAGTCATATATAAAAGGGCCCCTATGTATTAGATCGATAATAAAACCAAACCGAAGATTGCTTTGCAATACAGACAAGCTCGTTATGAGAATACATCTACTTTATAATAACTGAATCAGCATTCTGATCACTATATAAAATCGATGACCGGAATTCTAAGATTTTTTCTCAAAAAAGGCGCGAAAAGAAGCCGGGTTCGGTTTATGTTGTAGAAACATATTAAAATATTATCTATATCCACAACGCTTTATCTATAATATTATTTAGATAGGCATCTTCATTCAGAAAGTAATGTATTATTCAATGCTGTTTTAAATTCATATCTGGGCATGGCGCTCTGACGTAGCAACAGATACCTATAAGAGGTGCCCTCTGATAAAATAAAAGCGAATAAACCCTATCAATGGATGAAACACTTAGAATAGAATATTGTTATTTATATTCACTCAACGTCAAATCACGATGGATATTAGTCATGGAGGTAAGCCTCGCAAACTGCCAACGGCAGCGGTGTCAATGACCTGAGTTCCTGGTTGTTTCTACCGTACCCAGCGTAGTGTTACTGAGAATTAAGTTACTAAGTAATCTCGGAAAGTTGCAATATAATGTCAGTTGCTACGCTAGAAAACCGACTTACGCGTAGGTGCTTACTGGTTAATGTTCTAGGTACCTACATAAGGGCATTTTCCTATCTTAGTTCGTTCATTACCTAGTATTTTTTTTATTAAAAGCGCCTACTGATTGAATGCGGCTCAGAGTCGGAGTCAAGGCAGGCAAAAGTTACCATTTCTCGAAACCTGCAACTCTTCCATGTAAGAAGTAAGAAGGTAACAAAGTTGTCGTTTATCAAATTGGACATCAAACCGGACCGGCAAACTACACAAAGTTGGTCTGATAGGCCTGCATGCTATTCGCTTACTCGGCTAGGTTTACCATATCGGAAGATGCGATCATTGACTGTCGAACCATACTAGGTGCACATACAAAGGCGGACAAGCAGTCTCGGCCACCCCAGGCCGTTTTGTAGTAGCCGCCCCCTTTCTGCTGATTTTGCAGCGTAAAAATTATACAAACACTAGCTTTCGCCCGCATGGAGGTCGCAAATTATCCCACGGGAACGTATAGTTCGATTCAAACTTTTAATGGCGGCTCGGAAGTTAGCCACTCGCTGCGCAGTACCGCACCCCTCACCCCGCTGACACATGAAGTCGTTACTGTGCAGCGACTCGCCTCATGTTCCGAACCGCCATTAAGTTTGAATCGGGCTGTACTACCGGGAAAAAATTCCTTTATGTTAATCCAGGTTATACTATCTGTCTGCTAAATGTCATCCAAATCCGTTCAGCCGTTTTTGCGTGATTGAGTAACAAACATCCAAACACAAAAACATACAAACTATCACATTTATAATATTAGTTAGTAGGATTGCGATCGATTTAACCAAAAAATATTTATTTCTTCGGTTAGAAGTCTCGTAGTAGCATTACTATTTAAACCAACCGTAGGTTGCTCTAGGCCCGGGCCTGGTTTGCCTTATGGAAAGTCCACCTCTGGCACGTAAAAGTACTGTAGTCAGTAGTGTAGACACTTGTACTCTGCCAGAATTAAGGTCGTACTACTCGTAGATATATCAAAATCTTCTCCCATCACACATAAAGGCAATGCTTGTACAGTCCCTAATATTTCCCATAATTGACTATGGTGATGTGTGTTACTATGACCTGAATGCAGATCTCCTCAATAATTGCATTCGATTCGTTTCCAATCTTCCTAAGTATGACCATGTATCCGCGCACAGATTACTTTTAAAGTGGTTACCCATTCGACAGCGCAGAGAGGTGAGGGCTCTGTCTATGTTGTTCGACAAACCCACCTCTCCTTCTTACCTAACTTCCCATATTCAATTTTTATGTTCTGCCCATAGCAAAAATATTCGTTCCACCAACGATCGTCTTCTACGATGTCCTTCTCACCGCTCTGGTTTTATTCACTCTTCTTTCTTTGTCCAGGCGGTCTTTCTTTGGAATGCGCTACATCTGAATATCAGGATGGCAACCAGTCGGTTGTCTTTTAAAGGGAAGGTACGCTACGTAAGAAGTTGGCTGAAACATCCCAGCGGTGATTTGCTGGATTCGTTTTCTCCTGTACTGATCGTTATTTCTCCTCTACCGATCGTTATTTCTCCTAACAAAGTTATTCTGTTTATACTATGTATGTATGTATATATGTATGTATTTAATCTTGTATTTTATAGTTAATTTCGTGTTATCAATCTCTTACGTTGCACCTGCCATGTTTTGTGCATCACCCTAAGGTTGACGGGTAGAAAATGCCTCAGGCATTAAGTCCGCCTTTGTACGGTATTTTATTTTTACTTGTGCATAAAGTTTTTATAAATAAATTTATGTAATACCTACCTACTTACATATTACTTGGATCATGCCAATAGCCTATCTAATTACGTAACATATTTTCGTAAACGATTACGACTAATCTGTTTCATTTTGAGAGTTGAACAACATTTATTGCGTTAAATACGTTGTTGAGCAGATTTTTTTTCGAACTTATTAATTAAGTAATGGATTAGCAATCTGTTTCCAAAACCATTCAGATTCTGATTGATCGTGTATTACGCAATTAGGGTACAGGTCAGTTCCTTGATACTCTGGTACAAAACATACAGACAGACTGCGAATAACTAGACTTCAAGGCAGAACTGACCCAATGTCGATGCCCAAACAGCGAAACACAACGTCTAATAACTAAAGTTAAATAGTAACCGAGCACTGAAAAACCCCCGCATTTACCCCAAAACATGAAAACCTGAATATTAGAGCATTACAGCTAGTTTCTTTTTTGTCTTGCTGTAATACTGATAGAAATCATCTAGGCTAGGATAACAATGTTACGCAGATTAAGAGCCCGACTAATATCATCCATCCCCAAACAAGGTGCAAAAAAAGTTTCACAGTCCAAACCAGATTGTTTCAGATCGATACAGACTGTCTAAGATTGACACAAGACCGTCCCGGATCGACACAGACTATCCCAGATTGACAAAAACTATCCCAGATAGATACAGACTGCCCCAATTTGATACAGATTGTTTCAGTTCGAAACAAGCTGTCCCAGATCGCTACACTGTCCCAAATGGATACAAAATGTCTAAGACCGATACAGCCTATCCCAGATCGATACAGACCGTCCCAGAGCGATACAAACTGTCTCAAATTACTATAGACTGTCTCAAATCGATACAGTCAATCAAGATCGATACACCGTCTCAAATGACTGCAGACTGTCTCAAATCGATACAAACTGTCCAAGATCGATGCAGCCTGTCACAAATCTATACAGACTGTCTCAAATGTATACAAACTGTCTCAAAACAAACTGTCTCAAATCAATACAGACAGTCTCAAATCGATACAGATTGTCTCAAATCTAAACAGTAAATCACAGATCAATACACTGTCTCAAATCTTTACAGTCAATCAAAGACCGATACAGACTGTCCCAGAACGGTACAGACTGTCTCAAAACGACACAAACTGTCCAAGATCGATACCCTCTGTCCCAGAACGATACAGACTGTCACAAATCGATACAGACTGTCTCAAATCAACAAACTGTCTCAAATCGATACAGACTGTCTTAAACCTATACAGTAAATCACAGATCAATACAGACTGTCGCAAATCTATACAGTAAATCACAGATCGATACAGACTGTTTCAAATCGATACAGACTGTCTCAAATCTATATAGTAGATCACAGATCGCTACGCAGTGTCTCAAATCGGTACAGACTGTCTCAAACCGATACACTGTCTAAAATCAAAGCAGACTACTACGATAACTCGATACAAGCTGTCACAGAACAAACCAGGCTGTTCTAGACCGATTCACTCTACCACAAACCAAAATTTGATACATTCTATCCGAGACTAATACAGGCTTACCGAGACCGACATTGAGTGACCCAGGTAGATACAGGTGATCCAGGCAAAAATGCTGCCGTAAAATAATAACAAAACAGTTAGGTACGTGTTCTGTAGTCACGTGCGCATAATTCAGTCACATTTGAGTTTTATAGCAGCACGTGCTCATAAATGTCATATTAAAAGCTTCACCAAAATGAAATTACAAGAGTAGAAATATTTACACAAAGGTCGAACGCACATTGATAAGTTATCTGCATTATAATAATGTCTAAACGAAACACCCTCCATAATCACGTTGAAACAAACGCTTGCAACCTATTTATACGACTTAAAATGCAATTTTTAATGACTTCACAACATATTCAACGTGGAAAACACTAAAGATGTTTAGAAGTGGCCGGAATTGGTTGGATCTGTGTTAAATAAACCGCCAATTTATTAAAAAGTTATAAAATTGGCCTCTAAACAGCCGCACTGCGTTGCAGAACGTGCAACGATTATCTGCTCGATTCGGTAATTGCGAATTTTCGACATTCCGAAGTGGATTTTTTAGGTCCAAAATCCAAACTGGCCACAGCCGGTTATCTGTTAGAACCATTTTAAATATGTCACTGGAGAACACAAACAAAACATTCGTAGCAAAAATCCGCATTTGCCAAAAAGTACAGTCATCACGTAAAATTAACAAAGGAATTACGACTGTTACGAGCCTTGTTCTAAATAAACAGTAGAAGAAAAAAAGTACATGTAATCAAGATCGTAGCTCCTGCACACAATGGATCAGATTGCAACGTCTTTTCAACATCCGTCGCTCCCTTCTCATGCAAACCAATCTCCAACCAACCATTTTTTCATGCGTCGATTCCTACTCCTGCTATCTAATTACGCAACACATTTTCGTAAACGATTGCGACTCATGTATCATTTTGACAGTTCAACAACATTCATTGCGTTGTTTACGTTGTTGAGCAGATTTTTTTTTCGGTCTTGTGGAGCAATTGATAAACAAAACGATTCTGATTGATCGTGTATTACGCAATTAGGGTACAGGGGGCCTACTCCCTAAGCGAAATCCGTAGTTTCTGCCGTCTTTACGGGCGCTTCGTTCTCCTTCTCACTTACAGACGTACGGTACGTGAGAAGGAGAGCGAAGCGCCCGTAACGACGGCTGAAACTACAGATTTCGCTTAGGGAGTAGGCCCCCTGGTCCGCAAATGCAGTTAGTAAAACATCAATGAACGTCACTGTCGAACGGGGGTCAACTGTATAGGAGCCGAGAAAGTAATTCCGAGCTGTTTGAAGACGTTAGTAATTGTGGTGTGCACCTGAGACTAACGCGAAAATTATCCGTTAGTAACTCCGTACATTTTGCGCTGCTAGGACATCTTTTTTGATACAGCACTCTCGCAAGAACATTTTAAAGACCATCTTATGAAATCAGTTTGCCCTACATTACAATAAGATCCGAATCCTCATATCGCATTTCGTTGTAAACCTTGTAATAACACCCTTGTGTATAAATAAACTTCTCGCATGACATTTTGCTCAGAATAAATGTAATACGATGAGCTACAGCTAAATATAATGCCACACTCATAAGGGGAAATCGTCAGCAGTGATAATATTCACATTAACGCGTCATCATAGGTAAACTTTTAAACTAGGTCTGTTATTATCTGCCAGCCTATCATTACGTATTTAAAAATAAAACTAACCTCACAAAATATACATAGCACTTCAAATTGGCGCCATTTTGGATATGCTTTTGCAATATAAAATGGCTGATCTCACTATTTGCCAAATGCGCAAACGCACTCGCACAGCACATGAATGGAAGACTCCATTATAATAACTACTATGTCCACCATTTTTATTACAACGGTGCTATCCATAACACAGTCATGTCTATCCGCCATTTTGTGATGTATCGAGTTTTCGACAAAATGGCGAACAACAATGCTTTTCAAACATGGACATGAAATGAAACCTTATTCGTGACATTAAAATTTTAATCTCGAAGGAATAATAAATAATAATTAGCAATGTCCCTAATGATAATATTATTACAATTGGAAATTCAATCTATGGATATAGTCTGTAAATTGTTCAGAGGATGCGTGTGCGCAATGAGAATGACGGGATGGGGTTGCAGCACAGCAGCGGGTAGAGGGCGCTGGCGCGCGCCGCAGGGCTCCGCGGGAAGCGCCTGCGGCGTCGCCGCAGTGCGCCGCAACACTGCACCGCCGCGCATCACACATGTCACTCCCGCACGAGGGTCACAGTTCTCATTAACACTAGAAGTCTCATCATCTGAACACAAGTCAATCACTTCACAATCATTGTCCAAACGCTTCAACGGGTCCAACATCATCTCGGAATCAGCTGGCTGATCGCAGTCCAGTCCATCCACAAACACAATGTCCTTATCTTCCATCTGTGGTTTACTCTCTCTTTCTTTTCTCAAGTTCTCGAGGTATTCCTCTATACTTTCTTCTGACATCCTATCTATATGCACTGTGACCGGTTTACATTTGAGGAGAAGCAACTGAGCTTTAATATCAAGTGTTCTTTTATTTCTCTGATTAGGAAATACATAGTTTCTGTTCCAGTAGCTCAAGGGCCGTCTGTACCTCACAGGGAACTGCTGGTTTTTTACTTTAACATTATAATTTTTACTAAAAGGAGCCGTAGTGCAGCAATACCTTTCAACCCTCTCCCTAGAGAAACTTAAGTCCCTCTGTGCACTTGTTTTAGCATTCCGTCTGTAAGCCAAGGAAGAAAATGGATATAGTACACCCCGGTCAATGCTGGTAGTATTTCTAAGGTGCTTTGTAGTGATCTTCTGAGGCTTACTGTCATTATCAGTATAAGAATTCACGGAATCCTCAAATTTTTGACCCGTTGGGTGAAGCTTTAAAGCAGAAAGAAACTCTGGTAACCCACCGCTACAAGTACTTGTTGGGATAGTTTCATTATTACATAGCCTCTCATGTGCTCTCAGTATGTCCGGATTGTCAAAGTGGCTGTCACAGTTATCACACAAGTATATATCAGCAGATTTAACTTGGGTGTCTTCAATGCTCTTGGGAGTTATTTTGTCATAATGTAGATTCTCATTTCTGAATGTCACTAGGAGTCTCCCATTGGGCCGGTAGTAAAGAGAAGTGGTGTGGTCTCTGTTGTCGACATACCTGAGCCTGTTGCGTGGGTACCTCGCGAGCTGCGCAGAGAACACCAACAGGAATGCGCTCTTGTGGTACTCGTAACATTTCCTCACTAAAAGCTTCAATTTTATGGCCCAATCCTTGGGCACCTCGCTGGGTCTCACAAAGGGGTGCGAAAACGCGACATCTTTAGCCCACCACGGTGGTTGGCGAATGTCTTTCGCAGTATCATGTCCCCAAGAACAAGTCACCATGAATGTTATGAACTTCTCCAGCTCAGCCGCCGTGATCTGCGACAGTGCTGTCGGGTTGCCGTTAGCAAAAAGAAGCGGCAAGTTGGCGATCATGGTTCCCGCTGACGCTTATGGTCATCGAAACCTGAGGGAGGCCAGCGCTTGCGATGTCAGTCCGCGCAGGTTCACAATAACGGTTATTGCGTTACAGTCCATTTTAGCGGTGGCAATCGGGAACATTTATCACTCATAAGGATCGCCACAATTGTAGGCATACTATAAACACTATTACTAAACACTAATTGCAACTAAATTCACGAAATTGTTCAGAGCGAGAGCGCTAACTAAAAAGAGAAAGATCCATAGATCCACCATAGACTTCATAGATCTTTGTTACGCCGATTTTGCTGCACACTGTACGAGCTGAGCGTCGATCGAGACGCGAGTACGCGACGCAAAAAGATATCGAGTTAAAAAAAAAAACTCTGTCTTCTTGTTAGCGCGTATTATAAAGACAGCACGCACCACGCACGATTCGTTCTTTCTTTCAATAATCCTCCATTTTGTATTTTTCAAAATCATTCTAATTGGTGATTATTTTAATCTTATGGTTAACTAACCAATCACAATTCAGAAAGAAACGAGTCTCCGATGTTTTTTTTATTCTGTATGTCATGTCATAATGTTAGCTGTGTGGCTGTATGCCTTTTCTTGTCAGTGCTTTGTTTTTTTTACGATACGAAAATATAATAATCTTCCAAATGATGAACTAATTAGGTAAAAATATATAATGTAATATATTTTTTTTTTTTGTCAATAATACGTTTTTTTTTTTACAATTATGTATGTTAGAAAGGTATTATTTATTTGCTGTGCAGTGGGACCACACAGGCATAATAAATAATGAACTTGTGAGGATGACGTAGTGCGTGTGGCCCTTGCCGAAAAAGTTGAATTCAATTTACAACAAAAAAAAAAGTTTTTTTCTGAATTCGGCCTCAGCTCACATAGGGTTATTGCACACGGCACGTTTATCTGTGTCGTTTTGGGGACGGGACGTGGCAGTGTCGTTGCCTTTCGTTTACGTTTAAGCTCCGATGTCACATGCCGACGCCCACCGTCACGGTAAAGGAACGGATATATTGTGTGACAAACAAAGTTGCTGATATTTTGTAGCAGCCAGCTAACACCTAAATCAAACTATCGACAGTCGATCTCTTCTAGCCCAGCCCTTGCCGCCCTCTAATGTCAATGTCAATTTTTTTTAAGTCACCCGTAGAAATTTGACTTGTCAAATGTCAATGTTGTCAATTTCGTTTGTCCCTCCTCTGTTGTTATCACATTGATAAACCAAGAAAATACAATAAGATCAAAAATAAAACAGATCAGTAATTGTAAAAAATACTCCCATGATCTTCTTTGTTTGATACTATTAAAAATGCATTCCCGAAATTAGAAAAACTGAAAATGGTCGGTATCGACAATTGTTTGCCTTTCAATTTTTTTAAAGAATATTCTAAGTCATAAATGTAATTGTTTCACAGGAGCACAACAGTGCAGATAGTTCTCCTAATTCTCCATCAAAGAAGTTTCCGGAAGTGACTGACTATCAGTAAGTATAATAATGCCTCCTTGAACCAAAACCAGAATATTATTTTTCTTTGTTCAAGGTTCTTGCCGTAAATACCTACGACTGTTTGAAAGTCCACCGTTATTATTTATGACACCCAACTTTGTTAAGTATAGAAATTAATGTTCACTGTCTTTTGTGATACCAACATGAAAAACTCACTTATAGTACATAAGTGAGATGATCCCTATTAATAAATTATTATTTACAACAGGTTGGACCTCCCAGCATGGAATGTGAACAGCCTGAAAGCTATAGCCATCCAGCAAAGGTTGCCTCGCCCCCGCAGCTTGGCGTGGGCCATCCTGCTGAATGCTCTGCCTCCACCAAACATGGATATTGTATCCAGGTACCAATGGAGAATTTGTGTTCTCATTTAAATTAAACTTATATTTAATTACAATTAAGACATATCCTATTAGTACTATAAAATGAGCAATATATGTATTTAAATATATTTGTTATCATGATCTCGAAAACGGCTCCAACAATTTCGAAAAGTTGTGAGTTAGGGGTTTACGGTGGTGAAAAATCGATCTAGCTAGGTTGCATATCTGGTAAAATTCGTTGCTGAAGTGCTAACATGCTTATACTTGCTACAGTTGTTTGAAGTATCAAAAATATATTATAGTATAGATTTTTTTACCTAGACTCCTACTGCCTGTTTCTGTGTTAGTAGAGACACTATCTACCACATAAATTAAGTTATAGAACAAAATTTGTACCAAATTAGCTACCAGCAAAATTTACCAAAACGTTTGTGTTAACACATTTATTTTGTCACCTACATTTTTTGCAAATTAATTCTGATCCTGAAACAGGTCATAAAACACAGAATTTAAATAGCTAGTTTAACATATACCACTGAAGGAAACAATTCCCTTTCCTTATAAACTGGTTTTGCTGTAGCAAATAACACATACAGTCAAAAACGTTTATAAGGACTTCGGAGGGACCATCAGTTTACAGTTGTTATAGCCAATAGTCGTTATAACCAAACACTGTTAAATAAACAGAAATGCTGGGACCTCAAAATTTCGTTGTTATAACCGGTACGTCGTTTTAAGCAAAGATTTTATAAACGGTTTTGACTGTACTCTCAAAAATCAATCGGCCTAGCCTTTTCCCAATTATGTTGAGGTCGGCTTCCAGTCTAACCGGATGCAGTTGAATGCCAGTATTTTACATGGAGTGACTGCCTATCTGACCTCTACAACCCAGTAAGTGGGTAATATGATAACATTTAGCTTCTGACGACCTGTAATGTCTGTCAAACTCTAACATTACAATATTTCTTTATTCAAGTGAATGTGAATCAACAGTAAGTTATATTATTGTTGATCTGAGTCACACTCGTTAAGTTTGTAAATATGAGGCATGATTATTTCGTGGATCTTAAACACTGTACAAACAAATGACCATTTAAAACAACACTATCAGTTAGTTTAAAGCCTGCTTGTACCACAAATCACTTCTTGCATTAACGCTAAACATAATTAAAACCAAATTCTGCTCCCCTTATCTTTTTTTTACCACAACTGGGTAGGTCTGGGCCTGCATCTCACCTGATAGTGATGATCAGGCGGCAGGTGGAAGCGAAGTTCACCCGGAATCCTCAACCACAGACGAACTGGTTATCTTACCTATAACTGCTGAAACACAATGATTATGTTAACATTGTTGTTACTGTGCGTTTGCACTGGCGAAACATTCACAACAAAACATGTTGATATCTCTAGTTCCTGTGAAACATTGTATGGAACATTGACAGAAAATAGAGATTTCAACATGTTTTGTTGTGAATGTTTCGCCAGTGCAAACGCACACTTATGGCGACAGACTTAGATAAGATGGTGGTAGCTAGCCAGGCGGACTTAGAACAAGCCCTACCACCAACCAAACCGACCAGAAAATTTTACTCCCACCGGCAATCGAACCCGAGACCTCTGGGTCGGAGACAAGAGGTTAGACCACAGAGGCGGCTATCTTCAAAATATTTACAGAAAAAAAAAGAAGTTTTAAATACGTTTACCGCTAAAAGAGTTTAGTGATTTGTGTTGCAAATGGGCCTAACTGTGTTTCACACTGCAGCCTTCTTACATTGATTCGGTCACGATGTAGTTGCGGTTTACACAAACGCAGCGCTGAAATCTCTAAGAAGACGGCGACTACAGACTCATTCCTGCTAAGGTCCAGTCGGATCACTGATGTGGGGGTACCCACACTATCAGCTGTACCCAAACCTTTACTGAAGCTGAATTGAGTCGTTGGGAGCAGTTTCCTGCTTTCTACGAACCATTCTAGACGGTTTTTAAACAAATGCTCTAAAAGCTTAAGACTGCGGGGAGCACGGCTCGTAACTACAAGTCGAGATGTGTGCAAAATTCGTTTGGAATATTGTTATCTCTGTTTGACAAAAGAAGCCACCGGCGGCGGCGGGCTTCGACACGGTGTGTAGCCGTGTGTGTTTTAATGGATAGATAGCTAGTAGGTAATAGCTGTACTTGGGACGGCATGGCGGCATTTATATTTTTTAGGTATGTTCATTATTAGTTTAAAGCATAAGCTGCTATTGTTAGTTTGAAGCACGCTGTCAGGTATTACACGGATAGAAATACACCGGTTTATGCGGTTTTCCTTCACTTGTCCAGGGCCTTGACCTTGACCTTGTTCCATACGATCTTCTTTGGAAAAGCTAGAAGAGACAGCGCTGCCGCCAGTGTTCGTATTACTCCTCAAGCACTGGTACCTGAACCACGAGACTCACTCTTTGTTTTAACAACATTAGCTATGTAGACGACATGGTGCTGCTGGCTCCGTCGATCGGTGCTCTCCGAAAGTTACTCAATGTGTGTAAGTCATACGCTGCGACTCATGGGTTAATTTATATGGGTTTTATATATCTTTACCAGTAAGACCAAATTCATGGTCTTCAGGTCTGGCACCAGATGTCCCACTACTGTACCTCCTCAGCAATAATGAAAGGTCACCTGATTAACAGGGTATATAAATTTAAGTACCTGGGCCATCTGGTTACTGATGACCTGAAAGATGACATGGATCTAGAGAGAGAGTGCAGAGCATTGTCAGTTAGGGCGAATATGCTGGCCCGCCCCTCGTCCTTATCGGGTGATGAGCTACCCATTGCTCACCAGCCGCAAGCCCGCGCATACGGTGGCCTGCGATTCCCGACGCCCAGGGCGTCTTCTGCGGCGGCTAGCGGCGTGAGGGCGCGAAATTTGCCTCTCATTCATGCGCTCCGCCTCCTCCTTCGCTAATTACTGTTTCGCAGAAGGAGGTGACGGCTTCCAACGCCCTCTCGCTCCGTACCATGGCCTGGACCAGGGCCGGACGCGGTTGATCACTGCCGCCGATCGCCTCCACAAGGACACGGCGGTGTCTCGCCCAAGCCGGGCTGACCTCCACCGTATGCCCCACCGTGCCCTCCAGGCGATCCAGAGAGTGATGACACCCGGGCGTTTCCTCCCGCCTTATGCGGAACAGGAAACTCCCGAAACAACCGTGTCCGGTGAGGACCTGCGTCAGGCGGAAGGTGAGGACGCCGTAGCGCCTCTCTAGCCACTCCTCAAAGAGGGGACTTATCGCCGCAATTGTGGTGTGCCCAGCACTGGGTTGCGACAATCGCACACTCCATGACGCCATAAGATCCCGCCGGAGCTCTGTCCGCTGTGCTGTGATTTCTAGCGGCAGCGGAGTTACGCCCCGGCGTTTCGCCTACTCGCGCCACTCCGAAATGTGCGCGAGGACTTTCTCCTCCAGATCCCATGGCGGCAATCCGGCAAGAGGCTCGCCGCCTCACCGGAGACCGTGCGGTATCCCCGGACCATCCGGATGGCCATGACCCTTTGGGACGCGTTCAACCGGCGGGCTGGCCGCAGCCTCAGTGAACGCGCCCACACCGGTGCCCATGGACCGCACGACCCCCGCGTAGAGCCTCCGGCCGCCTCCTGCTCTGCGTATCCAATATACGTAGTCTGATCATAAGTTTTGTCACATATGGAGAGTTAAATAAATGACACAATGAAATACGCACTACAACCATTTATATATCAAATAAAAGGGTATAAAATACAGATTTAAACCACATTAAAATTATTCGAAATGTCCTCCTCTTGCTTCGATACAAGCCTTCAATCTGCAAGGCCAGTCATCAATCGAAGCACACACGACATTCATGTCAATATCGGCGATTGCTTTAATCAGGGATGCTTTAAGTGACTCCAAGTTGCGATGGGGTTTAGCGCAGACCTTCTCCTCTAAGTGCTGCCATATTTTGTAATCCAAGGGATTCAAGTCTGGACTGGATGAGGGCCAATCTTCATGCCTGATAAAGTCGATTCCACGGGACGTGAGCCAGTTTTGGGTACTTTTCGCCTTATGAGCCGGCGCAGAATCCTGCTGGAATACCCAGTGCCTGTTTTCGAACATTGTTTGTGAAAGAGGTTCCACAATGTTTGTAGGACTGTGTTTTGATATACGAGGGCACTGGTTTTCACTCCTTTTTCACAAAAAAAAAACCTCCGTTGGACCCAAATAGGACACCCCAAGCCAAACCATGAATGCCGAAGGGTGATGACCACGCTGAACACGTGGCACACGTTTGTTCGCTTCTTCACTAGAGTGTGCATACACTTTATCATTTTGTTTATTGAAACACTCCTCAACAATAAAAAAAATTTCGTCCGAAAAAAGTACTCGTATTTCGCGGTATTTTTTTTCCCGCGTACCGCCTTAACAAAACCCGGCTTCTTTCGAGTCTGATTTTCTTCAGCCGTGCGTTAAGAAGATGTGCTGTTTTTTTTCTATAAGCACGCAGTCCTAGGTCTTCATTTAACACCCTTTTAACAGTAGTTCTGCTTAGTCCCATCTGCAGAGCCAACATTTTTTGCTTGCGGACAGGATTTCGTTGGATTCGCGCCTTCATTGCTTTGATGACCGCTGGAGTCCGAACAGTACGAGGTCGACCGCTCCTTTATCTTCTAATCTTAAATCTTCCCTGAATAGTTTGATAGGACGATAAATAAATCTCGGTGGAATTTTCAAATTTTTCAGCAGTTTCAAAATCTCAGTTGGTGCGTGACCGCAACGATGCAATGCAATTACTGCGACTCTGTCTTCTTTGCGCGTCCACTCCATTTTAGAAAATGATCAAAATTCCAGAAACCCTTTGTTTTTATTTTCTTTAAATATTCAAATTTCGAATGCCCATAATATTTTCCTCGGCTTGCATTCTAAATTCGAAATTTTACCTATGTGACAGAAATTATGGCCCGACTACGTAATAACGCATTCAGGGTATTGTTGTGATTGCCGCGCTTTTGTAGTGCCTCGGCAATGTTTGCAGACGCACGCACTTTGATGCACTGTGGCGTAAGAAATCTGCCTCGTTACTCCGCAGGCTGCGTGGCAGTCCCAATCCCAACACTATCTTGTAATCAATAGCCGCCCGGCCAGACAGCCCGCTAGTGGGGCGCTTGCAAATCGGACACGTTATTTTTTACTTATTAAGTACTAACATAGGCTAAGCCATTTTGTTACTAACATTATAGACCATTTTAGTCTGAATTAATAAAAATAATAATGGGTAATGCGTTTTTTTGGATATTTCTTTACCATGCCTATATCTCAACATATTAGGATATCTCGACTAATCTCTTAATTTATTCATTTATACCAAATATACTTAGGTATCTAACGTCTAATATAAAAAACAGACCTCGAGAAAAATGTCATTAATTTGGGGGGCTGAGTTTAAAAATATGTGAACAATATGTGCGTGTGGTGTGAGGGCCACTTTGTTAAAACTCTTTGAAAATGTGCTTAGGAATTAGTGAAGATTCCCAAAAAAAAAAAAAGTTGGAATTAGATTTTGTGAAAGTCAAATAACCGAGAGAGACTGTAAAGTTGGGCCCTCAGTTCTCACATAGAGAATTGAGGGCCCACCTAATGAGGATAAAAATAAATTATTGTCACCCTACTCACATACACAATTAAAAAATAGCTGATTTCGGTATCTATTACGATTTGTAGTTTTATCATAATTATTATTTATAACAAATGACACCAATTTGTGGCACAATTTTTTTCACAAAAAGAGACAATTTTGTATTTGTCTTATCTTTCATACGATAAGCGTAATAAAACGAAAACAAAAGAAATGGAGGACTGAGGGCCCGTATTTTATCAAGGTCATAACTTTCAAACAACATAAAGTGGTGACCTGTTCTTGCTTTCACAAATTTTCACAATTTATTTAGTAGCATATAGGATTTCAAACCGCAGCTGTAAGTCAATTATTTCATTTTATTTGCGTAATAAACTTTTACGTGTATGAGAATTGAGGGCCCATTTTGTACGTAGATATACAAAGTAGGAGAGTGTTTTGCGATAATATCTTGTTTTCACAAATTTTGTTTGGCATTAGCTTAGATTTTGGCATAAAAAAAATTATGTAGTGTCTATAGTTTATCAGGTTCAGGTGGGCCCTCAATCCTCTATGTGAGAACTGCGGGCCCAACTTTACAGTCAATAATTCGATTATTTGACTTTCACAAAATCTGATTCCAACTTTCACAATTCTTTGGGAAAACACTCTGTTTTGCGATAATATCTTGTTTTCACAAATTTTGTTTGGCATTAGCTTAGATTTTGGCATAAAAAAAATTCTGTAGTGTCTATAGTTTATCAGGTTCAGGTGGGCCCTCAATCCTCTATGTGAGAACTGCGGGCCCAACTTTACAGTCAATAATTCGATTATTTGACTTTCACAAAATCTGATTCCAACTTTCACAATTCTTTGGGAATGTTCACTAAATCCTAAGCACATTTTCAAAGAGTTTTAACAAAGTGGTCCTTACACCACACGCACATTGAACAATTTGTAGCTAAGAAGGTAAGTAGGTACCTAACTTATATCATTGAGTAACTTGTTGTGAGATACATCCCCAACGTTCGGAGGGCTTGATGAACCTGTTTGTCATAGCTAGTTGAAAGAGGGGCATGAATGATATTTGGGTTTTAGAAAGACTGTTTTACGGTATGATTTTGATACTTGGGAAGCTGAATTGGGATACTAGGGTGAGCTAGGAACTGACTTAGATTGTTGGGATAAACACTTCAGGATACGATCTTGAAACTGGAGGGAAAACAGGATGTTGCTGTAGTTGATTTGCGTTAAAAACATGCCTAATTTTACCGGATGTAAAACAGTATCAGATGGACTATCTTCCAATTTCTTTTTTGGATAACTTTGGAGGATTTGTGATAATAGTTAGGGAAGAAGTAGCCAGTCTTTTCTTATTTGCAGATTCGGAATCCATTATATTATCATTTACCTCATCGTCATCTGGGAGAGCAACCGTTATTAACACCGGATTGTAATCAAAGCGATCAGAAGGGTCAGGGGGTATTTTGGTATTCATGGATACATTGGATGATTCATGGTGGATACGGGATAAAGTTTGTGATAAATCAAACCTTATACTACAACACAAATACAAAGAATGGTATCGATTGAAGTTAACACTTGTAAAATTCACTAAAATCGAAAAAAATCGTAAGACAAAAGTACTTGTTAAGCCTTTACCAGTAACCCGTTTCTTCACTTATATTCCGGCCGCCGAGAGAATGCGTTCCTGTCCTGACACCTGTCAGTTGAGTACAAAAGAATACGTGTTTTTACGAATTTATACTTTATTTGTTCATAATCGTGTCCAACTGAGAGGTGTCAGGAACGCCTCGGCACCCCGGCAGCCGGATTTCAAGGAAAGTCGTAGAAGTCAGACATTCGGGGCGCCTTATTTGGTCCATTAATATGCGCACAGACTTATGCGCGCGTAATTCCGCTGGACTTGACATCTGTACTGTTTTCCCGTTCAGATATGACACTTTCATAACATTTTTAACTTGCTCCGATGGAGCAGAAATACGCTCGCGAAATTCCGCTTTTATCTGTCCCTAGCTTAACAGCTATACTTAAATCTTTATCTTTCTTCTTTCAGTCTAAAATCTCATAGGAATTTCTACAATGATTTGAGTGACAAGCTTTCAATGGACCCGAGAGCTGTCATCGGCGATGATCCACTCTCACAGGATGATGAGGTAGGTAACAACTTGCATTGCCATTGCAATGAGACTGCTAGATTATGTAGTCAAGTTGCGCGCTGTATTACGGTAAAATGAACCATATATGGTACTCCATAAATTGACAATTCAATAAAACTCTTGAGATTTTCGTCAATTGAGTAGCCCGCATACACTTCGCCATCATAATTATCACAAGAATTTGCAGGCAGGTTGATGATTAGTGTAACATTTTCCACTGAATTTGAAACCTTTACCTATTTAACCTCTTTTACACAGTTCAATAACTTACACCACATGTTACACTCGTCAAGGTTAAATAATATTTGTTTTAACTTATCAGATGTCTGTGATACATTGTTTAAGTCAAGTTATAACAGCAAATATGTACCTATTCCATATACAATTTCTTGTTTCCAATTAATTATATTTTCTCTAAAGGAAATATTAACTTTATTCTAGTGTAAATTAAGTAGATTTCATAACTAGTAATACTGAAAAGACATAAAAAAACAGTTGTAGCGCAAACAGAACTTTAAGCGTGGGTATTCAAGGTATTTTTCCAAAAACACATATTTGTTTACATATTTGGAAACTAAATCGCGAACGTAGACCATGTACCTGTCTGTAAAGAAGAAACGGGTGTTGTGCGCCACCCGGTTGAAACGTAGTTCCTTTCGCTGTTTATTATAACAGAGCCATCTAGTATAAGTTTTAGAAGCTAAAAACTTACACTAGATGGCTCTGTATTAAAAAAAACCATCGCCACTTGAAACTTGAGATCTGGAAACTGCCTTTTTCTTTTCGGGCATAACGCTTTTTCGTTACGTGACGATTTCTACTAGTCGACTCCTACCGCAAACCGCGTTAAAGAACTTCGTCCCAAAAATGTTTGCTGCTGTAGAACGTCATGTCTGTTACTCATACCAACCTGTGTGATAGTATCTTTCTGCTCTGTGGGGAAGGCTTTTGTTCAGTAGTTATGTCTTTCGGCTCAATGATAATAACTGTACCTAGTAAGTATGTGTTTTGTTTCAGAGCGTCTGGAAGCAACATTTCTGTGATAATGAGCTTAAAACGCTAATACTACAAGATGTAGTCAGGACATTCCCTGAGGAGCTGTACTTTAGAGATAAAGTGGTGCAGGATTTGATGGTAGGAGTATATTTTTCTTTGTAGCTAATCAGAAGGTCTGAGACATTTTAGAGTCCATTATTCTAAATGGATCATTAATAAATGTACTTGTTAAAATTAAAATAGTGCACAGTTGGGTTCTCAACGCTCGGCTCAAAGCCGGGAAAAAATCTAGTGCGCGGTAAAAAAATAAACCTCAAACGTGGGCTTTGCTCAACTAAGTAGGAACTATGATATCCTCATCTTTTCGTCGTACCTTTTTTGTCGTTTTTAGGGTTCCGTAGTAAACAAGGAACCCTTATAGTTTCGCCATGTCCGTCTGTCTGTCTGTCTATCTGTCTGTCCGTCTGTCTGTCCGCGGCTTAGCTCAGAGACGGTTAGTACTAGAAAGCTGTAATTTGGTATATGTATACATATTAATCATGCCGACAAAGTAGTAAAATAGAATCAAGAACAATATCTTTTTTTAGGGTACCTCCCCTACACGTAAAGTGGGGATGTTTTTTTTTTCCTCATCTACCTTAGAAAGTTCTTTCAAAAATATTGTGAGTTTGTCCAAACGATTTTTGGATTCAGGGATCTGTTTGCGAAATTTTAACTGAAATTTTTTGTTAGTCAAGTGTGCCCCCCCCCCCCCCCCTTCTAGCTAAATGGTTGTACTTGGACTTGTGAAAAAATTCACAGCAGTAGTATATATAACGAAATTAAAAGGAAAACTATCAGAGCTAAGCAGGCTCTACAGGTTAACGAGTAATAATCGACCAACTTAAATTTGCGGTTTAAAAACATGATCTCCCATACATTCCGTATGGGAGAACATGTTTTTCAACTACAATGTTAAGTTTGTTCTTGGGATAAATTCATCCCAACTACGGAACCCTTCATTGTGCGTGGTCCGACACGCACTTGGCCGGTTTTTTAAATTAATTCTGCTTTTCTCTTGAATTGATATTATTTGATATATATTCATACCAAAGCCTCAATTCTGTGTTACAGACCATTCACATCCACTCTTTTTGTTCTGTGTAGGTCCGTATCCTATTCTTCTGGGCGCGTTCCCACTCAAACGTGGGCTATAGACAAGGCATGCACGAGATCCTGGCGCCCGTTTTGTTCGAGTTATACCTTGACAGGAAGTTCGCGCCTGACGATTTAGGGTAAGTGTTTTTGTTACACACGGGTAGCACTAAGTACCTACTTATCTACGGCGCACCTATTTACCTACCCTACCTATCTACACTACCTACCCTATCTACCTACCTATCTACCCTACCCTACCTTACCTACCCTACCTACCTACCCTCCTATCTACATACCCTACCTACGTACTCCACCTATCTACATACCTAGCTACCTACACCTACCTACCTACCTATCTATCTATCTATCTACATACCCTACCTACATACCTACCTACCTACATACCTACCTACCTACCTACCTACAGTACTAATATCGCTATTAAAAAATAAGGGTTGCCGGTAGATAGGTGAAAATGTAGGCTTGTATGTATTTTATAATGCCATGCCAAATATTGTAACAAAATAAAAAATTATGTGGACCACCCTTATTACTTAAGGGATATGAAAAACAGTTTACGTCCTTTTCTCAAACCTACTGAATTTACACACAAAATTTCATAAGAATCGGTCAAGCCGTTTCGGAGGAGTTTTGTTACAAACACTGTATCACGAGAATTTTATATATATTAGATGTATATCGGATAACATTTTGTTGCAACATTTGTCTTGGAAGAGGCGACTAAAATCGTTTTATTACTTATAAATAATAGTATTTTTTTTTTTGTTTCAGGGAGAAGTTAAAGTTTATACTAAAAGAAGACTGTTTAGAGCACGATAGCTAGTAAGTATTTAATAGGATTTTTTTTACACGTAGTCCATTACTAACACTTTTACACGTAGCAGTCCATTACTAATATTTTTACACGTAATCCATCACTAACATTTTTACACGTAGTCCATCACTAATATTTTTACACATAGCCCATCACCAGTAATATTTCTCGCATCGAAATGCACAAACATGCTGATCCAGAACCATTATCACAGCTGTAACCCATGTAAATATTTTTTCCGTGATCAGTCTCGGGAACCATTCCTTGAACTCCTGCGTCCAAAGATCCATCGACCATCTTTGTCATTGGCGCCACAACTTTTTTTTTCCACTGAAAAGTATGAGATACGATTGAATGTAAAAACAGTTGTCTAGTGGTCGCAAGCGTTACTGCTGAGCATGACGTCCTGTGTTCGAGTTCCAGGTCGGACAAAGTGTTATGGGGTTTTTCAGCCCGGAGTCTGGACTTGTGCCCGCTTGATTGCAATAGGGTCGCCCCGTATTACATGGGACTTAAACATAACTGGCGAAATGTGGGTGTACTTTAGGTACACCTCTGCCCTACCCTTTTGGGAAACAAAGTATGATATTATCTTATGTTGTTTTCAGCATGCTTTTCAGTGCAATAATGAAAGGATTGGAAAGGTTCTACACAACGGGTGATATCGTTCCCACCTCATGCGGCAGATTACCCACCTCTAAAATGTCTCATGTGAGTATGCAACAGGAAAAATAATATTAATTCTAAATGTACTTTTGTAATATTGCAAATTGCATGAGGAAAATAATGAATAATAGTCCTGTATTTCTGAGAAAAGTTTATTGTTTTTGTAAAAATAAATGTGCATATAAGGATGCACCAGCATAGATGGGCCAGGATCGTCAGGCGTTGGGGCCTGAAGCCGAGTGTCGTCACCGAGGTAGGCCTAATAAACACTGGCGTGACGATCTGGACTCGTTCCTGACCGATTGACCCGAGAAAATTAAACACAAAGAAACCGCCTTAACCGCCTCTGAAGTCTAGTGGTAGGACATGGTGGTCTTCCCGGGGTTCGATTCCCAACGGGCGAGGGCGTGGGTCTCGTTTTGGTGTTTTGAAGGTTCGTGGCACTGTCCGCCATTAAATTTTTTTTGTTTTTCAATATGGCGGCCATGCATGAAACCTATATAAATCGATAGCTGACATCATTGCAAATAGAAACTATAATAAGTCAAAACCCAGGAGTGTCACGTTTCCGAGATTTTAACGTTCAAAATGGATCACGTGACATCCATATTTTTTTAACTTGAAAAATATAGCAAATAAATTTATGGATTAAAATTATTATGACACTTGATCGATTATGACCAATGAAATTAGTGAAAATGATTTTATGTAATTTTATGATTATGACAACTGAAGCGTTACTTCTAATGAAATTATGGCAAATACAAGTATGGTATATGAAATTATTGCATTTTAAATTATGTCAAACATTAGTAAACCTGTTAATAGGTATGGAAGTACAGTGTAGGTTTTTCATCAAGTACCAGGTACTTAACAAAACAGAAAATGGTCAACAAATCTACAGTGCACTAAGTCTACAGCGTTCTCACATGTACAAAATTGAAAATAATCTATAAAAAAGATAAATAAATAAATTATTTTTACAAAACAAAAAAAAACAACCGTCTTCCTTCCGAACGTGGTTGTTTTTTTTTTGTAAGAAAAGTATTTATGTCTCGCCTTTTAGTAGGGCCTGTTTGTAATTTATCTAAGTTACCATAGCCTTACGTCAACTACTCATCACCTTTTCCAAAATATTGCCTTTCCCGATGCAGGGACGTTAATCGTTGAGGAGTTCTCCTGGTACTTCACCGTCAGCTCCACTTTCTCCATATGCATTGGGACGAGCATAAATTGCTTGGCAACCATATTAAACTAATCGAATCGCCACCCGTGAAATACTTATTATTGAGCAGTTCCGGTGGCCATCTGTGGTCTTCATCATCAGTTCCACTTCATCAAATGGTGCTTTCCGAGAGCACCTGGACGAGTTACTATAAAAAATACCCAAATCGCTATCAATCAATCATTTATTCTCTCTTCACAAAGCTGACTTAAAGTTATTGTGTACAAAAAATGTCTCAGCTGTATTCCACCTTTGTGAGAGACTGATATAGGTTTTTGGGAAAAACCTGTTTTACGGGTCACCAGGCCCCCTCCACGGCTAGAATCACCTTTCACAAAGGTACCGTGCAAGAGTCGAAGTTTAACAATACGTATACATAACAAAAATAAAAACTAAGTAAAGAGTTAAAACAATATGCTTAACACAAATAAACGAAGAAGTAATAACAATAAAAATGCCTACCTATAATGCAGAGGTTATTGAGTCATGTTGTGAGACGATGTGCGAGTGAATGTTTATCTTGTGTGAAGTAATAGAGTAGTAGTAAATGTATGTGAGTAATTCAGATATGCAGTGTGTGAGTGAAGGTGACTTTTGTGGAATGAGTCCAGCGAGGGAAGTTTTTCAAAGAGGCGAGGAACAGCTATGTATGTAGTCTAAATTAGATTTATTTCAGAACGGTCAAAAGATTCTCAGTTGTATGATAGTCTAGGGTTTTAAAGTATTTTATTATTTCTTTCATATAGCTTGGTCGAGTTTTTGGATATAGGTTTAGGAAGTTATTCAATTTATTGTAAAGATAATGCCCAAGGAAGAAATATAATCTTTTAGGGAGCGTGGATTTGAATTGAGCCGTGGGACATACCCTACCCTTTCGTCGGTTGTCTTTGAGTAGCTTAGCGTCAAACTGAGTTTGATAATGTTTTTTAAGTAATGTACGTAGTATGAACGTTTGTCTGACAGTGAGATTGTCCTATTCATTGTATAGGTCAGTAGTCGGAAAACGAAAGCGGAGACCAGCTCCAACCTTGAGTATGGCACGCTGTGCCCTTTCAACTTCGATGAGGTGTGTTTTTGCGGCACCTCCCCATGATGTGATGCAGTAATCAATAAGTGATTGGCATAATGCGTAGTAGACCATCGTAATAGTCTTTCGGTCAGCTGAGTGTCTAAGGGTTTTGAAAATGTAAATTACTTTTCGTAACCTGGTCACGAGGGTTTCAATGTGTGGTTTAAACGAGAGATATTGGTCAATAGTGACTCCAAGGTATTTAATATTCACGGTCATTTCAAGGGAAGAAAAAAAAAAGGCAAAAATACCCAGTGCTCTTGCGCTACGCTACACTGCGGGTATTTTTGCCACAGGTGTCAGCAGTAATAGTTATAGTTGAGGGTGGGAGCAAGTTAGATCTTTGAGCAAATGCTATGTACTTTGTTTTAGAGACGTTAACAGACAAAACATTGTCTTGCAGCCAGTTACTAACACGATTTAGACCCAGTTGTGCAACATCGAATACCTCCTCCCATCCGTCACCACTAAAGAACAGTGCAGTATCGTAAGGTCTAAAATCTTTCTCTTTAGAAGATAAAGTGGGCAGAGGTCATTAATGTACACCAGGAATAGTGTTGGGCCAATTATACTACCCTGTGGTACACCAAAATTGACTGAGAGCTCGTCACTGAGCGACTCAATTATCCTTACTCGTTGTTTCCTAACCAGTAAGATAGTCCTCCATCAGTTTCAGGGAGATTCCTCTGATACCGAGCCGTTCAAGCTGTTTTAGAAGGTGCGGAATAGAGACTGTGTCAAACGCTTTTGCAAGGTCAAGGAACACCGTAAGGCATCTCTTTCTGTCATCCAGGCTGACCACAAAAGAGTTAATCAACTCGTGAACTGCATCATTGGTACTTTTGCCAGATCTAAAACCAAATTGTGAGGGCGAGAGAAGATTACTTGCTTCCAAGTTCTTAACTAGACGTTGATTTATAAGGCGTTCCAATATCTTGGACAGAACAGATAGAATGGAGATGGGCCGGTAGTTATTGACACAGTCTTTTTTTTCCAGCCTTATGGATGGGCTTGATAACAGCTATATTAAGAGCTTGTACAAAAATTCCCGTTGAGATTGACAGATTGCAGGTATGTGTTATGGGAGAAGAGGGGTAGTTTGCGTATCTCTTAATGATTTTGCTGCTAATCTGATCGATACCCACTGCACAATTTTCCTTCAGGCCTTCAATGAGGTTGCAAATTTCTTGTTCATCGGTAGGAAGAAGGTCAAGCGAGTTTAAAGGAGTTACAGATGTGTGATCACTGGTGTGGCAAGGTGCTGTTGATTTTGATGTGGAGATTTTATTTGCCAGCTTTGCTCCAACGTTCACAAAGAAGCTTTTGACGTAGTTTATGTCCGCCTCGGGACTATTAGATGACAAGAGGGATGATGAAAAGTCTTGTCAGACCCGCAATTTTTTAATGGCATCCCATAACTGTGTTTTGTTACCCTTTGCGTTTACAATTTCCTGTTTTTCATACCTCTTTGCTTTTTAAGCAGAGAGGGGCAAAAATGTCTATAGCGCTTGTATGTCAATTTTAGGACGTCGACGTCAGGGTTACGGTTTAATTTTTTGTGCAAGTTATCCCGGGCTATAGGTGTGCCTATAATATTTGAACAATTCCCTCGATTTCTCCAGGATCCCATCCTCACATCCTAAACTGATGACAATGGGACCATCTCGGAAGATACTATGGCCTTTCAAACACTAAAATAATTTTACAAGTCCGTCTATATATGACGGAGTTATGCCCGAACATACATAAACACAATATATATATTATATTTTCTAGTACGACGTACAAAAATAAGTGATTACTAAATTTCGTTTATGGAGATATGTACATTTCCGAGTAGACAATGCTGTGTTCCGTGCGTGCTCGCGCGCCGCGCCGCATATACTTTTGAGAAGCGAGCGCCGCAGTGTCTGTGTTGTACGGAGAAACGATAAATCCGACTTTTATAACTTTGTCATTTTTCAAAAACTAATGACGTATTTTTTTTATTGGATGCTATAGAACGGTAGTAGACCATGGTCTGAACAACATTTGTTCTAGGAAAACTGTGATTCAAATGTCACAGTGTACAAACATTTGAATTGATAAACTCCTCCTTTTGGAAGTCGGTTAAAAATAAAAACCTATTTTAAACCAAATGACATGATTGCAACTGTAACAAATCTGAATAATTATCATGTCCACAAAAGCCACTAATAGAGAGTTGAAATTGATTTAAAATTCATTTCATTGATTGATTGAAAAGGCTTACTACTCTATCAATGAGTTTTTAGATGATAGAGGCATTAAAAAAAAATGTTATTCTGTCTTGTTTACGACGTCACTTGTTTGAAACAGTTTTATTTAGTTTGTAGTTTTTTACGCCTAATTTGTACGCCTTGCAAGGCAAAACATAGTGATACATAGTGAACGCAAATTTTATACCTATGTTCAACAAATAAAATACTTTGACTTTGACTTTGAAATTCAATTGTAGGTATATAATATCAAACAATAGGATGGTTATGTCAAGGAAGAATGTAAAAAAATAAACATTGTAATTTGGGAGCAGTTAGTAGTTTCGCTAGCTAATTTTATTTGACACAATGTACCTTGTTATTATGATAATTTTTATGTTCCAGAATCCTAACGAAGTAATAAGATATTTGGATAAAGTGAGAGAAGAATATTTAGTGCCGTTGGATCTCGAATTATCTTTACATTTAGTTGAATGCAACATATCTATGGAGCTGTTTGGAATGTAAGTTCACATCCAAACTAGTATTTTAAATTAAGTATCTGTTGGATACGATTTACAGCTAAACTTTCACCGCTGTTTTAATACACTCGAAGTAAAGTTATGCAAATCTTAAACTTCGAAAAATGTATGGTTAAACACGTTTATTAATAAGTGCCTCAAAAAAGAGTACAGGATTGATTTTTTTGCCATTTAATAGTAAACTTTATCATCAATGTCATAAAGTGCAAAGTCCCCCCAAATGACCGCGCTTGGAGATGCCACATGACCGCCCGTTTGATGACTGAAACGATGCTCATATAACTATGCACTTTAAGTCCATAGAAACAAAGTTTATTATTCAATGTGAAAAACCCTCTACTCCAAGCCATACTTATTTTTCCTGTCATTGTTCCAGCCGTTGGTTGAGACTGCTATTCGGTCGAGAATTCCCCAGATCTGAGATCCCTAATCTATGGGGTTTTCTGTTTGCCGACGGACCGATGTTCCCCAACCTGCATTATGTTATCGTCGCCATGCTAGTCTCTATGAGGAATACACGTGAGTTATTCACCACATTTTCCGCTTATTTATACAGGCTGGATTTCTGAGATGGGGCAGTAAGGACACCTACCTTAACCGTTGTCGCTAGTAGAAAACGGTCTTAGGAGACTGTCCTTAACTTTTTGAGACATTTTGATCTGCATTCCCAGATTTTGAAAAAAATTGTACAGTCAGCAAGAAAATGGGCAGTTTTCACAAAAACTTTTTTTATGCCAAACGATTCAGTTTCTTATAAGCATCAAAAAACTCTATTAGACCAATGGTGGTTTGAGTACTAGAAAAGTCAGAAATCGCAAAAAACTTTTCCCATACATTTCGTAAGAAATAAACTGCAACCACAGATATAGATAGACCTAGATAACGCAAGAGCACCCACTTCGCGTGCCGGGTATAAGCATAAAATGCATAACGTGGCCACTGTCGCGCTGGTTGTATAGTTTATGCCCCTGGCTGGAGGCTTTAAGTGTAGAAACTTAAGGCAACCACAGGAAAGTCCGGTTAAGCAGCTACGACCTCCTCAGAGGTCAACTGCGAGATGCCAAATTAAAAAAATTAAAAAAACTGTCGCGCTGCGTCTGCATCGATGCGCCGCGCTAGTTGGACGTCAGTAAAAAAAATTAAAAATGCCTAGTTGCGCTGTGACAAATTGTAAAAACTGCTCAAATGTGAGCAGAAAAAAAAAGTTAACGTTTCCTTCTATCGATAAGTGATTTTATAATTAATATTATGCGTAATTAATTTTAAAATCAATTATTTTTACTCTAATACAACAAATTTGAGAAAAACATAGGTCATCGAAAGCATGCTGTATGTTCGTAATACATTGCAGCTTTTACTCGGAGCGGTTGATGTGACGTTCTATGTTAACAAATGATAAATATCAAAACAAGTGATACCATCGTATATCGCTGCGGTTTCGGAGTACATGCGCTTTTATCATTTTTCTGTCAATTTTAGCTATTAGTGTTGTTCATCCTACGCAACACAAATCGATTCTCGAGAATCGATTTCGGAAGCTGAGGAATGATTTTGTATTTTATATTTATTTTATGATTTAGACAATTTTGATAAATAATCCTTTTATGATTTTTTAGTTTTCCACATGATCCCAATTTAAAAGAACAATGGATTGAAGCGACGGGAAATAAAGATTGGTTCCCAAGAAAGTATAGCACTATTTGTTCGATACTTTTTCAGGAAGAAACCTTTGTAGAAGGGAAAAAGCGTCGAACATTGACAAAGCAGCATGCCCGACTATTGATGTACTGAATATTACAACTAATGCAGTGATTTAATTGATAAGTTTCTGTAACTTTTCGAGTTTTTTATAAAATGTTGAATTTGACTTGTACTTGTATTACAGAATATAGATCTGGGTCTGCGGGTGGGGCGAGACGGGTGCAATCTGCGCGGTGTCTTTGAATCGATTTGGTTTTCCCATCACTAAATAGTGCTTGTGACGTCATAGTAGGTAGTCAAAAAAATGGCACGCTTGGTTTTCATACAGATCGTGATACTTGCGTTATCTAGGTCTATCTATATCTGTGACTGCAACCTACTTCAATAAGATAGACAGACTAGCCAAATAGAAACAAAAAATTTAAACTTCGAACGAATATGCGTTATAATTTTATTTTCTATAAGAACAAGATAGTTTGTTGCTTGTGATGTCCGATGTTCTGAGAAAAAATCAGCCAAGTGCGTGCCGGACCACGCACAATGAAGGGGTCCGTGTGTTGGGATGGATGAATTTATCACAAAAACAAACTTGTAACATTGTAGTTGAAAAACATGTTCTCCCATATATCGATATACCTCACGATCAATTCTCTGAAAGTGTAAGTGTGTAAGCGATTTTCGGACTGTTCCCTTTACTTGTGTTATGAGCTTGCTTCTTGCCAAACTTTATCATTCTAGGTCTGGGTCTAGGTTCAGTATCAAAATAATGATGTCCTATAAATAACCGTATTTTTTATTGCGTTGACTCAGAAGCTTGATTTTTTAGAGCTTTAAGGGACCACAGACATACGTATTTGATGTTATTTCAACTTGCTACCTCCACGCGTTCCTTAGAAAAAGGGTCTTGACAGACTGACCGACGGACGACAAAGTGATCTTAAAAGAGTTCCGTTTTGTCCTTTTGAGGTACGGAAATCTAAAATTACCTCAAATTATTTAGAACTTTCAGACTTCTTTGGAAAACGTTAAAAAAGACTGTCCTCTACAAAAGACAGAAATTACAAAAAAATGCTACCTATGTAAAAAGTTTTTTCAAATACAACAAAGGTTCTAAATGTTGGTCTCTATTCATTCGAAATTTGAAGTTCAATTTATTTTAGTTTAATTTCGGCCAGTCTAACATCGTAAAAAAGTAAGTTGGAGTCACATTTCCTACGAGATGTATGGGAAAAGTTTTTTGCGATTTCTGACTTTTCTAGTACTCAAACCTCAGTTGATCCAATAGAGTTTTTTGATCCTTATAAGAAACAGGATCGATTTTCATCAAAAAAAGTTTTTGTGTAAACTGTCCATTTTCTTGGTGACTGTAATTTTTTTTCAAAATCTGTGACTGCAGATCAAAATATTTCAAAAAGTTAAGGATAGTCTCCTAAGACCGTTTTCCTGTAGCTACAACGTTTAAGGTAGCTGTCCTTACTGCCCCATCTCAAAAATCCACCCTGTATATATCCTACTTCTGAAACAGCACCCTAATTTCGTAACACACAATCACAATCGAATGATTTTGAAGGATATTGCTAATCCATTGCTTCATATGTTCGAAAAGTTTATCTGGTCTACAACGTAAATAACGCAATGAATGTTGTTGAATTGCCAGAACGAAAGCCATTCCTACTGTAAATGTGTCACGTAATTACCCCGCAGGTCCTAGTTTAAGCTTTAGTCCAAATTGAAATGAGTATGTGTATAATTAATTATGTTTTATTTATAAAAGCACATTAACACAAAATTCCGCTATTTTAAAAGGGGTGAGCTGAGTATTAAAGAACCACTTCCATTTAGAAGCGTTTAATGTTCAGATTTCTTGAAACTTGAAATATTTGCTTACCTTTGCAGTTCAGAGGAAAATACAATATTTAGTGACAAACGCAGGATGTATAGGTTTTTGGTGATATGTCGGCAATCCATTAAGAGGATGGCCACTATGCAAATGTCAACCATTTTCCATCATTTTAAAATGAATGAAATAAAAATAGAAAATGTCAAATTACTCGAAAATTGTTGACATTTGCATAGGGTTCATAAGCGGTCATTTGGTTGCAAATGACCTCCAACATGCCCTTAATGGATTGCCGACGTATTACCAATAACCCTGTATATTTTTAGCCTCTTTAACAACAGTGTTAACAGCATTGTTATGTTTCGGCAGTTAGAGGTAAGTTAGCCAATTCCTCTGTGGTTGAGAATTCCGGGTGAAACTCGCTTCCACCTTCCAACCATCAGGTGAGATGAAGGCCAAAACCTTCACCGTTGTGGATAAAAATGACATTACTAGATCTTGAGATAATACGTGCGAAAAGAAGTTAACGCTTAGACCTGAATCAACTATCTGTGGGCCATTATTTGTTCTGGGGGAAGATCGAACCAGCTACTGCGCCAACCATGCCAATTTCTGTAATAATTTGATTTATTTTAGCCAATATTTTTCATTAATTATATTATTTTCTTTTATGTCCAGTATTAGACCCAGACCCCGGCGTGATCCTATCAGCGCTGATGCGTCCAGTATGTCTGTGTGTGGGCTACGTATGTGCGCTAGCACTACATCTACGCGCACCGCTGGAGTACCCGCGCCCTCCGCTTAGACAAGAAGTTAATAATCACAAGTAAGGCCTCCTTCTATAATTTCGCGCCCTCATGCCCTAAACCGCCGCAGGAGATGTCTTGGGCGTCGGGAATCGCAGGCCCATTCCCGGCCACCGTAGGCGCGGGCTTGCGGACGGTGAGCAATGGGCAGCTCGCCGTCCGATAAGGACCAGGCCCGGGTCGACGGCGCGTTGTGTTCCACGCGCGCCTCAAGGAGATGTCAACACCAACTGAAGGGGCCCACTAGGACCGATGCCTGCCGGGGTCGCGGGAAAGTCCGAAAGGGATACCGTGGCATCGTACAGGCAACTGAAGGAACACGGAGTCGCGATTGTCAAATTTGATTTTAGTTGGATCAAAATTATTTTTAAATTGAATAGCTTTATGATTCTCATAACCAAAAGTAAGGAATTTTGGTGATAGTTTAGTTCGGTGGAGAATCGGCACCAGTAGCTACGTTCAGGCCTCTTTTGAAAATAAAAATATATTTCATCCGATATGGTTCGCATTCGATATTATGGATCGGATCCATCATCTTTTACAAAGACGAGTTTTCTTTTTAAGAGAACATTAAGTAGTGTATGAGAAAAAGCGTAAGATAAATAAACTGTTTCATTTAAATAATTTCACATGATTATTCAGAGGAATGGATATGGAGGTATTAAATTCCAATTCAATATTTACTGTAAATTATTGCTCTTAATTGAACGGATCAAATTGGGTTAGTCTGACTATAAACAGAGTGAACGTGCCAACTCTATGCACACATGTACGCGTGCTTCTGTGTTATTGATTTTTGCAAAGAATTTACCTAAACTTGACTTCCCGCGCTAGGCGTAAACGCTCTTAAGTTTAGCAATTCTTTGGGCTATGTCGGTTACCTTGGTCCTCTTGCGGATCTCTTCAATACAGAACAGCGCAGCTCCTCATACAAAAAGAATAACGGCTACTTTGAATCGTCATTATTCGAATTTGCTTGCAGTCAAACGCTGTTCTAGCTAGGCCAAGCTATTTTGACCATGTGTGGTACTACTATTATGGTTGAAACGGCTAGATTAGGGGCCCAGGTTTATTCAAAATGGTCTCCCAACTTTTCCTCCACAGCAACGCTGAAACACAAGCCCTAAGACCATGGAGCAGCATAGAACACATTCCGTCGTCCGTCCGCTCGGCGGGCGCGGACGGCGACTCGGGCTCGGAGGGCGTGGCGGAGGGCGCGGACGTGGCGCGCGAGCTGGCGGCGCTGGCGCTGCTGCGCGCGCAGCTGCCCGGCGCCGCCGCCGCGCTCGCGCGCGCGCTGCCCAGGCCTGCGCCTGATGTGCAGCAGCCGCTGCAGCAGATATTACAGGTGAACGTGGGAAAATTAGGCGTACAATTTTAGAAATGGGAACAATTAGATTATGACTCTAAGACAAAAATACGGTCACCCTGACGGTATTACTAATGTGTTTGTGAAATAGATGTATACAGGGTGACTGGTAATTAGTGATCGATACATGTGACTTTATTATCATTATGAACAACTTTTACTATGCGACCAAACCTGAATTAGCGAAAAAAAATCTGCTGTTCCCTACATATTGACGACTTGTGCAAACGTAAATGTAGGGAACAGTTGTTTTTTAGGGTTCCGTAGCAAACAAGGAACCCTTATAGTTTCGCCATATCCGTCTGTCTGTCTGTCCGCGGCGGCTTAGCTCAGAGACTCTTAGTGCTAGAAAGCTGTAATTTGGCATGAGTATACATATGAATCACACCGACAAAGTGATAAAATAATTATGGAAAAAAACATTTTTTTTTTCATCTGTGCCAATTTTTTACTTTTTAGTTGTGGTACCTACCCCACACAAATTCAAATACCACTACCTGCTATGTAAATAATAGTGACAAGAACTTATCATCATATCATCCACATATCATAGAAAAAGTTCTTAGCCACGAGACTAAGCAGACGTGTTTTTTGTGTTGATTATAACGATATTGATTTAAGTAATTACGAATAATGTTATTGCTATAATTTGCGGAGTCAGTTTATTGTGGAAGTGATGAGTGTGACTAACACCTTTTTTGTTTTGAAAGATGAACTAAATAGTTTATAAACAATCAACGTTTTCGGTGTTAGTAGTATGTCTAACCCAGGAGATAGCCCCTTCGGCCGCAGTCAATTGGTACGACGAAGTCCTCCACCAACGCCATCGCCTGCCCATCAAAACCAGACAAGGGATCCAGCGCCGCCAGCAGCCACGGAGAACGAATTACCGACTGAAGTCGTCTCTACGGCAGAGCTTCAGAGATGGCTTGGGTCCATCGACACAATTTTGACCGAAATTTGCTCAATTGTGGCGGACGGAAAAATGAATTCCGACCAAAAACTCCGTGTCACCAATCTCTGTCGAAAAGTAAACCATGGGACGTCTCAGATGGCCGTGCTGTACCAATCCCTGAAGCAGAAGTCCATCCAGGCGCACACAACCATCCAGCACCTTCAAGTGCAGCAGAATCTTGCGGAATCCCTTTGCCAGTTCAAAGAGGTCGTGGAAACGAAGATGAGCCGAACCGTACCAGAAAGTACTTCCTATGCTAATATGGTGAAGACAGGCTCTGATAAGTTTATTCGCCCTGCAAATCTCAGTTCGGTCGCTATATATCCCAGCGATAAAACCAAAACCAGTGACGCAACCATGTCGTTGGTACAAAAAATTATCTCGCCAGAGGAATTAAAACTCCATGTTCGTGGTCTAAGGAAAATTAGAAACGGAGGAGTTATCATTAGAACGGATAACAAAGACGACATTAATAAATTAAAAGCTCACAGAAGCTAGTTTCCTCAGGCCTTACAGTTGAAGAACCATCCAAACGCCGTCCCAGGATTGCTGTCATTGGTGTCCCCGTAGTCCTAACTGAAAAAGAGGTATTTGATTGCATTTACGTCCAAAACTTGACAGATAAATTGCCGAACACTACTCGTGAGTCCTTTTTAGAAAGTATAAAATTGAGCCATAAGTCAGGAAAGAAAGATCGTCCTACTTGTAATTATATATTGGAAGTTCCTGCTAATATCAGGAAAATTATGATGGACCAAGGCCGAATTTTTATAAATTGGACATCATGTCCAGTGAAAGATTTCACTATTGTGACCAGGTGTTTTAACTGCCAGCAGTTCGGACACGCAGCCAAATTTTGCAGAGAAACGAGCCCTACCTGCAACCTCTGTGGCGAAACAGGACATTCTTTCAAGGACTGCAATAATAAAGGTTCTCCGCCTCAATGTGCGACCTGCAAACGCTTCAAGAGGAAAGATGATCATCCAACTGGTGATGTAAATTGCCCAGCACGTAAATATGCAGAAGACAATTATATTAATTCCATTGACTATGAAGGCGCCTAGGAGCGCCGCCGACAATCTAGTCAATTCAGCACATAGATAGTAGGTTAACTTCTACATATATTTTTACTTTTTTATGACCAATCAGCTAATCTGTGATCTAGATGAGTTTTCCGTGTCTGAAGCTAAAATCTGTAATGTTGAGGAGTGCAAAAACATAGTATATACTGGAGATAAAACATTGACTCTACTTACACAAAATATACGCAGTATAACCCGAAATTTTAATGGTTTCCAAGTTTTGTTACAAAATCTTGATATAGGCTGCGACATTATCGTTCTAACAGAATGTTGGTTATCCAAACAAACGGCCAATATACCCTCTCTCGATGGCTTTACTCTTCACAAAAGTGTTAGAACATTCAACCAGAATGATGGCATAGTGGTTTATATTAAAAATAATTTAAGAACATTAGTAGATGAACCCTATTTTCTAGACTGCAACTGCTTAGTAATTACAATTATTCCTGATACAGTAATTATGGCTATTTATAGGCCTCCATCACAAAGTATTGAGGGGTTTTTGGATTCGCTTAACAGTAACTTAGGAAAATTATCTTCGTTTAAAAATATTATACTGATAGGTGATATCAACATAAACATTGCTGCCGAAAAAATCGATACTCATTCACATAATTACCTCAATATCTGCTCATTTCATGGACTATTACCAGCTCATTATCACCCTACCCACCAGAGCGGCTCTTGTCTAGACCATATCCTTATAAAATCGAAAAGTCCATCCAAAACATTGGTTACTAATTCGTCACTAACCGATCATCAAGCTGTTTTACTAACATTACAAATATCCTCACCTAGAAATAACTGCATGCGCAGCTATACTAAACTCAATATGACGAGTCTTGAAACCGACTTACGCGGCATTAATTTTGACCCCGTTTACGATTCACATGATCCAAATGTTTCTCTACAATATTTTGTCGATTTATTACAATCTACAATAAGGAAAAATACGTTTACTAAAGTAATACCTAGAAAGTATCGTAATATTAAACCATGGATTACGCCAGGACTTGTTCGCTGTATTAGAAATAGAGACAAACTTCACCAAAAATCGAAAAACGCACCGGATAATGAACTACTATCAACTACTTACAAACGTTATAGGAATTTCTGTAATAATCTGTTGAAAAAGCTTAAAAACCAATATGATCAAAGTCAACTTCAGAAAGCAGGTAAAAACAGTAAACTTATATGGAAATTCATAAAAACTAACACTTTTAGGTCCAAAAATCCCGATACGACGCTTGATCTTTTATCTTCTGAGCTAAACCCTATCGAAGCGGCAAATAAAGTTAACAACTTCTTCATTAACGTAGGAAAAAACTTAGCAGAAAAAAACCTATTATCTAATAGATGTTTTTCCATTCAAAGCCAAACTAAGACATATGCAGCACGAAACTCTTTCGTCTTATTAGATACTGATGTTAATGAGGTTGTAAGTATAATAAATGGATTAAAGGAAATGTGTGCCGTAGGATGTGACGATATACCTAATAGCATACTCAAAAGATTTAAATACGTCATTGCCCCTCCTTTGACTCACATTTTTCAGTTATGTTTAACAAAAGGACTATTTCCTAAATTGCTTAAAAAAGCCGTAGTCACCCCCGTGTTTAAAGCTGGAGACAAAAATTGTTTAAATAACTACAGACCAATTTCAGTTTTAACAGGCCTCTCCAAGATTCTGGAAAAAATTATAAACAGCAGATTAGTAAACTATCTTGAAAGTAGTAAATTACTCTCTGATCATCAATTTGGTTTTAGGCCTAAAAGATCAACAAGCCAAGCTGTTCACCATCTGACAAATTTTATAAGCACAAACTTGGATAACGGCATGCATACCATAGGGATATTTTTAGACCTTGCCAAGGCTTTTGACACAATTTCTTGTACTTTGCTTTTATACAAGCTGGAAATTCTGGGAATACGGGGAATACAATTGCAACTATTATCTGATTACCTTACCGACCGCCATCAGTGTGTAAAAATAGGCCAATGGATGAGTTCTGAACTTAAGAATAGCTGTTATGGAATCCCACAAGGCAGTATTTTGGGTCCTACTTTGTTTTTAATCTATATAAATGACCTGTGCAATTTGACACTCCAAAAGGGTGTAATTATGTCATATGCGGATGACACAGCTCTACTGTTTGCAGCTGAATCAAAGGCCGAGGTCTATGAGGTAGCACAGAATGGCTTTAATACTGTGTCAAATTGGCTTCATAAAAATCTCTTAACTTTAAATACAGATAAAACCAAGTACCTATTATTTACAATGAGAAACACTAATCCAACGCTTACTAATCTAAACATTCAAGCGCATAACAATTGTAATATACATTATGCTGACATTGCATGCACTTGTCCCACTTTAGCTAAAACCGTTCATATCAAATATCTAGGCGTCACGATTGACACAAACCTGAATTTCCGCAAACACATCGATGTATTATGCACCAGGGTACGTAAACTAATATACATTTTTAAAAATTTACGTAACATTGCCGACTTTAAATTAATTAGGCAGATTTATTTGGCGTTGTGTCAATCTATTATTACCTACTGCATAATCTCCTGGGGTGGGGCCGCTAAATTAATTTTACTCCACCTAGAACGCGCCCAAAGAGCAGTTTTAAAGGTTGCCACTTTTCGCCCATTTAGATTTCCTACACACCAGCTTTATATGGCATGTAAGGTGCTAACAGTACGTCAAATATTTGTTTTGAATGTAGTTTTATTCCAACACACTGAACTCTATTTTAACCCAGTACCTTCAGATAAGAGAAGAAAAGATTTGGTTTGTACGAACTCCCAGACTAAACATGCTTTTGCTAATCGATTTTATTTATTTTTAGGGCCCTACTTGTATAACCAGCTTAACAGAGTGCTAAAGATTTATAGTTTAAGTTATAATAGGTGTAACTTACTAGTACAAGAATATTTGTCAAAACTCAATTACGCAGACACGGAAAAACTACTAGAAATTTTAAAATAATATCTCTATCTATCTACTCTATATTAAGTCTCTTCTTTTACCTAATTAATAACAGTGTCCAGTTTATCTACTTTAATATTATTTGTTAATTTATTTAAACATAATATATCTTAAATAATCTAGTCTTAAAAAAATATACCCAAATAAATAGTTACTCTTTAAGTCATTGAAAATATCATGTCTTCTTTTAATTTAGCTTAGTAATAAACCTATTGTTGTCTTCTTTTTAAATGTTTGATGTAAATTGATGGCCTGAAACACAGGTTTTTCATAAACCTAGATCAGGCAGGTCTACATTACAGTTAGAATTTAATTTTCCTCGATTGTAATTAATCTATATCATAATTTTACTTTATACTTATACTTGAATAAAATTTTTATTATTTATTATTTTATTATATACTAAGTGGGAAAAATACGTATTATTGAAGCAAAAACTATCCAGTATGAGTAAAGTCACGTGTAGTATTGGACACTAATTCCCAGTCAGCCTATAAAGACCAGGACTCTTATTTAAAGAAATGACATATTTTACTTTATCGCCTATCTGTCCAGATCCAGGCGTTGCTCATCTGTTATGTTGGAAAACGTCATAATTTCATTACTACCTCTTTTTGTGCCTATGCCAATTCAACTAGACTAAAATCATTATTTGTTTCGGTCAGTAATATAACGGATTATTTCTGTTAAATTGAGCAAATTTTAGTTGTTTTTATCCTAGAAACTACCGTGTGCGTTATTTAAACTAACCATCGATTACTCCACAGCTGGCAGCCCTCCTCCAATGCCGAAACCACGCACTAATCGACGTGGAAACAGCATTAGAAGCAGCCGAAGGTCAAACAACAGAGAAGGTAGGTCTTCGCCAACTGGTCCCAGTAACCATGATCAACAGCAAACGAGGTGCTCCCAAACAGCTCATGAAGCCATTAAACAAAGTAAAGGAGGTCCAGTTAAAAGTGTTTCATCAGGGAGAGTGCGTTAGCAGTGACCTGCCGTGTTTGGACCCTCTGAGATTGAGGACAGAGTGACTAAGGACCAAGTTTATGTTGTACAATTATTATCATTGATTTTTTAGGTAATTGATTAGTTGTTTTCGTCGTGTGCGTATTCGGCAAGTGTTTTGACCACAGACACCTATGGCAGATTTAATTGCCTGTGGCATGCCATGAGTTGAAGCAACAATCATGGGCGTATCCGGGGGGGGGGCAGGGGGGGGGGGGGGCAGTTTTTCGTACACTGGTTTTTAACTCTCGGTATTGAGCCGAGCATTGACAATCGAAGAAAGCGCATCCAGCGCGTATCCCAGCGCGTCAAGAAAACACACTGTTGGATATTCAACTCTCGGCGCTAAGCACTTATATTTTATAAAATTCATATTGTGTCGCATTACTCGATACGACGTCGAATACTCGCCGCGACAGCTATAATTACATGAGATGTAGTCAAATCGCCGACGTGTAAATGACTACTATGCGACTAAGTAGGTATTTATATGACTGTTACAGGAAACACAGCGCTTTTAGTTGAATAAAATGGGCCCTAATGCCGTTGAGTAAACGTCCTTATGGCATTTATACGATTATACTAAATAACATTAAGTTGCCACCAAAACGTCTACTCAACGACTTAAATGTTTGCTGGGTGGCCCCATGTCACCTGTCTTTGAAACTTTTCTTTTACTGCTATACATGTTAATATTCATACCGTTCTAAGATGTTCAGTCTATGATATGTTTCAATAAATAATAATATGTAAAGATGCAAAAGCAGTGCATAGGTGTAAGGTTCATTAAGTACTTTCTGCCTATCCCCATGAGGGAAAAGCTTATGTTATGTATGTATGAATATTATAGTATGACTTAAGGTGGACCCGCAGTGATAGCCCCAAAATTCAAATTTTCTTATGTTTTTTGCAATAGGGATGATGCCTGGGTAAAAAAATGAAATTTTAATTAGTCCGTCAGTCGGATAGTAAAAAAATATTAGACACGTATTTTTTGTTTCATCATATTAATAAAAAAATACTTAGTAAAACGCATTTTAAGTTGGGGAGTGGAGGTCGCTACGTCACTAGTATGTATAAAATCTACATACTCGTAATGGCACATTTTAACTCAATGTATCGCCGTAATGTTTAGATTACGTAAAAATGAAAAATACGTGTCCAATATTTTTTTATAATCTCAAATACCGACTAAAAAAGATGTTTAGTCATCATCCCTATTTTTTAATTTTGATCAAGATTCAACCTGACACTGACCTGCAAATTGCGAAAAATGTAAGAAAATTTGAATTTCGCTGGCTATCACTAGTATAGTCAGCACCATATGTGTATTATTTTCTTGGAAATTTAAAGTTAATCTAATAATCTTGTATTTTGGAATAATAATTGAAAATATTCGTGTTCAATTTTTTAAACTTTGACAGCGAAATTATTTGTTTTTTATGCGGACCGTGTGTGCGCCTCAAAACACTGGATGCTGAAAATTTGAGGTGTCGATTTTATTCCTTGTTTAGAATTAACGTTATTTGTGTTATTATCGCTTATTTTGTTATTTTTTTGTTATGCGTTTTAAAGCTTTATAATGCCCTAAAGTTTCGAAGAAAAAATATAGTTATTTTCATAGAAAATAGTTTAAATTAGACTAGTCAGGTCACAAATAGTTTTAAGTTTTACTTGTCAACATGTTAAAGTTATCAAATGGCGGAATGCAATTTTTAGTTTATAAGAGTTTGCCAATGGAATAAAGCTGCGTATGCATTTAATTTTACAATCTTTTATCAACTATGGTGATTATGATCGAGTTAAGAAGAGCACTTTGCCAATACTCTATGGATGTGTCTGTATGAATCTATGGTTTAGGGGTAATGGTGTGACCAATAAATACTTATGCGATGAGTTGTAGGATTAGAATACACTGTTTAAACTAGTAGTTACCACGATTGGATTGATTGAACTTTAATATTCATGATGTTATCAATTGCATAAAACTTGTCCCAATTTAGTTTAAGGAAAATATCTCTTTCTATTTTTTTTATAACTTAAAATATAAAATATAAGTAATCCCAATGTTTGCCTCGTCTTGGCCGCACTGCCGTGCCGATATCTGATACAAGATAAGCAGTATTTCTATTTTCCAGTATTTCATAGTCGGTTCTACAGTTTGTTGCAGCCATAAGTTTTACCTAATGAAAAAGGCAGGGGGGACCTCTGCCTAACCCGTCGGGAAAACAGACGTAATGCTGTTATGAAAGGGGCAAACACTCTTAGAGTGAATAAACTCGGTTAATTCATAAATAAACTATATAACTGCCGATAAGATACATACTACTTAAGAGATCTTGTCTTTGTGCTAAATACAGGGTTATTGGTTATATGTCTGCAATCCATTAAGGGATGTAGGAGAGGTCATTTAGAACCAAATTACCACTTTTGACTCCTATCCCAATGTCAACAATTTTAGAGTCATTTAAAATTGTAAACTTTTATTTCATTAATTTTATATTATAAATGTCAAATTACTCGAAAATGGTTGACATTGGCATATGGGACATTAGGTTGCAAATGACCTCTCCTACGTCCCCTTTCCGGATTTCCGACATATAACCAATAACCCTGTTTAAATGTAATCATTTATTTTAGTTTTAATTCTAGTCCTTTATACAGAAAATGGCAAAACTACGGCAATGTGCCAATGTACTCTTTCATGATATGATTTCTTCATAAAGAACTGGATTCTTCTGTAAAATACTAACATTTTCATATGATTAATAAGTTGTTATACAAACCAACTATGAAAGCGCATTTATGGCAACGCCATTGGGTTAGTTTAAAGGACAGGGTCGTTTTCTCTGATAACTAGATTATAATTATTAGTAAAAACTTCCGTTTGAATCTTAGCATGATGTTACAACTTCAATTATTGTAAAATAAAACTTGTATGTACGTAAGTACTAATATTAAGTATTGCAGTTATGATAAATGTTAGTAGAATAATGCTTTCCATTTTAGGCCAACATTTGGCCAAAGCGTCTTGGACAAATGGGGCATCTTTCTGGCCGAAATAAGGGCATTTGTGTCCAAATGTTGGTTCTATATAACGTTAGCGTAGAATTTATTTTGTGATAGTTACATGCTTCATTATAAAATGTTTGAACAAATATTGGCTGTTATGAGAGTGATTGATTTTCGTACAATGGAACTTAGTGCAAGATAAGTGTATATTTGCTCTTTAGATGTAAGCCAAAGAACAATATTTCATGCGTATAAAAATGTATATTGATGAGCCTTTGGAATTTATAAAAAAGTGATTAAATATATTTTTTCGTCAAAATTTGTTTCCTTTTGCATCCAATCCGATCCAGATAATAATAATTATGGTTAAACCACATTGAACTATCATCAGTTTGAACTCAATCTACTATCCACTAAATAGCATGTTGGTTATAAAATAAATCCATATAAGATCGGCTGTTTACCTTTTGATAATCAAGGTTCGGCTTTATGCACAATAATCCTAACTAATATTATAAATGCGCAAGTGAGTTTGTTTGTTTGTTACGCTTTCACGCTAAAACGGCAGAACAGATTTGGATAAAATTTGAAAGATCTGGATTAGGACATGGGATGCTTTTTTATTCCGATATTCCCACACGGAATCGAGACATTTGCGGGTAAACCGCAGGGCGCAGCTAGTCAAATTATAATTTGAGTCTCGACCCGTCGAGGCGTCGCTGCTTTGTTTGGTCTTATTCGGAGGTTCGTTGAGTGAAATGTCAAAATCCCCGTCCAAATTATGTGTAACATGTTATTCACTTTGTTGGGAGAGTTGTAGGCATGTTTGTTACAAGTTAGTGGGGACGCAGCTTAAGACAAGACTGGCTTTGTGATAGAGAACACACAAAAAATGCCCATATCTAGCACCTATAAAAGCATAAAGGCCAGGGGGCTACTTTAGCTGGTCGACGATAACAACATATTCATCACAGCAAGTGTGTGTTGTTACTTGACTTGATATTAGTCGGTAGGCTTAGTTATTCACCAGCCTTTTATTTAATTCGTACCACTAGAGACTTTCAAGATGTTATCTATTTTACAAAAATATTATTGTCATTAAAGTTTACTTCGTAAAACGAATTTAAGTTAAAAGTTGAAAAGTCATCAAAGTCATCTTGTTGTCAGTGTCACTGTCAAACGTAGTCAAACAAACAAAATACGAAGTCAACACGAAGAGAAATCAGTAAAATGTTAAAGTTTTAGCTATTTACAGTATTGTTTTCACAGTCGTGATATCATTTTATTCCTCCACAATGGCAGAACCAAAGGAAAAGGAGGAAAACCCTCTGGATATAGACGGGAGTAACTTTAACCCCGACATGTATTTAGACTGCTTGCTAAAATGTGCAACGTTGAAGCAAGTCATGGATAAAGAGGCTGAAGTGGTCACCCAGAGCCAGTTCCTACAGTCAGAGATGCAAACGTTAGTCTACGAAAACTACAACAAGTTTATATCGGCTACAGAAACAGTGCGCAAAATGAGAACAGACTTCAAGATAATGCAAGAAGAAATGAACAAACTGAGCGAAAACATGAACAAGATCACGACGTTTAGTGCCCAGATATCCGATTCCTTGAGAGAAAGTGGAAATAACGTCAGCAGATTGTGTGGAACAAGGCAACTGTTGGATAAACTTCAATTCTTATTTCTGTTGCCTTCTCAACTGAACAAAGCCATTGAAGATGGTAGATATGCTGATGCTGTCCACGAATTCACTCATGCGCAGAGAGTTCTGCAAAAGTATGGCAATCAGCCTTCATTCCAAAGCATTCAAACAGAATGTTCAGAAATCATTTATGGTTTGAAGAAAACTTTGCGAGAAAGACTGCTTAGTCCAGAAACATCAGCATCTGAATTAGCCGAAAGTGTAGGTTTGTTGAGACAACTGCAAGAAACAGACTCTTCTCTCCAGGACATCTTCCTAAGCTGTTCTGAAAGCAGGCTCGACCAGCACCTACAAGGATTAAGTGCAATGGTAGAAAGCACTGATATCTTAGAATGGGTTGAAAAATGCAATAACACCCTTTTAGCAGATCTTGGTATTATCATATCATGTTACCATGACATGTTCCAAGATAAAGACAGTACCAACATTCCAGATTTTGCTGACAAAATCATGTTACAAGTATTTCATCTTTTTGAGGAGGTTGTGAAGAAACCAGACAATATTGGAACTGAAATTTTGATACGAGGACTTGATAAGTTCTTTAGAAAGTTACAGGCGATGACTGAGATCATTTCAAGTGATACTATGTCTAATAAATCTATTGATGTTGTGATACAATGCATCAATCATAAGGCTACAATACAGTATCAGTCAATCCAATCTCAGTTCAAAGATAGTCTTACTAAAGTAAGGCAATCTTTGGCAAGCAAAGGTACAGACACCACAGACCTGAAGGATATCCTGAATTCACTCCAAATCTATCTGATGCAGAAAGTCCAAGCATCACTTTTGGATCTCATGGCTTTCCTACAAAACAATCTTTCTTTTGGCCTCAAACCATGGTGTGCTAAAGCTGTTGCTGACACATGCTGGAAAGTCATTTCAGAGACCATGGTCAACCTCTCCGACATGGTCAAAAAGATGGCCTGTCTACAAACATCAAATAACAACATTCCCTTTGAATTACTCTTAGTATTAGCTAAGCTATGTTTAGAAATGCAAGAGAGTGGTGTTTCCACATTACACACTCACTTACTGAAGCTTTTGGAAGAATCTGCTCCAGGATTAACAGTTGAGAACAAAGACCAAAACAGTGCTATGGTGCATCTGTCTACAGCTGCTCAAGCTGCCTTAGATTCTGAGGTGGTATTTATTGGGCAGACAGCAGCACAGATGTTAAGGGTTTCAGTGCTAGCAAGGGATTGGTTGAGAGCCCCTGAGCCACGAGGTCCAAGGGCCGTATGCCGCAGAGTAGTGGAAACGTTAGCAAGTGCAGATAGTGCCGCATCGCAACTGTTCCCGACAAGCATCAAACCATCAAGCGATTCCAGTCGACGCACTATCTGGTCTCGCGCCCCATCGTCATTCTCGCCTCTAAATAGAATATTCTCAGAAAGAATTGAAGTATTCAGTCCAGCTGGGGCAGACAGAGCTGCTCTATCTAATGGCGCATTGAAGGTAGCTCTGAAGGCGTTAGTCGAGTGCGTCAGACTGCGCACGTTCGGTAAACATGGCCTGCAACAGTTGCAAGTTGATGTGCATTTCCTTCAGCAAAGATTGTCTTGTATGGGTAATGATGAACGACTACTGAACGCACTGCTAGAAGATGCACTTGCGTCTGCGCAGCTGAGATGCGTAGACCCACAACTGATGGAACCTAGCATTGTAGATATTATTTGCGAAAGAGGATAACTTTTTTAGATTTTAGAACTATTTCCACTAATTACCAATTGATGTATATTTATGAATGTCTAAATATTGTATAACTAAGAAAAAATAAATACAGTAATAAATTTTAGACAATTTATTTATAACCCATTAATCAAAATTGCATCATCATATTAAAAATAATGATATCATCTACATATATAAAATTTTATGTTAAATGCTTCTAAAACATAAATCTCACAATACGGACTACTCTTTATATTTTAGCAATTAATTACATTTTACACTGTTAGTCACGAGAGTAGAATAAACATTATTTAAAATTAAAAACAACATAATATATTATTACCATTAGAAACAGAGAAATTGATATATTTTGGTCCTAGTTCACTATAAATTTTGGGGAGTATCATTGTATGAATACTCGTAGACTAACAAGACACCACACATTGGTCAAATTTCAGCGAAAAATTTCGATACTGCTAAAATCAAGCAAGAAAACTTCAACGGTGATATATTTGAAGACTATTGAAACTAAACACCACGACATTTGTGTTAACATTAAGGCCTTTGTACACACACGTTTTTCTTACAGTGAAAAACTACGGTTTATTCGCCGTGAGTAGGCAAGGTCGTCAGTGTTGTATGGATCACTATCGAAGCTTGTTGACAGACACGGTTTTTCTAAGGTGCGGTTTATAAACCGTACGGTAAGAAACCGTGCCATGTACAAAGTGCCTTACGGCAGAATAATTTGTTTAAAGAAATGCCAAGAATGTAGCTATGCTTAATGTGTATGTTAAACAATTGCAAATATTTCAACAACATGGTAAAGTGCTGTGGGGAATCCCGAATTCGGGGATGTTCCGAATAATTAAATTTTCCTACTATAGATACGGGCAACGTTTATGAAGCGCCATCCTTATTGGCACTCTCGAGACTTAGTTGCAACATAATATTATTCGGAATATCCCAAATTCGCGATGCCTCCAACGCACCCTTTATAATAAAAATAGCAACTCCGGTACTACTCTCGAAGTCTAAAAAATATCCGAATAGAGGTGTGCTGTGCTTATTAAATATTTAATTTATTTTATTAGAAACATCTGGTATTCAAATTCCTCTAATCCCTTATAATAATGATGAAAACATACTACGAAGCACTAAATAACCCAAACTCCGCGATCGGGAAGCTCAATAATTCATTATTATAAGCATTGTATACAATTACAACTCCATTCAAATCAATATTCAAAACAATTTCAATAATAAGCTCATTTAAAACCCACCAAACTTTACTTATAAACTTCATTAAGAACTCTGTTATTCTAATATAAATTTTACAACATAAGTTTGCACCTTCTTGCAATATATTTAGGCTTATCATCTCGAAAACAATCAGATAAATCATTGAATGGCGAACATTTACAGTTTAACTGAAAATTACAGTATACTAACCGATAATGCCAACGAAAATTAGTATCCCTAGATCAAATAAAACATAAATATTTACTCTTATACATACATAATATCTAAACTCTAGAACAAATTGACAAAATATACTTATTCTTTAAGTTCTCATTTACATATAGACAAGATCAACGCCTACCTAAACGACTCACGATAAAAATATTGTTTATTGATGTAACATTTCATCAAACGTGTAAAAATATTTTTATTTAACAATGGTCCGTTTGTTACGATTGTGAGCCTTGTGATGCGTGATATTATCTAAACATACTAGCGGTCCCCTTTCTAATAACATCTCGAAATCTAAGGGAACTTTCAGTCCATCTTCGAACCCGATCCAATCTCTAATATTAAAATATTTATTTATTATTTTTTTGCATAAGTTTTCTCATTTTCTCAGGCACGGGCACGCCGCGGTGCGCCGGCGTCCGTTTCGGTTTGACGCTGGATTTCGCCTCAGACTTTTCAGGTTTGGGTTTCCTCGCGGCGGCAGGAGTTTTTGTTTCTTTGTCAAGCGATTTCCTCGTAGGTTTTGCTTCACTTTTGTTCGGTTTAGTGTTAGTAGAGGTGCTGCTATCGCTTCGCGCGCTGGATTTCCTCGAAGCAGGAGCTTGCTTGGATTTGTCGGCGACGACGACGCTGGACTTGCGGGGCGCAGGCTTGATGACGGGCTTGTCTTCAGGCGACGGCTCGCGCCTGCGCCGTATCCTCGGCGGCGTGTGCGCCAGCGTGGTGTGGCGCGACAACAGCGCCGCGCTGCTGAACAGCTGCCCGCAGTCGCATCTGTGCTCCACCTCCAACGTTCCTGCGGAAATAAATGTTATTATTCTTCAATCGGTCCCTCATTACTGAGGATCGTGGTCACTAGACCCCTTTAAACGGGCAATCTGTCTCCATCGGTTCCGGTACAAAGTTAACCTTCACCACCTGCTGAAATTTGCTTGCAGACATAGCTTCTTTTACTTGGCCGGACCATCGTGTTGGCGACCGGCCTCGTCCTCTCTTTCCTTCGGTATTGCCAACAATGAAATAAATATAAACGTTACAAAATAGAACATTTCAATTGATATTAATACTCAATATATTTATGCATTCATTGACAAAGACAGGATCATTATGGACACTGCAGGCGCAGCAAAGTAAGAGAGAGGAAAAAAGTCTTTGGTTGTTATATCCTAACTAATGTTATAAATGAGAAAGTGAGTTTGTTTGTTACGGTTTCACGCTAAAACGGCTGAACGGATTTGAATGAAATTTGGCACATACGTATGCCATGACCTAGAGAAGCCTAGAAGCTACTTTTCATCTTGGATCGAAGTCGCGGGCAGCAGCTAGTCTACTATAATCTATACATCCATACAATAAAAAAGTGTCTGTTTGTAATGCAAAATAACAGCTTTTTACTAAATGCATATGAAAGAAAGAAAGAAAATTAAGTTTATTTGTCCCAGAAACACGTCCATAAAAAAAAAGATAACAAACTCGAGTAGAACACGAAAATAAAAACACAATAGATTTAAATATAATCACGAGTACAAAATAGAAATAGTCGGCAGCTGCTGGCACGTCAGGATTGTGAGAAGAAGGCTACCACTCAGCATGATGCTGTGTTATTGCGACCCACAGCACATCGCTGATTTTCAGTGGTGACCCGAAAAAGACGTACGGAAACCAAGTCAGGTTTAATGAATTATACATAAATATAAAATAAATAGTACTTATAATATCATACGTGTATATATATATATGGTACATACAACAAAAACACTTTTTTTATTGTCTGCCTGTCTTTCTGGCTATCAGTTTGTTTGTTCCGGCTAATCCCCAAAAGATTGTTCTACTTCAAAATGTTCACTGCCAACTATACAAATAAATTAAACTATAGAATTCCACGCGGACGACGTACGGTAACAGCATGTTAAATAAAAAAAAATATTTGTTATGAAACATGGAATTTAAAATTTTAATTAAAAAATTCATTGATATTATAATAGCATTTATATATTAGAACTTGTTTTAGTTCATTTATGAATGTATAAAATTTTTGTTCTTTTTAGGGTTGCATATGTCTGACTGAAAAAACGGAACCCTTAAAGGATCACTTGTGTGTCCTATAAGGTCACAACGAATTAGCTCCGAATCTAATGGACCGATTAAGTTGAAATTTGGTACACATATCAATTTCTATAACCCAAACACGTTACGTAATTATACGAATTTTGAATATGATTATAATTTTCTTTTCTTGACCTTTAAAGTGACTCTGACTTTTGGGAGACAAATAAGAAATATAAAAAAAAGGGTTTGCGCACTGTACCGTATGACATATCAAATGAAAGGGCTTACTGTAGGGTATCAAGTATTAAAAAAAAAGAAATCTATATAAATAGTTTTAAAGTTATTTAAGAAAATATATGAACATTGACAAAGTTTTCCTGTAAGTTACGTTTTTTGTTTTGATTACGGGAAAACTTATATAGATCTTAAAATAAAAAGGCAAATCTCCCAAAATTATGCTATACTACTCATCACAATGTTTTATTTTTATGAGTTGTATTGCAATATGTGGTTAGCTAGTGACCTCGACAATTGATCATATTATTTATTGTTATTACTAATTAACTGTTTGTTTATTTATTTTACCTCGATGGTCCTAGTTTATCAGTTACAACTATATGTAAGCGGGCATTTTTATTTATTTTTATGCCTGGGGGGTTTTATTTTGATATTAAGTTCTGTTTACGTATTTTTTTTTTATTTTTTATCTCTGCCTGAGCGTAGCTGTTCTCGATGATTTTGTCTGGTATATTGGCGTGTGCTAGCTAACATATGGCTAATAATTTAAATAATGTTTTGTATTGCGTAATGTTAATTATTTTGAATATATATAGAATCTTTTTTTTTGTTGTTCTTCTAACTGAACAGACAGCTGTGCAGCTGGGGAGTTTGTTGCGCGACTTCTTCTTCCCAGCTAATGCACTAGGAAGTGGTGAAGGGTGGGCGTTTTTGGGGGACTGTCTTATGTAGTAGAAGTTCGAAAAGTGCTGATTCTCAGCCTAGTTTGAATAAATGACTTTTGAATTTTTAATTTATGCGTACAAACTTACATTTGCAATTGGAATGTATGGGAGAACATGTTTTTCAACTAAAATGTTAAGTTTGTTCTTGGAATAAAATCATCCCAACTACGGAACACTTCATTGTGCGTGTTTCGACACATGCCGGTTGTTAATTATTTCCGGTAATTTATTTTGAGTAAATTTTGTTACGAAAAAGATCGCAAAATATAATGTTACTTACTTCTCTTGATCTGTTTTACGGGCGTTGGTTTGTGCCTGGCAGTGACGGCTTTCCCCAACGATTTCCTCTTTGCTATTCCACTCAGAGACTTTCTCTTATCAGCTAAAGTTTTCTTTTGAGTTTTCCTTTCTGTAGTTTTAGGTGTGCGCTCTTGTGTGGGTTTCGATGTTTTTTCAGGAATGGTTTTTGGGAAAGAGTATTTTACACTTTCGCTATCGTCAGAGTCTGTTGAAGGCACTGGTTCTAGTTTAGGTGCTTTAGATACGTGTTTAACAGCTACCGGGTTGGGTTCGACGGCTTTTGGCTTCAGGCGCGGTATTTTGGGCGGGTGCTGTAATGACGTTCTTCTCTTAACTAGGTCTTTGGAGTTCGGCCGTTCTATTTGGAGCGAGCTACGTTTGTTTGCTCTTACTTTCATGAAAACTTTCTCCTCGGCTGGCTCCTCCACTTTGAAGTTGGGATTGAGCATGTACCTTACTTCGTCATCGTCGCTCGATTCCACTGCTGGTTTAGTTTCTTCTGGAACAGAAACAGGAGCTGTTGTTTTAAGACGTTTGCTTGCACTACCCGTAGATTTCTCTTTGATGGATGTTTTCTTTTTAGGTGTTTCATGAACTTTAATTGCTTCCTTAATTTCAACTTTCTTTATTTTCTCTGGCACTTCCGGTTTGACTTCTGTTTTGACAACTTCCGTTTCTGAGAAGTCTCTCTTTGCAGGAATAACTGGTGGTTCGACGGGTATAATTTCTATTTTCTGAGGAACAATCTCTTTTTCTTTTTCTTCTACCTCTTTTACAACTTCTACAGGCTTTTCTTCAGCTGCTTTAGGTATTTCCTTAGGTAATTCTATCTTTTCAACAACCTCCGTTTTGTGCTCGTCTTCTTTTATATCTTCAAAAATAACTAATTTTGGAGAATCAACGTCATCTAATTTTTCTTCAATCTTTGGACTCTCAGTCGCGTCTTCAACTGATTCAGCCGTTGCCTCAGATTCTTCAGCAGGTTTAGCTTGCTTCGACTGCCGTTTCTTTCGTTGACAGATTATGGTGTGTTTGTTCAGCGAGTGCTCGTTGGGGAACACCATGTAACAAAGTGAACACTCGTGTATTATGTCTCTGGTTGATAAGGAACTCTTGACACTCTTGTCATCAGACTTTTCTGAGCTGGTCTCTACATGTTGCTCCTTGTGTTCGATCAAGTGATGTAGTTTCCTGAATGTTTTCTTACAAACTTCACACTGGTGCAAAGTCACAGGCTTGTCAACGTTGTTAGGTATCACCGTTGGCGTAGTCTTCTGTCTGTTTATACCGTCGTGGGTTTCCCTATGCTCCACTAAATGGTGCAGTTTTCTGAAAGACTTGTCGCATGGTTCGCAGCGGAAACCAGCGCTTGGGTCTTCGCTTAGTTTAGAAGGCCCCGGTTCTTTTTCAACCTTTGTGTCAGACTGCTCTGAAGAACTCTTTCGTAGCGACCTCGCGGGTGCTGAACTTGGGTTATGAATAATGCGATGCTGAACCAGATGATGAAGCTTCCTGAACTCTTTCTTGCAAACCTCGCAGCTGTATACCGATTTGTTTACGACAGGAGCTTCCTTATCTATTTTCTTTGGCTCCTCTTTCTTGTGCTGTAATTTATGGCTGACCAAATAGGATAACTGCCTGAATGTTTTGCCGCAGAACTCGCAAACCAGATCATTACTTTTGGGGAATATTTTGGCTCTTGGTTTTCTAGATTCGTGAATTTTTCTTTCATCAATTTCCTTTTCCTTCTTTTCAGCCTTTTCCTTGACTGGTGGTGTATCTTCTATGACTATAACATCGTCTTTATCTTCCGATTTAGAAATTGAATCTTTGGATGTATGCTTCTTAGGAGTTTCTTTCCTGACGACAAGTGGCTTGTCATCGTCAAGGTCCATATCATCAGATTGACTTCCTTGTGACTTGGAATCTGATTCTTGCGATGGTCTCATTCTTCTGGGGCTTCTCTTGTCCGAACCAGATCGACTTGGCGAAGGGCCGGTGCAATGTTTCACGTGTTTAAACACAACATTCTCAGTTCTGAATAATTTGTTACAAATCGGACAAACTATGTTCTCATTAATTTTTCCCATCGTCCAATTTTCTTTGATGATTAGACCATCGCTGTCTAAGTCATCATCTTCTTCATCGGTACTTGTCACTGTATCACGTTTTGGGACTTTGGCGTCTATTAACCGTGGCTTCTTTTGTGGGGTTGGCACTTTATTCTTTTCAACTCCTCCCTCGGGAAGAGGATATTTTCTCGGACGACCTCTTCCTCTCTTAACAGGAGTACTTTGCTGACTATCAGAAGTTGGAGAATCAATAATGTTCATGTTTTCTGATTGGTGTTCAAGTAACTCAGCGGCTTTCACCAAACTGTCTATAGCAGAGACAGCATTCTTATGAGCTACACCGTTGTCGTTACGATTGACGGTCTCTTTGAGTGGATTTTTAATTACTTCTGTTGTGTGTGTATATTTATCCTCTGCTGCTGTATTAGAGCCAAGAAGATAATATTTCTTCCGTATGGGATATTTAATATTTTTATCTGTTTTATCGTCATCGGTTTTCCTTTTCTTTTTGGGTGACACTTCAAGGCCTAAATCTTTTGGTTCTATCAGTTCTAATTCTGGTTCGTCAACGGGAGTTAGAACTTGTTTTCTCTGATGCTTAATTTTTATTTTAACTTCTTCTTGGGATTTTGAATCATCGGTAGTATCCAACACGTCGGATTCTAAAGAATCAAGAGTGCTAAGAGTGAAGCTATCTGGTTCGGTGCTTAGTTTCTTGGCAGGTGAAAGTTGTTGACCCTGCATATTTACTGAACTGGGAACAAACTCCATGTTGTCCATAAAGACTACTTTTACTGGTTTATCTTCAATTATAGTTATAGGGCATTCCTTCTGACGTTTGGCTGATAAAGCTGATTGATAAGCTTTTTGTAATTTAGATTGATTTCTACTGGAAGAGTCTTCAGTAGCACCCAATTTGTTTGCAGCTTGCACTTTAGTCGGTTGGATAGGTTGGCGGGCATTTTGATATTTAAACGGCATCTTGGGTTTATCGACACGTGCAATATCATTCCTAGAGTAAGTCTTTGGATATGGATCTTTCTCGACAGCCGTCTGAATAACATTGTGCGGCTCTTTACTATCGAAGTTCATTGTGATACAATTCTCATACGTTATGGAATTACGTCTGGCGAATTTGTCAAAATCTTTTTCTGTTATAATAGCTTCTTTTTTAGCAGCATCAGTATTAGATTTATCTGTGTTAGCATACGATAGTACCTTCTCCTTAGGTGGTAACTTAGCTGCTACAGTTTTCTTATTTATTTCAATATCACCTGTAATAGGCTCATGCTCTATTATTTCATCTTCAGAATCAACCTCTATTACATTTTCCTTGATAATCTTTTGTTGAGATTTATTTGGAAACGGTAGGAGATTTGGTATTTTAGTAGTTTTGATAGGAACTGATGGTTTTTCTTTTTCCGCTTTAGGAATAGTTTTGAGTTTAGGTTCAGCTAAAGGAACCACAGGTAATTCATGCGGAGGTCTTTCGATGAAAGGAATACCGTGTAATTCGTTCATCTTCATTTCTATTTCGTCGAGTGTGGCTTGGTCAGTTGGCTGATAATTTCCTGGGAATTTACCAGTTGGTGGAGCATTCGAATCTTTTGCCGACGTCTGGTTGGGTTCATCTTGACCCGTTTTGGAAGTTCCAACTGTTCTGTGTATCATACCTTCAATCGTTTTATCAATCAAGTCTTGGTAATTGACTTCAGTTACTTGAGCTTCCTTCTTTAGACTGATCGCAGTTGCCGCTTGTGATACTTCTTCATTTTGAACATCATTTGTTACATCTTGTTTGATGGGAGCTTTTTCAGCCTCAGCTTCCGATGTTTCTTTAACAGTCTCAACCTTTAAAGGAATCTTGCTTTCTTGAGTATTATTATCTTTATTTTGATTGGCTTTGCTCACAAAAGCTGCTTCGTTTTTAATAACTTTATTGCCATCCTGAGATTTCGCTAAAGCTGCGGCTGCACTGCTTGATTGCTGCCTTTGACTGTCAATTTTTTGGAGAACATCTCTTCTGTTGAGATCATTAGAATTTTTCAGCTGATTGCTACTGGTAGAAGGCACGGCAGGTGCGGGGGCTGTGTTTCTATTCTTTATTTTGTCTAAGAACTCTTTCCTGTTAGTAGCTGTCCATTTTCCAAAAGGCACCGCTTTTTTACTTCCGCCTGGTTTAGGTTCTTCCGAATCATCTTCGCCTTCATTCCTACTATCATTATTCGGAAGACTGTCTGTTGACGTACTACTGACATCTTGTGTGCCTGAGCAACTAGGCTGTTCCTCTTTTGGCACTTGACTTAATTTAACATCCTTAACATTCACTTCGTCAGATGTATTTGCTCTAGGTGTAATCTTTATTTCCCGCTTTTCATCCTCTATGATTGCAACTTGAGGTTTTATTTCCGAGGAGGTTCTAGCAGATTCTTGGGTAACAGGTTTTTGTTCCTTTACTTCACTGCTAGGTACTTTCTCACTGCTGACTGGACTTTTTCCAGAAGTTTCCAATTTAACATTGGTGGTACTGTCAACTTCCATCGGCACTACATTAGATTGAGATTCAGCAATTGGAATAGGCTTTTTAGATTCCTTTTTAGGGGATTTGACAAGCACATTATTTTCTTTTTTTAATACTGCCGTTTCTGTTTTAGCTTTTGAGGGAGAAATATGAATTGGGGTCTTTTTTGCAGGCACTAATACTTCAGACACAACTTTTGGTTTAATTTGTGGTTTTTCAGTTTTTACTGGTTTTTGGGATTCTTCTGGCGTACAGAATGGTTGTGGTGATCCTTTATTCAGTACGACATCTTTAGCAACTTCTTTCAAAGCAGTACCTGTTTCTTTTAAAGGTTCAGGCTTTAATTCAACTTTTCCTTCTTCAACATCAATGGCTGTAGAAGGCTTTATCGGTATTGAAGTGTCGTTGCTAGTAGATTTTGTTACTTCTTTCTTAGTTTCTGGTTTCGCTATAGGTATTTTCGACTGATTGTTTTTAACAATGTCGCCTAGGGGAGGCGTCTCATCGTTTTTAATTTGTTCTTTGTGCGTATCAGGAATTACTACGGAAGTTGAATCAGCTTGAATATTTTTAGTATCTTTTTTCTTATTGTTCTGAACACTTTTTATAATTTTTGATTCATCTTCTTTATTTTTTGTTGCAACATTTAATTCAACTTTCTCGCTTTCTTGAGCATTGCTTGTAATATTTTCAGCTTTCGAATCATCTTTATCAGTTGCTGAAGTTGGTTCTCCAATTTTGCTTTCATCTAATTCACTATCATCAATAATAATAATTTCATCATTTTCTTGGTCTGTTATATCATAAATAATTTCTTCAACTTTGGTCTCATCTTCTTTATCACATTGAGTATTGTCTTTAACTTTAATCGCCTTATCGTTCTTATCAATTGTATCAATTTCAACGTCTTTATGAATTACTTGAACAGCCTCAGAAATCTTAACTTCTGGTTGACTTATTTGAATATCATCATTCACCTTTTCCAGTTTAGCACTGGCGGTTTTAACGAGATCTTCAGTTTTTGCCTCACCTTTATCAACTACATCTTCGGAAACTGTTTCTACAATTTTAAGGTCTTCTTCCATATCTTCTTCAATATTGATTATATTCCCACTGTTTACTTCTTCTTTCTCTTCATTTACAATTTCACTTTGTATATTCTCGTTACATATTGCTTTAACTTTAGTCACATCTTTTTCAGTAGAATCAATGATATTCTCTTGTTCAATTGGAACTGATGAGTCGTTGGCTCTAGGTTTTTCTTTCGACACATCATCATTACTTGGTTGCAATGGTTTAGGACTATCTTTAACAATACTCTTTTCTTCTATAGTTTCCTTCTCAGTTTCTTTAGCAACAGTAACTTTTTCAACTGATTTATCAATCACTATCTCCTTCTCAGGACTTACCATCTCATTCGTTTTAATGTCATTACCATCTTTATTTTTAGTTGGTGTTTCAGGTGTTCTTTGCTTACAACTATCAGTATGTACTTCTATTGTTTTCTTGACGTTATCTGAATGTCTGTTAGGATGCAGCTGTTGGTCAACCATTGTTTTAGTTAATGGTATGGGCTCTTTATTTGGTGTTGAGTGGTATGTCATGGGTGTGAAGCTGCCTATAACTGGAGATTTTCGTGAATCACTGAACTTTATCATTTTTCCGTTTATGTTGAATTCAGATTTACCATCAGGCGAAGTTTCTTTATTTACTTCAAGTTCAACTTCAGTAATCTTAGTTGTTAAAATTGGTTCTTTTCTTGGTGCTTTAATTTTTCTTTCAGCAACTTTGTTGCTAGCACACTCATTTATGACTTTATTGATATCCTTTATAGGCACATGTGATGATATTTTCTTATCAGCCATCTTCCCTTCTTTTGCAGGCTGTAAAATAAAATAAAATTATATAATAAATATAATTGGCAGATTCAGTTACTTCATTTAAACAACTAATACTATATCATAATAAAACAATTCCTTACCACTTCTTTAGGTACTTCTATCTCTATTTCTTCATAAACTTCTAAATTACCCTCTGCATTTTCACTGAAATACATATAATCAACATTACAAAATTTTCCTCAAAATCAAAAATGAAAAACATGATCAATCACCACATCAGACAGCATAAACATTACATCAAAAAATATACTAGATTGCTCAGCAAATTAACACCTTGTTTAGGTAAACTCAAGTTGCAGTGGGGGTCAGCTGACTTGAACAGTTCAACCTAATAAAATTGTTATCTCATCACATTGCATTTACTAATGAACAGGGTTCTGTTAATGAGCACTTAGGAATGAATGCCCATTCTTACTGATTGGTCATGATGGTGGTATGTGGCTATTTGCAGATTGGGAGAATGTTGCTGGTCCTATGGACATATTTCCTGTTCATGAGGTCAGGCAATGTTGTAATGCTTGATTTCTGCTCAGTCAATAGCAATAGGCTCATCAAACTTAGACATAACTGGAGAAATTTGTGTTTTATAGTAGCACCTCTATCAACCAATACCAGGTAATTCAGATGTGATATCCTTATACGTAACATATCAAAGATCCAATCAAAAGTTTCAAGTTTTATGACCAATTTTGAAGGTGACTGTGCTAATATTAGAATTTGTTAAGTTAATTAATACTGTCTATACAAACCTACTCGCAATCTAGTGTACAATATGAAGTCATGATTTCATGTACTGCTTGCATAAAATAATGATAATAACAATTTTAACACCCAGTGTAATTTACAGCTACTTTAATGATAGGTTTATTTTTTATTGTAGTAGTGCATTATTTATATTGTAGCTATACTAGGGACTCTCTTTTCCACTTTGCTTTGGAAAACTGGATCACAAGCACTGGAGGGCAAGGGAAGAGGCCTTTGCCCAGCAGTGGGATGATACAGGCTAACAGTAACAGAAAGTTGGAGCAGGCTGTAAGGTTCTAACTATTATAGTTTTATTCTATCTCATTCATACAATAATTAGATTTAAAAGTTCAAATTGATGTCTCTTCCTATAAAAGCTTAACCAAATGACTTTTAATGAAATGTCCAAAATAATGTTCTACTACAGTCAGCTAAATGGATGTGGGAAGCACAGAACCGGGCAGAGTGGCGGTGGTTGGAGAAGGCCTATGTCCAGCAGTGGACGTCTTTTGGCTGAAATGAAGATGATGATGGTCAGCAATAGTATTTGGATTCATGTTTTTTTTATCAGAAAACTGAGTAATGACTTAAAAAAGGCACGGCTAGGATACAATAAATCTGGGATCAAAAGTATTGTTGACAACAAAGGTTCAACTTGAATGCAACAGATAACATAGCAAGCTTTTTTTTTTTAAATAAGGGAATACAGGCATAATTTGTTTATTTTTTCTTCACCAGAATTAAACACACAGGTTTCCACAGTTTCTGAAAACCTGTTCAAGATTGTTTGTTTACAAATCTCATGCCATGTCAAGTATGATTTGTATACCTGTTGATATGTAGGTCTTTGCTGTTCACAAGACTTCATCTGAGTTTTATAAAATCAGGACATTTGTCAATTGGAATATTTTGTCTCAGGATTTTATTTATTTTAAGTTTACATTCAGTGATACTTTATTCACATTACAATCTAGCCTATTAGCTAAAAGTAATTTAAAATATAACTTCAACTGCTTATTAACTATCAGGAAGAATGTATATATTATCTAAAATAAGTACTAAGAAAAGCTGCAATGTGAAGATGCCAGCATTTGTAAGAGTGAAAACATCTTAGTTCTAATTAGGTCAAATCATGTTTATGTTATAGTTACACCCACAACAGTTTATTTATAGAAAAAATAAGAATTTTTACTGCTTCTAATAAGAAGTATTCTACTTGATCTAACATTAAAAATGAGATTGAAGTCAACATTTCTTAATTTTTTAACTACAAATAAATGAGTCAGCACGAAACTTGTAACTCAAACACTTTCAATGTTATATGATAGTCTTAATACACAACATGTTTCACCACTTTCTTCCTCAAAGATCATTCCAACAAATTATGTTTGTGTTTTTCATTATCTCCCAGTTATATCCTAATCGGCTGTATTAGAACAGACATAAACAGGTAAAAAGTATTAATCAGCCATTGCAAAAAAGGGTTTGTAAAGTTAGTAGACTCACCGCACTTTCAGGAACTTGAAGCTAGTCTGCTGCTGATCATCATCAATTATCTGAACAGCAGCCAGCTCCTCCTGACCTTCCTTCCTATACAAGTACAATCCATTACCAATATCTATTGCATCTACATTTTTACCATCAATCTGTAGCACCACTTCTGTATCTTTACTAGCTATGTCTGTCTCTTCATTTATCAAAGTAGACTCTATCATATTCTCATCAGACTTGAACTCCATTTCTTCAGGCTGTTTCAGTTCTGAATTAGACTTGTCATCATCAACATTGTCATCAATCACCAGCTCATCGCCATCATAAGAATTGTCATTATCATCAAATATGTCAACACCACCTGATAATATGTTTGCTGCCTCAATCTGTTTACCAATTTTGTAGCTATCTAACATATCACTTTTCTTTCCAATTGGCGATAGATTCGATATCAACTCATCGGCGTTCGTCATGGTCCCTTCGGAGTCAGTAGTGGTACTAGCCAACGATACATCTTTTATAGAAGAAATGTCGAATGTTGAATCAACAGAGTCAACTTCTGACAGAGAAAAGTACTTGGAGGAGCTCTCGTTGGCTGTCATGAAGGACTCACTCGGCGGGGACGTGGTGTCGAGCGTGGAGTCCCGCGAGCCCCCCGCTTCTCCCCGCAAGTGGCTCAACCTATCCATTTGCACACTTCATCTGCTGCGACAACAGGAAAACGACAATTTAGTAACAATGCACATTAAAATCGCAGCGCGAATCCACTTCATCGATTATAAGAAAGCGAATGAAAACATTTGAAGGTTGGTCGATTAATTAGCACCTAGGTCAATAGCAAAGAACAGTGAAACTTTTAGAACAAACGATTATGATACTGTGACACTTTCGATAAAATTTTAATAAATCATATCATACCAAGTTATTATTTTAAGATATAGGTCTCAGACAAAACTCTTGAATAGAATTTGTGTATTAAATTAATTGTAGAAGTTATAATAACAATTTTATTACAATTTTGTTAAAATAACACAACACATCAAAAGATTAAAGATGGACGCCAAATAGCAATGTTGCCGTTATTTTGCATGTAATTATGTTGATAAAAAATTGCAAAATAAAATTCCTTACATTATTTATTCGATGTTTTCCGTATTAAATCTTATAAATAAACACCACTTTTATTTGAAAGTCAGTAATCAACCATGATTAGGCAATATTTCACATTATACGCTTCACTTTTCGTAAATTTATTTTAGCATTTTTTTGTTTGGCAACAAATTTACTGTAATGGATGCTGCTGATAATGCAAAATACCTATCGCTTGGCAATGTCAATGACCGCCGCGTTATGAAAGTATTTCAATTCATATTTATCTTAGAATGCGAAACATTGTGCGACAAAAAATATTTCTTGGATTAACACGTTCTTTAATGCGTTTAGAATAGTATGATTTGGTTTCACAGACACAAAATGCATTGTGTGTTGGAAATCGAATTTCCCGCTGCATTCCCATTTTACAAATAATAATAATTATGATTACTGGTTAGGACTAGGGTTGTCAACCGTACTCTAAATTATTTGCTGTATTTTATTTGTACTCTCTTTCATGTAGGTGTATCTACTTTTTAAAAGCTTTTATTTATAATCTTTAACACTAATACAGAGTACGCTAAAATACTCTTATTACGTACTGACTTTTTTAGCATAATGTTCACTGATGCCATGCACAACACAAAAAAGTTTCTGTTCACTGAAAATAAAACTCTAACGTTTCTGCCAGTATACTTGGTTAACAAATACCCAGAATGTGATACAAATGGAAAATGCATAACTTGTGGAGTATTCTTGATTTTTGGGTTAAAATTGGACAACTCGTAATAAAAATGTACGTAAAAAAGGCAGTTTGTAATTTTAAAATTTGAATAAAATAAATAATTATATTTACCCTCTCAGAAATTAGATATATTCAACTTCTTCTAGAAAAAGCTGGCAACCCTTGCCACATTATGTCAGTCCACAGACTACTTTGTGTAAGTTTTATAAAGAAGAGAAATGGCTGGTAATATTTTTTTTTATATATTAATTTTACTTCCGTTGAATTTATTACGAAAATAAAATACCTAACCCATTCCTTTGGAGACTTTGGAGCAGTCGTGAGTCGACTAATATTAAAAACAGACTGCCCTCAGGTATGGTACACACGGCTACACATCAAGCTATACATTTCCAGTTTATGCTGATCTCGCATTGTATAGGATTTGCGTACAATGAGAGGTTCAGCTTATACTGGAAATGTATAGCTTGATGTGTAGCCGTGTGTACAATCTGGAACCCAAAATAACTTCATAAATGCACCGTATGCAAAAATGCTAGCAAAGCTTAAATAAAACAAGTGATAAACGGTTATTAATTTATTGCGTGTTTATCAATAAGATGATTTTATTTCCAAATCGTTTTATTTTGTAATTGAAAAACATATTTTGTAGTATTTTGTATTTGAAAAACTTGCAGTTGTCCAGTTTCTTTTTAAATGCACATTCCACTTCTGTCTGACACCCTGACCAGACAGACTGTCAAATTCTCAATGTCAAATCAAAAACGTTATTTTCGAAAGTTGGTTTTTGAACTGCGCTTTATCCGTATTTTATGTTTATTCGTTTTGTTATTGATACAAACTTCTAATCGTAGTAAAATAGTAAATAATGGCGCCCCGAGAAACTCCTAAACCCACAACAAAGGTGCAACGCTCCGCGAAAGAGATGCCAGCCAAAGGCAGGGCGTCACCAGTAGGGGCGATTAAAAAGACCATTCTGGTTAAAAAGACGGTGGATAAAACTCCCATTAAAAGTAAGTAGCCTATAAGTTTTTCCGCCGTAAAGTTATTTTCGTTTGGTGAGAGGTCAGTTTTTGTGTCTTTTTGTTGAACCTAGAGATTTATATCGTTGAACCCAGTTTATATATTAGATAGTCAATCATCAGGAATCGTTCTCGTTGTATTGTCAGTTTGGTAGCGAAAGAACTCCCAAACAACTGACAAAATCCCTCATTTCCATCATGTATTCATATTGATCCTCTTTCATCTTAGTAATGGATAATTAACTACAACCTCTTTTTGGCATTCCTCTTCTATACATGAATACTTACATTATTTTCAGTCAACAACACCACCGAAGCAAGAGCAACGAGGCAGCGAACCAGCACCGTCCCAAAGGTTAATACTCCAAAACCAAAAGATAACAGATCAGTTCCCATACCCAGCAGTGTGACCAAGAGTGGTAAGAAACCATCCTGGAAGAGACGCCCCAAGCCTGCTCACTCCGGAGTCCCAATCCCGGAGAAGATGAGGAAGTTAATGGAGAAACAGTTTCTGGATTCAGAAATTGCACTATAAGCTGACGGTGTGTCCAATGTTATGATTACTTTACTTTACAGTTTTACTTATTTGTTCATGTTATGGTTTGCCTGAAAATTATGCACCTACTCTATATTATAGCTAGAGGTAGTTGGTAGTTATTCTGTGCTATTTGAGAGGCCTATGTTCACTAGTACTGCTTTAAGCTAATGATGACTTGGGCGAGGGCGAGCTTGCATTTGAGTAAAACTGGACATTGATTGTCTTTTATGAAAGATTTCTTTTAGTACTTAGATTATATTAGTTTTAATTACTTGATATTTAGATGGTTTTGTTTAATACTGGCTATAGTTGATAATGTTTTCTAGATTGTGTCCTCATATGAATGAATCTATAAACTATACAAGAAAAGCCATTTCAATATTTTAAAAGTTATTGACTAAGCTGTTTGCAGTTTTTAATAATTTCAGGGAATTTTACTTGAAGTTGATATGTGTACCTAGTAGGCCAAATATATATTTTTAAATAAAAAGGAAATCTGCGAAATTTCGCTGGTATTCTGGTGTAATTACAGAAATTGTAGTTAAATTATAAAATTGTAACACTGACTATACTACTACTGATAGCCCACAAAGTTTGTGGTAGATCACAGTTCAATCTAATAAGTCTTATTAAAAAAACTACAAATAACAATATTACACTATGGTCATTCTTGACTTTTTAAAAGGTACTTGCCATAAACTTTCTCGAAATGGTATCTTGCAATTTTTAAGATTTAAATTGTATGTATTTACTTAGTTTGTTTCTAATGAATAATGTATCATTATTAAATTAGAGAAAAATTAGGTACTCTATAGAATTAAAATGCCCTAGATTAAGTCCAAGATTTGTGCCAAAACTAGACTATAAGGTGAAATAAAACAAAAGGGATTCAATACAAACATAAAAATACATACTTTTAGGCATAATTACTCTAAAATTAAGGAAGTTGTATTTTCTTAGGATTGTATTACTTATCCCACTGAATTAGTTGCTATAATTGGGTACCTGGCTACTACATAACGGATTTATAATTAATTATAGTTGTGTATTGCTATACTTATTGCTATATAGTTATTTGTATGCTAAAGTATAGTGTAAGACTTTATGATAATAAATGTATATCATAATTCATGCATATTTGTGTTGTCATTGATAATTTGAAAATTGTCCCAATTTATATATCATCTTTTTTATTTATTATATATCATCAGTAATTGGTGGTTATTAAATGATTGGTAGGTACTGCACACTTAGCATGACTACAATATAAACGGGATTTGTCGACGGAAGAACAGACAAAATGACAGATAAACAATCACAATCTGTCAATTTGTCTATTCTTCCGTCGACAAAACCCTTAGGAAACCCGTTTCTATGGTTGACATGCTATGCATGCTGTAATAAGGTTTCTCTCTGTCTCCCACTTTCAGAAATCAATAGAATGATGAGATGCCAGATCAGTAGAAAATAGCAAACAGAGGCAATAGGAGAGGCAGCACTAAGCTAGAATTGATATACGAGGGGTGTTCAATAAATAGTGAGAATGCGATACATTCTCCTTGGAAAGAAAAAAAATAAATACTGGCAGGCATAGCCCAGACATTAGTTAAGATGATAATAAAAAAAGCAATTAATTCTCTTTTGTTTTTTAAAAGTCTATTGTTTGCGTCGTTTCGGAACGTGTTCTTAAAAATGGATAAAATTGAAGTTCGCGCGGTAATAAAACATCTCTGCTTGAAAAATTTTACTACGGAGCAGGTAAATCAAGACTTGAGAGCAACATTAGGGGTTCATGCTCCTCCATATTCTAAGGTTGCGCGTTGGTGTGCTTAGTTCAAGCGAGGAAGAACTTCCACTAACGACGACCCACGAACGGGACGCCCCATATCGGCAGTGACTGAACAAATGATTAAAAAAGTTGAAAATATTGTCTTGGCGGATCGTCGTGTTACTGTTCGTTTTATAGCTGAAGAAGTAAAGATTTCGATAGGAAGTGTCCATAATATTATAAACGACCATTTGGGTATGAAAAAAGTGTCAGCGCGCTGGGTGCCCAGAATGCTTTCTGACGCGCAGAAACAAACTCGACTGAGAATTTCACAAAGCTGTTTGGATTTGTTACAACAAGATCCTGACCGATTTTTGGCTCGATTCATAACTATGGACGAAACATGGCTTCACCATTATGACCCGGAAACGAAACAACAGTCCATGACTTGGAAGCGACCGTCATCTCCAACTCCAAAGATATTTAAGGCGATTCCATCCGCCGGAAAGATCATGGGCCCTCTTTTCTGGGGCAGCCAAGGGGTGGTAATGATCGAATATCTTAATCATGGAGCCACTATTACGGGGACTATGTACGCAGGACAAGTAACATAGTTGCGTGAGGAAATACGCAAGAAACGGCGTGGCAAACTCGCTAAAGTTGTTTTGTTTCACCAAGATAACGCCCCTGCGCACAAGTCCAGAGTTGCGATGGCTGCCATTCAAGAAGCTGGCTTCGAATTGATGGAACATCCTCCATATTCACCGGACCTTGCTCCTAGTGATTTCTACCTATTTTCGCGCTAAAAGGAACATCTCAGGGGCCAGAAATTCGAAGATGATGACGGAGTAGTCGCCGCCGTAAATGATTTTTTAAGGGATCAGGAAGAAGATTTTTTTAGAAAGGGAATTTTAGGATTAGAGAAAAGATATACAAAGTGTATAAACCTGAAAGGTGACTACGTCGAAAAATAAAATAACATATAATAAAAGATAATTGCGTCTTACTCATTCTCACTATTTATTGAACACCCCTCGTGCCTATACTTAAGCTATCTGTGCCCATATTCTATAACGATGCTCAAGCACTCAAGCATGACTTGATTTAGAACAGATTGCTTTCTTTCTAGGACCTATCAAAAATCTAGATTTTAGACGCAAATATGTTCACTATGATGATGCTTGACCATCGTTCTACATAGAACACGGGTGTTAACACTTTAGCATTACCACTTTAATAAAGTGCAGTGCAGCATGCGTATGCGCATCGCGATTGTACCTCTGTTAATGGATAGATGGCGTAACCGTCGCCTACCACGGAACATAACATCACGCCTGTATTTCTAATAGGGACAGACAGAAGTGAACAGAGAAAACCTATTTCGCCTGTTGTTATTAAAAGTCCTAATGCAATATAATACATTGACGTGCAATTTAAAAAGCCACTTGCAAAGTACCAAAATAATCGAAATACCTATCTCCGAAACCACAAGTAAGCTACAAAAAACTTGAAAACTGTTGTAGAGGTGGTTTTTATGCGCTATTAAATACAGTTGAATGTTGCTTTTTACTTCAAGAAGCTATCTTGCATGATTTAGGAAATATATCATGATAAGTTAGTTGTTTTTTTTTTTATATTGCTCGGCAGTGAAATATGAATTTATTGCCATAAATCGTGTAGAAAATAAATCAGACTTCGGACAGGCTATTACTGAGAAATTCTTAATGGTGTAAAACCCAATAGCACTTTGCCCTGAGAATATTACCCGGCGGTACCTACTATTATTTGATTTTAATTCAAATCATATTACCCCGCGGGTTATCCACTTTCACTGGCATACATGAGAACCGGCGATACCGCCTTTAGGAGCTGCTTGATACATATTTGGAATGCAAAAACGTTGGTTATAACAGGGTAGGTAGGTTTATACTATGTTTTTGACTTTATTACAGGCTGGCGATTTAGTCAGTTAAGCTGCATCCGTCAAACGGGGTGATGCTACATGTCATACTTAACAAATTTCCCTATGGAACTCATATCTGATTCGTGAAAAAATAAAAAATAATTCTTCTACCACGGTAGACCAGTGCAAAATGTATGAAAAGTTAACTCGTAGAATCACCTCCTTGACTTGATGAATGCAGGTGACTAAATCGCCACCCTGTATTATGTTAGTTTGTAAGGTTTAATTATGTCTAACTATGGGTCATTGTAGCCTGAAATAAGATGTAATATTAGGGTTGGGTACCTAATATAACATATCGTTTTGATTTTTCCTGTGTCGTGTTTATCGAACTACGATCTATCCTAGGTTATCCAATGTTTGTTCTATATGGGAATCGAACTTGCGAACCGTTGTGCAGAACAGACGCTTAGCATGGATAGTTGGGCGAAGAACTGTGTCATCAATATAACAGCACGCCTTTTTACCCCGATGGACAGGCCAGCGGGATAATAGGGATGATGCCTGGGTAAAAAAAATGAAATTCTAATTAGTCCGCCAGTCAGATAATAAAAAAATATTAGACACGTATTTTTTGCTTTATCCTATTAATAAAAAGTTACTTATATAAAACGCATTTTAGGTTGGGGAGTGGGGGTCGATACGTCACTAGTATGTATAAAATCTACATACTCGACAATGTGACGTCATGGCACATTTTACCTCAATGTATCGCCGTAATCTTTAAATAACGTAAAAAAAGAAAAAATACGTGTCGAATATTTTTTTATAATCTCAAAGACGGACTAAAACAATTGTTTGTCATCATCCCTATCGTACATACTTAGCAATAGCTTTCATTTTAACAGTTCATAAAAATTCATTACATTATTTACGCTGTTGAACAGACGAATTTTTCAAACATGGAAGCAATTGATTAGCGATTTCCTTCAACATCCTTCGGATTGTAATTGGAAGTCTGTTACGTAATTTAGGGTGCTGTTCAGTTAAGGTTCCTTCTCGTATGTACGTAGGTTTACTTAATTAGAATGACCATTCATACACTCTTGTTGTTGGTGTTATTGGGTTTTTGAAAAACGAAATAGGTGGGTACCTATTGGAGTATGAACACGAAGGCTCTCCCCGATTTTACCTTCAATTAATACCTACCTACTCCTTTTGGCAATACAGGCGTACCTATGTTATGTAGGACTTATGATGTAGGTACCTACTTACTACCTTTTGCCTGCAGCTTCGCCTGCGTTGATCCGCCCTACCGGGATCAAAAGTAGGTATCCAATGTGTTAAAGGCTTGTGCAGACCAGCGCGAGTTGTCGCGCGACGCGACACCGGTTATTGTTATAGGTACTGTTAAGTTTTCTTAGAAATTGTATTGTTCGTGTAGCGCTGGTCTGCACAAGTCTTAATCCAGTTTATAAACTATCTGTGTGCCCAATTTCATCCAAATCCGTTCTGCCGTTTTTTCCGGATTGAGTAACAAACATCCTTACATCTAAACATACGAACATTGACATTTATAATAATATTTTATTATATAGAAGGATAGTAAAATTTTAATGCTTAGGTATTGTGGTAAAATTCATTGCACGTGGAACGGATCTCAATGGACCTCAATGGGTCTGCATCTTAAGCTGTTTATTGTATTAAAACTTATTTAAAACCTATGTTAATCTTGGTGCATTGGTCTTGGCATCCGATGTCCGGTCATGAGGTTAACGATCGCTTGCAAAAGTACCTAGGTATTTATACCTAAGTAGTGTGAAGAAGGATTGAGTACCTAGGTATCTATTTAGTTCTGTACCCCAGCTACACGCCTAGGTATTTATACAAGGGGTAATTAAAATAACTGAAAACCTGAATAGGGGTCATGGCACTCATCATTATGACCGATTTTTATTATGGGACTTATGGCACCTATACACAGGCGCGACGCGACTATTAGAACAATTTCTATGAACACTTCATGGAAAATGTTCAGGGAGCGCGGAAGTGGGGGGCGTAGGGTGCCCTAAAACCAAACCCCTCCAAGTTTACTACTTGGTAAAGGCTTATCTGTGATATTCAAGTAAATAAGTACTTACTTCGTTTTTGGAAGGGGGTAATCAAAGAAGTCTCGCAGGTCTACCTAAGTACTATGGAGGATCTACGCGACTGCCTACGCTCGACAAAATCACCGTTACAAGGTTACTTACGACATACCTACCTAATATTTTTTGATAGTCAGATTTGTATGCTCTGCACCCTTATTGCATATCACACTTTCAATCGCAAATTACTAATCCAGAACTTAAAAAAAAAAAAACATCTGGTCGCCAACGTGAACCACGCAATGAATAAATTGTCATATGTTACGCAATTTCCCCGCTGGTGCTGTTCATGAGTTCGTCTCTCCCTTTGTTAAAAAACAATTAAATATAACCGTGGACTGAACTTCTTCAATTAAACTCACTTCAGAATTAAAACATGACTATTTATGTATTTTTAACGGTCATTCCATAATAGATTAACTGTGGCAAGGGCTTACGCTATTATAGCCCGTATGTTCCATACTCTTAATGCGAAAACTACAGCACGTTATTAACCTCTTAATGAATTCCATCCACTAAATGATAGATGTAATTTGACGTCATCCGTCACAAGATGTCGCCAATAAATTGTGTCTGGAAGATTGATGGACTTCCCATAAACACGGCTTGTGCTTGTATGTCTAAATGTTAGACAATAGGATCATCTAAAACTAATAAAACTTAAGGGGATGTCTAACATAATGGTGCATTAATAATTGGGTTAGTACGAATTAATTGAAAAACATATAAGTTGAGGTGTACTTTTGAAATCTTCTCGCGTGCCGCCGGTAGTTCGGTACCAACTTTTCTCGCACGGCTTCAACCATGGTTCTATTTGGCAGTCGGCAAAGACTAGGATAGCAGTGCTGACTGCCATGGGTGTACCGAGGGGTGTCGGGACGGGATAAGGGAGGGCTCTGGACCTGGACTGGCTCAAGGGAGGCTTGAGCCCTTCCGGCCTCTCATAAATTACTGTACCTAGTACTTACCTAAGTAATTTATGTGTAAGTACCATAGGATATTCTTGATTTACCTCCTTTAGGCCATAAGCTCGATACGCCTATGTACGCCACGTGAGGTTTCACGGAGGATCTTTTCATGAACTGTTTCGTAAGCGCAGCCTGTTTAGTCACAAACTTTCTTAGTCTTTCTTTCTTTTCTTTTCTTTTCTAAATAAAAATATCTCGTAAGCATTTTTAATGCACCTTAAGCTTAGCGTTACAAGGAGGTTCCTATAACACAAGGGATGAGGTTTCCAACTTTAGACCTGTCGCTCGCCAGTCCTAACTCTTGGGCTATTGCCGCTGCGTTCATTTAAAACATCAAGCCTTATTCTGCCATCACTTAAATACACAATTTACATGCATTTAGCACTACCATAGAGTCTATCATAAAACAAATGATGGTGCCAACACATAATCCAATCGATTCAAGATCGCTATCAAATATTCCCCTTAATGAAAAAATCATTTAGGATGCGTACCGCGAACACTTTATTTGAGAACCGTCTGGCGCCACTACGTGCAACTCATTCTCAATTCGTCTCCTAGTATGTTAAGTAAGTTTATTACACAATGCATGTCATAGATTATTCCTAGGCATTGTAAAGCTGCCTGCGCGTCTAGATGTTTCTTATCGATGTTATTCCGGTTACTATGTGACCTTTTAAATTTATCTTCAAAAACCAATTCTTTAAAACCGACTTCATTCCATTATGAATTTCTTAATAGCGGTCCGGATTTTATATTTGTGGTCAGTCTCCGATTACCTACTGGTACCTACTTAAATCTCACTGGCAAAACATGGTTAGGTAGGTATTCCATAGCAAGGCGTCTGGCTACCATTAGCTAAAACTAGCTTGTTTTTCCATCAGGTATTTCTCAACCCTAGAGAGAGCACGCGAAGCAATATTTTTAAACAACTAATAGCACCTAAATTTAACTTAGTAGAACATTGCTCGAAGTATCAAGCTGTAGAGATATTCAATAAGTTGCCTTCTGAGCTAAAGAACTTGATTTAATACACCCACTTGTTTAAAGCAAAATTAAAGGCCTTTTATCAGAATAATGTCTGTATATCGGAATTAATGAAATGAATAACATATTTTTAATTTTTTCTGTTTTTAATTATTTGACATTATATAATTTAGAATAATTTATCGACATTTAATATATGTTTTGTTATTATATTTAAAACTGTTTGACATTATATTTGAAACTGTTTTGACACTTTATTTGAATGTTAATTAATAATTCATGTAGTTGTATTTTGTATTTTTATGTAAATTGCATGTACTTATGTGCCTGGATTCAACACAATGTAAATTGTTTATGAATAAAATAAATGAAAAAATGACCCGGAGTCTGGATTTGTGCCCGGTTGGTGGCAATAGGCTCGTCCTGAGCCCTTTAGGCCCTAGGTCCGCTACTGAATAAGGCCGTGATTTTATGTTATTTGGGGCTGTAACCCTGCTTATATTAATTAGGTAAGTAGGAACACATAACATAACATCACGCATGTTTTCCCTAAGGGTTAGGCAGTTGGCTATACATAGAGTACACCAACATTTCATCACTTATGTTTAAATCCCATGTAATGGGAAGAGGCTATTGCCATCATCCGGGCACAAATTCAGACTCCGGGCTGTTACTGAGAAATACCTGATGAAAAAAAACCTAATAACATCTTGTCCGTCCTGGGAATCGGAGTAACACTTGCCTCCAGGATAGGCTTTTAGATCAACGGGGGTAGGTAGTTCTTGGGGTTTTTTGGATCTGGCCGACTGGAGCTCGTGATTTCGTAACACAGATCCGGCAGTGTTGTTGAATTTTTCTATTGTGATTTTCTCAGTAGCTGCCAGAGTCTGAATTTGTCCTTTTAATAGCATAGGCTCGCCCCTTACCATACCCGGCGAAAACTGGGAGTAGATACTATACCTCTGCCCTTCCCTTCGGTAAATATGGGCGTGAATCTAGGTTTGTAGATAAAGCAAGCTAGGTACCTACTGCAATAATGTTTGGTAATTGCAGGACTAATCGATAGCTATTGCACTGAATTCATCATTCATCATCATTTCAGCTGAAAGACTACTCTACTGCTGGACATAGGCCTTCCCCAAGCACCGCCACTTCGACCGGTTCTGTGCTTCCCGCATCCAGCGGATTCCTGCGGTCTTCACAAGGTCATCGGGCCACCTTCTAGGAGGCCTTCCAACGGTACGTCTTCGGTACGCGGTCGCCACTCCAGAACCTTTCGGCGCCATCGGCCATCTGTTCTGCGAGCAATGAGCCCTGTCCATTGCCACTTAAATTTAACAATTCTTCAGGCTATATTGGTTACCTTGGTTCTCGTGCGGATCTCTTCATTTCTGCGGATCATTTCATTCGATCACGTAGGGAAACTTCAAGCATAGCCCTCTCTATTACTCTCTCTAATAAGGTCCATTGTGAGCGACCACGTTTCAGTGCCATAGGTCATCACTGGCAACACCCACTGGTCAAAGACTTTGCATGGAATTAGCACTTCAAATTGAAAACATACTGAATAAGCCGAGACCTTGGCAACTTTACACCTATTGAATGAACGCTTTGTTCTACTGAAATAGTCTTGGCATCTTAAATAGTTTAGTCTGGGATTAATTAGCGGGATGAGATAATACCTTTAATAAATAGTTTCTTTGACTACCTATGACTAATTAGTTCACAGTAGGCACATATTTCCCAGTTGTGAGTAAGCTCTATCCGCGTATTACATTTTAATTCAAAAAGATATGAAACTAGGGATATTATGGGGTCTAGATGTCGTTTTCTCAGTTAGCAAGCTAGCTCAGCCAGTAGGTCAGGCCAAGTGTTTGCCACCACAATCATCATATTCTCATAAGTTTTTTAGTTTCAGGAGGGGCTGTCGGAATTGCATGCTAATCGGTAATTTTTCTATATAATGTTCCAGTTCCAGGCTATTGAAAATTAAATACCTAGAAGCCGCTGCCTAATTTTTCTACATAATGTTCCAGTTCCAGGCTATTGAAAATTAAATACCTAGAAGCCGCTGCCTATCACTACTATACAGATATATATATATATATATTTGTACTATATAGTTACCTAGTAGGTATAAGTAACCTGTTAGTAGAGTTTTTAACCGACTTCCAAAAAGGAGGAGGTACTATGTTCATTTGTATGTTTTTTTTTTATGTATGTCCATCGATATTTTCGTCAATTATGAATTGATTTTGAAAATTCTTTTTTCAGTTTGTAGAAGCTTGCGCGGTGGTCTCGTATAAATTTTATTAACTTTGCTTGGGTAGTTTTTGAGTTATTTTCAATAATACGTATTTTTCCTCACTTAGTCTATGTGGACATTATAATAACTTCCTGTCACTGTTGTTTACATGGCTAGTTAGGGAATGGTAGGTATTCGAATTAAATAAATTACCACAATTAAAAAGTGAAAAATAAAAACTTTTTGCAAAAAAAGAAAAGAATCGACTTCCAAAAAAAACACTTTAATTCGGAAGTCGGTGGCAAAAACGAAAATTCTAAACCAAAGACACAGATTTCCGAAATTAAAGTAATTTCTCTCTTTGTAGGGTTTTTTTTTTCAGGGGGTTAAGCAATTGAAGGCTTTTGCCAGTTTCAGAAACAAACAACATAGTTGATACTTACACAAAAATTTACTAAGAAGTACTCTGTCAGACTCATGTCAATGGAAGGCTATTCATTCAACAGTTAGAGAACATGCGTCTTCAGTTTGGCTTCGATCGTACTCGTCCAGGCCAAATCCCTAAGCGAAATCCGTAGTTTCGGCCGTCGTCAGTTACAGACATACCGTAAGTGAGAAGGACAGCGAACAGCGACATATTACCTATAGCGAGATGGCGCAAAATTACTGACAGTATGAGCCTCCGAGTAATTAAATCAAAAAATGATTTAATTTTAAGTATAGAAAGAATAGTAGGGCCTGCCGCGTTGGTCCAGTGGTTGCAAGCGTTATCGCTGAGCATGAGGTCCTGGGTTCGATTTCCAGGTCAGACAAAGTGTTATTGGGTCCTTCCATCAGGAGTTTCTCGGTAGCAGCTCGACGTCTGGACTTGTGAACGGTTGACGACAATAGGCTGATCCCTACTTAAATGTACCTAACTGGCGAAATTGGGGAGTACTTCTGCCTAACCGTCGGGAATTACAGGCGTCATGTTATGTAAAGAACAGTTAATTACCTAGCTATAACCATTCCATAATAAAGATACTGATTAATTAAACTAACATAGTTCAATTAATCAGCATCTAGATGGATAATGGCAACATTAAGCTTGTTCAAGAATTTAAATTGCTTGATTTTCATTGATGGATTATTCTACGCATCTCATTTTCGGCTGCTAATTCTGATGATTACCTACCGCAATTGGCATTCACATAAATTACCTAACTAGCTTTTACCCGCGGCTTCGCCCGCGATTAAATAAATTATCCCACGGTAAAGTACTACTGGGATATAAAGTATAAGTATAAGCTCATGGCTCATGTTTAGGACAAATAAAAATGATCTTTCTCTTTATAGTCCACTAGTTGTTGCACGCGACTCCGTTTGCGAGCCAGGATAAAAAATTGCCTATGTCCTTACCCAGGTCATTTTCTATCTGTGTGCCAAATTTCATCTAAATCCGTCCAGCGGATTTTGCGTGATTGAGTAATAAATCGACCTCACTTTCGTGTTTATACACTTATATTACCAGCTTTCGCCCGCGGCTTCACCCGCGTGGAGTTCGGAAATTTATTATCCCAAGGGAATGTTACTACCGGGATAAAAAATATCAAAGTCAAAGTCAAATCACTTTTGAACGTCAAAATTACAAAAATATTGAATTGATTCTAGTCGCCCCTTCTAAAAGGTAGTTTTCGTATGGAGAAAAATGGGCAAGAAACTCCACCGGTACTCTTTTAAAATGTTTTACAATATTTTGTATATGTAGGTATCTACATTAGTTATATTATTATAATATGTGAAGAGGATGCATCACTGGGGTTGCGGGTTTGTCTGAAAGGGATATCGCGGCCCCGGCACACAGGCAACGGAAGGAACACGGGTGGGTTTTAGTCAGTAAAAGTCTGACACACCCTCTCACTCTGCCCAGAGCGGGAGAAGTCATTTGATGATTTCCCATCCAAAAAAAAAGAAAAAAAAAGAGGATGCATCAAAAATAAAAATAAATATTACTACTATACCACAATTAGTAAAAAGATTTTTTAAAAGAAAACAACAACAAATTAATTAATTACTTATGTGATAGATACATGGTTCTCACATATTTACAAACATTGTAAAAGTAGACGATTTTCCAAAAAAGTTACAATTAATTAGTCAGTGTGTGAGGAAGTAATCACAGAATGTAAAATCAATGTCATATAATAAAAACAAATAATTTATACAACTTAAATTAGCAACCACTTTGATTTTGTCTAGATTCTAGATTATCCTATGGAGCAGGACCAGCATGTTTCCCATAAAAGATGTATGTACTTTAGATAATCTGAAAAATGGTTGATCTATTTTATCTTTATTTCTAGTATTAAAATTATGTCTATCACTTATTTTTTTAAAAATATGTAGATTTTTCTTATATACATAATATTTTCATAAATGAATTGGCAAGGTACCGTCATAATATTAATCTTTTTAATTAGTTCCCTGAGAGATTCGCGACGATGTAGATTATAAATGGCTCTGACAGCTCTCTTTTGTAAGATAAAGATGGATTCAATGTCAGCAGCCCGACCCCACAATAAAATGCCATACGACATAATACTGTGGAATTAGCTAAAATAGACCAAACGCGCGATTTCTACATCTGTTAACTGTCTTATCTTTCTTGTGTCAGTTGTGTGTGTTGTCTTATATGAGGTACCCATTGTAATTTCTCGTCTAGCGTGATTCCTAGGAAAACCTTTTGATTAATAAATTCCAGTTTTGCTCCATTCAATATGATGTCACATTCGCTACTTCTAACATTAGGTGATTTAAATCTGAAGCAGTTATGCTCGCGAAGGAGGAGGCGGAGCGCGCGAGGGAGATGCAAGCTGCACGCCCTCGCGGCCCTAGTCGCCGCAGGAGACGCCCCGGGCGTCGGGAGTCCAGAGCCGACTTCCGGCCACCGTAGGCGCGGGCTTGCGGACGGTGAGCAATGGGGAGCTCGCCGTCCGATAAGGACCAGGCCCGTGTCGACGGCGCGTTGTGTTCCACGCGCGCCTCAAAGAGATGTCAGCACCAACCGACGGGGTCGAAAGACCAATGCCTGCTGGGGTTGCGGGTTTGTCCGAAACGGATAACGCGGCCCCGGCACACAGGCAACGGAAGGAACACGGGTGGGTTTTAGTCAGTAAAAGTCTGACACACCCTCTCGCTCTGCCCAGAGCGGGAGAAGTCATTTGATGATTTCCCATCCAAAAAAAAAAAAAAAAAGGTGATTTAAATCTAATGCATTTATCCTTTAAGTTAATCCAGGTTATAAACTATCCACATTACTACTATTAGTAGGATTAGGATTATATTATATTATAGTATATTACCTATATTAGATTATATTATATTACTTATATTATATATAGTTGGAAGTTGGATTATTAAGTTAGGATGCGCCAAACATAAAAATCCGTTCTGCCGTTAAGGAGTGAAAAGGTAACAGACAGACAGACAGACAGTGTTTCTTCCGCATTTATAATGTTAAGTAGTATAGATCGCCGAATAATCGACCAATTTATCCTTTTATGTCATTCTGATCCACCCATCCATCATACAAAAGTGTATAATAATCAAACCCCGCCCACAGATAGGAATCTTCGCGCCATGTGCCATGTTGACTGCATTTACACCGTATAAAATTCAATTTGTATTCGGAACACGTTTATGAGTGCCATTAACAATTAAGTTTAGCGGTGAGCATAATTTATAGGCGACTAGACTCCGCCTGTCCGGTGTGATAGACGCCGGTTCTGTTCGACGGACGCTGAATTTTAATTGGGATTTCGATGTGGTGCAAGGGATAAGGTGTCGCTGTTTAGAAGAACTACAGAAACACTTAGAAGAGAATGCGCAAGTAGGCAGTGCTCGCAGCAACTCTCCACTCAATCGCACAAGACAGCTGCTTTCAGGGGAAGTTTTAGATACGCCGATACGCGATCCAAATGCTGGAACAATATTCCCCCGCCGATAAGGAATCTTAAAGGTCTTGGTGCCTTCAGAGTTCGACTGTGGCAGTTTCTTAATGCCTCTCAGCAAAAACTGGGTATGACCATTTCGAACACGTCCATTATATAACTGGCTGTCGTATTCTTCCCGAGTCAATTCGTCTATTTAGCGTAACTGGTGATCACAAACCTTTGAACAACGAGGTACTTAGTAATTAAATAGCTGTGGATCTTTTGTTGGATAATAGTTTTAATACAAATGTTATTTACCTATATTTATTTACTATAACTATTATTATTTTATATCAGCCATTGAATCGTTTATTTATTTGCACTCACGCTACTATTTTATATTAAGATTATTTATTTCAATATTATACATATGACTATATAAATAATTAAGTAATCAACAATACAATCAACACATTAGCGAACAAGAACGTTTCCCAAGGCAAAACTTTACTGTATACGTAGAATACTTCATAATTTAAGTTGCAGGTATACTTACTTTTTTCGCTCTGCACATAACACTTTGTCACAACACCAAAATATCTCGTCTGCTCGACGTCCGTATGTCACTGCAGGGATCTAGCAGAATATCAGCGTCAGGTATATTTGCCTGACACATGCTGAGCTGGAGTCCCATTTGGTGCAACCTTGAGACGCACACCGCACCTTGTTTTTCCTTATTTCATTTAAACACAGTATGTCATAATGTCACTCCATTTCTTTAAGTACTTATGTTTTTATTTTTTGTATATTGGCATCTTGTTTTTATGTAATTTGTCATCTTTTAATTGTGCTTTTGTGTGTCTTTTGTATGCACTGAATAAATGTTTTATCTATCTATCTATCTAACTTCAAGTTTATTCAAGTTCCGTTTTTTCAAAATGAAATGGTTTATTCTGTAAATAGGATATCGGAATCAGTTTTACACGTCATATTAAAAATAAAATAAAAATAGGCTGGATGAGTTCGGCGTTTCCTATCTGACTACTCTGAGAAGAAAGGCCGGAACAAACTCACGGGTCACAGTCTTTTTTAAAGTCATAATCTTGGTCAGGCCATATGAGGACCATGTAGATTGGTGTCTGAAATAAAATCTTTTGAGGACTGGTCCACACAGATTTGAGTGGACCTGTCCAGTCAGTGCAAGCAATTGTCAGTAATCGTGGAGCTCAACTCAGAACTTAAGGAGCTCATGGCTTAGCATGGTGCCACCTGAAAACATTAATTCAAATACATTTAATAGGTAGGAGATAGTAAGTAACCCTGTACTGCCAGTGTTCTGATGAAATAATTGTAAAAAAGGCGTTTTTTTTTACCTTCTTGATTTTTTAATGCTGATGCTTCTATTCGTACACCTACATAACATAAATAATTTATAAGAAATCCGGGTAACGGTTTAATTAGCTAACGGTTTAATTAGCTGGAAATTACTGGAGGAGGCCTATACATGTCGAAGAGTCCTTAAAAGCGTTTATTCGGAAGGTGGGCAACGTCGCACATAGATGTCAAATGTTTCACTGTTTTGATTAATTTGGCAATATGTGTGGAAATAAGAAATGTGGCTAACTAGCGAACTAGAATATTGATTATGAAATGCAATAATTAATATCGTAACACCGAATGTTTAGTTTTAGATGTAAAAAAACTATTTGGAAACTTTCCAAGTGCGTTTTGTCCACCTAAAATGGGTACAACATCAAATTCAATATTTTATTTGCAATTCATTATTAATATTCTAGTTCGCTAGTTAGCCACATTTCTTAATTCTAATCAGTAATATTGTTTTATGAATAAAAACAGCTAAATATTTGACAGTTATTTGCGACGTTGCAAACTTTTAGGATAAACCCTCTTAATTAATTAGTGTTTCTCAGTCCATTGAATAACACTTATTAATTCTAAGCCGAGATGACCGAGCTCTGCTAGGGTGAAAATAGAGAAAACGAATTTTCCCAGATATGAGACCTAGCTAGACCGATTTTTCGCTCCCGTATATTGCAACTTTCATCGAAATCGTTAGAGCCGTTTTCGAGAACATGATTACAAATACATAATATATATATAAGATTTTGCTCGTTTAATAGTATAGGATTTTAATTAATGGGAATGTGAGGACTTTGTGGATATATTTTTGTCTTTCTCATTTAGTTTTAATGATGGTGTGGCAGTTTATGCGGCCTACCCAAATGTCCTTTTGTTGGTATTGTTCGTCGAGTTGAGCTCCTTAAGTTCTGAGTTGAGCTCCACGATTACTGACAAATGCTTGCACTGACTGGAGAGGTCTACTCAAATCTATGTGGTTCTTTCTTTAAAATACCATTTCCGATACTAATCTACATGGTCCTCATATGGCCTGATCAAGATTATGTTTGGACTGGGACCTGTGATTTATTTCGGCCTTTCTTCTCAGAGTAGTCAGATAGGACTCCCGAACCGGCCGAACTCATCTAGCTTACTTTTAACATTTTTCTAATATGACGTTTAAACCTGATTCCGATATCCTATTTACAGAATAAACAATTTCATTTTTCAATTTCAAGAACTTTTTTTTTTGTAATTAAGGTATAATAAAGGCTTTGTGTTTTTTTTTTATAATGGTTTATAATAATAATCCCTGCCGTTTCAAAAATTTTACATATATTAAGCACCTAACTTTTGAAAAATCTGTCGATTTTCTATAATAATATGTAAAATATATAGGAGCGAAGCTTATGACTTGCACCACACGCCCAGCGATGTATTTATCGACATCATTGTATGAAAATGACGACGCTTCTTCTTTTAAACACGCTTTAATCGCACTAATAGTACTTTCATGGTTTGATGTTATCAGTTAAATCATTCTGCACATATAAATATCAGACAGAAACGCAAACAAGCAATTGCTAGTAGCAAGAAGTTTTTTGCGTTGTAAAGACTTTTAAATGACCTCCGCGTCATTGAAAACGATACTGATCCAGCAGGTAATTGCAGTGGATGAAAAAAATAGAGCAAAAAATATAATATAATGTATGGTGCAAAATTATATCAAACCCAAGGTACCTATCCTACGACAATGGATGTGTCGTAGAGTCCAGCTAAGTTTGCTACGGGGTTGCTACGGTGCCTACGGGGACGCTACGGTGCCTACGGCGTAGACCCTATTGGAATGTGTCAAGTTCTGAATTATTTGTCGAATGATAAACAAGTCCAAACAGTGTTTTTTTAAGTCTTTGTTTTAGATAGTAGGTATCATATAAATCCATGGTAAGGCCAACCTCGTGAACGGGCTAACGGGCTCATTTGTGCTAATGTTTATATTTTTTTCAGTAAATACTAATTAGTGTTTTGTGTGTACTTACAAAAATAAATAAATAGCTAATTATAGTTCCCAGTTGTTACGGACGATTGAGTTTATACCATAAATCAGACAATTTATTATAAACACGCTAAATGATTAACAAAGCCACAAACGCAGCAGCTGAAGTCTGAGTCTATAAACGCCGTATAAGGCAATGGGCACAATATTCTGAAATGACGTTGACAGTATTGTGTCGTCACAATAACTAAATCTACGTATTAAATTAATTATTCCTACATTTCTAATAGGAGACAGTTCCTGTGGTTTAGGTGGGTATTGGGCTTCCTCTGATTTTTCCTGAGGAATAATGTTATCATAGGAGACAACAATTTGGTATTGTGGTTGGAATAATTATTTTACAATAGTTTCATTATTATCGATTGCAGGATTCATGAATAACTAGGTTTTAGTTTTTTACTGGTTTTAAACGTTATTAGGATGTGTAAGTAATGCATCTTTACTTAGTATAAAATGAAGTCGCTTCCGCTGTCTGTTCGCTTAGATCTTTTAAACTACTGAACGGATTTTAATGCAGTCTTCAGCAATAGATAGAGTGATTCAAGAAGAAGGTTTATAAGTATGTAACCCGTGCGATGCCGGGCGGGTCACTAGTAATTTATAACACAATGTCATCATCTGCCTTTTCTCAACTATTTCGGGGTCGGCTTCCAGTCTAACCTGATGCAGTTGAATACCAGTTACTTATTACCTATACAATAGTAATGTCAATTAATGCGATTTCGCATAAATTTCATTAGCCTGTGAATTCTTGAGTCTTAGCATGCTAATTGCTATTGCTATGCTATTTGCTAAAATGACGATAATTGATAATAATGAAATATGTGAATTTTATTAATATGCGAATTCACGCATTCATTGAATATACAACAGTAAGTACGCGCAAATCAAAGATATTAAGATAACAATTGCTTAACCCATACTTCGCAATTTCGCAGCACCTGCTAATAAATTTCACGTGTCACGTGAAATCAATAGATTTAGTATTCCCGACATCCCGTGGGTGCGATGGAGACCGCATGCTACCGCTGCGTGCGTCGACGCTCTGACGTATGATAGTATAAAAAAGTACGAAGCGATTAATTCAAATCGCACTTCACAGAATTTCGCAACAAAATTTCATTTGCTAAATGCTAAAAATGAATGCAAATGCTAATTAATCCATCACTACTATACAATGTAATTTAACACACAGTGCACTTTTATAATATCTAACGTGACGGTATTATCGTGCACGTGCACGTCCATAAAAGGTATGGATATAGGTGCACGTTATAACGTTATCGTGGACAGAATTAGAAGCGTCTTCATATATTTCTATTCATTTTAATTCCCTGTGTTATCGGGATGCCGCATGCCGTTGACGTAGGGTTGTTAGGCCCAGAAATATTTAAATTGTTTATTATTTTAAGTTACTCGTATCTTTATTTTTTCTGTTTTTTTTGTTTTTTTATTTATTTATTTAATTTATTTATTATTTATTTATTATATTTTAACTTACACGCAGTTCTTAACCAAACAAGTAACAAAATAAAATAGTAACTAACAGAAGACTTTTAACAGATTTAACTGCGGGTCCCAAACTAGGCACAGCCTGTATCTTGGTGACCCAAATTATACACTAAGTTAATAATTTAACGTGTTCTGCTAGCGTAATAGCAAAACTGAAATTTATATTAATATTAAAAGTGTGTTTTTTGTGTGAATATTGTGTGCCTTAACCTGAGTCAAATAAATTTATTGTGTGCCTTAACCTGAGTCAAATAAATTTATTTTCTTTCTTTCTTTCTAAATATAAAAGCCGGACACAGAGTCATATTTAGCCGGACATTTTGCCCTGAAAGCCTAACACACAGGTACATGAAGAAGAAAAAAACCGGCCAAGTGCGTGTCGGACCACGCACAATGAAGGGTTCCGTAGTTGGGATGAATTTATCCCAAGAACAAACTTAACATTTTAGTTGAAAAACGTGTTCTCCCATACGGAATATATGAGAGATCATCTTTTTCAAACTGCAAATTTAAGTTGGTTGATCATTTCTCGTTAACCTGTACAGCCTACTTAGCCTAATAGTTTTCCTTTTAATTTCGTTATATATACCTACTACTGCTGTGATTTTTTTCACAAGTCCAAGTACAACCATTTAGCTAGAAGGGGTGGGGGAACACTTAACTCTAACAAAAAAATTCAATTAAAAGCTTAATATTTCGCAAACAGATCCCTGTATCCAAAAATGGTTTTAACAAACTCACAATATTTTTGAAAGACCTTTCTAACGATACCCCATGAAGTAGATGAGGGAAAAAAAAACATCCTCACTTTACGTGTAGGGGAGGTACCCTAAAAAAAAATATTTTCATGATTTTACTTTACCGCTTTGTCGGCATGATTAATGTGTATAAGTCAATGTGGGAAAGACCGGCACACTTTTTTAACAGTTAACTTTGATTGAAACTAACTACTAGAACTATACATTCTAGGGTAACTCTTAATAGCTACAAATGATGAAAATATAATCGTGAATATTTTAAAAACACTTGGATTGCTTTAATGTCAAATAACACTTAAATAGAGTTTTTTTTTTTAATCGGCGTGTTGACGAACTTCCCTTGCTATTTAAGTAAGTGCTTGCGGTAAGTCCATCTAGTAGTCATTTTTACAAAAGATTAGATAGATTACATGATGGAAATATTTTCTTTCGATAAAGTAATAAATGGCATTTAAATATGTGCCTAACAGACTTAAATATAAGGCTGCAATTAATTTAAATAGCTAAGTTTCTCATACTTGAGGTAAGACCGATGTATTTGCGTGATGGGGCTGTAAACATTTTCGATAAATAAAAATATACCTACATTCTGGACCATGATTTATTTTCTTACAAAAGGATACATAAATCACTATAAATTAAGAGTCTAATTTGTCTTCAGGGTAATGATCGTAAATTGCCATATGCCGACAGCTTTAACACCAGAAAAAATCAATATCTAATAACGATTTTTTAAGTTCCATTTATGTACTTATCATGAAGTGGTGTGGTAACTTTAAGTCTGTGTAATAACCACAATGATACCTAACTTATTCTAGATAATAAAAAATTTGTCACAAGCCATGGCCATGTATGCTGATTTAAAAGTTTGAAATAATTTCTAAATAAAAAATGACCAACATTCAAAGGCATATATATATATTTTTTTTAATTTCTGCAACAAAAAAAACACTCGTAGGTTTTCCTCACATAGTCACTATACCCTATCAAATGTCAGCAACGTGCAACCTAAACCGCTCCATATGGGATGTATATAAATCGACCCTTCGGGTGTAAAAGGCATTAGAGCGTTAGGTAAGGCATTTTTACACTATCAATAATTTTCTAGAAGCAGAACAATATGCCTGGACGCTCCAATGTTCTTTACACCCTTTGAAAACTGAGAAGTCAAAATATAACGATTTAAGAATACGCACATGCTACAAAAAAGGTTGACAATTTGTGCTTCGAGGCAAGACCAGCATGTGACGGACTTACCTCGTGCGTCTTAGACGGTCTTCCCGACTATAGCATTTTAAGGATAGATATTTACTACAACTTTCAAAATTCTTAGCGTCATTCATCAATTCAATAAAAGAAATATATAGAAGGGCTATTTAACTTCTTACATAATATACACTCTACGTTTCAATTTGTTGGATTCGGTACTTTTTTATTTTTTTCCGCATCATGTGACACTTGATGTTCGAGTTCACAACACGACTAAAAAAGGAAGTCATTTTTCCGCAAAACGACTTATAGCGACATCTATGATTCTGAATTCGAACTAGAACCACTATACTGTTTTACCGATCGAGATGTAAGCGGCATAGATAATCTTAAACCAGCGTTAGACAGACAGACAGACGGACATGGCGAAACTATAAGGGTAGGAACCCTAAAAAAGATACTTTTATTCATGTATTTATTACTGTTATTCATTTGAGACTTACGCTACTCTTAACTATACAGGGTGGCAGGGATATCGACGCAAAAAAAAAATACCGACGAAAAATTTCAACGCAGGCGGTTCAGCTTCATGTACTGAATCCATGGTACCAGTTTTCGCGTCGATGTCCCTGCCACCCTGTATGTTTTTATGAATAATTTTTTTTCTTACTATCGCGAATCATGCGTCGCAAAAGCCGGATAGGCCGGACTTGTATATATTTGGCCGGTCACGATTGTAAAAAGCCAGACATGTCTGGCTAAAGCCGGCCACCTGGCAACCCTACGTAGACGTCTACGATAGTATCGTCACGATAGAAATTAAGAAACCCACAATAGTTCGACACTTCGACATTACGACCGCTACCTCTTGCCACTCCCAGTTCGACATTATATCAGGGTATCTAATATCAATTAATCGCTTCGATGAGGATCCAATTTATAACGATACATTGTTTTGTCTATCAACTGCACATTTTGTCCGTTTTGCGCCAATTTTACCATTTTCCGCCAAGGAGTCTTCCCAGATCCTACCTTGACCCCTCTTTACCACCAAAGAGGGAGTTTTGAGTTACTCATGACGTATTAGAAAATAACTCGACCCACTGACTGCGTTGAATTTCCTGTTACATGTAAAACGTCATAACTGTCGCTATGCATAACTTCCTTAAAATTGAAATATATAGAGTGACTAATACGTAGTTAATTAAATTGAGGAACTTTCTCTTTGGGGAAAAAAGCGTAATATTATGTGTTAAATGGTGGATTAGTATTAACAAATTAGTGGAATCCTTCACCCATAAGTTTTCAAATGAGCTAGACTCAAAGTCAAAGTCTCCACCCACCCCGTCGTATCACATAGCCCGTCCGCGCATTACCAACTTCGATTTCGCTTAGCGTTCCGTCTGACTTTTTTTCACTTAGCTCGGCTTCTAAGGGTCGTAGCGTAATGTTAAATAGCCTTAGCTTTTCTCAAGAACTGGGCTATCAAATGCAAAAAAGACTTTTCAAATCCGACTGTAAGCTCCAGATTCAGGGATAAGCGCGTTCAATAAAACCAAAAAAACAAAGTCTTCAGCTTTGTTACTAGTATAGATATATACGTAGATACATGGCTGGTATACAATGTTGCCCTTGGGCAGGACCGCCCGTATTTTTCTGAATATTCATGTTTTTTTTCGAAAATTAACTTTAAAAGGTTAAAAACAATCTCAAAGCAAACATGAAAAATATCTTCAATATTTTTCATGATTATATTTCATGTTATTCAATTTTTTTAATTTTTTTATTAGCGTTTGCTATATCTCCGATGTTATTGGCTCGATTTGTATTCTGTTTATTACTTCTAAAAGTTTAAGAGTTATTTTAGTGGATTAACTAAACACGTTTATTAAAATTTGTCGACTATGAAAAAAAAAACGGATGTGAAGAAATATTTTCAAAAAAAAAAACAGTATTTATTTAAAAAAACACTAATGTTACTCCATAAATTCAAAGGGGGATGTTGAAAAAAAAATATATATAAGAAAAATTGAAAACAAAAGGATGAATATTCAGAAAATTACGAGCAGTCACATGCCCATGGGCGGTATTGTATTTGGATGCAGGATAATTTACAGGACTGTTTGAGTTAGCTTATCAAGACCATGCCCTATGGTATGAAAAGGACATGACCCATTGACTGCGTTGAATTTCCTGTTACGCGACACCGAATGAAATGAAACGTCATGAGAATCAACACTGTTGCTATGGATTTCTTCCTTAATATTGAATAGCTATTATGACTCAGTGAAAAATAAAATAAAGTTTATGTATAATTTATGTACATTCCCTATACATCCCTATAGGTATATGTAGTTTATAGGGAATACGTCTGTATCTGTAAAATACCTACTGAATATTCAATAGCAGATGTTATTTTTGGATTATGTGTCAAATTGGGTGGATTTTGAGGTATTGTTATGACCAACTTCAATTAAGCGTAATGGCCGACCGTATACCGCGTAAACTACGCTAGAACTTAGTAATGCTAAAACGTAAAACATACTAAACTAAAAATGTTGACTTCAGCGCCATCCAGCGGGAAAATGGCCTAGAACAGACCGTATATTTTACCTTAACAAAGAGTAACACTACAATCCATCATCATCATTTCAGCATAGACATAGGTCTCACCAAGCACCGCCACTTCGGCCGGTCCTGTGCTTCCCGCAGTCAGCGGATTCCTGCGATTAACATAATCCATACATTTCATACCAATATTATAAATACGAAAGTAACTGTCTGTGTGTTTGTTACCTTTTCACGGCTTTTTTTTTTGGGTGATAAATTATCAAATAACTTCTCCCGCTCTGGGCGGAGCGGGAGGGCGTGTCAGACTTTTACTGACTAAAACCCACCCGTGTTCCTTCCGTTGCCTGTGTGCCGAGGCCGCGATATCCCTTTCGGACAAACTCGCAACCCCGGCAGGATGGCCCGTTGACTGCGTTGAATTTCCTGTTACGCGTAAACGAATGAAACGTCATCAGAATAGAATAGGGAGTATTATATTCTGATGACGTTTCATCCATTGTCTAAATCATCACTGTGGCTATGGATTTCTTTCCTAATGGCTAGTGAGACTTAGTAATGAATTATAGTAAGCATAAGTTTTATATAATAAATAAAAATAATATACTAGTTTGTGCCCACGGCTACGCCCGCTTACTCCCTATAAAATCAGCTATTTGCCAGTGAAAGTCCTGTCAAAATCAGTTCAGCCGTTTCGGAGATTAGCCTGAACAAACATACAGGCAGACAAAAAAAATATAAATTGATTTTTTGTTGTAAGTAGTTATACGTGTATACTTACTACCATATGCATTTAGTAAAAACCTGTTATTTTGTCATTACAAACAGACACTTCAATAATTTATTTGTATATAAGCAGTATGTATGGATAGGTAGAATATTAACCTAAACTAAACATATGACAACCTACCCACATATGTAGGTAATATCGCTTGTAATGCAAAATAATGAGATTGGTTAAATAAATTCGGGTTCAAGATCGTATTTCCAATCGCCTACACTTATTTATTATGCAGCTCCAATCCTAATTTCAAGCTCAACTCAATGAACTGTCTGATACTGCTGCTGTTTACTGGTAGAGCGTTGCTTCTGGTGATTCTCTAGTCCATGGCTTATTATATCTCAACTCAAACTCAAAGCGTAGTACCTATGGAGAAGAACGGGCAAGAAACTCCACGGACACTCTTTTAAATAAAATTAAAAAATTGTTACAAAATATTGGTTTCATTCATTCATGTTGAAATTATACATGTGAGAACAATGTAGAAAGACGTGCACGTTAGAAGCGTCCGTAATAAAAAGATAACACAAAGAACAATTCAAAAATTAAAATCAGCCATGGCAGCTAAGAGTTGACCATTCCCAACTGACGGCGCCCGATCACGAACATGACGCATGGATCAGCACCATTCAGCTCAACCATTTTGAAGGGAGCTAAATTATCCAACACACGCGCACCAATAAGCGAGACATCTGAGTGAGCATGACATACTCACAGCCGCCAGGGCACATACACATTCAAGTCAATAAAAGACGTATTACCCGGTAAATGGTAGCTCTTTAGTACATAGTCCTCACACCTGTCCTCTGCAATTATATAATACAAAGGAGATTGATTTATACAATGCAAAGATGGTTTTAAAATCTTCAGCAGCTGCAACAGTATTTTGAAATGTTAATCAATTGGTTATGTGGAGCAGGACCAGCATTGAGCCAAGCATTTTTATCAGCGATGTAATCCCCCAACTTATAATATGCCTGCCTGCATAGTGTTCGTTTTATACAAGATTTGAATTTCGTCTCATGCAGTTGAAGTATGATCTTGAGTGAGTGAGTCTTCATATAGAAAAGAACATTGTGGAATTTCCACTACGGGTGCGACGTCACCACTGTCGCTATGCATAAACATCTTCCGTAATAATTAATGTACAACTTGAGTCAATAATACGTCATGAATGAACACGATCACACAAACGAGTAAAATTACTCTTTTTCATGACGTGCCTATGTTACGATTGGTTACTATGTTCACCCCGGATTCCCCTTATAATGTTCACCTTTTGAATTAGATTGTTCTGCTTTAGATCCTTTCGTCATACTCTAAGGGCGCCGTGTGGTTTTAACTGGTTAGTGATACCCTTTCCCGCCTTTCCCGGACTGAGGATATCAATGAGTAATGAGAATTATGAAAAAGTATTGTATATCCTTGGAGTTTTACAATACTTTGTGAAACTATATTACTTACCTAGCGAAACTCCGCAGACGTGATGGGTGTCGATATCTTATATCTAAACAATATCTAATATCTAAACAATATCTAATATTTACACAATATCTAAAATGTACACAATATCAAATATTTAAACACTAGGGTCGTGGGGTCCGAGTGTTCATCGAGTGTGTCCGAATATCGCTAAGCGGTTGGTCGACTCTTCAGGTGACCTAGGGCTGGCCAATTCTTAGGAAAAAGAATCAGCATTGTCATCCAACGTGGCAACGTTGCCAGCGTTTAGGGCACTTTTCCCGCTGACAGCGATGCGGACGAATTTTTTGACACCCAATTAGCTCTTCCGTTTATTTTTTTTATTTTTCCTTTACATGCTTGTACATAATATATATAATAGTTAGTTGTACATGCATAGTTTAGATAATTAATATACAAACATAATTTAAAAAAAAAGTTTTTTTTGGTGGTCAACGACCGCTGGTAAAGTATACGCGTGTTTCCTTGACCTGTCGAAAGCTTTCGACCTTGTCTCCTATGATGTGCTATGGGACAAGTTGAGGGGCACGGGTGTGCCGGTGGAGTACACAGCGCTTCTCCGGTACTGGTATGCTCACCAGACAAATCGGGTGAGATGGGTCGGTACTCTGTCGGATGAGTATCGAATGGAATGCGGTGTAAGGCAGGGAGGGTTAAGCTCCCCCCTGTTATTTAATTTATATGTAAATGAGCTCATCGAGCGACTGAGCAGCACACATGTCGGCTGTCATATAGACGGTATATGTGTCAATAACATAAGTTACGCGGACGACCTGGTGTTGCTCGGTCCCTCGATGAGTGGACTGAGGAAGCTTCTCACGATCTGCGAGACGTATGCGGAGGTGCACGGCCTTAAATTTTAAAAAAAGTGAGGTGTTAGTGTTTACGGCACCTAAACAACAGCCCCGTCGTGTACCTCCAGTATATCTCAACGGCGTTGAACTGAATGTGGTAACTCAATTTAAATACTTGGGTCATGTTGTCACCAGTGGCCTACGTGATGATGGGGACATAGAACGCGAGCGCAGGTCGTTGGCGGTGAGGAGCAATATGCTCGCCCGTAGGTTAGCTCGCTGCACGGCAGACGTCAAAGTCAGTTTATGAGTTTCGTTTTATCGTGTTGAGATAGCTATAGATATCCATCACGTCTGCGGAGTTTTGCTAGCTAATTTAAATTGCCATAGTATAATTAGGCCAATCCCTCTAAATTCCTATCTCTCAAAATAAGTTCTCAAGGGAAGATCTCAAATTCTACCAACTATAACAGCTCAACTGCGGCGACAGAGCCCATGAAAAGGTCGAGGGTAATGTTTTGGTTAGTATGGTACCTAAGTATTTTATTATGCAGTATGGAGCAGTGGTAGCCCAGTGGTAACGGCTGCAGCTTACGAGTAGGTTCGAACCCAGACAAGCGCTTTATTTTCTCTAAAATATTTCATCACCACTACTCTCAAAATGGTGAAGGAAAACATCGTCAGGGAACTGGCATGTCCTAAAACCAAAATTCGAATAGTTCGAATAGCTAACATCAGCTATTCGAATTATTTGAATTTCAATGTATGTTATGTCTTGCACAAAAAGTTACAACGACCGGTGACCGCTGAAATATTAGGTCAAAGTAAAGTCTTGCTGACTGTACTTTGACCAATGGGCAATGGGCTGGCCATGTTGATCGAAGGACCGATGGCCGGTAGAGCAGACGAGTCCTGGTGTGGAGACCGCGTATCGGCAAGCGTAGTGTGGGACGCCCCCCCAGCTAGATGGACCGACGACCTTAAAAATGTGGCTGGTACAGACTGGATGAAGAAGCCGGAGGATAGGATGTTGTGGCGCAGCTTGGGAGAGGCCTATATCCAGCAGTGGACTGCGATAGGCTGAGGTAATTGACAGTCAGCAACAAAAACAAATGAAGAGGACTAAAAAATAACCACGATTTCTTCTGTGCTAAAATTGTATAGCTGAAAAAAATTACAAGTGAAGTGACTGTTATAATATTTAGATTAAGGCTTATCAAATATCGATTGTCCAATAACAATGGCCGAATGATTTAATGTGTTTATAATTAGTACAATGATGTTTTATTATCAAAGTTACAATCAGTAAGCAGCTTACAAGTTAAATTGTTTAATCATTAAAAGGAGAGTAAAATATAGATAGTGCCATCCACGAAGACTCGCCTCACTCCGCGCTTACTTTAAGCTGTACTTTAGTACGGAGCGGATGGCACTATAATCTATAACAATGTTATCATACATACTCTCTTGCAATATAAAATAAGTGTCACTTCAAAACTGATCCTGTTTTAAAACATAAAGACAAGTTGCGTTTACTTTTATAACTTTTATATGGTTTTTAGGTACCTACCTAAACATGCTTGTCTATCTGTCTAACTTAGGCCTTTGACAAATCAATTTGGCAGTCGATGTAATTTAGTTTATCCCCAAACTAAATTACCTAGTCAATTACCTACAGTCCTAGTCACAGATATTCATAATACGTTTGAATACGTTCTTGACACCTGTCAGTTTCATACTATCGAATATGTGTTTTGCATTTTAAGGGATTGGTCAAACTGAACAACTTTCTATATGGTAACAACTTGTTACCATACAGAAAGTTGTTGTTTGTTTCTATTGATATAAAATTGTTCATAACAACAGCGTAATCGTGAAATAATAATCAGCCGTCTCATACATTTGAGTCAACTAGGTATTGAAGTTTTGTATGAAACAGTTGAATTCTTTTTCGTTATTACGATGTTGTTACCATGGAGAAAGTTGTTCAGTTTGGTGGTCTGTACCATACCCTTAAATCAAACCACACCTAGAAAGGTGTTGTCATATTTAGGGTAGTTCCTTCCCGTTTCGTCCCGTATAAAGCATGTATCAGAAGATACATGCTGTATACGGGATGAAACAGGAAGGAACTACCCTTGTATATAACACCCAATAACCATTTTTTTTTGGTGAAATTTATCAAATAACTTCTCCCGCTCTGAGTGGAGTGGGAGGTCGTGTCAGAAACGTTGTCAGGGGCCACGGTATCCCTTTCGGACGTTCCTGCAACCCCGGCGGGCATCGGTACTAGCGGACCCCGTCAGTTGGTGCTGACATCTCCTTGAGGCGCGCGTGGAACACAACGCGCCGTCGACCCGGGCCTGGTCCTTATCGGACGGTGAGCTACCCATTGCTCACAGTCCGCCTCAATCACCCTTTACATCTGTTTTGTTCGATCTGTGCATTGAACTCACCACTCATTAGAGAGCCCCACATCGAGTACTGAATCAGTATTTGGAATTGAGTTAAAATGATGGATTTGATAGCTGCGATAAAAAATGCAAAATTAAGGCTTTATGGCTCCCGCCCGCATATTCTTTCAGGTTATGCATAGTTATTTTGTTGATCAGCTCAGTAGCGAATAACTCATCATTACAAATCATTGACGAAAAGTTGGTTATTTTTTACATAGCACTGCTGCATATAAACAATACAATACTTATTAAATGCATAGGCACAGTATAAATAAGTAACCGTATTAATGTATTCATAGAAACCAACCGAAACGACGCGCTTTGAAATCTCAGCGTTCGTATTATCAGTACGCAACAGTCTCGAGTGCGCAGCAGTTACGCATGGACGCAGAAGGGTTATCTTCCGAGCGGCCGGGCCGTAGGTACCTAATTATTTCAAGGTCATTGCCGAAACATAATACTGTTACTTTATTATACTGTGAAATCGGTAATTTTAGGATAATTTAAGTAAAAATAATAAGTACGTACCGACAAGACGAGCCCGCCGCGTATTTGTAGCTTCATACGTAAAATGCGGAGTGAGCGTTATGTACTATTCTGTGGTACCGTCAAGAAATAAAAATATTATTTACCCTACTTTGGACTCCGTCGCAGTTAGGTAAAAACTGAGTAGGTAGTAATTTTAAAGAAGCCTATAGTATTACTTTCTTTATTGACTTTGCTAGAACAGCAGTTTTTTTTTTATAACCGACGAAAAATTTCAAAGCTTGGGGTTCAGAATCATGTACCGAATCCATGGTAACAGTTTTTGCGTTGATTTCCGTGCCAACCTGTATAACACCAAAGCTAAGCCCGCAGACCTACGGGTCAGTGTAAGTGGACATTACCAGTTGGATTAGGAGTGCCTTGCTGTTGCCTTTCTCCTAGTTAAGGTTTGTCTGCAGTACACACGTACCTACCTACAATGAGCACATTTTTTTGGTTTAAAGTTTTGATCACATGGAATATAAAAAAAAAATGACTTTTGAATTGGTCCCAACTCTCGAGTCGTGCTGACTGTAAAAGGACACAGTATAAAAAAGTAACAGTATTATGTGTCAGCAGTGGCCTTGCCGCGCACTCGAGACTGTTGCGTACTGGTAAACTACTACTACTATACACTGAGAATTCGAAGCGCGTCGTTTCGGCCGTTTCCTATGGAGACATAATACTGTTACTTATTTATTCTGTGAAATGGACAAGACAACGTCATTAGGTTTTATAGTTTATTGAATAAACTATAGGGAAAAAAAATAAGGATGTCATTGTTTTATAAAAAATAAACCTTATTTTATAAAACAATGATATCCCTATTTGTTTAAATTCACACTTCCATTCAAGTTACAATTTATTAAAATATTTATATAACAGCTTGCCTTCTTACAGAATGTTTTTACACAGATACTCACAGTAACCCTCATATTATGAACTACAGCCCTATTGTCTCATACAAATACCTACTTAGTAAGCATAATGTTGTAGCCTATAATGTTCCCACAGCTGGGACGCAGGCCTTCTCTCTGTGAGAGGGAGTGGGCCATAATCCGCCACGCGGACTCAGTGCGGGTTGGTGGATGTCACATGTCTTTGAATTTTTAGTTCTAGGACATGCCGATTTCCTCACGATGTTTTCCTTCACCGTTTTGAGAGCAGTGGTAATGAAATAAATTACACAAAGTAAGGGTCTGCGTGGGTGCGAACCTACGACTTACAAGTCGGAAGTCGTGTTCGTTTCCACTGGGTCACCAAAGTTCTCCAGTCCAGCCCTCCGCTTAGTAATACTGCGGGTTAAAATTGTTAAGTACCGACCATTACCAGCAATCGAAAGTGAAAAACTAAATGGCAAAGATAATAAGGACCTTTGGTTAGGAGGCATAAGCCTTTGGTTCATTTAAGCCTTTGGTCCTTTTGCCTGTCACCGTAATAGCCCAACTAGCAAAATAATCCTATAAAGAAAGATTATAAGTCTATCACTACTTATAACGTTCTTATAAAGGCATTGCGGTAGACTATTTAACTTATAATTGCATTTGCCAAACCTTAACATACTCAAGTACATTAGTTTTTATATCTCGGTCTTATAGTTCGCTATAAGACTGACCTCTAAAACATTAATAGGTCACTTTTACTAGTAATAGCATTTCACAAGCGTAAATATTCTGAAGAGCATTTGCTTTTATAACTCAGTCTTATAGTTAGCTACAAGGTTTTTAGGACACTTTTAGGAATAAGTTTCCTATAATTGTTTACAGTAAAACTAAATAATACAGAATAATATTTTGGTCTCATAGTAGCATTTTGTGAGAAAACAAGACATTATGACATACTTAGGTGAGATCACTATAAGTTTGCGCCGTTATAGTTTAGCTCGACACTCTTAAAAAAAAAAATGTACTTAGTAAGAGCGCTATTTGATCAAAAAAGCTTCTAAGCTACTAAATCAATAACTTTATTAGTAAACGTCAGACATTTTGTTGAGATTCAGTTGTTCCCCTTCGTCTTGAGAAAATAAGTTGAACATGAATTTAAGCGATTGGAAACGATTGAAAAGGAGTGGCGGTTACAGGAGAAAAGTGAAAAATAGGTATAAAGAATTAATGAAGCCAGGTTCTTCAGGAATAAAATCAACAGGATCAGGATGCCTACCACGAGCTCTTAGCGCGATCCATTTTAGGACCTAAACTGAACTGTTCTTCTAATTCGTACCATGACATTAGTTTAACGATTCAATTTAGGCCATGCCATGTGACAGCGATTGTCCCAAACTGAGTCGCAAGTTTTGGTTTCATTCATTCTTGTTTGGTACCATGACGTCCATATAGCAGCTCATCTGAAACGCTCAACTGTCAAAATAAGCGATTCAATAAAAGTTACTATTTCTCTAACATAATCTGAAACGTTTGGTGAATTTTTGACGAAAATAAAGTTTTTTAGTGCTATTTTACGTCTAAAACACCTATTTTATATGCCTTTTTTAACCGCATTCGTTTTTGTCTAACAGATTTCTGATGAACTACTTTTATTTGAGTTTTTTGATGAAGGTTCTGCCTCACACTATGCCCACTATGTCCCAACTCAACTCGCACAACTTTGTTTACTCTGGTACGTTCGAAACAGAAACATAATTTGTTTTATTAGGTCGAAATAAAAAATATATTTCCCTATACTTAATAAATAGTAAAAGGTAAATAAATATCTACTTTGACTAAGAATTATTTTAACAATAGTTACCGTATTAACGTGGAATCTTAAAAAAAACTGTTGAGTGTCTGTTTTACTTTAAAGTAATGATACTGAGTTAAGAACAAATAAAATGTTACTTGCTTCTGAACGTGTCTGACACTAAATAATGTGCGCGAAACAAACTTATTTGACAATAATAGCGTTGTCTCGTTTTCACCAAAAACGTTCCAAACGCGGCCGCGCGGTTCAGCCACAGATTGCGATCTTTCATTCACTTTTAACGATCCAAATGCCGCTGAGCTTATTGGACGTCATGGTACGACTTTGAAGCGATGCAGTTTAAGAACCTAAACTGAAATGCCTTGCTTTTGAATCGTTTTTAATTAGATCATGGTAGGCATCCAGGAATTAAATCAAGCACGTCAAGTGCAAACACAGGTGAAGTAAATGAGGGTTTTGCGACCAAAAATATTTTTTAACCTCTAGCCCGCCTCTCAGAAAGTGAAGAAGATGAAAATTGGGAAGAAGAATATAAATCCAAAAGAATGTAAATTTAGCATTAGCAGGCATATTTCAAGGGAACCCTAATTTGTTTTTAAATGGAGGCGAGTTATCTGGACTGAAACTGCTACAAGTACTAATTTACGTACATTGGTTCTATAAAGTACTTAAAGAAGAGCAATTTCAAAATATGGCGAATATTCATAAGAATTGATGAAATATACTTATAATTAGTAACTAAGCACATTACTAGTGTATTATAAACAAGATTGCTTTAGTAAGATACTTACAAGAGCGTTTGTTCTTGTAATTGTGTAGTCTCATATCATTATAGAAGCTATTGCGCTTCGTCAAGTATATTATAGGGCTTAGTAACATTTTAAAAGTTGATTATAAGATAGTTATAGAAATAAAAGCTCCTATTAGGAACTGCGCCCAAATCCAGCTTTGTAGCATGATACAAGTTTCTTATAAGTGATTATAAATGTAATCTTGAGATCGTTTTAAGTACTGATTTTGCTAGTGGGAGGAGAGGACCATTTCAGGAGGATGAATAGGGCAATTAAGAATCGTGGTCAAGCGACGTACAACTACATGATACTTAATAGCAGCCCAGAGTTTGGAAGTTGGCCGTGTTGTTGTTGGTCCTGCGCCTGATCTCTCTCCTGTCGAGACGGATTGCGTGCCGTCCCATCGGACTATGACTATGAGAGTAATATCTCCCGCGCCGAGCCCGGTTAGTCTTCGTTGAGACTGGCCGCCATGGCCGAAATACGGTCTGAAGGACTATTTTCTATGATTCAACGACACAAGTAGATACTCTGATTATCTGCTTTCCTCAACGACCACAAGGTGCAAACAAAAATCCTCTCCAAACCATATCTGCCGTGTAAACTATATCACATCCAGAGGGAATCCGGAGGAGCTTGAACCCTTGTTACAACCTCAAAAACTGGCAGTACGTAGACCTGCTATGGAAATTAGTCTAGTTTTGTATGTAAACCTCGAATGAACGACAACTTGCCCCAAGGCTACGAAGGACAACATTTAGGCTATATTGGTTTGAACAAAAAGTAGCTGGCTTAAGGCAAGTTAGTTAGCCGAATAAGGTAAGGATGCTGCAAATTGCAAAACATTAATAATTGTATATTTGAGATCTACCCTAGACACCACTGGTTCACCGTGAGAAGTGGGTGGCTCTATGAATATCACCCACTAATCGCATAACACGCTCAGAACGACAATACCTTTCATTTTGACAGTTCAATCGAAATTAGACGGTGATAAATTTTTGCGATGAGCGATGACAGATCGATGCCGCTAAAAACGAATGGGTGGCTAGTGACTTTTATCACAAAGGCATATCAACGATGAAACATCGACAATTACAAAAATAAACCGTCCTATTCCGTTTTTAGGGTGCATAATAACTAACCCATTCTCCCGGTAAGTATAAACCACGTGCGTTACGGTTTCTCAAAAAATTCACGCTATAGTCGACCGAAACCAAGCCATGATCACATCCAATCGCAATCATAGTGAGATGTAGACTTTTAGGTATGGAAAGCCTAAGTTCCATAGGTAAACGTAAGCTAGGGCGCGCTAAGCTAGGTGGAGCGACGATTTTAGCACGGTGGCTGGTAGCAGCTAGATGAGAGTTGCCGAAAATCTAGCTGAATGGCGTGCAATAGGAGGGGCCTTTGTCCAGCAGTGGACTGCTGTAGGCTGATTATCATGATGATGAAATCCCATAATGACAAAAATCCGAATGCCATTTTCTATAACGTAATTTACAACTTTATGAATGGGCGTTGAAGGAAACCAATCAATCTGCCTAGCCTTTTCCCAACTATGTTGGGGTCGGCTTCCAGTCTAACCGTATGCAGCTGAATATCGTATTTTACATGGAGCGACTGCCTATCTGACCTCCACAACCCAGTAACTGGGTAATACGATACCCCTTGGTTGTCAGACTTTCGGGCTTCAGACGACCCGTAACGACTGTCAAAGATCCACGAGTGACAACCGCTACCAACGGTTTAACATGCTTTCCGAGGCACGGAGGAGTTTCGGTATGTTAAGATGGTCACCCATCCACAGACCAACCCCGGCCAGCGTAACTTAACGTGATGGATCGAAACGTGCCCCTGTTATAACTTAGCTCGAACGTTGAAGGAAACCACTAGCTAATTAATAACTGTTATCTTAAATTTAGGAGTACCTAGAATTGAGGAACCGCAGCGATGCCAGCGATTACCCGTGAGTTTACTGCTGCAATCAGTCATAGAATGACACCTTTCGTCCATTTTGTTAGAATCATTTCTATAATATTTTGGTTCTAATCAATGGAAGTATTATGACAACCAGCCTAATAATTTACATCATCCCTCCGTTATGTTATCATCTATTGTTCAATTATACACTCGTTCATTTAGGCAGTGTTCGTTTAACCCTGTAAATGCAGATGCATTTACTTTTCATGAAAAGGGAATGTGGGGTACAAGATACCCCGAAAATTTTACATGTTAACAGAGGACAAGATGAATGTACTTAATCAATTTATTTGAGGCAGAATTTACATACCTATTGTTATTTAAAAATAAATTAGCATTGTATGCGAACTGAATTCTAAAAAAATACTAAAATAAAAATATGTGCACCTAAACGCGACAAATGAATGCAATTGTGCTGTCCCGCATATATTATTCCTTGTTTACAAACCCGATAATTGAGCGATATACACGCTTCAGGGCTACTGTTCATTCAATAAGATGAAATACGACAGGTACTTGATTGAAAAATCCAAAACAACAGCGTTCGTCAAACCCCCATTGAATGCAGATAATTTGTGTTCTGAATACTGATAGCGCATCATTATGCAGTCACTAAATATGCGATTAGTATCCTGAATACTATTAAAAATACTAATTAGGCGGAAGACTTTTGTGATGTTTTTACATTGCTTAGTTCCAGCACTGAACAGTAGTTCTAGTATACACAAATCTTTTCATAATTTGAAAGCTACATTTCAGGACAAAATTAAATGAGTGCCACGTTTGGAGAAATTTTTCATGCTTACTAGTTTAACATTGAAACAGCGAGGTCGACAAAATTGCAAAGGTAGAACTATTATCAACCGTGAAAATGTAATAAAATAAAATACTTTAACTACGTGTAAAGTATTCGTTGTAATAAAATCAATTACATAGATACCATTTTGCTATATCACGCTTTGTGGTTAAAATTTTAGGCATTGGAATATTATTGCTTCAATTTATAATAATATATGTGACGATAGTCTAAAATATTTGGTTAGATATTGAATATCAGGACAATTTTCTTCAAAATCCCGAGGAAAATACGCTCAGTAGTACTGAAACCAAATGTGTCACTATTGGAGGGTTAATTCTCACGTCGATGACGCGTTAGGCCATTGAAAACGCAGTGCTCAAGATGTGGATGTGTAGTATATAAACTGCGGGCTGCCAGGCAGGAAGCATCGAAGTGTCCAACACTAATCATCTCATCTTTTATATTATCTAGTAAAATAATAAAGTGAAACATGAGATCTGCTGTGCTTACTACTGTCTTCGCCATTTTGGCGGTAAACGGTGAGTTAAAAATAAAAAAAATAATATAAGTGATTTTTTAAAGTTAATTAAACCGGTATTATCTATTAAAGTTTATAAAGTGGTGATAAGAAATAATATAATAATGCTTTATAAAAAAGTTTATAAAGTGCAAATATTAAAAATATTAAAAATAATTGAGTGCCCTATCGAATCATGAAGTAATCAATAGATTATTAAAAAAAATATTTTTGTGCTACAGACAACCATCATTTGAGTAAGTGCAAGAAAATAAAAAAAGGAAAAAGAAATCGGGACAAGTACCTATTACAAAACACAAATTTATCGGCCGATCATAGGCTGCATTTAATTACAAGATTGAACCATAATTTCAAAATATATAGCTAAAGTAGAGTGAGGCCGAATAATTATAGACTATCATAAAACATAGGTACAGCACGTGAAGTTAATCTACTGCTAGGTAATTGAAACATGCGAAAAACGCAGTATCTTCCTCTGGTGCGCCGGATCGCACAAACATCCGACAGCCGGACCAAACATTGTCTTAGCGAATACAAAACTCAAATAATTCGCTCTGCATTCTATCTCGGCCACGTACTCCAAACAATTTGTAACTTAGATACTTGTAATTATCAAAATAGATTTAATTAATATTGATAACGTTTTGGACTACATTTCCTTTACATGTTTAATATCTCTGGTAGTTTTCAGTTTCTAGAAAAGCGATCAAATTTTTATCGAATTTTAAGTCATCATCAATTACCAGCTAATTATTAACCGATAATTTGTCATGGTATAAATGGCAAACCGTTTTCGTAATTTTTATAAAGTTTTACCGTTACATGCCTATGCATTATGCAGCTAGCAATACAAAAGGACATCATTTTTATCGCACAATTATTTTGGTAGAATTAAACATGTACCTTGTTAACCGCGGAACATTACCAGTAATTGGAATTTGCAAACCAAAACATCAACAACATCTCATGTGTTTGCTGTTGAAAAGAAGCCTATATTATAGATCACTTGACGAACCGAACTATAGAAGATATGTCGATCTTATTAAAAATCATCATCGCGAGATCTAAACTGATAATATTCAAACACGGGAAACGGGAAAATTTCACATTTTCCCATAATTTAATACAACAGCAGCCAGTTAGTTACTTGTATTAAACACGAAAACCTAGGGAAGGTGACTGGTCAACAGTCTAGAATAGATTGCCAAACCCACATTATGGCATTTTAGCACGCGAACTAAATAGCGTCTAAATAGTAACAATAACGAACTGAGTTGAAGGACGTTTTCCCTCATGGTAAATATAACATCGTGTGACAATTAGAAATAAACAAATTATCTACACGAAGCAATTAATTCTCTTGTAAATCCAAGTAAGGTAAAAGCGTTATACAAAATCAGTAGGTACTTTCAGGCCAACAGTAACCAATTTTCCGCTTGTTAATCTGAAATTCGTCGTGCGAAACTAGAATCATTCAAGCCCGATCATCAGCAAAGCCCGTAAAACTCATAGATTAGAAAAGAAATGTCAAACCCAAATAAATAAATTATTTCCAAAATATTGTAGATAGATCAGAACTCTGCTTACCCTAAATAGGACGAAATGCAAAACATACACAGGCCACCACAGGCCACACTACGGCCTTTATTCTAATCAATCGCACTCAAAATTGCAACACTTAAGTATGTACAAACATAATCTGCATACTTGACCTCAAATCTAAGTTAGATAATCTAACAGAGGTCAGGTTATATTTGTCAAATCAATTTTCTCCTAAATGCACCGATCGTAAATCGATAAAAACATGTAATGTTATGAATTTACAAAGGAATTCGGCCCACTAGTCACGAATTTATCTAGCAAGAGATAAGTTAACGGACAAGGATATTTTAATAATAGACTGATCTAGGCATTTTTTCCTACAGTTAACATGCTAGATTATAATACTGCGACAAAAACTAGACTTTATATTCGTCGTCAATATTATTTCAAATGCGAGCATGAATTGTATGTAATTAATTAAACATATGTACATAATACTTCGCGTCACTAAGAGGGTCAACACTAAGCAGGTTCTATGAAAGAAGAGTAATACGTCCTTCTCTAACGTCTCAGGAATGACAAGGATGATAAATAAGATTCTTCTCCCCCTTTAAGGTAACACACCAGCAACAAGAAAGGGTAATTTAATTAATGTTCTAATTTATTTTTAGCATGCTAGATTTGAGTTTTCTCATGTCATTTTATTTTTATTGAAAAGCATGTCGCATTTATAGGGTTAACATGATAATTTTGTAAGATTTTATCATATTTTAAATTTAAATCTCTCTCATTTCATTACATAATTAAAAGCATTGTACATCCAGTGGAATTTCGCTTTTTTTTCAATGATTGTCCATCTGAAATTGCTCGTAAAATTTTCGCAGTTTTAGTTTAATTTCTCCTAATATTTTTATATTAATTTCAACACCTTATTATGTAAAAAGCTATAACCTAGCCTTAGCCTAGCCTTCTGATATTATATAATTGCATGCAAATTATTTTCGATACGACTTACATATTTTTTGGTCATTAACTTGTGCGACATTTTTTTGTTTTGTTATATCGTATTGCACAAAGATATGTTTCAGTATCGATGTGTTAAAAAAACGCTCTATTTCTGTGATATTAATTTAAATCACCGTTTGATTGACAGTGGAATAAATCTACATGTGCATAGCTAAATCGCAAGTGAATTACGATATAATAAATTAACATTCATACATAGATTATGCATGACCTGTTTAGCGTAATTCGACATTCTTGTTGTACAAAAAATTTATGATTGTCACAACCGAAAAGGATACTCCGATCGCAGATAGAATAATTAATAAGTCACCTTTGGATTTAAAATTTATTGACGACTTTTTCATTTGTAATCCCTTTGCGTTTGCTTTTAATGGCCTCTAACGATCAATGTTTTGGTTAAATAACCATTTGAAAAAAATAAACAATTAATTCCTACAATAATAATATGAATCATCTGACAGTCATAATGCATGTGTCAAAGCTGGTACTAAAAACATTCAAAAGATTGTTGATACGAATACCGATTTATTTATATTGTTTATTATATCACCTGCAAGAAAGGCGTAACTATGTAGCAGTATTATCAAAACATCAAAAGACATGAGATAATTCAATTATTATTATATCATCTTGAATGTTTTGATAACATGCTATGCCTGTATGGAAACAATACTCTGGGAACATTAACAGCGAGACATTAAACTTCAAATAAACATTTGAAATTTTTCAGCAGAACGCATAGAATTGAATTGGGAATTACAGGTAGCATTGAGAGGGTTAAGTGTCATAATTGTTTACTAAATACAACTACCTCACCGGAATTTATGTAAACCATACAGATTCTGGCTAGCGTAATAATATGACGCCAAATTCGCATGGATGGTACGGTCAGCAACGAAAGTCGGTTTACACTCTTTTTTTACATAATATTTTTTTTAACTACTATTGTGCACAAAATAAGAAAGATATGAAGCTACTCACCAAATCGTCATATTTTTGCTACTTATAGCTTCCACGACGAAAATCATCACGGGTCACATTTTCCTTCCACAGTATCTCTAGTCCTTGGCTGGGGCTACAGAGCGTCCGATCAGAGGCGCTGGGCTGTCCTCCACCCTGCTTGCGGAGGCCGCCAACAGTCCCCCATTGCCATTGCTGCCCGCCAAGCTATCCCCATCTCGATCCCCGCTATGGAACTCATCGGCTACCAGAACCCCCTGCCTGGGCCTCTTACGATCACCAATAATGGACATTCAGGTAAAGATTTATACACCCATAAGGGATTATAATGTATATTAAATGATGAGTGATATTATATAGAAAAATACAGTCTTAAAACTTATAGGGTTGCCTTGGTGGTCTAGGGATCGTAACTCGTCAGCGCGTCTAAATTTGCGCTCGCGCAATAGCCAAGACTCACTCCTAATGAGACTTGCACCTAAAAATATTACTTTATATTTCCAGTGGCACTCACCATCCCCAAATACAGTTCTGAAGAAGAAAAGAAAGGTTTCCGCCTGCCCTACATCTTCGGAGGACCCCTGGACAATGAGTACGAAATTGAAGGACTCCACTTTCACTGGGGAGACAAGAACAACCGAGGTTCTGAGCATACTCTTAATGATATGCGCCTGCCTTTGGAAATGCATATCATCCACAGGAACAAGAAGTACAGGAACCTCGCTGAAGCCCTCCAGCATCCCGATGGTCTTTGCGTGCTTGCTTTCTTCTACCAGGTAAGGGTGGTGAACAGAATTACTTATAAACAGGGAGTAGAAAAACCCACCACAAAACACAATAGTTTGATCAACAAGAGAGAATCTATTAGGACCTGAAGAGCATAAACGCCTTAGAAAACTATTGCATCAATTGCAAACTGCCTCATAATCGATCATTCCTTACAATTATTTATATATGCCGACAGCCCTCTAAAACAACTCTTCACAAATCACCGTCTTGTTCCAGGTCGTAGAATTCGACGCCAAGCTCCTCACCCCCATCGTCAAGAACTTGTCCGCCATCGAGAACTACAACACCTCCATGCAGCTGCCCCATACCTTCTCTCTGTCTTCCATCCTGTCTGGTCTTGACACTGAAAGGTTCTACACCTACAAGGGATCCCTGACCACGCCCCCCTGCGCCGAAGCCGTCACATGGGTCGTGTTCTCTGACTACCTCCCCATCTCCGTGTTCCAGGTAAAAAAGAATAATGAGCTTTATTCATATTAGTAATAGGCTTAAGTTCAGTTAGCTACACACATCGTGTTGGTTGGAAGATATATCTGCATCAGTGTTCGAACTTCTTCAAATCTTTCCAGCATATACTTACTACCTTTACCCCACAGATGGACAACTTCCGCGGCCTCCTCTCCAACCTGAACCTGCCCCTCGTTGACAACTTCAGGCAGCTACAACCACTATTCGGAAGACGCATCTTCGTTCGCATTACATCCAAAAACCCTAAATTCAAGAAGACCAAGCTCCATTACTCCAAATGGGACTGGGTTGGACACAAGAAGGCCGAAAATGACGTCGCTGAGTTTGATGAATAAATAATCAATCACACCAACTATCCCAGCTCTAAACTAATCAATCACGATGTTTTCAATACGGGTATTTAAGTAGTTAATTTTTATTGATACCAAATAGGTATTTGTTACCATTTTGTTTTTTTATACTTATTATAAATATGGTTGTGTGCACTGTATAATGTATATTTGTGTGAATAGAAGTATTATAGTATAAGCTTGTTAATAATCTTTTAAATAAAAATAATTACAAAAAGAATATTTGGTTTTATTAGAAGAATATTATAGATACATATAAATATATGAAGAGGTCAATTGTTACAATAATTCTTGTAATATTTTAGTTAGTTCGAGTAGTTATCTTGTCCAAACGTTGACTGTAAAAAAAACATTTGTTTTAGGCACATTTTCAACAATTCAAATGAATAAAATGTAAACAGCGTACTCACTCAGTTTTTCACAAAACACACTGAACAACTCAAAAAGTAACCATTAGTAAAACAACAGTATAAAACACTGAGTATAGACAATTAAACAATCCACACTTATTTTTAATATAACACAGGACTAGGGTACAATTCTCTTTGGGCATATAGCGCAGCACTATTCTATGTTCTTGAAGCAGAAATACACGCATAATGCCAAGAATCACAGAAAAACCATACTTCTCGCATATTCTGAACACATGCTTATGTTAAAAGTAATGGAATGGATGGAATACCTACTGCTTAATTAACATCGAAATAAATAGTGGAACGAATAAATAAATTTTTCAAGGTCTTCAAAAAATTGTGCCAAAGGTTTTATTGAAAAAAAAATAGAACCTACATATCTGCCTACCTCCTTCGAATAAAACTGTGGTGGTTATAATCACGGTACAGTCATCAAGACTACCATAAAGTAACACTTTCACAAATCATGTGAAATTATTTACACAAAGTAAAGCGCCTGCTTGGGTTCGAACCCACGACCTACGACTCGTAAGTCGGGGCCGTTACGACTGGGCCACCACTTCTCACTCACACTGCTTTCAGCGTTTCAAATAGTTCAAGAATTTGTGTTATTGTCACCTCCCAAGTATTAAAAAAAATATTATGTACAATAGGGATGATGCCTGAGTAAAAAAAAAAAAATTTAATTAGTCCGTCAGTCAGATAATAAAAAAATATTAGACACGTATTTTTTGCTTCATCGTATTAATAAAAAATTACTTAGATAAAACGCATTTTATGTTGGACAGTAGGGGTAGCTACGTCACTAGTACGTATAAAATCTACATACTCGTGACGTCATGGCACATTTTACCTCAATGTATCGCCGTAATCGTGCCTCGGAAAGCACGTTAAGCCGTTGGTCCCGGCTGTTATTCGTGGATCTTTGATAGTCGTTACGAGTCGTCAGAAGCCCGAAAGTCTGACACCGGTCTTACCAAGGGGTATCGTATTACCCAGTTACTGGGTTGTGGAGGTCAGATAGGCGGTCGCTCCATGTAAAATACTGGTATTCAGCTGCATCTGGTTAGACTGGAAGCCGACCCCAACATAGTTGGGAAAAGGCGAGGTAGATTGATTGTATCGCCGTAATCTTTAGACTACGTAAAAAAAGAAAAATACGTGGCCAATATTTTTTTATAATCTCACTGTCGGAATAAAAAAAAATTTAGTCATCCCTATTATCAAGATTTTAAAACTGAAGTGTACCTAAATCGATTTTAATTGCTAAGAATTTGTAGGTATTTTTAAAAAAAATTGTCGGTAATTAAATCGATTTTTGTTGCTGTATCTGATCGAATCAAAATCAAGACAATATGTTATTGCAAGAATTATTGGTAAAATTCGTATTAATCCCGAGTTCCGGACATCACTAGCCATCAGTCAAGATACAATCATTGACTTCGATCGATATACAATGTGTTTCAAAAACCCTGTCCAATCCGAAAAGGCTACCTACTGCAATAAAATTACCAAAAAGTAATGAAAAAAAATATTATTATTGAAAAAAAAAATTGCTGTTAAAATTCATGTTTTTACTACCAAAATTATCCCAAATCCATTAAAAATGGGTACATTTTCAACAACAATAAGTTATGACTTGTAGACACCCGCTAAACGGCGACGACCGATCGCGCCCCATGTGACAACCCGGTAAAATTATTATAAAAAATGCGGCGATATTTTTATTCTTTTTTCTGAAAATTACCACATAAATAGACTCTCAGTACGATTCTTAACAACACCCTCATGGATCGGACAGGGTTTTGTTACACGTTATCTACTTTTATTTTGAGGGTTCCGTACTAAACAAGGAACCCTTCGTCCGTCGGTCTCGCTGTCTGTCGCGGCTTAGCTCAGAGACGGTTAGTACTAGAAAGCTGTAATTTGGCATGGGTATACATATTAATCACGCCGACAAAGTGGTAAAAAAAAAATCAAGGAAAACATTTTTTTTAAGGGAAAGAACATCCGCATTTTACGTGTAGGGAAGGTATCCCCTACACATAAAGTGAGGATGTTTTTTTTTTCTCGTCTGTCCCAGGGTATGGGGTGCCGTTGGAAAGGTCTTTCAAAAATATTGTGGCGTGTGCAGATCATTTTTCAATTCAGGGATCCTTTTGCGAAATATTAAGCTTTAAAGTGCTAATTTTTGTTAGAGTCGTGTCCCCTTGACAGTTAAATGGTTGTACTTGGATTTCTGAAAACATTTTCAGGTTTAGTATACAAAGTGTCCCAAAATTCAACGATAAGCGGGCACCAGGCGGTGGACCTGCTCATCACTACCCAAGAAAACCCATTTTTTTTTTTTTAATTGCGGAAAATGCCTTGAATTGAAATCCTTCGGAAATAGACACTCCTTATGATATTCTTAACTATGATTAACTTATGCATGACCACAATTTTTCTAATAATTCTGTTTTTTTTTTATATCGGCCACCTAAGCATTGCTATCCACCACAACCCTTAAAAATCCCAGATTGCCTGTAAATTTGCCGTAGTAGTATCTATACTTTTTTTTACACCACGATGACTTGTGGACTTAAAGTAAAAAACTTTGAAAATTTTAAGGATTTTTTGTAATTTCCAAAAAAAGAGATATTATTTTTTCTCGGGTAGTGATGAGCAGGTCCACCGTCTGGTGCCCGCTTATCGTTGAATTTTGGGACACGTTGTATATAACGAAATTAAAAGGAAAACTATCACAGGTAAGTAGGCTTTAAAGTTTAACGAGTAATAATCGACCAACTTAAATTTGCAGTTTAAAAAACATGATCTCCCATACATTCCGTATGAGAAAAAATGTTTTTCAACTACAATGTTAAGTTTGTTCTTGGGATAAATTCATCCCAACTACGGAACCCTACATGGTGCGTGGTCCGACACGCACTTGGCCGGTTTTTTAATGCATGATAAGCATAGAATGCTGTTCACATCCTTTCGCATTCGATTCTACATTGCGAGTACCGGTTGATACTGACCGATCGGCGGTGGTAAAATTAATTGCTAAAGGCCATCATTCAGAGTGAGTCTTTACTCTTGCTTGACCTTTAGGGGCTGAGCCCACGATCAGCAAAATGCTCTCTCGAGCAATTTTCATTGCGAAGCATACCATAATTTTTGTTGATGAGGAACTAAATAGCAACTTATATAGCAAATAGCATAGGTGAGTATAGTTGCTACGCTTTTTGAACAGGGGCGAACGCACACTTCTGGCAATTATCACTTGCAAGCTATTTTCAACTCTATCTCCATCGATTTAGAGTTAATTATCTATTAATGAAAAAGGCTTGAGCATTTTGATGCTGTGTGGTCTGGGCAAATAAAAATATTTTGCCAAAACTATTACTATTTCTTAAACTAATCACTATTTATTTCTTTGTTAGTTAAAAGCAGCAAACAATCACTCAAAAACTGAAAACCCAAAAAATAAAACAACAAACTGGTATTTTATATTCTATAATACAAGTTCAACAAATCTATACAATAAATGATTGATTAATACTCTGTAAATTTAGGCTGGAAACACACTAAAGTCGCATTGGAATAATTTATAAAAAAATATTTAGTGCCGACGACGATTTAATAATATGGATAATTTTATGACACAAAATATTTGAGAATGGTGCGATCCACTTTACTGAACTTCCAACCTTACATATTTGAATAATTTTATCACATTAAATTACGGGATCATTCACTGTAACAGTTAAAATAAATGTTTCTCGGAAGTGGAATGTATTAGTTAACTGCTTTAGTTGAAAAATAAAATTGCACACTGAAAACTGTAAGGCCGTATATACACTAGGCAACTATTGACGCTCAGTAAGTGACGATCAACATTATGAAGAAAAAAAAGCACACGATTTTTTTTAAATCTTGTTGTTTGTGGCCGTTCTACATGTTTAGAATCATCACATTACCTTTGAATATGTGGGCGGTTTAATCATTTATTTTAAGGGCATGAATTAACAAAAGTAGCTGTAAATGAACCAGTTTTAAGACAACAGATTGTCTCCATTTCGGCGATAGAAAATATTGAGCGTCTAATGTTGCCAAGAGAATAAACGGTTGAATGTGGATGGATGGTCACATTAGTAATTAGTTTGTAACGTTGGTACACAGCTGGCTTATATACAAGTGCCGTCTGATACACAGACAACGATATCATGCAATAAATTAGTTTTAGCGTACCAAGTCCTCGGGGTTGAACATGCCCTGGAACAAAGAAATTTATAATTAGTTTTATGCATCAATGCTGCGCTGACCCCACATAAATAAATTGGGATACAAGCAAGAGAATTATGAGTTTAAGGCGAAAACCCCAGGGTAGCCCGCGAAAATCAAAGTTTTTTTTTTCAATTTGCGGGTCAGTAGGTTGTATAATGATCAAATATGATTGTTCCCATTGGTTTATGTCCGACCTCCACGCAGGCGAAGCTGCAGGCAAAAACTAGTAAAATATTTACCTTAGCACGTCGGAGGATGGAGTCCTTGCTAGCATCATACGGATGGTCCTTTGAGGGAATCTCAAGCACAGCGGGTACAGGAGCGATGTGGGAATCAATCACGTGCCGGATCAGCTCAGCCACGTTCTGGTTGATCAGGATGATGTCAATGTCATCACGCTTGATGAAACGCTTGAAGCACTCTTCGATTTCGCTTACTGGAGTATCTGTGGATTGTGGTAATGGAGGATTTAATACCGTTAAATAATTATGGGGTAGGCAGGTCTACCGGTAGTCGGTTTTTTTAACTTCCACTATTTAATAGTGGGAGAGCCCTAGCACAAATTCAGACTTGCGTCTGCTACTGAGAAATTCTATAATAATAAATCTTAATTAAATGGAATCCAAACAGTAGCTAGTAAAGAAAATTTAAAAACAAATGTTATTATCCTAATAATAATCTTATGCTTATGTCTGCAGAGGAACTTCACATAACAGTATCCACATAGTAAGTATTTTTGAAGCCCGATTCAGTGACTCAGCATTGAACAATCTCACCAACCGCACAACATGCACAGGAAGTAATGCTATACGCTTGCAACAAATATAACATAGGGACGACATAGGGGTCACATGGAGGACTTAAGTCTTTTTTGATAAAAACAAAGCAAAAGATCTTATGTTTCAAACTAAGTTCAGGAACAATTCATCATTTCTGTCAGAGATAGTATGCATTGAAATTGAGTAAGTAAATAATAACTTTGCGATGGAAGAAAATTGATTATGTGAGTGATATTTTTTCTTTGATAGCTGTTTTGACATTCACTTGCCTTTATGACCTTGGATGCTGATAATATGTCATCTTTTCATCAAAATAAGATGACATCTAGGATTTACAATGCCAATTAGCATATTTACCACATTTTTTTGGTTTATTGGGTTTTTCCATCTAGAATATCTTAGTGGCAGCCCGGAGTCTGATGATGGCAATAGGCCTACCTCCTATTACATGGGACTTGAATATAACTGGCGAAATGTGAGTGTACTATGGGTACACCTTTGCTATTCCTTGGAATACAGGTGTGATGTCATGTTATCACAAAAAAATTTAGACACTTATGAAGTGTAAGACAATGGGGTTTCAATGTTTCAATAAAGAACTGAAAATTTTGAAATTTTGTAAGATTTACTATTACAATTATTAATTTCAAATCCAGGAGAGAAAATATAACAAGGAAATGGCAATTTTTCACTATTTCCTTAATTTTCAAACAACTTTTGATATAAAAAAATATAAAAAAATTGGGTTAGACATTGATGATATCATTATGATGACTCCATCTACTTGGACTACTTTTGAGATAGCTTTAATTGGCCTTACCTTTTTTAACTGGCAAATAATATATTAATTTGTTTAATAGCTCTGCTGATCTTGTTAAGTAGCCTAATAGCTAGATATATAGCTCTTAGTCCAGAAATAACAAAGACAAACATATTACTTACTCTCACAAAGGAAATAATAATGATTTTATGACATTAGCTTTCCGATAAAGCCATTCATGGCTTGGCCATTTCTATTATTATTATTACAGAATACTGTGAAATGAACGAAGAATATATATTTTGTAAAATATAAATCTTCGGTAAAATGTAGGTACACATTCAGCTTCAAGCACAGATGTGGTGAACAATGAACCTAGAAGCAAACTCAGATAAACCTATATCTGAGTTTGCTTCTAGGTTCATCTTAACCTTTTCACAGGAGTTTAAATAATTGATATTACATATATAGAACTATTGGAACATGAATTAAATTTGGTTTCTGGTAGTAAGAAACCAACACTCACTTTTGTCAACCACCATGAAGTTGGGGTGTCTGTTTTTGTTGATTTCACCGATCCCACCCAGCAGGAAACCAACGCAGGTGTCCTGGAATCAGATATACGTTTCTAGTGAAAACAACGCACTAATTGAATGAAAACTTAGAGCGATTTTTGATTTATTAGTCAAACAACGACATGGCCTATAAATATTGGTTGCACGATTTTCTTACCTCGTCTCCGATGACGCTGATTAGCTTTCCCTTCATTGCTAGCGCGATCATCGACATGATTAGTGTTTTTCTTGATTTTTATTGTTTTTAAAAGAAATAATGTGAACTGTGACAAGGGCTCGTCACCTGACTTGAATAGATTTTTTGCGGCGTTCGGTTGGTACGTGTGGGACAGATGGTTACTTGTCAAAAAACTTAGCAAAAAAACAAACTCCGTTTATTCTAGGTAGTCGTACTGATACTACCTCGATTTTACTTTACCGATGTAACGTCGAGAAATGAGTTTCCTAAACTCTTTTGCATCTTAGTTTGCCTTAATGAAAGATATTCAAAAACACACGATGCGGGGGATGCAGAGGAATGAGGAAAATATCGTGAGGCAAGGTTTTAGTAAGTATGAATATTGAGGGCCATTATGATTATGGGAAAACCAAAGAAAGGATGGATGGACTGTGTGGAAGATGTTCTAAAAAGATGATAATATGGCTAGAAAGGGAATAACTGCCAAGATGACGATTAGAGAGAAGCATGGAAGGAAAGGATAATTTGTGCCGATCTCATTTATATTAGGCTATAAGATAAGGGCAAGGGAATGATAAGATAATAAGACACGATTTTTAGTCTGCACTGTTTCGATTTTGTTGATGTAGTTTCTGAACGAATTAACACTGTCATCACAGGATAACTGCGTTCCAGTTTCACAACTTTTCTACGGTCCTTTAGCTTTAAAGTCGTGAATCTTTGTCTTACCTTTCCGATGCGGATCTTCTATCTCTGTCTCTATGACATTAACATCCAAGACGCTTCGTTAGCAAGGAAACCGCTTTGTTTTATTACCACATTGTTTTGTTATGAACAAATTATTAGAGTAGAATAGAATTAAGTTAATTAGACGCTCAATACAATGTTGAATATACAACACTACGGTAGTAGTTCTGAGGACGAAGAAGACAATGAAACCGAGACTATCAAAGGAGAGAGCAACGAAAAGTTACTAGCGCACCTAAAACCAGTTGATACTAACTTCTCCGTAGCAAAATCAATGCAAATATGCGCAGCACCCGTCGTTATGCCTACAGTAAGTATCATTATTTCCTATACCTCTTTGGAAATTTAAAAAAGTAATAAAAATCTCGCTATCAATGTGTGTTGTTCCTTAATTTAAAATTACCTATGATTTTACGGTAGTTTTGTGGTTTAGAAGCAATAATACTTGCATTGGGGGTAACATGGTATAAGTACCATCAAAGAATTTCATATCTAACCAGTTTCAGAACAAAATCCCGTGAACACGGTGACCACATCTGATACTGGCACGGTTCTATAGTCGCCGAGCGCTGCAAGCAAGAATAGTCCTTACGGTGGTTAGATATGAACTTCTTCGATGGTACATCATCATCGTTCTCCAGCGCTTATTCCAATTTATTTGTGGTCAGCGCAACATGTCCCTTTCTTCCATACTTCTCTATTAGTCGTCATCTTGGTAGTCACCTCCTTTCTAGCTATATCCTCTTTCATACAGTCCATCCATTGGTATAGGTACATGTTTACAAACAAATAAGGTTATTTTGTAATTAATCAATAGTTATCAATTCAATGTCCTATCTAGTGCACAAACGGAATAAATTAATTTTGTTCTCAATAAGTCCATAGTTATATTTTATTATTAAAATTAGGGTCTTTTTCAATACGTATTATGTAAACACGGCTACACATCTAGTTATACATTTCCAGTATAAGCTGACCTCGCATTGTACGGAAATCTTATACAATGCGAGATCAGCATAAACTGGAAATGCATAGCTTTATGTGTAGCTGTGTGTACCTACATCAATCAATCTGCCTAACCTTTTCTCGCCTTTTCTCAACTATGTTGGGGTCGGCTTCCAGTCTAACCGGATGCAGCTGAATACCAATATTTTATATGGAGAGACTGCCTATCTGACTACAACCCAGTAACTGGGTAAAATGGTACCCCTTGGTAAAACTGGTTTCTGACGACCCAAAATAACTATCAAAGATCCACAAATGACCAAGGGACCAATGGCTTAACGTGCTTTGTAAAGTTGGGGCTGGTCTGTGGATGGGTGACCATCTTTATGGTCACCCATCCACAGACCAACCCCGGCAACCCCGGCAAGTGTAGCTTAACCTGTTGGATCGACCCGTATGGCTGTCATTACTTAGCCACGAGCCACCTATGTTTTGATATCTGAATATCATATGTCAACTAACAATGTGGCTACAAACTCTGTGCTGCCATCTGACACTTGCAGAATAGTAAACACCAGCTCAATTGCCAAAAAAAATGGCTTCAAGTTATTCAATAACAACTACTATTTTTCTATTCCAGAACAGTGATGACACTAGAATACTATTACCAAACAGTCAAGAGTTAATGCACAATCCTAAGTATGAAGAACTCTTTGCTCCCTCATTCGGACCAGAGAATCCGTTTCAAACGCAACAAATGAGGGCTAACCGAAACATGTTATCTGGCTTTGTAGAAAAGGCACATATCAGTGACTTCCAGTTTGAAAATCAGAGGAGAACATTTACAAGTTATGGGCATGCTGTGGACCCATCTACGGATGGTGATACAGGGAGTGGGGATGCTATCGTAGGTAAGAAGTTAATGTATAAGGCCTGTATTACAGAACTTCGGCCAAGATTCAAGCATTACGTTAAATTAGTTTTAACTAATCAAATGGCAATGGTATTAAAATTTTTAATTTTTAAGTAACGCTTGAGTTTTTCTTTAACACATTTGTGAAAATGGCTACTAGGCTTCAAAGCTTCAATGGGTCACATTGTGTTTGAAAACATACATAAAAAAAAACATGTTCATAAAAATTATAGAACTAACACATTCATGATACAATAACTTATAGAAAAAAAAAACAAAACAATAAAATAAAAATTCAATAAAATTACAAATTAAACATTCAATACAATTAAAAATTCAATAACATTGCAAGCTATTACAATACAAATATTACCCAGTCTCTGAATTAACTGATATCATTTATTTTTTATTTTTACTTAATCTGTTGCAACCTGTCCATCTATTGACATTCAGCATCTTTTGTGTTGTTTGTCTTTAGGCGTTCTTGGTATGCGCCCACTGGCTCATCCACATCAACCTATCTAATTAGTTTGTCGGTCTTCATATCAAGTCTTGTGGGGCCATATCATTTAATTTTTTTTTTATCTGCTGCATGACAGAGTTCCAAAGCATATGAAACGCAGTGGCAGTAAATAGAGAGATGAATGAAAGTATAGATGGAAGATCCCGTTCTCTGAAATGACAGAGTTGACTATGAGTAAAGAATACTACATAATTACGAGTACATTACATACATAAACTTATGACTATTTCCCATGCCACCTGCTACGATCCTAAGTTAGGAACTTACATACTCTTTTTAACTCATCCACATACCTATACGCATTCTTTCGACCTTACTGCACATCTTTTGACACAAGCAGCCTGTAGGCTAGATATACGCAAAGAACGTACAACGCTCTCCGCATTCAGTATGATAACGCGTTTAGGATGCTGGTGGGCCTGCCCCGCTTCTTTAGTGCGTCGGGGATATTCGCGCATGCGCATGTAGATTGTTTCTACACAACCATGCGCACAAGGTGCGCTTAAATGGTGCGCAGGGTGTGGCAGCTCCAACAGTATCCTAAGCATGATTTCAAGTCGCCTAGACTGTGTTTTCGTGGGTCGCTGTTGTGGCATCTCACATGGGTTGCCACCTCGTGATCCTCTACTGTTTTTTGTGAAGTCAGTTGTGACTGGTCATCCCTTATCTGCCATGGCTTATTTTTAATCTTATATTTTGAATTGTTTTGATTATTTTTTGTACATTGTTCTCACATATAGAAGCAACAAGAATGTACCCAGGCAGGATTTTGTAATTTTCTATATTTGAAAGAGTGTCCTTGGAGTTTCTTGCCCGGTCTTCTCCATAAAGATCTAGGTTTTGGAATGGGCAACTAACTTCAACTTTCTGACTAACCGACAATTCAAAAGTGCCTGTAAATGGTTTAATTGAAATAAATGCTTTGAGTTTGAGTGTCGTAGTCGTTTTTAACCGACTTCCAAAAAGTAGGAGGATATATGTTCGTCGCGTATGCACTTTTTTTTTTTATGTATGTCCGCCGATTTTTCCGTCAATTGTGGACCGATTTTGAAAAGGTTTTTTTTGTATGAAAGAGCTCCCGAATTGGTCCCATATAAATTTTATTAACTTTGCTTGGGTACTTTTTGAGTAAGCTTCAATAATACGTATTTTTCCCACTTAGTATATGTGGATGATATGATGATAGCATCCAGTCATTGTTATTTACATAGCAGGTAGTGGTATTCGAATTTGTGTGGGGTAGGTACCACAGCTAAAAAGTCAAAAATTAAAAAAAATACAAAAAAATACAACCTACTTCGAAAAAAAACATTACCAAGTGAAAAATAACTTTAGTTTCGGAAGTCAGTCTCAAAAAACAAAAATTCAAAACCAAAGACACCGACTTCCGAAATGAAAGTTATTTTTACTTTGTAGTGTTTTTTTTTCGAAGTTGGTTGTTTTTTTTTGTAAAAAGTTTTTTTACTAATATAGTTGTAAGTCTTACTAATCATTTTTGAGTCATGATTAGAGATCGGATATTCGGATGCATATTTACCTAAAGTTGAGGTGTTTGCTATTATGGAAAGCACTTTTGTATCGAAAAGATCCCGGGATTTCGGGATCGACAAATTTAGATCTCTGATTATAGAACCGACTGTATATTTACTGTAACTGTCATGCATGATACTTGAATAAAGATAATTCTGTTCTATTCTATACCTGGTGATATATACACGCCAGGTGTGAGTAAATAAGAGTAAGTAAGAGTACGTACTTATCTGAATAGCATCTCCAATAAGCTCAGTCAATATCTTACTAGGATAAAAAAGAACACAATGATTAATAAATTACTTCCATTTACAGTATCAGCGATGGTGGCGCCCCCCGAGGAAGCACTAGGCAAGTCAGTGTTCGAGACAATTAAAAAGAGACCCCTTGACAAGAAGAAGAGGACCAAAAATGACAACCCTGAGGATATCACTGGTTTCCTTGGACCCTGGGGAGGATATGTGGGGGAACAGAGGTAAGCAATTTATCTTATAATTTTTCGAAAAAGAGGGGTGTTATAAGTTTAACATGTGTATGCGTGTCTGTCTGCGGCATCGTAGCTCCCAAATGGGTGAACCGATTTTTTTTTTTTTTTTGTTCATTATATAAGGAACTCCGTTTAGGCTGTGCGTTGTCTGTCAGTAAATTTAAGAATCTTATTGAGTAGATGTGCGTCTTATTTGTGCAGAGAAAACCAATTTTTCTTTTCTATTTTAGCTAATACATTTTCGTGATACTTTCAGGGTGATGAGGCCAGAAGGTGACGAGGCCAAAGAATTACAAGAGATTGTCGCCAAGAGACAAAAGAAAGGCAAAGTTGATGACGACAAACCTTTGGAGGAGAAATCTATATTCCATAGTGAGTTATAACGTTTTTTATATACCATGAACAACATAATGACCAAAATGAGATAATAGTTTTTCTCAACCATTAGGCCCTTTGTATACATGGCTACATATCAACCTATAGACTGGATGGGTTGTGTATTTCCAATGTATAAAATCTTTCAGCATGTTCTAGTCTTGTATAATATCTTCTATGCATACAGATAAATAAAATTGAAGTGTCTGTTTGCAATGTCAAAATAACGGCATTTTACTGAATGCATATTCGGTACAAATAACAAAAAAAAAACAATTTTAAATATTTTTGTCTGTCTGGTTATTCCGGCCAATCTTCGAAACGCCTGGACCGATTTTTGCGAGACTCACTGGAAGATTGATGATGTTATAAGGAGTAACTTGGGATACTTTTTTAAATTTTTATATATACTTTTATTTTTATATCTGGCAATAAAAAGATTTCATTTCATTATAAAATTCCCCTAAACAACATTTTCCTGTCTTCGTCTGTTTCAGTTGACACCCCGACAGACTACCAAGGCAGGTCGTGGATCACTCCACCGCGCAGTGAGACACAGCTGCGAAGCGACACGCCGCCTGATAAGTGCTTCCTGCCTAAGGTATGTTTCTATCATTCGAACAACTACACTGCTACAATGATCTTTTGACGCTTGAATGACATTGACAGCAGGGCGTTGTCGGTAAACAATAAATTGTATTGAAAAAACAAGGTGGCGACGTTAGTTCCGAATTTGGCCACGCGCCAAAATATCTATGTAAATGTACAGCTTTAGGTATCCTGCGTTCGCGTTTCAAAAAATGTAAACAAATATGTGTTTTTGAAAAAAAAACACTTTAATATCGACGCATAAAGGCTTGTGCAGACCAGCACGACTTATCGCGCGACGCGACACCGGTTATTGTTATACTGTGAAGTTTTCTTAGAAATTGTATTGTTCGTGTCGCGTCGCGCGACAAGTCGCGCTGGTCTGCACAAGCCTTAAAGCTCGGCTTCCGCTACAACTTCAAACATTTTTATTTTATGACTTTTTCAATAGTACGAGTCATGCGGAAATCAACTTAATTTACACAAATATAAAGTTGATATTCATTTAAATGAAAATAACAACAATTGGAAAAAAGGATTTTATTAGACTAGCATGGTCTGTTCCAAAAGTATTTGTTGAAAGTGGAAACAAACCGTGCTCAGGTTAATTTCTTACGCAATCACTCAGTAAAGTAACACATTCCTCTATATTTAAAAGTCGATTGTTTGGATAACATTATTATTAAATTGTGATTGAAATATCATCTACGAAGATTGAGGTTATAAAGTTATAAGTTGTCACATGAAAAACATCTATAGGGAGATTTAAAATTACAATTTTGGGTTGAAGTACTCCAATAAGGTTGTTATGAATCTTAAATGATGTTCTGTTATGTTAATGATAATTATGCTGTTTTTTTTTTTCGTACTGCCTCATGAGCGACTCAAAAGTTTGTAAAAATTAATTACTCTTACAAATAAATAGTTTTACATAATAAATTCTATTCAATATTAATTCCAGGCCCACATCTACACATGGAAGGGTCACACGAAGGGCGTGGCCACAGTGCGCTGGTTCCCGGGCACTGCGCATCTCATGCTGTCTGCAGGCATGGACTGTAGGGTCAAGGTAATTGTTGTTGGTGACGCTTAACATACTCCTTTGATACACTTTGGTACTATTTTAGTGGATTATACAACAACTGAAAAAAAAGGGAATTTAATTTGAGGGACTAAGTTGGATCCCGAGAGCAGCGAAGGATTCTAGAGTAGAATGACGAGCGTAGCGAGGGATTCTAGATTAGAATCCTGAGCAGAGCGAGGGATACAAGGACCGTGACTTTTTTTTTCACGTTTTTGTACTCTACTTTTTACCATTGACTGCGAGAAACTAAATAGTAGTATAGTATTTATATTTATCACATGATATTATATGATTGGTAATAAGAGAAAAAAGAATAATAGCCGCACGGGTCGATCCACCAGGTTAAACTTGCCGGGGTTGGTCAGTAGATGGGTGACCATCTTTACATATCAATACCCCTCTGTGCCTAGGACAGCACGTTAAGCCGTTGGTCGCGGTTGTCATGCGTGGATATTTGACAGTCATTACAGGTCGTCGGAAGCCCGTAAGTCTGACAACCAGGGATGTCGTACTACCCAGTATTTGGATTGTGGATGTCAGATAAGCAGTCGCTCCATGTAAAATACTGTTATTCAGCTACATTCGGTTAGTCAAGCCGACCCAAAATCGTTGGAAAAAGGCAGATGATGATGATCTTCCATGCAATAAAACATAACTTACCTAATTGACTTGCAACGCTTGCGCATTTTCACGGTTCATTTAACAATATACATTACTCTCTGTTTCAGATATGGGAGGTGTACGGCGACCGTCGCTGCATAAGAACATACTTCGGACATCGGCAAGCTGTAAGAGATGTCAACTTCAACAACACTGGAGATAAATTCCTATCAGCTGGTTAGTATTCATGTCTTTTTACTTATTGGAAGCTAATTATGGTGGAAAACGTGAAATGCTGGGTGCATTTTGAACTCTATTTCTTCATCACTAGAGTCCAGAGATCCAAGTTTACTGTTACAGTAATACTATTTAAGTTATGCGCCTCGGCAGTCATCGTCTATTCGTCTAACTTCGAAAATATGAAAGGACGATGATGATATCTAAAAAGAGCTGTTACAACATTAACACAGGGTTTCTAGAACGAAAAAAAATGATGTGTTAAAATTAAGCTGATGTCAAATGATCTTATTAACTGTTGATAATTCAGTCAACCAAAAATATTGAAATGCGTTTGACAAATTCTTGGTTTTCACTCCAGAAACCGGGTGTCAATTTGGTTTTTAATAATGGTTTGGGAAATCACAATGGAAATTACCTTTTAAAATAGATTTATTCTTATGGAAGAAATCAATCTTAGAGAGAAGTATTAATGATTCTAAGGATTATAATTGTCATATTTTGATCGAGATACGACCTGACCTGCAAATTGCAAAAAACGAAAGAAAATTCGAATTTCACGGGATACAATGCGCGTCCACAATAAAAAAAATAAAAAAAACAAGACAACGCACGGCCGTAACCGCTGGGTCTAGAAGCTTAAAATTTGGTGCAGGAGTTCCTTATACAGGGTCAAAGTAAATTAGCCAGCGAAACTCAGCAGACGTGATGGTTATCATGATAACTAAACGCGATAAAACAAAAAATAAATAATCAGTTTTTTTTGGGTCTTTGGGCCTTTATCGATGTCATTTGTAAAATCAGTAAAAAAATCTAGTTTTATTTTATTAACTCGTTGTTATACATATAGGGTCACCTATATAACGAAGGTGAGCACTAAGGAAGGAAATTTGTAAATTCAATCCCTTAACCGGTTTAAGGTGATGAAAGTTTTGTAGCAGCTCATACTTACGTATAGACATACAGAGTAGAGGAGCACACCAGGCCGCTCGCCAGTGCGCGCCCGCCCGGCTGTATCATCACGCTCGAACAACGTAGGGAGCGCGGCACAGTCTACCTACATTGCCGAATTGTGTTAGTCTTAAGTTTATTCATGTACCTTATTTATTTTGATTCCTTTTATATGAAACTGTATATAAGCAGCGTCTTTCTAATATATGACACAGATCGTTATTCGCCTTCTTATTTATAACAACCTCCCCTAGAGTTTAAACGGAAGTTCGTCATTTTAGTCGATGGGACATCTCATCGGACACATGACAGTCAATAAAACCATCCAATTCTCTCTCCACAGCCTACGACCGCTACATAAAGCTGTGGGACACAGAGACGGGCGAGTGTATATCGCGGTTCACGTCGCGCAAGGTGCCCTACTGCGCCAAGTTCAACCCCGACGAGGACAAACAGAACCTCTTCGTGGCCGGCACCTCCGACAAGAAGATTATTTGTGTGAGTACCATAACATAACACAATTCTACAAGGTACATAAATATGATATGTATGTGTATGATACGTATGACACAGAGACAGTTACTGCGCCAAGTTTAACCGGGCACATCTCCGAAATGACGCGCCCCACTACCGCATTCCGCAGTCCACTCTGAAATGACGCGCCCTACTGCCGCATTAACGCATACGATAATATGGATTTTTATGGGTGATACGGTAGTGGGGTGCGTCATTTTAGAGTGGACAAACTATACCAGAATCGTGGCCCAAAACTGAAACTTATTTACTATTGTTTGTTTGTGCAACAGTGGGACATCCGTAGCGGTGAGATAGTTCAAGAGTACGACAGACATTTGGGCGCCGTCAACACAATCACCTTCGTGGACGAGAACAGAAGATTTGTTACCACTTCGGATGACAAGAGTTTAAGGGTTTGGGAGTGGTGAGTAAAATATACCTTGTTTTCTACTAGACATCCCTTTTTTGGGTACCGCACCAATTGTTTTTTTTTTTTTTTTGGTTGGTAAATTATCAAATAACTTCGGCAGGGCGTGTCAGACTTTTACTGGCTAAAACCCACCCGTGTTCCTTCAGTTGCCTGTACGATGCCACGGTATCCCTTTCGAACTTTCCCGCGACCCCGGCAGGCATCGCTCCTAGTGGGCCCCTTCAGTTGGTGCTGACATCTCCTTGAGGCGCGCGTGGAACACAACGCGCCGTCGACCCGGGCCTGGTCCTTATCGGACGGCGAGATTGGGTACCGTACCTGAAGGGTGCTATCAAAACCTTATTGCCTAAGCCTACGCCGTCAGTCTGTATGTCACAGGGCGGTTTCTTTTCAACTATATTAAGTAGCCAGTGGAATACTCGTGTTACTATGGATATAAAAAGAAAGCAAGATAAAGTCGTTTTAAAAATAATACTAGTACTGAATCGTTATGGGGAATGCGCTAAGGTAGCGTAATTTCAATTTCCTTACTTTTTTTGCAATTTGCAGTGTCAAGTTGTATGTTGTAGGTTGTTTATGTGGCTTTACAGAATTATAATTACTAGTGGTGGCCGAGAGGTCGAAATTCGACCATAATTCATTTAAATTTTAAGTTGTATAGTACATACTAATTCCATGCTGCCATGTCATCATTCTAAGGCAGCCATCTTGCGTGAAACGCATAGTAGTGTAATTTATTTTTTTATTAATTTAGTTTATTTATAATGTATATTATATAAAAATATTAGCTTTCTGCACTCCTTTTCCTTAAAAACTTTAACTGCGCCAAATTTTATACTCCTCCGTCCGCGTAATTTTCGTAAAAGGGGTACAAGTTTTTGCTTCACGTATTAATATAATAATAATTAGAATCAGCAATACAACTCCTTTCCTCCTTTGTTAGAATGTCATGATTTCATGAAATTATCATTCCATAAGGTAATATGAATTTAGAGAGTTGTATTGATGATTTTTGTGATTATAATTCAATAAATAAATATTTGATACGGCCGCGAATCATATTTGGAACAACAAACAAACTGATATTGACCTGCAAATTGCAAAAACGTAAGAAAACTTACTTAATGTTAGAATTTCACGGGTTACCCTGACGCTTTCGCCTTAAGGGCGCGAGTCCGGTAAAAAGAAGGCAGTCCATTTGTTGGTTAGTGGTCACTGACGCATATGGTCATCTGCAATTCTAAAGGTTTTACAGCTGCGTTACCATTCCAGAAATAAAGCTGAAATTACTTGTGTGCCTGTATACACATCATTACTGCATGGTGGCCGAAAGATGTATGGTGTGGTCTCTTTATTGATATTAACCGTCACTAATACGCACATATATGCCAGTGACCTTGAGTGGTTAGCTTGCGTGTTCTGTACTGAGCTGACGCAACGCGCGGTACGTCCAGCCAGTATAAGGACTCGCCCATCAAGGAGCGCTGTCCCAAATTAGACGCATTATTAATTTATTATACATAAAACAAAAGGTATTTTAATAAAACACGTATACTAAAAGATCAATAGTTAAATTATCTTTAAAATGCTAAAGGTATCAGAAAAATACGCTTGATAGATTTTACGTAATACTCAGTTTTTTTGCCGCGTTAGACATAACTTTAAAAATTAATTTCTCTTTGTAATATAAACATAATCTAAAATATTCCTATATTAAGTTATTAAGAAAAAGCTCTATTTTAACATATATTTTTTTTCAAATCATTAACACTACTCGTTTAGACGTGATCAAAATCATTAAAAGTTGGTTACCGTCCCCTTAAAAGAAGTACACTTTGCCAAATCCGGCAGTATATGGCGATAGGGTCGCCCTCTACTATAATTATAGGAGTCTCTTTTCGCTAGATATGTTGCACACACATTCGGATATAATTTTATCGCATTGCAGATACCAGTTAATCGAGTTTTTTTTAACCTAACGCACGCGACAATACATTGTGTCACGAATTCTGTCTCATCATTTTTACCGGCTTTAACTAAACGCATGATTTTAATCCTATTTTAAGGAAAATAACGTAAATATAATATTAAATTATAAAAGTTGCTGTGTCATAGTGATGATTTACTATACAAAAATAATGTTATATTTTTGCATTCTCATTCTTATTGTATTTAGATTAGTTGCATGCAAAAGTCATGCTTATTTTCGATTCTTCTAACAACAATACACAATTATTTCTTAGGAAAAAAGAAAATACATTTGTATGGGTATCAATGTTATCATTACTGGCATTTTTAACTAAGACCACACGGGTAGTAACAGCCGCACGGGTCGATTGATCAGGTTAAGCTGCGCTTACTACGGTTGGACTGTGGATGGGTGACCATCCACAGCAGCCCGAAAGTCTGACAACCAGTCTTACCAAGGGTATCGTATTACCCAGTAACTGGGTTGTGGAGGTCAGATAGGCAGTCGCTTCATGAAAAATACTGGTATTCAGCTGCATCCGGTTAGACTGTTGGGAAAAGGCTATGACACGGATTTGTTTTTACTATAGAAATTGTAATAGTTTTATGAACTGCTAAATTATATTGTCCATCACATCACATGAAACGATCCAACAAGTCGCACTGGACCCGCGTGGTGTATTATGGCCCACTTCCTCTCACAGAGAGAGGAGGCCTGTGTCCCAGCAGTTTGAGACTTTTTTGTTATATCTCGATTTTTCCAACTGAGCGCTTGGAGCTGTAGATTGAATGCACCCGCCCGGTTACTTCCTCAGTGCCCCGACACCTCTTATTACGGTCCAGAAAACTCGTGTCGTCCCTACAGTTCAGTATTAAGAGCGTTTATTCTGAAGGTAGGCAACGTCGCAAATAGATGTCAAATATTTCACTGTTTTGATTAATTTGGCAATATTACTGTGTGGAAATAAAAAATGTGGCTAACTAGCGAACTAGAAAATTGAATATGAAATGCAATAATGAATATCGTAACACCGAATGTTTAGTTTTAGATGTAAAAAAACAATTTGGAAACTTTCCAAATGCGTTTTTTACACCTAAAATGGGTACAACATCAAATTCAATGTTATAATTGCAAATCATTATTAATGTTCTAGTTCGCTAGTTAGCCACATTTCTTATTTCTATTCAGTAATATTGCTATAAGAATCAAAACAGGTACTTAAATATTTGACAGTTATTTGCGACGTTGCCAACTTTTAGGATAAACCCTCTTAATATTCGTTAAGTTGTTAGTGTTATTATTTAAACCTCACTTCACACGAAAGCCTTTCGTCCCTTTAAAATGTTGACGTTGAGAGGCGCACAGTTAAAAATATCGGATTTATATTTACGTGAAGCCACTTTATTGAGGGTAGAAATAAAACATCTCTACTAAGCCTAGCAACAAATGGACGTGTTTAGTTACGAACGTGGTGTACTGTTATTTAGGACAGACGCATATTATTTTTGCTGATCATAGCATAGTTCACAAATCGAAAAAAAAACGAGTGAACTGCGTCAGCTAAGTAACACTTACTGAACATTCATGTGAATATACTGCATAATATTTACTTAGTTTTCGTGATACAGTGATACGTTTTTTTACTAGACTTTGAATAGTAAATTGTGAATTCAACATGGCTGACTCAAGTTCTTTTACGTCACTATATGATTTAGTAGACATTTACTTGTCTCAACACAATCTGAATGGCAGAACCACTGAGCAAGATCAAACCACACTAATGTTAAATCTCCTACGAGGATCTGATAGTAGGCCGAATTCAAGTCCAAGCTTACCTGCCCCGATCTTCAATTTGACCGAAGACCCTATTGCCAATGTGCTATCAGAACAACTGACAAATATGCTGAAAGCAAAAGAGCAACAAGAAATTCTACAAGATATGAAATCTTTAGCATTTGAAGATAACACTGATGAAATTAAAGACTTAGTGAAAGCTGTGCAAAAACCCAGACAAGGGACTTTTAAAGATAGCAATGCCATCCTACCATTGGATTCTGAATTCAAAGAGATTTTCAAGGACACAGTTCCAGAATTTACCTTAGCATCACCAAGAGTTGATGAACTATTACCAATAAAAACAGACATATCGTATATACTCAAACAGAAAATTAAAACAGCAAAATGTTCAGCATTTGGAAAAGTGTTAACAGCACGTTTAAAACCATGTTAAAACCAGTACCTGCGGTATATTTTAGAGAAAAGGTTTTAACAAACATAGTCGGATTTAATTTCAGTACTAAATCCCCGTGTGATTTGATTTCGGAAGAGTTAAAATGGAAGCCGGGATATACTGTCAGAAACTTGTACTCAAAGGGACATGTTCTGACTTTTTTTGATTAATAATTTTAGGTCATGATGGCGTTAGTTTAGACTCAGCTGAAATGTTGGGAAGTCGTGAATGGTGGGTGATGCTTTAACGATGTATACATTTAAGAGATGTCGCGCACTAGCCGACCACGACCGCGACCAGCTATCTAATTACGCAGCACATTTTCGTATACAATTACGACGAATCTGTTTCATTTTGACAGTTCAACAACATTCATTGCGTTATTTACGTTTTTGAGCAGGCACATTTTTCGAACATATGAAGCAACGGTTTAGCAATATCCTTCAAAATGATTCAGATTGTGATTGATAGTGTGTTACGCAATTAGGGTGCAATTCTGTGTTGTTTTTGTCTGTGTGATTTTTGTCTATTATCGCACCCACGATATAAGAAACATTTCCAGCGTGTGGCGATTTTTACACAACACTCCTAACCAAAAAATATATATACCCGAATTAATCACCTCTTTTCTTTACAGGGACATACCAGTAGACATGAAATACATAGCAGACCCCTCAATGCACTCCCTGCCAGCGGTAACCGTGTCACCTAACGGCAAATGGCTGGCCTGCCAGTCCATGGACAATAAAGTGATAGTCTTCAGTGCATTGAACAGGTTCAAGATGAACAGGAAGAAGACTTTCAGCGGACATATGGTGGCGGGGTACGCGTGTTCTGTTGACTTCTCGCCTGATATGAGGTAAGGGATATTTTTGAATTTCGAACTTGCTATTGCTTGCGATTTCAGCCGCGTGGATGTAGAAAGCGTTATTACAGTACCCCGCGGTATGGTGTGTTACAAAAGTATCTGCTGAAAATGTAAACAAATTAATCAGAAAACGTACCTGTGGAAACCAATAGATGTTTTTCATTTGACGATTGAGGTTAATTGAGGAGCTCGTGGCTAAGTAATAGCAGCCGCACGGGTCGATCCATCAGGGAAAGCTTCGCTTGCCGGGTTGGTCCGTGGATGGGTGACCATCTTTACAAACCGAGACTCCTCCGTGCCTCGGAAAGCACGTTAAACCGTTGGTCTTGGCTGTCATTCGTGGATCTTTGACAGTCGTTACGGGTCGTCAGAAGCCCGAGAATCTGACGACTCTTAACAAGGGATATCGTATTACCCAGTTACTGGGTTGTGGAGGTCAGATAGGATGTCGCTTCATGTAAAATAGTGGTATTCAGCTGCATCCGGTTACACTGGAAGCTGACCGACTAGTGGGGAAAAGGCTAGGCAGATTGAATTGAGGTTAATTTTATAACCTCAGTTTTCGTCCATAATTTTTCAATAACAATTTAAAAAGTTATACTTGGCTAAAGTGGTGAGATCCAAAGTTGAAACTTTCTAAATACATATGAAGTGTTACAAATTAATTCGCCTTAATGAATGACTGCGTAAGAATTTAACTTGAACATGGTTTGTTTACACCTTCATCAGATAAGTTTAGAACAGAGTGTAAATACCTGTGGTATAGTCCGTGCGCGACTGCTAGTCACCGCCTGAGGTATGTAAGCGGTGAGACGGAGGAGATAGACAAAGGTCAAAGCTTATATTCAGTCTGACAATTTTGTCAATAGCGCCCTCCCCCGTCTCACCGCACACATACCTCAAGCGGTGACTAGCAGTCGCGCGTGACTATAGATGGCGTTATAGAAAAAGTTGGTTTTATCGGTCACTCATGCAGTCAGTCTGTATGCTAAAGTGACATTTAAACAACAAAAACCGACCCTTACTACTACGAAATAAAGGCGCTTTTAAAGTCACACTGTTAGAATGTTAGCTTGGACGTGGTGGGATTGTACTTGTGTGATAGTCTCCTTTTAAAGGTCGCTATATACCATATAAATTATACTCAGGGACTGAAATTTTTACGTCTATAGCCTCAAAAAAATATGATATCTTGCGAATATCATGCTTAAAACTTCATTAATATAGGCTGAGCGTTTCTCCTTAGTCGCTATTCGCATAATCTGAATTGACCTTTAAATAATAAATAGTATAAGTAATAAATTGTAGAAAACCGCAAACTATAAACAAATCCGGGTGGAATAAATACATTCGTATTGTTTTTAGCTTACGTTGGTATTTTCTAGTTTCTAAGTACGTACTTCTTACGTCATACAAATTACTAGAACGAAATGGCACATAGTAACGAGATATAGTTTGGTATAAGTTAATACCTATTCTTAATTTACTAGCTACTAAAACTAGGTCTGCATTCTACTTTGCCTGTCTATTCTTTGTATTCAGGCCTGAATTTACTTTTCCAAAATTTCAGAATCGATTTGGTATTTTAGCTACACTACTCGCGAAGTTAAGCAAATACGAGCGTGTAGCACACATGTGCGTGTGTGTGTGTTGCACTTCGGTTCTCTTCGTGGAACGTCCGCTCGCCTCGGGCGACTGCCGATCGTTGTCGGTTTTTGCGCCCGAGTCAAAGGACTCGCTGTAGTTCTTCGTACGAGTGTGTAGTCACGTACTTCGGACTTCGGACTTCGTCGAAGCAACTTCGCGAGTAGTGGGGGTTTAACATATCTATTGTTCATAAAATATTTACTAACAATAACTTCTAGAAATAACGTACAGTATAACTATTTTCTTTATGTCCCTCGGGAATTATCGCATTTCCGAATACAAACGAATGCTAATTTCCATGTCCATCAATTATTAGATTTATTGTGTACGTATAATAATTTGAATTCAGAACTAAGTACTCGTACTTTATTGCTATATGTATAGTTTACACGGAATCCAAAACAAAACAACAATAAAGTAAGTACTTAGTTCTGAATTCAAATTATTATACTTTATTATTATTAACGCACGGTAATGCGGTAGTGGGGCGCGTGGACAAGCTGCGTGCTCAAGCGTGTAGAGTGGACAAGCTGTATTTACAAAATTTACATCTTCGTATATGATTTAATAAGTTGTAACAGAGTTTAATGAACTTTTTTATCTTTGTATAATATGTTTTACTAAGTTGCAAAACAGTGACATTATGCCATTACAGACATAACATGATATTGTAAATCATAATATTGATCCAATAATATTGAAACAGTTGTCTCCTAGTATGAGAAAATGGTTGTGTAAAGCCTTGCTCATATGCACGTCCTACGAACAAATCGCACTTTTTCATACACATTTAATATAGTTTGACCGAGACCACTGTTCTGCGCCTTAGGTATGTGCGCGGCGAGACGGTCAAACTATAACTTTGCATTTAGTCTAGACATCGCTTCGTCAGTCGTCTAGCAAGCGGTAAAATGGCTAGCAATTCGGTTCACCATATAAACGATAGATAAGTAGATGATACTCGTATTTATTTATGTATATAAATTGGTTTTAACAAAAAAATTTAAACATTAATACATACATATATTTATTATGCTATCTATGTGTGTAATTATTGAAAGTTGTAGTTAGGAATGTGGATTTAATATCTGGCAATAAAAAGATTTCATTTCATTAATACACTGGTGGACTAAGGGGGTAGGGCAGAGAGAAATTTATTTTTATTTTTTGGACACAATTTTTTATATTCATTTTTTATGATTCGGCATTAAAAAATACATACAAATCTAAATTTTTTCCCTTCTACCACCAACCCTTATTTTTTAATAGCGATATTAGTACCGTAGGTACGGTAGGTAGGGTGGGTACGGTAGGTAGGGTAGGTAGGGTAGATAGGTAGGGTAGGTAGTGTAGATAGGTAGGGTAGGTAGGTGCGCCGTAGATAAGACTTAGAGCTACCCGTGCGAAGCTGGGGCGGGCAGCTAGTATAAATATAAATAAATATAAACGTAGGGTGCTAAAATTTCGAGATCGCTTTGCTCGCTCTTATATTCTACTTCTTAAACTTTTCTGCATACCTGGGCGGGGGCCCCCATTTAGTTTTGCCGCCCCGGGCCCCTACAATCTTAGTCCGCCACTGCGTCAATACAATAATTATTTAAAACTAAATGAGGTCGGTGTTTTCTATTCGACTAGTCTGCGAAATACCGACGCAAACGTAGAGGTCACAGTCTCTTTTAAAGTCTAATCATTATCTTGGTCAGATCATAATATGAGGACGACATAATAGAATACAAATATTATTATATCAAAGGCCCCCTATTACATGGCACTTAAACATAACTGGCGATATGTGGGTTAGGGTACAGCTCTGCCCGACCCTTCGGGGTTACAAGTATGTGTATACATGTAATTACAATCTCATGTATTATTTCTTTGATATCTTCATCATGTACGCCTGAGTTTACTTTCCACGTAGGACATGCGTGGTTTCGCCGAATTTGCGAGGCGTGCCATTGTGTCGTGTCCTAAGTACGCGTGAACTTAGAATCTTTGGCACTTTTCCCGCGGTAACACGTAAATAAACGTTTTATATCCCGCCAAACGCCACATATGAAACCGGATTAACGGAAAACAATGTTTGTGTAAATGAGTGTTTTATACACCTGTTTTATTCAGTACTTTGGAACAAAGAAAACACTTTGTTTTCATTATCTTTATAATTAATTTGCGTACTTTATGTTACGTGGAGGTGAGAAGGTAACTACGTACCTACTAACATTTTATATGCATTGAAAAGAAATTTAATATTCTAAACAAGTGGAATTTTTACGCGTATTTCTGTTATGCTTTGTCACCCTAAAACCCTGCCTTTCCTCATAAATCAAGGGTATTCTCACATACAACTCCCATACCCAGTAACTGGGTTGTAGAAGTCGCTCCACTCCATGTAAAATACTGGTATTCAGCTGCATCCGGTTAGACTAGATGACTCCAACATAAGTTGCACACAACTCCATAATACTACTTTGGAGTTTTAAGAGTTGACTAAGAGATGAGAATGATCTCCGATTAAAAAAAATATTTGTGGAAGTGTACCATCGAAGAAGTTCATATCTAACCATCGTAAGGACTATTCTTGCTTGCAGCGGTCGGTGGCTATAGAACCGGGCCGGTAACAGATGTGCTCATGGTGTTCATGGGATTTTGTTTTGAAACTGGTTAGATATGAACTTTGATGGTACCTACATTTTCTGAAAATGATGCCATAATTTCTTCAAGATCAAAGTTATTATACAATAACGCCCATGGGCATGTAACTGCCCGTATTTATCTGAATATTCATGGAAAACTATCATATAATTATTTATTTTTGAGTAGCGTTTGCCCTAGGTACCTCCGAAGATAATTTATCGGATTAACTAACATTTTTTAGTAAAATTTGTCGACTGTGAAAAAAACGGAGGTGAAACGGAAATTGTTTAGAAAAAAAACAGTATTTATTAAAAAAATACGAGTGTCCATAATAAAATAGGAATATATTGCAAAAAAAAACAAAGTTCCCCTCTTTTAAAGTCATATTTTCATAATTTTTCATGAATATTCAGAAAAATACGGGCAGTCACATGCATAAGGGAGGGATTTTATACTGCTTATCGATTACGCAATCAAATACAATAGTCTAATCCTATCGACAGATAGACGATTCAAGAACCCAAATATTAAATAACAAACATGTACTATCTCTTCTATTATGTAGTACAACGTAATGTACAAACTCCAATCAGCTGATCTACAGATCTATTTACACCTATCACTACATATTATGTCACTGTCTCATTATGTAAGAGGAGTTACTTATTAATATCTTGGTATTCGGAGATGCGATGCAAGTATGCGTCGCAATGGTCATAATGATGTATGAAATATGTTTTTTGATGGCCTTATGGTGACGTGATGCTCATGTGATCTTGTGGGTGGGGTTCCACTGAAAGATGGTATGTATGGTGCCATCTTCACGGACGAAAGAATTGCGGCGATAGTCACGCTGTGCCTTCAAATTATCGCCGCGATTTTATCGCCTCATGGAGATTGATTCATACACTGTTTGTCCACCGTACCGTAACCGGGACGTCAACCAGAAACGAGATTATGCGGCCATAGTAAATATACTGTCGCTACTTCGGTGTCATCATCTCGTTCTGGTCCATGGAGTTTCTATTGAATTCGATGGCACAGCGAGACTATCGCCGCGATTTTCTCGCCCGTGGTGATGGCGCCTAGAGAAAAATAAAAGATCTGTGTCCAGATTTTGCCACAGATTAATACAGATGGAATACTCCGCAAAATCATTTAAATAAAATGCGACTCGCTACGACACAATAAAGTGCAATTCAGGTCGCACAGTGCTAATCGCCTACAGTTATATTCCCCTAGAAGCTGCCTCTCTTTCTATCGCGTGACTCTTAGATCTTCTGACTACGGCACACTCACTGAATTGACCCAACAAGACGGGCCCGCCGCGTTGTAGCTTCATACCTAAACTGCGGACTTTCCCATCTGTACCTATTAATCGGTGATTTTGCAAAGACATGACTCAAGGTCAGAACCATTGACGGTCACTTTCGCTAGTATTAATATTGGAAGCCAAACGTATAGGAGGGGTACGCAAATCTTGGTAAACAGTAGTGCCAAGAGTCAAGTTACATTTAGGGATCTCGCGCACTAGCCGGCCACGACCGCGTCCTCCGACCAGGTAAACTATAGAAACGTGGCCGTTGGCCGTTGCGACCAAGAGCGCGATTCGTATCGGTTTCTATAGTTTACCTGGTCGGTGCGACCACTGGTTGTGGCCTCTTAGAGCGCGAGATCCCTTAAGGTCAACATTGGCACAACCTCTTTGTTGTGGTAGGCCTCCATTAGCGCAGTTTTCCATAAGTCTGAACGACATCGGCCTCTTTGCTAACCATTAAAAAGTCAATTACTACAGCAAATCCAATAACTGCTTATGAGAAAAAATTCTGATGCAGTAAAATTTGAAAGTATAACAATTTAAGCAAATTCATTTTATGTTCACCGACTGTATTGCAGTTAATATTTTTATGCGAATCATAAAATGCAACCATTTAATTTTTACATTCTCCATTACTTTCTCTAAACGGCGTTTATATCTTTCTCTGTTTATTTCAGACAACATTAATTACCATTTTTTTTACAAGCAAATAAAAATTATGCTCTCTGGTTCAGACACAAAATAACAGAAACCGGCCAAGTGCGAGTCGGACTTGCACACGAAGTGTTCCGTACCACCGTAAAATATTTAGCAAAATCGCCGAAAAAACCATTCCTGCATGTAAACTTTAATTTTTAACTATTGCCACAGTAACAACAAAAAATCAATCTGCCAAGCCTTTTCCCAGCTATGTTGGGGTCGGCTTCCAGTCTAAACGGATGCAGCTGAATGCCAGTATTTTACATGGAGCGACTGCCTATCTGACCTCTACATCCCAATAATTGGGTAATATACCCCTTGGTAAGACCGGTTTTCAGACTTTCGTGCTTCTGACGACCCGTAACGACTGTCAAAGATCCACGAATGCCACCCAGGACCAATGGCTTAACGTGCTTTCCGAGGCACGGAGGGTTCTCGGTATGTAAAGATGACCATCTCCAACCCATCCACGGAACAACCCCGGCAAGCCTAGCTTAACCTGAAGGATCGATCCGTGCGGCTCGATAAATAAAAATAACATATTTTTTTATGATTTGTTGTTATATTGGCAATAGAAATACACAATCTGTGAAAATTTCAACGGTCTACCTATTACGGTTCATGAGATACAGCCCGCTAACAGATAGACGGACGGACAGCGAAGTCTTAGTAATTGGTTCCGTTTGACACCGTTCAGGTACGGAGCCCTAAAAATACCTCTTTTTGATAGTTCATTACTTCACGTAAAGTCCCAGTGGCGCCCGGAGGGGTCGGCTGCCCATAGTAATATCGCGGTTGTACTCCTCAGCAGTAAAAAGCGTAACTTTCCGTTTCTCTTGTAAGATTATCTTCAGCTTACTGCCTTTATTCCATGTTACGTGGGGTTGGCGCAACACGTTTTCTTCTCCCACTCTAACCTGTCAACCGTCACGCTATCATTCAGTTCCTTCTCGTTCATATCATGCCTCACACAGTAAGATCATTCTTTTTGTTGAGGAATTCTTGGAGCTGACCTTGCTGGACAAATATAAATTTGCCTAATTTTCAACTGTTAACAGTTTTAAAAAAGCTTTATGCCGCTGTCACTACTACCATACCCTAGTTCCTCGCAGTACTTCGCCTTGTATGCATGTTCTCATAACAGTGGCTCACACAACTTTCTCCCCTCGACCTCGCTCAATGGAACCGAACCAAGTCGTCTTAACCACACTATTCATAGATATACGTACACATATTAAACAAAAATCTGGGTTTTTTTCGCGACAGTTATGTTATGCTGCACCGATTATGTAGGTATTCGTTTTACCCAGTTATAATAGGGATGTTGACTGGAAAAAAAAATGATTTAGTTCGTCAGTTAGAGAACAAAACAATATTAGACACTTGTTTTTCCTGTTTCATGTCTCAGCTCAGTTTTGTTCTTAATGATGTGTTTCTTAATTGTTTCAAGTTATGCAATAGAGTTCAGATTTGTTTTTGTTTTGTGATGTGCCGGATGTATGGGCACGTTAGTGTCTGTCTACCTACTTTTCTTTTTTTGCCTTTTTGTTGTGACCTAGCTTTATGGGGAAAGTGGTCCTTTGCTACGGAAAATTGGTCCTCTAGCATTATTTTTACTATCTATTTAATAAACCTTCTTTTTGCTTCACCGTAGTCGGGTAAAAAAAATGTTAATTTGGATATGATTTTCAAGCCTTGTTAGAAACATTTGATTAAAATCGAAATATAAATGCATGTCGTTCGTCATTAAATTGCACATGTTGCAGTTTGCCGTCTTAATTTTGAATATCTTCCAATTTCATAAAATTGTAGTTTTGGTCAAGTATTTGAAGTATCAAAATGAGCGCATTCTGAAAACCGGTCAAGTGTATGAAGTGCAAAAATAACCACACGCAATAAAAAAAAAACAGAGTTTCTTAACATAATATTATGAATGTTGATTCAACACCATTAACTTTTATATTCGCATCGAAATAACTCTAAAAATACACGCGAGTGCATTTGAAAGCGCGTAAACAAAAACAAGAGACTGTAAAGATATTACTGCAATAATAGTAGAATATTGCGTAATGACAAGTCGTTGGCATATTGCCCAACAGTCGAAGACACTAATCTAAAGAACACATCTTTAAGAGTCACGGTCAGTTATAATTTATGGTTTTCTAAGAGGAGGAGAAACTATGTGGTAGGTGCTATGGTAACCTCCACCTCTTATAGTAGTATTATTTTAATATTTTTTCGTTGGGTGAAAGAGATGGAGCTATACATCCTGTATAGCTTTATTATTTCCTACGCTGAAGTAATATTAAAATAATTCTACTCAATGAGCTGGTGGTAGGCCCTGTCTTGTACGATAGGCAGCTCGTCAGTGGTAACAAAACCAGTAGAAGCTGGCTTCTTATTCTATTGAAACTCCGTACTTCGCTAGGCCAGTTCAAGGTCAAAGAATTCCCACCGACGGCGTGCGGTAGACTGTACACTTGTCCAGCTTGGGACATATTTAGATTTTCAATAATTGCAAGCAAATATTTTGCTTTATCAAAGATCAGCTCATTTACATAATCGCGCATGGTTGGCGTTGATAACATTGGTTGGCATTTGGCACAGAGCATGTGCTGTTATTTTTTGTGACTTGACCGATAGATGGCCCGATTTCATTTAAAGTCTCCAAGGTGACTCATGTATATACAATTCTATAGGAATCTTACTAGGTGGACCTAGCTGGTCTTTGACAATATCAGTAACCTATGTAATTTATTTCATTACCACTGCTCTCAAAACGGTGAAGGAAAACATCGAGAGGACGAAACCGGCATGTACTAGAATCAAAAATTCGAAGACAAGTGACATCCACCAACCCGCGCTGGGCCCGCGTGGTGGATTACGGCCAAGTGGTAAATGCGCTGATTATGCTATGTAGGTATGGATTATGGTTTAGTTCACGTATTTTTTACGGTATTGTCGTTTAGTTGACCCGCCTTAGCCGTGTGACCTTATGAATAAGGGCTCTGTTAGGCTAAAATTTGTAGAGCAAACATTGTCAACATAATAATTTTAATATAATTTTATGCACAAAAAATTTTTCACAAAACAATTTTACAGACTTAAAAATACACTAAAAAGTGCAAAATATCTTTTATTTCGGAAGTCGGTGTCTTTGGTTCAGTATTTTCGTTTTTTGCCACCGACTTCCGAAATTCCGAATTGTGGTACCTACCCCACACAAATTCGAATACCTGCAAAAACCAGTACCTGCTACGTAAAAAAACAGCGACAGGAATTTATAATATCATCCATATAAACTAAGTGGGAAAATTACGTATTATTGAATCTAACTCAAAAACTACCCACGCAAAGTTAATAAAATTAATATAATCACCTCTGTAGTATGACCTACCAAACAAAAAAAAGAATCATCAAAATCATTTCATAATTGGCGGAGCAATCGCGTAACAAATACAAAAAATAACATACTGTCGAATTGAGAACCTCATCCTTTTTGAAGTCGGTTAAAAACAAGAACACATAATACAAAATTGAATCATGACAATGTAGACTAAATAATTACCTACTTAAAGTTTGTAATATAAAATCTTTGGGACTATGTGCATCCGACTTACGTGTTAAGCCTGTATCTCGGATTATACGAGTATTAGATCTCCTTAAATAAATTGTGAATAAATTCATAAACATTAATGTCACTTGAAAGAGTTATCACCAACTTTGCTTCCAAAGTGCAAGACTCGCGACACATAAACTTGTTGAGTTTCTCACATGTACATGACTTTTAGAATTTACTAGCTTTTGCCCGGGGCTTCACCCGCGTGGATGTAGGAATATATCCCACGAGAATGTTCTACCGGGATTAAAAGTACCCTATGTGTTAATGCAGGTTATAAACTATCTGAGTTTTCATATAACTATTGGTTTACGCGGCGCACGCTAGTAAAGCCCCCAGTCGGCATAATTTTCTCCAACATCTAACACAATCATCGTCATATTTCAATTTACACAAAACCTTAATGAATTATACACTCAAACCTTCCTAATGAATCCCTCCGTCCATTAGCCAAAACCATATGAAAATCCGTTCGGCAGTTTTTGAGTTTATCGCGTTCAGAAAGACAGATGCGGCGCGCGGCGGGGAGGACTTTGTTTTATAATAGGCAGTGATTCTTAACTAACTGGTAACCCGCCACGTCGCGCGTCGCGTTGTGCTAATATCCAGGATGAAAGTAGCCTATGTCCTTTTCCAGGTCCCAGGCAGAATTACAATTCGCATTTATAAAATTAGTATAGTATGGAGTATAGACAAACAATATTAACACTGCTTTGTTTTTCATATCTCCTTAACTGTATTGTAATTATGATCTATCAACGTTGCAATTACAATTTTATCAACAAACAATAGTCTTCAAGCATGTTAATTCAGCAAAGGGAAAAATTATTCCACGTTGTGATGCAATAGTCATTGTTCTTAATATTCAGCATTATAGTAAGACTGAAAGCCACATCCAGCATGCACGAGGAAAATGCTATGAAGATGGCGAAATCATGTCCTTGGTCTATTCATAAATAAGTTACAAAACAGCGTTCTCAGACAATAAATTAGCTAGTTGACTTTTGCAATGTTAAACTTAATTAATTATGACTGTATGCAACTCAAGATCTTATATTTAGCTTTTATTCTTATATCCTCAGACCAAATAAAAAACCAAGACAGCGCTGTTAACAGTTAAGTGAAGCCAGTTTCGTAAACATGTGTGCACTTTGTGTGGTCTAGTTTGATTGTAATGTCATTGTAAAAGGTTGTAAATGTGTGCGTGTGAGCGTGTATGCACAAAGCGGCGGTGTAGTTTTGGCATGCTTCATTGTATTGTTCGCAGCGCTCTTTCTTGGTTTTCCATTTGCTCTGAGCTTATATCCTCCGTTAGTAACTTCAGGCTCATTAAAGATTACCTAATAGTTGTCTCGAGTGAGTCTGCTTGTCTGCTTGTTGTTAGTTGCAGTTTGTTGTGATTAGCAGACAGGAAGGCGCCGTAACACGCTACATAGCTGCTACTACTATTTATTCAACATAGTGTTAATCCTTGAATTAGTGTTGCAAGTATTATCATCATTGGATGCCATTGTTTCCAAATATAACGCCTTCGGGCGTCTTCATATCCTGCCATTTAATTGTCGTTGTTCATGAATAACTTAGGTAAGCGCACATCACAGAATAACACTGTGCCGCCTTGTAGTGTGCGATGGTTCATATACTATTAAAGTGCGGCCCGAATTCATAACTACATACTTACTCACTAGTAGTTTATGCGGGCCGTACCGCATTGCAAAAATCTTCCTACAGATTTTTTGCTATGCGGTGCGATTCGCCCTGTCTGCGTCAGCCGTTACTTTACGTGTTGTGTTATTTCCAAGTCAGATGATCTGTACGAGTCTGTAAATGCTCAGACATTTTCTCAGGTTATCAAATTCTACATAAAATTATTTGAAACAGTCCTTACTGTTATTTGCAACAGCACATTATGACGTGATAACTTCAAGTAAAAAAAAAAACGACGACCTATTTTTCAGAATCCCAAATACCGTCCGTACATGCCTGTTTTTTCTTCATAATGTTATGTGCATTTATATCGGCATCCGTTGTTTTCTTCTGCCTTCTGAATAAACATTATGCTGTTAGTTCTTGCAGTAAATTGATTAAATCTCCTACCAATGTATGGGCTTTAGTAAATATGAAGTATTTTTTCTGACTCATGTGCCTGTATGGCCAACTTTTCGGGACAAAATCGATTAATAGTAACTACTATTTGACTACGACTCGAAGGACCAACAATTAAAGATTACATAACGTGCATTTCGTGCAATTTCCATCACTGGTGACGATATAATAATTTTATTATGTAACCATGGTTACGGCCACACCATGGTGGGCGGGAAGACCTGCTACCAATTTTTACTGGATGGTATTAGCCAAATAAAAAACTAATTGTGCTACTGATTGACACTGTGCGGCCCTGTAGTGTGCGATGGTTCATATATGTACTATTAAAGTGCGGCCCGAATTCATAACTACTTACTCACTAGTAGTTTATGCGGGCCGCACCGCATTGCAAAAATATTCCTACAGACGATTGCAATTTGCGATGATTGCAATTTTCGGGTGCTGACATAACAAAAACATTGAGGGCGGTCGAACTCGAAACACTAATGACATGGTTGTAATTAGTGTGTCTAATCTGCCAACACGTAACTATCTAAAGTGCAGTTTATTGAAGGCTGTGACCTATAGTGTTACAACTAAGAGGCGTGACTAAATGAGACGTGTGTCTGTGAATGTTGTTGTATGTTCTAAGGTTATTTTAACTTATGGTGAAGATTAACCGGCTAACCAGTATCAGTGCAAGGTCTGTTAGTGGTCGGTAGTGGTTCAAGGTTTAAGAATTTGAGTGAGATTGTTAGACAAAAACCACTGTTAGGACCGTTGATCTTAGTTGTTCTGGTTCTAACAAAGGAATTAGAATATTAGCTTCAGTAAAATACTGTTATTTATTTGATTACGTGTGTATTCATTCAAATAAATTACAGTATTTTACTGAAGCCATGCCACAAATCATGAAATATGTATGTTATCGTGTTAACATGCCTATCTTTTCAATGATTCCGCATTCGGAACTTGATGGCCTCACACACGGGTTTATATTTCATTGTTCAGGGAGTAGATCCAAGTTTGATGGAATATCTTGTGTATAAATTGCACTTTAATAATAAAACAATTCATGTTGAAGTCATGGCCGCAAAGGCCTAAAGGAAATTTTTGTCGTGAGAAGCCCAAACGTCTGACAAACAGTTACTTAGGGTGCCTGTACATGACGCTGGAGAAGTACCGGCGCCGAACCGCAAGGTAAAAAAACATCTGAATATCTCAGAATGTGTGTAAAATCTATGCGGCGCCGGATATTAATTTGTATACACAAAAATGCGGTCTGGTGACGCCGATGTGACTCCGGCGTCATGTGAAGGAAGCCTTACCAAGGGGTATCGTGATACCCACCCAGTAACTATAGGGTGTAGAGTTCAGATAGGCGGTTGCTCCATGTGAAATACTGGTATTCAGCTGCATCCGGTTAGATAAGAAGGCGACCCCAACATAGTTGGGAAAAGTATCGTAGATGATGACACTCTAGATGGCACTAATTGCTTGTATCGGATAGGTTTATATCCGCATTCACGATGATACTCATAAATGCACAATCGCTTTATGATATCAAAGTTGATCTTGAATTGTAGTTTGTAGTTAACAATATTCATGCGTAATGTCATCACAATCATAATGAAACAACAAAATATTGATAAATCTGAAGATCTCTCCTTGTGTCAAAATAAACAGATAGTCTTGTATTATTATTATGTTTTTATGTCAAAACTAAATCTGCACCCTTATTGACACACAATCAATTACAATCTGTTTCATTTTGACAGCTCAACAACATTTATTGTGATATTTACGTTGTTGAACAGACAAATTTTTCGCATATGAAGCAATGGATTAGGTATTTCCTTCAAAATGATTCAGATTATGGTCGATCGTGTGTTACGCAATTAGCTAGGGTGCTGATCATTGTGACATTGCGATTATACGCCCTTAATTTTTATTTTTTATTTCATGAAGCATTTGAACAATCGTTTGAAAATTCCCCGAGTTGAACTTAGGGACCAGATATAATTTTGATTTCGTTTTTCGTATCTTATCAACAAAACTAGAATCATTTAGGCACTGATTGAGAAATTAAGTACTTGCTTTTACCCGCGGCTTCGCCCGCATTGGTGGCGGAAAATATCCCACGGGAACGTAAAAGTACCCTGATGTGTTAATCCAGGTTATTAACTATCTGTGTGCCAAATTTCATCCAAATCCGTTCAGCCGTTTTTGCGCCAATCTGGAATATACATCCAGACAAATAGACAAAAGTAAAAAAAAAAACGATATTTTCGGCATCAGACTTGTTCCAGCACCACGTAACAATTACTTTTTCAAAAAATATTAATTGTTCAGTTTTGACATCGTCACTATTTTATTGGTTTATGTAGAAACTGTGTCTTTAACGATTGAAATTCGTTTTTAAAAGTTTTTATTTAAAGTAAATAAGTATTCGTTATTTTTTTAATGCCACTAACGTAACGAGTACGTTTTATCGTAATGAGCAGTGATCGGAGTAGGTAGATTGAACTGGGGTCATTGATCCGAAACGTATATATTACTATGGACATTCCTCCGGAATTGGTGGATTATTAAAAAAAAACCGGAACTTATGTAGGAATTGTATTCTGCCAGAGTGGAAGGAGTCATTTGATGATTTGCCATCCTCAAAAAAAGGTAGGAATTGTAATAAAATGAGCAATTTTATTCTTTATTATTCTTCCTATTTTTTTTTTTTGTCACGATTTGACAAAACCCAAGGACCAATCAGAACAAAGGATCATGGGTGGTACAATAACCGGTTATCAGAACAATGCGTACGCCCGCCGACGACTCCGAATCCGGAAATACCGGAATTGCTTTCCGGAAAAATGGCTTATCCATGTTATTCTTTCTGTGTGCATTTATGATACAAGTACTAAAAATCAATCTACCTACTCCGATCACTGGTAATGAGTTAAGTGAAGTGAAAAACGCTCCTAAATCTACAATTATTTTAAATACCAACCGTGTTATATTTGGCCATTGAGAATTTTGCACTCATGCATTATCCATCACGTTGAGGTTTTGTGTTCCAAAGTAAATTATCGATAACTCCGAGTCTATTTAAAAAAATTACATTCTGAGGCCGTGATAATTGGTAACGGAAACCAAATTAAATGATAATTAGTAAACAAGCAGTAATTGAGAAACTTTATTAAAGAGTTACTGCTGATTTTTTTTACTAATTAATTGGCTCTATAAGGTTAATGAATTGCTGGAATCCGCTGGATGCGGGAAGTGCAGAACTTGTTGAAGTGGCGGTGCTTTGGGGAGGCCTATGTCCAGCAATGGACATCATCATCATTTCAGTCTTTCGGCTGAAATGATGATGGTCTTTTAAGACGCAAATATATGCCAGTGACCTTTAGTGGTTAGCTTGCGTGTTCTGTACTGAGCTCATGCAACGCGTCGTACGTCCAGCCAGTATTAGGACTCGCCCATCAATAATAAAACAGTTATACGAAAAGATCAATAGTAAAATTATCTTTAAATGGTGAATATTCAGAAAAATATGCTTGATAGATTTTGCGTGAGTCTCAGTTTTTTAATCCGCGTTTGACATAACTTTACAAATTAATTTCACTATGTAAACTAAATAAACATATAATCTAAAATATTCCTATATTAAGTTATTAAGAAAATGCTCTAATTTAACATATATTTTTTCCAAAACATTAACACTTTTCGTTTAGACGTGATCTTCGGTATACAATCATTAAAAGTCGGTTATAGTCGCCTTAAGGCTCGAATTTTGTGTGTGGTGACGTAGTATTTTGCTATTTCGTTTATACAAGAATGTGCCATAACAGGACTTGCAACGATACACTACTAGATTGAATCAATCCTTCGTCTTTAAAAAAACCCGCATTAGGTTTGAATAAAACGTGTTTTATGACGTAAAAAGTTAATTTGCAATTCACCGTGACCTAGCAGTTTCGTTTATTTACACACAAAAATTACTGGTTTATAAACAAGATAAAATGTTCATCGTATTTGTAGGTGTAACTGTACTCTATGCGCCAGTTTGAATTACAATGAAATAGATTTTGTTAAAAAAAAAAATATTATGATACCTAGTCAGACATAGTTTATTGACCAGGCACAAATCAGGGGAAATTCGGATTTAAGATCTAATAGTTTTCGAAACCTCATGCATGTTTTTTTGTACAATAGAAAGTATAGGTAGTTGCACAAACCGCCGATTATTTAGTCCAAAATATTATATCAAATTATGTTACCGAGTTAAAGTTTATCTTTCTTTACTAACCTCTTGTTTATGACAGTGAGGTCAAAATTATGCCACCATCGTTACATCCGACTCAAAAATTGGTCCTTAGGTACATATTCCCAAACTCAAGACTACCATTCTCGTTGTGTTTACCAAAGATTGGTAAATCGTTTTAACACGTGATCGTAACCTGAATCGCAGTGAGTGACTGACGTCGGAACTTTGCATAATGACGACCGTTCGCTGTATAAATAAATATACACCATTTACCATTTTATTTAAATTTTTGTGAAACATTTCCATATTAAAAGTTCCAAGTGCAAGTTTGTTTTGAACTGCGTAATTTTTTCGATCGAATATTTACCTTTTTCCTGTTTTGGGAAGTAAACAGATTTTTTTTTTGCGATTCTGGAAAAGTAATTTATATTTCCTTCAATGATATGAGAAATATTTAATAAATTCAGGACAGTTCAGTTCCGGACTTCAGGGTGCGGAAAATATTCAATACCTATACAATATACGTTTACAATACTTAGCTGAATAATTGTCTATATTAATTAACATACATTTGCTCGAAGCTGTTAATTCAAAACCAGTTAAGTGTAGTATCATTAGTTGGTTGCGTCATCGGTATTACGAGGTCAACAATTTCATTGGAAACGATTTAGAGGTAATTCTAGCAACTCTACTTTATACCAGAGCTGTGCCAGCAATGATGCCTCTTGATATCAGTTGTAAAGTTACAAGGTCGCCCAAAGAGCAATGGAGAGGGCTATCCTTGAAGTTTCCCTACATGATCGAATGAAGAGATCCGCAGGTGAATCAAGCTGACCCCGACATACCTAACCCGAAGAATTGCCAAAGTTATGTGGCAGTGGGCAAGGAACATTGCTCGCAGAACAGATGACCGATGGGCCGAAAGGTTCTGGAGTGGCGACCGCGTCCCGGAAGACGTAGCGTTCGAAGGTCTCCCACATGGTGGATCGATGACTCTGTGAATGCCACAGGAATCCGTTGGACGCAGGAAGCACAGAACCGGTAGGAGTGGCGTTTGGGTATGTCCAGCAGTGGACGTCTTTCGGCTGAAATGATGATATCAGTGGTCACTGTCATCAGTATTAATCACATCTAGGTTTCAACGCAAACCTTGGCATCTTTACTGCGGTAGGTAGGTATAGTACCAATTTTGTTCTACGGTCATAAGTATCAGGTATATAGATGGTGTGTAGTTAATCCACTCAAGATTTTGAAATTCTCTCGAAACATCCAAACGTCGAAAGTTCGCAACGTCCATCAGCAGCCTACAGCAGTCCACTGCTGGACATAGGCCTCTGAAGTTGCACACCATTCAGCTCGGTTCTCGGCAACTCTCATCCAGCTGCTACCAGCCACCCTGCGAAGATCGTCGCTCCACCTAGCCTAAGGGCGTCCTACCTTACGTTTGCCGATTCGCGGTATCCACTCGAGAACACGTCTACTCCAATGGTCATCGGTTCTACGGCTATTATGCCCGGCCCATTGTCACTTCAACATGCTTATTCTGTGAGCTATGTCGACAACTTTGATTCTCTGTGGATCACCTCGTTCCGGATTCATCTATACAACGCCCGGTTCCCGGTTATTTTAAACATTCTAATGATGAGAATTTGTGTGAAACCATACTGTAGCACGTTGTACTGTTGAGGTAATTTGTTTCTATATAGATACTATACTACCACAGCATTTGAGTCATTCAACAAGAGGATGCCCCGTGCCTATTTCGAAGAATTCGTGGAGTTTCCTGTTAGGTGTGATATTTCTCAAAATGTTGGTCCTTCTTTCCCTGAAGCGTACTAGGACCAATTTTTTTTTGTCGTTTAGTTAAGTGCTGGCTACGACACCAATTACAGAATTTACTAGGTTTTGACAAAATCTAATAAAATAGCATTGCTACAGGTAAATAGGTAGGTATTGGAAATACAAAAACCTGCCGGTGTAATATTCGTGACAGTGTAGTGTCTTCCATGCAAGTTATCTGAACCGAGAGCGGTGTAGGTATGTCATTTTACTGCATAACTATAAAAAGACTACGTGATCAATTTAAATGACTACTGGTGTTAGGAATAATGCAATCGTTTCAAAATATATCTTTATTAAGTAATCAGTTGTTAAGTAAATACGTTTCCTAGAGAAAAAATAATAATGTCAAAGAAAACGGAGAACTGCTAGGGTTTGCCAAAATCTAAGAAAATTGCATTCCTACAGGTAAATATGTAGGTACTTATTGGAAATCAAGGGGTTATTTTGTACCAAAAAATATGTAATGTCGTATTTAACTATTTGTATTATTGTTATTTGTATTATTTTTATTATTTTATCGCTTTTAAATAATAAATTAAAACCCGAAATGTCACCAGTACCCTGCGAGAAGCACCCCCGCAAGGTTCGTGACATAAAATTACATTCCTGCAGGTAAATAGGTAGGTATTGGAAATAAAAACCTGCCGGTGTAATATTCGTGTCAATGTAGTATCCTATATGCAGCTATCTGACTCGAATAGTAGCTCTTCCTCTTTCCAATTTATTTTACGAAAATTGCCTTGCCCGACAGGGTACATAACTGTTTCTATTTATTAATACTTACCTCCTGTATGTGTACATTATGGATTGCAATAAAGATTAATTGAATTGAATAGCGGTGTATGTCATTTTACTGCATAACTATAAAAAGACTACGTGACCAATTTAAATTACTACTTTAGTTACGAATAATGCCATCGTTTCAAAACATATATCTTTATTAATCAGTTGTTAAGTAAAAACGTTTTCTAGAATAATTTTCTCTTTGATGGCAAAGAAAACAGAGAAATTTAATTGGCAGTCAATTAAGAGGTACGCCGACATTCCATTGTATGTATAATTAGTTATGCAACTGGCAAAGTTAGGCAAAACAGTGTTAGTTTGATCCATGCCCATCATAATATTAACAGACACTTATCAAAGCACACAATACGTAACACATACCCAATACATTATAGACACTTAAAATTCAATAGATGCAATACAAGCCGACTTTATAAATATAATCGTCCCACAGCTGGGGAAAAGGCATCCTGTCATAAATACGTTTCTGAATACTGAGTTCTTAATGCATACATTCACATTTTTGCAGTTGATCTTTCAGACCACATTAGGACCAACTTTACTTACGATGCTATCTTTAAGAAGTTGAACTTCATAATACGCTTCTAATAAGCTAGAGGCTTAAGAAGTTGGTCCGGCAAATCATAGGTTTATATGATATTTTTTATATTAAATTAGCAATATTTGTAATCACATTCTCGGAAACGGCCCTAACGATTTCGATGAAAATTGTAATTGTATAAGGGTTGACGGGGGCGATAAATCGATCTAGCTAGGTCTCATATCTGGGAAAATTCGTTTTCTCACTTTTCTGCTCGGTCACTCAGGTACTGATATTTATTTGGTATTGTTGTATTATTTCATTTGTATTATGCAATAACTGGTCCTACTGCTTCTCGTGAGGTCATATTGAGTCGTGTGCATAGTAAATGATTGAAAATATTCCGCGCATACATATTTCTAGTAAATAGTTATCCAAGACAAGTGTATGAATGTTGTAGCAAAAGAAGGGTGTACGTTGAAGTACTTGCCATACCTGGGTCCAATAAATTTATTTTATTTCTTTTTTGGTACTAATTTTAAAAAGAATAACTGAAAGAGTGGGTCATGAATACTCATGAATCATGAACACTTTTGTGAAGCGAATCGCAGTAGCTTGTAAACCAAAAAAAAAAAAAAAAGTAGGTACTGGTTCTTTGTAATAACGGACTAACCAAACCAAAAAGATATTCAACCGACTTCATGGAAGTATTCTTTTGGTGGGAATCTGTCTGGGAATTCACTACACTGCCCGAATCTATCTTCCTACAATAGCGAATTCTTTGTATTCACAATCCATCTAATTCTCCTTCTATGGGTCCCATTAGTAGCCGTGCGCTTTAATGATAGTCGTTTAGCAAACTATCACGGCGGGGGCACGCATATTATCAATAATCATGATCGTCATCATACCTTATGCAAAATTTTATGTTAAACGTGACCCGAACTGTGTGCATAACTTGCAGCAGCATCGTTTAAAACAATAATTATTTTAAGGTCTTACTTATTTAATTCGATATCTTCGCATCATCATATTGCTGTCCTTCTTCCACGTTACGTGGGGTTGGCGCAGCACGTTTTCTTCCTCCACTCTCCCCTGTCAACCGTCACGCTGTCATTCACTCTCTTCTCTTTCATATCATACCTCACATAATCCATCTTTTCTTTGGCCTTCGTCTCCTCCAACCATCATTATTTATATTCAGCACTCTTTTAGTCACGTGCGTTTCCTTCCTCCTCATCACATTCCTATACCATCATTATGAATTCTATATCTTCTGTACATATTATAACTTTCGTGTCTCTGTGTGACGGCGTTGATTTTCTAAACTACGCAACGGATGTTGATGCGGTTTTCACCATCAGTTAGTTAGAGAATTTATTTCGAAAGGTGTAATGTATCATACATTAATATTATACTTAACTAAATATAATTGAACAATCTCGATGTTATGTCAAGTTGTAAATACCGTGCGAAGCATGAGTAGCGCTAGTATTTTCTATTAGGGGTCTTTCTCGTCCGGTGTAATAATGTCTATGTCTATTAGGTATAGGCACAGGGCATTAATGAATAAAAATAACCCAAATTGTGTCTTGGTCTGACGCACAAACTTGCTTATTTACCCAAGTGATATAAACTGGGGTTCCCAGTTTTCTGCAGGCATATTGATGTAAAGATAAACTCGTAGGCTACAATAAAAGAAGTCTATATCGTCGCCTTAGAGTGAAAACCTCGGGAATGCAACTTTGACTTTTTATTTTATAACATTTTTTGGAAAAAAAATCCTCGCAACACACGGATGCCTTAACGCAGTCTAGGCACATCGGGGGAATCTGCAAAACTACTCCTTTACGTCTGAGCCGTCTGCGTCTGCGTCTGCGTCTGCGTCTTGCGTCCGAGTTTATAATATTCTCGACGTTTTTCCTTATACAGCCATATTATTTGAAAACAAGACAAGAAACCATGCACAGTGGCAAATATATCTTGAGACTGCATGGCAGCGCTGCTTACTTTATCAAATATAAAATTCAGAACATTTTAATTTCCTTCATTCGATTTTTTACCGACAGTCAATTCAGTTAGTTATTTCACACGATCACCCGCAATATTTTTGAAGGATGAGTTAGCGTTTCACGTCGAATTTGCTTGTCATCTCCTAGATTACAGTGTTGTTGTTTAATATTTTGTTTAATAAATAACTGCTGATGTCCCGTGATTAGGCATTTGATTGTTTCTGTACACCGTTACAAACTTGTTATGTTTTCTGCCTAAAATCTGTAGTCAAATGGAAGCATTCGATTTGCACATTTGACTCTATTCTAAAGTTACCATACATACACCCGATTTTTTATACAGGGTGGCAGGGACATTGACGCGAAGCCGGCTACCATGGATTCAGTACATTATTCTGAACCCCCTGCGTTGAAATTTTTCGTCGGTTATTTTTTTTTAAATCTGCTGTTTCATAGAAAAGTGCTATACCTACGCGGTCAAAATGTATGGAGCAGCTGTTTTTTTTTTTAATAACCGACGAAAAGTTTCAACGCAGGTTCAGAATCATGTACTGAATCCATGGTAACCGGCTTCGCGTCGATGTCCCGGACAGCCTGTATAACGTTAACGTTAACGTAACTTTAGTTTTATTTGACGAGTATGATATCTGTCTGAAACTATAAAATGGTCCATAGGATATTATGAGTCCATAATACACCTGAGCTCAAATTCACTCTTTAACTCGCTCGCACAATTCTGCTCGCGTACTGAGTGAGAGAGAGACTGAGCTGCGGGGAGAAGGCTCCAAGGCGCCAATAGTTAGGTAATTTATTTTTACGGCGAGAATAATGGTAATTAAATCATACTATCTGCTTTATAGTTAGCTCAGTTATTATGCATAGTTTCATGATCTAATTTGAAGTTTTTTTTAAATACCAGCGGTTTATTGTTCGGTTTGGAGGTCACTTTGTTTTTTTTTTCTATGGGGAAAATTGGAATTGGGTTTTCATCAAAAATTAATCTTCAACTTTACCATATATTTATTTCAAAATGAATGCTAGTAGTTACTATTTTCGACATAACGGAGGATCATGCTAAGTAATTGAGATAGGGGAGGGGGAGGGGGGTTTAGGGTATGGGGTTTGATTGATGTGGGGTTTTGGCTCTTTCTAATGTCGTAGGTCACGTCTACCTTGGATGCGTCATAGTAATACATACATAATGTGTCATTGAATTGCACACGGTACCCATAGACATAACAGACTGAGAAGAATAGGTACTCATGTGCATGTTCATAATAAAACCCTTTATGTTATTTTTAAAACATAACATAACATCAAGCCTGTATTCCCCGAAGGGTTAGGCAGACGTTTACCTATAGTACACCCACATTTCGCCAGTTGCGTTTAAGTCCCATGTAATAGGAGGCGAGCCTATTGCCATCAACTTGGTACGAATCCAGACTCTGGGCTGCGACTGAGAAATTCCTGATGGAAAAACCCAATAATCATTTGCCCAACCTGGGAATCGAACCCAGGACCTTCGGCTCAGCAGTAGCGCAGTAGCGCTTGCGACCACTAGACCAACGACAACTATTACAACACAACAACAACGACAACTATTTTATTTATTGAATATTCTTATAGAATAACTTCCGATTGACGCAATCGTGGTCACTGGTCGATCGTTATCAAACAGTTCTATAGACTTTGAGCACTCAGCACGCGTGATTTCTTATCAAAATCATATCAGATTAGATTAGATTAGCAAGAACTACTGGCGTTCAGACAATAAAAACATGTCTTAGATAATACCGTGTCAGTAACTTTGTTACGTTTGACCTATAAGTTTATTTAATGGAGTGCATAAGATAGTACAAACAAATTGGTCCTTTCACGCTTATTTTGTAAAGAAAATAAACGCTTTGTATGCTGCTTGCTATTAAGATAAACTATCCTGACTAATATTATAAATGCGAAAGTGAGTTTGTTTGTTACGCTTTCACGCTAAAACGGTTCAACGGATTTGGATGAAATTTGGCATATGGGTAAACCATGACCTGTTTTCGACCTCCACGCAGGCGGAGCTGCGGGCAAAAGATAGTTTAAGATAAACAATGTACGAGTAGATTTGTAGAGAGATGTTTAAAGGTCGGTCAGTAGCCAGAGCAGAGGTTGTGGATAGCAGTGGTGGCCGAGTGGTAACTGCCGCGATTTGCGAGTTTATTCATTTATTTACATGTAAAACGCTAGCTAGTAGGAATGCATACAAATTTTATGACACAGTATTAGGACATGCACCCTGTAAGGGCACTGCAAATGTTTGATATCAAATGATTAAATTACATTATATAATATTGATTCTAATTATTACAATATGCATTTTAATAAACATTATTTATTACACTTGATTTCAAATAAATCATTATTATTAATTATTTAATTAATTTTATTCATTATAGGTAAGCATAATACTTATAGTAAAGTCATTTATTATTTAAAATTTAAGTACGTCAAGCATATTATAACAAGGTCAATTGATTCACAATTTGTCAGCCAGACAGAGATTTCAACTGATTCGAAAAAATTGAGTCATTTGGTAGGGATTTTAAATTTCCTGGTAGCTTATTAAATATATTAGCTAATCTTGAATATGGGCTTTTCCCGATAACTTTTAAGTTTGTGATGGGCAGTATTTATTAGTCATTTAGCTCGATATTAGATTTGAAGAGGTGCCTATTTTTCCTAACGAATATACAACTTTGCAGTACGTATATATTGCTGGTAGTGTGAGAATTCGTTGTTTTATAAAGTGTGGCCTACAACTCTCTCGTTGGTTTATGTGCATGAATACTCTCATACATTTCTTTTGTTGGATGAAAAGGTCTAAAAAGTCTGTACTGTTTCTCCAAAGAATAAATACCAAGATTGAGCCAGGAGTAGGCGTATGCATAATAGGCAGATAAGGCGGTTTTATAGTCATAGTCTGTGTTGCATTTCAATATAATAATAATACCAGCCTGTTACTGTCACATTGCAGGGCAAAGGCCTCTTCTCATACAGAGAAGGCACGAGCATTGATCACCATGCTTGCTCAAGACGGGTTAGTGATTTCAGACTTATATTAACTATAAGTCCAGGTTTCCTCACGATGTTTTCCTTCACCGATGTCAGTAATGTCCAAGATAAACTCAGAAAAAAAAAATTAGCTCTTGTACTTTCTACACGTTTGTTCCAATTTTGGTTTCAGTCTAATGTTAGGCCTAAAAGTGTAAATTGGTTTATTTCTTCTAATTTCATTTGTTGTCTTAATGTATTTAGGTTTAGTGGAGTTCTTTGGTAAGTTCTGAATTGACATTTTATGGTTTAACATAACTTTAGTTCTAAGTTATGTTCGTTTAACCATTACTCAGTTTCTGTGAAAGTTTTTTTAATAGCTAGATGGTCAACATTCGCGGGCGTTTTAAATAATAAACAAAAATCGTCAGCGAACAAAATACACGACGAATTTATCTTTTTCGGAAAGTCATTTATGTATATTATAAATAAGGTACATCCTAAAACACTTCCTTGGGTTATTGCAGTATTAATGGTAGCCATGTCCGATCCTATGCTGTACATTTCCTGGTCAACGCTATCAAAGTATTCTATCTCTACGAACTGTACTCTGTCTTGTAAATATGATTTAGTTTTAGGTCGTAGGTTTACTTTACCAGACAGGTGCTTTACTTTGTGTAAATAATTCCATGACTTCTGCTCTCAAAATGGTGAAGGGAAACATCGTGACGAAACCGGCATGCCCTAGAACCAAAAATTCGAAGACATGTGATATCTACCAACCCGCACTGGGCCCGCGTGGTGGATTACGGCCCAGTCCCTATCACAGAGGAGGCCTAGTCCCAGCAGTGGGAACACTATGGGCAGAATAATGTCAGTAGCCAACGTAATATAAAAATAACACGACCACGTATGGCCGGTACGCTTTTATATGTTTTCCATAAGCAATGTGCTCCAGATAGTACAAAAAAATCGATCCTTTGACCCTAATTTGGTTGAAAATGAACAATAAAGTGCTAGTTTCTATTTCACGGCATTAGAGTACGAGTAAAACATTGTTTCGTTTTTGCTACACGCTTATTTACTAGTAAGACAATTTGTTCTAAATAGTCCAAAAATGGTCCTATAGCCCCAATTTCTTAATCCAAAAGAATAATTGCTAGTATTTGTGAATCGTTTAGCTTCCACTTTCAGTCTACCATATTGTTGTCAAGTCTCGATAAAGCAGCTTGGCCCTAATATCTTGAACTGTTTGTTTGTGAGTGACCATGTGCTACCTTTTCCTAGCTACTTGAAGTACAAGTCCTCCCTCAATTGGCTGGTAGGAGGTCAAATATCTAGGACAAACTCGTGACCTGGGTTTTTTCGGGCCTTACTTTTCTTGTTGTATTTCTGTTTTGACATCGACATGTGAACCACAAGAGCTCATGTTTGTTTGTACACTGGTTTGTTGAAAATCTACCAATTTTATAGTGAGATGAGACAGCTTGGCGAATAGACAGATTTTTATAATAGGCATGATTGACTACATTGTATTATTTAACCGAGTTCATCAGTTCAATATGTATATGAGAACCTGATTTATGTAAAAAATAATATAAATCTATATTCTAAACACAGCGACATTCATAGCATAAATACTAGAACCAAAGATTTATTTATTGTGCCCAGGACTAGGCTCCAAAAAAATTTAATTCATTTAAGTGCCAAAGTATACGTTTTTACAACAAACTCCCAAGCCATGTTAAAGAGCTGAGCCTCAATACATTCAAATCATTTATTAAACAGAAACTATGTCAAAAAGGTTTCTATAAAGTTAAAGATTACTTAAACGACAAAAAGGCTTGGGACTAATTAAGCTACTCCAATGTACAAACAAGTGTTTTAGAATCAATGACTACATGACACTATATGAGCTCATATAATTGTTTAGTTTATTTTATTTGACTGTTTATGTCAATTTATTTTAATTTAATTTTCATTTATTATTCACATAATCTACTCATTACAATGTTTTTATTTTACGAGTTGTATTGCAATTTGTGGTAATGTAAATTATTGTTATATAAGTACTATTATAAAGAATCAAGTTTTTCCAACTGAACAGACAACTGCACTGTTGGGGAGTTTATTGCGCCACTTCTTCTTCCCAGCTTAAGCACTAGGTAGTCGTGAAAGGCGGGCGTTTTTGGGGGACTATCTTAATAAATGACTGAACGTTTAAAATAATACCTAACATATTGTCTTTCCTTAAAACTGTCGTAAAAAAACAAATGCTTGAAGAGAAAACACGTGAGGAAGCATTGTATGTTAGATCAAATCATAGTTTTCCTTTCGCGTCCAATTGATTTGTCACTCGGTCCGCGAATGTTTTGTAATCTACGGCCGCGGCGATCGAACTTTGCCACTGTTTTGTTATAACTGGTATTGTATTTCGGGAACGTTATTCTTGGCAACAATGAGGGCTTCGGTACGCAAGTCAGGCGTGAATCCAAATAATGTGGGCGCTTAAAACAGCTAAAACTCTTAAAAACACTAACCCAAATATGATTTATACTCATTGAAATGGAAATGTTTGATATTCTAATTATAGGACTATTTTGAATGAAGACGTAGAGGTAATTTCGTATTGCTTTTGTTGAATTTGTATGGTTTCGCACAAATGAGCTCTTATGTAACGCATTTGGGTTTTTCCACTAAGGTATTAGCAGAGGCGTAGCTTTAAAGACGTCGGATACCATCGGTTATCTATTCTAAGCAGTATAAACTAGTACTGGGTTCAAGGATATAATTACTACGTTTGTAAACAGGTTACTGGGGCATCTTTAAATAGATGCTTAACAATTGGAGACAACAAAATACTGATCAACGAGGTAATTGCGTTATTTACGTTGTGTTGAGCAGACGAGCAGACAAATTTTTCGAAAATATGAAGCAATGGATTAGTAATATCCTACAAAATCATTCAGATTGTGATTGAAAGTGTGTTACGCAATTAGGGTGCAGATTTAATTTGCCTGCACAATTTGTGGTCCTTCGGTACGTATGAAAAAAATAAAAGGTGACATATAATTGACTTCATGGACGGCTTATTTATTAACGCCTTGAAATTGAACCATATCCTAGGGCGTTGACCGATTGACCAACTCAATACCAGAATTGGATTATTGGTTTACTTGCGTAAGTGGGGTCTGTTCCGGCGTTTTACAAGCCGTTTTTGAGTACTTTCGCGTTAGAGAGAGAGAAGGCGGGAGCGATTTTGGCATAGCTTTTAATATATTTAGCCAAATATCTATGGCTTAAAAATTGTCTAGTTTTTTTTTATATACCTGTTTTATGTCTTTTAGGTAAAGTTGGTTGGCGGGACCAGTTGCTATAAGCCTAGCGTAGTGACGCGTAGAATTGTTTGTCAGTTCTATACTAATCTACAATGTTATGCTAAATTATTAAACACATGTTTACTGCTCTTAACTTCAATGCTGTAGTTATGTTTGATTATTGAGATTGAAACTCATTAAGGTCACTCTAAATGAGAACGCTTTTAATCATTTTAGGAAGCAGTTTTATGTTGTTATTTTAATTCTTATTTAGATGATACGTTTTTTTTACTTATTTTAAGACTCTGAGATAACTTTTTAGTGCACGGCAGTAATAACTTCATAATACTTATTTGTGTTACTTTTAATTATAATTTTAGTACTGACATACCTACGTGTTAAGATAGACAGCATTTGATGAGACAGATTTCAATCTCATCAGATCTTCTTTTCGTGTGGTTACGGTTAGTGACTAACCTGGTGTCAGAGTTTTAGAGCCGCCCATGGGCCTCTGACTTGTCGTCACATGGCGTCGAGAAATATTTCTCAGGCATGGCGTTGTCCTCACGATGTTTTCCTTCACCATTTTTTAAACAAGTGATAGCAAGTGTGTATCTCATCGGATGAAACTAAGATATTTCAGGCCGCATAGCCTGCATCAGTTCCTTTTCCAAACACTGCAGTAATTATGCATATTGAAAGTTTCACGGAAATGTGCATGCTTCAATTCCGTAGTAGAGGTTCTAGTGTTCAGGATGTTATTATAATAACAATGTACGCTATCTTGTTGAACATAGCCTACATTTGTCTAATTCAAACATGATTTCCTGCTTTTCTGCGAAAACATTTATGTATCTGCTACTAAAAACTCCAAACCATGAATGGCTTGCTGTCATCCTGTTTGTTGTTTCATCAGCGGGGTAGTTGCGTTACACACTTACATGACAATTGATCGCAATGGGTTTCATGTTGACGGGTCACCCACGTCCATTGCGTTATTTAAGTTGATGAGCTGACAAATTTTCAAACTTATGAAGCAATAGACTAGCAATATGCTTCAAAAATTTCGGATTACGGTACAAAGTGTGTTACACAAGTAAGGTGCTGTTCTAAACCGGGTGACAACAGGAAAAACGAAGTCAAAAATATTCAAAGTCAAAGTCAAACAATTTATTTCAATTAGGCACATAAAAGGCACTTATGAACGTCAAGTTTACAAAAAATAGAATTGATTCTAGTCGCCCCTTCCAAAAGGTAGTTTTCGTATGGAGAAGAATGGGCAAGAATCTCCACCGTTACTCTTTTAAAATGTTTTTACAATATTTTGCATACATTAATTATATAATTATATGTGAAGACGATGCATCTAGAATAAGATTACTATACCGCGATAGGTAAAAAAGAATGAAAAATAAAGCAATTACAGATAAATTAAATATGTGACAGATACATGGTGCTCACATATTTACAAACATTGTAAAATTATACGATATTCCTAACATTTTAACAAGTAATACTAATAAGTCAGTGTGTGAGTTCAAGAAATCACAGAATGTAAAATCAGTGTTATAAAAAATAACAAATACATAATTAAATAAGCAACCAGTTTGATTTTGTCTAGATTCAAGACCTACTGTTCGATAGGTTTTGTTACAAATAATGTTTTAAATACATACGAGTACTTACATAAACTCACGCCTTGTTCCAATGGGGGTAGAACTTACTCCTATTATTTTTTATTAATTTACCTTTTATTTATATTCAAAAATCCATTCCTTACCTACTATTCATTGGAATGTGTTTGAGTGTCAATTTATGTAAAATAATTACAGCAATATGTTAGTAATATAATGACTTTACTACTTGAATTGCAGTGATTTTATTTTATTTTAGCGCGTGTATCTTTTTTATGTTGATGTTATGTTAGTCGGTCCATCCGTCTTCCATGCGTGGTAAGTCGCAGGTTTTTCTCTGACCAGACAGAATCACAATCTGTCATTTTGTCTATTCTTCCGTCGAAAAAACCCGTTTCTATGGTGGTCATGCTACGCGTGTTGTTAATAAGAACTTCGTCATCTTCGTCGTCAATGGCACGACATCGCACTAAATTTTATTAGCCCATAACTTCACCACTTCCTCGAAATCGTCGCCGGTGGCAGCGCAGAGGTTAGGATTGCAGGTGGCACAAAGTTAGCGCCACAGCTCCACAGCTCGACGTGAGGAATGTTTAAAGAATACATGTTGTATACGGGGTGTTTGGGACATCGACGCGAAGCCGGCTACCATGGATTCAGTACATGATTCTGTACCCCACTGCGTCGAAATTTTTCGTCGGTTATTAAAAAAAAAAACAGCTGCTCCATACATTTCGACCGCGTAGTTATTGCACTTTTCTATGAATCCATGGTAGCCGGCTTCGCGTCGATGTCCCTGCCACCCTGTATACCAATAAATTGGGATATGAGCAAGAGAATTATGAGTTTTTTGGTTCTACAACTCGGACGGAACTCTACCGATATAAAAAATCTTCAATTGCGGAACTGCTAAGGAAATCAATCTATATGCGGATATCGTCTTCCTGAAACCATTAATATTCTTGCCAAGAATATTGATTATGGCATTGCTCCCGTTATTGCGTTTTGCTAAGCTCAGCAGTGTAAAATTACAGGCCTTATTAATATCTAATTTCTTTTTATTTATGAAAACGTATACGTTAGGTAGGTACTATACACACTACAAATTAAAAATATCTTTAATTTCGGAAGTCGGTGGTAAAAAACGAAAATAAAGTATTTTTGGCTTTTCTAAAAGACATTCATATTTTAAGGGTAACTCAATAACTTCCTAGTCTAGTTTCAGTAGATTTCCTATCTACTGAAATTTGACTAGGAAGTACCCTAACGTCTAGCTAGCTACTTAGTTTAATTTGTTTTTTTATCGAATATCTGTTTGTTGTGTTTGTGAATGTTCTTATAAAATTGTTTTATTTCCTGAAAAGAACTGGTTCTTCGCGTACGTCGTTCTTCGCAAGGTTCTCAGTAACTTAATAAGCTCTCTTACTTGGCATTTTTTCCTTTTTAATATTTTTTTTAAGACAAGTTACAAGTTTAACGTACAGACAACCTTTGTAGAATTTTTAAAGAATATCACAAGGTATCCCTCAATCTGCCTAGCCTTTTCCCAACTATGTTGGGGTCGGCTTCCAGTTTAGCCGGATGCAGCTGAATATCAGTATTTCACATTGAGCCTGCCTATCTCACCTCCACAACCCAGTTCTTGGGTACACGATATCACATTTTGTATCCATGTGAAATCGAAATAATAGATCAAGAGATTCGAGATTTCGATTTCACAGGGATACCTCGTGATGAATCGACTGATTTATACGTATCAATTCATTGATATCTCAATCGATTTAGAACCTACATATATATTGATACGTAACTTAATCAGTAATCTTATGCGTGACACATATTGTTTGTTTCTTTGGTTTTCTATCTTCTGATATTGTCAAAATAGTGATCGATTATTGTCTAGTGAAGTAGTGACAATCTAAGAAGAGATTACCGCATGTTTGTGAAGATTAGGTGTGATAAAATACCTATTTATTTTTATATGTCTATTCTGGATTATTCTGTTACTAGCTGGTCCTCATGAGGAAACCAGGAGGTCGGTTTGATATATAAAAGGTTTTTTAGTATATCAATGTTTTATATTAAACGAGCGAATGAACATTCTATTCCCATTCTACCAAATTATTGTTCTGTAAACAGGAATAGAGCATTCTTTCGTTGTTCTCTCCATACAAAAATGACAGCAAGAAAATAATGCTCTTGCATTATCAGACTCAATTTGTAAGCGATAGTTAATGCTACATTTTTGTTTGTTATATTGTCATCAGCTTACCAGCGAGGTGGACCTATCCTATTGCATTCATTGAGTTTTCCTACCATGCGTTTAGTTAGTGGTCCTTTTGTCCAGATCCATTGAAAAAGTTATATCTACTAAGTTACTGAATTACTGTAAGCAATATAAAGTTCTTAATCTCTATCGAGACTTCGTAATTTTGGGTTGTCTGTCAATCTTTTACATTGCTATTATATAGACAGATAATTATCTATCAAAATAATAAATGCATCGCATCGTTCACTTTATTTATAGGCATGCCCGGGACTTTTATCTCATATATTTTCCATTGATGAGTGCTAGATAGTGTCATTTTTAAAACGCTTTTTCGAGTTATCATGTCGAGTCTACAAAATATTTTAACGATAAAAATACTCAAACGATGGAATATTTAATATCGCGTATTATTAAAAAAAACTGACTTAATCTGGTTTGAACGAAGATAATAAAATTAAGTTCAATGCTTGATCGTTGGAATGCTATCTAATGAATCATTGTTTTTCAAGAGAGAAGTCAATAATTATAAATAATGTTAATTATATATTTTTAATTTGATCATACTATCCAAAAATGGTTTAAAAAATTGTTGTTAAACAAAAAAATATTAGGTACCTAGATAATTCATATTATTTTCGAGTTTATCTCGAGTTTGACTTCAAATGTTTATTGTTTTGAAGTAAAGTAGTTATTGATAATAGGTACCAATTAATTGATATCACGTCACTTGTAACATAATACAAAAACAAAAAAATAGCCGCTAAATTGATTATACAGACCTACAATATATTTTTTTGCAGAACATTTTAACATTGAAGGGTTACTGACATTTTTTATTTATGGTTTTTGAAACAAGAAGTTGTAAAAGATTAAGGTGTGTAGGTATACAAGTATGAAGTACGTAAGTGTTGGTCATTAACTCAAACTCAACTATAAAATATCCGAAGTTGATCAAGGTATGATTTTATTAGGTCCTCGGGTACCCTTTGTTTGGTCCTTAGTTGGAAATGATTTTAACAGTAGGTATGGATAAAAAGACCAAAATCTTTTAAGGAGTTAAAGGTTTAATATTGAATTCAGGAGTATCAGGCATCAGACATTTTACGAAGATCAACAACTACTTACAGATGCAATCAGTGGCAGAGCTAAGACCTTTGTTTTGTTTCACGAATGATCTTTAATCAAGGCCTCAAACTTTATTTAGTAGCAAACCATAAGTTTGCCCATATCGATGAAAACCCTCCATTTATATTCCCACAGCGTTTGGGACACCTGCACTGTTGGAGTGGGGTCCCCATAGGCAACTAGAGTAGGATATACCTTGTTACAGGTCACGTAGAGGGCTAGAGGGGCCGAGGACCGTACTCAACTCGTAATAAATGTCAAACAAAATAAACATCAAGTCTAGATAAAATCTTGAGAATTCGTAATACCTACTTACTGTAAAAAAATCTATCGGCTCAAATCTGAAATAATCTTAGGTAGTGCAGATTTCTGTTAAACTGTTAGGTACCTAGCGTCAATATACAGGGTTATTATAAATTGGCTAGCTAAACTCCGACGACGTGGATATAGAACACGAAACACGAAAAAAAAAACATGTTTTTGTTGGGAGGTATCGACCGCTGTTATTGTTGATACTTGAAGTATGACTAGAGAAAAAACTGTTTTCTTATGTTTTATCGTGTTTAAATATCACGCGTAAGTTCACGCGAAAAGAAACAGATTTTTTTACACTTTCGACTCCACCCACTTTTCATAGAAATCATACGCCATGCCGCCATACATATTGGAAGTGAACCGTCCGGGTGGGTTACTGGCGTTGCGTTTGCTCTAAAGTTGACCATCGCGGACAGTCAACGGCATTAGATTTAGAACCGTGTTATAAAACACTATACTCGTAAAACGAAGTAAAGTAGTGTGTTCAGGGGGTCTTGTCGCTATACGTAGTTTCCAAACTTTATTTTTTTTTGTGAATATTTGTAACCGGGAACAAAAAATAAAAATAAAATAAAAAATGCTTGTACATATATTAAAAACAACGCATATAACCTACTTACTAATAAATCTTGTTAAAATATACATCAGATTTTATTCTGTATTGGTTTATAATGCTGTATTCGCTAAGAAAAACCTATTTTATCATGTTTAGATATCTATCACCTATTGCATCTGCGGAGTTTAGGTTCCCAATCTAAATTAACCCTGTATCAAGGCACCTAATATTCTTCTAAATTTTGCGAAGTGTTTTGCAAATTGCAGGTCCTGCAATTTGAAACATTGGTGAAACATGGGTGCACACCCATGTTTCTGTTCAATTCAATTACAATAAAATTGTGCCTTTTACCTAGCGAAACCCTAGCAAAGAAATCAAAGAATAGCTGCTTATATTAATTCAATGCAAATGATCAATCCATATAAGAAACACGTCATAACACTACGTTGAAAGTATGCAAGCAAATGGGCAGGACCTTGGCCTCGAGGTCGGAACGACGCCAACGATTCCGTCGCTTTTATTTTGTATAGTTTTAATACTAGTTGGTTTGATACAAGATTATTTACTATCAAATTGTATACAAGGACTCAGACCAATTTGCCTTGAAAATAGGCAATGCACGATAATGACGGAAGTAACTTACACCCGGTTTCTGAATTGAAAATTTGTCAAACTCTACTTTAGCATTAGGTACTTAAAATGACAACTTCAAAGTAGCCCGCGAAATACAAAATTTCTTTGCAAAAATCCAAACGTGCAGTGGTAAACAGGTAGGGGCACTGGTGGAGTAGTGGCCTAGTGATATCGACCCCGACTAACGAGTTCGAACCCAGACAGGCACTTTTGGGCACGCCACAATTGCGGCGATAAGTCCCCTCTTTGAGGAGTGGCTTGAGAGGCGCCATGGCGTCCTCACCTTCCGCCTGACGCAGGTCCTCACCGGACACGGTTGTTTCGGGAGGTTCCTGTTCCGAATTAGGCGGGAGGAAACGCCCGGGTGTCACCACTGTGTGGATCGCCCGGAGGACACGGTGGAGCATACGGTGGAGGTCTGCCCGGCTTGGGCGGAGCACCGCCGTGTCCTCACGGAGGCGATCGGCGGCGGCGATCTCTCGCGTCCGGCCCTGGTTCAGGCCATGGTTCGGCGCGAGAGTGCATGGGAGGCCGTCACCTCCTTCTGCGAAGCAGTTATGCTCGCGAAGGAGGAGGCGGGGCGCGCGAGGGAGATGCAAGCTGCACGCCCTCGCGGCCCTAGTCGCCGCAGGAGACGCCCCGGGCGTCGGGAGTCAAGAGCCGACTTCCGGCCACCGTAGGCGCGGGCCTGCGGACGGTGAGCAATGGGCAGCTCGCCGTCCGATCAGGACCAGGCCCGTGTCGACGGCGCGTTGTGTTCCACGCGCGCCTCAAAGAGATGTCAGCATCAACCGACGGGGTCGAAAGACCAATGCCTGCTGGGGTTGCGGGTTTGTCTGAAAGGGATATCGCGGCCCCGGCACACAGGCAACGGAAGGAACACGGGTGGGTTTTAGTCAGTAAAAGTCTGACACACCCTCTCGCTCTGCCCAGAGCGGGAGAAGTCATTTGATGATTTCCCATCCAAAAAAAAAAAAAAAAAAAAAGACAGGCACTTTAATATGTGTATTTTATTTCATCACCACTGCTCTCAAAACAGTGAAGGAAAACTTCGTGAGGAAACCGGCAATGTCCTAGAACCAAAAATTCAGAGACATGTGACATCCACCAACCTGCACTAGGCACGCGTGGTGGATTACGGCCCACTCCCTCCCACAGAGAGAACGCTTATGTTCCAGCAGTGGGTACAATATGTGGGCTCATTATGCTTTTCAATAAACGTAAGAAATATTTTTAATGTCGCGGGCTAGCACCAGTACCCTAATTACGTAATACACGATCAATCAGAATCTGAATCGTTTTGAAACAGATTGCTAATCCATTGCTTCATCAGTTCGAAAGAAAAAACTGCTCAACAACGTAAATAACGCAATGAATGTAGTTGAACTGTCAAAATGAAACAGATTAGTCGTAATCATTTACGAAAATGTGTTGTGTAATTAGATGGTGTAATGCTAAAGTACACTTGACGAGTTCTCAACTTCAAATTCTGAATTCAGAAACCGGATGTTTGTTATTTTAGACTAAACTGCGTTATCATTTGTAACCCAGACGCCTGAAACATTGACCCAATCGGTTTTGTCCTTTACGAAGGTCAAGTGCGTAGTAATACTCTAAAATTTGCAGTCGTTGCGCAGGTCTAAAAAGATGAATGAATTCCTAGGCTGGTCAGCAAAGATTTTTAGTTGGATAAATGTTATTGTGGGCATGCAGATACCTTGATTATAACTACCTACTCATAGTTAATTATGTATGTAATGCATAATCGTGATGAGTCGCACTCCTTATCGATATTGTTGTTATGTACTTTTAAGTACTAAACTCTCGTAACACCATTGTAACAGTCGTTTTACCACTTCGTTACAATATTTCAAGTCTTTGATTGCTACTAATCTGTAGGCATCACAAACTTGATATACAAGAGTTATTTCAGTAAGGGATTCACTTAAGTTTGTCTATGAAGAAGCGAGTTAGCAACAGTCATGTAGAAGTTGTGTATGGAGTGAAGTGAATCCGTCCGTTTAACGGTAATTTTTTTGCTTGGCCAGCCAACATTCGATTACCGATGAGGAAATGCAATAATGAAATAATATTGCACCTACTACCGATCTGCATGTTATTTTTAGTCACGCTGTTGTCAGAGTTATTATATAGGCTCGTAAAAATGTTATAATTTCCTATGCCTAATTAGGGTAACCCGCTTCTGATGAATGAGCTATTAGTCACTCGTTGTACAGTTAGTACGGATGTTATTGCAATTTTTTGGTGTTATTTATCATATAAACAGTCGGTCCCCAATGTTTATGTTATCATTTTAGGCGGCCATCTATTGAATAAGGAAAAAACAAGCTTAACATGTCCACTGTTATATAACATCGTTTGTTTGTTACAGTTACCTCGTGTCCGGCGATGCGGACGGAAAGTGTTACATTTGGGACTGGAAAACCACGAAACTGTACAAGAAATGGAAGGCGCACGACGGCGTCTGCATCACGTCTCTCTGGCACCCTCACGAACCCAGCAAACTGCTCACGGCAGGCTGGGATGGCGTCATCAAGTACTGGGATTAAATAAAATGACTGAGCTCCATGATACCACGTTTTAATTTCAACCTAACATGAACCACGAACCGCAATAGAATAACAACAAAATATAAACATACATTTTTATAGCTTAGCTTTACATTACTTTTTTAAATTATACCGCATTGGGTGCTCCCAATGTCATGCCAAGGTCAAACTACGCAACTTGCGTATACTTGAAGGGCTCCTCGTACGCAATGTCCACCTTGTACTCCATGCTGCACTCGCGGCACGTCCCGTTCTTCATAAACTCATTGAAATTTATATTGTTCTCATGGAATGCTTCGGTTAGGGCTGTGATGAGGCTGTCGATCATCTCAGGCGTGTGGTAGGGGCCGGGCGCGAACCTCAGCCTCTCCTCGCCACGTGCCACCGTCGGGTAGTTGATGGCTTGCACATAGTGGCCCCTTTTCATCAGGGACTGGGCCACGGCTGCCACCTTGTCGGCGCCCGTGATAGGTACAGGTACGATGTGACTGACTGAAGGCATTTGTGGCAGACCTGCCACAAGTAGGGACAGCTTCAAGTATCGCACAATAGCTTGGTGCCTCCCCCGCAGGCTCCTGCCCTCCTCGCTTGCAAGGAGTCTAATAGCAGCTAAAGACCCCGCCAGCACGGGCGGCGGTAGCGCCGTCGTGAAGATGAAGCCGGGGGCCAGAGATCTCACTGTGTCCACCAATAGGGAAGACCCAGCTATGTAGCCCCCAACATTACCAAATGCTTTCCCTAATGTTCCAGATACTATATCTATCTTGTGCTGGATCCCTCTCTCTTCTCCTATACCAGCACCATGTTTCCCATAAAGCCCCACAGCATGGACTTCATCAACAAATGTTAGAGCACCATACTCGTGGGCTATGTTACACATTTCATCTAAAGGACAGATCGCTCCACTCATTGAGTGGACAGTCTCAAATACGACTAGCTTGGGAACGCCTTCTGGCGATTGAGACAACAGTTCTCTCAAGTGATTTGGGTCATTGTGCTTGAATATCTGCTTTGGTGATCGCCCGTTTCGAATTCCCTGTATCATAGATGCATGGTTCCCAGCATCAGAAAAGATTAAACAGCCTGGTAGAATTTTTGCTAATGTAGACAATGTTGCATCGTTTGCAACAAAACATGAACTAAATATTAAAGCTGCGGGTTTCTTGTGCAGGTTGGCTATTTCAGTTTCAAGTTTCTCAGTCATCTGAGAATTTCCAGCAATGTTCCTGGTTCCTCCTGCTCCAGTACCATAAGACTTGATGGCATTGATGGCTGCATCTTGAACCACAGGATGGCGAGACGCGCCGAGGTAGTCGTTGGCGCACCAGACGGTTACGCGATGGTTGTCGGGTCCTTCCAGGGCCTGCGGGTACACACCGTCCGCAGCCAACCGCGACACCTTCCTGAAGATGCGGTACGAGTAGTCTCTTTTCTTGGCGCTGATCTGCTCGTGGAAGAACTTCTCGTAATGGTACGACTGCGCGGGCTCCGTGATGTCCTCGGTCATCTCCTTGGGCGCCTCGGAGATGCCTACGTTCTGCTGAATGAAGGGGCACTTGGTCTCGTCAACGCCGAGAGAACGGAATCCGCGCGTTACTACGGGGCAGTAGTTTCCGTATTGTTTCATAAGAGTCGCCCCGTAATTCTTTACGAAGGCCTGGTTCAACGATCCTATGAACGGGCACCGCATTTTTACTTTTTATGTAATCAATGACACACCAAACACTTGCGACACAAAGTATAGGTTTGTATTATGTTATTATACGAAATTTGTTTAAGAACGTTGGCTCGCACTGTAGCCGAACGTCTCACAGTCTTCAGTCAACTGGTGGCACGGCCAACGGCACCTTTCATTTATAAAGTTGGTGTCGTCATATCGATCACATTTGAATATACTTCATTCACTTCACTGAGAATTTTACGGAATTTTATTATGATTTCGCAAGAAAATGTTGCCACGTAGAATTTAATTTTGACGTTTTCCGTCTTGTTGCCATTTAAGAAATATTTATATTTTAACATGAAAACACTGAAGCACTACGTGTTCCATGCGTGGCTTTCCACTATTTGTATTTCTAATAGTTTAATCCAGCTGCAAATTGCAAAAAGCGTAAGAATTAGTCGGCTACCTTAGCGCATCACACTTTTTTCATTTCATGAGTTGAACGCAACAATAGTGTTGCACTGACAAATTAATATTTAGACGATTCGGTTTCATCTTGATGGCGATGAAATTCATTCGTTGCTAGATTTTTATGATGTCATTGGCCAGAAACTTTATCATGTACGTGGCTTTAGCGACCGGTTTAGCTATTTATTGCCATAGAAGAAATTCTATTGCTGAAATGTCAAGTGTCAGCTGTGCACAATCAATAATCAATAATGTCACTGTCAAAGTGTCAAGTGTCAAGTCCGAAATTAACAACATCAACTAAATCGATACATTTGTCCAAATCCCAGAATAGTGAGGGTTTTTACTTTCTAAGTTTAGTGCTAAATAAGAAAAAGGACATGTTTTCCTTAAACGATCAATTAGAACTACGAAAAGTAACAATATCTAGTTTGATAACATGCATTTATTTACCGAGTATCATCACATTTATATCTTATAAAGGAATTCTTTACTCCGTCGGCAATGGCTCGTCCTGCTTTATTTTGGGTCTTATTTTCGTGGCGGAGTTGTTGAAGTCTTTCTACTTGAACTCAAGTAATGATATCCACGGAAAGAAGAACAAGGCAAGCAAGAATACCGCTGGAGACATCCTGAAAGGATTCGTTTATCTGTTGTGTGCCAAGTTCACATACTTTATTGGGATTATATTGTTCGGAGCGCCAGTGCTTGAATGTCATGAGGAGACGTTGATGCTGTCATCGTTACTTACTTTGCTCACAGTATTTCCTATGTTACTTCATAGTGGGATTGAATCATCTTTGCAGCTGTTGTTTGGAGTCAGAACTTATGGTAAAGACACTATTATTGAGATGTTGGTCAGCAATGCCATGATGACAGTTTGCGGTGCGTGGGTGGGGGCCATAGTCATCCCTCTAGATTGGAACACTCCATGGCAGAAGTGGCCGATACCATGCTACCTCGGTGCAGTTGGAGGGTTCTTGCTTGCCAATGTACTAACAGTATTAAAAGTGACACTCACAAGTGGTGCACAGAAATATCCATTGTTAAATATACTAGTTGAAATGCTAAATGCATGTAAGTTACCTAAATAATCACTAAATTGTTTTGTATTCAATAAATTATTATTAAAATGATTCAGTCTATAAGATGCTGATTCCATAAAGGATAAGTAATGTTTTTTTCTGTCCTCATCTACATAAGATGACAAGCAGAATATCCAGCTGAACAGCCTTTCCTGTAATACTGCTAGGTTTTAAATGCTGCGTAAGTCACCGTTCCTTAAGAATACTTATGAGTTTATATACATATTTATGATTGAAAGTTATATTCTGCTGATTTAGGTGGTGTTTTGTTGATGCAGCAGAGGTTTCCAGCTTTTTCTTTTGATAGCTAGGCTCCTTGAACTAAAAGATCTGATCTGATCCAACTATGTGTAGTGTGCAGCAATGCAAAATTGATTTTTGCACTCGTTCGTAAAATACCTAATGTGTACTTACACATTAGGTATTTTATGAACGAGTGTACCTGTGTTTAGCAATGAAAAATAATAGAGCATTAAGTAAGTACTTTACTTACTTAATGCTCTATTATTTTTCATTGCTATTTTATGTTAGAGCTTCAGTCAAATTTATCATCAGAGCTAAATTAGGTTAATGTGTCCGTTGCGTATTTCAATTCGAGACACCGGATGCGTGAAATCACCAGGCTTTTACATGCTCATCAAAATCGTCTCTTCGATTGGCCACAATGGGAAAGTGGCCACGGCCCCCCGAAGCAATGGGTCTCCCTAGTTCCTGCCAGCGGCGTCGTTGCTAGGGTCTGTCAAACGTTTTTTAATGTGTAGACAAACCGTAAACTGAAAACTGTTGAAAAACTGTAAACTGAAAACTCTGCAGACAAACTTTACGCAGTTTTGTAAAAAACAAAACAAGATTTTTAGATCTTAAACAGTGTTAATGTTTAACAAAACCGTGGTTGCCACACAAGCGTGGTGATTTCACACAATCGGTGTCTCGAATACACAGAAATAGAAATACGAGCACGTCCGTGTGCGCGTGTCACCTTATCTTAGTAGGTACTTTAGGTAGATAGATAGAGATAGATAGGGCAAAAACTAATTTATTATCTATAACTAAATAAAACCTAATTTATTGTCTTATCTAGGTGTGTTACTTTTTAGGTACCTAACGTGCTATGGAACAGAGAAATAAAGTGTATGTGCCATGCCTAGGCCGGTATAGTTTATGTACCTACAGCATTGAAAACGCAGCGGTAATTGTTCTACCATGAAGTTTTTTTAGACATTGTTTTATTAAAGTCGCGTCGCGCCAGTTTGCATGAGCCTTAATACGAAAGTGCAAATACCTACACGGTCACAATCTGTGGAACCGCAGATTTTTTTTTTTTGAATTCATGGTAACAGTTTGCGCATCGATGTCCCTTAGGCTGCGGGCGCGACAGCGGCGCGCGGAGCGGCGCGGCGGCGTACGAACGATGCGCACCAGCGTTGCCGCGCCGCCGCCCCGCAATCGCTGACTTCACGCTGACGTCACAACTTAGATTTAGCAATTGTGGCATCGGCAAAATCTACGCATCAATTTTACGAATGTATTTGGTAAAATTATTTTACAAGTTATTGCATTTGCGTAAAGATCATTTTCGCCTAAAGCAGTATAATAAAGATTGGTGATGATTGAAGGCACACTCAGTTCGGATGTGATCGGTTTTTACGAATTTTACCGATGCTACCTAGTTGTGTGGTACTGTAACAGCTCGAAAGGCGCACTGACTGAATCAAAGAACATAATTTACTCTAGGGAGGACAGAATCCTACGGGTTGCGGGTTTGTCCGAATAGGATATCGCGGCCCCGGCACACAAGCAACGGAAGGAACACGGGTGGGTTTTAGTCAGTAAAAGTCTGACACACCCTCCCGCTCCGCACAGAGCGGGACAAGTTATTTGATAATTTCCCAACCTAAAAAAAAAGGGAGGACAGAATGATGTATTTTTGTGCTACAGGCGGACTCTGTGAGTTTCGGTACGGTAGGTACCTGTAGATAAATCAGTATAATTTTTGTTGTTGCAGACTAACGCGACGCGACACCGGTTATTGTTATACCGTGAAGTTATCTTAGAAATTTTATTATTCGAGTCGCTTCGCGCCGTTACGTCGCATTAGTCTGCACGAGGCTTAAAGTGACAAATAAATAAAACCATACTTTTAGTAAATTAATAATTTTATTTTGTATTTGTTAAATATTTACATAGCCTATTTAATGCTCTATTTTATTAATAAAATATGAAACTTAACCAACATTCGCTTGATCACATATTTTTGTTTAAATAACTCCTATAATATAGTTAGCGTTATGAATACCACGTGTTAATTCACATATGTTTAACAGCAATAGACTTTGCAACACAAAGGTACGTTAAAATAACAATAGTTAACACATCTAAGGCCTTGTTTTAACTCTCAGGTTTTCTAGTGCGAACATTAAAAATAATCACGACTTTTAATAAGTAGATTGGTTTCACTAATCTCTTCTAATCATGGCATTCATTCTCTCTCGCACGATAGAGATCGTCTTGCTAAAACGATTGAAAAAGAATGCTATGATTGATTATCGGAGTGAAGAGGAATCGTTTTATATACAATTTTGCGAAACTACCTACCGGTAGCTGCCTTGTTCCATTCAAACCTAACGGATCTCAAAACACACCAGTGCCATCTAACGGAAAATGCTAGAAACAATTCCTCTTCATCGCAATTTTATCAAAATACCCTACAGCATAACACACCATCACGATATACATCACACAGCTCTACATTACTTTATATAATCGTCGATTAATATTGAAGACTAATATTATACTCTTCAGAAAGATCACTTACAAATATAACTGTATTAAAAATTGCAAGTTATCACTCCCACAATGACATGCAGAATGATTCATACACATTCATACTCAAACCCCGCAAATCAGTCGTTTCCTAAGGTCTATTGCGGAATGCGGTAGAATTATTTGTATTGACATCAGTTCAGACTAAAATGTGATGCCGAAGTTTATGTAGTCAGAACTCCTCGTCAACCAATCTTCTGAAAGTACCTACTTATGTTTAAGCATAATTGATTAAAACCTAGTATAGGTACACTTCTGCCTAACACCTCGGGGAATACAATCGTTACTTTATGTCATTAAAAATATCTCTACCGCTTACACAGATCTCTCAGGCAAGGACCTTAGTCTACCGGTATTAATAAATATTTAAAAATTGTTTCAAACATGGTGGCACAATAGTTTCGGAAAACAAAAAACAGATTTATTTTGTTTGTAGGTAACACTATTCAGTATTTTGGCTAAGAAAGAACATATAATCGTTCCACGAAACGTCCCCTTGCCATAAACAGTAAACTACGTGATTGATAAATATAAAGTTACAAATGTTATATTTTGTCCTATTTCTATTATAACAACAGCATTTTTAACAATATAGAAGTTCATATAATTATTATAATATGAGGTAATTGGCAAAATCGCTACTAGAATACACTCCGTACAGCCTACTTCACTCAGAAAATCTAACCACGGTTTCGTGGAACGAGTAACCTGTCATAAAAACGTTCTATTTATTATAAAAATATTTTAAAAGTTCAAATATTTAAAGGCTACGAACGTCACATGTGAACACTATGGCACGTCGCGAGGCGTGTCGCTATGCCGCTACTTGCGAGTGGCAGTGTATTATATTTTAACGTTGGCAACACTACTGAGGCCACATCACCAACTTTTGACCATTCAAATTACTGAACTTTTTATCATTATCTCTTAATCAGGTAAAAAGTTGGTAGTGAGCCCTATCAAACCACAATGCACACGACTACTTCAACATTGATAACCTCACAATGCTTCCCGAGAAAGTGAGCGTTTGTACTAACATACGTTTGAGCGCTCGTTGGCCTTTCCTATCTCTTTTATTGGCGTCTTTTAGGCTACGATACTATCTTAATCTACCCTCGAGTTGTAGGCAGTGACAATATAAAGCAGCAATTATATAGTTGCGTGCTAAACCTCGGTATAGGCCAAAAATACGTTATGTAACGTCCTTATTATCTTGCCAATTAAATTCTCTATTAATAATTATCTAAGCCAAAAGTACAAACGCACTTTCTCACTCAGCGATATATAAAAATCTACATTACCGTAGTGCGAGATGAGTGAATGCTTCCGCAAAAAACTTTAACAGCATACATATTTACAATACTCTAACATTATGTACCGTCTTTAAGCCTAAGTATATTAAAATCTAAATATGTAAAAAATTAAAATCTCAATATGCAAAAATTATCAAGCACCTTTATGTAAAAATTAATTGTTAAATATCTAATTTAGAGAATGGGTGTGTTATACGTAATTTTCTAAATGATACCAAATTTACGCGGTGAGATATAATCTTTTATTTAAAAAAAACATTTTCCTCGCTACTCGCTAACCGAATACCCTGTCGCTTGAACAGTGAAGTTTCAGAGAAAAACAGTGACCAAAATAGAAATAAAACACTATAATAAGGACAGAGGTAAGTTCTATCTTTAAAGGAGAAGAAGATAGTAATCATAAGGTAGGCGAGCCTTTCCTGCAAGTGGAAGTGTCCCGTCAAAAGAAAGAGCAGAACGTATTTTTCTCTTTCTAATAAAACTAGGGCGCGATATTCAATAGCTTGTCTACACTGGATCATTCAGAGGTTTACCCGAAAATCACTCATGAGCACAGTAAGCATCAAGATTTAAGTAGAAAGGTTACATCAATAAAATGTCAGTTTAATCTATTATTTTTATATGAAAATATAGTATACAAGAAATAGCACATATTATTACCGTTCATAACTAAATACACAGACAAAATATAAAAAATCTAAGTACCATTTTTATAAGTGGTATAGATATATCGGGGTTGCAAGAGTTAAAAATACAGACGTAATAAGAACATCTAACGATCGATAATATGTCTTATATTCATTATTACAATTAAATAATATAAAATGCACCGCTAATACTAGATTACAAGATATATTCTCAACAATTTTAACTTTTTTCTGGATCTTTTAATCAATGTCTGAAATTTTATATAAGTTAGTTCATTTTATGATACTTAGTTCTTTGGTCAATTCAGTAATTTTAACTGTACACTTTTTTATACATTAGAATGGTTATGTTTTCTGGTCAAGAGTCGCTATACCATCTACATTTTTGGCGTGTTCTAACATCTAAGTCTTACGATCATTCGAATTTCTGGACCCAACAGTTATTTGATATGTCACTGATAGGAATCTGTAATTTACATTACTCATAATACATTTTATCCTACGCCAAATTCTTCTGACAACAACTGATTAATCAAATGGAGTTATACAATTTTGTGCACATTTTTGACAACGAGATTCGTTTTAAATGTAACGTACAAATCAGACATTGAATAAAAAACCCATAAAAATACTATAACAGCGGCCTTAAAACACGAATAACCATTTTTGACAATCGGCAATGACTTAATTTTCTCCGTCCATTGGCCCGATTTCAAACGGTCACTCGAATTGCAGTGTTGCCAGCATATCTTTGTGAAATCCTACGAATTGATTATAAAATTTAAGCAAAATTTTATTTTCCGCCGACTTTATATTTATTACGAAGTTTATACGAAACGCTAGTTTTATGTGCCGGCGCACGCTTTTATGAGAAAACCGTAAAAATCACATCTAGTCCTAGACAAACTTTAAAACTTAGCTGTGGTGCTAGCAATATCTATAGGAGTTATAAATATTGCTGGAACTCAGCGTAACCAGCGAAAAGCGAGTGAGATACACTCTAAACCCTTCCTTCTAGTCGTTTGAAGCGTCTTCCTATTATAGTGACACAGAGAGATGTTGGCAACTGGCCCAGAACATGTTATAACAACGATCAGAATGTATAGCTAAGGAACAACTGCTGCGTCTTACGTGTTGTTCGTATCCGGTTGGAAGTAATGGAGACCGTTTATCTGAAAAAAAAAACAGAAGGATATTCATAAAAATAATCATTAGGTATTGGGTGGCAACAACCTGAGATAGAAATGGCGAGAACAAAATGTCGCCTCTTCAAAAAATTGGCGGCGTTAAATAAAAATCTGCCTAGCATAACGAAAAGTTTAATTACATTTTTCCGCCAGACGCTGTTGCGCTGAACAGACAAGATTGAAATTGACGGGGTAGTATCAAGGCAATGATGCACATAAGAGTTTAATAGAAAAAAAAGTATCTTCGCCAGAAATCCCAGTTGCTGTGTGACAGACCCCTTGCAGTCTACAATCATTTAAACGCCTGTCGCCACTCACTGTTAGATTTACACTAACATCTCTCTAGCATCTTAGACCCCTTTTACCTTTTAAAAGTTTCTAAACATCAATTGCTGAACATGAACCTGTGGCGGCGTCTACAACGGTAAATGCGACTTACGGATCAAAGACTTGACGTCACAAAAATCCTGCATCGCGCAAGCAAAGTTTACCGCGAGCGCAATTTTTGAGTATATATACAACGTCGACGATCGTCGGGCAGTAGCCCACCAGACACAACCCCTGTCTGATCGGAGGAAAAGGGAGGATCCCTTTTCTATGCAGGATGAGTGAAATTTACACCCTGTTCCTCATAACTCTATAAGCCTCCCAGTGACAGCTACAATGTACATTCAAGAGTAAGCACAATTTCATACCAAATTTTTAGCAGACTGAAGAAAGTTTCTGCCATACTCAGTCGTTCGTAACCAATACATCATCATAATGTAACGTACCGTCATATCATACTCTGTGACGAAGGCAGGCACGTCGAGCTGATCCCGCGCCATCACTGAGTACAGGTACTCTACTCCGGGAAGATTGTGGACTTTCGCCTTGATCGCCGGCGCCATGAACGTTGTGAACCACCACGTCATCATCTGAGGATAGGAGAGGTAGCTAGTTAGTCAGACGTTAGTTAAACATGACATGTCTCGGGGATTGTGGTGGAAGTTTTATGACAAAATATTTATACGTACAAAATAGATAATCAGCATTTAGATGTAATAAATGTGAATAAGGATATTATTACATATATCAGTTTTAATTACCTTTGTCCAGAATGTGGGATGTACGATATAGAATGCTTTCAGGTTCTTCTTATATCTGAAAATATACAAAATTGGCATGAAATAACTAGAAGTTTGTTTGAAGAAGCTGGAGATTACTGTACGTAAGCTCCCCATTGGTTCCATTGAGGTATATGAAGATGTTGTCAACTATTAACGAAACTTAGGTATTTTATTGTAAAACGAGCTAGTGTCCAAGCGGTATTAGGTAACTATGATTAGTAATGTTATTTTGTTTGATTAATCACAGCAAACACTGTAAGATACGATAGCAGAATATACTAATAAAAGTCTTGCTCAGGCTTTTATAACTTTAGATAAGTATGTAACTATGTATTTACTTGTAAGGCAGCACGGTGTACACCTCCTTGAGCCAGGAGAAAGGCGGGTGGTTGCCGGAAGAGGCGAGCGTGTGGAAGTATGCTATAACGTAGTCGCCGCGCACGATCGGGTCCAGGAGCTTGATCAGGTACAACAGCGCCTGAAAAGTGAGGAGATTGAGATTAGTATAATGGGTATGCTCTATCTATGCTGTTATGACAATGGGTCGCACTAGTGATGTTAAAATTGTTACGCTTGATGCTTTAATTATATTGGTTTCTTCGAGAGATACTCGTATATCTTGTGGGTAGATGACTAGCAGAGGAAACTTCATACTTTCGTATGATAAATGGATGATTTGATTCTGTAAGTTAACTAGATGGACACTGAGGAGTGTTTTAACTTGAAATATGTATGTGGACGGCTATAAGAGCAGGGGAAAACCAAAGAAACGATGGATGGACTGTGTGCAAGATTATATGGCTAGAAAAGGGGTGAATACCAAGATGATTACTAATATGAAGACGAAGAGATGTGGCGCTAATCCCAAATAAATTCAGATAAGGTCAACAGAAAGATGATGAACTAGTTGGAAAGTTTTGCGAGCGGTTACAGGCCAAAACTCAAACTTTTGTTAGTTACCCGATCAGGGGTAATGAGGAAATAATTCTCACCTTATCCAAATCGATGTCTCCAATAGGGAACCACTTTCCGATGAACACGACGACGGGTCTGCCGAGCCGGTCCACTCCGCTTTGGTACAGGCAGCCGATGCCTGAGATCTCGCTCAAATCTTCTGTGCGCGCGCGACGCAAGAGGCGTTCATATCTGGAGAAGAGAGGATATCGTTAAAAACTTATTGATTAACAGAATGGACTGCCCATTGACGTGTTAGACTTTCTGTCAAACTGAAGCTTGACAGAGAGCGCGTGTTTCTCTAACAGTTATTGTTCCACACCATCCTGGTGAAACGGGTCTAAAAGTTTCAGTTCAAACCTCAATTTATAAGAAACTACCTAGAAGTCCTTGTTGAAAGTTGGAGGTGTTGCCATACAAAATGATACAAACAAAATAGTAGAAAATATTATGTTAGTTGTGTGAAGTAAGTTCGTTAACTAATCACGCAGTTGTTCAACTGAGCTAATAATAACTTCGAGGAAAATTACGACACTAAACACAATATTTAGACACGTGGTTGGGTCAAGCCTGCAATAAAAACATCGTAAAAGTTCAAAATACTCATTCTCCTTTTATCACGCATCGAATAAAAATATTTTTAATCTTAATGCAAAACTTATGATCTATCAATTTATTTTTATTCGATGTTTGCTTCTCGCCCTTGGCCTAAAAAGTTTCTATAGATTGGCCAGTATTGTAAGAGCTCTGGCCCTGAACTTATTTTGGTAGAGTAACTCAAGTGTTGGGTATCAATTTATATTGGTGAGTGGTCATGTGCAAACAGGTCTATTTTGAGCTGTCATATCCATCACTGACGTAGGGGAGAAGTATTAGAAGGAATAGCTAATGTACTTCAGGACATAACGTGCTTTGCTGCCTATTGGTTTGTCAGTCGATGTATTTGGAAACATTAAAATGGCTGACTTATAACTGGCCTACTGTTTCGTGTTATCCTTGTATAATATTATGCGTAAACGGTGAAGTGTTTCCTAGGTACGAAAACCTAATTAATATCCTTGTTATTTTCCCTTATTTGATTACATACTTACCTATTAACAATATCTAAAAAAAACCCTGTTCGATGCGAATGGGACACATAGATACTGCAATAACATCAACAGAAAAAAAAAATAGCTATTTAAGTAAGTTTTTTTTTTTTAAGTTAAAATTTACATTTTAAATACCAAAATTACCCCAAATCCTTAAAAAAAATGATAATTTTCAACGGGGGTCATACGTTATGATTTGTAGACACCCGATAAACGACGGCCGCTCACGTCCCATTATGTACCTAATAACCCGGTAAAATTCCTCATTGCAAAAAAATGTGACGAATATTTTTGTTTCTTTTTCGTTAAAATTACCACATAAATAGACTCTCAGTACAATACCTAACAACACCCTCACGGATCGAACAGGGTTTTTTTTTACATGTTGTATACCTACATATAATAACTTAGTATCATTTCATATGGAATCGGGCATTAAGTCCGCCTTTGTACAGTATTTTTTTACTCGTGTATAAAGTTCTAATAAATAAATAAGTAGATAAATTTCCATAAATTATTATCTATGGAAATGTGCAGCATAAGCAATCTCACGTAATAATTTCCCAGGATTAATAATATTGAGTGCTATTAGTGCATACCACAGTAATTTGCAGTCGCGTGCCGCAAGACCTAGTAGTAATGGCCACTACAAAATAATGGCCGCCAGCGACAATGCCGCGCTTTTCAAGCAATAGGTTTTATAATAATTATTATAATATACTCAATCTACATTGCATATTTTTTCGCCCTAGTTATCATACATTTAATATATCAGAAACGGAACTAGCACAGTCAAAGGCATATTAAATCAAATTAAAGAGCTGTAAAATTTACACACAGTAAAATCCAACTGACTCTCGTGACTGGCAACTTATTGCTAGCCAAATTTGTACTCTAATGATAAAAAGAATAAGATTTCAAATTGTATGCCCGTACACAATTGACGTCTTTAAAAATGTTATGACGCGAAATAAATACGGACGCAACTACGTTAATATTTGTTTGAGAATTAAAATATTTTAATTTCAAACACGAGTGTGTTCATAGCATCGCATTGCGAGTTCATAATGTTGTAGAATTAACCTTGTAAGTACCTACCTATATATATATTTAAACTAACAAGTGACGATCGTAAGAAAGATAATAAAAAAATGTAGTTCCACTATTGCCCCCGCTTTAATACGTAATTATGAAACAAGTGTCGTGAATCTGACAAAATTCAAAATTCAAAATTCAAAAGTCATTTATTCAAACTAGGCTGAGAATCAGCACTTTTCGAACGTCAAAATTACATAAGACAGTCCCCCAAAACGCCCACCCTTCACCACTTCCTAGTGCATTAGCTGGGAAGAAGAAGTGGCGCAACAAACTCCCCAGCAGCACAGCTGTCTGTTCAGTTAGAAGAACAAAAAAATAAGATTCTATATAATAGTATTCAAAATAATTTAGATAATTTAGATTACGCAACACAAAACATAATTTAAATTATTAGCCATATGTTAGCTAGCACACGCCAATATACCACACAACATCATCGAGAACTATACTCAGGCAGAAATAAAAACTAAACGTAAACAGAACTTATCTAAATAAAAGCCTCCAGGCATAAAGGGCGTGCCCGCTTACATATAGTTGTAACTGGAAGTTATAAATGATAAACTAGGACCATCGAGATAAAATAAATAAAACAAACAGTTAATTACTAATAACAATAACTAATATGATCAATTGTCGAGGTCACTAGCTAACCACATATTGCAATACAACTCATTAGAAAAAACATTGTAATGAGTAGATTATGTCAACAATAAAATGAAATAAAATTAAAAATAGCTTGACTTATAAAGTCAAAAAAAAATAAAAAAATAAAAAAAAATACAATTATATAAACTCATATAACTTGTCAGTAGGTAATCTGGAGAAAGAACATAAACATTGTCTTGAGTTAATCACAGCGACCAACTATTCTTATCATTTAAGTAGTCGTTTATAGAATAGTATGCCTTTGAACAAAGCTTGGATTTTACTTTCGTTTTAAACGCATCAAAAGGCAAATCTAGCAAAGAAGAGGGTAGCTTGTTATAAAAGGTTATACCAAGCCCAACAAATGAGTTATGAACCTTATGAAGCCGGTGAAAGGGAGCTCGTAGTTTGTCCTTATTTCTAGTGTTAACATTGTGAAAATCACTGTTTTTAGTGTATAAGTGTATATTTTGCCTAATATATAAGATGTTGGCGAATATGAATTGGGACGCCACCGTAAGGATGGACAACATGACATCTGACAGCGTGTTAGCTGATTTATCAGATGTTCAAAACCCGGTACCTGTTCGAAGTCCGAAACACAACAGTCATGCTACGGTAATACTGTTTCACGACACTAGTTTATATAAGTATACTTTAGTTTTTTTACTTTTCACTAGTTTAGTTTCAAATATACCCCGCAGGAATACAATTTTATCGATGATTTGCCACAGACACCAATACAGATAGTTCGCTCCGCAAAATCATGTAAATAAAAAGCGACTCTTGCTACGACGCTCTGACTACGTTACTTTCAGTGAATTGGCCCGACAAGACGGGCCCGACGCCTACAATGTAGGGTCATACCTAAAATGCGGAGCGCGCCTTCTGTACTATTCTTGGTTTTACCGCAAAATCATAAAAGTAAAGAACACTCCGAGCATGCTGATTTTTTAAAGAAATACCTAACTATACTTAGTAAATACCAAAAGATAAATACAAGCATAAAACAGCAACTGGTTGGTAGAAAACTCATTTAGCATACTGACTGTGTATACAAAATGAGTTTTGCAGTTGCCATAAAATACTTTCGAGCCAATTTCTCCATCAATTTTCTCGCAAAGAAAAAACGTGATTTTTTTTCACAAACACTCGACAAAAATAACATTCCTTTCCAAAGTACACGATTAATAACAGTTCGTTTTAAGAATAGATTTTATTTTTAGATCTAACCTTTATTGCGTATCTTCGTATTACAATCAATGAAAACGAACTAATGACTCATATTATACTGTGTTATGCTTTGTTTCAACCCATAGAGTCTCGTATGTATACATTGTACTTAGGTATATAGTGAGGTGTTCCATTTCCGTGCACGTAGGGTGGCATCGGAATGGTTTATGCGTTTGACGTCAGAAATTCATTGAAACTGTGTCATGAAGCTTTGTGACCAGAGTTATGGCTGTTTGAAATAAAATCATGTAAAGCTTTATAGATGGGATATGACGGTATTGCTTAGAATTGCTATTCGAAATGACATATTCAAACGGCGGTCTTCAAATCAAGTGCCAAGCCTGGCAAATAATAAATCAATTATTGTTTGCTCACGAATTGGTTTTCTACCAATGGTTGACACTAGCAGTCTTTAGGGTAGGTTCACCACATTCACCGCAAAAAGAACCTACGGGTTACAAATACTAAGAAAAACAAACCCAAAAATATTTCAACAATTTCCAATTTTAGATAGTTAAGAATAAATCTTATTAGCTGGAGTGGGTTTCCATTCCGAAGATATGTTATTATGAGATTTTGACGGTATAAATAAACATACTCATGCAGTTAAATCCGAATGTATCAGACACGACGTCAGTAAATCCAAAATTGGATGCGTGGATGTCATTTTATGTGTTTAAGAATAGTGTCATTAGTATTTCTATGATTTGGTATATCATCATCGTTTTACCCTAGTTCCACGTTACGTGGGGTTGGCGCAGCACGTTTTCTTCCTCCACTCTCCCCTGTCAACCGTCATGCTATCATTCAGTCTTCTTTCAAATCATTCCTCACACAATCCATCCATCTTTTCTTTGGCCTTCCTCTCCCGCTCCATCCATCAACATTTATATTCATCACTCTTTTAGTCACATGCGTTTCCTCCTTCCTTTTGCTATGATTAGCTACGTCAGGATAATCCAATTTCTCCGCTTTGGAAAACCGACATCATAATCAAATTCCATCTACATGATGCTTCTGAGGTGCAAACTCATACGTTTCTGTCTTTTTTATTATATAACCTTCTTTTGCAGATTACCATACAGCCAACTACTTTGTACCGCCACTCCTGGCCATTCTATAGCCATCATATGAAACGACCACCAGAATGACTATAATAACATAAAACTGCGTTAGATTCATGCTATCGTTTTATGAGTAGAATGCGGCTTTTGAGCATTTTATGGTCATTCGATATGGGTTCGGCATTGACCGATATATTATTTATATTCCTATATTTTTACTTTGCATTTAAATTGCTAACAAAATGGGGAATTGACAGAAGACTATCCCCAAACACAGAGGAGAAACTAGATGAGTTGACTGACAAGCTTACAACGCATTGCCCTACTCTAACTAAACCGAGTATAAACCAGAGATAATCCGTATTGCGATTAGCCCAATGCCACACAGTCTAGTACATAATCCAGAATCCTGCCACGACCTCACACATCTATTAATAGCAAGCACTTACATACGCATAGTAAACGCCTCGTTTAGATACAACAGGCGGAGCCTCAATTATACATCTGGTCGGAACTGGCTGGCAGTGTCAATGCTATAAGTGCATTATATGTGACGTGTGTCGCAGCTTGCTCAGTGTTTAAAGATGCGTTAGCAGGCTCGTGGAAAACTACTGCGTTCTTTGTTGGTGGTCCTGTGATGCACAAATTAATGAGAGGGAAGCTGTTTTGTTTGCGTTTTATGAATATTGTGACTGTTGAACTAAATTTGACGCACCCGAAAGACTCATTTATTTTATATAATAAAAATGAAATGCTGTTCCTTGGTAAGCACGATTGCAGATTTAGAAAACAACCAGATTTGGCAAATTTTAGTTTTAAAATGTTCGTAATAGTCCGAATCAGATTCTTACGCAAAGCACATTTGAAGAGGTGCCGGCAAAATTGGAGAATTCGGGAATACTGGTGCCATTTCTATGGGAATTTCAATAATTCATACAAAATTCCCATTCCAAGTTGTAGATAGTAAATAGACTAGCCATGCCGATGGAGTGAGGTACATTTAAATAATTGAACCTTCAAGGGACACGATAAGCGGAAATAGTTAAATAGATAGAGGAAAATGTTTGTCTTACGAGTAGGTATACTGTATATTACGTATGGCCCTAATAAAAGAAGTGAGAAGCATTAATCGATAAATTAATTAATTACAGAGATGACAACAGAATTATGACATCATTGAGACAGCACAGATTTATAGATTAGGTACACTGATAAGACTGAATGATATCACTCAACCGAAAGCCTAATACTTTGAAACAATATAGGAAAATGTAGAAGAGATTTTCCATGAACTTAGTAAAACAAAATTAAAAAGAGAATTACCACGAACATTGTAAGAAAACAAAGGTAACCACCCCCGTTGCGAAATCCAATTTTTATCCACCTACTATCGATCGAACCATTTACAATAGGAGACGTTTATGGACAACCATTGGAGAATAAGTTGCATCGGAGCATAAAGAGCCCCGAGTCATGGACTCATGGCGCGCCTTATCTGTCTGTGTGACCGCGTTGTTCTTCAAAACCACGCAACGGAGTTTGGTGCACGTTTCACCATAATTTAGAGAATTTATTCTGGAAGCTTTATAAGCACTTTACATTCATATTAAACTTTACTTATAATTAAAAGATCTAGGGCAAATGTTTTGTTTTTGTTTTCTATTTGTTGTTTTAGATGTTGGTTTAATTAATTTTGTGAATGTCGTGTACATCTGTAATTGGACTATTCATCAGAATATATAGATACCTATTACTTTATTAATTTATGTAAAATGAATATACTGTAGTAATTAAGGGAAAAGAGGAAGCGAATGACGATCTTCATGTTTTGTTAGGTCGTAATAACCGTACGTAGCATAGACTTATAGATATAGAATAAAACATAGACACCCATTTTAGAAAACTTCACCCACTCTCTATAAAGTGACACAGGTCAAGCCCTTTCCAGAGGTCGGATACTAAGGCGTAAAGTGCCTCAGCAGTAGTAAGAGTACGACTGCCGACAATGCATTGTGAGCCGAGGGCTGAGGGGGGTGAAGTGGGGGTCGGAAAAGGGGGTTGTCTGGCGCCGCGCCACCGCGCCGCGCGCCCATTGACTTGTGACGTCATCGCCGTCATTACATACCTAGCCTAGTTAGACGCACTCCCAATGAAGTTCGAAACGCGTTTTTATTTGTAGTAGGTAGCGAGGAACCTTTAGATTTATTGTTTTTGGATTCTTTTGTTTTACAGGCCTTGAACTCTTCGTCCAAGGGTAAAAGGTCTTCTTAAGCTAGAGTCGTAGGAAAACGGTTTCGTCATATTTTACGGTTCGTCATAAAAATATGTAATTTTTACCAGTAGGTATTTGACAGGTGTAAAAAAACGTAGAAAATTGTCGGTATACGAAAATCTATTATCCTCTCCAATTATGGTAAATAGTATAAACATCGCGTTTATTTTTAACAATCAGATACCTAGTAAGAGCAGTGAGAGGAATCTTCATCAGAATCCGATAATTACCGTAAGTTCTAGTTATTTACGCTAATTCACGAAGTAATGTGAAATCTAGCTTAAAGACATTCTAAGTCTATTTTAACACTATCTTATTAAAAGGAAACGTATTCATCAACTTGTAATCTTTTCTTTATTTTCTGGTAAATAATCACGTGTTTTTGTGACCGCTGCTCCCTTTTTCATTGCAGTACCTTTTACCTTTCTCTCTCGTTTATTTGTAAACAAATGGTTCCTATTTTTCTTGTACCGACCTTTTGTTAAAAAACCCTGTTATTCAGTGGTATTTCTACTTAAGTCTTGCCTGTCAAATTACCGGCAATAAGAGCACATTCAGACAAAAGTTTGCACAGAAATTGTAAACGTGACGCGAATGTAAATGTTAGAACAGACTTCTGTGATACAACGCTCAAATGAAAGGGAGTTAGTACAAAGGTAACATATATAAATAGGACTTTTGTTATACGGGGATGGTGTTATAGGTATGAATAGTGATTAAACAGAGTATAGATATGTATTATGTAGTACTTGTGAATATAAAAGTTTTTATTTGGTTTTAATTGAATGAGAGAGAATATAAAAATAAAAAATAATAAGCTGCGCAGAATATCTACGCATCTGATTGATGTCATACGGAAGATTTCAAGAGAGATAGAGAGAGAGGGGGATAAAGAGAGATAGAGAGAGAGAGAGAGAAAGAGAGAGAGGAGAGAGAGAGAGAAAGAGATAGGGAGAGATAGAGATAGAGAGAGAGATTGAGATAGGAGAGAGAGAAAGAGAGAGAGGTAGAGAGAGAGCGATAGAGATAGAGGGAGATAGAGAGAGAGCTATGTGGAAAGAGTTTTCCAACAATATTGGAATGCCGTTTCCGTTAGAAAAGACATCGAAATCAAAAGCTAATTAAGACCTAGCAAGTCACTCAGATTATTTACATCATTCAGTCCTATTGCTTGAAATAAAATAAAATGCTAATGGACTGACATTAAAAAAAGCAATCACATTTTACTCTAAGACAATCTCCATGATCAGTTTTACAAACTTCAAAAACATTATTCCCAGTTCAATTTTCCAAGGCTGCGTCTAGACGAACGACATGAGGCTATAAAAACCTTTCAAACGAAAGTTACTGAGTATAAACTCGAATGTAAAACGTTCGCCGGCTATTAGACCACTGGAATTGATGACGTCATAAATGTGTTAACGTTTTATGGAGTCTAGCCTTTATGTGCCTATGAAGGCAAGAAAATGCGTGGTAGACAATTTTATTTGAAAGGTGAATTGTATATTAGATGACCGTGTCTGTTGCTTAGGGGCTAAGCTTTTAGGCGAAAGATCAATTTAAACGATATAAAAACCTAAATATTTAGACAGATTTGTAAAATATGTATTTGTAGCTTCTATGTATTGATGGCATATATACTTAATACAAATCTTAAAATCATTCATTAATTCACCCTAACCGTAAACGCTCAACTTAAACTATGTTTAAGGGGGGGATGAGGTAGCCCGGGAAATTCTTTAGTTTTTTCAATTTGCAGGTCAGTGTCTGGTTATATGTTGATTAAAATATGACTCGCGACCGCGTGGACCGCGTGGGGAGTAGCCTAAGTTAGTCCTTATAAGATCAGCTATCTGCCAGTGACTTTCCGTCAAAATCAGTCCAGCCGTTTCGGAGATTAGCCGGAACAAGCAGACAGAGAGACAGACAGACAAAAAAAAATTAAATTGTTTTTTGTTTCTAAGTACCTTATATACTTCCATATGCATTTAGTAAAAAGCTGTTATTTTGACATTACAAGCAGATACTTCAATTTTATTTATAAATAATAAAAAATAAAAAAATGTATTTATATACATATGTAGAAGATAAAATGTTAGTACTTAACCAAAAAAGAGATTCATGTCCGATGGAAGGTAAGTACGTAACATAATACACGAGCTCATATAAAAAAATAGTGTCGTAACTAAGAATGTTGACTGTCACTTTCATTTCATTTGTGTAGTTTTAAAGATCTAAGCATACATAGGGACAGACAGCGCGAAGCGACTTTGTTTTATACTATGTATAGTTATAGATGTGCCCTTTTTTATAAATAAACGATTTTATTATTTTTATTTATTATTATTATTACTATATTATTCTTAGATAGAGGAGCGGTAAAAGCTACCTTGCATAACTTATAATAAGCCTTCATATTATTTTCGTTTACAGTTTAGTCTACAATTTTAACGTCAAAACCTCCGAATTCTTCGTAAATATAAGACAATTTTATAAAAACAAGACAAGCAATAATGTTAATAAGATCAGTGTTCCCATTCCGCTGAGCCGGGTCAAGTTTGCCCGATTATTGGGTTTTTGGGACAATGTTCTGATAAATATTTTATAGTCTCGCTACGGCGACGGTGTTACGTAACATTATGGTAGTTATTTGAAATTAGAAGCAGAATAAACGCTTTCAGAAGTTTTTTTTTAAGTTAAAAAGGTTAAGTTACAAAAGTTACCTTTTTGTTGTAAATAAATGTTATGTACTTTTTTACTACGCTGTTTGAAACGCGTGAAACGCGTCTAAATTGATATATTCAGGTGACTCAACAGCTAAGTACATATTATTTGAAAAGTAAAGAGTAAAAACAATAAGTATTTTCTTATTGACCATTTATTCAATAACAATAAAGAATAGAAGATAATATAGAATAAATGGGCATTAAATACCCAAAATTCCGATTGGAATGATTCCATCGAAATACGGTTAGCTATCGCATAAATGCAAACATTGCATAAATAATTATGCAACGGACGCATAACACTGCTCCACATCTGCCAAAGCTTAACAGCTAACATTGACCTAATAATAAACTAGATTGATTAATATTACCCAAGTACACATAGATAGACAAAATAATCACACTGGCTATATCGTAAATAATGATTTGAGAGAAACGAATAATAAATAGAACAGAATCATCATCACTGACAGGACTATTGTTGCCAATAAGCCTGTTAAAGTAGTGGATCGAGTAGAGCGGCACGCAATGATTTTTGACATAACGGTCCCGCATGACGAGAACCTCATGAAAGTCAACAAAGATAAACAAGTAATAATAGAACAGAAAAAGTATTTCACCATTTGAAAATAAAGCATGTTTTAAATAACGCGTATGGCTGGACATAGGGGTCTCCCAATTTGAATAACAATACTTGGTTTTTCCCCTTTCGAATCCATAAGATGGGCTGTATTCATTTATATAATGCAACACGGCTCAACGAGGGGGCTTGAAATCGAAGAGCTTCGTTTTTTATTTTTATTATATTGAGACCAACGACTTTTACTAAAGAGTCCTAACCTAAATTATCTGTTTTTTTGATAGTACTGTTCTGTTCATTAAAAAAGTGGTGAAATATTTTATTTTATCAGAGAATTTACGTCAATGGAGGAACCGGTTGGAACATTTATCGCTCGTTGGAGGCGCGTTTTGATATTTCCTTTCAATGGATATTTTCTTCCAGTTGTGCTAATAGTAGGTCAGAACTTTTTCCTCAGTAAGTGTAGGATGAGTTCGGAGTTATTTCAGGTGTGTTATGGGCATCCAGAAGGTACTTACCTATAAATATCGTTACGAAATAAAAACAGCTAATTGGGGAGTTTGGGTTATTATTGACAGAAGCAAGTAGGTGCATGCATCCTGAATTACAGAATTGGTAATGATTCCAAAGAGCATTATAGCTATTTCTTTGGTATTGTTTCCGAAAATCGATCATTAAAATGAGCTATAGACGTATAGAGAAATATAACTTGAAAATATTGAAGGTAATATAAATTGGAATATTATTAATTGCACACTAAATAAATAATCACCTATCAATTTATTTCCATCATTTGTATACTTTTTTACATCAAATAAATTAGTTCACTACAAATAAACGAATTGTTTAACAAAACAGTACAGGCAGATAATTTGAAAATATATATCAACACTACATCAGGTACAAAAATACGACAGTCATATCATAAATACTGACTGCACAGTAAATTAACCAGAGCGTACATACATAATACTCGCACTCATAGCAAAATAACTATCCTTGTAACATATGTCATAATAAGCATTTTAAAACTCAAATACTACGAGTAAGTACCGGAACCGAACTAGTTAGATTAGGTTAAATATTTTTACTCGCAAAAAAAGGTTAGGTTAGTTTAGGTTAGAACTGTGACCCCTTAACAAAAACGACTAGAATATTATATTGATGTTTATTTAGTTATATTTTGAGTTGAGTATTTTGCTGTGCAATCAGTAATTTTGATTGGAATTGGGATAATTTTTGGATACAAAAAGTATTTTTTGTATTTGCGTTTAAATACTACCCATATAAATTTACAGTGAACATTATAAGCTAAAACAATATTTTAGTAAAATTATGCACAAGTACATAAAAAAGGGGAACAGATATCAGTAGGAAAAGTGCCCAAAAGGCTGGCAGCATTGCCACATTGAATGGCAATGCAGTGAAACTATTGAAGTTAAATCTTTGTACACTGTCTGTTTAATAAATTGTCTCGCCTTTCTTCATATTTTGCGCTGTACAACATAACTTTATTCAGTTAGTCAGTCAGAATGTTTCTTGTAAGTGAAAATGCCTTGGAGATCCAATTAGGGTTGTATAAAATATGATGTAACAACGTTGTTATCGTAAAAAGGCTCCCTGGGGCACTTGGGGGCAGCCGTCTTTAAAGTAACGTCTCTTTTGGAACCGTCGGAAAGCCGCTTAAGTTTTAATGTAACGTTTGACGCTGTTTGCTGAGGTTTCACGTTTTTATAGAGCTAACAGTTGAATTCAGGAAGGTTTTAATCTTTTATGAGCAGAAGGCAAAAATTTCGTACGAGTTTTTAAATATTTTCGGCCGAGTTGTGGTAATTTAAAATTTTCTGTCTGCTTCTAAAAGTACAACGTCCAGTAAAAAAAAAGCAAACGAACTGTTTGAATATTTTATTGATAAAAGTCCTAAGATGAGATCCAAACAACTATCCATGAGTAGAAACTAATGTAACATCAATAATGATGAAATTATATGCAAACAAAAAACAAATAAAGACGAAGTGCATGAACTTGCAAGCAAAACCAAGCAGTAAAAAGAGAAACGCACAAACAAAGAACACGTCATACAAAAGAGAGCGACAAACTATGGATCGATGAGACCAGAGACACTGTGAGATCATAATCAGCTTTCATAGATACCTAACTATGAAACTCCATAACACTTTTATGTCAAACCATACAATTTGCCATTAGCCTACTCCCATTACTTTTCATACTGTGACAACTCCAAATTTTTTTTTTTTACTACACATAAGTACAATTTTAACAGCTGACTTAATTAATTACCACTTTTAATGACTACATGAGCGTTAATTGAAACGTCACACTTATTTCTGTTAACAATGAAAACACTATTAAGTTGAGGAAACGGTTCGTCAGGGCTTAACATATTAATTAACTTTTTGTTCGTTGGACGCAAATAGAATGGAAGCTCCGTTTACCCTTAAAGGATTGAAATAAATAGGAGTGACGGTTTAATTTACTGTGGGGGTTGATTGAAAGAAACGACAGTGAAAGGAAAAACAACACGAATTTCGAAGTTATTTATCAAGACCTTCACACAAATTGTCATTATTTTCAATACCGGACCTTCGGACTTGCAAGAACACATTTTTCGTACATTCAGGATCGAAACGCCTCCTGTCAGTATAATCGTAGTCGTGAATTCGAATTTAGAATTCATAGATCCGCTGGATTCTGGATGTGACTAAGGTTTAATCAACTAGATAAATAGGTAAGCGCCAGAATAAATCTAATATTAAAAAGTTACACACAACGCCCAACAAATCCTAGTTAATTTCTCAAGAGACAGAGACAATAGCGTCATGAAAACAGTAACCGTATTTCTTGAAGAGTGAAGATTGTAAATAATAATGTTCTCGTATAATTAACTCGGTTTTTACGACTCGATACGACTTAGAGCTTTCTATGTAAGTTGTAATAAATTATTACACATAAACCTTCCGAAATAAATTGTCAAAATTATAGTGAAAACTTCATCAAAATTCGTGTTGTAGTTTAGAAAAACAACGCGGTGACACAGGAGACAAAAAATCAACTTGAATTTACATATAATACCTATGGATAGATATAGAAGTACTGTTCAGTATTACACTGTATAAACACGATGAAGTAGCTTGGTTCCCTCGTGAGTTCCTCACGAGCAGCTTTATTTACTTAGTTACACACACAATCCAATTTTGCTGTGCTTGTACATTGTGCTCGAATGCGGTTGAAGCTATTTGCAAGATCTTCGATAAAGCGGGCGTCGGGTTTTCTAGTACCTAGTGCAATTTTCCGACTCCATCGAGAAGCAATGGCTGCATTAGTGCAGGAACTAAATGTAGTAGTAAAAAAATCGTGGCCTATTTGACCTCTGTTTTGCTGCTGATAAAGACGTAGATGTGGCTAAATTAGATTAATATCTTTTAATGAAAAATACCATCAGTCCGATGAAAATTTCCGAAAGAAATTCGTAACTAATTAAAGCCGTAATAGGTTTAAATATTACGTACAATAGCAGGTTGCTGAAACTTCGTTTACTCAACAATTTACCTACTAAGACAAACCCAGTCTGGCATAACAAAAACAAGGTATGAAAAAGCCTTGTATTTTTCATCCTTAAACCCGTAGCTTGATTAAAACAGGAGCCTGTTGCTTATTGGTGCCCTGCCAATCTAATCATTCACTCAACTAAGTTTCATAACCTTTAGTCCTGTTTTTACTTACTTTTCTTCAGCTGTCTCTTCCACAGGTGGCTGTGGTACATGTGTTGATAAGTCCGGCAGTTCGACTGCCATCGTATCCATTGCCATTTTTTACTGTTGATTTACACTTGTGTTCTTATAGTCACACACATGAGAAAGAACACTAATTGAAATTCACTTTTTATTTATTTTCTTAGATGCCAGTATCTGTATGTATAAAAAAGTTTGTTATATGTGCTTATTCCGTCACGTTAACTTGCAACGAATGTTTCAAACGTAACTGTTATCTTAAAATTTTATATTTTGGTATGAAAACATTGTTTATATACGTATTTCATGTATCCCATGTGTTATCACTGTGAAATACAGTGAATCAACAATGTAGTGTCAGAATATTTAGCGTCGAGATAATGTGATTCAGGAAGCTGTATTATCATTATCAAAAACTACAGTTATTGCATTATCAAAGGTTGTTACTAATTCATGGTCTGAAGTAACAGCACCCTTTTTGACAGTATTTGTAGTAGTAGACCTACTTGGTTCATTGTAAAATATCGTTAAAGGGTATTTAACTACTTATGAATAGTAGATAGTTGGTGGTCGGTTACTCAAAACTTTTGACGACCCGAAATGGTTGCCGTTAAACAAAATCGATAGTTTGAAATTCTTTGTTTGTGCGACGTCGTAAACTGGCGTAGTTTTAGAAGCATTGGTTTTGAAATTTACTATAGCTCGGCCATCAAATTGAGCACGACGAGAATCTTTATTATCATCGTTACCAAAGGGATAGATCTATGGTGATGAATCAGCTAGTTTTGCATGATCATTATGGATATTGTTACCAGCTTCACCTATTTGAGAAAAGATATGTAAGATATGAAATGAAATTGTTTATTCTGTAAATAGGATATAGGAATCACTTTTACACGTCATATTAAAAATATATAAAAAATATATTAAATTTTGCTAGATAAGTTCGGCGTTTCCTATCCGACTACTCTGAGAAAAAAGGCCGAAACAAACTCAGAGGTCACAGTCTCTTTTAAAGTCCAGACATAATCTTGGTCAAGCCATATGAGGACCATGTAGATTAGTGTCTGAAATGGTCTTTTGAGAAAAGAACCACACAGATTTGAGTGGACCTGTCCAGTCAGTGCAAGCATTTGTCAGTAATCGTGGAGCTCAACTCAGAACATAAGGGCTCAACTCGACGAACAATACCAAAGAAAGGACATTTGGGTAGGCCGCATAAACTACTCCAACTGCCAGACCATCATTAAAACTAACTGAGAAAGGAAAAAAAAAAGGAGTAATGAAAAAAAAAAAACAAAAAGAATATCCACATAGTCCTCACATTCACAATAGGTAATCAAAATAATATCATACTTAACAAAGTAATCATGTCATTTTGTTTTAATGTTTAAATAAAACTGGTTTATTTTAATGATTTTACTAAATAATTCTAATGTCAAGTTTTATGGTTTTATCACAAGGTTTAGCAGAGCGAGCAGCTCAATCCCAAGCTTTTTTATCTTCTAAATAATCAGAAATTTTATAGTACCCTTTTTTACAAAGTTTGGTTTTAATACAAATTTTAAATCGTTTAATGGGTAAGTTTCGAATGTCAATGGGAAGTTTGTTGTAAAAGCGTATACATTAACCCATAAACGAGTTGCCTAATCTGTGGAGACGAGTTCGATGTACAGCAAGGTTGTGTTTATTCCGGGTATTTAAACTATGAATATCTGACATTTTCTTAAAATTTGATATGTTTTTGTGTACATACATTAGGTTTTCAAAAATATATTGTGAGGCTAGTCAGAATATTTACTTCTTTGAATTTTCCTCGAAGGGAATCTCTCGGACCTAGGTTGTAAATGGCTCGAACAGCCCTTTTCTGTAGAACAAAGATAGTATGAATGTCCGCACAGGTTCCCCAGCGAAGAATCCCATATGACATAAGACTATGAAAATAACTAAAATAAACAATTCTGGCTGTATCTACGTCAGTTATCTGTCTAATTTTTTTAACAGCATAGGCGGCCGAACTAAGCCTTCCTGACAATTTTTCTATGTGTGGACCCCATTGTAATTTACCATCAATAGTGATTCCAAGAAAAACTTTCGACTCAACAGGGTCCAGCTCTATTCTATTAACTTGAACATTGGTAGTTAGCTGCCTGACATTTGGCGTTGAAAATTTTATGAGTTTAGTCTTTTTTTCGTTCAGAAGAAGATTATTTACATTAAAACCAATGCACAACTTTAGAAAGTGCATCGTTAACTTGTTCAAAGTTAACTAACTGACGTTTGATTTTATAAATAAGGGAAGTGTCATCTGCGAATAATACGATCTTGTGATTATCCCTTATGTCGTAAGGTAAGTCATTTATATAAATTAAAAATAAGAAAGGACCTAGAATTGAACCCTGCGGAACGGTGGTGGTCCCATGGTGACTGCAGATCCTGCAGATCTCTGGCCATTAACATCGACCCTCTGAATTCTGTGGTTCAGATAAGAAGTCAGAAGGTCGAGAGCCTTGTCCCTCATACCATAGTGGTACAGTTTCCTGATGAGTGTATCATGATGTACGCAATCGAAGGCCTTGGATATGAATCCCTAAGTGTGAAAGGTTACTTGCTGTGTGTTCTCATAAAATTGAATTAATTATCAAAAGCGTTAAGGTGTTTAGACAAGCGCGCCGCTACGCCGCGACATAACTCCGGTAGAAGAGTTTCCATGAAGTTTTCACACAAATTGTTCTACCATAGTCAGTTCGCGCCTGTCGGGGGAGCCTTTATGCTTTGATACCGCTTATAAGCTATAGCTTTAATTTTTGATCCTGCAAAAGTTATGTTGATTCGGTTATTCACCTCTATTGAAGTAAAAAATGGAATGCTAATCAAGCAATGCAAGGATTACATACAAGTAAAAAAAACTTGTAATGAAATTCAAATAACTTTTTGCGAGTTGAAGATGACATGCAAAACAGGTTTTAGTATTTTTAATGTCGGTACAGTCGCCATCGGATATATTGTAGCAGACAAGGTGACCAAATATTTCTGAAGAATTTAAAATGTCAATAAGTTCCATACACTACAAGTTACCATTAATATCTGAACATTCATTACTTTATTAATATCTGAGCAGATCCTTGTCAATAATTTCTATACAAACAACTAACCAAAAATATCTGAACACTTACAACGTCAAGTGTATCTACGCAGACGAACACTGAGCTTACCTAATTCGTTACTGCATGGTATAAAGGACGAACCAGATACAAACGCTAACAACTGTGGTATAAATACGATGAGAAGGGAATAAAAATTGTATAGAAAATCATTTGTATTTTATACAACTGATATGTTAATGTCAAACTATTGAAAGAAAATAGATCTTGATTTGGTAATGAAATAAAAAATTATAGTAAAAAAAAAAGTGACAACATAGATAAAATATTTGTATTTTTAACCAACTTCCCAAAGGAGAGGGTTGTCAATTCGGATGTTTATATATATATATATATATTTTTGTGTTTGTTCTGGCATAACGCCGTCTTACAATGTTAAGTTTGTTCTTGGGATAAATTCATCCCAACTACGGAACCCTAAATTGTGCGTGGTCCGAAACGCACTTGGCCGGTTTTTTTATAGTAACTCGTGTAATTACTCTCAGAAAGCAATTTATGCTTGTCACAATGTATACGGAGAACTGGAGCGGTTGGTGAAGTGCCAGGAGAACTCCTCAACGTTTAACGTCCCTGCATCGGGAAAAGCATTTTTTTTTAAAGGTGATGACTAGTTGACATTGCAACTTAGATACATTAGAAACTGACTACATGAGAAAGCGAGAAATAAAAACTTTTATACAAAAAAAAAACAACCGACTTTCAAAAAAACATACAAAGTGATAAATAGCTTAAATTTCGGAAGTTTTCAGACCACACCATCTGCGTAGATGCACTTGACGTTATACGGTTCAGATATTTTTGACTAGTTGTGTGTATAGAAATTATTGACAAGCATCTGCTCAGTTATTAATCAAGTAATGAATGTTCAGATATTAATGGTAACTTGTAGTGTATGGAACATATTGACATTTTAAATTGTTCAGAAGTATTTGGTCACCTTGTCTGCTACAATATATCTGACGGCGACTGTACACAGCAAAAACCAAACAATGCCGATATGATATTCTTAAATAAATTAAAGTAAGTATATAATTATCTGGCAACATGATTTAAAACCAAAGTATTTATTTAAGGCTATTTTACAAAGTTGTTGGTATTGGTGATTAAGAACGTTCATCCAAAAAGTTGGCAACGTCGCAAATTGCTGTCAAATATTTACTTGTTTTGATTAATGTGGCAATATTACTGTATGGAACATTGCCAAATTAATCAAAACAACTATTAACTAGAATGTTAATAATGAATTGCAGTTATAACACTGAATTTGATGTTGCAACGTTTTAGGTGCAAAAAGGTATTTGGAAATTTTTCAAGGTACTTTCTTTACATCTAAATCTAAATATTCGGTGTTACGATATTAATTTTTGCATTTCTTAATCAATATTTTAGTTCATTAGTTAGCCATATTTCTTATTTCCATACAGTAATATCGCCAAATTAATCAAAACAGCGAAATATTTGGCAGCTATTTGCGAAGTTGCCCACTTGCCGTATAAACGCTCTTAAAACAGAAGGGGTCCCCAGAACGATCACTTGCCAGTAACTTGTATTGTAGCAATATTGTCAATCACTTCAATTGCATTTGGTAAAGTCCGGTCGCGAAGCAGAAAGAATTTCGTACAATGACCCCCCCTCATTACTTATCTCTATCGCTCGCGCACCCGTTCCCCTAATGTGCGAGCGCGACGGCAATACATTTGACGGACTTAAGATAATAAATTTGCGCCTCAATGTGTATCAGTCACGTAAAAAAATACAATTGCAATTGATCGCTCGGGGATCATTAACTGGCGATTGTGGGGGTACAATAGGTACTATTCTGCCTAACCCTTCGGGGATACAGGGGTGAAGATATATGTTTTCTGTTTTAAAGCACTGACAACCTTAGTGCTACAATCAAATGCCATCTAGACTATCAGTGTAATAAAATACTACGGGAGGTATTTCATTGGTCTAGCTTCCAGTTGGCGGACGATTAGGTCATAGGTCTGAGAGCCAGGTCAGGGAAAAACTACGTTTGGATTGTGGCTGAAAAATCTAGAATAGTTGTCTATAAATTGTGGTGGGCTAGCCAGTATAAAAAGGTCTGTTAAAATATGGATTTACTAGATAAAAAGTTTTACGGAAAAGAATCTAAACGGTTTTCGACTGTCAAGGCGACGATATTCCTAAAAAAAATTATATAAACCAGAGCCATTATGAAACTGCTCAAATATCTGAAAATTTTGAAACACCCCATATAAGTAAACACCATCTCACGTAAAATAGTGGCTGTTCGAAAACAAAAAAAATACCTAAACTTCCGTTTCATACAAAATAATGCGAACCAACGATACGAAAATATCGTGAACATAAACAAATATTCGTTTGTTTTTGTTTACTGCACATCTTTAGCGCGCAATACCCGCGTGGTGCGCCAACGCATACCCACTCATGTTTATTGTGAGTAACGTTACTATAAAACGTGTACAAAATATAACTCATGTGTTCCCAGAATATGTTTGAAACTATATTTTTAAGTGGTCTGGTATTCGGATGTTTCTGTAATGTAATGGCGCGTAAACATTTTTTCGTGAATAAACAGGAAAGGTGGAAAATATTTTACGGCTATTATACATTTTTGTTCATGGAAAAATTGTTAGCTGGATATCTACTGAATGCCGGTCATGGATTGAAAGGAAATCATTTTAACAACCACAGTCATGCACAATGGTAGGGACGAGTAGATATATCATATAATAATAATAATTCCAACGCAAAAGATACATCAAACAACTCACAACTCAACAAACAAAAGACTAAAACAACTCCCAATCATGATTACCTTATAATAAATGAAAAACATCTTAACAGCGATGATACTACACTATCTGTGCATAAAGACTACTTGCTAGATTCTCAATTACAAGAGTTTGGATTACAAAGCGCGGAAGGCCGTAATTCTTTCAAAGATTCATAGATACCATTGTATGAAACACGCTCAAACGCATATCACTTGTCACCTTGACAGGTCGTCACAATTATCTACGTCATTACAGTTAGTATTGTTGACTACGGAAGTCTGATTGTCATTTGTTAAAAGTTCATTATTTGGCACATTCTGCTCTAGAATAAGAGTAGTCTAAATTCTGTTTAAAACAGTTTTTTATTGACTTTCTAATCGTTCATTAATAAAACTGAAGATTTTATATCTATCATTTAGTACTAGCGTTCTTTAATAAAGTCAAGCCAAGGGGTATCGTATTACCCAGTTACTGGGTTGTGGAGGTCAGATAGGCAGTCGCTCCATGTAAAATACTGGTATTCAGCTGCATCCGGTTAGACTGGAAGCCGACCCCAACATAGTTGGGAAAAGGCTAGGCAGATTGATTGTTCTTTAATAAAGTCATGTTGAGCATCAAATGAAGAGAAAGTATATCTTCCTTTGATGCTCAACATGACTTTTTTTTCTTATAAATTTTAATATGTTTGGTATATTAATTGTCCTAGATCCATGAAGGCTGCAAGTGGCACTTTTTAATAATTTTATTTCGTTGAGAGTAATAACTTAAAACGTCGTCGGTCGCATCGGTAACCAGTGCAGCTTTATTATAAAGCTTTTATGAAATAACTTTTTCGCAATTTTGAAAACTGCGAATCTTTTTCATTTCGCTTTGATTTTTGAGTATATGAATGTATCCTATCTGACCAGCAGCGAACTTTTTTCCTTTTGATGTGATGTTTATCAGTGTCGTAATTGTTTACCAAACCAACCAAATCGCAAATATATTTCCCGTGAATTTTACCATGTTTGCTTCAATACCGCAATACATTAAAATTGTTTATTCGTTGTTATGAAAAGTAAAGCCACGTAATTACAGTCCACAGTGTACGAAGATATTAAACATACTATTATGAATAATATGAATGAATCATCAGAATTAAAACGATGGCTCAAACATGCAATGCAATTATGCTGCAATTATGAATTTTAGCAAAGTACATAGGTACAGAATGAGTGATTCATTCAATGATGAATACAACGAACCTAATAAATAATGAATTTAGCAGCTCTCTCATCGACGACCCTTTGCTTCGTAATTCCTAATTTACTCATCGGAATTAAACTATTTAATTTGGGTGAACTAGCCTGGTTAATCTTTACATAAGACTTTAATGCTTGTCGAATTTCAGCTTATTTGGGTTTGGACTTGAAAGCAGTCGGATTTGAGAGACTATATTAAAGTTTAAATCCAACCCCTTTTTAGGTTACATAGCTTTTCCATCTAGACATATAAGACTGACGGAAATGTCACTTTGAATTACCGTCCATGTCATTCCCCATAGGATTATTCTAATAGGTTGGGCAGCTGCGGCCTCATGTGTCATAATAATGTGATTCTTCTGTCTTATAATGCGCGTGTTACTTGCGAGTATGACTAAAGTTACCGACACATTACTGTGTCGTATTGCGTCGTGACGCGGGATACACCAATCAAACGAATCTGTTCAGGACTACTTCAAATCACAGCGAGTTTTGACTGGCTAACACTGCGTCAGAAGGCATCACGACACGACACAACCAGTATTATTAATCCAGCTTGAGGGAGCGTTCATTGTAGCAGTATAGGGGGACAAATTATAAGGAAATCTTGTTTTACGACCACAGAACACTTCTAAATAATTTTGAAAATCCGTGGTTTTTTAGAAATATGTACCTTTTAAATGTTGTCAATGATGAAGATGTTTTATGTATTTAGAAGAAAGAAGTAAATGACTGTAGCAACAAGAAGGTTTACAATCTCAACTAATATTATAAATAAAGAGGAAATAAAAAATGTATGTAACGGATTTGGATGAAATTTGGCACAGGAGTACACCATGACCTGGGTCAGGACGTAGGATACTTTTTATGCCGATATTCGCACGGGATCGAAACTTATGCGGGTAAAACTGCGGGGCGCAGCTAGTTTGGAATATATAGAACTGGCTTTAGTGGACCACATAACCATATCTACACCATCAATTGCACCCATTGCTTTATCTAAACCTTCATAATTTTCACCTTATGGGCTGAGAGCCCTAACATGGGGATCAATTACCATGATTGGTTCTCCACAGGTGCTATTTCCGTCACAACAACCACGATACGCAATAGCGCGCACGGCATTACCTACACGGTGTTCGCTTCGAATGAATGCATGCCACGCGTCAAGTCTTCTGTGAAATCGCTTGTTATTCACACTCGTATGACTGACGAGTGAAAATGAACGCAGATTGTTGCTAATATTGTTATATATGGCTTGTAATGATAAGCGGACATGATTTTCATTGATTTCATAAGACAATTAGTAGCTGTTGCCCCCGCGACTTCATCTGCATGTATTTTGTATTTCATATTTTTTCATGTTTACAGGTTGAAAAGTGTCCTATGTTTTATCATGTCTTATCAATCAGTCAACCATAACCATGGGTTTAGCCGTGAAAAAGTAACAGCCAGACATACATTGTTACTTTCGGTATGGATAACGAAATCATGACGGTATTAAAATTTTCGTTTCATTTAACAAAATTTTGTTCACAGGATTTTGCCAATTTTCAGTTTCGATTCCAATTGACTATGCCCTCACAAAAAATTCATTCAGGTTTAAGCCCAGCGCCGTCGTCGTTTGTATCAATTATTTTTAGATCGTCCACTTTTAGCACATTGTAGGTACTTTGGCAATCCATTGAGACAAGTTTTAGATAAATTTCTGCTATTTACATTTTACAGCTATCTAGATCGATAGTAACTAATGCTTCATATTATATATTTTAATTTGGATTTTAATTAAATATAACTTCTAGCTTGTTAACACATTTATATAAATTGTAACAACTTGAAAATAACAGATCAATCCAATTGTTTGCAACATTTAGTGAAAGAACAAATGTTATCGTTTTACTTTCACGTTTTATGTTTATTTCATGGGTTCTCTAGTGGGTTAACTGTTTCGAGCCGTGTTGCCAATTGTATCAAGGTTTATGGTTTTAATATTAGTTAATGTGTTGTATGCAAACATATTTTTTTTATTTTGATATCGCTGTTATTTCGTTGTTTCTCTTTAAATTGTTTGCAAGAACCACGTATAATTTTGTTTTGCATTACAAATATTTAAATAAAGTCATTTTGGTTTTCATGCATAGTAGGTAAGACAAAATTAATTGAAAAGTGGTTACCAATAGCCTAGATTCTGAAATGTGATCGTTTTAAAGTCCCGAAGAAAATAGGAGAAATGCAGAACTAAAAAACAACGATAAGAAAGAAAAGTTAGTTAAAAAGTAAAAAAAAACGGTTTCTTGTTATTCAATGTTATTTTTAAATCTACGAAGTTAACCTTCACGGCAAAGTAAACTGATGTAGAGAATTTGAAATTGATGGACAATTTTAGACCAAATTAATTTTAAAGACTAGACTTCAGTCCATAACAACGTGAGTGACGGAACTGATAAGCATGACTGATGTAAATTTTACTTTGGAGCATAAACAAAAATAGACTACATCGAATGAGAGTTTTGTATTGTCGTAAACGTTCTAAAAAAGTTGAATACCTTTTAATCAATGTTTCGGTATGGACATTTTTTCCAATAATAATATTCTACTTTGTTAATAACATATCTATTTCCCTTTCAGATATCCTGGCATAATTACGTGTCAAAAACATTCCTCTTTTTCCTCTAAAGCATCTATTTTTATAAGTATTGTGTCATTTACACTATATTTCAGTTCGAAAATGTAATGTTTATTACAATAAAGTTCAGCGGATGTGATTGTTTGAGCGTTATGCGATTGTTTCATAATGGGCATAACTCCGGTTTCACAACACTGCTCGGTAATACGCGTCTATGCAAGTGTTGCATATATGCAAGCAACAATAAAAACATTCTAAATATGGACATTATGAGTCGACGGGATTCGCCAGTCGTTCTCAATTTCATTTCAGTGTGTGCAATTACTTGAAAGTACTATATCAGTTAATATATACGTTGTTTTATTGTGGTCGTTAATTAAAATTGTTTCCATAACTCATGAATTAATTGTTCAGAATTCGTGGTAATCGTAGCTGACATTCATAATGAAATACCAACAGATGGATTAATTTCTATTCCCCTTTCGGTAAAGGTTGGTAAGAGTTTGGTAGTAACCTTTCGAAATGTTAAAACACTACCCACATCCTAAGCAATATCCACTATACGAGTAACGTCTGAAACATTTTTCTTGATACCAACGGTTAAGGTGACATCTAAGTAATCAACCGTAGAAACACACAATTGCAGAACAAACGATTCTAGAATGCGACATCAAATAATGAACACTTATTACACTTCACATTCACTGGATTGTCGATTACAGTGTTGGACATGAAACTGTGTTGTTTATACAAGGTTCCGGAGCGAGCGTACGTGTGGCTCGGGCGACTGTCGCGGCGCTACTGAAGGAAGGGGGCGCAGAGTACCCGGCTAGAGATGCGCGTCGCGAGGGGTTACCACAGGGTAAATTACCAGATAATTTGGGTAATTTATGTGTTTTCGTTCGAAAAATTCGTGTTTTTAAGCGTCAATATGAGTTTATAGTTTATAAATATTTCCGGAGTGTAGTCTCAGGTATTGTTTAAGATTTTAAATAATAGGCGGAAAATTATGAATTTATTCTAACCTAGATAGTAAACCTTGAACACAAAATCAGAATTACAGGAATTAAAAGAGTGAATCAAACTTTCACGAGGAAATTAGAAGGCCAAAAATTCTCAAGGCAGCGTACCGAGAAAAATTAAAAATGAATTTCAACGTTTTCCTCAACTGCAAGATAATTAATCATGATTAATTATCGTTCGCAATTTCCTTAGAGTAACAATAGGGAAAGCTGGTAACATCGTCGTTAAAGAAATAAAAGTAAGGTAGCAGCTCGGGGTTGGTCGCGCCCGCCCTCTCTTTGGGCGGATTGTCGGATCGATCCGCACACTGGTCGCACGACCGCTCGCGACCACCGTTACTGCTTGCCACCAACCTACGTCACTTGTCATCGATATTCAAATGCTGCGGGTACTTTGTTTTGATTGTTTTGTCAACAGATTCGAATTGTGGTCTGGCGTCGGTATGTTTTTTTGAGTATTTCTAACCAATTTATAGGGTGGTTTCATATACTTATGTACTCGTTATTTTAGTTCCTGACATAGGTAGTTGGTCCCAGTTTTATTAAGAAACGGGGGTGTAAGTTTCGCTATGCTACATTTTTCATCATGTCTTCTTTTTAATGTCTTCTTGGACCATAAACAATCTTTTATTGCTAGTTAATTGCGCTGCGCTTTGAGTTTCACTCTCAATTAATGAAAATAATGCCCCTGATTAAAACCTTGTCACAACGGCAGGCAATTCATTCTCATAATTACGAACTAGACAAAATTTATTGAAGGCAGTGATTGTCCATTAAAATGTCAGTTTTTTACCAACATTTGGTGTTTAACCTGTCTCTATTTGAGTCACGCCATCAAACAAAAGTAAATACCTAATCGGAATGGACTTGCGTCAAAGCATTTCTTTTAAAGCCGCTCCTAGACAGGCACGTTTTTATCGGTCGATAATAACGCAAGCGTTATTGCGATAATGCGTCCCGATTCCTTGCTCACAGCTGCGTTTGCCCCCCCGCCCGCACTGCACCATACTAACGTTATTAACGCAGGTGTGTGTAAGATCGCATGCGTCCTAATACAAAATAAAATGTTCTAAGAACTCATATCAGAATATCGCAGGACGGAGGAACGCAAGCGTTCTATTTCTATTGCGTCGTTATTATCGCAACAGTGTGTAACTTCGTGGCCGTCCTAATACAAAATGTACTTAAACAGATGAACGCAATAACGCTTGCGTTATTATCGACCGACAAAAACGCGCCTGTGGGGGAGAGGCTTTAAACTGGCTTGCCTTGGCTTTATTACGTCTTGACGTAGCTGCATAGCTACCATAGAGCACGGAGACGCCTCAGCGGCCAAGCGTTTACACGCACTAGTACATTAATTTACACTACTCGTAATATTAAATCAATCTGCCTAGCCTTTTCCCAACTATGTTGGGGTCGGCTTTCCGTCTGACCGGATGCAGCTGAATACCTGAATTTTACATGGAGCGACTACCTATCTGACCTCCACAACCCAATTACTGGGAAACATGTTACCCCGTGGTAAGACTGGTGGTCAGACTTTCGGGCTTCTGACGACGCGTAACGACTGCCAAAGATTCAAGATTGGCAGCCGGGACCACTGGCATAACGTGCTTTCCGAGGCACGGAGGAGTCTCGATATGTTAAGATGGTCACCCATCCACGGACTGACCGCGGCAAGGTAGCTAAACCTGATCAATCGACCCGTGCGACTCTTATAACTTAGCCACGAGCCCCTTAATCTACACTTATATTATATAGGGAAAAGATTAGTATTTTTGTTTGCAATGCATGAACTCAAAAATTACTGGACCGATATTAAACATTCTTTCACCAGTAGAGTGCTATAATATCATTGATTAAATAGGCTATAAGTATTTATAAAGATATATAAATTATTGTAGCCTATGTGAGACCCATAACTTAGTCGTTATCTACGCATTAACTACATCAAATTAAGTAACATTGATCAAAAATTACTGCTGGGAAACGTATTTTTTTTTGGTGTCTAATATCGCTGTTTGTTGAAGCGCACAATGTAACGCACGCAAAACATTGTGCAACTATATTGGAGTTATTAAAGTTTTAACTTGTTTTAATTAAAAAAAGTTAAAATAAGTTGGAACTTTGACCTTCATATCTTCGTAAATAAATAACCTTACCATGTAATCTAGTCCTAGTTGAACGATATATCTTTATTTATTTATTTATATCTTCGTTACCAGAAGGTTCCCAGGTATGGTCTAGTACAAGAAAATGATCACAATAATGGGAAGAATAAGTGAATCTCGGCTTCGGTATGGGTCTTTTACACCTGTTAGATACTGACGGCTTTTGAATGCTGCCCGTGACAGAATGCGCTCAACGCACTACCCGCGCTACGAATTTGATATGTACTGCCATCTCTAGACGCTGCCAGCGCTTCCGTGCTCTGTGATCGCTTCCAAGAAAAATGGAAGCAGGGAAGATTTTCTGCGAAGTATAGCCGCGTATAGCTTTATATAGCTCCTTCTACTTTATCGGAGAGGACGTGACCGTTTTATAAAGTCAGATCTTTGATCGAAAATAGCAATATAGGTGACTGTAAATAAAATTATATTGTGCAAGGTTCTTTTGAAAGGCCTTGCCGAGGAGAAGCATAGAAAATGAATGTACGGAATATTGCACGATCAACATGTTCGGGAAAGCAGTTTTTACCTAATAACAAAGTAAATATGTATATATACAATACTTAACATTACCTTTATTACTATTACTAAAAAAAAACACCTTTCTTGTAGGGGGGGGGGGGGGTTACATTTTTAACTTTAATATATTTTTATTCTTTGCTGTAATAGAGGCAATAGAAATACACAATCTGTGAAAATTTCAACAGTCTACCTATTACGGTTCATGAGATACAGCCCGCTGACAGACAGACGAACAGTAGAGGCTTAGTAATTCCTTTTTGGGGTTGTGTTTGGAACCTTCGGGTACGGAAGTTTAAAAAGGAATATTTCAAGCGTAAAACCACTGGCTAGTCCTTTGTTTTTAAAACAAAAGAGGGACCTGTATGCTTAAAGCTGAGTATACACTAGAGCGTTTTGTAGAGCATTTCCATGTAATGTAGCGTTCTTACGAATGGTACAATACAAGCAAAAGCTCAATTTTATGAAAGCATTTCCATGTAATGTAACGTTCCTGCGAATGTTCGACACTGCGTTCGAAGTAATGCTCACGGCGAGTGAGCATTTACCTGTAACATTTCTTTCTACCTTGCGTTAATTGTAACAACCTACCCTCGGCCAGCGCACTTCACTCCGCGTCGCCTGCGCTCGTGCCCTTGCTCGATAAAATGTTACACCAATACGCTCGTTGTTTTTTAGAATCAGGTTCGTCGTTATGAGACCTTATTACGTTTCGAGCGATTTCGACGGTAATTTTTGCGTTAAATGGGCAGCTTTGGTATTCTTATTCTGAGAAACTGGAAGACTTCGACAACTATGACTTATTGAGTGTTGGAGAATAGCTATTAGTATAGTTTATAGCGGTCTCGCTTTTCGCAATTTTTTCATATCTATTTATATAAAGCGAAAATTCCGAAGCAAGTTTTTCGTAGGTAAAATGCGCGACAGCTCCTTTTCGATCTCGTGGATAACGAGAGATTAACTACTGTAGATAGCAAATGAAATAAAAAATATATAATAACATCTCTTTAAAAGTGGTTTAGTTCACAGCGGCCTCAGAATTTTGAAATATGTATGGTACATACATACATATTTCAAAATTCTGAGGACGCAAAAAAAAACCCCCTTCAAAATCATAAAAAACGCTCAAAATTAACTGTAAATTTCTCCATACTACTTTAATATTATTACGTAAAATTTTTACCAGAAGAAACGTTAGTTCATAAAAAATTTAACTGGCACACTTAAAAACGAAGAAAATATATATATATAACTCAAAATAAACGTAATTACAACTGCCAAATTGCTACTAAATGCTGCTCGAACTGTCAAATCGCAATTTTGTGATAGGCCTCTTAAGTCGTGTTCGAAGTGCGGTTTAATAAAATTTAAAAACTGTGAATGCTCGATGTTCTGTTACAAGTAAATGCTCTAATCTATACTCACCTTTACACGGTAAGTAGGTTACACCACCGAGACAAGTACCACATAGTCGATGGAAACATACAACGAGTGGAATTAATATCCGCTACACTGTCGCGCTGTCAACTTGTGTGCAGTCTGTTCCCGCGGACGTGTGACAAGCTAATATCCTTTCTGAGAAAATGCTTATTGGATGGCGTTGACGGGAAAGAGTTAATTAAGAAATGAGTTATTAATAATTACGGAGTTTGTGGTCTGTTTAGCCACCTCCAGATAAATGCCTGTTATTTAATAGAATAGCCGGCTGTCGCCGGAAACCAGCGCTGGTGCTCTGTCTCGCATAGGGTTGCAGCATTATGCTGAGCGATGGCCGTTTTGCGGGGATGTGACGCATATTTTCCCTCTACTTGCTTCTTTTTTATTTTGTGTTCTTTTTTTTGCGTCATGTTTACCGCAAATAAACGCATTTTCTTTCTTTTTTCCTTTTTTTAAATTTCTGTTTCTCTTCTTATTTTAACTGATAGATAGTATTTATTTGGGCAGTTTGCAAAAACCTCTTAATTTTGCAATGGTGGATATTAACCAACCAAATGAATACAGGGTCAAATTAAATTAGCCAGCGAAACTCTGCAGATGGATGTGTATCGATATAAAAACATGATAAATGATGATCGGGTGACCACTGAAAATCAGCGCTGTGCTGTGGGTCCCTATAGCATAGCATCATGCTGAGTGGAAGCCTTCTTGTCACAGTCTTGACGTGCCAGCAGCTGCCGACTATTTCTGTTATGTGCTCGTGATTATATTTAAATCTATTGTGTTTTATTTTCTTTGTTCTACTCGAGTTTGTTATCTTTTTTTTATGCACGTGTTTCTGTGACAAATAAACTTATTTTACTTAAAAGAAAAAACAAAAAGCAAATTAGTTTGATGATGTTTTTTTGGGGGATCAATCGGGTAAATTACAGCCTACTTACTCCCCCTCGAAGAGAGAACGCCCCAACGCCCGGGTCCCAGCAGTGGAACCATATGCTGATTAAGCTGCATAGCAACAGACCAGAAAATACGAAATAACGAAATAAGTATGTAAATATCGTAATATTTACATACTTATTTAGTTATTTCGTAAAACACACAGCTCATAACATCACGGCTGTTTCCCCGAATGAAGAAAGGGAAGTTCGCCAGATTAGTCAGCCAGTTGTGTTGTACTTACATCAAGTTTTTTTTAAAATAACGAACAGAATCAATGGGCTTTTACTATACAAGCAAAACTTGCATATCATGCCCTATAAAACCATCTAGAACACTAGTATTCTCTTCACAATGCCAGTTCAAACTGACAGGTATTAATATCCGCATGTCGCATCAAGCTGCCATATTGTCAGCAAGCGTGCTGCGCTGTCTTTTCACTCCACATATTGTGTTGTTTTGTGTTGCAGTTACTGACAGGACTGAAGCCCCTTTCAAGGAAGGGTGTTTGCACAGTGACGGGGGAAGCGGGAAAAGCGTTTTTGTAAATGTTGAAAAGAGGAAATATGTGTCAAATACAAATTCGGAGGCTCATTCGATGACTTACGGAACATGCCCCAATGTGTTAAACATTGGGGCATGTTCCGTCTGATTAAATATTTAAAGGTCCTAATATTTTTTATGTGTATCTTCTATAGGTACGAGATAATAATCTGAATGCGTTGCGTATTCAATACAACAACACTTTTAGGTCGCTGTTGTGACTGCCACGTTATTGCAGCACTTCTATAATGTTTGCTCAAGCCAGAGTAGATAGCTTTTCAGCTATAGTGCGGAAAAATAATGCTTCTCTTCTCACAAGGACAGTAGCAACAGCCTCCTGAAAGCTACTGCTGATGGGCCTGATGAAAGCCCCATAATGTGGCATCTAATTAAAACCAATCTAAGTACTAACATAGCAAATAAGTTAAATTGTTTACTAACATCTAGAATTGTAAGTATTTTTTTTGTAATTAGATCTAGTTGTCTGAAGAATAAATAAATTATTCTTATTATTATAACAATAACCAGCCTGTTATCTTGCTACTACACGGCAGAAGCCTCGATGAGAAACAATTATTAATCACGGGGTTAACAGACTCACCGCGTTTGACCCATTGCAGACTTATAAGATTCACCAAGAAATATTCCTTCAAGAATTTATTCACACAATAAAACCAATCTTTAATACTTGCTTATGTTGGGATCGTTGCCTGCAACCATAGGCCAAAGGCGTAAGTTTATGACTGAACCTAAGATACTCTTAAAGTTAAAAGTCGCGTCTCTCATCACTAACACACAACCTAACACCACATCCTCTATGCTTCACAAACAGGCCGAGCATTGAATTATAGAAGCAGGCTGCGCTCGCCAAAGAGTAATTAAGAGCACAGCCACACGAGCACACGACTAATTAACGAGCAGAGCCTGTTTTGTTTATGCTTTTGACCCATTTTAGAGCAGGACGAGTGCTTTTTGTAAGGAATTTTTGATTGACAATCTGTGGTAGTGATTCTGCTTGCGTATGGTGCGTTTCATTTTTTGAAATGTACCTACTGTTTTACTCCGGCTGACTGTAATGTTGTTAAGCATATTTAATTTTTATGTTACGAACATAGTATTTTAGAACACATAGTATTATGAAATAGTATCTAAATGTTGCATTCATTAGGTATTCTTGCAGAAATTCACTTTTGAATTTTGCTACTTTTATACATTTCTGGTTACTGTGCAATATGTCTCTTGTACTCAAAGAGTAGATATGTTATCCAATGTTATCGATTTATATGGCAAATTCACTTTCTTTGCTAATTCGATAGAATCGTTAGAGTTCAACCGCTGAGCCTTTGGTGGATCTTTGACAGTCGTCACGGGCCGTCAGAAGCCCGAAAGTCTGAGAATCGGTCTTACCAAGGGGTATCGTATTACTCAGTTACTGGGTCGTGGACGTCAGAGAGACAGTTGCTCCATGTATTATTCTGGTACTCAGTAACTGGATGCACCAGTTAGACTGGAAGTCGACCCCAACATAGTTGTGAAAAGGCTAGGCAGATTGTTTTTTTTTTGTTGGAGTTCAAGTAAAAAGCATGGGGATCGACAATTATGGGGCTGCTTCCTGCTAATGCACATATAGGAAAAACGTAAAAATACCATATATGTATGATCCTAAATATTGTTCTCTTTTAATCAAGCTACGTAGAATATCCAGTACGGTCTATCTTATGAAATAACCTACTTCTCTTGCATCATCTTCCTACCTTTGTCCCATGTTACTTGGGGTCAGCTGAACACGTTTTCTTCCTCCACTCTCCCCTGTCAACCGTCACGCTGTCATTCACTTCCTTCTCTTTCATATCATACCTCACATAATCCATCCATCATTTTTTTGACCTTCCTCTCCCTCTCCATCCATCAACATTTATATTCATTACTCTTTTAGTCACATGAGTTTCCTCCCTCCTCATCACATGCCCATACCAGGCCAAACGATTTCCTTTCAACTTTTCTGTTACTGGCGCCATAAACTTCCCCTTATACACTCATTTCTTACTTTATCCATTTTCGTCACTCCACACATCCATCTCAACATTCTCATCTCCGCTACATGTAATCTTTTTTCATCCGTCATCTTCGCGGCCCTGCATTCCGATCCATACAGTACGACAGGCCTTATCACGGACTTGTAGATTCAGCTGCGTTCACTTGTAGATTCAGTACACTTGTATATAGATCCTTCTTGTCTTGCAAATGAGATAATTGATGATACTATAAAATCTTGTAGGTACGTGGAAATGTATAAAAAATACAACACCTAGACTCGAAGATTAAGCTTAGCTCATTGGCTATTTGAGACGAGCTCTAGGTTGGTATCTAATATTTATAAGTAGCTATGAAAATGTGAAACATGATTTATTTATCGCTCGAGAATGTTATCGAATGATTCAAAAAATTATGGTAGCAAAAAATATCTCGGATGTAGGATGTAGAAACGAACAGTTTGATTTAACTGAAACTCAAAGCATTTATTTCAATTAAACCATTTATAGGCACTTTTGAATTGTCAAGGAATCGGTCAGACAGAAATATGAAGCTAGTTGCCCATTCCAACACGTAGTAGGTACCTCTGGAGAAGAACGGGCAAGAAACTCCACGGACACTCTTTTATTTTAAATAAAATAAATTGTTACAAAATATTGATTACATAATTCATGTTGAAATTATACATGTGAGAATAATGCAGAAAGACGTGCACGTTAGAAGCGTCCTTAATAAAAATATAAAACAAAAAAGAAAACAAAAATTAAAATTAGCCATGGCAGCTAAGAGTTGACCAGTCCCAACTGACGGCGGCGCCCGTTCACGAACATGACGCATGGATCAGCACCATTCAGCTCAACCATTCTGAAGTGAGCTAAATGATCCAAGACACGCGCCACCATCAGCGAGACATCGGAGTGAGCATGACATACTCACAGCCGCCAGGGCACATTCAAGTCAATAAAAGACGTATTACCCGGTAAATGGTAGCTCTTTAGTACATAGTCCTTACACCTGTGCTCTGAAATTATATAAAACAAAGGACATTGATTTTATGCAAGGGTGGTCTGAAAACCTTCAGCAGCTCCAACAGTATTTTCAAATGTTAATCAATTAGTTGTGGTTGTGGACCAGGACCAGCAAGCATTTTTATCAGTGATGTAATGCCCCAACTTATAATATGCAGGCGCCTTCATAATGTGCGTTTTATACAAGACTTGAATTTCGTCTCATTCAGTTGAAGTATGTGGGGAGGAATTTTATTGTAATAAAGCGGCAATAACCGACTTTTGATGATTTTATACTGAAGATCACGTTTAAACGAGTAGTGATAATGATTTAGAAAAAATATATGTTCAATTAGAGCATTTTCTTAATAACTTAATATATGAATATTTTAGATTATGTTTATATGACATAGTGAAATTGATATATTTGATTGATAAATGAATTCAATATTTAAGTAAACTCATATAGACGTGCAAAGATGACAGCATAGCGGCCATTTAGGAAGGTTCTCGCAACTGAAGTGGATGCGGATGACACAATCCTGTAATCTAATCTAATAATGGAGCCTCAGACCAGACTGATAACGTCATACGGGAGGGAGGAGGGAGCAATTATTTTCCTTTGATATACAGGGTGGCAGGGAGGACACCAACGCGAAAACTTTTACCATGGATTCAGTACATGATTCTGAACCCGCCTGCGTTGAAATCGACTCGTGCGGCAGTTATTACTTAGCCACGAGCTCCTCAAGCTTTAGTCAATCCTGTGTAGAAATACGAAATATTTTGAAAACGATTGTCGCTTGACTAGGCCCTCAGGTGCTGAAAGTAATACCTTTTTTTTTGCGTGGTATATTATCAAATAACTTCTCCCGCTCTGGACGGAGCGGGAGGGCGTGTCAAACTCTTACTGACTAAAACCCACTCGTGTTCCTTCAGTTACCTGTACGTTGCCAGGGGCCACGGTGTCGCTTTCGGAGACCCCGGCAAAGTATTACCTTTGTTTGGATTTAACTATGTTTCAGGTAAGTGCTCGATCGTTTTTACGACGCAGTAAGCACAACTGAAAACAAAAACCAACTTTGCATAGTTTTCAGTTTCAACGCATTTGGTTGGCGTGATGATTTGTGCTCGGAAATTCTAAAATATAAACTACGTTCAGCCGTTTTAACGTGGAAGCGTAACAAACAAAAAAACTTTCGCATTTACAATATTAGTTTCGATGTATCATAATGAGCCTATGATTGGCGCTGATAGCCGAAATACAGGTTCTGCCTAATTCGGTCACTTAAATTGACCTAAATCAGCCTGTTATTAAAAAAAATATATATATGTCTAAGTTTTCTTTTAATAAAATAAACATCAAATATAAATGATTCCACAGCTGGAACACAGGCCTCCTCTCTTCGACGGGGAGCGGGGTGTAATCTACCTAATCACGTGGGCCCAGTGCGGGTTGGTAAATGTCACATGTCTTTGAATTGTTGGTTCTAGGACGAGCCGGTTTCCTCACGCTGTTTTCCTTCACTATTTCGAGAGCAGACTTCGCTTTCCTCACAAGTTTCTAAACTCATTGCACAGTTCTGACACATAGTTTTAAGAGTCATGTAGATAATTGTTCTCGGTTTTCCCTAATTTTACATTATGAACAATACTCGTGCAAAAGCGGAATGCATTCGGTTATAATTTACAAAGAGCGGATGTGTGACGTCATTCATGAATTCATAATGCCCCGTTTGAGTTTTCAGTAAAGTACTGTTTGGGGAATAGAATAACGATTTTCAGGAGTTGCGAGTAGTTTTACAGGAATTATGACATAGTTTTTACGAATAGCGGACTTTTTGGGAAATCGAGTACCTATTTTTTCAGGAAATGTAGTTTGAATCGAATTTAGTAGTTTCATTTGATTTAGTAATTTTTATTGTAATGTAGTAGTTTTTTAAAGATCATATTGATTGTGTGTTGTTTGTGTAACTGTTGAATATTGACATAAACTTTTCAGTTTCTAGTAAAGATTTCTGTCGTGACAAATGTTCGTTCTTGCATCATTTGCATAACTTCAATCGATATAGTGGTGACTAATCATTTCTCCTAGACAGCCGGATCATAATTATTCTTAATAATTAATTGACGCTGATAAAGATTAGTACCTACCTAATAGTAATTAATATTATCTTTACCTAATCACCTTATTTTCTCATGTAATTAAATCGTCTTACTTCAATGCAGTTATCAAATACTAGCTGCGCCCCGCGGTTTCACACGCATAGGTATCGATCCTGTGGTAATATTGGGATAGTAAGTATACCATGTCTTAACCCAGGTCATGATCTACCCATGTGCCAAATTTCACCCAAATCCGTTCAGCCGTTTTAGCGTGAAAGCGTAACAAACAAACATACAAATATACCTTTGGACTAAGAGGGTAATTTTTTGAAAAATAAGATTACGTTTAATGTGTTTACTGGCAGTTATAGCCTAGTGGTGTGACCGTCGGGCTGCCAAGTCATAGGTATCGAGTTCGAACCCAAGCCATGCACCTCTGACTTTTCGGATTCATGTGCGTATTGTATAATTATCACTTGCTTAAAAAACGGTGAAGGAAAACATGGACAGGAAACCGGCATGCTTGAGTGATATTTCTTGACGGCATGTGAAGCCAAATCAGAGGCCCATGGGCGGCTTAAAACTCTGACACCAGGTTAGTCACTAACCCCACGAAAAGAAGACGAAGAAGATGTGTTTACTTATAAAATGAAAGAATCTTGAAAAAGTGAAGTTGAAAAGAAAGGCTGAGAACACACGTAAATAGAAGACATAAAACCTTTCATCCATTCGATGCGTTACGTGCGCGAACGTAGTGCGGCGTATGAGATCACAGTAGTGCAACTATGTTAATACTTACATTATAATACGTACAGGCTGCCTTTGAAATCATTGGCAATCTTACATGGGCGAACATAATCAGGAATATAAACAACTTTTACTGTATCAGACCAAGATTATGTCTGGACTGTAAGAGAGACTGACCCTAAGTTTGTTTTGCCATTTCTTTTCAGGGGTAGTCAGATAGGAAATGTTGACTTTATCTAGCTTATTTTTTATAAACAATTTCATTTCATTTCTACGGAACCACGACCAACTTTGAAATATAGAAAAATTATATATAAGGTGGCAGGGACATCGACGCGAACTTTGTCGTCTGGAATGAAAAAAAAATCTGCTGTTCCATAAATTTTGACCGCGTAGGTATTGGACTTTTCTAAGGAACAGCAGATTTAAAAAAAAAATATCTACGAAAAATTTCAATGCAGAGGCGTTCAGAATCATGTATTAAATCCATGGTAACAGGTTCGTCAGGGTCCCTGACTGAATACTGTTTAAAAACAGAAATAAATGCTTTTCTTCGTCAAATAAGTTGAACATATTCATGTTAGTCAGCCTGTATAATATTGACATTGTATAGTCATTAACTACTACTTACATTGGTGTATTGTGTTGAAATTAACAGCTGTTTTAGTTAGTTAATTACTCATTTTGTAATTAATGTATTTGTACGTATATCATATTCGTAATCTGGATTGAGTCATTATGTGATCTTCGTTTAATTTTATTACAATGGCAGAGTAAGGACATGGAAACGATGTTTTCAATCACACAGAATACGGTTTTCAGTAAATCAACATGGATATACAGAAAAAGTATTACGATTTTTTTTTCTTATCAATATTAAATTTAAATTAACTGTATTTATAATGTATGTAACACATAACATTACATCATGCCTTGGACTTTTGTAAGTTTTTTTTAAAATTGTTAATTATTTCAAAATAATCTTAACATGAATGTAGATACGAACTGAAATCTATGTAGATCGTGTAAATATTTGTTGTATGAGCAAGCAAAGTATTTGTTTTACTACAAAAAATATAATATTTACAAATGTCACTTGGCATTAGCCTGCATATCATTTGTTCAATTAAATTGTAAAAACATTTGTCAAATATGATTTATAATATAGGACAAAAAATATTAAATTGTTTATTACGAACAAGCTTTAAATATAAAAGAGTAGTAAACAAAAGCTTTTTTCTTAAAAAAAAACTGTTCATGAGGACGTTTGAAAGAAAGGCAGTTTGGTACCTAAAGAAGGAAATAGTTTATAGGGGTTCGTCTTTTCGTTTCGGAAAATTGAAAAACTTGAAAATGAAGTACCTGAATAAGGATATGTAACTTATATTAGAACAGTTTTCTTTAAGAAATTTTATTGAAAAACGTGAGCAGAGTTTCAGTGCATTGGCTATTGAAGGCCCCGGTAGAACAATTTCTACGGAGTTTTCTTAGAAATTGTTCTACCAGACTCGCTTCTCGACTGTCTGCAGGAGCATTAAAAGTTTCAGGGATTTACTTGCAACAGCAAATGATATTCGTCGTACGATTTTTAAAAGACAAAAAAAGGAGGTTTTACCCCATTATCCTCCATAATAACTTTAAACCTCTGTACAACATGTTTGCAATAAACTGATTTGATTTGATTTTTGTTTTTTTACAAATACCCAAAAAAATTCCTTGTGTCTAAACATTATGCGGCAATTGTCGCTGCCGCGCGCGGTCTGCCGCGCTTTGATTGGACGACTTTCGCGAAAACATTCGTCGATTTAGTCCTAACTAGAGCGCGGTAGAAATGTGTCCTGTAAACGCCGCGTGTTGCTGCCGCGCTCGTGCCGCTAAATGTTTGGACACAGCTTAATAATTACAATAACATCAATCACAAGGTTTCTTGTTTAGAAACAAACCTTCCTGTTCATCACATGACTTAGTTGACAGTTGATAAGGGTGTCGTCACACTGCGGCTGTTCTCGTACGAACGGAACGATAGCATTGTTTGAACGCGGCGACGTTTGACATGTTTGCACAAAGCTTTATTTGTTCAAAATATGTAGGACACTTATGATAAATTGTGGAGAAGTCGAGGTGACAAACATTATTTTTGTGTTATTTTGTAATTAATGTTACTTTTACAAATACACTTGATCAACTACGTGGTAGATGATTTCTTTGTTAAGTTTTTAATCGTATTTACCTGATTGCCCGGCTTTGAAGGGGTATGTTTTGATAATGGGGACTCCGAGACTGCCTATTAACTCTGTCACTCTCCTGTCAAAAAGGAGAGTGACAGTTAGGGACACGTTTGCAATGGGATGACTTGCGCTGAAATCTGCTGAACCCACGCTGTGTAAATTATAATCATTTCAATCTAAGTATTTTATGTATATATGTGTGTCACACACAGTACCTACAGTGTGTCCGTATTTCCGTTATCTTAATATAAAGAGTAGGTATTATCAGTATAAATAATTAAAATCATAAGTCATGCGTAATAATCTCAATCGGAGTTTGATAAGGATTTTGATTTTGGGTGAGTTTGTAGTGGCGTAGAATTATTTACACTATTAATTTATGTTTTTAGGTCATCAGGTATTCAATCTAGTGGTAAAACTAATGAACATGCAACTCTATTAAAATGCATAAATTAATGACGGTGAAAAAATATAAATACCTACAGGAACTTAGTAAAGAACAATATTTTTTTATCCATAATACATAAAACCCCTTTTTATCTGTTTGTTTTTTGTCATTTATTATCACGAGACGATAAAACTACAAAGCTGAACATTTTTGCTAAAACACTGTTTCATATTTTTAATGTCACGATCTATTCTGTAAAAATCTTATCGTGAAAACGGAGGATCTTATCGGAGGAAATTTCATGTGCTTGAAACGAGCGCCGCGTCTTGTGTATCGCCGTTTTGTAACCAAATCGCCTCGAATTGGTTACAAAACGCCGTTACAAACAAACGTTACAGTCAGTGTCCGCCTTTAGGTGAAGTGAGCTGTCAATAGTGTTAATCACTGGTGAAGGGCCAATCGGAGCGCCGAACGCGGTCGATGCGTAAAGTCGAGATGGTTAAAAGAAACTCACACTAGCGCCACTGGTGGGGAATGTTACTTCAAGTTCACATCACCTAAGTTTTCACGGTGACAATTTTTCAGAGATCGGCTGTATACGAACAAATAAGAAGGAAAAAAAAAATACGAAATTCGAAAGTCCTGACACGGAACTGTGTGAGAAGACCTTTATGCAGTTTCTTGATAAAATCCCTTAGTCGCCAAGGTTTACCCTTGAATGCATGTAAAACATAACGAGATAGAATCAACCAAGAATGACCATTGTGATGCCAGGATCTAGGTCAAAAACATAGGATTTATGCTAATTAGTATTTGTTATGCTTATCAAAACTAGACAAAAAATTGTAATTTGTCAAATCATCACGCAAGCTGATAAACTTGATGTTTTGGTAGACTTAAGAAGTTTAGATTTATTGTAGTCGATTGTGCTGGTTTCCAATTAGGTACTATTTACTTTAAGGTAGTATTATTTTAATTTGGTGTAGTTTCCTGTAAATATTAAGCCAAATGGTGTTGAAAAACAATTTATAATTAACGATTTATTTTAGCTCACTAGTTAGCCATATTTCTTATTTCCATATATTGCCAAATTAATTAAAACAGGTAAATATTCGACAGCTATTTGCGACGTCGACAACTTTTAGGATAAATGTGTTCTTTAAATCGTTCCATTTCTGTCAATCAATGTTGACAGAGAGAGAACGATATTTTAAATAATTACTTTGCAATAAACTCCTGCAAGGTGAGAGGCTTATGGCTAAGCAATAATAGCCCGCAGGGGTCGATCGATCAGGTTAAGCTACGCTTGCCACGGTTCGTCCGTGGATGGGTGACCATTTTTACATACCAAGACTCCGTGCCTCGGAAAGCACGTTAAGCCATTGGTCCCGGCTGTCATTTGTAGATCTTTGACAGTCGTTACGGGCAGTTATAATCCCAAAAGTGACAACCACTCTCACCAAGGGGTATCGTGTTACCTAGTAACTACGTTGTGGAGGTCAGATAGGCAGTCGCTCCATGTAAAATACTGGTATTCAGCTGCATCCGGTTAGAATGGAAGCCTAGGCAGATTATGAAACTCCTGCAAGGTTTCTCGAAATAAACCCGTTAGTCATAGTTTCAGAATACACTAGAACTATAGAGGTCGTTGTTGTATTACCTACTACAGTAGTAATTTATGCCATTTAAAGCTTCCTCAAATACGACCGTTACTCATTGTTGCTATTATCGTGGGCTGATTGACGCAAGCGATACTGCATTCTGGTATTTGTTCTACCTTATATAAACTACATACATAATCAGCGAATAATATTCCCACTGCCTAAGTACGTGGGTTGGTAGATGTCACATGTTTTCAAATTTTTGGTTCTAGGACATTCCGGTTTCCTTACGATGTTTTCCTTCACCGTTTTGAGAGCAGTGGTGATGAAATCAATTAATTAATATAAGTCAAACCTGATAGGTATAAATAAAAGGGAATCAAAATACAAAGTTATTCGAATTTGCTGCTGAAGACCGAATTAACACCAAGAATAGTCCCATAATAAGTTTGATTGTAATATCTACAATTAGGGCCCATGAAATATAGTGGGATGTAAAACCGTCAATATAATTTTAACCTTTCATATAACACTTCCGGTATAGTAAATAATTCATCATTTTAACTCAATGACATATAGTTTGAAATGAGTTATTGTTACGGTCGTATTTAAATATAGATACCTAAATAGTTATACTGAAATATACATTTACCATGTTGTCAAGCTCCAAAAACTACATTAATAACATCTGACATGGTTTTTTAATAGCATAATAAGCCTGTAATGTCAGCTCTGTGAGAGGGAATGGGCCAGCATCCACGATGCGACCCCAGTACGGGTTGGCGGATGGTAAATTTCTTTGAATTTTTGTTTCTAGGACAAGCCGATGTCCTTCACCGTTTTGAGAGCAGTGGTGATGAAAATATTTTTTACCCAAAGTAAAGTGCCTGCTTGCGATCAAACCCATAACCTACAACTGGTAAGTCGCGGCCGATACCACTGGGCGACCGCTGCTCTTAGTTAAATAAACAGTTAAGTGCATATTTTACAGCATTTTGCCTTTAGGTTTAAATTACGTAAAATCATCTGAAACAACGTCTGAAAGTATGACCTGAAATAAGACATCCTACCACTTACCTTCGCAGTTGAAGACGTTGCATCTAGTATGGACTAATACCGTCAAACGTTTAGGCTTTTCTTTTATTTATCTACTAATAAAGCATAGTGATAGGTAACAGAATCATTGGCACAAGAAGACCTACGTTCTCTAAATACCCAACCCTAATCTACTACCTCTAGCAATGTATTGTAATTTTGATGTTACTGTTACTGATGAAAATGCATGTTCCAAAAATAGGTTTTTCAGGCCAGTTATGTCATACCGGGTATGGTATGATAAAACTGGACTGAACAATCTGTTTTGCTTTTTGCCTGAAGTACTAGGGTAGTTTTTTTGTAATCCTCTTCAAATAATAAACTGCATTCGGCGTGATATCACTTGGGATTCACCTACATTATCAAGAATACAGCGGTATTTGGACCAATCGCCTGCTTGTGCAGTTAAATTAGGGAGTGACCACACTTATCAACGCGGAATCGGCTTGAGCTATGCAATAAAAGAAAAAAACCGTCATTCGCCTCGTTTCGGTTCGGCTCTTTTTGAAGCTAAAGCTCTTTCTGACAGGCTCAAGTCGATAAGTGGGGTCGCTCCCTTGAAGCCCATAAGCAGTATTCTTAATAAATCAAATCAATAGTATAGTATCGAGGTACTCACTGGTCATGATTATCAATCCTCGCTCTCCGTTCGTACGGCGCGCGCGCCCCCGGCGGCGCCAGCAGACGCTGCGTGTCGGGGGCGCACGCGCGCGCGAACGCTGCGGCCGCCTCCACGGCCGCCTCCTCGTCGTATGTTGAGGTGTCATCTTCGGCTGTAGGAACAAAGGTTTCTTAGTTGTTGAATATGTTCAGGCAGGATGTAACCTAACAGATATATTTTTATTTAAAAGTGTCATTGGAGTTTCTTACCCATTCTTCTCCATAAGAACCTACAATTTGCAATGGGCAACTAGCTTCAACCTTCTGACTGACCCGACTCCTTGATCGTTCAAAAGTACCCGTAAATGGTTTAATTGAAAGAAATGATTTAAGTTTTGAGTTTCTAGATTTTTTTTCTCTCTTGAGAAAATTCAATCCATATTCTCGTGGTATTTATGCTTGGATTTCTTCGTCTAGGGAGAAATGAAAGTTATGTTGAACTTTCCTACTGACTAAAATGGTACTGATATAATATTCTCCTACTACCAAGATATTGCCTACTACAGTAAGCTTCAATCTTTATGACAGTTCTGAAGTGGGCCACTCGCTGCGCAGTACCCCGATCTTCACCCCCGCGGTTACATGAATTTGTTACTACACAGCTACTCGCCTCGTGTTCAGAGTCGCCATAAAGTTTGCATCGGGCATCATTGCATAAAATACCATGAGTTGAGAGTGCGGAATTACATGGTTATGCTCCGCAGATGCTATCCCCACGACCAAACATGAGTAGGCATAGCCATATTACGTCGTTGCAGTGAAAGATACTTAATGTGACGAAAACATTTAGTCGCGTTGCGCATGTTCACCCGGGTAAGATAAATCCTACTAATATTATAAATGCGAAAGTGAGTTTCTTTATTTGTTTCATGCCAACGGATTTGGATGTAATTTAGCACATGGGTAGACCATGACCTGGGTTAGGACAAAGGATACTTTTTATCCCGATATTCCCACGAGATCAAGACTTAAGCTGGTGAAACCGCGGGACGCAGCTAGTATGTTATAAACATAAGGGGTGAAGGTGACATTCCTACGCCGGAATTAACCGTGATTCCGGTTGAAAAACATTACTGTTATACTTTAGATATTAGTTTTATCACTAAATCAAACATTTGTTTATTTTACGATAACAGAAATGTACGAGTATTACGTAGCCTGGTTTATGTTTAAGGAAATTATGTAGATATACAGGGTGGCAGGGACATCGACGCGAAAACTGTTACGATGGATTCAGTAAATGATTCTGAACCACCAACCCAAACAATCTGCTGTTCCATACATTTTGACCGCGTAGTTATTGCACTTTTCTATGAAACAGCTGTTTTTTTAAAATAACCAAAAACAAACGAACACGGTCGAAAAAAATTCACGCAAGGGGGGTACAGAATCATGTACTGAATCCATGGTAACAGTTTTGGCGTCGATGTCCCTGCCACCCTGTATACAAAAATCTGCAATGCGCAAACGTCAAGTGATAAGATTTGTTGTTTTAAACATGGTATTTAAAGATAGCTACAAAAGATATAACTAATGATTATTCAAACATTGTAAATAGTTTATAAAAGTAATACCATATAAAAGGATTTTTGGCAACTTGCTGATGGTAAATGTCAAAGATTGGATTGAATGACGAGTCGGCTTTACAAGTACAAGGTTTAAATGACAATTGTATACCCCGCGCCACCAAAAGCGATGGTCAGCGGGTACCTTCCGGTTTTCCGAACAAAAAATTACATATGAACGCGACGCGTGCTCGCTCGGCAATCGCTTTTGGTTAGGACGCTGCCTAAAGTTAAAACAAATCTGAAGTTGCTCCCTCACGGTGAACATTTGCCTATAATGTAACGTTACCGATTCCATTTTGAATATTACGTTACAATGCCTCTCTGACTGACGAGCATTCGCTTGTAATGTACCATTTCAGATTCGATTTTGAGCATTACGTTACAATACTACCACTGACGAACATTCGCCTGTAATGTAACATTTCAGATTAAATATTACAGACATTGCGCACTGTATGCTCCGTTCTCCTCCTTCACTGATGTAATGCTCGATTTGTAGCATTACAGGTTGCGCACTGTAATGATCGGGTTTCATCTCTCACTGATGTCATGCTGGACTCTGAACGTTACATTACAGGCGAGTGCTCCCGGCGAGGGAGCACCTTAAAAGTTGTAGATAGGTTCCTTTAAATTGTTTTTAATGAAGAGCACGGCATTATTCATTAATTTCGTTTTCTGCTCATAAATATTACTTAAAATCCTGTTAGTAAGAAAACAGTAAACTATTTTGCCATAGGTGAGAGTACTAAATGCGTTTCAGAAATATTTCAAAAAGGAATGGTTGGAGAATCTTTTCAATAGGTAAAGTTTTGCTTTAAACTTTGAAAGCTCATAGGTACCTACGTGTTCTGTTGTGTCATACATAGGTATGTATTCATTAAACATTAAGATAATTCACAATACCTTTTGAATGGCTTTTGTTATAATATCAAGTAGTGACAACCCTAACAACTTACGATCGTATTCAAACGCTTCGTTGTACATCGTATTCGTTATCTGTGACAGCTTCCGAACGTAACCAAAGACAATGCAAGATGGCGTCGAGGGAAACACCTGTCAGTTTACGAATACCTACTGTTTTAGCTTCACTGTTAGTTTGCACAATAATATTGTCCACTGTAATGTTTCTTCATTATGTAACCATGCGTCGATCTAAATTTATTATACTTAATGTTGTCTTATTTTATAGGTGAATATTATATTTAATTTCAAAAGGTAAAACTGTTCTGGCAAAACATTTATCAAAGCAGTTCATTGTTTATTTGAAAATGGATGACCGTTTTATGTTTAAAGATTTTATTTATTTACTTTTCGCTCTATACGATAGCTTTTTACTTTGTGCACTGTTTATGAAAACTTAAAGCACTGATGCAAGAGTTCGCTTTGCGTAATTGGGCCATATCAGTTTTGATTTGGTTACAAACACAGGTAATCGATCCCGTCATCTTAAAAATACACTATCACTTTTATCACCAATCTCATATTCATTAAAACACAATATTTGTCCACCATTTCGAAAAACACGCGTAAAATTTTCAGTTCCGTTAAATTGCAGAATTTCACTCGTAAGTTCACTTTGGGAGCACTATCTCCTTACACTAGCGTAATGTGTAACTTTGTCAAGAGGATCAGTGAAAATGAGCCGAAATTGTTAAATGTTTGTATACAGATAGGTAGGCCATGTGTTGTCTGTATAATGTATTATAGAATATGTTTAGTGTGTATGAGAGAATCTATCAATCGCTGTTGCTTTTTGATGAACTAAAATGATAGATACGTAAAATTAGATTTTTTGGGAGTTTGTGGTCGGGACTTTATTATTATTAAGTTATCTGTCTTTACCGAGGACCACGTGGCTAAGCAATAACAGCCGCACGGGTCAGGTTAAGCTACGCTTGCCGGGGTTGGTCCGACGATGACCATCTTTACATACTGAGATTCCTCCGTGCCCTTGGATAGCACGTTAAGCCTTTGGTCCCGGCTGTCATTCATGGATCTTTGACAGTCGTTACGGGTTGTCAGAAGCCCGAAAGGCTGACAGTCAGTCAGTCAGTCTAAGGGGTATCGTATTACCCAGTTAGGTACTGGGTTGTGGAGGTCAGATGGACAGTCGCTCCGTGTAAAAAACTGGTATTCAACTGCATCTGGTTAGACTGGAAGCCGACCCCAACATAGTTGGGAAAAGGCTAGGCAGATATAATCTGTCTTTACCTTCTTCCCTGAGATAGTTCCATAGTCATATTACCTATGTGGACGGGAATTCTGCATACATTGAAAAAGTTACCTAATTTGCTGGTTGACAACTTTATAACGTCTCTAGTTGCACTTCTTCAAAGCATAATTTTATTAAGGTCAATCAGGACTAAGTCAAAAGTAATCAAAACAAAAGAGAAATGTTATCTGTAGATAACAATATTTGTTCTACTTTAAATCAAATGAAATATTTTCAGCTCATTAATAATGTACGTGACTAATTTGAGTAACTACTGATAACTGAAAAAGCTTCTGGTCTTTATCCTTGCTGCTCTATATTGTTGCAAGATTATCTAGTTTAGATAAAAATCAAAATGGGGATGGGCAGAAAAGAAATAAATTACTTCTTCTTATTTTGGAGTCGATGGTACATAATATTGTATAAAATGAGTTAAACCCAGTAGGTGGCTATGCCAATTTTTAGGTCCTCAGAAATGTAGATGCATGGACAATTTGGACACTCCAGCAATGGGGCATGGTAGGAGATACAGGAGCGGATCGTTGAATTAGGAGTCGCTCACGATCGATTAATGAAATATCAAAATCATAGATTGTTATAAGTCCTAATACCACTTTTGATCCAGCTCCTTTGGTAAGGTTATATACTCGCACACAATGTGTGTGTGTGAGTGTTTCCTCTGTAGATCAGCCTATCGACCTCAATTAGGGATGTGGGCATGCCCACCATGCCCACAACGGTAGATCCGGGCTTGAGGAGATAACGATAGATGTGCATTAGTACTCCTTGAAAAGGTGACAAGATTGGGTATGGTCTGCAGCCAACAAACGCAGGCAGTCCATCTCAACATCCACTAGGCATAGAGCAGGAAGATGGATGTTGGATGTATTTTTGTCCTTCTTGACGAGGATGAGAAAGGGTTAAAATGATCCGTTACCAGTCAGTCAACTCCTCCCCTACATAACCAACCCTTAAATGGTGCTAGGAATTCTTGATTATATCTCCACAGTCAAACACATATTAGTACAAGCCTGTTGGCTGTACTTCCTGCAAAAAAGCCTCTCTTCATACAAAGGAAAACCATGATTACAGCTTTTTTCTACGTGTTAGTTTTACGCAATAAGTATTTAAAGCTTAGATTGCTATAATATTATGCAATGTTAACACTGTAACCTACTCTCTAAGAATTGGATCTCTTAACTTCAAGTTTAGCGAAAATCTAATTAAACCATAGGTATTGTTTGTTTATTGTCGCATGTTCTTCACCCCTTTGTGTGACTAAACAGTGTCTCGTAAGGATTCAGTAAGTATGATCTTCTCATATATAACGTAAAAATCATCAAACTACCCACCGGTAGGTCGCGCCTTCATCTGCAATGTTGTCACTTTCTTCTCAATTTCCATTGTTACAATCACTAATAGAACTGTTTAGAAAAAATCTCTTTCACGGAACAACGTTTTACCGATGATCGATAATACTGAATGCGTCAATATGCCGATAACCCATTTTATATGTACTGCTTTATCTTAGATAAGCTTGCTGTACACATGGTCTCATATGTATGACATCCTTACAGTGTTTTTCAAGCTAATATCAGCTTTAGCATTAGTAGGTTTATAGGTGGAATTTGCATGTATGTTTTCATTCATAGGTGTGATTTAGGGCTGAATTGTCAGTATTGTTTCGATATTATCCTGATATTGTGTTTAAGCACTTTTGGACATGATTAAAGCTAGTAATGGCCGATGTTTATGCATTGTACTATTATCATATATTTGGGTGTTAAACTAAAATCATCCTGATGCGCAATCGTTAGGTAAACAGGCATGTTTACCTTTTTATGAGTCATTTTTGATAACTATTATGGGATATGTTGAAATAGGGTGACGTATTTATGAAATTCGGTGGATTTCGTGATGATTTCATCTGTTTCCAGTAGAAGCTCATCGGTCATTTTTTTCCTTTGATGAAGAGACTTCTTATATGTATAGATACATATACGCATTGCGTACGAGATAGCCTAGTACACGTGAACCCAATGCACGCACCTCTGAGTTTGCGGATTCATGTGCGTATGGTATAATTATCACTTGCTTCAAAAACGGTGAAGGAAAACATCGTGAGGAAACCGGAATGCCTGGGAGATATTTCTCGCCGGCATGTGAAGCCAAGTCAGAGACCCATGGGCGGCTTTAAAACTCTGACACCAGGTTAGTCACTAATCACACGAAAAGAAGAAGAAGACGTACTGATAGTTTGTTGCGACACTGAAGATTATATTGACTGACATCACACATGGCCTCCAAAAATATGTGGCTTGCGAAATTGTAAGTATGCTATCACATCACTAAATTCCCATATTCGTTTTTCACATGGCTATTTGATATGCATGATTCTCCCAAACCTTGTAAATCGATTGATCAATTTGTATTTTGTTTACTCTATTTCCAGAACTATTATAGACTGCGTATAAAACCGTTATCTCTAATCAATCAGTGCCACCCTTTATAGTTTGTAATTACGGTTCATTAATCTTTACATCTTAATTTCCAATGTGGTTCATATCTATGTAAACAATATTTCATTATATACACACACGTAAGGACCTAATTAATGGCTGCGTCCGAAACGGTATTAGCATTGCTGAATTTTGGGGCAAATAAACAAAAAAAAAAGAACTATTTTGCCATCGACATGCTAAGGAGAAGATTAAATAATATATTAATCGGCACTTTGTTTTTCATATAGGATGAAAATGTATTAGTACTACGCCTTGAGACTCCTAACCAAAGCGTAGTACCTAATCTACGTTCGTAATTAGGTACTGTTCGTAATTATTATTTGCCAAACATGTAACATAAATAAACACGAATTTTCCACTTAGACAAACATCAACTTTATGGAAGTGTAAATAAAATTGATTTTAGACCGACTAGTACTATTGAAAATGTCATAAAATATATGAAGTTGTAGCGCAAACTGAACGTTATGTGTAGGCATTACAGTTGTTATTCCTAAAAGTCGTGTTTGTTTACATGTTTGGCAAATGAAGTGCGAACGCAGATTATATAGTTATTTTTTACAAGTGTCCAGTACCAGTACCAGTCTTAAGTGCAGGGAACAGCCAGCTGATGAATGCAGAATAAAAAATAAAAACATCGTATTCCTGCTGATCACCGTGAAAATTTAAGTGAAGTGGGTTTGAAGTGAGCTATCAATAGTGTCAATCCCCAGTAGGGGGAACTTTTTTTATATCAAATATAGTATTTTCGAAGCTGATGCCTGTAAAAATATAGTAGATGGAGAAAAAAATATAAAAAATATGTAGTATGAATGTTTCAAAAATATTTTTATTCTTTAAATGCATATTTTTTGCATTGTTAACAGGTTTTTTTTATCTTTGAGGAGCTCGTGGCTAAGTAACAACAGCCGCACTGGTCGATCCATCAGGCAAAGCTACGCTTGCCGGGGTTGGTCAGTGGATGGGTGACCATGTTGTGTACATACCGAGAATCCTCCGTGCCTCGGAAAGCACGTTAAGCCGTTGGTCCCGGCTGTCATTCGTGGATCTTTGACAGTCGTTACGAGTCGTCTTACGAAGGGGTATCGTATTAGCCAGTTACTGGGTTGTGGAGGTCAGATAGGCAGTCGCTCCATGTAAAATATTGGTATTCAGCTGCATCCGGTTAGACTGGAAGCCAACCCCAACATAGTTGGGAAAAGGCTAGGCAGATTGATTGAACAGGTTTTTTTATGTCTCAACTATTTTTACACTCTAAATTAAGGTTTCAAACTAACATTAATTTAGTTTTTATGAGATTAATACCGGCCCTGTTGCGAATGTGATTATCTCGCCAATTTGTATTGAAATAAAAATATACTAATTTCCCCTACTATATTTTTTCTTTAGAATTATAGCATTTAGGCCTGAAACTGCGTTACGCGGACGTCCGCGCGGTTCCATACAAAAGTGCTCCGTTGCGGGCGCCGCATGTCCCGCCTCCGTGCGCTGGAAGTTAACGGTGTGCATGCACACCGTTAAAATCGAACTAGCGACACTGCGTAAATAAAATAATCCGGTCTCCGCGACGGGTACCCGGGATGGGTTCCCACGGAGCCCACCCGCGTGTCCACGCGCGTAGACACGCGACGGGTGCCCGTCGCGGGCGCCCGCTTAACGCAGTTTCAGGCCTTAGGCCTTTGATATAGCAGGATACTACTATATTATATAGTAGGGTTGGCAACCCTAATTCCCTAGCATCAGGCGGAACGATAGCTCACGTCAAGCTCACTGCAGCTAAGTTATCACGGTAAAAATTTTGCTGTAAGATCGTCTATATTGTCTTTTTACACTTCTCATCCAACTCTCCTGTCATAGGTCTACTGGAAGAAATTTCTAATGAATTAAGCAAGTACCTTTATCCGTATTTTTATTTATTTTTTATATTGAGATGCCGTAATATTTCAGCTCAAATTCTCTCCTTATCTCGCTCGCAGGATACTGCTCGCGGACTGGGTGAGAGCTAGGCTCAGTGGCGGGGAGCAGGCACCAAAAACCTACCCGTATCAGAATTATGCGAGTGCGGGTTGTGTATGATGCGTATCCTCCTGTCGTGCAGCGCGGGCTCGTCGGGCAGGCGCCAGCGCGCCGCGTCGGCCTCGCGCGCCGAGCGCGGGAAGTACAGCGGCGCCAGCGCGCACAGCAGCGCCACGTCGGGGCCGCAGCCCGAGCACACGATCACCAGCGACGGCAGGCGCTGCTGCTCCAGGTGGCGGCGGATCGTGCCTGCACACACCGTTTTATTTCAATTAGGAATCATTGACGACTGTCTTTTGTTTTTTGAACAACGAAGACACCCCACATGTTCACGAGAGCCGGACGTTATGGCGATGCTTGGGGGAGGCCTATGTCCAGCATTGGACGTCTTTCGACTGAATGACCCTAATACCGTTAGTCCACCGCACCGTAACCGGGACGGTAACGAAGACGTGATAATGACGCTAAAGTAGCGACAGTATATTTTATTTACTGTGGCCGTGTAATCTCGTTTCTCGTTTATGTCCAGTTCACGGTACGGCGGACAAACAGTGTACATTTGGATATCTCGTGGGTGCGTTTAGGTGCACTTATCTCAAATGCGTCTGGAATAACAGTTTTTTTTACCATACTGATGGTGGCAAAGAAGCAGTCGGCCCTTGATAATAAGTGACATCTGCAAAGTTGTCCAACCCAACTAAGAACAACAATACTTGAAGAAACAGTACACGATGAAGATAGGTGGTATTGACAAGATTAACTTTAGCCTGACACCGGCTTTAGTGTTACCAACTTGATCTAACAAATTTATGTCGAAAATGACTCTGCACATGGCCCTTTCTACCACTGGTATAAATTATTACTACTAAAAAGTATTCAATAAAATAGCATACTAACGCAGAGCCACATGTGCAGCTAGATCAGGCGGGAACTGCGTGTGCGGCGCGGAGATCAGACACAGCGCTAGGGAACGAGCGCCCACCTCTGCCGCCTTGCATAGCACGTTCCTGTAATACAAATAAATACAAATTGTCTATAATAACAACTTCAGTCTTCTTCCTTTCGTTTCGAAGGTACATCTATGTTGATTATACTGTTTGGGCCCTGCACGTTTAGCATGACCACAATAGAAAAGGGTTTTGTCGACTTAAGACTAGACAAAATGACCGATAAACAATCAAAATCTGTAATTTTGTCTATTCTTCCGTCGAAAAAACCCGTTTCTATGGTTGTCTTACTACACGTGCAGTAGGTGGCCACGTTTATTGATTTTTTTTATTTTAGAATTGACAGTTGGAGGCCTATGTCAAAAGCACACCGAACTGCGGGACCTATAATTTTCTTTTGGTACAAATGCTTCCTGCTCACAAACAATGTAAGTACCTAACGGAAATAAACGGTTTTATATCATAAGAATTGTTATGATAATTTTTGGCTGTGATCTCGAAAACCGGCAAAGTTATAGAGATTTATGTCTCGACGACATGTGAAACCAAGTCATGCCCACACGAAAAATAAGAAAAAGATACGAGATGTATAAAAGAAAACAACGTGCAGCGCTTCAATGATTGGGGATAACGGGAGAGGAGGATAATTAGATGATGGATCTTAGGAAGACTAAACTTGCTGAGTAAAGTTAATTTTTCCTCTGAGTTGCCTTGCCCTGGGGAATGTACTTACAGGTTATTTATTATTCCAATGTAGTTAGTCTCTTGATTAGGATACGGATTTTAAAAGTATAAAAGCGCCTTACGAGTGAGAGAGAATCTGAAACTCATTATTATAGGCGTTTACATTTAAACGCAAAAACAAAAGCGCCTTACGAATAGGTACTATTTTGCTATCTTGTGTAATGTAAGAATGTGAACACGTCATTCAATATCAGGCGTTCACAAATTGAGGGTTTTTTTTTTATGAAGTTCACTAGAGGACAGCACTGAGACGTCAGGTCCGGGCACCTGTCCAAACGCCTCTTGCCGGAGGCTCTACGCGGAGGTCGTGCGGTCCATGGCCCTTTACGGGGCACCGGTGTGGGCGCGTTCATTGAGGCTGCGACCGGCCCGGCGGTTGAACGCGTCCCAAAGGGTCATGGCCATCCGGATGGTCCGGGGATACCGCACGGTCTCCGGTGAGGCGGCGAGCCTCCTTGCCGGATTGCCGCCATGGGATCTGGAGGCACGAGTCCTCGCACACATTTGGGAGTGGCGCGATGAGGCTAAACGCCGGGGTGTAACTCCGCTGCCGCGAGAAATCACAGCACAGCGGACAGAGCTCCGGCGGGATCTCGTGGCGTCATGGAGAGTGCGATGGAGGTCCGAAAAGGATACCGTGGCCCCTGGCAGCGTACAGGTACTGGTTGTTGCCAGCGGGAGGGCGTGTCAGACGTAAGTATGTGACGTAGGAGTCTGACTCGCCTCCCGCTCCGGACAGAGCGGGAGAAGTTATTTGAAAATTTCCCAAAGTAAAAAAAAAACGGTCCGGACACCAGGCAACAGTGTCAAAACGCCTATATTTTGACCGAGTGACGAACGAATGAATGAGACGAATGATAAACGTTACCATATTATATTAAAAAAAATATGGTGAACAGAGGTCTTCTATTTCGACAGTGAATATAAACTCATTATCGAAATGGAAGACCTCTTATCAAAGTGGCGCCAACTGGTGGCGTGAACTTTCATGAAAACGGGTTCATTAAACGCAAAAATAGTAGCACTTTCACTTACAAGGGCACGTGGTAACAGATGACTCCTGGGCTCCCATACTTGTTCATATTTAAAGGCAAAAAAAGCCGATACATCATATAAAGTGGCCTGAGATTATAGACCCACTACAGGGCTAAAATGTTGGTAAGCACCAATGCAACTTTAAAAATTACGGATAATGATTATTATGGCAGTGTGACGGTCACACCACTAGGCAGTGGTGTGACCGTCGAACTGCCAAGTCATAGGTCTCGATATCGAACCCAAGGCATGCACTTCTCACTTTTCGGATTCATGTGCGTATTGTATAATTATCACTGGCTTAAGAAACGGTGAAGGAAAATATCGTCAGAAAGCCTGAGAGATATTTCTCGACGGCATGTGAAGCCAAGTCAGAGGCCCATGGGCGTCATAAAAACTAACCACACGACAAAGAGAAAAAAAAGAATTACGGTGAAGGGAAACATACGCTTTCAACTCGTGAGCAAGTGTAAAATATATGCTCGTTTCTTCTCTAGAGAAGAGGATTTAGGCCTGTAGTGAGTCAATTATACCGGTATTCCCACGAGATTGAGACTGCGGGGCGCAGCTAGTTATAATAGTTACCTGTAACAGTTGTGCAGCGACGTGTCGGCCGCGGTGTGGTACTTGGCGACGTACTTGGGGCTGACGGTGTGGATGATGTGCCGGCAGCGCAGACCGAACCCGGGCGTCAGGACCACCTCGCCGGTACGACACTCTGGAAAGAAAAAAAAAAAAAGATATGGTTTATTTTTGGACCAAAATGATCATTGAAATCGGTGTACTGAAGAAGTGTCGCTGAAAAACATTAAAAAAAAATAATTCCGATATATTCTCCTGTTTTTAAAGACGGTTTAAAATATTATTTTCGTTTCTCATACTCGGAAAGTAGTGTTTGTTTGATCCAAGTAGCGGGTGGAAGACGCTGCTCCCCATCTTTGGGCGGGAAAGACTCATAGTAGGTAATTGCTTCTAGGGCGGAAATTAATTTAAAAAAAACCGGCCAAGTGCGTGTCGGACCACGCACAATGAAGGGTTCCGTAGTTGGGATGAATTTATCCCAAGAACAAACTTAACATTGTAGTTGAAAAACATGTTCCCATACGGAATGTATGGGATATCATGTTTTTCAAACCGCAAATATAAGTTGGTTGATTATTACTCGTTAACCTGTACAGCCTACTTAGCTCTGATAGTTTTCCTTTTAATTTTGTTATAAACTACTGCTGTGATTTTTTTCACAAATCCAAGTACAACCATTTAGCTGGCAGGGACACACACACTTGACTCTAACAAAAAAAATTAGTTAAAGCTTAATATTTCGCAAACGGATCCCTGAACCCAAAAATGGCTTCCACAAACTCATAATATTTTTGAACGACCTTTCTAACGATACACCGCAACATGGGGTAGACGCGAAAAAAAAAACATCCCCACTTTACGTGTAGGGGAGGTACTCTAAAAAAATATTTTTCTTGATTTTATTTTACCTCTTTGTCGACATGATTAATATGTATACATATGCCAAATTACAGCTTTCTAGTACCAACCGTCTCTGAGCTAAGCCGCGGACAGACAGACGGACAGACAGACGGACATGGCGAAACTATAAGGGTTCCTTGTTTACTACGGAACCCTAAAAAAGAACAAAATTTACTAGGCTTTTTGCTACGAAAATATTTACATAATTAAGAAAAATATAAATAAAAAAAAGGAAATGCTGCGGTCTTGCGAATGCATAAACAGAGTGTGAATTAAAAAAAATGTGCGCTATTTTTCATGTTTAAAAAAAATCACTAATTGTTCTAACTTCTCAAGAAATCTTCTCATGTTATTATTATCATTAAATATATTAGAAAAAATACAATTTCTTACTTTCCTTACGGGGTGAAAGTCATCAATTCCTTTCGACCCTTGTATAGCAATCTAAATACTATTTTGGTCTTTGGTCTTTATATCTCACCGAAAAATAGAAGCTGTGTTTGCAAGGAGAACAAGAGATTTAATCACAGTTGTGTCCGAGGAATTTATTTGTAATAAAAACAGATCAGTGCGGCTCGGCTTATCTACGTATATGCTTTTTATGCGTTCACTAACACACATATACACATTATCCAATACAGTAATAATTGCTTTATCTTAACTAATATTATTAATGCGAAAGTGAGTTTGTTTGTTTGTTTCTTACGCTTTTACGCTAAAACGGCTGAACGGATTTGGATGAAATTTGGCGCACGGGTAGACCATGACTTGGAATAGGACATAGGATACTTTTATCCCGGTAGTACGTTCCTGTGGTATAATTTCCAACATGCACGCAGGCGAAGCCGCTGGCAAAAGCTAGTCAGTAAATAAAACCACACATTCATTGACCTCACTGAGATCGCAAATGAATACAGATGGTTAACTCCACATTTTTAGGTATGAAGCTACAAGTACGCGGCGGGCCCGTCTTGTCGGGCCAATTCAGTGAGCGTAACATATTCAGAAGATATAAGAGTTACGTGATAGAAAAAGAGGCGACTTCTAGGTGAATGTAGCTGTAGGTAATTAGCGCTGTGTGTCCTGAATTGTACTTTATTATGTCGTAGCAGTCGCTTTTAAGGAGGATACGCTAAGGTGGCCCGAGAAATTCATATTTTCTTTTGTTTTTTGCAATTTGCAGGTCAGTGTCAGGTTGTATATTGATTAAAATATGATTCACGACTGTAACAAATATGGCTTCATAGGATTATAATCATTAGAATCAGCAATACATCTCTTCAAGTTCATGTAATCCTATTGAATAACTATTTCATGAAATCATAACATTTGAGGATTGTGCTATGTTAGTATTTTAATCAATATACAAACTGACACTGATCGGCAAATTGCAAAAAAAAAACGTTAGAAAATTTGAATTTCGCGGATTACCCTGACTCTTTCGATTTATATAATGATTTTGCGGAGTGAACTATCTGTATTCATCTGAGCTGAGATTAAAGTTTAACATTGTTTTACATTGCCGCCAATAGATGGCGCTAGTTGTTACTTGCATAACACGCTAACTATCTGAATCAATCTGCTGGTCTTCCAGTCTAACCGGATGCACCTGAATACCAATATTTTACATGGGGCGACTGCCTATCTGACCTCCACAACCCAGCAACTGGGTAATACGATACCCCTTGGTAATACCGGTTATCAGACTTTTGGGCTTCTAGTTACCCGTAACGTCTGTCAAAGATCTACGAATGACAGTCATGGCAATCATGACATTGGGTTTAAATAGGTCTTTATTTTTATTAATCTTTTATATAGTTTCTTTTCTTTAAAATTTTGTGAATGTGAGAACGTTGTAGGCTTAACAGACTGTAGATCTGTGGACCATTTTATATTTTACTAAGTACCTGGTACTTGTTGATAGGCACATATACACTAGCTCTGTCCTCTCATACCTTTTAACACTGTAATTTGAAAACATTGTAAAAACCATTTACTTTTAAAAGAGTAACCGTGGAGTTTCTTGCCGGCTCTTCTCCATAGGAAACGACCAATTGGAACCATGCACCTAGCTTCTGACGTTTCATAAGTGCCCTTGCATGTTTATGTGAAATAAAATATTTTGAATTTGAATTTGAACAGCCGGGGCCAACGACTTAACGTCCTTTCCGAGGTACGGAGGGGTCTCGATATGTAACGGACGAACCGACTGCGGCAAGGGTTAGCTTAATGTTCTATCTACTCGTGCGGCTGTTATTATTTAGCCAAAGTGCCTATTCATAAGTTCTGTGCCTCTAAGACTTATTTTCTGATACTAAGTACTAGGCAGCCCTTTTTTTTACTTTTTCCTTTGAAAAATCCTCATGGTATCTGTGGGAGAACGGAGGGTTATGTCGGACTCCTACCGACTAAAACCCCACTGTTCCTACTACTACAATGTGTCGGGGGCCCGGAGATACTTGTACCATCGAAGAAGTTCATATCTAACCACCGTAAGGACTATTCTTGCTTGCAGCGCTTGGCGGCTATAGAACCGGGCCGGTAACAGATGTGGTCATAGTGTTCACGGGATTTTGTTTTGAAACTGGTTAGATATGAACTTCTTTGTTGTCACATCCGCCGTACCCCCGAAACTTAGTCAGCCCCGCTAACTGGTTACTGTCTTGACTGGCTAATACATATTTCCGATTCTAACAAGGAAAGAAGATGATCGTTCCGTACCATATCCCCTAGTAATGATCTCCTCCTTGAGCTCAGGTCCGGCCACCTGCAGGATGCGCTCGTTGACGGCATTGCACTCCGTTAGGGATTCATCAGTGGTGTTCGTGATGGCGTCAGCTTCCAACGCTGATATGTCACCTTGCCTGGAACGTGAGGAAATGAGGGTTAGATAGGAAATCGTACCGTGTGATCAGAAGATCTAGAAAAGATATTGGCCATTGTAAATACTTCGACAGGTGGTGTCTTGGTTTAGGTTAGGTATGTACAATAAAACACTGTTTCCAAAACTACTGCGTTAGGCATGCTATCGCTATGGCCGCTCGAACGAGACTGCGAATGCGGCGCAACGCACCGCACTCCCTCTACCGCGCAACCCCCACCATAGCACGCATAATTTATATAATAGACATCTTCGTCACAGGCCTTAGAGCCGACCTTCTTTGATATGAGGAGGTTTTCTCCGATGTAGCAATAGTAAACCGCAGGGCAGAACAAAGAAACAGGGTTGATTGTGGATCGGAAAAATAGAACACTGTTTGACGATTGAAAATAATTTTTCCACACGATCATGATAATTCCATCAGTTATTAAGAGTCATCATTGACGCTACTGGATCCGTACCATTCAACTCAAACAATGGACAGTGAAAAATTTCTTACTGTCCTCAGTTGTAAAAGTCTCAGTTTGTAAATGCTTTCAACTCCACTGTCAATATTCATTTGAATGGTGTGCGTAATAACTTTTTACTTTTGAGACACACTTAGCATACTTACAACATTGTTTATAAGTACTTGCAAGTTAACTGTCTACATACAAATCTCTTTGTACTCACCAGATAGCAAACCGGCTGTTAACATGATCGTCGTGCAGGAACACGGGGTGCGTGTGGGCGGGCACGTTGTCGTAGTCGGCTTGATGCGCGGGCGCCGAGTGGGACCAGCGCGGCACTCCGGCGCAGGACACGCCGCCCGCACCTGGCGCGCGCATCACGCACACTTCGGGCTCTGGGAAGAAGAGAAACAGGAAATAAGTAAAACGAGAAGAGAATAGGAGGATAAGTATATGATCGCAAACCTTAACGACTCGACACTGATTCGACTTGAAAGTAAAGCTGAGCTTTATGTCGTCTGACATACAATAACATTTTCTAGTGTGCAGTGGTCTCTGAACTTACCTAGCGTAATACAGTTTCAATTGAGTTAAAGTTTAATGTTAAACGAAGGAATTGTTGTATTTTTTACGCTTTGTAAACGTAAAAAGTGTTATATGAATCAATGCTGGATGTCCTGAATTTTTTGTTGATTAATGAGGGTTTTTTTAAATAAAGTTCACTAGATGGCAGCACTGAGATGTCGTCGTAGTGCAGTGTGAGTGAACCTAAACTGCAGTGCAAGTGCTGACTTTTCTAAAGAACACGCCAATGAAGTTGAAGTTATATTTAAATTACTTATTAGCTTGGCTGGATTGTAACGTTAATAAAGTATCGTCAGCTATGAATGCTATGATACTTTATATAAGTAAGAAAAACAAAAAACAGACGTCAGGTCCGGACACCTGTCAGTGTCAAAGCGTCTTTATTTTCTTCTGAACGAATGAATGAATCTTATACTGGTTTTGTTGCCACTGACGTGCGTCCTACCGTACAGTTTTTGTAAAATGCTTCGTCAATGGGTTATCAATTACTCTCACTTAATTAAAGAAACCTCTCTGTACGTAACGCGATATCCATATCTACGTATACATATACTCGTATATAAAAAAGCTCGCTCGCTATTTGTGGCTGTCTTGTTAGACCGTTAGATGCTTCTAAACTACACAATGGATTTTGACGTGGTTTTCACCATCATTTAGAGCATTAATATTTAACTTAGATATAGCACAGAAATCTCGATGTATGAACATGTCGCCATTACCTACACTCATGCGAAGCAAGGGCGGGGTCGCTAATAATGAATATAATAAATTGGCAATCATTGTGCAAATTGTCGTAACGGCCAATGGCCTGATGGCCGAAACCCTCGACCAACATCTCTCGAGGCTCTCGTTAAGCGGATGGATCAAGGACCTGATACAGAAGGCAGTACTCCTCGATATGGCTTGCATCGTGAGGAGGTTCCTATCCTGGAGGAGCCTTAACCACCTAGCTTGGACCCTGTTCCCGACAGCGGCAGATTTTTTTTTATTTTTTTTTAATGTTTTTTATATATTTTTTTAAATATTTGACAATGTTTTTTATATGTTAAAAAATTTAATAAACGTTTTTTTTTTTTTCCAATTTTTAGGTCTAAGAATCAGCATTGCCATCCAACGTGGCAATGCTGCCAGCCTTTTGGGCACTTTTCCAACTGACAGCGATGAGGATGAATTTTTTTATTCCCAATGAGCTCTTCCTTAATTTTTATTTTCATTTTTTTTTTCCTCTGTATACTTGTACATAATTTATATATTTTAGTGTTAGATGTATATTTTAGATTATAGAAAGTTGGGTCTTATAATTAATACGCAAATAAATACACGAAAGGGTGTTAACCGTTATTTGTGTGATGTTTATAAACGAAATATAATATTTTTATCCTAATTTACACACACGTATTTACACGATTTAAAAACAAACAGACTTAAAATAATAATAGTAATATGTACTAGTATAATACAATGTCGCCCATGGGCATGTGACCGCCCGTATTTTTCTGAATATTCATGAAAAATTATCGAAAATTAACTTTAAAAGGGGGGGTCTATCTTTAATATTTTTCATGTTATTCATTTTTTTATGTTTTTAGTAGCGTTTGCCATATCTTCTATGTTATTGGCTCGATTTGTATTCTGTTTATTATTTCTAATAGCTTACGAGTTATTTTATCGGATTAACTAAACATTTTTAGTTAAATTTGTCGACTATGAAAAAAACGGAGGTGAAGATTTTTTTTTCCAAAAAAACAGTTTTTATTTTAAAAAACATAAGTGAAATTATGTTAATTATACATAAAATTATAGCGAGATACTGAAAAAAAAAATATGAAAAAATGAAAAAAAAAACAATTAAAGATAGACCCCCCTTTTTAAGTTTAGTATCGATAATTTGTCATGAATATTCAAAAAAATACGGGCGGTCACATGCCCATGGGCAACATTGTATAAGAAAGGGGGGAGAAATATGTATAAAATATTATAATATTATAGATCATATTTCTATGATTTCCTGCCGAGTTAATCCGTGATGAATGTGATGGTCACAAGGATACGATTTGTAAAATAAGCGATGTAATAGTGAGGTTGCGCAGATCTCAAAGGAATCTAAGCCTCTCCAGCCGCTTCCTCTGGTATTAAAATTGACTATTTTGTAAAGGCAGATAGCGAAGGCCTCACCAGTAAAGTTAAAGCTGTGATGTGGTAATATTCTGATAAAAATGATATAATTATAGTTATTTAAATAAAGTTTTGTCGAGCTCGAGCGAGTATTTTTCTCCACCGACGTCACCAGTACGTCGGCGGGGAGAGACCGGACACCGAGGAGCTAGGGACTTAGGGGCCAACCGGCTCCGAGCCGGGTCCCTGCTGCCGGTGGTTGTGTGCAGTATTACGGGTCTACAGAGGGGAGAACAAACCACAGCGCGTACCGTGTTAGAACTAGAACTAAATTATCATTATTACTAGCTGCACCCCACGGTTTCACCCGCATAAGTCTTGATCCCGTGGGAATATCGGGATACAAAGTATCCTCTGTCCTAACCCAGGTCATGGTTTACTCATGTGCCAAATTTCAGCCAAATATGCTCAACCGTTTTAGCGTGAAAGCGTAACAAACAAACACTTTTGTATTTATAATATAATTATATATATGTTATATAATATAATTATATATATGTTATATAATATATATATTATATTATAGTTAGAATTATCCGTATGAGTTTTAATTTTGGTATTTTTGATGCACAACCCTAAAACAGACCAGTCATAACACTGTCAGTTTACACTGATGAAGCGTTGTTTGCTATTAGAGCCGTAGTTAAACGCAGTCTATTCCAAGGCTTTCGAGTTAATTCAATCGATGACAAAGTCCAAGTCGTGTTACAAGAAAATGATACTTGGACAAAAAGTATTTACGTGTATTTTGGCTAGCAACAACCTTATTGGATATTGTTTTCATGGTTTAGTATAAAAAAACAGTGCAGTTTTTTCGTCATGACAGAAGTGTCTTTTAAGCTTTGCGCATGACTCACAGTCTGCCAAAAGCGGTTTTGATTTCCGGTTTTTTCAGCTTTGTCTAAGGCCCAAGATAAAAATATAAAAAAAATCCTTAAATGCTTTTTGGGAAGTTTTTAATAGGCATTGCATTAAATGTTCTCTCTAATCAACAGTCGTCAAAAGTGAACTCATCACATTCACATAATTGCCCAACAAATGCCCAGAATTGAGCTATCAAAACTTGTAACATGAACAGGAATGGCTGTATTAAAGCTCCGGTATTCACAGAGGCTTATTAACATTCACAATCATTAACGTTTGCAACCCTTCAAAGGGTCTGAAAACATTTCCGGATAACATTAAAGTCTCCGGATTATCCCAATAGTACCCCCATTAAACTCCATTTTACAGTTCAACAGACCATTCATGGAGAAATCGACCTACATTCCAGTCTCAAGTACTAGGGCCGCAGAATCGAACGGAGCATGAAATTGTGCAAGGGAAAACTGTAACAATTTATACAATAATAGACTTTGAATAGTTGAAGATAAGGGTGATTCCGCATGCACAGTTACTTTAAGAATACGAGACAATGAAATTGGAATGTAATTTAATTGGGGCAATAAGTAGGACACGCAAAGTCCTGTGACGTCATAAAGTGCAGTATCTCACTCGCACAACGTTGAAGAATAAGATGGCAGATTCATTGATGTTGGAAAATCTTTTTTTGTTTGCAGTGTGAGCTGTGAGTGGATTTTTGCGTATTCTAGACAGTTGTAGTTGAAACGTAACTCACTACATAAAGGAGGTTTTGTGAGGACTGTTAATTATTTTTTACTCTTTTCGTAAAAGTAGGAGCACGACTCCTTGCGCCACGTTCGATTGCATATTTTGGCGATTTCGAACCAATTTCCTTAGTCAGTGCTCAAAATTGAAAAAGTCTTATTACCTTTATACAATACGGGTTTTTTTGTGTATGAAAAGCTGAATTTACGTCTATTCTAAATTAGTATTAAAAAGAGGTATAATGGTTTGTTTGTTGATCTACCGACGACCAACTGATTGAAACCGGTGACAAAAAAATCACTGACAGAAAGCTACGTTATTGGCGAATATCATAGGATTTGTTTTATGGTAGGTATAGTTGACTTCCATGCGGGCGGAAGGCGCAGACAGAACCTAGTCTCAAATAAAATATGCAGATTTCTTAATACATTTATAACGTCCCAGGAACTATTTGGTTAGTAATACCAAGCGTTCAATCAATGGGACTTTAATACTAGGAATTCATGACATTCAAGGACCGTTGAATTATTCATCAAACGGTGTGTTACAGAAATTGCAGTATGTATCTTTGTCCCTATTTTACTTGAACAAGTTACCTATTATTGAGGTATGAAATTGTTACGAAGTAGGCAGCTTGTTTTTTACTTTGACCTGGGCCGGTATAAGAAAAACGTAGGTAGTTTGCTACTATTTACAGTCTCGGATGATCGGTAATGGTTTTTTAACACGATAACCCTAGTTGAAGGCAAAGAGTTTTTCCGCAATTTAGAGTAATGTCATCAATTAGATTAGATGCAGGGATTTTTATGTTATTGGATGCTAAACAGCTGGTTAAGTTGTCACCGCTGTCTGCAATAACAGACGCATCGCGGATCTTATGTCATCCCAGAAACAAAGCCGGAATGTCTCATGTCCCAATAATTTATCCATGTCCCCGAATGAGCGCCTTAACAATGAGCTCTCCACTACCGTTTTAGAATTGTCTTTACTACGGTTGAACAGAGTATGTATTTTGATCAACAACAAATTGCACCATTGCCATCGCTTTATGTATTTCTTTATGTGTTACGTTTTGTGCATATACATATATGTATTTTTGTTCTTTATTTATTTTATTCGATGTATACTCATGTTTTACAATAAATTTATTCTTTCTATTCTATTCGTTTTGGCAATACTGCCAATCTTCTGCAAGGGGATGCGCTATGAAGGATATTTGATTAGACATGTAGCGAGGAACACGAGCTTATGTAAGCAGATTGCCATACTAATCATAGTATTAACATTTACGTTCGTGACTGCAAATAATTACCTATGTTAGTTATTACATCTCGCTTTAATGGCTGAACATAACTAGACTACACGTTAGTAAGTAAACATTTTGATGAAAGTAAAAAGAAAAGGGGGAAATTTTAGATAGCGGTTGTTAGAAATGTATTGAAGAAGAATATATATAAATTTGGACAAAGGCAGGAGGATGAAATTAAATAAATTTTTACTGATTTTATCTGAGTGTACAGGCTATCTTACACTAATAGTATTTGAGGGGTCGTTAATATTATTAGGTCTTTTGGACCCCTAGGAGATGTGTGATTTAATGGAACCAGACAATGAATTGAGAATTTGGAAATCGAAAGAGAGCGGAGAGATTAGAAGGCAACTTACATATACGAATGTTCATGAAATCTACATTGAAGTGGTGGGTTTATAAATAATGCAGAATTCCTGATACCGATGAGAATTTGATTTTGTGATCCATCAATTTTTTGATGCGAGACGCAAGTCATGTATTTATAAATGACTTGCGTATGTGCCGAATAAAGGAACAGCTGATTTATGACCCCAGAAACATTTAAATACTAATAAACTACAATCGTAAGTTTCTATCCATCCTTTATCTTATATATAATCAAGGCCAGTATTTAAGGCATGTTTACGAGCGAACACAAAACTGAATCGATTAACATTGCCCACGACACGAAACATCGCGATTTCGTACCGAGTTACCGAAAAAATATCTGTCAAGGGACACATGCAAAGAAATCAAACACAGAAGTTATGTAGCCGTACTTACGCGTAATACGTACAGTCGTCTGAAGGTCACATTTATGGTAAAAATGTGTTACATAACATGCAGAGGGAATTTTTGGTGTGGGTATTGCGTGCTCGTTTACAAGGCTTTTTAAGTACACATTCTTTGTTAGAAAACTGCGTTAGGTATCAGAATAACTGAGCAAGAATGAATCACATTAAAATTATGTTTGCTTAAAAAAATTACGTTCGAAAAGTAAATAAAATCTCACCAATAATCGTCATCACAATTCGATCACTGAATCAAAATCACACAAAACACTCACTGGTATTAAAAGTTAATTAACAACAGAGACGTCCGAACGGCGCGGAACGCGAGCGGCATGTGACCTCGAACCGGCGGGATGGGGACACACCCCCGGGGGTGACGTGCGTGGGGTTGGGGGTGGGCCGGCCGTGACGTCACACGGTCGATGACCCGCGGAAGTGGGTCATCGGGTTGGTCGATCTGCCAGTTTTGATAGAGCCTTTTGTAATTGTCTTTGCGTTACGTAAGCTGTGTCATTCGGATTATCATTGAGGATTCCGTGATCGATATTGATAATTTGATAACAATGTCGTTCGAATGATTAATTATCTACTTTTAGAGTATTTATGGCTTTATTGTTAATGTAATTATGTCTAAAAATATGGTTTTGAGTTTTTAATTAATCGTGCGCAGTACTTTTACGGTTGGAGTGTTAGATTAGCACGTAGAAAATGCATTTTCATAGAACGTCTACTTTGACGTAAGTGTATATATAGTTTAATTTTCTTTAAACATAAGTTGCATGTGCCAGATCTGGATAATTTTGCATGTTTGTCTTTTTTATCAATAGTTTTCATTAAATAAATGAAAAGCCATTGCTATAATTTATATGAACCGCACGCATGAGCCAATTTAAATTAATTAATATAAATTGCATATTTGCTGCTCTGGTGACATTTTATTATTTTGAATTGTATTGACTTGTATTTAAGATAAAGCTCTTTACTAAAAAAGGGGAGTTTTTGAATAGCCGCTAGAAAATGGGAAGATTTAATGTGACGTTAGAAATCAACCTAGAGGACCCTGACTGCATTTATGAAATTAATAAATATTCAGGTAGCATAGTTATTTCTCTACAAAACATCACCCTCACCTACCAACTACTTAATAGTTCATAAAACCTTTTCTTTTTACAAAATCATCTGAATCTTATTTCCTTTTCATAAAGCCGTAATGGCGACTGATACGCGCGAATATGCACCGCCATCTTGGAAAGAAAAAGGCGCGAAGCCGTGAGTACTCTCCTCTTTTGAGTAAATATATTCCCATCGGGAACTATACTCGACTATACTACATTAAACTTTGTTCTTCCTATTTAACTTTGCCTTTAGCTACATTGTTTTGCGCAGTAAACAGTGTATTAAGAGTTTGATAGACCCGTCTGGTTTATAACTGGGTTGCAATTTTAAAAACAAGTTACGAGTTTACCGAATTGCTTTCCGAAGTTGCTCTAGAGCTGAATAAGTTGAAGAAACGAATTACTACGTAAACTATGCTATTGTCACTTTACATGATAGGTGTTAGTTTCGAAGACAGGCAGATGGAAATTGTTATCAGACCTGCAACTTCATGATTCGCTGACAAAATTGTCACTTCAAACCAGAACACAGAATTGCTACTTGGAGGCAGGAGGTAAGTTGGTAAAACCTACTTCCTTCTGCAAATTTTTTTTCAATAAAATACACTGCCTTTGTAGCTACTTACGTTATGAATAGGTCAACTAAGATGGCGGATAACAGCCAGCATTCACGAGTGTACTATTAAACGTAGTCCAATCATAAATCAGGCTATGCCTGGTTGTACCAAGTGCGGTCACTATAGCCCTATCGGGACCATTTGTCGGAGCGTCCCACATTGAGTAGGTAATGGACATGTTCCGGCTGATACGGCCCTCGTTTTGCAAGCGGTTTGTTGGTTAAGCCCAAAATATGACAGCGCGTTTTGTTTGCCTATAAAGCCACCTTATATATACTTGTGCCGTGCTATATCATCATCATCATCATCATCAGTGGCAGCCTTGTTCAACCCACTGCTGAGTATAACCCCACTCACTCACTTTGTGTGTGTGTGTGTGTGAGACTCACTTTGTGCCATGCTTATCCTGCCATTGTAACTTAGCAGTTCTCGGTGACTAGATATGCTGAATCTAATAGCTATCAGCATGATCTGATATTAATAGTTGGATTCTTCAACGAACTACCTACATTATTTTTCTCTTAATAAAATCTACTTACTTGTAGTGCACGCTATTAATTGATCTGTATTCTGACACGCAATGCTTGAAAGTATAAAAACAGATAATTGTACAATATTTTCTTACTAGGTATAGTTTTATAACTATACCCAAAAATAGAAATAATAAAATATAAAAAAAATATAAAATATAAATATAATAAATAAAATAGAAAATTAACCAAAGAGATCAACAACTTACTGTTGTGGTTATCCACAACAGTTAGTTGTTGATCTCTTTGGTTAATTTTCATAGAGAAACAAAAATAATTTTACTAAATTCTTTTTGTTTCTATTTGTTTTGTTGCCTATTGTACATAGTCAGATAAAAGACTTGTACGAAGTATGAACAGTATTGAACTGAGTAACAACCTACAAAATAAGATCTGCGGCGAAATACATAGTTTGGGGCCGTATTAAAAGACTTTTCACTATACTTAACAAAGTATTTTTTGTCACGCATGATACCTCTCATTCCGGAATTTAAAAACTTCAAACGGACGGCACAGCTAGTATGTATTACAAAAAGGTATGATACGTTCAAACGCTACTGTTGTCCAATAAGTTTGGAATTTTTCAGCCAAAAATGTCGAAGGAATCTCAATGTTATGAGCGCCTCATTTATTAAATACTTCACCTTTTGTATGTGGAATATTGAAATTAAAATGTGTCTCTAACTTTTGGGCGAAAAATGCCAGTACTGATAGAGGGGCCGACGTTGACAGCGGTTGTAGGTACGAATTTTTGTAACCGTATTTTTTTTGTTGAGTTTTGACCTTTTGTTTTAGTCGTGTTTGTTAGATTGCTTGCCCCGGTTCCTAAAAGCTTTTTGAATCTGGGTCCAGTCTATTAACTGTGAAATCTCAAGTTCGTTTTTGTGATTTATTAACCACAATGTTCACACACATTGACTTTATACTAAAACCAACGAGACGACATAAATGTCATGCTTTGGGATTAAAAAATTTAACTCAATTACGCTTGGTTCAGTTTCCATTGCAACTAAAATTATTTTATGAAGTTTATCGATATACTTTTCATTAAAAAATCAACTTAGATTACTTGAATTTAAAGTTGATATTTGTATAAGTTGCAATTTTATGTATTTATCTCGTATCGTTGTTGATATTTTACGTGGTATTTCAGACTTCACCAGCAGATGCTTAATTGGTTTTTCAGAAGTCCTTAAGAGTGGTCTGAATATAATCAATGTTGCTACAGTGGCCATCATATCATGGCAGTTCAAGATGGAATTGCTAGCTAAAGCAGTGGGTAGGTACCTACGCCACAGTATTAATATGGACTACGTAGCAAACGTTCGCAACGGCGCGCGGCGCGGCGGTTCATAACATTCACATAGACGCGCTCATTGATGAGACCCCAAGCGATTGTCGCGGTGCTGTCAGTTGCGGGTGGCGTGTGGAGACGAGTGGTCGCCGCGATCTTTTTAGAAATGGAGCGTAGGTAATTATTTCAACAAATAGGCCTAGTTTCCATACTGTCCATATTTATATTGTGCCTACACCGAAGCTGAGTACACCTGAATTTAGTTTCCTACTCTACTGCTGAAATGTGTCGTGCACCTCTACCTAAATCTTCGGGAGAGGCAAATGTTTTGTTGTAGGTGTTATTTCATCTTAATCGTGGTCTTAACTGACGCCATGTATGTCTTCCTTTACGTGACTTTTCGCATCTTCCTCCTAATCATTTCCACATACTTAGTGCAGTCAACAGTCATAACATTAGTCATCTTCCTAAAACAGAACATGACCTCATTACTATCTAAGTTGAGTAAAAACAGACAAAGCGAAGTGTTGAATCGTAAAACTGTGTCTTTGTTGTAAACTCAGATAAGTAACAACGGTCGGATTCAGAGGATAATCTTAATTAACGCCGTGTTTGCACTTCAATTGTTTACGATTAACAAGATGGATGAATTCTGACTGCCCCAGAAGGAGGGTAATGATTTTGTGTGTTGGTGATCGAAGATCGAATGTATGAAGCGTTTTCGCATTGATCCACATACATAACATGACGCCTGTAGGTAACCCCCGAAGGTTATGCAGAGGCGTTCCTATAGTACATCCACATTTCGCCGGTTAAGTTTAAGTCCCATGTAATAGAAGGCGAGCCTATTGCTCCATTGATCCATCCAGCGCCGTTAATCCTTTAGCATAGGATCGGTCATCAGCCAGTACGCCGGCTTCTCTATTCAAATTTGAAAACTGGAATAGACCTTTGTGCTCGATACTGGATGGTGGACTAGATTGAAAAGTGAGCGCATTGAAACACAGGACAGCACAAAAACAACCTAGTGCAAATTGAATTACTACAAACAAAGTCTTAAGCCTCATTTATTAACAAAAGTTTGTATGTACTTTATAATGTTACGAGTAGTTTGTAAAGTATGTATTTAGGGCCACTGGAGCCTGAAATAAATGTTTTATTAATTGTATTACTGGTCAAATATCAAGAGTTATTGGATTCCAGCAGTGGATTGAAATACTGGATCAATGTAATTTAGCCTTAATTGACTTATAGTGGAGGAGAACATTGTAACCAAAGTTGGTCTAAATGGTTTGCAATCGTCTACACGCAGCGAACAAGCGTGCAATGCTCTTTCCTTTAATATGAAAAAAGAGGCCTTTGCCCTGCAGTAGCAAAAGTCTGGCTGGTGTTATGGCAGCTTTTACAGTAACTCAAATACCGTTTGACAAGTCTTTTGTGCCCATCCATTTTGGGTAGTTATTACAAATTCGTTCCCGACCGTTGTGATCGCGGCAGCAGTTCCGTTCGTCGTTCTACCGAATATATATACCGACGTTGGCCACAGTGCCAAGATGGAACGGAACTGCTTAAATCTGTCACATGTTATAAAATTCATGGGCATAACAATGGGTCTGGAAGAAGAGGGTGGGATGAGATGCTTCCATAAATAATTAGCCACAGATTGTAATTGCTCGTGGTTTGAAGGGAACAAGAAAAGATGACCAGCATTGGATACACGTAGATTTACATTCACATATTCATATAGTCTACAGTCCCACAAGTCTGTTTGGTCCAGTGCTGTCGTCTCTGTCGGAGAACAAAAGAGTATAGTCCTTAGGGCCTAGACACAAATGCCAATCTCCTTCAAAGTGTTTCGTATCTACATCGACTTTCAACAGGATTGGTATAAGATTTTCGATTGCTATGTCAATCTAGTACATTTTTGTCTTTTTCATCATCGTTATCGCTGTCAGTTTGTTTAGGTTCTCAGGTAACTTTTCATGTGCTTTCTTTAGTTCCACTATCATCCAGCGGGCCTATATATTTTTTTGTACTTAATTTTAAATTCCCATAATTATTTCATCTTTTTAGCAGAACGTAGGTTATGAAAAGCTGGCACTACAATTACTACTGCCTTTGTCTCTAGTACCATACTATAGAGGATAGTGATCTACAATAATCTTCATCCAGCCACCACAGAGCTAAGCTCTCTCGATACGCTGTACCAGCTATATCTTTTCTCATCTACCCATGGCTATTAGTCGATAGCCATGGCTATAAGCTGTCGCGTCACTTATTTAAAGCGTCTAGAGTCGACTGCCAGCTAGGCTGGGGCGATGACTCCTGAACGAGAGGTCGTGGGTTCAATCCCGGCCCGATGAACTGTTGAAGTGAACTCGGTCATGTTATACGCATATTTAAATTAGCTTCAAGTTAAATAATGCGTGAGGTTAAGATAAATATATAAAAAAACCCATTAAGTAAATCTTTATCCGCACGTCGCTAAGTAATAACAGCCGCATGGGTCGATCCATCAGGTTAAGCCACGCTTACCGGGATGGTTCTGTGGATAGGTGACCAACTTTACATACCGAGACTCCTCCGTGCCTCGGAAAGCACGTTAAGCCGTTGGTCCCGGCTGTCATTTGTGGATCTTTTACAGTCGTTACGGGTCGTCAGAAGCCCGAAATGACAACTAGTCGCTCCATGTAAAATACTGGTATTCAGCTGCAGTCGGTTAGACTTTTTTTATTAAAGCTTGATCCGTGCTATGTAGTAAAACGATGTTCTTTTGTTTCTGCTGCCTACCCCTTTCAAAAGGCATGAGTATATACAGTTAAATTCGGTGTGCCATATTAAACACGCAAAGAGCGTGTTTATCTTGTCAGTGGTTTTGCCCGCATGAAAAGTTTAAATTCCCAGATTGAAAATTACTCCATGTCCTTTTCCGGGTTTTAAGATGTACTTGTTTAAATTGAAATGTGTTTTTCAAAGCCGTGTTTTTTGCACGATTTCGGTTATTTTCATGTTACAACTGACGGGGTCCGGAGTCCGAAAGGGTTACCAAGGCCCCTGGTAACACACAGGCAACTGAAGTAACACGGGTGGGTTTTAGTCAGTAAGAGTCTGATACGCCCTCCCGCTCAGCTCAGACTGGGAGAAGTTATTTGATAACTCCCCCCTACAAAAATAAAACAGGTGTTTCCAAAAGGGATAAACATCTTTAATTAGAATCCAATCGAAACCAGAATGGAGCATCATTTTGAAGCCCTTTAAATTCTCCAGGATGATTTTATAATTTTTTTTCGATACCTATTTCTCTTTTCATTCTTGAAGTTTAAGTTTCTTTGAAACTGGCCCAAAAGAAAACATTTTACAAAATTGTTTTTGCAGTATTGTAGCCCTTTCAGTAACGCATTTTTTGATACCATTTTATTTTCTCTATTCTAATAATTGAGGACGCTAGCTAAAATGCGACCGGGGGTCGCATTTTTCTTGAAAACGGTTACCTACGAGTATCTACCCTACCGAAGTGAACGAAAACATTTGGGGATTCTAATTTGAGTAGATAAATTATCTAATATTCACCTTCGAAAAGCATACATAAACCAGAAAATCGAATTCCCTTTGATTTAGAGCTAACATGATACACCAATCGTAATAATCATGAGACTGAAACCTTTAATTACAAAAACTAGTTCCAACCTGATTTCAATCGCGCTGATTTATGGAAGCAGTCAATGAGTAATTGTAGTTTTAGGTGTACCGAACTAAATAATCTCACATGAAATCAAACGGAACCCTAGATTATTAGTATGTATAATAGTAGTAGCTGTTGCCCGCGACTTCGTCTGCCGTCCAGGATGAAATGTAGCCTATGTCCTTCTCCAGGTCATGGTCTACGCATGTGCTAAATTTCATTAGATTTCGTTCAGCCGCTTGAGCGTGAAAGCGTAACAAACAAACAAACTCATTTTCGCTTTTATACGGGTGTCCGGGACATCGACGCGAAGCCGGTTACCATGGATTCAGTACATGATGAAATTTATCGTCGGTTATTTAAAAAAAAATCTGCTGTTTCATAGAAAAGTGCAATACCTACGCGATCAAAATGTATGGAGCAGCTGTTTTTTTTTAATAACCGACGAAAAATTTCAACGCAGGGGGGTTCAGAATCGTGTACTGAATCCAGCCGCGTCGATTTCCCTGCCAGCCTGTATATAATATTAGTTAGGATTTACATAATATGTAAGCTAATAATATGATCATGTAAATAAAACAGGAAGGGAAATAACTGTCAACAGGAAAAGTGCCAAAAAGCCTGGCAACATTACCACGTTTTATGGTAATGCTGATCGTTCTCTGATTCTTTTCTTGTAATTATACAAATAATCTAGTATGATTATTTTCATAATGATCCTTTTGTGTTTAAAAGGGTTGTCAGTAAAATAAATCCTACTAGACATTTCAACTTTGTTTCTAAGATTGAGAATGTATTGGCAAAGCCTTTGATATAATTGATATTATGGGCCGTAACCACATAAATAAATCGATACAATGTACAGGTAATTCAAATATCGTGCTCATTGCCACAGAAATAACGTTTTCTTCATTGACGATTTTCGTACCGAGTTTGTTGTCCAAAGAAGGATAATACATTACCCTTCTTCTGAGGTAGTCAGGTAAGAAAACACTGAGTAGGTTTACATACCCTTGGCATATATAAATGACATAGCGATTGCATGAATTTGGTATCATAATCTACTCGTGTGGTAGAGGCCCTTCGTCAAATGACAACTGGTTTTATTATTCAACAACAACAACGACCTTCCGTGATCCTTTAAATGTCACCTGTGGTCTTTCTTTATCCTCAAAATGTGTAACCTCAGTGATCTTGCGACAGGTGATTAAAAGGCTACGTTGCTTGGCTTAGTTAACAGAACATTAACGACAGTTAATTATAAACAACACTGTTATCGAGCGTTCTGAATAAACGCAAGTCAGGAGTTTTAAAATAACTCTGAATTATTGGAACTGGTTATATTTGGCGATGATAAAGCATTATTATCAGGTTTTTATTACCGTGTTTTCATTTGTCACCAGCCATAGGTATCCAAAATGGCTTGGCTTGGAATGGACTTTTAAGGCAGTGATAAGATGGGACAAGGACCGGCAAACATAGAAAGAGTTTAATGTATGAATATGGATGGTTAGAGGAATACAGGAAGACCAAAGAAGAAAATAGACGGATGACAGAAAATAGAGAAGTTAGTATGGAAGTAATAGTAATGCTGCACCGACTCCGAATAAATTATAATACGTGCAAGAAGATGATGACATTGGTGTTTGCCAAGTCTATCAGCAAAATGGTGATGAGTTAAAAGTGAGCCCTTAAACTCCCGATATTTGGTCATATAAACTAATATTAAAAAGAGGTAATCTTCGAAACTACTTATCCAATTTAAAAAAATCTTTCACTGATGCCGGCTGCTATAGGTTCGGACTCCTATATGTTTGATGTTAAAACAAGAAACTGCACGCGTACGAAGTCGCGGGCAGAAGCTAGGTGGATATATACGGCCGCAAGCACTAATATCAGATGAAACTATTTCACGCAGGCCCCTGTACAATATATTCAATCCCCGTTCCATAATTCTAAGAGCTGTTCCAGATATCGGCGACAAGCATTATTTCAAATGAAGCCGGGACTAGTCAATAGTCTTGCATAATTCATTCGCGAGCCATGATCCGACCGTTGACTGAGGGACTATTTTAAAATACCAGCGATAGGTACTAAAATGTTAATGTTGTCATGACAAACTGTTGGTGTATTTGTAGAGGCAAATATTGTACATTGATCCATTTTAAAATTGACTTGCATCAATAGTTAAATAGGTTTTTTATTTAAATAAATATGATGGGTGGGAACATTTTAACGCATCTGTGTTTTCTGCTTATGCATACTGCTAAGCACTTGAGATGTACCGTATCATTATCTTTCTTTGTTGATTTATTGAACTTAATGCTTTATTTTTCGTTCTCTGAGAACTGTATCATGCCAAATTTTAATGATATTTTGATCAGATTCGGCAACTGTATATATTCTGCGTCATGCTGAATTTTCAATGTTATTTTGAGCATATCAAATAATAAACACATCGTCAAATATTAATTACGTGTATTTGCAAAAGATGTATTTAGCACACAGTAGTGTTTGCTTATATTTAAACTTAATAACTAAATCATAAAGATTTAACTTTCAGACGAAAGGAAAATTATTATTGTAGACAAAGAAAATGATAATACTACTTTAAATATAAGAGATAGTATGGTTTAACATAGTTTAGTCGAGGACTATAATACACAAGATAACTTCGTTCGTATGACTCATGTGAGGTAAATGTTGTGTTTTGATGATTAGTATTTTGCGGAGGTCGGTATTCAAAGTTAAAAGTATTTATTTCTAGAATCTTTTTCAAGGAGTATCATCTATCATAAAGGAGTAACTTTACGTTATTATGTTCAAGTACTCTTACTCTAAATTAACTTGGTCACAACTTTACACAGTTAATGAGCTATAAAAATGTATCGAACTTTATTTCTTTTATACTGGCACAAAGCTTTCGTCTACATACATCCATGATCGAAATGTGCCTGGAAGTCTGTGTGCTACTTAATTCGTTTAAGAAAGTTTAACAATATCTTACTATACAAACTTCACATGGTCTGAGATTGGCTAAATTAAGATTCTCTGTTTAGTTGTTTTATTTTATTATCTACGGGATCTGCTAAAATCCACGGTGAGAAGCCAGACGGAATATGCGTCACTATACACTAAAGAAAAAATACACAAGAGAGCAACGTCTTGAGCTATTGTTGACGCAGCTTAGCTCTCGTCAGACAATTGTAAATGTTCGGTTGTTTTGAAACTTCACATAACAAACGAAAGGAAACATTTATGTACTTATTACGCAGTGAAATTTTGTGAGTGACAAAGAATATCTTCCTGAAACTTCGTGGGAATAAGGTGGTTGAAGTAGATACTATCCTACTGTGATTTGACAACAAGATCGGTTTTGTGATCACCAGCACGATTGTCAAGCTCGGTGATTCGACTAATATTTTCGACAGTCGTTTATGGCAGCAGTTTGTAGCAACAATGTTTATTTGGGTGCACTATTATAACCTTCACCAGTTGCAATACTTATATGAATATGCAGTGCATCTTGAACGGTTAGTCTTCTAACCACCGTACTGGTAAATATTTTAAACACGACATTAGCTACGCTATTAGTTCATGCGAATTACCAAAAGTTACAGCCGGTCAAACAAACGACATTTGTGTTATGAACTTATGACTAAAAAGTGAATGTAAAACTAAAAATGTGTGTCGTTAGGATATGTTGGAGTCAAACAAAGGAAAGAGCGTGGTAACAAAGTTATTATTACCGGCGACCTCGATACACATAATTTAGAGTACCGTATTATTAATAATATGATACTACAAAACTGATGAAAACAATATAAATTTAATTTTAATGCATACAAAAAAATAAAAAAAATATCAATAACTCGAAGTAAATAAAGCCATTTTAAATGATAATCATAATATGGTTTATAAATAATTTATAAGTTTTAGGTTCAAAACCTGGTTATTGTATTCAATGTGTGTTCTGCTTACTAAGTAAATTTATGACACTACTACAGCCGGTAAAAGGAACAACGGCAGGGGAATACCAAAACTCTGTATGAGGAGAGGCCTTTGCCCTGCAGCGAGTCAATAACAATGAGCTGATATGATTATTTGACGAATCTAAATTATATGCAAAATAAATAACATGTACTTGCTGGATTTTGTACATGCTTCAATAACTATACCTAGTAATTGAAGCAGTACAAAATCCAGCAAGTAAGTGAGCAACTTATACCTAATAAGTTCTATTCTTTTTAGTCCCAATTACATGGGGTCGGCGCAATATCTCTGTCAACCGTCATCTTTGTTTTCACCCTTTTCTAGCAGTTTTGCAACAATCCTTCTATTTTTTTTATTGCATTAAAAGTAATCCAAAAAGCTTGTGCGTTTTGGATTACTATTAATGCAATAAAAAAAAAGTAAGTACACAAAGTAAGTACTTAATACAATTTGTGTTCCCATATAATACACGAATATTTCAAAATAAAATTACCTTACCTACCATTACTTGTAATGCAGATTAGGCTTATTACACAAAAGTGATTATCTGCGCACATAGCTTTTACAATTACTTTATATTCCTTTTGTTCTCTTTACGGCACTTTATAACGGATAATGCGATGATTGCGACTCAGAATGGATTATCCTTATTCATAAACGTGTACTCCATTATGGCTGTGTTCTCAATGGTGACAATGACGGACAGCATTGCTTGCATAGAGCAATAGATTGGAACAAGCAATCAGATTTATGTTAACTTGGAACTGGCAGCAGAATAAATTGGCATTTCAGAAACTAGGGTTGTTTCTAACCGTTATACCAGCTCAGTAAACAATGTGTAGTCAACTTCTAATCTTTCGTACGAAATAATAATACATTGACCAATTGTTTTTACACACAACAACATGTATGTAGCAACATCATAGTCAAGATACAGTTTAATGGTCATGTCTGACTGCACAGTTATGATAGGTAATTTAAATACAGTATAGTTGACTCGCTTAGATAAGAGGAAATCGTCAATAGTATACAAGTTATTCTTAACTATCCATTGATATTACTTAAGTGGATTATTACCTTAGGTTTTGTCTAGCATATATGTATGTCTTTCCAGACTGAAGTTTTATTATTCTTTCTGCTAGTTATCCTGGCTTAAAATCAATGCTTCTTAGCAATTTGTGACTTCAAGGTGACTTCCTATTTTGAACCAAATCCCTTATTTTTAAGAACGGTCTTATTCTCATATCTTTCTCTAGTTTACCTAAATTTTTGACAAGTTTTTGCACTTTTAAATGTTTTCCTTCAAAAGTTAGGAGTGTCTAATTTACTAAGGAAGCAACTATTTTGAAATTCAAAACATCACACTACAACTGAGGGAAGCAACGTAGAGATTATGAAATATTCATCAACTCATCGTGTTATTGAGTTAGTGCAATGAACTACATCGGGGTTAAGTGCTGAAATTGATGGGATCGTGCTAATGACTTCAACAGGCAGTGTCTGCATCTCGTTGGAATAATGAAGCTTCCGACTTGTCTATCTTTCCATATATACCCGAAGCTTTATATCTAAAGGATCAATTATATGGACTTCATATTGCATTGACGTTAGACAAGAGACATACTTTATGAGAATAGTGACTGTATGTATATTGTGAATATTTGTGTAGTTGGTATGGTTTCGGTCGGCACGGGTGCGTTAACAGTACGTGACCGGTGTTAAGCTGGACATCGCTGACATGGGTGAAGGAATACATCGTGAAGAAAATCAGACTTATAATTGATATAAGTCTGAAATCGCCAATCTGCCTTGAGGAAGCGTGGTAATCAATGCTAACGTATTCTCTGTATGAGAAGATGCCGTTGCCCTGTTGTGGGACAATAATAAGCTGGTATTATTATTATAATTATGTAGTTTAGTAAAGTACTAGTAATCCGATGATGATCTACAACAAATTATTTAAAATTAAGCTATACAAATGAATTACACGCAGAGGAACCATAATGCTTTTACAAATAATAGAGAGATTGAAATTTACATTTGTATGGTACAAATCCTGTTAATCTATTGTGTAAATACTGCAACTCTAATTTGCAAAGCCAACAAAACGTATTCGATATACGTAGTCAACCAAAAAACGATTCGGACAATTTGTGTGCCGTAAAAATTGACAATCAGTGTACAGTTACCGCCAATTATCATCAACGACCGAACTGAATTTTGTTCAGAGAAAATCGCAATCACCGCGACCACAATTGCTAACTGTACCTTTAAACTATCCTACTATGTATATGTATCTAACCACTATTTGATACTGTATGATGTCACTTCATTTGTTATGCGAATGGGAACTCTGTTAGTGCGTCTATCGCATAGCTTAGAGACTGTAGTCATAACATTGAGGTGAGAAGATATTTGATGATCATGTAGTCTAAAGATGTTTTATTTTCATCTGTCGAGAAAGAAAAATATAAAGAGATTAATGATCAGGCTATAGTTGGAGTGGATTATGTTACTCAGACATTCGCATGGAGTAAAACTGATAGAGATGATGATGAAAGCACTGTATAGAAATCTAAAGGAATAAATATAGACAGTCTAGAATGTCTAGATGCTAAAGATCTAAGGAATGACAAAAGTCTAGGATAAATATTTTAAAAAACATTGACTGCAGAAAACTATTAAATAGTAGCCCAAGAGAGAAAATTAAACTTTCTAGTGAAATAAATCATTGCAGTATTCAAGAAAGAACAAAAAATAAATATAAATTGCAAAAAGCTGTTAGCATTGAATTGAGACAAGAGCAGATATGTCTGGCATACGTAGACCAAAATAACCATCAAGCTTCCTCAAAAGGGCAAAGGGTAAGATCGCAAACTTGGAGCTCCGATGTATTCGATCGTAAGTCTTGTTCCGGTTTCATATTTATTTCAGCAGGTGAAATGAAATTAGAAGAAAAAGAAGTGAATGATAGCGTAATGATTGATAGGGCAGAATTAAAGAAAAAAACAGGACTTGGACGGGAAGATGATGATGATTTAAAAAGGTGCTACTATAATCTAGTGACATTAAAAAATTAATGATTGCATTATCCAGCAATGAGTCAAATTCTAAGCACTAGTAAACTTAAAGCTTTTCGAGGGACCTAGAATCGGGTTTTCAAATCTTTTGAGCCATATTCATGAGTCCATCTCCAAAGAATCCCAACTTTGCCTGCAATTCTAAATGGAATACAGAAAACCTCTACAAAAAGAAGCTAGTCTTAGAATGGTATGCACAGCTATAGGAATGCTCAATAGCTTTCGTTTCCCTTCATGCTTTCTACCCATGTACTAGGTACCTTATTGAATTGACTAGTACTAAAGACAGTACATAATTATTGATCACGTCGTGACAAGCCTAGGTCACGGTGATATGGTAGCCATAGCACACAAGGTGTCCTATAATTGTCATTTACGTGTGAAGATAGGCACCTGATATTAGAACACAAATGTAAAACAAAAAAAACCTGGTGTTTTAGGTATTCTAGATATGAATTTCCAAAGTCCCAGAAGATATAATATGGAATCTCTTGTTATGGCAGCTTTCACCATCTCTGGGTAATAATATGTTAGTTATCGCATTTGGTAGGTAATTTAATTCAAATTCAGTTGCATTCTTTTATTTCTCTGGTAGTTTGTGCTTTGCTGGAAACTAAATCAAGCTCCTGATCATCATTTTGAAAAGTGACTGTAGCGTGTAGGTAGGTTCACTTAAATGTTTATTTATTTATTAAAACTTTTAATTGCACATTGAAAAATAACTGTACAAATGCGGATTTTGTTTCTTCCACACTTTAACTAAATGAGAAAGAAGCCTTTTAAAATACCACTGCAACTAAAGACAACACGAGAAAAAATTAACAATAGCAAAACATTCTAGAGTAACAAAACACTCGGAAACCCAACAAAAAAGAAAAAAATAACAAAATATATGCAGAAACCTTAATTATAATTAAGGGTAAATGAACATGCGAGGGTAATGACTTCAATATTCAAAATTTTGCATACTTTAGGTAGAGATGACATTGAAAAACCGTTGGCCATTTTGAATGTAGTGTTGTACACGGATTGTTTAATCCTTTTTCATGTTGAAAAATTACGTTGCGTGTTTGCTTGTCCCCGGAGAACCATGAATCGTTTAGGAATTCGGGGGTACATTCGATCGGTGATTGGAAAAGCTTGGATTCGCTTCCATTACTTGATTTCTTTATGACATAACTTTTGCCTATAAAACATCAATGTTTGTGTGTTATTTTGGCCTTAACATTGAGTAAAATTTGTTGGTAAAAATAACCGATGTATTTGCATTATTGTAAAGGTCAACTCAATCGGCGGCCTTCGATAGTTCTAGTAGTATTCTGAAATCTATTCCTTTTTACATTTTGTCAATTCAACAGCTTTATTTATTTATAATCTATTCAGGATTAACAAATTTACTGTAAAGAGGAAACAGACTTGTATTTTTAACTATAGATGTTCCAGCTATTTCTAGGCCTTAAGGTCAGGAGTGCAGGTGGTACTTCGCTTAATTCAAATGCCAGTTTTCATTTCAACGTAGCATAAAATATTTTTTAAAGGTCGTGGTTGAAATGTTATGACTTTTCCGTAGTGCTTAAGCACTAATACTTATGTTGTGTTTGGTTACTATTTTAATTAAACTGTAATGTTCTGATAACAAAGTGGTTACCTACAATTTTGAGTGCAAATGTAAGATACAAAAAAAAAATGCTGTGCCGAACTCAAATAAATTAAGATTAGAATGTTGCAGCGTCTTAAGTGATAGGAGACTTTGGTAATGTACTTACATGTCTTTCTGTTTTTATTTTCATTTTACTTTTGATCTTTTTTATATACAATATGTCCGGTTTCGGACTGTACACACTTAAAGGGGTGGTAGTTTGCTCTATTCTATCAATAAAATTATTCTACATGTAGGGTCGGAACCCAAAAACAGCTTGATTAACAAAAAAAACGATGTTATTTTTTACGTAAAATTGATCTTTTAGCATTTATTTCAATATGATGCAGCATTTAATATTATTATTTGAGTTATTTAACACATTTTTAATACTTTTCCGTTGCTAAAACTATTTTTTTTTATGACAATTGGGCTTTAAATTTTAAAGTTACTGTACTTTTAGTATGCACTCTCCATAAAAGGCGATCAAAACAAAACAGAAAAATGGCTGCCATTCAGGGGGGGGGGGTGGGTTTCGACCCTACATGTAGAATAATTTTATTGATAGAATAGAGCAAACTACCATCCCTTTAAGTTTGTACAGTCCGAAACCGGACATATTGTATACAAATATAAAAAAAATAACAGTGTCTTTAGTTTTCATAATTTGTGATCTTCCTGTTCGAGTTCCAATAAACACTTTTTCTTTATTTCTAAATAGGCCCAGTTCAGCAAAAATGCCAGACAACTTGTACATGACCCTGGTTTACAACTGGACCTGAAGTTGTGAGGTGTAGGAAGTAAATCAATTTAATACTTCAATGTGCGTTTGCATACTTAAATAAAATAAAATAAATTAGTGTAAGATTATAAATGAAAAAGTTGGTGATATTTACTTTTTCAAGATAATATTTACATAATTTAAAAACTTACACACATCAGATAATCAGCAATGCCATATAACGTGGCAATGCTGCCAGCCTTTTTCGGGTGATATTAAATAAAATTGCAAAACGAAATAAATAAAATTATGCATAATGAACAGATGAAGATTTGGTACCTATCCTACTGAAGGGAAACTGATGGACGAGCATGATATTTGAATACCAAACAACATATAAATTCGTTAGTATGATTGACAAAGCCCAGAATCACAAAAAATACAATATTTAGAGAGATATTTCACCACGTGTAAGATAACCTTTGACAACAAGACCCTGAATTGATACGTATCAATAAGTTAAATGAGTTTATTGTACAAAAACCATTAAACTGAACTAGAGATGCGGCACAACTATTAGCCGATTAGTCAATATGCTATTATTTTATATTAGGAATTGCAATTGAAAAGTTGCGTGGAAATTGGTTTTCATGGAATGGGCATGCAGTGCGAAATAGTGAGAAAAATGTCGTGAGAAAATTTGAGTATAAATTTGAATGAGAAGACTAAAGAACCGATGAATGGACTGTCTTAAAGATGATATGGCTAGAAGGGGGGGGGGGGGGGGGGTGAGATAATGATAAATTGGAAGGAGAATGATGATGATGATTCGGAATTGCACTTCACAGAAACATAAACAAGAAAGATACTAAGACTAATCAAGCAGTCACTGACGAGAGACTAAGAATACGACGTAATACGAATATTTCCGAACACAATTCCAACAGCTCATTACTATTGTGAAACTGACTATTCACCAATCGGTTTGACTGAATAGAAGCCGAATACACCGCAACCCGTGTGTGTATTTGGCTACTACGGAATACGCTGATCCGGTGACTACTACCCTAGGTACATCTCTACACATGACATAATATAGAAGGCCATTTAGTTCATGCAATCAGTTAAATACAAGAGGCTCAGGATCACACGGCTCGGTCGGTTGATCTGGTTAAGCTACGCTTCCAGCGGTCGGTCCGTGGATGGGTCACCATCTTTACATACCGAGACCACTCCGTACCTCGGAAAGCACATAAAACGACGTTGGCTGCCATTCGGGCCGTCAGAAGCCTGAAAGTCTGACAACCAGTATTACTAAGGGGTATCGTATACCCAGTAACTGTGTTGTAGAGGTCAGATATGCAGTTGCTCCATGAATACCTAATACTAATATTCAGCTACATCCGGTTAGACTGGAACCCAACCCCAACAAAGTTAAGAAAAGGCTAGGCAGATGATGAATTAGTTATATACAAACGGCAGGTGTTATCTTGAGCTTCATTATAAATTTAAATGGACCGCGTTTAGAGCTGTCGTGAGAACAATCAATAGGTATAATGAAGGCAGAGTATAAATAAGTAACAGTATTATATCTTCTTAAAAAACGGCCGAAACGACGCTCTTCGAAATCGTACGCTACAGTCTCGGCAGTTACGCACCGACAAGGAAGGTTTAGATACCGAGCGGTCGTAGGTAATTATTTCAACGTCACTGCCGAGACACAGTACAGTTACTTTATTATACTGTGACGTGGGTCATGCAGTACTGTCGCAAAAACTTGTTTCATATTTACAGTCTGTCGATTAACTTGTTGTGTTTACTTGTCCAATGAGACGTTTCAATAAACATTTCCATTTACGATTTTAGCAAAGAAGATATTAATCATCTTGTTCTGTCTCTAGGTTAGTAGTACATCAATAAATTCAAATATGACTGGGTCAGCAAATAAATAGGGTGTTCTTGAATAAAACATTGTACATTTAAATAAAAATTCTATCTTTATTGTTGCAGTCTATGAAGATAATTGGTACAGAGCACAAAAAAAACAGTCTGTTTTTTTATCTTTTTTTTTAAATTATGGTCGCTTTTCGTGTCTTTCGTTGTTCTTCTTAACTCCATTACGGATTTTGATGCGGTTTTGACCATCATTAAGGGAATATATTCCGGAAGGCCTTACATATAATAAATAAATCGCGATGTTTTGTCAAACCGTGCGAAACAGGGGTGACTCGCTAGTAGAATATAATTTTCTCATAGTTCATGGTTGACAAGCAAATACGTTTTGACTGTAAAAATCTGCTCCACATAGACTTATCCCAAAGATATCTATTATGTTTCACCTTAAAGTCGAAGCAAAGTGACTTTTTACCGTCTAAACGTGGTGATTACGAAACGAATAATGTAACACTACAACGCAGTTTCGTTGAATTTGCAAGAAACGAATGGAAACAAAGAAAAAAAAAATGGAATACTAAGCAAGGATGTAAATAGTTAATTAAATGCTCTTTTGAATTTATTTACAAAAAAAAGGCTGTAAATAAATTCAAAAGAGCATCTCTTTGGAAATCTGTCAGTTAATACTAGGAACTTGGGGTTGGGTATTCAATTCAATTGGTTGTCAATTCATCCAACTACTAGTGTTGTCACTAGTCCACGTTAAAAAAATAGAAATTTTTGCCTGTTTGAGCAAGTGAGATTTCATCTGCAAACACACACAACAAAGATTGGATGATTCGGTTGAAGGGCAATGTTTACAAAAACATTTAGTAGTTAAAATTCAGTTTGTTTCTCTGTTAGTGAGATTTGCATCTACAAAAACACTCACAAATCAAAATAAATTTTGCGTATGTGTCAGTGTAGACGAATTTGTATGTTCAAATTATGATGGTTAGTGATACAATGAAAAGAGTATCCGTGGAGTTTTGCGGGCTCTTCTCCGTAGGAAACGACCGATTGGAACATCATTTATAAAGCTTCTGACGTTTCATAAATGCAAATATAGGTTTGTGTGAAATAAGATAATGTTGAATTTAATTTGAATGTCGAACGATTCCCCACCAAAAAACTAAGACCAAGATATACATATAATATAGCAACCTTCTAAAAGGAAAAAAAATGGTGCAGACGCTAACAGTTATCGATTGAGGTGCACGCAAAATGGAAATACCTACAAATTGCTATGCAAAGTGACATTGAATACGTTTCAGTAGGACTATTGTAGTATAAACGGTTACTTACATAACATTATGCCTGTATTCCTCAAAGAGGAGGTGTATAGTTCACTTGCACACTCATATTACGCTAATAATTATGTTTAAGTCCCATGTAATTACCTATAAGCGTATAGCCATAATACTGGCACAAACCTGAATCAGGGCTGAGTGTTGCAAAGTCAAGACCTAATGCTGAACCTTGATAGTATCATAATGTATGTTCGCCTAAAAAGTAAGGCTAAAATGAAGCTTTTATAGAAATACAAGAAAAAAAATAACAACTAAATCTGGGCATATGATCTGAAATCCCCTGCAGTGCGCATGTTTAGTGATTAACACTCGTTTTTTATCTGTAAGAGAATGCTTTGATATTCAAGCTGCAGGGGCTAATTACAAAGAATCATCAACGAGTTAGGCAGTGTACGTACGTATTGCCGTAAACTCACATTTCGCTTGTTACGTAGTGCGTTACGTACCATACATGTCCTTAAGCTGGACATGTATGGTATCATAACTCCTGTTCTCGTAAAATACATAAATATGAATGAAGTCTTTTACAGGCCATACCAGATAAATATCGTGGAAATCTGGGCTTCTGAATTATAATCTGAAATTGCCATCAGTAAGTAATGGTAGTAATGAACAATCATTCCTTCTTTGTATGAGCACAGATGGTACACTACGCAGTTTAGCATGAAGCTACAAGTACGCGGCAGGCCCGTCTTGCTGGGCCAATTCAGTGAGTGTAACGTAGTCAGAAGATCTAAGAGTCACGCGATAGAAAGAGAGGCAACTTCTAAGTGATTAGCGCTGTGCGACATTACACTTTATTTTGTCGTAGCAAGAGTCGCTTTTGATTTAAATGATTTTGCGGAGAGTCCCATCTATATTAATCTGTGGTATGAGAAAAGGCATGAGAGCTGCAAGGGAGTTATTTGAAAGAATCTGTGACGAGTATTTCCTTCATGGTATGTAGGTATGTTGTACGTACCCTCGTCTCAAAAAAGTCGAATCCTTTGTCTACATCCAAGAAATATCACAAAGGCCTCAATAGTGACATCATAAAAATAATAACAATCACAAGCAGTCTTTTATGCCAATACCTGTCTGTTCAGGTCCAATCAATAGAACCTGTTTGTAATATTATGCCGTTTTATAAATACTGTGATAATGATTACCGTAATTTATTATTATTTACTTGAGCATTTACTTCGTTATGCGGAAATTATAAAGTACAAGGTAATGAGGGTTTTCTGAGATGACGTTCACTAGGTGGCAGAACTGAGACGTCAGGTCCAGGCACCTGTCAAAAAAGTCAAAGCGCCTATACTTTCGTTAGTCGCGATTGAATCATGAACGAATTAATGAAACGAATGATGAACGTTATCATATGTTTTTTATTCACTGTCGCAATGGACGACCTCTTGTCAAAGTGGCGCCAACTGGTGGCGTGAATTTTCATAAAAACCTTCATTGGGCTGGCGAAGCCTGGCATGGAATGGACATAGCTATCACATAATACTATGGACTTGAGATATTACTACTGATGTGTGATTTATGCCTAAGGTTAATTGGTTCTCCGATTCCGGGGGCCTACTCCCTAAGCGAAATCCGTAGTTTCCGCCGTCGTTACGGGCGCTTCGTACTCCGTCTCACTTACAGACTTACCGTAAGCGTGAAGGAGAGCGAAGCTCCCGTAACGACGGCTGAAACTACGGATTTCGCTTAGGGAGTAGGCCCCCCGAGCTCTTGCGCATATTGGATGCTGTTGGGATATCTGTTTTGTGCCATCCCTTGCGATTGTGCTCACATACATCAGGCGGTGACTACCAGTCGCGCGCGGACTATAATTAAACATAACATAACACGCCTTGTTTCTCCGAATGGTTAGGCAGAGGTGTACCTTTTGCCCGTTATTTTTGCCGGTTTGTTTGTTTTTACCCGACTGCCAAGGATGGGTTATGTTATTCACGCGTATATTGTATGTTTCTATGTATAGTGTATATTTGTTTGTAAATTTGTTTATTACCTCGTATCTTACAAACGGCTGGATGCATTTCGACAGTCAAGGTGTCGTTATATTCGTCTTAAAACCCCAAGTGTCCTTAGATAGGTGTTCGAGATGAAACCCTAAGTTAAATACCCGCATTTTAATTTTAGTAGCAGGCGGGACCTAATTACGAATTATAATACAAAAGAAGATTAATGAGTTCCGCTTGCAACTAAACTTAATGCGGGTATTTAACTTAGTGCGGATTGCAGCAATGAAATTGAACGCGTTCAGCACATCTAAACGCGTTCAAAAGCTGTCCGTGTCAAAATTGTCATGGAATATTGTACACTGACAGCTCTTGAACGCGTTCAATTTCATTGGTGAAAGCTCATAATATAGTCTGTTAAACCGAAGTAGAGCTTACTTCGTTTTTACAATGTCGCCCATGGGCATGTGACCGCCCGTATTTTTCTGAATATTCATGAAAAATTATCGAAAATTAACTTTAAAAGGGGGGGTCTATCTTTAATATTTTTCATGTTATTAATTTTTTTATGTTTTTAGTAGCGTTTGCCATATCTTCTATGTTATTGGCTCGATTTGTATTATGTTTATTATTTCTAATAGCTTACGAGTTATTTTATCGGATTAACTAAAAAAATTTACTAAAATTTGTCGACTATGAAAAAAAACGGAGGTGAAGATATTTTTTTCCAAAAAAACAGTATTTATTTTAAAAAACATAAGTGAAATTATGTTAATTGTACATAAAATTATAGCGGAAACTGAAAAAAAAAATAAGAAAAAATGAAAAAAAAAACAATTAAAGATAGGCCCCCCCTTTTATTTTTATTATCGATAATTTGTCATGAATATTCAGAAAAATACGGGCGGTCACATGCCCATGGGCGACATTGTAGTTTATTTTGTTGTTTATTCTCAATCTTGTTTCGGTCTTTTTAGTGCATTACTTTTAAATTGTCTTTTTTGCACTCGGGTTTTTGGTTCTTTTGATTATTTATTTAATTTATTAATTAAATTCCACAAAAGTCATACCTTCGATATTGATTTTTAGTTCCGATAGTTAACTAAGGCAACATAGACGTACAATCAGCCTCAATTAAACATCGGCAAGAAATATTTGATGATTTTTTTGTGTTTCACAAATTAATTGTATTTCATAATACTTTATCAATGTAAGGCTAAAATTAAGTACCCAATGACATCGATTTATATCGAATGCCCAATGAGTAATAATAACATAGACGTACGCTACACATTGGTACAATAATATGGATTACAAATTGTAGACAATCAAATCAAATGAATTATTATTCTTGTCGATATAATGTAAAATATATCTTTTTGAGACTGTACCTATTAACTAAATTGATCACTTAAAAGGACGTACCTATACCTACCTATCAATGTAAGGTACTCCCACGCAACCAGACTAGACTTATTATATCGATGCTCAAGGACGCGCCGCGAATTATACCTACACTGCTACCTGTCCACTTATTGGATAGTCTAAATATAGATACGAATGTCAGGCACTACTAAAACTGTACATTTGTTTAAGAATTCAACCGTCATTTATTCAAACTAGGCTGAGAATCAGCACTTTTCGAACGTCAAAATTACATAAGACGCCCGCCCTCACCACTTCCTATTGCGTTAGCTGGGACGAAGAAGTGGCGCAACAAACTCCCCAGCAGCATAGCTGTCGGTTCAGTTAGAAAAACTTGATTCTATACTATAGTATGCAAATAATTTTACATACCACAACACAAAACATTAAATTAAATTATTTGGTATATGTCAGCTAGCATACGCCAATATACCAATAAAATACATCGAAATATACGTATATACTCGAGCGAAATTAAAAACGTAAACAGAACTTAATACCCGAATGAAAGCCTCCATAAAAATCTGAATAAAAATGAAAATCATTAAATAAGCATATTTTTAGATAGAATACTTGGGCCATCTAATCGAAAAGAAGCTGCAACGTATCTGAAAGGCATTAAAACCACAATAAAAAAAGAAACTAAAACTTAACTTATTTGGTTACGTTTACGTTGCGTTTACGTTACGTTTACGTTACATTTACGTTAGGTTGACGTTACATTTACGTTACGTTAGGTTGTAAATTTTCCACGTTATTTGGCAACGCAAATAGTTCTCTAACTAGATTTGGTTATTAGATTCTTCTGGTTGTCGAGCCTACCAAAACTTAACTTACTTAGTTGCATTTACGTTACGTTATATTTGTAACTTATAAGTTTTTCCTCGTCATTTGGCAAAGCAACTTGTCCTTTAATTAGATTTGGTAAAATAATCTTCTTTAGTCACAGTGTTATAATCGCCTCGTTGGCGTTGGCTAAACTTTGGTGTGCCTTTTGTCACTTGTATAAGTTCGTAAAAAGTGAATACTTAAGCAGGGACGCACACACAGGAGCAGGAGATAAACGCAAGCTTTATAATGCCTAAAAGTATATGATCCACTGCAGTAAACAAAATCAGAAAAATATATGATTCTATTCTTCAGGATATATGCTAGTTAGATAGTGTGTTGAAAACATAATACAACTAATTTCATACGATAGCAAAAAATCACGAAGATACCTCTAAAACTTTCTTTTATAGGATCACTCTTCTGTCTGTCTGTCCGTCTGTCACAGCCATTTGCTCCGAATCTAATGGACCGATTAAGGTGTAATTTGTTACACATATGTACGTATTTCTGTGAGCCAAACACGGACGGGTAATTACGTTACCCGTCCGTGTTTGGCATGAATATGCCACTTTTTATTTCACGGCATGAAACATAAATGAATAAATATGGGGGTCACTTTTGGAGGCAAATAAGAAAATGAAATTAAAAGTTTTGCCAACTGTACCGTCTGTATATTAAATAAAAGTGCTTGTTGCGAGGGTTTCAAATATATATTTTTTATTAAAAATTGAATACTTTGAAAGATATTTAAAAAAAAATATGACAATTGACCATTCGCCCCCTTTATCTCCGAAACTACTGAGCCTAAAATTTCGAAAAAAATACAGAGAATGGTTCTTCACTCATAGATTAGAGAAAAACCTATGAGAAGTCTATGGTCTTAAAACAACATAGTAAATCTCTCAATACACTACAAACTTACATTTGCAGTTAGAATGTATAAGAGAACATGTTTTTCAACTACAATGTTAAGTTTGTTCTTGGGACAAATTCATCCCAACTACGGAACCTTTCATTGTGCGTGTTCCAACACGCACTTGGCTGTTTTTTTTCAAATATGCAATAGTCAAAGATGGTAATCCCTCACCCTACTCGTATAACTCAATGTAACAATAATTAGATCATAATTTAGACTTGTCTGCGATTTAATTGGATGCAGTGAAGTGCAAACGTGTATCGCACGGCCGAAATATCTAGATCGAAGTGTGAAATATGTAATATGTGTTTTTCAAAATTTAAATCCGCGTTATTTACGAATAAAACACAATACAAAAAACGTAACGATTTTGAGTTAACGCTTGTATAAATTTTATAACCCAGAAAAAAAAATATCATATCGTATCTTTATATCATATAACATCATACATATATAATATCTTTATATGAAAATCGATTCTTAAGGAATAAACTCCAAAAAACCCCTAATATAATAATAATATTAGATGTAGTTCAGAAGACTGATAGCTAAGTTTTTCAAAGCGTCCTCTGTCCTACTATTTTGCTGTGCCCGACAGGGTCCATAATGATCACATAATATAATTTTTAGTTACCGCCTAAGTACACATTGTGGAATGCCTATAAAGTATTATACGAGTATTTATACAAAGGATCATCAACAATTTTATGTTCTGATTCAATACCTCTAGGTACAAAACGTGCTCATGCATCAATTATGGACAGGTACCTATATTAAAATCATATGTATGATTTTATGATCGCCGTATCAAAGCTATAATATATTCTTCATACAGGCCCGACGCGACTCTGGTAGAACAATTTCTATGAAAACTTCACGGAAATTGTTCTGCCGGTGTTGCGTCGTCTCGTCGTGCCTGTCTACGCAAGTTAAGCTTAATAGCTGAAAATAAATCTAACTAAGAATACAGTAAAGGTAAGTATAGGAAAATGTCGCATCCGAAGTTAGAACTAAGTTTGCAACTATCGAACCATGCAAAAGCGTGTTTCTAGTGGCTAACCAAAATTTGGGCAAAGTTTGCCGTGTGAGCTATATAAATTAAGCCTGCTAAACTTGCATCAAATGTAGAGACTAAGTTTCGAAGTTGGTCAAAATGTTCGTCCAACCATGGCCAACACAAATAATTTTATTCACCAAAATTTGATCCAACTTGACTTTAGTCTGCACACAGATTAACAAAAACAGTATCACAGATTACTCAGTATGCCAATGTTTGTTCTTGAACAGCGTAATTCAAAATTACTATTACATGGCATCACGTCATAGCCACAGAGTTTTTATTGCAGTACATCAAAAGGTTTATCCGACCATGCAAATGGGTGATGTCATTGTCCTTAGTACACGCTCAAGGCTATGCACAGAGTTACAAATCATGGCATATTCTGTGATTTTGACAAACGTAATATAATAAAGATTTAAAGTTTGTTTTCGTGACGATTGTAATATGTATTCAGAGGCGTATTCTGTAAACAGTTTAGGTTTTTATTTTAAACCGATAACGGTAATTTGTTTCGACTATACTCGTACATTTTCAATGGGTTACGATAACAGCGTGCTAGTAGTAAATATTTACATAAATGGTATTTTAATTAAATACCTCTACAAAAAAAAATACCTGTTTTAGTTAATAAGATGCACTTTTGTTTGCAGTTGATTAGCGATAAGAAAAAAACATTAAGGACTTTTTTGTCGAAAAGCATCAATTTATTTATTCAAAGTTTAATTTTTAAATTTGTTCATAATGTGAATAATTACTGTGATGGTATTGCAAAAAATTAATGTTCATTATTGTTCATGACCTAATGTTTTGCTTACAAAAAGGATAAATTCCTTTAATTAAGGGGAATTATATCCATTTTAACCATAGCTACTTTTTTACACCATTAATGGTTTCTAACACAATCGGCATGGGTCAAACAAAAAATTCATTCCTAACTCAAAACACGATAATAATTTTCAATTAATACAAACAATTGAGAATAATAGTTTCCATTCTGAATGGAGACCATTGCAATAGATAATAATATGGAAACTAACTCAAATATCATACAGGAGTACAAATAAACGAACTTGTGACGTCATAGCTTCATCGTGATTCAAGGAGGTAACCGATTTGAAATTTGAAGTGTAGTAAATCGTTGGCCATTTGAATTTGTATGAGTTTCTTGTCCGTCCTTCTCCATAGGCACCTACTACGCTTTGGAATGGGCAACTAGAATTATGTTTGAGTTTGAATGTCACAGCTAACTTGAGGAAATAGTTTTTCTTTATAAATATAGTTTTGAAAACATTTGGTAACTTAGTTTGGGTTGTGATAAAATTGATAAATAATGCACAGGTGTTGTGGCTTCTAAATCATCATTAAGTAAAAATATTTTTGATGCCCAATGAACACTTCCTCTGTTTTCTGTATTTAATATTATATATTTTAGTGTTAGCTAGTATAATGTATTTAAGAGCATTTATTTTTCAATACCAAACATATACCTAATTGAAACAAAACTAAGTTAATATTAAAGAGCCGAAGTCAGCCCCAAGGTGTTGAAGGTATGCTAACCAACTTACTGAAGATAAAAAAACTATCTCGTAGCTCTAATCTTATTGAAAATGATATTTTAAATCCACACAAAACTTAAATCCAATTATTTTGTTAATTTCCGTTATCGAGTGTTGTAAACCAATTAATTTTATTTTCAAAGAAAGACGTCACCTCTGCATGACGACGTTACAATAGAAAAGAAAAAGAAAAGAAAAGAAAAATAATTTTATTCGTCACAGAAACACGTGCATAAAAAAATAATAAAAACTCGAGTAGGTAACAAAACAATAACAATACGTATACAATAACGAGTACAAAATAGAAATAGTAGGCAGCTGCTGGCATGACTGTGACAAGAAGGCAATAAATCGGTTACGTTAAGAAAAACAGGTTTTCCCGCGAAATGTCAATTTATACAACGCGTTCCTTTTGATATCCCATAACTCTAGGGTATTAATGGGACCATGTCAAAGAATCAACTAGCATATTAATTATTTTTAATTTTTATTTTTTCGATATCTTTTTTCATTAAAAATAATTCGACTAAGTCATGATTATTTATTTAAAACACCCTTACGAGAAATATATAAATAAAACAATTTATTCTGACTATTTCTGTCCATAAAAAGAATATGACAACGTCGCATTCTCTTAGCATTAAATATGAATGATTGATTTGAATGAAAATGATTTACTTGTACTTATCAATGAAACTTAGATACACACATCGTTATGATATCTTCGAAACTATGTATTTTTGGAACACGTGTTCTAGGACTATTTGTATAATTTTTCACTTATTGCATATAACTTTAGAGTTATGAGACATCAAAAGGAACACGTTGTATACTAGCGACCCGCCCCTGTTTCGCACGGTTTTTACGACTTGACAAACCATCAACAGTGATTTCTGTATTATATGTAGTTTAATATTAATGTTCGAAACGAACGATGTACGATGTTCGAAATCTTTCGGAATAAATTGTCTAAATTATGGTGAAAACCGCATCAAAATCCGACTTAATTTATAATGTTTATTTATTTATATAGGTATTAATCACATCATCTTTGATGTTGTAATCAAATACGTCTTTGTTTTCATTTGCATTCATTTTGTTAATTTGCACAAATCATTATGCAGTTGCGACAAAGATCTGATTCGAAAGAAATCTGCATTTGCGAGATAATCAGTATTATTTAAGGATTTACATATTTAAACACGAATAATAAGAAAATAAAGCAAGCAATAACATAATAATGCGATAAATAAGAATAATTTATTGATATAAAATAAATCTTTATTAGCATTATAATTTCAACAACATGTACAAACTCGAGCATATGTTTCTTTAGTATATTATCTAGGTGTTTTCCTTAATCCTAATGCTTAGGGAAAACCTCATTGTACATGATGATCTCTTGTTATACTTGTTTACTTTTGTATTTAACATTAGAAGTCACGATCTACGAATCAAGACGATGACAAGTGACGTAATTCACTATTGTTTCTCGTTACTAAATAGTATTCGTAATGTATTCTATGGCTTTGTTGGTAACATGCCCATAGTTCAAAAGATAAGAAGGTAAGCAAAGGGCTCGGTGACAGGTAAAGGGAAATGCTTTTAGGTCAAAGATTGCGTTATCACACTTGTGTCTGATAAAACCTAATGGGCTAGGCATCTGAGTATTCATTTACACAACTTTCTGAAACTAGTAATATACAACGTGTTCATTTTGATATCCCATAACTCTAGGGTATTAATGAGCCGATGTCAAAGAATCAACTAGCATAGTGATTCGTTTTTCATTCAAAATAATTCGACAAAGTCACGATTATTTATGTAAAAAGAAATCAACATTGCTGACTATTTTTGTCCATAAAAAAAATTTATGACGACGTTGCATTTTCTAAGCTTTAATAATGAATGATTGGTTTGAATGAAAATAATTTAGTCGTACTTATCAATGAAACTTAGATACACACATCGATAGTCTAGTGTTATCTTCGAAACTATGTATTTTTGAAACACGTGTTCTAGGACATTTTGTATAATTTTTACTTGTAGCATATAACTTTAAGAGTTATGAGACATCAAAACGAACACGTTGTATATGATTGAAAGGCAGTTCAACTCGTAGTTTGCAAAAGCATTTAGAAAAAAAAGGAAAAATCCCAAAGGAACAATGCATAGCCTACCTGGAAAACTCTTAACCGACTAAGAACCCAGGTTGGTCGCTGCAGGTACAAATTAGTCAGAACGGGGAACTCCGATGAACCACAGTGTAACTGTTGATCGCATCGCAAACGATGCACCTCTTGTCGTGCTCTCTGTGCTATGCTTATTTTTACCTTTGCGAGGCCAACGATAACGCTGTCGAAATAGCCGAATGTTGGTCGAAACTTATTTGAAACAGATAAATGGACTAATCGATACGACGAAGACCAAGAAGAATGCTGGTTGCGCTGCTGGTACATGTATCTCTCTAAATCGCAGGAGTTATTTTCAATGTATCCGTTCTTTGAAAAGCGGTAGGCAGAGAAATTCCGTATCATCATCGTGTAAAAAGGTCCCAAAATAAAACTGTTAGTGACAATAACCCGCCTTTTCCATACACTCAAATCAACATAAACTTTTACCATTACTTTTCTTATAAACCGATGGTTCAATTACTAACAGCCGAATGTTCAGGTCAGTGTCAAACTATTACGACATTTAACTGTTTGCGTAGACATCATAAACCATCACGTTAACTGTCGCAAAAGTCACGCGAACGAATGCAATTTATTATCCTTTTATTTGGCGAGACATCCATTTAATAATACAGTGGTTATATGAAAGGTATGTTTTCAGAAGGATGACTTTGAACAAGATTATCATAAACTTACGCTTTTGCACCTTTATTGTGCACACAGTTGAAAGTTTAGACTGACCTGACCTCACTGATCCTCTTTAGAAAAGGGAGGATTTGTGTGACGTCGGGATTTTTGTATGACGTCAGGCCTTTGATGCATAGTTCGCATGTGGCGATGTAGATGCAGCCACAAAGGAATAAAATTAATTAATTAATGAGTCTGATGATGATCCTGTACTGAATTTGCGTTAGCATTGGTTTTGAGTCCATCTGTAAACGGGCCAGTAGCGCTGGAGATAGTAGGTGTTTGAATGTTATTCACTCTTGAAAAGCATAATGTTTCATCAGAGATCCCACTATGCCAGCACTCTCTTTCATACGAGATGAATTCAACGAGCAAGGGGACCTCTTCAGGAGGTGGGGTCTCCATCTCCCTACGGTTACCTATTTAAAACAAGATCTGTTTTCAGTGACCTGCTTGCGATTAAGGTGTTGTTAGTCGTGTGCTGTCTACTTGTTTTTCTTTTTCATGGACCTTTTGCTTTTCTTTTTCTGTGTCACCCGCATGTGTGTTCTTTCATATTTAAAAAGATTGCACGCCGTTGTTTGGGGTTCGTGTTAACACGTTAATAGATATACGCTTTAGCGCAGGCTACTTTTCTTTTAGTGTCGAAACGTGGGCGTTGTCAAATCACTGGTTTGCGGTTATTTATGGAAAAACAGTAGCTGTGTATATTTCACACATGATAGCAAAATTTTATAACTATTTGGAGTAGGCAAACTCGCAATTCGATAGTGTTTAGCCATAAGATACTCAATTCACACGATATACTAGAGCCATAGAAATCACTTTTCATTCGTTGGAAGGAGACTATACTGCGCCATACAGTATTCAATCGTCGTCAATTTTACGCAATTTCGTGGTGTCTTTTCGATTTAAGACAAAAATAAAACCTAAATGTCAAACAATTGAACAGTTGCAGCTATTCGAAATTTGAACGCGCATACCCGAGTGTCACGTCCCGAGTTCCCGAAGGCCACTCGGGAATACTCGGGATATTAGCTCTGAACATTGCATCTCGTGACCTCCCCACATTTCGACCCTCACAATGACCTAGAGTTGGACTGTTTAACAAGTTCCCGGTAGACCTTCTTACTACTTATATGGACGCTACTTCAGCCAAGGTTTCCTAATCCGATAGTGTGATCTCAAGGGTTCTCAATGTCACAACTGCCACAGAACCAAATGGGAATGAGGAACAGTATCAACCAATGCTATAATAATGTCATAGATTATTGTTGTTGGTAAGTATACATATATGACAACAAACACAAGGACGATAAAAAGAAATCGATATCAAGACACAGCAAAACAGGCATAAAGAATAAAACAACAAACCGCCATAGAAAGCAAGGCTTATGATGATGAAGTACCTATAATTGAAGCACAAAACCAAATATCGAATACTTTGAACAGCATCGCGATCACAGACAACTGAACAATCACATCTGCATAACGATGTCTAATTACGTATATATTTACGGGCGCCATCCACCCGTATTAATCTGATATAGGTACGTTCGTGGTTCACCGTCAATACACTTCAGCGGCTTCCGACATGGCCAGGAGAAGCCCTGCCGGATTTGTGCCTATCCTATTTCCAGTTTATAACGTTATTTGTTGTCTATTATTAAGTAGCTTTGAAGATTAACTAGCGCAAATGTTTTGTGAAGGTTGTGTGGAACAAGGTCGAGGTTGGTCTTATAGCAGTACGTTCTAGTGATAGTTTTGAAGTAAGAGTTATGATCAAAGAAAAGTTTTATTTCAAAATAAATGCTGAGGATGCGAAAAGACTTAAGTAAGAGAAAAACGAAGGAATCTTAAGCGTAAATGAAACATTTGTAACACCATAGTCAGGTTAAAGGACAAATACAAAGAGAAATGGTAAAAATTTGAACCATCTGTTCAATCAATCCGCTACAATCCGTTCATATGAAAACCATCAGAAACAAACACGAGTCGGTATCGCACGATGAACATATGCGGCCAACGAAACGAATCACCACGTAACGGTATTACAAAGCGAGTGCAGTTCACGGGCCAACGGTTCGGCACAAAGAATGGCTGCACTAATTCATTGGCCGCCACTGTACTGTGAGAATTCATATGAATGAGGATTGCAAAACTGTAGATTCTATAGAGCAGTTAAAGAATTTATGAATAGTCATTATGACAGAGAATGCTTTGGTTTATACTTGTGGTGAGAGGAATTTAGAAGAACATATAATTTCAATAGAAGGAATAAACACCATCATCATGCGATGTTATTTCATAATGACATCAATAAAAAAAACACTGGAATAGAATATTATAAGAAAGCTAGGTATATATATGATATCATCTATGTTCTCTGAGTTGTGAAAAGCAGACTCGATGTTAAAGAGCATACAAATAGTTACTTTTACCCTAAGGGATCTATCTTTTTGAGAGTTCTAAGATCATTATTGACAAAACAATTATGTTTTACGATTTCAGACGAATTGTTAATGATATCTTGTATATCTCTGTTTCGATATCTTCTCGCTTATCTTGTCAAAATAGTGCATATAAGTAGTCCTATGATAGGTGTAAAAATTATCCCAATTTTTTTTAAGAATCGCTCTTGGGCTATCTTGGACTATATATTATGTAGTAAGTACGACGTCGCTTAGCGCCATAGCACGTAGAGCATAGATGTCGTTGTGATAATATAACAGCAGTCATAAAGATAGTAAACTGTCTAGAATAGAGCTACTAAACGATCAGAGTAATTAGCAATCGTGACGTCGTTTACATTAAAAGGCATGACACATCATTGCTAACTGCCTGCGATATGTACTTAAATAAAAAATTAAAAAAGAGAAAATAATAGTAAAAAATGCAGTATGATTCAGATGAGTAAAAATAAAGCAAATTAGAAATTGCAGTGCTTAATGAGTATAACAAATCCACTGTGGAAATTTCAAGTAAAACTGAGTCCCAAAACTTTGGCCTTCAGTAAAATTCTGTCATGGGACTTGATCATATTCAGAAGCGATGTAAACAAACATGTTTGAAAATCCGTCTTACATGCAAAAATATATTTTATCACATGAATATTTTATTTTCATTTACATAAGTGACGCATCGAACCGCTAGATATTTAGCAAATTGCACAACAAAAATAAAATGCAGCATTGATGTCGATTTTATCTAAATTGGTCTGCCAAAAATCTTAAGCGAGAACTGTGAATTGTTAAAAAGGTTAGATTCATGGATGAATAGGTAATTAGGTACTATTCTCTGATGTGCCTACTTGCACCTAAAACATAATTCTGTCTCTGTCATCTACGATTAAGAGAAATAGAAACGATGTTTTAAATTCGTATAGCGCTAAATGCATTGTGTGCTTTATGGCGCGACTCATATATAATAAAAAACTAATCGTTTTGTTTACCAATAGTAGCATTTCTTGTCGCCAAACTGGGCATATAAAAACATTCAAATACAAATTTTACCCGTGATAGCTTGGGATTCCCATATGGGAAGGTTTACTATGCAAAGGAATCAAGTCTTTACTTCATTATTGGTAAAGATACAAGCGTCTTAAAATTAACCAATAACGGTCCGTAAATTATAGGAATGGACTTCGTCACGGTGATACATCCAATCATAATGAATTTTTGACTTGACCCTTTTTTGTCTACTTTAGTATTCACATTGTTTTTGAAATTACATTTATCTCTCGACACTTCATAGTTTTCCTTTTTATTTTCCTTATTTTTGTCTGTTTTGTTGATAATGTTTATTATTGGGTTTTTACATCTCGAATTTTTCAGTAGCAGCCCGGAGTCTGGATTGGTGCCCGGTTGTTGGCAAAAGGCTCGCCCCTTATTACTTGAGACTTATACATAACTGGCGGATGTGGGTGTACTATAGGTGCACCTCTGCCTAACCCTTCGGGGAAAACAGGCATGATTTTATGTTATGTTATGTCTATACTATACTATACTCCTGAAAAAATATGGCTGTAAATCCCAATCCTAGCTTCTAAGTTATCTTTCGCAACAGCATTATCATCCTCACCAATATAATATTAATAGGGAGTACTACCAGCAGTCTCACGTCAGACTATCTAATTATGCACCACGTACATTGACCCAGATGCGATACTACGAAAATTGCCATCCGCATCCATAAAGGGTAATGGACATCAATATTCAAGAGATGATCGGATAGTTTGCCATTAAAGCCACACACGTATCTAATTGGCGTCAGCGATGCTAGCGGGTACGTGCGTTATGGTAAGAGCATAACTATCATATATACATTTTCTGTGAAACATTCACCTGTATTCATTAAAGAATAGAGAGTTTGATTACCAGTTGGATTTTCTTCAACCATTTGATTATTATTCAAATCTATAGTATTTTTATCTTCATTGTTATTTTCAATTACATCTTCAAACTCATCTTTTAATCAGTTTGGTGTTAAAAAACGGTTAGCACTTTAATTTTAAACTTATTTTTGATAGTAGTATACAGGGTCAAATTAAATTAGCTAGCTAAACTCTGTAGACGTGACGGGTATCGATATAAAAAACCAACAAAACAAAAAACAAATAAGATTTTTATTGGGGTCAACGAACGCTGATGGTATTGTTACTATATATGTATTATTTTTTGTTTTATCGTGTTTAGATATCGATACATATCATGTTTGTGAATTTTACAAGAAGAAAACTGATTTTTTAAACTGATATTTCTATTGACTACACTACCTGCGGTTGATGACCCCAAAAAAAGACTGCTCATTACTTTCTTTTTTGTTTGATCATGTTTAGATATCGATACCCATCTCGTCCGCAGAGTTTCGCTAGCTAATTAAATTTGACCCTGTAGACTGCTTAAAAAATATTTGTAAATACTAACGACAAATAGGCATGTTCGCTGTAGAGATAAGACTGCATTGCCATTAGCTTAGATAAGTGTTAAACACACTTGAGCCAGGTAACACAGGTGAGTTCAACAAAGATAAATACGTTCATTTGGAACGTTTCAAACATCTTTTTTGTAAACAGTTTGTTGGACAAAAACTTGAATTCGAATTGGAGGGCATCAATGAAGCAGTGAATGAATCATCGCGCCTTATAACGAGTATTTTACAGTGGCCTCTATTGAATAACAAAATGTTTCTTTTTAAAGACTTTAAAATTCGCAATGCTGTGTAACGTTTGTGAATTCTTTGACTAGGAAATCTTTGAGGTATTTAAAAATTCAAAGTTTTTATTTTGATTAAACCAATGAAAGTCACTTCTTAATTGTTAAGTGGTCGTAAAGATGAAGCTAGTTGCCCATTCCAACGGTAGTAGGTTGCTATGGAGAAGAACAGCCGTTCTATTCTGTAAAAATATCACCGTGAAACTTAGGTGAAGTGAGCTGTCAATAGTGTTAATCCCTAGCATCCTGCCGGTCGATTCTGTGGCAGTGACAGCTCACTTCACGCCCACTTCACCTAAGCTTCACGTTAATATTTTTACAGAATCGACCGACAGGAGTTTCTTCTTCGCTCGTTCTTTTAAATAAAAATATTGTGGAGTTTGAAATATTATTTGTTTAGGCTGTATTTTGAAAGATTTTACAACGCTGCATGGATCATCTTCTAATAGATATAAACTACTCTCAGTCACATAACCTCAAAATTGGAGGTGATTGTGTCTTTTCAAGTGTCTAAAGAAGAAGCTAAGGTGTGATTATTTGGTTACTCTAAGCCAACAATAAAGGGCTGAGTGCAACTACGAAAGAGTTGACGCTACATCTGAGTAATCATGCAATGTTTTTGAACGGTAAATAAAAATTACTAAAGTACTCGTAGCATTCATAACTTGCAAAACTGATACTGAAGTAAGGTTTCTTTGTTCAGTACACTGTCAACTGCCTTCCTCTATTTATATCTCAAGAATATATTGCGGTTACAAGCAAAAGCAGCTCGATCGCTGGTAACAGGTTGGACACTGGGTCGATAAACCCGACTCAGGTCAAGCGGCTCGACATCCGCGCGGCTTTTTACTAATTTAGGCCGACTGGCTTACTCGTAGTTATCTGCTTTATTTCTATTTTATACGGTGCTACTAAAAGGGTTGTGGCCAGTTACAGTGTTAATATTGTAAGAGTTTTCGTGGATTTCAATTTGGTATACTGTGATGTTCTTTTGTTCAATAATACAGTTACAAATGTAGTTGATGATATCGTGGTCGTCCTAGCGGTTGATACAAGTATTATGCAGGTTGGTGAACCACAGTTATGACAGCGGATTAAGCTTAACTATATGCATATCTTTGAAGTATTACGATGTAGATATGTATGCAAATATTGTTTTGTTTTGTTGAACGTTATACCCACAGCGCTTCTAGGCTAACTTTGTCTTTCACACAGAGCTGCATTTTACGAAGCATCATAAAAATGATCTAGTTTTTGTACTTCATCAGAATGCGTGATACAAGCGACGGATGTAACAACCGATCCATCGCGGGAAGTCACGAATCCAAGACGATCTAAAATAACAATCGTGGAGACATTAACTATAATGTGCCCGTTGATAAATCAATCTATCCTTGAACGGTAAACAAGGTCGCCAGTTCTTGATACGAAAGATAAGCAAATATAAAACAAAGTTGTAAAAACTGTTTTGGTATCGATTCGGTCGGGATTTAATATTGAAACTAATTGCTGTACCCTACATAGGCTTCAACTGACTTATTTGTACAATTCTACTCGTCTGTATGCAATAATGTTGCAAAGTATACAAAATTACTAGGTACAGGATAAGATCTTCGAACCGGTTAATGAAAACATTCTTACCATCAAAATTGAAATCCAGGGTGAAGGTGTAAGTAACCTTTGGAATGAATCACCAACTATCACTGTCTCACTCACAGAGAAACTTAAAAAGTTTATTGACACGAATTAGTTTGAAACTCTACGCGAAATACTTTGAATCGAGTAGCGCGTCCGTTCTCTATGAACGTCCAACTGTGACTGAACGCGCTTAAGATGCATCGCACTATAGCCTTCAAAGTTTTATGTATAGGAATATGCACTTTACATCGAACATTTTAAAGTTATTTTTTGAATAACTGAAGATAGTTAAATTAGTGTAGGCTGTTCTAATGCAGTTTTGACATCAGCTCGAACCCACACCTTGTTCGCATTTAAGGCAAATGCCGGTATAATATATCCATCTACTTAGGATAAAACATAGTTTTCAAAACTTTGTTTTACCTGAATTCTTGCCTTTACATCAATGTGTTCATCATTGGAAGGTGTATATTTAGACATGAACATAATTTTAAAATACAACGTGTTTGTTAATTTTGTAGCGTTGCAATTTATAACTGGTTTCTCAAGGTTCCAGTCTAGGTATCATGATCGTTGTTATATCTAATAAAATTACGATCGTTATAAAATGTTAATGGATATAAACAACATATCCAAGAATTAACGCACTCCACCACAATCCCCAATTATAATAATATGTTATAATCATAATACATACACAGATTTTTTACTATTATATGTATAAAACATTGTTTATAAATTAAATTAGTTATACTGATTGTGGGAGAAAATGGTGGTCACATTATAAATCTAAGCACGCACATTGTCCCACACTTATACGAGTGTAGCGCAGTAGGTACTTCGTCCATTTTGGTTTGTCTTGACTATACAGCGGAATTGTGACTGTAATTTAAGTAGTTTTAATTAATATTGGGTTAAAAAAAAAAACTATATTAATCGTAACAGAAATCTATTCAGTAAACGATCCTGAACAAACTGCTTTCATAATGTGCATTAATTCAGTTACAAATTGTACATACCTACCTAGTACTAGGTACTTGAAGTTTTATCAGGACAATAAATCCCAATATTAGTATTCACAGGAGTAAACATGCCCAGAGTTGCTATAAAGATTACAATGAAGGTTAAATCCATAAGCTGATCATAATTTAAAATGACTTTACTAGGACTCATCAACAAATAAGCCATTTCTGGAGGGTAATTAAGAGTACCTGGTATCATTAGAATGTAATTAATTAAACGATGAATCTATCCTAATGATCTGCCCGCAAATTGATATATATATATATTATTTTATGTGTATAAAAGTCAACTACTGCTACGCCCGCGGGGACCATAATTCTTTTTTTTTATACAAGTTACTCCCTATAATATCAGCTATCTGCCCGTGAAAGTCCCGTTAAAATCAATCTAGCCGTTTCGGAGATTACCCGGAACAAATAGACAAACAGTTTTTTTTTTTTATAAGAACCGTATTTACTTTTATATGCATTTACTACAAAGCTGTTATTAAGACATTACAAACACACTTCAATTTTATTTCTTTGTATGTATCTATCATATAGATAGGTACAGTTCTCGATATCATTATTTTTATCAGGAAATAAAAATTGTACATTTTATTAATACATTATATTCTTTATTATCTGGCGTTTGGACTGCGATAAACTAAATTGATTAATTAAAAAAATATATGTCAAAGAATTAGTGAGATAATGATCATACAGACAATTCGGTTGCAAGACCATGATGTTACCCTGAGTAGTCAAACCATTTCCTAAGCAGTAGTTTGAATTTGCAATAAAAAATCTCACAGAAGAGAAAACTATCGATAATAAACATCGACAAATAAAGAAGACAGAAATAAATTCAATTCTGACAACTCTATCAGAAAACAAAGATACTTTGACTAACAATGATATCCGAAAACGGTTTAATAGTTCATTGTTGTAACGCGATGGCGTGTAGTCGTTAGTAAGGTCGAAACGCAACGCAGTTTATAACTAATATCTATCATAAAAAAGATTATCGTTAAACTTGAGCGAGGTTACTTTGTTCGTGATGAATTGCCAATAGGTTAGCAAAGAGTTAAGTTCAGCAGGTAAAAAAAGGGTGAGTATTTCGTAAATCCTGGCATTGAAAAGAACAATTGATCGCAAAATTCAATTAAGACGCTGATGAGTCTAATTTTGCTTTTTATTAGGTACTTTATCATTGATCTATATGAAGTCAAGGTAAGAATTATAAGGCAGCCCATGGTTATTTTTCAGTACCTATAATCATTATTAATTGCATTCAATTAGGCTACATCACGCGGTTGTCCTACTTCCAGATACAGAGGATGGAACAAAAGAATAGCCAGGACCAAAAACAATAAACAGCAACAGATCTCTTTTACAAAGAACAATAATTACCTTATCTAATCCCTAGGGTGTCGTAAAAGCGAGATAGGCAACAGCTTCCCCTGCGTTAATAAGATCAAACTGCGAAAATTTGCTATCCCCATTATTCACTGAGGTCTCATGGCTGCTCTCTCGCATAAAATAAATTTCGCTTGCAAATGTATCCATGGTCTTTATGCAAAGCCTTCAGGCAAGATGGCTCAGCGATGTAACTCCGCAGTGTAATTTTGGTTCAGTACCGGTGCAGATAACTTACCAAACGCTCGTTCCGATAAGATTGCTAACCACGAAGTCAAGAAGGTATTTTAAAAATTATAGCGGATCGTGAGTTTTGGTATAGATCCTCATCGGATTAACTGAAGATTATATTTGTGCTTGGTTTGCCCTGATAGCAGATTGATATTGAATTTGTTTTCAGCATTTAGGTTACAGCAAAACCAGATAATGAGAATAAGAATAGTTAGTAAAAAGAAAGTAAAGAAAAGATAGAGTGAGAGAGAGAGAGAGAATAGATAAGATAGTAAAAATGTGATATAGGTATTATGCAGGGTGATTTGTTAATGATAATCAATATTACAGCAACTGACTAAATAACACGTGAATATGCTACTCGTGCAGGTCATTAACGATTCAGAACCATACACAATATGTATTAAATTACAATACGTGTGCTTACGTTTGCCAAGTAACGGTTAGGGAAATCACCATAAAACGAATTAATAGTAGAAAGGAAAACAAACCATTCAAAGAGAACGAACAATTCATTGAAGGTAGCATTTAGAAGATGGATGCAAACGATTCATAACTATTCGCTGTGGAAATATATGTGAGCGAGATTTCGATGTAGACGTTGCTGATGATGCTTATGATTCATGATGTTAAGAGGATAACAACCAACGTAAGCGAGGAGCCCGTGTTGTTAGGTTCGCCAAAAAATATATCCATCACAGCGCAGTAGTTAATAGCGAAGACAATCATATAAGAATTTACAACTGTGTTCATTATACATTCAAAGATGTTTAGAACTGTTTTTCAAAACGGTAGTTTTGAATTTTAAATATGTGTGAAGTTCAATATAATGTGATATTCAATAGAGGAGACACAGTTCTATGGATTCGTTTTGTGAAATGATTTACATAATTTTTAAATGTGTCCATAAACGAGTACACAGTCTGTGTGACAAACAGTTGGACAAACATATTAGTTGAAAGTTTTCTGGGTTATAATGAAAAAAAAGTAGATAGTGCACCGTCATTCTTAGGATAGAATACAGAGCAAAGATACACCGCAGTGACCTCACTCAAGTCGTCCCCAAGTCACAAAGGGTTGTCAAAAAGAAGTTGCTATAGCTACTCCGTGTTCGCCATGTTGTCGTGATAATATGTACAGGTTCGATTCTGTAAAAATATCACCGTGAAACTTAGGTGAAGTGAGCGTGAAGTGAGCTGTCAATAGTGTTAATCCCTAGCATCCTGCCGGTCGATTCTGTGGCAGTGACAGCTCACTTCACCTAAGCTTCACGTTAATATTTTTACAGAATCGACCGACTGATCTGAGAGAATGCGTTCTTGACACTGGTCAGTTTCATACTAACGAATATGTGTTCTGCGAATTTGGTCCTTATTTATTACTAATAGATTGTCCAACTGACATGTGCCAGAAATGCATTCTTTCGACGGCCGGACGTAGCTACAAGAGCATACTTAATTATGGAGCTTCATCATCATCATCATTTCAGCTGAAAGACGTCTTCTGCTGGATATTGGCCTTCCCCAAGCATCGCTATTATGGAGCTTAATAAAATACGACTTGAAAGTCATTAATCTACAGGGTCAAATTAAATTAGCTAGCGAAACTCCGCCAACGTGTTGGGTATCGATATCAAAACATGATCAATCAATCTGCCTAGCCTTTTCCCAATTATGTTGGGGTCGGCTTTCAATCTAACCAGATGCAGCTGAATACCAGTATTTTACTTGGAGCGACTGCCTATTGGACTCCACAACCCAGTAACTGGGGTAGTACGATACCCCTTGGTAAGACTGGTTGTCAGACTGTCGGGCTTCTGAAGACCCGTAACGACTGTCAGAGATCCACGAATGACAGCCGGGTGCAACGGCTTAACGTGCTTTCCGAGGCACGGAGGAGTCTCGTTATTTAAAGATGGTCACTCATCCATGGACCAACCGCGGCACGTAACGCGCGTAGCTTAACCTGCTGGATCGACCCATGCGAAACAAAATAAAATAAAAGAAAACAAATTTTTCCAACTCATACTTCAACAGCGGTCGTTGACCCCAAAAATACATCAAATAATTTTTATTTTTATTTCACCGTATTTAGAATACTCAATACTTTATTTGCATTCCACAATGTGTACTTAGGTGGTAAGTTAAAATTATATGTGATCATAATTGATGACAATAATCCAATGGTTGTCGCAACCCTATGTATATTCAGGGCGGACAGCACTAGCTATCGGCACGAACTGGTCGATAGACGATACTAATATTCGGGAGTGCGTGGTTTCGCTAGCTAACTTAATTTGACCTTGTATTTTTGGCGTACTGGAATAGGTGTCTAAAATCGCCAAATTGAGGGCAAACTATCTTTTAAAGCTCGTATATACAAACTATTTTAAGAGATCCGATTTCATCTCAATCTGAAACATATTCCCTATTCATTTTCCGTTGCTATTATTATCAGTGAAATTTCCATATCTACTTTGAGGTTAGCTTTGCTTACATAATTAGTTGTGCACTAATAAGCAAGTAAGCAAGTCTACTACTGCCTGCATACTAGAACTAACAGGTGGATATTGTTTTATGCCACCTGCTGCTACAAAGGTGAGTTTGCATGTAGCAAATTGTTAGAAGCACCCACAAAAAGGTAAGACAAGGGGTTATCCTGTCGCTATTAAGCTGTCTTTTTCATCATCATCATCATTTCAGCCGAAAGACGTCCACTGCTGGATATAGGCCTCCCCCAAGCACCTCCACTTTAACCGGTTCTGTGCTTCTCGCATCCAGCGGATTCCTGCGACCTTCACCAGGTCATGGATTCATCTTGTGGGAGGCCGTCCAACACTACGTCTTCCGGTACGCGGTCGCCACTCCAGAAAATTTCGGCCCCATCCGCCATCTGTTTTGCGAGCAATGCGCCCTGCCCACTGCCACTTAAGTTTGGCAATTCTTCGGGCTATGTCGGTTACCTTGTTTCTCCTTTTTTTTTTTTTTTCAGGATGGGAAATCATCAAATGACTTCTCCCGCTCTGGGCAGAGCGAGAGGGTGTGTCAGACTTTTACTGACTAAAACCAACCCGTGTTCCTTCCGTTGCCTGTGTGCCGGGGCCGCGATATCCCTTTCGGACAAACCCGCAACCCCAGCAGGCATTCGACCCCGTCGGTTGGTGCTGACATCTCTTTGAGGCGCGCGTGGAACACAACGCGCCGTCGACACGGGCCTGGTCCTTATCGGACGGCGAGCTGCCCATTGCTCACCGTCCGCAAGTCCGCGCCTACGGTGGCCGGAAGTCAGCTCTCGACTCCCGACGCTCGGGGCGTCTCCTGCGGCGACTAGGGCCGCGAGGGCGTGCAGCTTGCGTCTCCCTCGTGCGCTCCGCCTCCTCCTTCGCGAACATAACTGCTTCCCATGCACTCTCGCTCCGAACCATGGCCTGAACCAGGGCCGGATGCGAGAGATCGCCGCCGATTCCATCAATGCCTGCAACCAGGCATTGATGGAATGTGTGCATCCGCTACGCTTCAGCCCACATTTTCACGATCGTCCATAAATGCCCTTGTTGCAGGCCGCGACAGTTATGGAATATACTTAAAATAAAAAATCTCGATGTTTTCTCAAGTCGTAAATACCGTGCGAAGCACTTGTTTGCGAGTTGGTAATAAAAAAGAAAACAAAGCTATCAATTTGTCACAGATAATATAATACTACGTACAGATACCCAATCCCATACAAAGAAATGACACCTCCCTAAGTCTGGCTATTGAGCTGGCTATTTTTCTTCCTCCATTTTTTCAACAGATTGCAGCATCAGCGACTCACTAATTGCCAGAGACTGTAGTTTTACAACGCCATCTAGGAGTCGACTTAGATACTTATGGCGTTGTTTTATTATGGTAGATTCTTTAACTCGCACATGACACGGTCCGTTCAAGGACAAGTTATAAGAATACAACTAAAATATGTCGAGTTGGCAGAATAGTTTCATTTCTGTGTGAGTGAGCTAGCAATTTTCTCGCTGCTGCAAATGCTTTTTTATGGGTTTTTAGTATTTCAATGCATCTACGAGTATAATTGAGTATATAATGAATATAGATTTTCTTCTCCTCGTTACCAAATCTACTACCTATTGCTAAAACCCTAAAATTGAAAACACGCCTTCTTCGTCTGAACTCATTATGATAAAAAGATCAACATTACAAAAAAAAATGACACAATTAAAATCGAATTTGGCAATCGCGACTGCACGTGGTACTTGTTTGCCCTACCCCAAGATTTTTTTTTAGAGCCGTAGGCGCGAAAGTGGACTGCCTTGAATTTTTCACTTTTTGTTTGGAAAATATGAAAAAATATTACCTACATGTTGAGTTTCAAGGGTTTAAATGGTTATATAAAGGGGGTCGAAATTTTCATTATTTTTGCGATAGGACGCACGATTTTCGAGATATAAGCAAAAGAAAAAATAAATACGGTACTGTTTTTGCACGTGAAGTCGAGATGTTGGTGTGAATTTTAGTTCTTATTTTACCCCACACCTTTTTAATCGCCATTAAAAATTGTCAGGTTTAGTCTGGTTTGGTTTTTTACAATCAAAATTTTAGGTGAAAAACGTCACATTCAGAAAAGCAAAATTGCTATTTTCACTAAATTAAAAACTCAGTAAGTACTAAGTGCTGTCAAACTAAAATATAGTTAAGTTGTGTCACGTAGGTCTATTTCAGAATGGGAAATCGTCGTTTGACAGGAATAAATTAAATTTTAGTCTAGTTTAGAGGCATTTGTGACACGAGAATCGGCACCATTTACAGACAGAATAGCTATCTACTTTTAAAACGTTTTTTGCAATCCTTTTTAGGATTCCGTACCTCAAAAGGAAAAAACGGAACCCTTTTAGGATCACTCGTATGTCTGTCTGTCTGCCTGTCCGTCAGTCATAGCCAATTTGCTCCGAATGTAATGGACCGATTTAAATGAAATTTGGTACACATATGTATTTATGTGACCCAAACACGGACGTGTAACGTAATAAAATTAATTTTGAATTTTGGGGCAAATAAGAAAATAAAAAGTTTTCCAAACTGAACCGTGTGACATATAAATTTTTGAAAAGAATGCAGAGTATGGTTCTTTACTCATAGATTACAGGAAAACCTATAAGAAGTTTATAATCGTAAAATAACATAGTAAATGTCTCAATATTGTTGTTGTAGTGTTAAGTTTGTTCTTGGGATTAATGCATTTTCACTACCCTTCATTGTGCGTGGTCCGACACGCACATGGCCAGTTTTTTTTATAGAAAGCCTACTATATCATAAAAATAAAAAATATGTGGGTAGGTACTTGCCAAAAACATTTTGAAAATCTATCAAAATGTTTTTGGCAAGTTTCAATTCTTTTAATTCTATGTAACGTAGGTACTAGATAAAAAAAAATGATTGATTTTTATACTAAACGTGACGTGATGACAAATTGAACATTAAACATGGAAGTTTTGATTTTTTCTAATCTTACTTCAGCCAAAATCTGCCGTTTATCGCTTTTTAGTGACTATAATTTCATAATTGTTGCCTATGCTGCCATCTATGATTCTTTTTCAAGACTAATTATAATTTGTTCTAGTTGAGACCCCATGAATTTGTATTGCAGCTTTTTATTTAAAGTGGTTAACACCATTCCTCCTGTCGAACATTGAATGGCAATAATACCTCAGGACAGCCTGTTGCATTGATTTCCCGACTGCAATGCGTTGATAATGTTTCATTGTGGCGAGAGACTGAATATGAGTGGCTTTTGAAAGCTGTGGTACATTGTGAGTGTGAATTGAATAGTTAATTTGTTAAATGTTTTGCTATACCTTACAGCCAGTTGCGGAAACGAACTTTAACTTTTAAAGCTGCCATTAAATATAAAGTATCCATTCTTGTTTTAACTTGTAACTGAATTCAACAATTTAAATAGTTCTTTGATGAAATTTATGAAATCATTAGCGTTAATGATTCATTACGTAATGGGGTGGTAAAACAGAAAAATATTTAACTGATCCTCTAAAAATGTATTGAGCTTCTAAAGATGGATAGATGAACCTCTAAAAACTTTTTGGGCTTCTAATGATGGACACTTTTTAAAATTAATGTGTTCCTTTTTAACTTTCTCGCCTTTTCTCATAGTACCAACTATAGCAGTAACTAAACTAGGTTACCCCCGACCAAACGAGTTAGGTTAGAACTGTGACTAATCACGAGCCGAATTGGTCGCGGTAACTAAGTCAGGTTTCCTAAAAAAATTGTTTCCAAAAAAAAAAATGTGCGCGGCAGGTAGGCAGAAGCACACGGTGGAGATCTGTCCGGCTTGGGCGGAGCACCGCCGTGTCCTCACGGAGGCGATCGGCTGCGGCGATCTCTCGCGTCCGGCCCTGGTTCAGGCCATGGTTCGGAGCGAGAGTGCATGGGAGGCCGTCACCTCCTTCTGCGAAGCAGTTATGCTCGCGAAGGAGGAGGCGGAGCGCGCGAGGGAGATGCAAGATACGCGCCCTCGTGCCCCTAGTCGCCGCAGGAGACGCCCCGGGCGTCGGGAGTCGCGAGCCGACTTCCGGCCGAAAAAAGGTAGACAGAAGCGTTTGCCGTTCAATGTTTGGACGCACCTTAATAATACGAGTATTACATTTGTATATTCTGAAAATGGTCTCAAGATATCGAAGAGTAGTTCGGCAGGAGCAACAGTTTATTGTACGGTGTTCATAATAATTAATTATACCACGTCAGGGACAATTATTATCATCATTAATAAATTATATTTACCTGCATATTTATAAAAAATATGTAGAATTTTTTTTATAGCAGCTATTCTATTTTCCGTCGTGTTACGAGGTATGCATAAGTCATAGCTGTGTGTCGTGTTTTATGAAAGGTGGCAATAGGTTAGCTCAAGCTGGCTCAAGCAAGAGATAGGTGCTATCTTTGCATCATGTTAATTTGTATCTTTCTTTCACCATATTATTATGGTGCGCCTTAAAACTATTTTGTCGTAAAAAGACCTCTGCAAGTCAGAGCCAGCAATTCTATTCTTTAAAAATCTCAAGTTTTAATTGGGGCTATCGTTTTTGTGTTCACCAGTTGGCGCCATTGGTGACTAAGGTCCTGTCAGTACTTTAAGTTATATGTTTTGGATATGTTTAAGTATCCATTACATACAAGGTTTATTTATTATATTTTAAAACTTCAAATGAATATTTACATTATTATGTTCCTAGAATTGGCAAGCATGAAGCAGACAAATATTATTCTTACTCCAAGTGCTACCAAATTATATCTTAAGTTTATCATCGTCGTAAATCTTAAGCCATAATTAATCAGGATAGTATAATCTTTACAAAAATTACGAATAATAAGTACTAATTAGTGATTGAAAATCCCGCAAACTGTAGACGTTCAGTGACATTTGACATTTCTAGAGACTCTACACTAGCGGCGAATTCAAGCGCGATAGTCCTCCTTGTCTCAAGCTGTTTTAGCTGGGTTAATTTTGTAAGCTAGAAGTGAGTTGTCAATAGTGTCAATCACTACCATAACCTGGTGAAATGACAGCTCACTTGACCTCAGATTCCGCGGTGAGGGTTTTAGAGAATAAATGAACAGTTCACTTCACCTAAGTTTCCGTGGTGAGAGTTTTAGAGAATAAAAGAACAGCTCACTTCACCTAAGTTTCCGCGGTGAGAGTTTTAGAGAATAAATGAACAGCTCACTTCACCTAAGTTTCCGCGGTGAGAGTTTTAGAGAATAAATGAACAGCTCACTTCACCTAAGTTTCCGCGGTGAGATTTTTATAGAATAAATTGGGTGAAGTCCTAAGATATACCTATTAGCTGAAATCTTTGAACTTTTATAACCTGCACCTTTACCACAGTTGTCTTAAGTTTCATTGCTTGAGTGTGGTTTTAGTGTATATGAAAAAATCATCATTCTCCAGCCATTATCCCAATGTATTCCCGGTCGGCGCAACACGTCTTTTTCTTCCACACTTCTCTATTAGTCAGCATCGCGGTAGTCACCCCCTTTCTAGCCATATCATCTTTCAAACAGTCCATCTTAAAGTCATCCACATTTAAACTCAATACTTCCTTCACGATATTTTCCTCTCACTCTTTAGTGTACCTATACAAAAACAACTAAATAAATTATCGTCCAAAACTTAAACTAGTCATACAAGTATACGACACTAAGAATGCTTTATATTATTCTATAACTCTTAGCATCAAATCTACCCGTCATCAATGTATTTATGGACCGTGGTCAGAGGTCAAACCTATTCAATTGTCACTTTGCGCTCAATGAAGACGACATCTAAGACTAAATCAGTGACACGGTTGACATACTCGTGTAATCACGTCACTTAGCCCGGGACGCACGTGCGATTTTTTTTCGCGCACTCGATTTTCAACGCTTGAGTTTGTGGCTAAGTAATAATAGCCGCACGGGTCGATATATCAGGTAAAGCTACGCTTGCCGGGGGTGACCATCTTTACATACCAAGACTCCTTCCATGCCTCGGAAAGCACGTTAAGCCGTTGATCCCGGCTGTCATTCGTGGATCTTTGACAGCCGTTACGGGTCGTCAGAAGCCCGAAAGTCTGACAACCAGTCTTACTAAGGGGTATCGTATTACCCAGTTACTGGGTTGTGAGAGGTCAGATAGGCAGTCGCTCTTTGTAAAATACTGGTATTCAGTTGTATCCGGTTAGACTAGAAGCCGACCACATAGTTGGGAAAAGGCTAGGCAGATTGACTCGATTTTCAACGCTCTGCTTAGCGGCGAGAGTTGAAAATCCAACAGTGTTTTCTTGACGCGCTGGGATGCGCTCTGTTGGATTCTCAATGCTCTGCTCAAAACCGAGAGTTGAAAATCCAGTGCGCGAAAAAATTACATCGCGTAATAAAATCACCTGTGCGGACCTGGGCTTATAGCTCACTAAGCGTAAATACACGCTAGAAGACTTGTAAGAAAACGATACCAAAGTTAATTGAGAATGTTTTTATGTGTAGTCGGCCTTACAATAACTCTACCGCCCGGGTCTCTCTTGTTTCATCGAAAAGAAATTGCTAAATTATCACTTCTCAAACAATTTTCCGCATAATTTCATTTGCCAAATTATTACTTAGTAAAAAATCTCTTCCCAATTAATTTTAACGCAAAACGAATGTTTTGCAAGTGAACGTTTAAACAATAATTTAATATTTTCGTTTTCGTTTAAATAACTTGTTTACCAAATAGTCATTTCACCAATTTTTATGTAGTCAAATATTTCAGTTGGCATAACTCATTTTACGCAAAATAAAGTCGTTTTATTACAAGGGTGATTTTTCGACTTTGGACAAATTCTAAACAGGTAATAATAATATTAATATATGGAAATTTACCGGAGATTCATTGTGAAGGACGGGACGGTTGACATCTGTCGAGCATGCCACCGTCCGAGAGAATCAATCCGACACATTATCTCCGGGTGTTCTCGTCTAGCTAACGAACAGTACTTGCATGGCCACAACCTTGTAGCCAGGATTATCCATCAGCAACTTGCTCTGAAATACAGTCTTGTGGAATCTGAAGTGCCATACTACAGGTATGCGCCCGACCCAGTTCTCGAAAATGGAAATATCACATTGTACTGGGATCGATCCATCATCACTGACAGGACTAGTGTTGCCAATAAACCTGATATAGTGGTGGTGGATCGAGTAGAGCGGCGCACAATGATTGTTGACATAACGGTTCCGCATGACGGGAGCCTCGTGAAAGCCGAGAAAAATAAACAAATAAAGTATCTTGACTTGGCTCGCGAGGTTGTCGACATGTGGGATGTGGACTCGGTGATCATTGTGCCGATAGTCGTATCAGCCAATGGTTTAATTGCCAAGAGCTTCGACCAACGCCTAAGGAGGCTCTCGTTGGGCAGCTGGATCAAGGGCTTGATTCAGAGAGCGGTACTCTTGGACACGGCTCGCATTGTCAGGAGGTTCCTCTCTCTGGAGCCCTGACCGCCGGTAGCTTGGACCCTGTTCCCGATACCGGTGGGCTACTATTTTTTATATTTTTAAATGTTTTTATATTATTTTATTCTAATATTTAAAAATATAATTTTATGTTTACAGTTAAAAATAATAATATTAATATTAACTATTCTGGTAGTTTTTTTTTTTTTAGTTAGTAGCATTTTTTAAAATAATTAATCTCGTCTAAGTAGTTCAATTCGGGTAGCCTGTTTTTTTTCTTTATAATCTAGTCGTTTCTGGCACTCGCCGGCCGATAACGCGGCACCGCTCGCTTCGCTCGCTCGGCTCGTACGTAGGAGGTCACAGTTTTAACCTAACCTGACCTAACCATTTTTTTAAAATAATTAACCTACTCTAACTAGTTCTATAACTAACTGAAAAAACGTTTGTTGTCTAAAGATTGTTTGCCGTAATAAATCATTTGATTAAAGACCAAATGGATATATGACATTATCCTTGATGATATTCTGCCAAGTAAAAATTTTACCAAATGAAATTGTGCGTACTAAAATCATTCCAAACATTGCATTGGTATAAAAAAAGGTTGCTAAAATTTGTTTGGGTAGCGAAACTTTGGCAAAATCTTTTCGGTAAAACGGCAGGATCCCCTACCGCCCTAAGTTTGAATGACACTTGCAGTTGCACGTCCTATAACGACCGCATAGCTGTCAATAGTGTCCATCGTCTTCACATATACTTTAATTAATCAATGTGTACAAAATATTGTAAAATATTTTTAAAGAGTAAGGATGTTCTTCCTCATTTTTCTCCAGAACCAGCAACTAGAATCAATTACATTTTTTTTGTAAATGTTGACGTTCAAAAGTGCCTTTTATATGCCTATTTACAATAAATATGTTGACTTTTACTTAACTTTGATAATCCCAAGCATTACGTAGACGGACAGTTCAAGCTCATTTTACTTAAGTTTCCACGGTGACATTTTTACCAAAACCGGCTGAACTATTTTCCTTTAAGACCAATGTAACAGTTCAGTAGATAGTCTCAACATTACTGAAGTTTCAATTTATAAAAATATAAACAAAAAAACAATTTATAATATAAAAATTATAGGGTCAACTATAACTATACCTCCCTTTTTTTGCACCATTAAGAATATCTTTTTCTCCATCAAGAGTATTTTTTTGGAGTATCGAGAGTATTTTTTGCACCATCAAGAGTATTTTTTTGCAACATCAAGAGTATGCTTTGCACCAGCAAGAGTATGTTTTGCACCTGCAAGAGTATGTTTTGAAACATCAACAGTATTTTTTTGCACCATCAAGAGTATGTTTTGAAACATCAAGACGTTTTTTTTGCACCACCAAGAGTATGTTTTGCACCTGCAAGAGTATGTTTTGCACCTGCAAGAGTATGTTTTGAAACATCAATAGTATTTTTTTGCACCATCAAGAGTATGCTTTGCACCTGCAAGAGTATGTTTTGAAACTTCAACAGTAATTTTTGCACCATGAAGAGTATGCTTTGCACCTGCAAGAGTATGTTTTGAAACATCAACAGTATTTTTTTGCACCATCAAGAGTATGCTTTGCACCTGCAAGAGTATGTTTTGCACCTGCAAGAGTATGTTTTGAAACATCAAGAGTATTACTTGCATCAACAAAAGTATTTTTTGCTCAGTTCAGTCAACTCCTGATAAATGAAATCAAAGTAAACATACGACTTTCAGCTATATCTGTTTTGTGATCTACTCCCATAGTCTAATTATTGTTTACTTTTGGTTGACTTTTTTGCTATAATAACTAGGTATAGCTTGATATCACATGATTGAATTTGGTAACATTACCTACGGTGGAGTACATTTGGTTTTAAACATTAAAAACTTGTAAATTGCCTTTAAGCTTCTATTTTTCGAAAAAATGTAAATGCGCTAGTATTTACAATTAAACTTACAGCTATTTAAGTTTTCCAAATATAATAAAAGGAAACTAGTACCCTAAATGCATTACATACTTTCACTCAAAATCCGAGGGTTTTGAAGGAAATTCCTAATCCATTGCTTAATAGGTTAGAAAAATTCGTCTGTTCAACAACGTAAATAACGCAATGAAATTGACTGAACTGTCAAAATGAAAAATTCCATTCACTGCCATTCTAAGAGCTGATTTCACCAATGAAACTGAACGTGATCAGCATTTCTAAAAATTGTTATGGAATATTGTACACTGACAGCTCTTGAACGCGTTGAATTTCAGTGGTGAAATCCGTAATTCGTGTATTACGCAATGACTCCAAAAATATTATAAATATTCTATCATATAAGGGATTGTAACTTGGAGGCTTAATGATACGGACGGAAATACACTCAAAGTAAAGAATTTCATTTTCCATCCGAGCAAAAACTACTGAATTAAGAAAAAATAATAAAATAAAATATCCTCATCAATATAGTATTTTTTCTAGACCGAAGAGTAACGAGGTTCGATCCACGATATCTTTTCATTTTGAATTAGTAGCTCAGGCATATTAGCAACAAACGTTTTTACCTTCACTAGTTTCACAAAGTTTCTTTATCGTCTAAAAGTATGCTTCTATAATTATTTTTTAATGACCGTTGTTATGTGGAGACTCACTGATAAAACAAAGGAGGCAGGTAACAACGTAACAATTATATATAATAACGCTTAGACAAGGTGTTAAAAGAACGGCAAATTCGGTACGTAGGTAATGTATTAATATTTAACCTATTTGTACTGTAAAATCAATGACATTTCAGATGCACTTACTTAACATCAACATTATGATTGGCCCAAACACACTGCCTTGAGGCATGCCTCTCTACTACAAAGCACGTTGCATTTGAATTTTAAAGCAAAGCAGAAGTTCAAGTAATCCTGCATCCTATTTCAGCATTCTAAATGTAGGTCTGGCCTCTAAAAATCGGAGGAGCCTGTGCTGCACTCCCATAATAAGCGAAGTCACTAAATGTTTCATGGAATTACAGCATTAGCCTCTACATGTTACCGATTTATACAAATATTTGTGGTTACGTTACTATCGCTTCATTTCCTCTTCATATTCCCATGATGCGTAAACAACGAGACATGAATAACCAACAACCCAAAAAGCCAATTGTACCAACTCCCCCAAATTGTATTCCACCATTTCATTCCATCTAAATCTCATACTAATCCTTATCCCTAATAAACTAATAACTCTTAAACGTATGTCAAGAACAACAATCAAAGCATAAATCTCCACAAGGTTACATCCATCGCAAAATCTATTAATATCGAAAATAGGACGGGCGTATACCGCATCTGTATTGCATGACGTTCAATGAATGAAGTAGTGGGCTAAAAATAGGCACTGTGTGCAGGGATTAAACCTGAATGGGACACACCCCCCCGCCACGGCCGCTTGGAAAATAGGGCACTGTGTCATTGGTGACGTCGCACTATGACGTCAGGACGCATCCCAGGTGAAACAGGGAAATAGGTCAGTTTGTACGTCAGGCGCGTATGATTTTGTAAGTGGTGTTATATGATTGTAGTGGTGTTTGTATGTGATGTACGTCAGCGGGTGATGAATTGAAAATAGGTATAGACTCCTAGACTTCTAGGTAGGCAGCATTAAGTTTTTTAAATCATCAAAACTCATGCAAGCTTTTTACAGTTGTCAGCTGGCTTAGTCTAACAACATTATTACGATTCTCATAGGTACTTTTAATAGGCAATGTATTCTCCCAAAATGTCTAAGTATACCTACATAGTATTATCTACGGCTCCTTTAAATATGCTAATGATTTGGTTTTTTGACATTTAAACTTATTGTTAGTAATTATATAATCGACTCTTAGTTATATATAGCCCTTAGGCCACGAAACGATCAATTGCAATTGTCAATTTTTACGTCATTGATACACATTGATCGTCTACCAAATGCAATTGAAGCTATTGACAATATTACTACAATTGCAATTGATCGTTTCGGGGAGCCTTTGAAGCAGTTGGGTTGTGTGCATCAGAATTTTTGTTGAGTCGATCTGACATCTCCTGAAAATACATTTACCATTATTTTGTTTGTTGTTGTATTATTACTTCATGCTCCGTTATTCCAAGTTTTCCACTACTCTGTATGCTGCTAGTTCGTCATACTCAATTCAAAGCGAAATAGCCATGAAGATAAGAGTTTCTATTCTTAATTCATTTCGTATACAGCGAGACATACGTTAGGCACGTTCTGCACTGTTTTAAAGTGCATGCGCATTTTTATTAACTGCACGTAGATGAAACTGAAATTAAAATTGATGGCAGTTGTTTCTTTGTTTACTGTTTAGAATTAGAATATCAACGATTTTATTGCTCTTTTTATTAGGTCCCTTTACTATAGAAATACTCGTATAAATTAAATAATTTTATTGAAATACATGTGTTTTTTTCATATTTTACACAGGTCAACTAAACAATTGAGAAGGTTGTATTTTTTACGTATTTGGACAACTTCTTGGATTTTAAGAAGGTGTTTTGGATGAACTAATGAATGAATATTTGTAGTCGTTACGAAAGATAAGATAAGATAAGATAAGATAAGATAACATTTCTTTATTTGTTTAAACATTGTATACATACAAAAAAAACTGAAAACTGCAAGATCTATGATTACCAAAGTCTCGCGTCATTTTTCGGATATTTTTGCGAATAAATTAGAGATTTTCCATGAATACTTAAATTATTTGACAAATTTCTTTTAGCCTGCAAGAACTCGACTTTTCAAATCAAGAACAATTTTTCAAAAAATTTCAAATCAAGAACAATTTTTCAAAAATTTTCAAATCAAGAACAATTTTTCAAAAATTTTCAAATCAAGAACAATTTTTCAAAAATTTTCCTTTTCTCATAATCAGTGAACAAAATTCAAATCAGTCAATTTGGTGCACGGCTCCTAAAAGTATGAATTCCAGAGTCTCTGAGGAAAGAGAAGCGCGTGCCAAAAAATTCGCTCTCGTGTGTTCGCGCCCGCACTATTTATTCATTATGGCACACTAGGGATATGCTAAGATGACCTGTGTTGACGAAACACGTGCATTATAAGGGCATGTATTTAACGCGACAAATTAATCTGAATTTGGGATTAAAAAATAATTAAAGCCTGCAGCAAAAATAGAAGGTTGGCAGCTACAGTGAAGGATAATTTGAAGTAGAAAGTAGCAGCTAAATAATCAGTTGTTAGCTTTGTTTAAATTTAAACTGGCATCGAGTTTTGTTTTGCTAACTGTCGCCTTCAGTAGCGTCATCAGTCGATTGTAAAAATGTCACCGTGAAAACTAAGATGAAATGAGCTGTCAATATTGTCAAACCCTAGAATTTATAGATATTTATATTTATAAATGACAGCTCTCTTCTCCTACCTTTCCATGGTGAGGGTCAGATCAAGTAAAGTAAATACACAAGCGGTTCTTGTAACGTGCGGATAACAGGACACGCAAGACAGGATATTTAGTGTCCCATAGTTTGTGCACTAGGATCATATTTACTCTAGGGTGGATAGAAAAATCAATGGCTGATTAAAATTAAAAGATAGGCTTTTATTTTTCAGGAATAATACGAATGGCTTTGTAAAAAATACACATGCTCTCAAAACGGAGGCCTGCGTCCCAGCAGTGGGAACATTATTTCTGGTTATGCTTATCTCACTTATTATCACTTATGGCTTTGTAATAAAATCCATAAAATATAGGGCGTTTCCAGCAGAACGTTGCCACTTTGCTATCGTCAATCATATCGAGTGATTCAATCGATGCTCATCAGCTATCGCCACATTGAGTAGTATCCCCCTAACATGAATTTAAAATTTAACTCTGATTCGATTATTTTACAATGGTTCATACATCGCTTCAACTCGACAATACTTACTAAAGATGCGGACCGGTTCACTGACAAACTGCGCAAAATTATATCTGCGGCAAATGTCCACCTCACACACTGTTCATACAAGCCGTTCGATTCTGTAAAAATATCACCGTGAAACTTAGGTGAAGTGAGCGTGAAGTGAGCTGTCAATAGTGTTAATCCCTAGCATCCTGCCGGTCGATTCTGTGGCAGTGACAGCTCACTTCACGCTCACTTCACCTAAGATTCACGTTAATATTTTTACAGAATCGACCGACTGTTAACTCATGATATCGACGAAACTAGGTTAAGTTGTAAGAATACAGTTGGCACTAGTATCTAAAAAAAATATTAAAATGTTCATTTTTTAATTTTATTTTAATTTATTATTATTAATTTTATTTTATTTTAGCTAATTAAAATGTTAATAAATAAATAAATACATCGCAGGTGCGAAACGCGTGTAAAGTCATAAGATTAATATTTTATAGTAGGTTATTGGTTTATTATGGTCGCTGGTGTCCTGGAATATGCTTCTGCAACTATTGGAGAATCGTGGAACTTATTTGAAAAAAGAACTATTTTGTATACAGAATATGCATAAAAGCATGATTTAATAAAGGAAATAAATATATCATAATCAAAAAATATGGCATAATCAGAAAACTAAATAATCAGATTTTTTTATTCAAGAAAAAAAAATTGAATACTCAATATCTTTATTGCTTTACCATAATGTGTACTTAGGTGGTAACTATATAATTTAGATCATTATGGACCCTTTAGGGCACAGCAAAAGGGTAGGAGAGGATTATTCTTGTGGTATTTTAATTTCGTTTGGATGTTGGCTGTTGGCCGCGTGGCGTCGCCACGCCAACAGCCGGTCTGACCCGCCGCATTAGATTATTGGTCACAAGCTATCCACTCCTGCTTCGCACGGGTGCAATCTAGTGTTGTGGCGAATACATAGATATTTATGAACTACATATGTCTAAGTTAAATATCGAAGGTGTTTTTCACAGAAAACTTCCGGAATAAATTATCTAAATGATGGTACAAACCGCATTAAAATCCATTGAGTAGTTTAAAAGAACTAAGCGGTCACACACAAAAAGCGATCTTGTTTTATACAATGTTTAGTTATGTGGTGTAGTTTGACTGTAGTGTCATTGTAAAAGGTTGTAAATGTGTGCGTGTGAGCGTGTATGCACAGAGCGGCGGTGTAGTTTTGGCATGCTTCACCGTATTGTTCGCAGCGCTCTGTCTTGGTTTTTTATTTGGTTTGGAACTTTATACACTTACATATAAAAACCTACAATTATAATCTAATATCTTGTCGGTATCTAATCTTATTCCTTTTCGACGTGAGAGCTTGTAATTAGTCAGAATAATAGGTATCCTAATGCGGAACAAATTATATTATATTGACTCTGTTTCAGATAATCAGTGGCATAGCAATAGGTATTTTGAGGATTCGCAAAACTAAATGACAGAATCCGCCTCTGCGCTTTTCTTTTGCGAATTCGATATCGAAGGAGCGCGAAGGCGGAACGTTTTATCTAACTTGCGACCTTGTTTCCCAGAAACCGGGACCGTTGGTTGCCGCCGATGTGGAATGGAACGGCTCTTCCTTAGCTCATAATGTGTGATAGGATCAAAGGACCGTTAACTTTCTTATTTAAAGTAGCACACTTTGCTTTTACTAAGATTTTGGAGATAATAGGAGAGAGGAAAATAGGTAGTTAGTATTGTATCCGGCAAGTAAATATGCTCATTGAGTTTTGAGTTCAGCTTTTTAAAACGCCCGGCTCTGTCACTCAGGGCCAGTGGCTGTAGTCTCGACATATATAATGTCGCCCATGGGCATGTGTCCGCCCGTATTTTTCTGAATATTCATGACAAATTATTGATAATTAACTTAAAAAGGGAGTTTATCTTTTTTGAAGTGAAAACTTCTTTAGCATCGTTGTGATTTGAAAGTCGATGAAACGAAAAAGCAACAGTAAAAAGAGACGGACAAAAATTCATAAGATTGAACGTGGGAGAAAATGAGATAGGAAGCATTATACAGTGTTTCTTATATTCGTGGTTCTCTTTGTGCTCTGCTTCGTATCCCCTCCACTCGTGTTTACCAAGGCATAGTGGGAGTTTGCTTGGGCGTCAGCGTTGTGCGTTTGTTAATACGCGTTCGTGGCGCACATGCGTAGTACAAAGCTTGAGAAAAGGCATCACAACAACCGTAGTGTTTTGTATACGTGTACGTATTATATATTGTTTATACGTTTGTGGAGTTTTTTCATAATTTTTATAATAATATTCTTCATCATTTTTATAATAAAATTCTTCAAATATGCCGAAAAATGAAGCAAATTTTTTTTGAATGTTTCACTTCTACCACGTGTATGGATGTACACTTGTGTTTTTTAAATAAATACAATTTTTATTTAGAAAAAAATGTCTTCAGCTCCGTTTTTTTTTTCATAGTCGATAAATTTTAAGAAAAAATATTAGTTAATCCGATAAAATAACTCTATAAGCTTTTAGAAATAATAAACAGAATCCAAATCGAGCTAATAACACAGGAGATATGGCAAACGCTACTAAAAAATAATAATTGAAAAACATGAAATTTTTTAAAGATACCTTTTAAAGTTAATTTAAAAAAAAAACATGAATATTCAGAAAAATACGGGCGGGCACATGCCCATGGGCAACATTGTATATCGATCGGTTTACGACCAAATTCGGTCGCAAAGTCCTAATGGGGTCCCTAGACGGTCAAAATTGCTTAAAAACCGCGAAAAAATCACGTGCGATGTGTGAATGATTTGAATGAATGACTTTTGATATAAAAAATTCAAAATTCAATTGCGCTTTGCGTTTGTGGCAGTGTTTTTATAAACAATGTGTAACATTATCGCCCGGGTACTGTACCTACCTTTTCATGTGTAGTACCTTCTTTGTCCATCTTTCGGGGATGCAGGACAATGTACTACGAGTATCGATTTAGCTTGCACTTTGCTTAAAACAGATACCATGTTTCCCCAATTTATGCAAGCGCCGGTTAACCCCTTTCTGCGGTCTCTTTTGGCTAGTTTCCAACCGGTACGGCCCGATGTCATTTTACATTCAACTAGACATGGAAGGCGGATGATGTCGCCAGTCTGCATGTCTGGTATAGCCTTTGGGTTTGTGTTTTTGTATTGATTTTCTTATAATGGATCTAGTGACCCGCCCCTGCCTCTTACGGGGTGCAACTTATGTGGCGCAATGGCATACAGATTTGTCTGCTATATCTAAGTTCAATATTAGTCTTCTTCTTTTTCTTTTCGTGTGGTTAGTGATTAACCTGGTGTCAGAGTTTTAAAGCTGCCCATGGGCCTTTGACTTGGCTTCAAATGCCATCGATAAATATCGCTCAGGCATATCTCAGGTACCCTCACGATGTTTTCCTTCACCGTTTTTGAAGCAAGTGATAATTATACAATACGCACATGATACGCCTTGGGTTCGAACTCGAGATCTATGCCTTGGCAGTCCGACGGTCACACCACTAGGCTATCACTGCTCAAATATGTACTCTAAATATGCTGAGAATAGTAGTGTATTGTAGACATAAACATTCTGAGATAAATTTTCTAAATGATGATGAAAACCGCATCAAAATTCATTGTGTAGTTTAGAAGCACTAAGCGGTAAATTAAGCGGTAATATTTAGAGATTGATAGATATATTGATATTATGTAATGTATAAGTAAGGTACTTACATAATAATAGAATAGTACGCCGTTGATCAAAGAACACTGAGGTAGGTCTTACCTCAAGTGTTCTTTGATCAACGGTGTATATGGTAAATCATCATCATCATTTCAGCCGAAAGACGTCCACTGCTGGACACAGGCCTCTCGCAAATGGGGGGATTTGCCATAATTGCCACTCTTGGCAGGCGGGTTGGCGATCGCAGTATGGTGTTAAAATGCATAGAGAACGCTGCTGCCCATTCTCTAGTGAGTCCCTTAGTCGCCTTTTACGACACCCACGGGAAGAAATGGGATGGTACTATTCTTTACGTCTGGCACCATACGGAAAATATATGGAATGAAATATATGGTAAATGGCATTAACAAATCTATATAGTTTGAAGACATCTATACCTTGAGGACGAAGATAATTACAGTTATGATTCCTAATAAATTTCCCATTAAAGAAACCACTGGCTGGTTGTGTTCGTCAAAAAAGCACAAATTAAGTGAAGTCCCTTAGTTTCTTACTTTTTTAACAAATACAGAACCTCACAACCTCGTGTGGTTATGTAATCATGAAGTAAATATCAATCCTGTTACACCAGTTTCCGAAAGAAGTATCAAGGTAACACACCCAAAAAAGCAAGTTCACGAACACGAAAACAAAAACCAATGACACGAATGCAAATCCCAAAGAATGATGAGTCTCATTCAAATGTTCATTCAGATGTTACCTTTGTCTTCGTAACGAGAAGTCAACAAAAAAAAAAAGGCACTAAAAAGTAGGTCATGTAGCTTATTTTTAAAAAAAGAAAAGGAAGAAAAAAGAAGGCTTTCGTGAGGCAGCGCTACTTAATGTTTGCTCCATGCATACAGCAAGAAGACTTGATGAGGTCGGCTAAAATGAGGTCTAGCTACAAAGGTGGAGGCACCGCAGAGCGGAAAAATGATGTAACAGCTTTTAGGGTACCGTGCCAAAAGGTGTAGGGGATGCGCTGTTATCATACATACATGATACCAACGCATCCCCTGCACCTTTAGGGAGGTATAAGGTATAAGAACCTCATACCACCCTCAGGGAGGTATGAGGCTCTTATGTAAGCAACATGGTAAAAATTCTTTGCGGTCTTGGGTATTGCGATGTGCATATATTTTACTAGCGACCCGCCCCTGCTGCACGGGTGTAATGCGGCCACATATCGAAACATCGCATTTCTGTGGTATATCTATGTTACGGATATTGTGTATTAACACAAACGTTCCGGAATAAATTCTCTAAATGCATCATAATCTTTTGTGTAGTTCAGAAGAATTATGCGGTCACACAGAGAGATACGAGAAGTGAATTTATTTTTATACAAGCTTTTTCCCTCGCGTGGAAGTCGGAAATTATCTCACGATAACGTACTACTGGGTTATAATAGTACATTATGATACGAGTGTGCTGTATTGGTCATTCCCAAAAGGCGGCATTGGCGTGCGAGCCATAGGCGAGCGCGATAATTTTGCCGAGTGGGTAATGATCAATGCACACGTGTTTCATACGACGTTTTTCAACAAACTTGCGAGGAAAAAACAGACTTGTTGTAAGATTTTATGCTGGAATAACGTAACTATAAAGATGATAATTTAGATTTATAAAGTTCAACTGACCTTTGTTGCCAGGTACTGTCAATCGGAGCTTCATTTAAAAACTGTTGTACGTCGGTTGGTGACAATACTTTAGATTTTCGTATTTTTATAACAACAAAACAAAAACGATAACAAATATTTACGGAAAATGGCGCGCTCGTTTTTTTTTTTTCTGCTAGCGATGCGCGCGCTGTTGTAAATAAAGGCACAGGGAAAACCGCTGAACAGCCTATATAAAAATATAATAAACACAAAATAATAATTTGAATACGCAAATTAAGATTAATATGTACTGAAAAATATATAATTTGATGAAATATTATGTTAATGTATCACATTTTATTTATTTACACAGTAGGCATAAAAAAGGCAAGAATTAGTGCAGTAGTGGTCCACCTGAAGGAAACCAAACCCCATAACATAGAACATAGAAGGCAAGAAGTCTCTTTGATGAGATTTAAAAAAAGCACAAATCTCTGCTCGGGTTAAAATAGAGAATGCTCATTTAATAGTATAGGATAGTTCATACTGGTTCCATGTATTCAAAGTCAATTTCTTTATACAAATTCCATGCTGCAATGATAGTACTTACTAATTCCATACTGCCATTTCGCGTTTCAAAATTCATCAAACAACAATGGCCGCTAGAAATTGTCTATGGTTTTAGTGATGTGGTAGTATGGTCTTTTCGTTTTGGTACTTTCGATGTTACGATTTTTTTTGTAGTGTTTCATCAGTATTTTTTATATTGAGTAACTTTCACATAAAAAACAAATCCATTGAAATATGTTCGAAATTAAAACCGTGAAAACGAACAAGATAGCACGGGTACTTACGTACGTTCGGTATGTCAAAGATTTAAAAAAAATGACATGCTAACCAAATACCTACCTGACAAATAATACAAGACGAGCTTACAGATGGTGTAGCTCACAGACTACTTAGAGATATGGTGTAGCTCAAGATTCACCAAATGACGGACCGCGGCCCGGATCCGGACCGGCCGACCTATTTTGTACGGACTTTAAAGTAAACAGTTAAATTTATAACAAAAACCTAATAATTTTTTTTTGAGTAATTGAATTAAGCCCACGCTTTATTTTTTTATTTTTTTTTATTTAACAGTTTATGTACACACATTATAAATAGACAAGAAGAAAGGAACAGAAAAAACGTACAAAGGTGATGCTTATTTCTAAAGAAATCTCTTCCAGCATACCTGCGATAGGAAAGTAGTTAAAGAGATGTAGACAACGTGTGTAAGATTAGAAGAGAAAATAATATACATAAAATAAAAACACTTAATTATTCGCTAATTTAACTATAAACATACAATATGAGAATAAACTTACATACATACTTCTAAAATAAATAACCCTAAAATATTTTATATTTTGTGCCGTCGACACAACAACGGACGACGCTGACGCAAGCCGCATGAAGCTGCAAATGTTTTCGTGAGTAATAGAGTTAGCTGGGTGAGGTACTATACAAATCGAAATGATCGATTTCCAAAAATCACAAAAATACGCAAGGTCCTTGAACATCTTTTAATCTTGGTTGCTAGTAGGTAACGTCTTCCAAACGGACCGCGAGTCATATAATTTTTTTATATAGACCCTAAATAAAACTAATTGGTGATCCCTGCTGTAGCTCATATTCTCTGCTCGTACTTCCGCCGGACATGTCGAATAACAAAGACAAAAATATTTTATAATATTTCTAACAGTAACGATATATTGTATTCGTCTAGTTAGCTCGGAGGATTTAAGATCACTTGAAGGGGATATGATTGGAGTTTCAATTTTCAGAAACAGTCTTCCTTTTGACATTCGGTATTGAATGGCGGGCAACCCGTGCTCTTTTTGAAGGTATTCGATAAGATTCGTAACAAATTCAGTGTTAAAGCAGTATAATATTCTAAAACTTGAGGGGTTCCCATAATACATATAGACCTACGACATTATATAATAAGGAAATAGGACCGCATCTTGAAAATCCTAGCCGAAAAACACGATTGTTGTCAGTATAATAATTATAAATACTCTAAAATAGTTTTTTTTTATCGATAAAGGATTAATAAAATACTCCTTGAACAAATTTCGATATTTATTATGTCAATCACTAACTTTTCAATGACAAGATAAATTTAGACCAGTTAAAAAGGATGTCGGTTGCCTATGGTCGGTTGTTTGACTTTTGTAAAAATACAAAATTTATTCCAGTTTTCGCTTTTATTGTTTATTAAAATAGTAGTTTAATTAAAAGATACGAAACACGCATAGGATGTTAAAGTGGGTGTGATAATACGTGTATCCTAATTAGTGCGTATTTAATCAGTGACACGTAGATATCGCGTTCAATTCCCAGGCAAGTCCAATGTTATTGTTTTTAGCGAGTCGCAACCAAATCCGGATTAGTTATCTGTGGCATTACAGCACTAGTCCGAAAATGTAAAGTAAAAGGCATGCGTTTTTAATACACTGAATTATGACCCTAACAACGGTTCCATAAGAGCTACATTACGAGCAAGTGTGTTGAAAAGTATCTTAGGTGTTAATTCAGGTTATAAACTATCTGTTTGTCTCATCCAAATCCTATTAGTAGCATAACATAATGATTGAATACTATCGTGAATTCATACAAGCCTAGTACTATTTTTTGTTAGGTTACTGCTCAGAAATTGTGCACATCATCTAATGATTGAAATACTATGTCGTGAATTTATGCAAGCCTAGTACTTTTTGTTAGGTTGTGCCAAAATTCTTATTAACTCAAGGAATAAGATTTTTCATAAAAACAAAATCCCTCCTTTTCTCCTCCTTAAAAGTCGTTTTTTTTAAACCCCTTCTTAGTCCTCCCCTACATTATAGGAAGGAAGCCGTGTGCAAAATTTCAATGGTTCCTAGTCATAGTAGGCTCGGCTGTGCGTTGATATGTCAGTCAGTCAGTCAGTCAGTTTCTCCTTATAGATTATATAGACTATGTGGGTATAGTATAGATGGATATAGATTTAGGTAGGTGCCACATCGTGGTAATTTCTTGATATAATTTCCTCAGTTTCGTTTTAAGGACATTCTTTGCCAATCTCATAATCACCCTATAATGTTCCCACTGGTGGGACACAGGCCTCCTCTCAGTGAGAGAGTGGGCCGTAATCCACCACGCGGGCCCAGTGCGGGTTGGTAGATGTCACATATCTTCGAATTTTTGGTTCTAAGACATGCCGGTTTCCTCACGATGATTTCTTTCACCGTTTTAGAGCAGTGGTGCTGAAATAATGTACACAAGGTAAAGCGCCTGTCTGGATTCAAACCTACGACCTACAGTTCTTAAGTAGCGGCGTCACCACTGGGCCACCGCTGCTCATCCTTTACTAATAAACATATTTGACGTATATTTAGTAACCTAATCCGCTTAACTGTTCTTAAAGAGTCATAAAGAACCTTGTAAGAAATCGACACGTGTTTCACCTCTCAACGACGTGTTTTACTTTACTCTCAACGCTTGACGTGTCAACACGTCGGGTCCAGGTTCGCAAAAAGTCAATCGTCATCCTGTGGATGCCTGATTGAGAAGTGAAACACAAGTCGAATTCTTACAGGGTTCTTTATGACTCTTTAAGAACAGTTAAGCGGATTAGGTTACTAAATATACGTCGTCTATTGTATTTTATTATGGATTTCCGCAAAGTCAGGCCTGAGTCAATTAACTAATATTTATTTAATTTTTTAAACATACTCGTTATTGTAACTTCTGCGTTGTTGTAATAGTTAATTACTTTAATCATTACCCACTAATTAAACCATTGCATTTCTTTATGTTACACTAAAAGCCGTAATAACCGGGATACACGAAGAAGAACTAGTTTCATTTGTAGGCTAGTAAGCTAGTAATCTAGCGCCTCAAGCTAGGACAGTTTAATAGGATGAGGTTCTATTCTTGAACTAGTAGCGCCCCCTACCACCGATTTTACTGTCGTGGCTTGCGCATGTATGTACTAGCCTCGTGTGGCCGGCGAAGATAGTACCCAATCGGATCATTTTACTCTATGGACTAAGTCACTGCAATGCTATTAGCTCAAAATTTACTAGCACCGTGTAACAGCACAGCAAAGACTGCAACCCAGGATGGAATATAGAGGTTCTAGCTTGCTAAACCAGCTTCTAAAAACTAAGCTCGTGTAACTCCGGCATTATAGATGAGCAAAACCATCCTTTTTTATCTCGGGATAAAATTTCGTCTTTAGTTTACGCAACTAGGGCGTAAACTTGAAAAAGTATTTTTGCTCTCAAATAAAATATGAATGCAGACTGACGAGAGTATTTTAGGGTTGATACCATTCTGAAAGCTGGAAAATAAACTACGTAGCTGTGTGAGGTTACAAATTCCCTGCACTTGGTTGCAAAAAGTCTACTTATTGAACTGTTTACAAATACATCTTTATGTTTAAATAATATAATAAAATAGTAATGAAGTCAAAACAGTGCATTAAATATTTTTGAAAAAAGTATTTGCTACGAGGTGTAGAAACGAGTCTGATGCCGAAAATATAGTTTTTAGAATTTTTGTCCGTTTGTCTGATTATCTGGATGTATGTTCCGGAATGGCGCAAAAACGGCTGAATGGATTTGGATGAAATTTGGCACGTAGATAACCTTGATTCACACATAGGGGCACTGTTGCGGTACGATTCCCTGGGATATTTTCGGTCATCCACGCCGGCGAAGCCGCGGGCAAATATGAATGGTTGATGTTATTTTGGTCAAAAAATTACAACAGATTTAGGTATTAAGACGCAGATATATGCCAATGACCTTGAGTAGTTAACTTGCGTGTTCTGTGCTGAGCTCACGCAACGCGTCGATGTCCAGCCAGTAATAGGACTCGCCCATCAAGGAGCGCTGTCCCAAATTAGACGCATTATTAAATTATTATGACATAAAACAAAATATATTTTAATATATATGTATACTAAAAGATCAATAATTAAATTATCTTTAAAATGGTGAAGGTTTCAGACAAATACGCTTGCATAATTTGTGCGTTTCTCAGCTTTTTATCCGCATAAGACATAACTTTACAAATTAATTTCACATTAAAATATAAACAAACTAAAATATTCAGAAAATTATTAAGAAAATGCTCTAATTTAACATATACTTTTTCCAAATCATTAGCACTATTCGTTTAGACAGTATAAAATCATTAAACGTCGGTTATTGTCGCCTTAAGTAGAGGCTCAGAATTATAGGCTGATAGGGGTGAATTTACTTTGTGTAAATAGTTTCATCACCTCTGCTCTCAAAACGGTGAAGGAAAACATCGTGAGGAAACCGGCATGTCCTAGAACAAATGGGCCCGCGCGGTGGATTACAGCCCACTCCCTATCGAAGAGACCTGACAGCGGGAATATTATAGGTTGATGACGTTTTACGTTAGGGGTAAGTTTATTTACTTGTTCAACTCACGTTACAGCCTCCTAAAACTATTATTTTTCTCACATATTATGATAAAATGGGACAGGGAGAAAACTAGTGTCGCGAGAATTTAGGCGACATTATAGACTTAATGAAATTAATAAAAGAGCTTCTTTGAACATTTTTTTTTATTTTTTTTAATAACAATGCGACAATAATCGATGACTTTGAAACACAAACATAGATGGTTACAAAGATGCTGTTATGTAAAAGTATGATATTATCAAAAATAAATAAATGTTGAAAGTTTTTTTGCGGCAGTCAATGAATAATTAAGTACCTGAATCGATTTCGAATTTGAAAATATTTTCCTATATACGTAATGTTTTCTTTTAACATTAAAATCTCATTACCAATGAAAGTAGTCTACCACGAATTTTTATTTATTCGAAAGAATAACCATGAAATTAATTAATTTTCATACCAGTACCTTTATTAAAGTAGGTAAGAACTTATAACTTATGTTTAATTTAATAACAATTTAATTTCTCCACATAGCAGAAAAGTACTTACTCAAAACTACATAACTGTTCGACAAAACCAGCAAAAACACGCAAACAACAGACAGTACTAAAACCTAAATTCTCAGAATGCACGCATCTCAGCATTCTCACCCTTACAAAAAGGCTGACATTGGCCTTTGCTTGCTAACACAATCAATACAACTTGTAAAATATACATTGTAAAGAAAACAGAGCGAATACTCACATTTTATAACACGAAACTCGAAGGAAACAACACTAGCACTAAGGAACAAAGCCGTGAGTACAAAATATTAACGTTATTACAATAAAATATTAGGAAAAATTCTACTTGAAACTATCTAACGACGACTAGCGGCCGCCCATTTTGTTTTCTGTCAGTTGTCACGTTGCCAGAGCAAAAAATAGCGGAAAATTGTGAAGGCGTTCGGAAACCTTGTTGGGAAATTGGTGTTCTGTGAAAATGCTGAAATTTTTCATTTTGTTACGGAATATACTTTAAAACCCATTGTATGTTGAAGATTTATTTATGTTTTGATTGTATTGAACATGTTTAGTGATATTAATGAAAAAGCAAATAATTGTCACAATTCATGTGATCTTGTATAGAGAAAACCATTTACGGAAGCCTGAAAATATGCTATCTTACTTATTTAGCTGATACTTTCGAATATTAATATTAATATAACGTAACCATTAATTCCAGTTTACTCATATTAACCTATTCATAATTCGCAATTCGATTTAAACAATAATCATTTTAAACAAATCAATTAGCTTAATATAGTCTCTAAAATAATTATAAGTACCTATTAACGTATATATTTCTTAACTTATAAAATAAATCAATATCTTCTTATTTTTAACCATAGATTCCATACTATACTTTCATCGATAAAACATACCTTCATGAAAATGGTGAAGAAAACATCACACCTGTGAAAACACGCTATAAACGTACACGTGGCGCCATCTAGCGAAGACTGCAGTAAACGTTTCAAGGAAAACGCTTTCCCTCATGTACTCACAAACCTATGTGCGCAGTACATAACTGAAGTGGGTATTACACGAATAAGTACTCGGTGACTTCGGTAGATGTCGTTACATACCTCATGTAAGAATACCCATGATCGCTTTAAGAGTGCACTAACGACCATCCCCTTTTTAGGGTCTGAATCTAAAAAAAACGATTAAGTTGAAATCTGGTTCACATAAATGAATTTTTGTGCCCCACACATACGTGTAACGTAATTAAATGAATTTTGAATATTATAGGGGTTCAGTTTTGCGCCACAAATTAGAAAAAAAAAATAGTTTTGCAAATTGTACCATGTGACATATCAAATGAATGGGCTTGTTATGACAATTTCAAATATATAATTATAAAATAAATAGTTTTGAAGTTATTGAAGAAAACATGAAAAATTACCATTCCTCCTTATCCAAAACTACTGAGCCCAAAAATTTTGAAAACAAAAAATACAGAGAATAGTTCTATACCTAACGCTTATTCCTTAAAATAACATGGTAAACCACTCAAAATGCTTGCGTACAAACTTACATTTGCAGTGGGAATGTATAGGAGAACATGTTTTTTAACTGCCATATTAAGTTTGTTCTTGGAATAAGTTCATCCCAACCACGAAACCCTTAATTGAGCTTGGTCCGACACGCACTTATCCGTTTTTTTTATTTTAAATATTTGTTTATATATATATATCATGTAAGTGATGATTGGAGTGTTGGTTTGTTCATTGGTGGATGATGGTGGTGGTCATCTAAGACACCCTATGTTTTTGTTTTAAATTATTTGGTTTTTTATTTGTATTTATACTCGCACCATTAAACGTATTTCCTTTCATTCTTCATATGGAGTTCAGCTATCTTATTACGCAACACATTTTCGTATACGATTACGATGATCTGTTTAATTTTGGCAGTTCAACAACATTAGTTGCGTTATTTACGTTGTTGAGCAGGTTTTTTTTCGTACTTATGCAGCAATGGATTAGCAATCTGTTTCAAAACGATTCATATTCTGATTGATCGTGTAATTAGGGTACAGTTGTCATGTCGACCCAAACGAGTTGGCACGTTCCGTTGACTTTATGAGGATGTATAGGACCTCCCCTACTTTAGATACAATTATTGATTTTACGACGCTGGCGCATATCTACGCCGACACCCTGTTATCCACAGGAATAATTAAGATTATAAAATCAAATTGTCAAACCATTTATTAATCAAACAATAATATTATCGATCTGTATAGGTACAGGGTGAGCTTTTATAGTGAAATTAGGGAAGATATACAGCTTGGCGACGTCAAACCGACGGCCGGTGCAGAACTGGTCATATTGATCGTAGGCTAGCTTGGTGCCGATAAAGGACACTGCGAAGATACATACAAGGAGTAGGGCGCAGACTGTAGGACATAGGATGGCCCCTAACTTGCTTGCGCGGTCCCCCCGGATCGACCCTATCTCGGAGTCTGTAATGCTTTGTCTTGCTGATGCTTTTGTCATTACTGTAAAAAAACAAAAGATATGAGACAGTAATTTCTATTGCCTTGAAAATAAGGACTTTCGTAAGTCCTGTCCTGTTAACTGTAGGTAAAGAGTTCTTTTGTGGAAGAACCTATTTCTGATGCCAAGCAGCATTCCTGTTTCCTGAGAACTGAGAAGGATATGGATGCTAGTAGCATAAGCATAATTAGCCTAAAATGTTCCCGGCCTCCTCTCTTCGAGAATGAGTGGGCTGTAATATCACGCGGGCTTAGTGCGGGTTGGTAGATGTCCCAGTCAAGGGTGGATTCAGGGCGGCATGTGCCCCCCCAAATGGTTTAAGTAAAATAAAATCGAATCGTCTGAATGGACTGGTCTGAATATCAAAAAATTGCTTCAATAATGAACGCTGAAGAAGTAAGCTATGTTCATTGAAAAATTATTAATCCCAAAAACAGCATAGTACAATACAAGATATGGGAGATACTTCTTATCTGTCTTGTCCATGTGCCCCTCCCAGAAAAAATCCCTCACATGTCTTCGAATTTTTGGTTCTAGGACATGCCGGTTTCCTCACGATGTTTTCATTCACCGTTTTGAGAGCAGTGGTGATGAAATTATTTACACAAAGTAAAGCGCCTATCTGGGTTCAAACCCACGACCTACAACTCGTAAGTCGGGCCCGTTACCCAGTGGTAACGGGCCCGACTTAGTGGTGGCTCAGTGAGCAGTTGTAGCCCAGTGGCTACAACTGCTCACTGAGCCACAACATAGTAGTTTGTGAAGTTTCTTGGTTATTGATGGGTGTTTGGCCCTCGCGTCTCGCAAAAATGGATAGGTATTAATTGTGTCTCATGCATTACAAATTTTAAAGTCGTATACTATAAAATAAATAAAATAACATTTATTATGACATGTCTGTTATACCGAAAGGGATATAATCTACGGTTTCCTAGAAGAGCGGTTGTTGACACCGTAAACCCCACCTCCCAAAGATTTAAATCGCTAGGTTTGCCCTCACCGTACTCAGTCACAAGAAAAGTGTCCATACTGAGAAGAGTGAGCTCCCACATGATTAAATTGCGTTTCCAAGACAAAAAAGTGTAGTCACTGCGTCATTGTGTGTCAGAGGTGTCAAAACGACGCCACTATCTTTTGACGTGGCAGGGCGAATCTAAGGATTTAAATGGCAAATATTTAAATCGTTAAATTCGCCCTGCCGCGTCATCATTTTCATCACGCCACCGCTTTTCTAGGAAACCGTAGCTTAGGCAGAGGTGTACCTACAGGACACCTATATTTCGCCAGTTATACGAGTATTTAATTCCCATGTAATAGGGGGTGAGCCTATTGCCAGCAACCGGGCACATCTCTAGACTCCGGGCTACTATTGAGAAATTCGTGATGGAAAAACCCTGTATATAACCCAACCTGGGAATCGTAATCAGGACCTCACGCTCAGCAGTAGCACTTGCGACTACAAGGCCAACGAGGCTGTTAATTACTACTTAATATCTATAATTTTGATAAGGTAAATTAATAAAACTCTATGATAAAACCACAAAGACGAGAAGACACGTGCCTAACTAAAATAATACAAAAAACTTTACATACTTACTTTTTAGGTACCTCTTATGAAGTAAATTTTTAGTTAATCAATATTTATAACCAATTAAAAAAACATTTTCTGAAAAAATTACGTTTGTATAAAAATGACAATGACACTGTTCTTTTATTTTTTATTATTTTTTACAGGTGATTGATTATTCTTGCAGAGGTTTTTATTAGAATCCGTATTAGATGATAGAGTATTTATTAGAACCTGTTCCACCACTCCTGTAATGCCCTAGCGTAAACAGGCGCCGGAGGCTCGTTTTGTACGCTTCGTTTTGGGCGCTCAATAAAATTGTATGAATTTCTATGTAACGAATTACATAAAAAAAAAACTTGTTAAGTCTCTGTAGATACCTAAGTAAACGTTTGGGATTTTGTGTTACGATTTGTGGCTTTTCTCTTTACTTTACTACTCTACTCCACTCTTTCTACTCTAACTTATCTAGAAGAGTATTTTAATCATAAGAGCGTTTTCACACCTATATATCGTATTGGACAATGTGAAAACGCTTTATACGAAACTGCATCGATTGGCATTATAAAAATAAAACGTGTGAATTGACTGTACAATTTTTCCAAAATCTGTGACTACAGTTAGCAATCACTCAAAAAGTTAAAGGACAGTCTCCGCAGTACGTATTCCTGTAGCTGCAATGGTTAAGGTAGGTACTTGTCATATTGCACCGTCTCAAAAATCCATACCACAAGCAGCGCTATGGCTAAGTGTGGTGAGAAATTAATGGTTTACCTACTTTGAATAGAAGATGATTTATTGAATTATTGTTGCTGTTTTATTTACCTGTATTCTCTATAATTTTACAACACTGTCTAAGGCCGCATTCTACTTAAAAGCGATCGTCGTCGCGCGAACACGCGACCGTTCGCGTGCATAAGTCAGTTTTTGTACAGAAAACCGGAAAGCGCCCTCTGTCGGCGCGACCACGCGTTCAGGTTCACCGAACAACAAGTTCGGACGATCGTGTATTCGCACGACGATCAATTTTAAATAGGACGCGGGGACGTTCTCGAATGACGCGCGATATAAGCGTGGGTATTCTACTTGTTATTCAAGGTATACCTAACTCTTAGAACTTGGGCTTCAAAGTCGTTTTTCTGGGAAAACTAGTTAATGTTCCAGAGCAAAATAAATATCTTTTGACACCGTTTATTTCTGGAGCTAATTATTACTTTTTTTACTTAAGTGAGTTTTTATTTAATCATAGTATTTACATAATACATACTTTAAGAGACTTAAAATAATAATTTGTACGTCTGTACATGCTTACATGTGTACAAAAAGGGAGGGGAAATAATCATAGGGTATCAAACAATTATTAGTTAATTAAATTACCAAAAGCCTTTAAGTAGAAAATCTAATGAGAGAAAGTAAATGTAGATGAAAACAAAAATAAGCAGTCAGCAGATAGAACTGAGAATTAAAATCTGTGCATCGCTACAGATATTACAATTACCATGTCAGTGACGCGAACCCATAAGATTTTCCCTATCCAAAATAGCTCAATGCACTTAAGGCGCGGGACAAGTGGCGAGTGGCGCGGGCATACCGCGGGCATACCGCGGGCGTACTGCGGGCGTACTGCGGGTGTGCGCGGGCGTTGCACCGCCCGTTTCATAATTCATACAAAATATATAGGAACGACCGCGCCACGCCGTCGCCTCCCTTACTTGTGTATGTCCCGCGCCTAAAGAAGTTTAAACATACAAAATGCATGTTCTTAAAAAAAACAATTAGTTATTTATTTATTTATTTATTTATTGGAGAACCAACAGCTATAACAAATGGATAACAGTTGGATGTGAAAAATACAGCCAATTACAGGTTCTCACGGGTAAAAACAGAATAAGTAACAGAAATCTTAGGATCATTAAAAGCACGAAAAAAAAAAAAAAAAATAGCATATATGTATAAGGTACAGTCAGCATCAAAAGTTGATGACTACATTTAGATTTTTAAAATCGCTGTACACCGTATTCACTATTAGCACTTCACTATACAGCGATTTTGAAAATCTAAATGTGGTCATCAACTTTTGATGCTGACCGTACATTAAGCACTATGCACTTTTAAAGAAGTCAGCGTTCAGCCGAGCGCGTGCAGAATAATTATTGATGGTAAATGGGTCAAATGAGAACTCTTTACAAAGAATATTAAAGTCCTTACTCGCTCGCACCATAGTTTTGCCTGTAGTTAGAAGAGGAAAAAGGAATGGAGATAGGCGGATTAAGTCTAACTGATCTCTGAGGAACATTGAAGCGTAGTTTATGTAGGAGATCAGGACAGTCGATCTTGTTCGACATAATTTTTAAAAGGAAAGTGCAATCTGCTAGTCGACGACGATTTATGAGTGGCTGTAAATGAAATTTCTTGCAAAGATTTATGTAATTATCAGAATGGTATGGTATACGTAGCCGAAAACATAGGAAACGAATAAATCTTTTTTATAAATGATATAATTTGAAGTCCTGTTCTGCTGCGGCCGCATCTGCGTCGGTCGTGACGAAGCTTCGCACAGTGATACGATACACGTAGATGTGTCCAATTATTATCGGTTATCGTAACGATAGTTCGGGCTGCGTAGCACTCCCGCCCGGGTGGCGGTACATAGTAAACGTGGCGAAGCCGCTAATGTGACCACCGCATTAGCACGTTAACTTATTAGCGAGCGAAACACACGAAGCTTCGGCACACATTGCTTTGTCACAATAGACGCAGATGCGGCCGCAGCATAAGAACTGAAGGCCAATTCTCGTACTAATAAAACGTTCACATTCAAGTCGCAATCTGTCAAACTTGTCAAAAATATTGATTGTATTTTTGACAGATTGCGAATGAGATTCAAATACGAACTTTCTTAAAAATTACGGGAATCGCCCCTCTGGTCTGCCTACCTATAACATTTTACAAACATGTGTATTCTTGTATTTCTCTCTAATCTTTTGGGTTAGAATAGTATGTAATGGAAAAACTAAATTCTCTCACTTTAGTTTTGATAGCGATACTCTTTGATGGCTCTTCTTCAACTTAACGCAGTTCACGTCTGAACTCTCTATTTGAAGTGTTTAATACTTATTGTCTCTGTTTGCCTGGTAGAACGTGTCTTTCAGTATATATAAAAGTACTCTGTGAACGTGTCTCTGTAGAACGTGTCATATTGTCAATCACAGTTGTCAATATTTTTTAGGTATTGAGGAACCCAGACTAAAAGGCAATTTTCAGTTTTAATTTTCTACTCTTATCGATTATATTTATATAGGTACATATTTAGAATTAAGTATTGTGTATTTATTTTATTTCTTTTTTGTATATCAGTGTGCTGCACTAGTTGACGTCATCACGTCAACGCCGGCTGTCGCTGAACACCAGCGCTGGGGCTCTGTCTCATATAGGGTCGCAGCATTATGCTGAGCAATGGTCCTTTTTGCATGGATCCCCAAAGTTATTCTTTTTGTGTTTGTGTTTTTTCTTTGCGTCATGTGTACCGCAATTACCTAAACTTTTTTTTTTAATGGTAGGTATATAAATATAGTGGGGAGCTTTTAGGATTTTAAGTATGAAAAGTATGTATTTTATATGTATTTTTATCTTAAACTACCTATATTTTTTTAAAGTCTAAGATTTTAATTTTCTTCCAGTATTCATCTTAATTTGCGAGTAATTATGGTAGACTTAGGTGGTACAGATAATCCACAGAGCACGGAATCGCCGCCCCACGGAAAGCCATCAAAGCCGTTTGTTCCTATAAGTCTAGTAGTTAGACCACCAGTCTCAGACCCAGCAGCCCGGGTACGATTCCCAGTGCACACGAAAAATCTGGTCGGTTTGGTTGGAGGGCTTGTTCTAAGTCCGCCTGGCTAGCTATCACCACCTTATCTAAGTCTGTCGCTACAACAACAATGTTAACAGCATTGTTGTGTTTCGGCAGTTAGATGTAAGATAGCCAGTTTCCCTGTGGTTGAGGATTCCTGGTGAAGCTCACTTCTACCTTCGCCCTGATCATCATTCAACAACAGGTGAGATGCAGGCCAAGAGCTTCCAAATGACGGTTAAAAAAAAAACCGTGACGCGCTTGGTTTGTATGGAAAGTGCTGTCAATCCCGCATTTAGCATAGTCCGCCGAGGCGACTCCGTCCTCTGTGAGTTAGCAATTACAATATTTTTTTATTTACCTTTTCCAGTTAAGAGAAAATGCGATTCATCCTCTACTTCTTAGTATACTCCTCCCTGGTCATCAGCCTGTTCGTCACGTTCCTGTACCTGATGACTGTGGTGGACCCCGGTCTACTGCAGCTCAGGGAAAAAGCAGCAAGGATGATAAAGACCAATGCTGAAGGTGTGCACGCTGCCCCAGAGGAATCGGTAGGAACGTTGTTCATCTGTCGATGGATTTATGCCTTCCAAGGTTGCCAACCTTACTAACATAACCGTGTTTTTGCTGTGGCACAGTCAAGTAAAAACAGTATAAATACTTTATTTCCCCATTAAAATATACCAACTGATTACTGTTCAATAATAATTAAGTATCAAAAATACTGTTTTTGACAACTGTCCCTAGTTTAGGACCTTTTATTAATTAATTCAAATTGAGCTTCACTGCATGTGGCGAGGGTCATTGTTTTTAAATATTTCGTAGCATTAAAAAACAACGCGAAACTACAAAATAAGTTTCCTAGTTTCGCAAAAGCTCTAAAAACTTTGTAGGAACCTATTTAATAAAAAATCTGTTGGAACCTACTGTTAATTTTCCATTGTTATGTAAAAATAAGATGGCAACCCTTTTTTTTTTTTTGAGGGTGGGAAATTATGAAATAACTTCTCCCGCTCTGCCCGGAGCGGGAGGGCGTGTCAGACTTGTACTGACTAAAACCCAGTGTTCCTTCTATTGCCTGTGTGCCGGGCCCGCGATATCCCTTTCGGACAAACTCGCAACCCTGGCAGGCATTGGCCCTTTCGAACCCCGTCAGTTGGTGCTGACATCTCTTTGAGGCGCGCGTGGAACACAACGCGCCGTCGACCCGGGCCTGGTCCTTATCGGACGGCGAGCTACCCATTGCTCACCGTCCGCAAGCCAGCGCCTACGGTGGCCGGAAGTCGGCTCACGATTCCCGACGCCCGGGGCGTCCCATTACAAGTTGGCAACCCTACCCACCCACTCCATCCATCTACTCAGCACTCGGCAGCAGTTCAGCTCGTAAGCGAATAAAAAGCCCTTCTGCCTTCAGTGTTCATAACAATAACTTGTCCTTAAAGTAAATATTGGGATCGTTCAGGGCCATTATTTTTATGTTACTTCAGTGTGAGAAAGATATTGAGCTATGTAGGATGTCTAGCTCCATCTCTTTCTCACACTCAGTAAGATTTAAAATAAAACTGCTTTTGTTGCTGGTGGTGGTATAGGTCGCGCACGTCAGTGGTATAAGCCAGTATAAGCTGACCCCTTATTCTTGCTGGGCGGCGGTATAAAGGCGTGTGCAGACCAGCGCGACTTGTCGCGCGACGCGACACTAACAATACAAATTCTAAGAAAACTTCACAGTATAACAACAGTATACTGGTCTGCACAAGCCTTAAAGCGGAGCCGAGAAGAGATGTGAGCGGCGCGCAGTGACCGGCGCGCAGTGACCGGCGCCGCTAGTTCCCCGCGCGTCACATCACACACATCCCCGCTCCAGTCTAGCCAATACGCACCTCCACACAGCTTCGGTGGATACATCCTATCTGAAAAAAAATTCATCTCGTCCCCGCTTCGGATATCTTCGCACATCTCCGCTTTGGTGTAGTCCGAGCTTTACCGCCGACAAGCGGCCTACTGTACTTATATGTAATTAGATATTTTCTAATAACCGAACTTAATTATTGTATCTTTTCATTTGCAGCTTTCTGAAATGTACATTGACTTCTCCGAGGCTTGGAACAAATCCAGCAACATAGTACATATTAACTAGATTTAATTATGTATCTCAATCTGATATGAATAATTATGTGAAAATAAAATTTTGATAGATAACTCGTCTTTTATCACACGCAGAGCTGCAGCGCCGCAGCGCCTGCAGCCACGCTGCTGCAGCGCTGTACCGACGTGCGGTTGATGGCTGCTAATTTGAAAGCGCCTTACGGCGGAGACTATGCCACTGTGTGATGTTGCTGTTTATGGGTCAAAATAATATAAAAATTCATTATGATATTTTTATAATATTTTTGATAATTTATATTCTAAATCTATTGTTGCGTTATGTGTTAGATTATTTTATGTTTAGATTCACTTAGCCACTGTTTTGAATTAATACCAAATTGGAAAAGAGTTTCTACTGTTTGAAAATTTTGCATGCCGTAAGGTAATATGTATCGGGACCATTTACAAAAACGACATCTTAGATGTATACCTACATTATAAGTTAATAAATTATTTCTATTTCTATTTAGACTGACTTGCAACGTTTGTTTGTATTATCGTTCGAGGCGAGCCAAAACAAAACGACGAGCGGTTACAAAACTGCGATACACGAGACGCGGCGAGCGCTCGCTTCGAGCATACAGCTAAAGTGCACTCCATTTCTTGTTACAAAACGGTGATACGCTCTAAACGCGGCGAACGCTCGGTTCAAGCACTTGACTCGTATATGCTTATTCTACAGTTGACTCGAGCATGTTCCTATTTTATTCAGACTGGCGGACGTAGAGGTTCACATGAGTTCGCAATGCTCGCATCAAGCGGCTCAACTCGCTGCACTGACTACTGTTACGCGTTACACAAACTCACAAATAAACGTTGCAAGTCAGTGTCTGCTTTTAAAAGTAGCATGTCCGTTTCTAAGGGCCTGCGCCCTCTGGTGTTACGGCACGACACTACTTTCAGCATCACTACATACAGCGCATACGGCAACGATGCCACGGTATTCTTGGGCATCCCACGACGTCCTTAGGCATTCATCACTGAAATTTCAATTTTATTGTCATAAGTCATATTCCTATTCGTCGCTTATTTGTGATTTTATTTCTGTAAGTAGGTTGTACAAACACTAACTCGTCAATCATATTTTAAAAACTATATGCGGTCGGCGTTTTCTATCTGACTACTCTGAGAAGAAAGGCTGAAACAAACGCAGAGGTTACAGTTCCGACATAATCTTGGTCAGATCATGTGAAGATCAACCACACAGATTGAGTGGACCTGTCCAGTCAGTGCACGCATCATGATCATCATTATCATTTCAGCCGAAAGACGTCCACTGGTGGACATAGTCCTCCCCCAAGCACCGTCACAACGACCGGTTCTGTGCTTCCCGCATTCAGCGGATTTCTTCCTGCGGCCTTCACAAGATCCTCGGTCCGCCTTGTGGGAGGCCTTCCAATGCTACGTCAATTTCAATTTATCTTTATTACAATCCATAATGTACACATACAGGTGGTAGGAATAAATAAATTGAAACAATTATGGACTCTGTCGGGCACGGCAATAGTTATTTATGCTATAAGTGCGGAAGGTAGGTGATTTCCGACGAGTGGCATTTTTATTCACGAGCGAGCGAAGCGAGCGAGTGTATAAGTCGACACGAGTCGGAAATCATCTTACGCACGTGTATCATACGTATCATACGTTTTAAACTAGCGAGCCTTACGGCAGTCGCCTATGATGTGTAACATCTAACATACGACGACGTATATAAATGATAAAAACAAAATTCATGACTTTGACTTTCGACTTCGACTTCTACTTTGACTTTGACTATGACTTCGACTTCGACTTTGACTTTGACTTAGACTTTTTGATTTTGACCATCGTCATAATCATCGCCATCGTCATCATCAGATTTGTGAAAAACTTTTCTCAAATAATAAAATCTTTGAGACGAGACGGGCTGACGACGGCCTCAAAAATTAAAAAAAAACAAAAGTGACACTTTCCGCACAAATTGACTGCTTGGAAAACGCTCTTTTCGAGCAAATGCATTGTAAAATATTAAATAAGTGGGAGAGAGGAAGCTTAATTACTAAATATTTAAATAATATCCTATCCGTCAATTTTTTTTCGGTCGTTTCGTCTTCCGGTACGCGGTCACCACTTCAGAACCTTTCGGCCCCATCGGCCATCTGTTCTGCGAGCAATGTGCCCTGCCCACTGCCACTTAAGTTTAGCAATTCTTCGACCCTGGTTTTCCAGCGGATCTCCTCATTTCTGATTCAATCACGTAGGGAATTCTTCGAGCCTGGTTTTCCAGCGGATCTCCTCATTTCTGACTCAATCACGTAGGGAAACTCCCTCTCATTTGCGCTTTGTGTGTGCTTAGTTTGTAGTCAGTGCACGCATTTGTCAGTAATCGTGCAGCTCAACACAAAACTAGGAGCTCAACGATTCGACGAACAATACCAAAGAAAGGACATTTGGGTAGGCCGCATCTTGCCGTGCCGTGCCACTGGCACTAGAAATAGGATGTCTAAGGCTGAATAAAGAAAATCGAAAATTTGTCTCTTCCTGACTTAACTCTAGATTGTTTCCGGTAATTCCTTCACTTTGTAAAACTTACCCGTCACTGCAGTGCCATAGATAATACGCTTAAATGCAGTGCGCAAGGAACCTTATGGCGAGGCAGTGCGTCACTGCCAAAAAGTGACAATTTAAAGCTATTTGTATAAAATTTGTATATTTATTAATTCATTTATTTTGTATAAAATATATGAAGCCAGTGGTGTAGCATCTATCCAGGTAAGCGAAGTGTGACGATTCGTTTGCGGAAACGTAACTTTAAAACGTATTTTAAGGGTAAGAGGTTGCAGAGTGTACTCTTATAATCTCTTTAGGGTTCCGTACCTATATGGTAAAAAAGGAACTCTTATGTTGCGACTTCGTCCGTCACAGCTGCTTATTTCAGGAATTACATAGATATGCTATAGATTTGTGAAACAGTTTTAAATAATGCTTGTCCAACTATATTGCAAGTGAAAGAATATTGTAAAAATATGTATTGGTCTAGTAATCTTAAGTGTAACTGCTGAGCGTAGGTCATGGGTTAAATTCCTAGGTCGTGCAAAGTGTCATTGGAATTTCCTATTAAGAATTTCTCGCAGGATTTGTGCTCCATATCATCATCAGGCTATAATCTTCCCACTGCTTGGATACAGGCCTCCTCTCTTCGAGAGGGAGTGGGCTGTAATCTACCACGCGCAGTGCGGGTTGGTAGTCCTCTTCCTCACGACGTTTTCCATCACCGTTTTGAGAGCAGCGGTGATGAAATTATTTACTGAGATTATTTATTGAGTAAAGCGCCTGCCTGAGTTCGAGCCCACGAGCTACAACTCGTAAGTCACCACTGGGTACTGTTACCACTGGGTTACCACTGCTCTCTTATTGTTGGATATGTGCTCGGTATACAACATTATACGACAATAGACTTGCGCCCATTTTCCTACACCTTTTTTTTTGATGGTGGGAAATTATCAAACAACTTCGCCCGCTCTGGCCGGAGCGGGAGGGCGTGTCAGACTTTTACTGACTAAAACCCACCCGTGTTCCTACCGTTGCCTGTGTGCCGGGGCTGCGATATCCCTTTCGGACAAACTAGCAAACCCTGGCAGGCATTGGCCCTAACGGACCCCGTCAGTTGGTGCTGACATCTCTTTGAGGTGCGCGTGGAACACAACGCGCCGTCGACCCGGACCTGGTCCTTATCGGACGGCGAGCTATCCACCGCTCACCGTACGCAAGCCCACGACTACGGTGGCCGGAAGTCGGCTTGCTACTCCCGACGCCCGGGGCGTCTACTGCGGCGACTAGGGGCGCGAGGGCGCGAATCTCGCTTCTCCCTCACGCGTTCCGCCTCCTCCTTCGCGAGCATTACTGCTTCGCAGAAGGAAGTGACGGCCTCCCATGCACTCTCGCTCCGAACCATGGCCTGAATCTACCCCTACCTATGGGACTTTTTAAGATCTCTGGCGAAATGTGGATACTCTATACGCCTCTGCCTAACTCTACGGGCATAATGTTATGTTACATTAGGCACGTATTTAATCGAACCTCAAATAATACCTCTTTTGCTTTCCTAAAAATATTATTAAACATTCTAATTTAATGAATGCGCCTCTATTAGTGAACCACAAAAAAATTGCAATAAAAAAAATTGGAATCTTTCATGTTAGTCAGAGTTCTAACCTAACCCTTTGGGTCATGGTACCCTAGCTTAGTTACTGCGACTAACTGTGAAAAAGGTCTGAAAGTTAAAAATAACCTCACATTATTTTAAAAAGTTTGTATTATTAGACGCCCAAAATGTCTTTAGAGGTTCATTAATTTAAAAAGTGTACATCATTGGTGAAAAAGAAATTTTAAGGATCAGTTAAATATTTCCCGTTCTAGAATGCTATTGAATAAGTTTTCATAATCTAGCCTTACTATACTGCATATATTTTAGCATTACACAAATAACGGGTAAATAACGACGGTTATTGTGTAATATTGTTGAAACATTCTTCACTTTAGAGTTATTTTTTAAATGTAAATTGCAAATAGATTACATTGCTTTGTATTTATCGTCAAGCAATTGAAATAACGAAAGGGTGATAACCGTTATTTGTGTAATGTTTTAATAAATTAAATAAAAACAATATCTAGTAATATTGTATTTCACTTTCTTAGCACGATGGGAAAGTTTCAAACGATTGTTATTGTAAGCTGCTTAATTACATTTGTGCTATTCGGATTAATGTTGTTTCTCATGACGACCGTTGATCCCCCGGTACTGAAGGACACCAAAGAAGTACCTAAAAGAGAACCGGTAACAACCTTTCTAATCCTATCTACAATGTCGCTCGTGGGCATGTGCCCGCCCATATTTTTCTGAATATTCATGACAAATAATCGAAAATAAACTTAAAAAGGGGTAGTTTTTTTTTTTTTTTTTTTTCAATGTCCCGCTATTGTTTTTAAAAATAAATACAGTTTTTTTTTTGAAAAACATGTCTTCAGCTCCGTTTTTTTCATAGTCGACAAATTTTATCATTTTTTTTTAGTTAATCCTATAAAATACTCGTAACATAAAAACTATTCGAAATAATAAACAGAATCCAAATCAAGCCAATAACATAGGAGATATGGCAAACGCTATTAAAAAAATAATAACATGAAAAATATTAAAGATAGAATCTCCTTTTAAAGTTAATTTTCGAAAAAAAATCACGAGTATTCAGAAAAATACGGGCGGGACATGCCCATGGGCGACATTGTATATAAATTATAGTAACTGAAGCTGATGTTTTTGCTTTGAAGCTTCGTTTGTTTGTTTGAATGTGGTATCTCTGGAACTACCAGTCGGATTTGAAAAATATTTTGGGTAGCCCAATATGGATGTTGGCAAAAAAAATATTTGTACGAAAGATTATTAAAAATATTGGCCACGTATTTTTTCTTTTTTTACGTAATCAAAAGATTACGGCTATACATTGAGTAGGCAATACATTAAAATGTGGCATGACGTCACTCCCCGGTAAATTTTATAGCGACGTGTGACGTAGCGAGCTCCCACTCCCCAACTTTAATGCGTTTTATCTAACCCTTTTTTTATTATTATGATAAAGCAAAAATACGTGTCTAATATTTTTTTTATATCTGACTGACGGACTAAATAGTTTTTTTTTTCTACAGTCAAAGGACAGTCTGTTCAGACTACGCTATACTATTTCGCTATAATTATAGTTGTGGCGGCATCTACATCGCCACATGCGAACTACGCATCAAAGACCTGACGTCACACAAATCCTGCATCGCGCAATTAGAGTTTACCGCGCGATGGACACAATATGCAAGCTCCCGACTTCAACCTCTGGGCAGTTGCCCGCCAGACACGACACCCTTCTGGTCGGAAGATTCTTCCTTTTCTATGGTGGATGAGTGAACTTTACACCCTGTTCCTCATACATCTAAATAGTAAAGCATATTGCGTCATAAGCTATAACCATATATAATGACGATCACACTATACGCCGTAACGCAAGCGGGTCTCTTATGTATAGCAAATTATTTGACTGCGATCCCTCATAAAGTGCACACACAATGGATTTGGTACGCACTAGCGTGGAAAGCTCATCAAGCTATGACGATGATATGGAATTTGACTCCAGTGTATTACCAATTTTCAAAATGAAAAAAAAAAAAGCAGGAGAATCGCTCAAGTTTATAGCGTACAATTTTTTATAGCACAACGTTGTGTGAATGTGTCCATGTAAAATACAGGGTGGCAGGGACATCGACGCGAAAACTGTTACCATGGATGCAGTACATGATTGTGAACCCCACTGCGTTGAAAACTTTTTGTCGGTTTTTTGTTTTTTATCTGCTGTTTCACGTCAGTAGTACACTTCCGCCGCGAAACCGTAGCAGCGAAATCGCAGTAGTTCAATTCAACTGGCTCGCGTCATGTTCCGCTACTCGAGTTCCGCTCCTCGAATTTAGGCTTGTGCAGACCAGCGCGACTTGTCGCGCGACGCGACACGAACAATACAATTTCTAAGAAAACTTCACAGTATAACAATAACCAGTGTCGCGTCGCGCGACAAGTCGCGCTGGTCTGCACAAGCCTTTTCGCGTAGCGGAACATGACGCGAGCCAGTTGAATTGAACTATTGCGGTTTCGCTGCTATGGTTCCGCGGCGGAGGTGTGCTACCGGGGTCATAGAAAAGTGCAATACCTACGCGGTCAAAATGTATGGAACAGTTGTTTTCATTTAATAACCGACGAAAAATTTCAACGCATGGGGGTTCAGAATAATTTATCTATTTATTTATATATACTTTATTGTACACCAGATAATACATTACATAAAGAAAAAGTAATACACTACAAAATATACAACGGGCGGCCTTATCGCTTACTGCGATCTCTTCCAGGCAACCTTGGAATAGCCAGTGATTTTTTGGACATAAAATTGGGCTGTCTTTGGTGCAAATAAAAGGTATATAAGTACAATATACTATAATAGATACACAGATAAATGCTATATAATAGATACATATATACATACCCCACAACATGGGGTAGATGAGGAAAAAAAAAACATCCCCACGTTACGTGTAGGGGAGGTACCTAAAAAAAAAAGTTTTTCTTGATTTTATATGGGGTAGACATTGGTGCAAAATAATAATGATATAGATACAATATATTATAATAGGTACATAGAAAGATATATATATACATATATATATGCTATATAATAGATACATAGATAGATACTGCTCTATGGATGCGATGTGTGCGTGGCTGTCATTGAGAGTACAGTAGCGATATACGTAAGCTTTGTAGTGTGCGTGTCTGGTTACTTAACTCTTTTGGCATGTGTACGTTGCCTCGAACCAGCTTGCAAAATTCCGACGGCTCTCATAATTTCTTCTTGAGTCAAATGATGTCGTCGCTCCACATCGATGAATTTTTTTTCAGTTCCGATGCAGAAATTGTAATGGTTTCGTAAAAACGCTATTACACACGTTTATAGAAATCCTGATTGACGTTTGATTTTCTATTTTTAATCAAAAATTAAAGAAAATTATTTATTTAAATAGTGAAATTCACTCAAAAAGAATCAATAAAAATCCAAAAAAGTTAAAATAATAATCCTCAATTGCGGCGATACTCTAAAAAAGATGTCTGTGTCTGTGTGTCTTTGCAGCGCGGGTGGGCGATGCGCAGAGACGCAGTGGGTCGGGGGCCGAAATTTCACACGGACAAAGTCATGGGCAAAAGCTAGTATTATAATAAGACGCAAAACTTTTTGTTACTCTATCACGCATTAACGACTGAACTGATTCTGATAAAAGACGTCATCCAATGAATACGTTGAAAATGAATCATCTTGACTCTATCAGAAATCATTACAATTACTTAGGAAAATGGCAGAAATTTGTATATAAGTTTGTCCGTTTTGGCACAACCCTTCTAGTTTTGAAAACGGGTTATAAAGCTAAATTGTAATAATGATAATTAATACTTAATCTTAACAATGACATTAACATTTTCAGCTATTAGAGAGCGAGTTTATACGCGTAACATTGCATTCAGAAAATACCGTAACTTTGGGTCCACAAACGGCCGTCAATGAAACCGAAGGCTTACGAAAAGACTATGTAACTGAAAACGATAAAAGCCGTTTAAAATATTCGATACAAAGAGTCGTGCCTCCAATTTGGCAAAATATACCTAGCCCACCCATTAACAAGACAGTTGGGTCTCCAAAAAAACGTGCTTTGAATGAAACCGAAAAAGATAGCGTCGAAAGTACAACATTCACTATAAACGACACCTTGTTAGTTATTAAAAGATCCGTTAATGATGTCATACAACTTGGAGGTGATCTAAATTCTATTGTTTTAAAGATTATAGATGAGAGTGGACAATTCAACATGGAAATTAAAATAGACTTAAATAATACAGTCGTAAAGAAAAATAATGAAACTAGAGAAGATAAAATCCAATCGAAAGATAAATCTAAATACAGTATATCCTTGAAGTCAAAAGATAATGATCAGTTAAAAAAAAAAAAACTAGCAAAAAATACAATAATAAGAGTAATGCCGAACGGTTTTGTCACTGTTCTTGAATATGATAATCATCTAGAAGCAAAAAACAAAATCAAAAATAATATGATTCAAGCAAGTATTTTAGACTTTAAAAATATCACACAATATAACATTACACAAAACAAGGCTACAGTAATGCCGATTTACAGAGATGTATTTAAGCCTATAGTGATATTTTATAACCAAACGAAATACATTTATCATTCTGATACAAAAACCGAAAATAGAGATTTACTACAGAAACCAAATGACGCATGCAATACGAACCATAACAGCTTTAAGATAGCAAACAATGCAACTTACAATGCAACAACACAGACAGAAAAACGGAACAACAAAACTGAAAAACGAGATTTATTAGAGAAACTAAATGATGCAAGTGACGAATGCAAAACGAATGTTAAAAACTTTAAGACAGCAAATATTACAGCTTACAATGTAACAACACAGACGGAAAATGGGGCCCAAGAAACTGAAAAGGAGGATTTATTAAAGAAACCAAATGACGTAAGCGATGGATGCAAAACTAATGTAAACGGCTCTAAAATAGCTTACAATTTAACAGCACAGACTGAAAAAGGGGATTTATTAGAGAAACCAAATGACGTAAGCGACGGATGCAAAATGAATCTTAACAGCTTCAATATAAAAATACAGACAGAAAAAACAACATTACAATATCATGTCGTGACAACTAGAAATGAAAATACAACAGTTGAAGCTGAAAATTCTACCATCTCAACAAAAACTTTAGATGAAAGTTCAACGATGCCAGAAGAGGTTAATTCGACGATTCCGTAACGTTAGTAAACGGTGACAGTATTCAGAACGATACTCGTGATTTAGATGAAATCAAAAACTTGTGCAAAGCTAAAACAGAACAACAATTTTAAATTTTAAATGGAGGAACATTCTTTCCAATTCTATTCGCTCTCTCGATATCTCATGATATTTGAATCAATATTGAATGAAATCGGATTCATAGCACAATCAATCTGCCTAGCCATTTCCCAACTATGTTGAGGTCGACGTCCTGTCTAAGTGGATGCAGCTGAATACCAGTATTTTACCCAACTATGTTGAGGTCGACGTCCTGTCTAAGTGGATGCAGCTGAATACCAGTATTTTACATGGACCAACGGCGTAACTGACTCCAGAACCCAGTTACAAGGTAACACGATACCCCTTGGTAAGACTGGTTGTCTGACTTTTGGGCTTCTGACTTCTGTAACGACTGTCTACGATGATCACCCATTCACGAACCGACCGTGGCAAGCGTAGCTTAACCTTCGATCGACCCGTGCGGCTGTTATTATTTAGCCACGAGCCACAGATTCATAGCACAGCACTATGCAAAATTTTCAATTGAAACGACTGAACTTATACCTGCTGTGTTGGTTAACACATCACATAACATCTTGTAATTTTATGACTTCTTCTTCTTCTTTTCGTCTGATTGGTGACTAACCTGGTGCCAGAGTTTTAAAGTGAAGTCAGAGGCCCAGGGGCGGGGCCTCTGACTTCACTTCATTTGCCGTCGCGAAATATGTCTCAGGCGTGCCGGTTTCTTCACGATGTTTTCCTTCACCGTTTCATGTGAATCCGAAAAGTCAGAGGTGTGTGACTATTTTATGACTATGTTATGTTACACACAATGTTGTTAATTTCTGCTGTTCATTGGTAAGAAGGATGATGTGACGGAAGTGATGCGCTTACCAACAAACAGCAATTTAATACAATTTTTTGATTAAAACTGTTTTCGAATCAGGTTTTAACGAAAGTAAAATTGGAAAATTCGGGAAAACTGAAAGTGCATTTACTATGTGAATTTTGTGTGGATTTTATTGAAATTTGGACAGGACGACGTCTGTCGGGTCTGATAGTTTGTAATAAATAATCATGGTATTTGGTCAAACACATTGTTTTTTGTTATATTGTCTCTGCATTGGGTTTAGTCGCATTCTGATAATGGAAGCACGGCTCTAAATGGAGCACTCCCTAAGGGAATTCCGTAGTTTTGGCCGTCGTTACGGGCGCTTCGGTGTCCGTCTCACTTACAGACATACCGTAAGTGAGAAGGAGAGCGAAGCGTCCGTAACTACGGGCGAAACTACGAATTTCGCTTAGGGAGTAGGCCCCCTGTTACGGACCTCCTCAATGATACTTATTGATTGATTTATTTAGTTTACTATTTAAGTACACATAGTAAAATTCATAGAGATACGACATTATTCTAATTTTGAGTACAAAGGTACCTTTGTACTCAAAATTAGAATAATGTCGTGCTTATTTCTTAAAAAAAACTTCTACCGGCAGATCTACGACAGGAAAAAGAAATGTAGACAATAGTGTATATACAACGTGTATAGACCAAGACAGGAGAAAAGTATGGATATATATACGAAGTCTTAAACTAAAATATATAAACATTTAATATATATATATATATATATAACATACATAATTCTTTATTAAACTCACAGTAGCGAGAAAAGGTAATAATACTTACGGTTTGTAAGGTTGATAAAACGATTGTCTCGTTGGTGTAGTGGTTGCAAGCGCTACTGCTGAGCATGGGGTCCTGCGTTCAATTCCCACAGTCAAGCAAAGTGTTATGGGTTCTTCCGTCTGGAATTTCTCAGTAGCAGCCCGAAGTTTGGATTTGTGCCCGCTTGATGGAAATAGGCTCGCCCCCTATTTCATGGGACTTGACCATAACTGGCGAAATGTGGGTGTACCTACTATAGGTAACCTCTGCCCAGTCCTTCGGGGAAACAAGGCGTGATGTTTTAGAAGTATGATTAAAACCGTAAGTATGTTAAAACTAAAATCGATGGATTTTACTAAATTATATAGTACCCCTGAACGAATAGGTATGGTTTCGGTCGGCACGGGTGCATTAATAGTACGTGACCGGGAGCATTTTTTTCGTATTTCAGCCAGTAAGGATTAAAACCGGAAGTACGTATTTTTTTAAATTTATTATTGCGATTTTAAAACAAACATTTTTCCGTACTGTCAAACGTGGGGTAATTTTCTATGAGAGATGAGACTTCTCCTTTATAAAAAATAGGAAAAAGTTGTTTAATTTTTTTAAACTCTCGCGGGTAGCTGGTGGATCCCACCCGTATACTATGGAATTGGTATATAACGCTTTAATTCTTAGTGTTTAGACTATGGTTCGTTCCGTGCTTTGGCAGGACTGAATAGAGTTCAGTCTAAATGCCTTCGGATCATCTCAGGTTGTATGAAGTCTTCTCCCGTGAACGCATTGCAGGTTGAGTGTGCTGAACCCCCCATGGCCCTAAGACGGCAGTATATCTGACCTCACGTTTTGTGGCTAGGTCAATATCTAGATCTTCTCTTCCCCTTGTACCAAGATTGAAAGAGCTAAATGCCATTTGTAGAAGCTCAAATTTCTGGAAAAACAAAGAAATATCCTTAATCTTGAAAGCTTTTCGTCAATTCAAAAAACAATTTTGTCCAATAGAACAGTATCTCAGATTACCTCTTTTTAGGGTTCCGTAGTAAACAATGAAACCATGTGTGTCTGTCTGTCTGTCTGGCAGTATACCTGGCCTCACGTCGGATGTTGACTATTCTGCCAATGTCTAAAGTGCATTGGAAAAAGTAGAGTGCACGAAAAAAAAAAACAGTAGGTAACTGTAGACACAAGTAAAATTCTTCGATTGATACAGTTTTTTTTTTTTTTTTTTTTTTTTTTTTTTTTTTTTTTTTTTTTTTTTTTTTTTTTAAAAACGTTGCCCCACACTAAGAATTTCTTCTTGTATCGTGGGTGCGTTTACAAACATAGAAACTCACATACACTAACACCCAGACCCGGAACAACTACTTGCAGATCATACAAATATTTGTTCCGTGCGGGGATTGAACCCGCGACACGTTGCGCAGCAGTCGATCGCTCAGCCACTGCGCCAACCGTGTCGTCAGAACACAATGTAGGTCTTGTTGGGTTAGTACGGAACCGAATCAAACAAAAAATTAATATTATAATTGTTAAAACATAAAATACACGCATACCACACCCACACAGGCAGAATAATTTATAGTTTTATGTTATAGAAACGAATAAAAGTCATCAGCGGCATGAGTAGTTGAGGAGAAGAATGTGTTAGCAAGGAGGGAATGTCAGTCGGAACTGGGATTTTAAATTTAGGGAGACGGCTATGAGGATTCAAAGAAGATCTGATCCAGAGTGCCCTCTTCCAACCCGCACTCGCAGAGAGAGGATTCCCCAATCGGGATTTTTTGCAAGAACACAGGTGTGGAACAAAACCCTAGGTGAATACGATAAAGGGCGGATATAACAGTTTTAGTGACTTTTTTGTAGCCGTAGAACCAAGGTTTTGACTTTATGGTTGCTTGTATTGCATAATAAAACCTGCCCTTTTTTGCCCTTTGGTGTTATTCCACTGTTCCTGCCATGAAGATTGGAGCTTAACTTGTGGGACGCTCAGCAAGTCATATCCCTGATGAGTGTTGTGGGTGAGATCAGCTACTGCTGATGAGCAAACATCTTTGGCCAGAGCATGAGCGCACTCATTTCCCTTAATGCCACAATGACTAGGTATCCAAACTAACTGAACCTCTTTTTGATTGCTAGTACAAGATAATAGAGACTTTTTAATTTTTTAAACAAGGGAGCTCGGCGATATACTTTTGAAGGGATTTTGTACTAAAACTTGCAAACACCTAAGAGAGTCGAAAAAAAAGACAAGCTTCCAATAAAGCCCCCCGCGCACTCGCCCGTGAACACAGACGACTCCTTAGGACATTTGAATTGTAAAATAATTCGGAAGCTTTTGTAATAAACCGCAGCACCAGTGTTACTGAGGTCGTTAAATTCTGGAGAATCTGTAAAACCTAAGGAACGATTTGTTTCGGTTACGGTCGGATGGAACGTTATTGAAACGTTTCTGAAGAAGAACAACATTTAAATCGTTCTCGGTTAATAAAACGTTTTTAACAGTTTTTATTTTTGGGTTGATTTAGGTATAGGAAACTCGCATTATAACCCTAATCAATACGCAAGCGGCAAGCGCATTGGAATCAATGATTTAATGGAATGAAGATACAATATATAATAGGTACAATTTAACGCATCGTGCGCGGCTGCGTCCTTCGCGGCTGCGTCGTGCAAAATAAGGTTTTTGAAAACGTTCTCATTTAGTTTTCGTTCCGAACAAAATGTTGTACAAAGAAGAACAAGAACTGTTAGAAACGTTTTAAAAACGTTATTTTTATTTAGGTAAGGTTTCCGAGCCTTGGGTCAAATGAATATTTTTGGAATGATTATGCATTATGAATGATTTGCAAAGTAAAACATTTGTGAAATGTGTAAGTATTTTGTCAAATGATTACTTATAAAGTATTTTGTTTCCGAAATGAGATGTTTGTCAAATTATTAGTTTTTATAATGTTATTTGTTAAATTATCATTTCTCATTCGTTTTTTGTGAACCATTATTGAACCTTTAAAACGATTAATAATTAAGTTATAAGAATTTAGAGATCATTTATTTATTTATTTACTTTACGGTTAACCCACAGCACATACGTACATTGAGATAGTAAATCAGACGGTAATATTCTAATATATATGCCAATTACAGGTAAACACAACATTGACAACATCGACGCCAGATTACCGCTTACTTGCTAAACTTAAGACTACGTGTACAATTTATTTAGAAAATATAAAAGAAAGAAAGACAGATAATTAAGTTACGAAAATAGAATAAAATAAAATTTAAATTAAAAATATGATAGAGTAGATTGGATTTGTACCATTAATCATAAATCATAAATTACGACTACCTACGTTTCTTTGAATTGCGGCCGAATCGTTCGGTGACTTTACTGTCTTATAAATCTTTAAATCTTCAGCGAACATTAAAAACTTACAGTTTTTGATTTGTTGTGCTATATCATTAATGAACAACGAGAACAAAATTGGCGCTAGATGGGATCCTTGCGGTACTCCCGAGATAGAAACATATGGTTGTGATGTGCAACCATTCAAAACAACAGTCTGTGACCGCTGCTGTAGGTAAGATGTAAACCACCTCAGAAGTGATCCGTGCACGCCGTTGGCTGCTAGTTTTGACAAAAGTAGTGAGTGAGACACTTTATCAAAAGCACTGCTAAAGTCTGTGTACACTGCATCTACCTCCAGTCGTTTATCTAAAGATTCTGATATGTCGGACACAAACTGAATCAGATTGCTTTCCACTGAACGACCTGCTTTGAAACCATGTTGACATGGTGAAATGATGGAGTCGAAGTGATGTGTGATTATCGGACTGATAAGTGATTCAAATATTTTATGAAAACACGACAGTATTGAAATTGGACGATAGTTCTTTACGTCTGCAGGATCATCTTTTTTATAGATAGTAACAATTTTTGCCTGTTTCCATACCTCAGGAAAAACGCCTTCAGCCAATGAGCGATTGAAGATAATGCATAAGGGAAATGCCAGTGTGTTGCAGCATCGTTTTATAAAAATGGGACTGCAATCAGGGCCGGGGCCTTTCGGGGAGTCCAACTTCCATAGCTTCATAAGAACTTCTCTTTCTATGAACTGTATTTTACTGATTACTTTTTGTACAGTACAGGATAGTTCGGTTGTGCCTACAAGGTTGGAACTATAGACAGGAGAACTGCTGGGCAAACAAGTTCGAGATTTCTGGTCCAGTCTCCGCAACCGATCCATCCAACCGCATACTGGATGGAAACTTTGACCGTTCCTTACGTTTGTCCTTTATAAAACTCCAAAAAGCCTTCGGATTTTTAAGTATGTCGGATTAAATTTTTTGTTTATATGACTGATAACATGATCTTATAAGTTTATGACATTGGCCACGCAATAACTCAAAATCTGTTATATCGCGAGGGTTTTCATATTTGCGACATCTTTGCCTAATCTTTTCCTTCTGGTGAAGCAATCTGATTAACCTAAATGAAAACCAAGCAGGATATTTTTGCTTTCGACGATTGTATTTCGGTACAGACGTATCAATAATACTAAATAAAAGATTGTAAAAGTGAGAGACCATTTCGTTCACGTCTTGGCATTTAGAAAACATGCTTATCCAGTCTACTTCTTTTAGTTTTGGAATAATTTTAGTATAATCGGCCTTGAAGAAGTTATAACCTGGTTTAAAGTTGGTTTCCAGTGTCTCGGGGATTGTATCAGATATACTTCTAAGTAAACTGGGGTGTAGAGGGTCAAGCTTACTTAGCTGATCAAGAGAAGCGGCAACCGTAATGGTAAGTGAATAACCGGTTAGTGAATAACTCAGAGGGTTGCTGTAGTTCTCAGGAAGTATGTGTTGGAAACCTTCATTCACTCGAGCCCAATGCATAAAACCCAAATTAAAATCACCGAGAATTATGACATCGTCTACCTTAGCAATTACGTTATTTGCACTCTGTCCAAAAATGAGGCTAGGTTTTCCTTCTTGATAGGAGGCGGAAGGTATACTATACATATAGCAATTTTTCTTAAAGTGTGTTGGGCTTTAATTTCTATAGTTATCCACAAGTCTTCCGAACTGGTCTCCCAGCTCTGCATTCTTGTAGATTTAATATCTTTTGAAACAGCAAGCAACACTCCGCCTCCATCTTTTTTGGAAGTTATAGTGCAGAGTCGATCTCTACGGTAAATGATATAACTGTTATCAATAATCTCGCTGCTAGATATACTTGAATTGAACCATGTTTCTGTGAAGGTAATGTGGTCGTAGTTATTTAACAATATATTATGGTGTACACAATTAGTTTTAGTTCTCGTACCCCTCACATTTTGATAATATATGTTAAGCTTTATTGATTTTTAACACCAAAAATATTTCGAACAATATTGCAAAAGAGTTACTCATTTTTCATTCTTTTCAATGTATCTACGTTACGAATATAAATAGAGTTATGATTAACGTCCTTTCGGACAAAGATTCTGCCGTTGCGGATCCAGACAAATTTATATGAAGTTTCTTTGGCTAATTTTCTCGTGTCTGCATGAAGCTGTTTATTGGCTGGGCTCAAATATTCGGTTACGAACACGGGAGCGCGATTGCTGGCGATGGCCAAGTGATGGAAACACAGTTTATCTTCAGGGTGCTTTTTATTATAGTTGGTTACCGCTGCCAGAATGGTGTCACGCTGTCGAGGAGACTGCAATTTTGCTATGACAGAGCGTGGCCGATCGTTGTCCTTGTTCAACTTCGCGATTCGAGTGATCTGCCGAATATCTGTGTCATTCAAAGGACTTCCTATGTTTGTAGATAGATTAATTACTGTATTTGCTAAGTTCTCGTTCTTGTTCTCAGGTATACCGTTAATTTCGATATTACTTTCTCGCAAATGCTACTCAACCATACCCAGCCGTGATGTCAGCTCGTTGACATTCGATTTCAAACGCTCATTGTCTGCTAGCAGATTCGTAAAGGTGGAATCCTCTTCTTCAAGTTGATTCTTAAATTCCTCGAACCTCTGGTTGAAGAACTGGAGTGAGTTATGGAAGCCGTTCAAACGCTCATTAATACTAGAAAGTTGATCCGCCACTAACTCCTTAATTGAACTTTTTATAGTTTGATCTTAATTCCTGTTTTATAATATTTTTAATGACTCTTCCGTGACAAGCTGTTCTTGCTCCGTTTTCCATTTTGACAGCATAACCAATAACTCAGTTTTGAAGGCACTCAATTCTAAATCATAAAGAAACCAAAATACAAAAAGTAGTTTATTGCACAATCAACTAGGCTTTTAGCTTTTCAAACTGCATTTACGTGCGTACTCGGCCTTGCAATACATTTTTAAACAGTTTAATAAGATAAACTGCATTTACATTGTACTATAAAGTTAAAATTAATAGGTGTTGTGCGAGGCACGTGTTCGTTGCCTGTTACCATAGTAGAACTTGATCAATCAGTGAATGTTGGAGCGAATGCTTGCGAAATATCGTACTAACCTATGCTTAAATGTTTTACTTTGACGGCGTCAAAATACGATAGGGAGTTTTAAGTATACAGTTTCTGTTCATCGCCTCAAATGTTAATGTTTAAAGATAAAACGAAACTCTTCATCATCGTTGGCGATCGCAGTATGGTGTTAAAATGCATAGAGAATGCTGCTGCTCATTCTCTAGTGAGTCCTTTAGTCGCCTTTTACGACACCCACGGGAAGAAATGGGTTGGTACTATTCTTTACGTCCGGCACCACACGGAACGGAAACGAAACTCTTACAAGTAATATACTATAACCAGTAGTCAGCGTGAATATAGTTAGTATAACAAACTTATCAACACGGCTTGTTTCCCCAAAGGGCAGGCAGACCCGTAGTAAGTACACCCGCATTTCGCCAGTTATGTGTAAGTCCCATATAGTAGGGGGCAAGTCTATTGCCATCAACTGGGCTCAAGTCCAGAGTCCAGGCTTGGACTGAGAAATTCCTAAAAGAAAAAACCTCATAACACTTTGCCCGATCTGGGAATTGAAACCAGGACCTCATGCTCAGCAGTAGAGCTTGCGACCACTGGACCAATCGAGGTAGTCAGAATGTTTAGTGAATATAGAAAAGAAGAGAATTATATATTATTGGAAGAGATCGCAGAAAGCGATAAGGGCGCCCATTGTATGTTTTGTAGTGTTAAAATTATTTACTATGTATTTTCTAGTGTACAATAAAGTATATAAATAAATAAATATAATTAGTCCCAAGTTATTTCAGTGCATGCTTCTGATCTATCAGAATGTCTAGTGATATACTTGATTTGAAATATCTTGAATTCATCAAAATACGTATTACAAGACGCACTTTTAAAGGCAGATTTTCATCCAGAGTTAAGGTCCAGCAAACTGCCTGAAGTGATATCATAACATCCCTTAGAACAATAACCAAAATCGCTATATTATTTTATTTATTGAAAACCTTTCACAGAAAATGTATCTAAACAAAGAAAAACACCACTAAAACAGTTGTTTTTTGGTGCACACTTTCGATTACAGGAGGCCTCAGCATGCTTTGAATTATCGATGAAATTCTTAAACTAAAATATAAATGGACAAAATAATGTGAAATACAAACATATGAAATATTTTTAAGCTTAGGTATAGTCTCACTGATGTAAACTGAAATATAAACAATTTTTCCATTACAGTAGACATAAATATAGAAAAATATTTAACACAATGAAAATATAAAAATTATTAAACCTACGTGCAGACCAGTGACCCATTCTTTACCCCCCCCCCCCAGTCAACTTGATTGAAGACTTCTGCAGCCATAATATACAGCGTTTAATGTTCCGCAAAACAAGGAGTGTCAGCTACTTGCCAATAACAAAGTGAATGTAATAAGTACCTCTACATAAAGAGTTACGTTCAATGCAGTTAATGATATAGTCATTTTCATATACATTGCTGTTTTGCTTAGGGGCCATCCAAAAATTCCGTCACATGAATTTCATGATTTTGGAGCCCCTCCCCTTGTCACAGGTGGTCATTTGTGTGTGACATCCGATATTACAATATTAAATGAATCATTATAATAATATTGTTAGCATTGGTAATGGCGATATTTTGAACTTTAAGAGTTTTAATACTTTAGATTTATACATGTGAGGTCACAAAGCTTATGACTTGTCCCCCCCTTGTCACACGATGTCACACTTCATTGACCCTTAACGTGTGACGTATTTTTTGGATGGCCTGGTATCAATTCAATGGAAGTGTTCGGTATGGATGGCGCATTGGATATTGGTATAGAAGCCATTCATAGATGTATTATTTATAACTAGCGTATATCTATGGAGTCATTATACTACGGCAGTTTGACAATGACAAGTTGATGACCTATCGTTTTACTGTCATTACATTAATGCCTTTAACCCATAATTTAATAGACTATTAGAAACAACCTGTGAAGTACATACCTATAGTGAGAAGACAGTATTATGTTGTCTCTTGAGCCGAACTAGCAATTTGCTGCGAGTGAAACCGCATATTATATCCGGAAATATTTATTTAGTAAAAATAAAAGTTATAAAACTGTAAACTTAAACCCAACTACCTACCACAAAAAAGTCATCTAAAAAGGTATAAACAAGACATCACAGACAGACAAATTTAAAATCCGGAGTAAAGTTATAAATCGAACGGTTTACGTGTGACTCCGGATGTTTAATTCGTCTGTCTGTAGTTTTATAACTTTTATTTTTATTTAAATTAATTTGCGGTAGTAATATATATATATTTTTGAATTGTACTAAGCTCTAAGCTCTTTCAGTTGATACCCAACATGGTATATTTTTTTTTACGTTACTTTATTAGGTCTTCTACAGGCGTATTGACGTGTGACGTCACATAGCCTATATCCAGCGCAGCGGACGAACAGGATGCTTCTAACGATACCTCATTTGTCAAATTAGTTTAGAAGTTATGAGGTAACAGGTGAACATACATTCATACATACATACCGGTCAAACTCATAACCAAGGAGGGTTATGATTTTCACCTTGGCTTCGCCGTAGTCGGGTAATTTTTATTTTTATTTTTTTCATAATTGTTTATTGATCAGACTTAAGCTATAAAGTTTTCAGGCGAGTTGAAATTGTTTTTTTAGGGGTATGAGGAACAGGGTGTAAAGTTCACTCATCCCCCATAGAAAAGGGAGGATCCTCCGACCAGACGGGTGTCGTGTCTGGCGGGCAACTGCCCAGAGGTTGAAGTCGGGAAGCTTGTATATATGTTTATCGCGCGGTAAACTCTAATTGCGCGATGCAGGATTTGTGTGACGTCAGGATGTTGTGTGACGTCAGGTCTTTGATGCGTAGTTTGCATGTAGCGATGTAGATGCCGCTACATCACTCCCCTCCGGAGACCGGAGGTCGATAGTGGGCTGAGTCTTGAATCTTGCGATGCTTCACAGTGCCAGCTGTGGTTCCAGTGAGTCGGAACCGGGTGCCGCATAGTTCGCAGTGAGTCGGAACTGTCTGCGGTGATTCCCCAGTGAGTCGGGGTGGCGCTGCGTCTTGATCCAGTGGGTCGGATGTGGTACAGCGCCGGGTTGTGGCTGAGGGTGATGACCAGGAATGCGCGTTCGCTGCATGCTGGTGGTCAGGATACCCGTTGAAGCCGTGGGTGCTGACTGGCTGTGTGACTCGCCTCACGAAAGCTTGCGGGAGTGATGATGATGATGACGTCACGCTGAAGTAGTTGCACGAAGGCTGCGTTGACGTTCATGTTCGGGGTCACCAATTTAGGGCAACTGCCCAGAGGTTGAAGTCGGGAAGCTTGTATATATGTTTATCGCGCGGTAAACTCTAATTGCGCGATGCAGGATTTGTGTGACGTCAGGATGTTGTGTGACGTCAGGTCTTTGATGCGTAGTTTGCATGTAGCGATGTAGATGCCGCTACATTTTAATTTATGATTTCTTTTTAATTCGCCAAAAAAATGGTCATTAGTAAAAAAAACTCCCATTAAAAAAAACATCGTTTGGGTACTCAACATTAAAAAACGCACGTTTCTTAATCATAAACTTTAAAGAAATTATCTCCAATCTGAGCAGTGGCAGAGTGTTGAAGTGAATTGTGAAATAAGTTGCGAAACATTCGAAGTGATGAACGCTCACTTCGTAAATGCGAATTGGGACCATTGTTCTCTTAGCTTTAAAGACGGATCCTGTACTAAAGTGTGTTACATACTGCGAAGATATTCTTCAAATATAAAAGGTCGTACCACAGAGCTTATTCCTGATGCCTTATTCCTGAGTAACATAGGCTATAATTTATAAAGATATCACGCACGCGAATCCGCTGGCGGAAGATAGTAGTTAATAAACTAGGAATTCTCAAGTGCATTCAGCTTGATATATACAGGTAAACAGGTAAAATAAAACCAGAAAAAGTATGCGCTTCGATAAACTTCGTACTTCCATGGTTGCAACAGTTCTTATCAGCCTTATCTCCTGTCTATTTCATAATCGCGCGTTCGTATTTCCGAAGGTAGACAATGATTGCCAAAGCGCAAACTTTTGCTGGGAGATCTGCAAGTACCTTTTGGATTTGACTGAGTTATATTATAACGCAACATTTAAATATATATAACCTAAGCCATAAAGTTCTTATTACCAAAGCTAAGATTTGTGAAATCATTCAGTTTCGAGATGGCACTAACGGGACTACCAAGCTTGACTAAGTTTATAGTCTTTTAAGTTTCCAGGCAAAGTAAACCAAATTAGTCTTGGCTTTAGATTGTGTTATGTATGTCATGCTGTTATGTTTCTTATTTTCTTGGGATTATAGGCGGGTTTTATTTGAGAAATACTAGTTTCAGAATAGACCTTTCTCTCATTGATATTTTATCATTATGAAGTGGATCCAATTGCGGCTAGGTACCGGTAAATACAGGCTTCCCCAAAAAACGTATTAAACCTAGTCAATACCATTATTGTAAAATATTTTAAAGCGTGCGAGTGCTTCGGCACTCTCACCTTATTATAAAATATTCCTATGTATGACATAAAAAAACCCAGAACATTAGTCTTAAGCCGTGTCTCCTGCGCGTGTTTTTTTCGAAATATTACACAAAAACATCAAAACAAAGAGGCGTGGCCATACACATTTGTCTATGGAAACACGTTTTTTTTTGTTTTCCGAGCTGCATGGAAAACATTCTCAGCGCGGGTGAAGAGGGGAATGGTTTGTTTCATTTTTAACTTCCGCGCGCATCGCGCTCGTCTGTCACTGTCATTCAACACAAGTTTTATGGCTAAATCGTCCTGTAAATAGCTGTGAACAAGTTGTGAAAAAATTGACGATGGATTTTAATAGAGATTGTTGACTGTTCGTAATTTTTTAAGCACGTCTTCCTCGTCGGAACTCATGACTCATCTACACAAAATGTGTTATTAATAAAATAAAAAAAATATACTTGCGCAGGAGACAGTTTGTGTATGAAAACAAATGTTTACGTGTAAGATTTTTTGTGTAATGTTTTGAAAAAAACACGCGCAGGAGACACGGCTTTATCAACATCTCCACATACAACAAATACTTTGTGTTTAAAACACACTGTAACACAATCAAAATTATTTACCACATACAATTTCAATCCTCTCAATCGACCATCAATCATGACTACCTCAACAAAAACTGCACACAGCCGTGCATAGCAACAAGACGTTCTAAAATAATTTGTGCGGAGCTGCGCGCCGGCGCCGCCGAGAGAGCGGCGCGCGTTCCCACGTGCGCGCCGGCCTGCCTTGAACGACCTTGCCGGTCACCTGGTTTTACTTGCAGCGATTGTACGTTCGAATGATGATGGAGAACGCTTTTATTTTTGACTTGTATGATTCGAATTCATTCACAAGTATCCTGATCATCATCATTCTCTTGCCCTGATCCCATTTTATTTGGGGTCTATGTAACATTCTTTTTCTTCCATATTTCTCTATTAGTCCTCACCTTGGTAGTCCATCCATCGTTTCTTTGGTCTTCCCCTACTCTTATAGCCATCCTCATTCATACTCAAAACTTTCCATACCACATTTTCCCCATTCCTCCACAACACATGCCCATACCATGACAGCCGATTACAAGCATCCTGATCATCAGCAAATAAAGTATTTGTTTATTGATTTGAGATGCTTCCAGTACCATCTTCAACCGGATCATTTTCACTTGAAGTATCCGATTAAAATAATATGTGATAGAAGCACGCTAATGCGAAGCGTGGATGGAAAAGACCAGGATAGCCGACTCTGCTATATGGAACTATAAGAGAGAGAGAGAAAATTGCTTTACATGAAAAGAATTAGTCCAAAGATTAGCAAAGTAGACGTACCTACTTCTAGTAAGAGGTTAGAAAATTGTGGTGTTATTTAACAACAGCATTTGAAAGTGGAACCGGCGTTGCCATACATTTCGAAGACAATATCCATAATATTGTTTCATCCATTCAAAAAGGGGTTAAAGAATTTATTACAGACAATTTCTACTCTATATAAAATACATCTGCGTCGACATCATTACGGAACGAAACAAAAGCTAATAATACCAGGTATGTAGTACCTATAGGTGGATTGTGCCGTAGGAAAAAAAAGATATATTCTTTTTCCGTTCCTCGTGCCAAATGGGATGTGTATGAAGCGTGGGTGCTGTGACGTTGTGGATTCGATATATTGTCGAAGTACTCAGAAAAAGAAAGATTTGTGGTCGGAAATCTTGTCTTTGATGTTGTTTAGATATTATCTGATGTTGTATTATGAAATACTGGCTTATTAGAGCTTATTTAAGTTGTATTTCTAATAATAATCGGTGTTTACCTAAAACATTATTATATCGAAAAATAAAGCTTCTCGATTCTTTAACACTTTGTGATTTAGCTCAACATCATCGCCATCACCTCTGTATCAACTTAGCAAAAGTTAAGAGCGCGGCAGGTAGTAGAAAAGATCACTGCGAATGTTTTTCGGAAGCTATTAAGTACGGCATGTCTTCGTGGAAAAGACTGGATATTTAAACCAACACTTTGGTCGAGTATCTATCTACCTGTTAAATATATTGTTGTGTCTGGTACCCGAATTCCTCACACTCGTCAATGTATGTGGTAACATAATGACGCATCTGTTCAGTGGCGTCTAATTCCGTGAGTCACGACTATCATTAGTGCCAAATTGTCAGCCGCTGGGTTACTGGCACATCTCGTAAAGACACATGACTGATTCTAATTCCGTTTTTTTTTTTCATTCACTATTAAGTCCAGACAAATGTTTGATCTTTTAGTGGACTGTAAACGTTGTGCTGGCAATCTCATTGTTCAATGGGACTTTCATTCTATCGACGTAAGTATACCGACTATTGTTGAATGATATCGTGTACTACTGACTGGTCTTAAATGCATATTCCATCAGGCACCGGAAGGTCAGACAATTCAATTTGTGGCGACATATTCAGTTTTCCATCTCCAATGATGGTGTCATCTACCACTGTCCAAGGGAATAAAGACTACCGAATTTATTACTAAAGTATTCGCCAAATCAAACTTGCTCAGTCAGTAGCTTAACGAATAGTAATAAGATGCATCATAATGCTTACTTCATCATCACCTTGCAAATATACCACTATATAAGATGCTCTATGATTCCATCCCCTCCTTTTTTTATACATGTAGGTACATATTATTATTTCAAGAGGTCTTCTTCTCGTGTGGTTGGTGAGTAACCTGGTGTCAGAGTTTTAATGCCGCCCATGGGCCTCTGAGTTGGCTTCACATACGATCGAGAAATATCTCTCAGGTATCGGTTCCGTCACGATGTTTTCGTTCACCGTTTTTGAAGGAAGTGATAATTATATTTAATAAGCCACTAGGCTATCACTGCTCATTTTAAGACTGATGGCTTATATAGTAAGTAAATATCTTGTTTTAAAATAAACTTGTTAGGCCTGTTTCTGTTGGGCACGCCACAATTGCGGCGATAAGTCCCCTCTTTGAGGAGTGGCTTGAGAGGCGCCATGGCGTCCTCACCTTCCGCCTGACGCAGGTCCTCACCGGACACGGTTGTTTCGGGAGGTTCCTGTTCCGCGTAAGGCGGGAGGAAACGCCCGGGTGTCACCACTGTGTGGATCGCCCGGAGGACACGGTGGAGCATACGGTGGAGGTCTACCCGGCTTGGGCGGGGCACCGCCGTGTCCTCACGGAGGCGATCGGCGGCGGCGATCTCTCGCGTCCGGCCCTGGTTCAGGCCATGGTTCGGAGCGAGAGTGCATGGGAGGCCGTCACCTCCTTCTGCGAAGCAGTTATGTTCGCGAAGGAGGAGGCGGAGCGCGCGAGAGAGATGCAAGCTGCACGCCCTCGCGGCCCTAGTCGCCGCAGGAGACGCTCCGGGCGTCGGGAGTCAAGAGCCAACTTCCGGCCACCGTAGGCGCGGGCTTGCGGACGGTGAGCAATGGGCAGCTCGCCGTCCGATAAGGACCAGGCCCGTGTCGACGGCGCGTTGTGTTCCACGCGCGCCTCAAAGAGATGTCAGCACCAACAGACGGGGTCGAAAGACCAATGCCTGCTGGGGTTGCGGGTTTGTCCGAAAGGGATATCGCGGCCCCGGCACACAGGCAACGGAAGGAACACGGGTGGGTTTTAGTCAGTAGAACTCTGACACACCCTCTCGCTCTGCCCAGAGCGGGAGAAGTCATTTGATGATTTCCCATCATGAAAAAAAAAAAAAAAAGGCCTGTTTCTGTAGATTTTACACAAATTCTGAGATATTCTAATTTTTTTTATGCTTAAGCTGCGGCGCATAGGTGACGTTCATTCATATACACAAAAATGTGGTTCTGTGCCGATGTAGCTTCGGCGTTACGTGTATGAAGCCTCAAGATCTCTAATAGGGAAGTTGAGTAAACATTTTTTTACTCGGTCATGTAGATTTAAAAAAAACTTGGGCACGTATTTTTTATTTTTTTACGTAATCAAAAGATATCGGCAATTAATTGAGTAGGCAATATGTTAAAATGTGGCATGACGTCACTCCCCGGTAGATTTTATACCGACTTGTGACGTAGCGAGTCGGGACTCCCCAACTTTAATGCGTTTTATCAAAACAATTTTATTATTAATATGATAAAGCAAAAAATACCTTTATTATCTGACTGACGAACTAAATAGTTTTTTTATTTTTTACCCATCAATATCCCTATTCTTTCCTTCTTCTTCAAAATCTGCCCATTGTGAAACTTATAAGTGCAGTCTTATTTAGCGAACGTATTTTAATGCAAGTTGCTGCTAATGGAAAATAACCGCCGCGACCCCGTTTCTTTGTCTTAATTCTTATTTTTTGCCGCTGGTCTCGTTATGTCAAAAATAATAATATTATCGTACTTTCAGAACTATTATTTTTCATTGATTATGATAACAAAATGTTAATTAAGTAATGGTGTGTTAAGCGTTTTTATGTTCTTAAGTTTGCAGCTGAATTATTTCATTATCTTTGAAAATAATTATTTGTTAAACGTGCGACAATCTAAGAAGCCCGATTTGACACCTATCAAAATATTTTGTGTAGTGACGGGAAAAAAATATCGGTTGCTTTAATAACCGATTCTTGAGACATATCGATTTATCATACTTAGAGTTTGTAATCGATAATTTACCTACATTGCTTAAAACTAATTCTCGAGGCATATCTTTTTATTACACGTCATCATCATGATCACGACGTGTAAATAAATCAATTCACATTTGTAAAAAAAATATACACTTTCGTCATTCGGATGATCCAGAAAAATGATATATCATCAGTTGAGCTGTCTTCGTCGGTTACCATTATAATAAATTCATTTTCCATCATATTGTCAGAATGTACATCTCTTCTAAAGTCTTCCTTTACAATTAGCTTCTTCATTTATTATTAATTAGCCAATTCAAATTAGTCAGAGACCTGAACAATTTTAGCATAAAAAAGGAAATCCTAGTTTGGCATGAAAGCTATACCTATGATGATACGGAAAACATTATCAGTCATCTAACCTAGTAGACAGACTCAGACAACACACACATTCACACACCATCCAACATCTCACCACACACATGCTACGCCTATTCAATTCTAAAACAGATTACCTATGTTTTAGAATTATTAACATTTTATATTTTTTGTTATTTTATTTGTTAGTTATATCTTTTAATTATTTTTAAATTAAGTATAAATTGTATCTAGTCAAAGCCTTCTCTTGTTGATCCATGTAACTGGAGAAACCTCGACCCCTGTCATACAGGGATGTCCTAGTTCAGGGGTCGAGAACTCATTGATGTAATGTGTACAGAAGTTTGGAAATAAATTAATATTACTATTATCTCCTTTATTACATTTTAAATACTTATAAATTATATTTATAAATATTAGAATATAAAAAATTAAAACATTTAAAAATAATATTACTATTACTATTATAATTTTCTTTCGATCGATTTTGTTTTTATATGTTTAAACTTTTAATAAAACTAATTATACTAGTAATTATATGTTTATCTCTTTTCTTAATGTAATGTTTGTAAAAGTACCCATCAATTTTTCAGTATATCGATTTTATTCGGTTAAAAAACTACTTAAATCGGTCACAACACTACAGCAACGAACCCAAAGACATGACATTGTAATAACGTTCTGTCAGAATATGAATCAACGATTAATTCGTGTTTTTGACTGCGTTTTTCCAATATAAAGTGAAACTTGGTGCTTACGGATGATACTCATTGTTATAGTGTATGGATAACATAGTGATTCATTAGGATAATGCATTTGATATTTCGATTTCTTAATAGACGTTCATACAAAGCTATCGCGGCATGTATACTGAGAAACGTCAAATCGGGCTTCTTAGGTTGTCGTCGGTTTAGGTTCCCATTATAAATACTTTGTACTTCAGCCTATATGTTCCCACTGCTGGGACTTTCTGTGAGATGGAGCGGGCACTAATCCACCATTCGGGCCCAGTGCGGGTTGGTGGATGTCACATATCTTCGAATTTTTTGGTTCTAGAAGTTGCCAGTTTCCTCATGTCCTTCATCGTTTTGAGAGCAGTGGTGATGAAATAATTTACACAAAGTAAAGCGCCTGCCTGGGTTCGAAACCACGACCAACCACTCGTAAGTCGCGGCCGTTACCAGTAAGCCAACACTGCTACAAAACTTTAGATACACCTATGCTAAACTCTATGTTTGATCCTATTCAAAAAAAAATTAAAACTAAGTAAACAACTGCCTTGCATAATTTTGCTGTCTAATGTTTTTCAGGGGTTGTAATTGGCTAATTAAAAATTGTGACCGATTTGAGAGGTTTCTGTCTTCTGTTTTCATGGTAATGTTGTTTGGTGCAGATATACAAGGTTTTGAGTGATTAACAAGCTCTCTGGAGGAACAACAATAAGAACATATGGAAAGATTTTTGGAGTTCCCTAGGGCTTGACGATCTTTGCAAAGATCTCACTATATTTTACTTATAAATGACAACGTAGGTACTTACAAGGCAATTTGTTTTGTTTACCAAATAAGAAGTAGGATGTAAAGAATCTATACCACGTTTTGTCGAGGTCATGATATTACAGTGGAATGCAAATTAATAACTTCACTATTGAACTTATTTTTTGTTCTATCTGATTTAGAATTAGGAAGCGATACTTATATAGTTGTTCGTAATAAACGGAGAACAATGGAATCTTAATTATTTTTGTTTTGATTGCAATAAGGACTGAAATGGTTGTGGGTTTTATGAATTCGTTTCCTGCAAGTGTTAGAGCATTTTAATTGGCCATCTCACACTAGAAAATGCAATAACTTCATGGGAAGTCTTATGTGTTACTGATATAATATGTATATGTCATTTAGGTTGTGTGATAATCGTGTAACAATGAGCACGACTCTTGAAATAAATATAGAAAATTCAATATTGCTTCTTATTTTCGTAGAGGAGCGCGTGGCTAAGTAATGACTGCCGCACAGGTCGATACATCAGGTTAAGCTACGCTTGCCGGTGTTGGTCTGTGGATGGGTGATCATCTTTACGTACCGAGACTCGTCCGTGCCTCGGAAAGCACGTTAAGCCGTTGGTCCCGGCTGTCATTCGTGGATCAGTCGTTACGGGTCGTCAGAAGCCCGACAACCAGTCTTACCAAGGGGTATCGTATTACCCAGTTACTGGGTTGTGGAGGTCAGATAGGCAGTCGCTACAAGTAAAATACTGGTATTCAGCTGCATCTGGTTAGACTGGAAGCCAACCCCAATATAGTTGGGAAAAGGCTAGGCAGACTGATTGCTTCTCATTTTCGTTCGTAGCGCATGCCCCACAAAGGTTCGGTACAGTCAACGCGCACAGTGTTAACATTACCTACATATACTCCATTTGAAATAAGATTAGACATTTTAAATAAACCTTTTCTACAGTCCGTTCAACCGGTATTGAGTTATATTGCGTCGGTGGGATGACAGATGGCAGCTGCAGTAAACAGTTGGTATTGTAAGCGCTTTTTAGGGTTCCGTAGTAAACATGAAACCCTTCTAGTTTCTCCATGTCTGTCTGTCTGTCTGTCTGTCCGTCTGTCTGTCCGCGGCTTTGCTCAGAGACGGTTAGTACTAGAAAGCTGTAATTTGGCATATGTATACATATTAATCATGCCAACAAAGTAGTAAAATAAAATCAAGAAAAATATTTTTTTTTAGGTACCTCCCCTACACGTAAAGTGGGGATGTTTTTTTTTTTCCTCATCTACTCCATGTTGTGGGGTATCGTTAGAAAGTTCTTTCAAAAATATTGTGAGTTTGTCAATACCATTTTTGAATTCAGGGATCCGTTTGCGAAATATTAAGCTTTTAACTGATTTTTTTTGTTAGAGTCAAGTGTCCCCCCCCCATCTATCTAAATGGTTGTACTTGGACTTGTGAAAAAAATCACAGCAGTAGTATATATTACGAAATTTAAAGGAAAACTATGAGAGCTAAGTAGGCTGTACAGGTTAACGAGAAATAATCAACCAACTTAAATTTGCAGTTTGAAAAACATGATCTCCCATACATTCCGTATGGGAGAACATGTTTTTCAACCACAATGTTAAGTTTGTTCTTGGGATAAATTCATTCCAACTACGGAACCCTTCATTGTGCGTGGTCCGACACGCACTTGGCCGGTTTTTTTTATTTTAATGCTATCCATAAGCCTACGGTATAGAAGTCAAAATCGGTTGCACGGACTGTAAAAAAGGTTTGTTTAAATATCTTATCTTATTTCAAATGGGGTTTAGGTACATGTTTGTAAACCCGTGGTTAAATCCAAGAAATACAAAAGCAGCATTCAAGTTATTTTTATAGCTAATCTTCTTGTTTACAAAAAATACTTATAATATTGGACATCAAATTCACACTTTTTGGTGCTACGAGTAAACGTCCTCAAATCAGTTCAGTGAATCCTAAAATTAGATCAGTAAATAAAAAACATAAGAACCTACAAGATACATTATTTACAAGTAATGAACTTCATAACATTTTCTGTAAACAGTCGAGTTTTTATTTGCAGAAGATTCAATATCACACCGAAATGAAAATTAGATTATGTGAGTATCTAGTTATTAATTTATATCTACGCTCATAACGTAAAGTTCTTATTTTGAAAACTACTAAATCAAGAAGATCTACATTGTGTTCAACTGTATCAATTTTTAGTTTATTTTTTTATGAAGCATACATAAGCTCGTTATTTTTCAAATATTTTATTCCTGATCATAGATACAAGGCATTCAGTCAGATAGAATGGTCGACACCGGCGTTGCTTGCGACCTCTACACTAGTACTATAAAGAGAAAAGATTTGCATTTTTGTTTGTTGTTTGTAATGAATAAACTCAAAAAAAACTGGACCGTTTAAAAAAAAAAATCACCAGTAGAATACTATAATATCAATGAGTAATAAATGCTATCATTTATAAAGATATCACGCGGGTGAAGCCGCTGTCGGAAGCTTGCTAAAACATAAAAACATACCAAAATCCACCTGAAAAAAGTTAAAGGTTTTATTAATTAAAACATACTTTCCCTAACAAAATGCTATATAATACTTAGTTTTTCTATTAAAGTATCTAGTTTGTGGAGGCTGCTGTGGCGCGTATCTCCGCGGTGAAATGTTGGATTTGGGTGCCATAAAACTCTAAAATTAATATATTGTGTCTTTGACGAAATTGCATGAGTCTCTGTTTGCCTTGAGACTTTTACATTTACTTCAAATGTTTGCAATTTACTTTTTACTCACACTAAACCTTAAAAATTTATTGATACGTTGATGGTGGTAATTTTGTTCATATGCCTATGCTTATATGTTATTTTGTTTTAATAATATAATAATAATAAAATCTTTATTTTCAAGTAACATGGACTCATAACGTTAGTAACAATTTACTTACAAACTAAGTTAGTAGTATTTATAAACAATAAACAATAAAAATAAAACAATTAACCATTACTAGGATTATGCAGCTGGCTTAAATAGGAAATGATAGGGCAATCCAGTTTGCTAGCAATGACCACCAGGAGACTGTTGGAGCTGGCACGCACTCTGCGCAACAGGGATGCAGCACGCTTACGTCTGATCGCAGCGAAGCCGTCAGTTTGAGCATCCGCGAACATACCCGAGGCACTACAAAAGCGTGGCAGCCCCAACAGCATCCTGAATGCATTGTTGTACTGAACACGAAGAGCATTAACAGCTTTTTGAGTGCAACTAGTCCAGAGGCTACACGAGTAAAAAACTTGACAATATGCCTTAAAAAGTGTTATTTTAACCGCATCCGTGCAGCGTGAGAACCTTCGGATCAGCATATTACATCGCACTGCTAATGCTCTTCGTTCCCGGTCTACATCTAGATTGTCCCTCAAATCCTCCGCTACAGTGTGCCCAAGATATTTAAACTGAAGAACACGGTTTAACACACCACCATTCAAAGTGACAGTTGGGTATCTCTCTTCGCCTTTATTGGCCGCCTTAAAGATAAGCAACTGACTTTTGTCCGTGTTATATCTCAAACCGTGCTCCTCCGCGTAACACTCACAAACTTTGATCAATTTTCTGAGACCTGCCATAGCCATAGACATAGCCTCACATATATAGACATAGACTCAGCAACGCCATGTCATCAGCGTAGCTAATGTTATTAAATGCTACCCCATCTATGTAGCAGCCAGCATGCAAACTGCTAAGCTCAACAATCAGCTCATTTATATATAAATTAAACAGGGTAGGGGAGCTTAATCCACCCTGCCTAACTCCACATTCCATCACATACTCATCCGACACTTCATTAGCCCATTTTACACAATTAATTTGATGTGTGTACCAGTATTTAAAAACACTCATTACTTCACTGGGTACATTCGCGATTTTTTGGTTGCCTTTCATATCTACAGAAATTTTTTGCCATGAAAATACCTAGGTACTCAATTACAATACACTTTGAAAAATATCATAAATGGGACTAGGCACCTACGAGTTCGACAAAATGAATGTGACTTTTAAAATCTTTCCAAACACAAAGTCAGAGCCAGAGTCTTCACAAAAATAAGTGAACATGTTATAAGAAAATTCACAAAAATTACTGACGCCTCCACGTTTGCTAAAGACAAGCTATTATGAAAACATGGGTGGGTGTCGCACGTAACTTTTTCAATTTCCACGAAGGCCACGTTTGAAAGCTCTCACCTTAAGAGATGGATGTTTTATGTAAGTACCAGTCAGTTTTTATTTTGAGGCATCGTGATTTATGTGTCTCGTTTGAAAATTGGAAAACAAAACTCGCACTCTTTTGTTTTTTTTTTTTGTGATGTGTATGGTAGGTGTATTTTGAACTCATACCCAAGTATGGATTGATAAATTGGAGAAATAGCCCGGGGAGACGATCCAGGCAATTTATTTTCAGAGCCAAAACCGGATGCCCTCTCTTCTTAAAGTATTTTATTGAGTGCCAAGCGCTTTGCCTGGGATCGCGTTGTTTTTGGATTATTTTCATGAAAACTTCAACAAACCATTTCGCAATTTCGTATTAGGTTTTTTTTTAAAGCCTGTGGCCTGAAAACTTGTCAAACATACAGAAATAAAGACAGAACATACCATAGAAATATAAATAACAGGGGAAGTGGCATGGGGGCGTGTCTGTGTCCGCGCGTCCTGATCACAATGCCCATGCCTCAGGCAAATGGCCGTCTCCGCTAAATAATGCGCTTTCGAACGCGTTCGTTATAACATTAAAGAACACCGTGTTGTTCAGTGGTTTCTTGTAAAAATCGAAGCTAAACTAGAAACTTTATAAATCATAGAACCACTTTTCATAAATCAACACAAGTATTTTACTATATTTGTGTTGAAAATCATGAAAAGCAACAAATCGTAAAAAAAATCTTGCCTTTACTACGTTATTCTTGTTTTCATATATCACAGCGACTGTACTATTATTGTAGTAAATACATGCTTCTTTACCACTACCAAAGTATGTCGCTAAGTAACTAGACAAGCAATGTAAAAATCACAAAACGAGACGTTCTTTATGCGGTTGCATCGTGTGGTACGTCCGCTGTGTCTTGCGACGAGTTAGTGATGTGGTTGTGCAGATCCACTAACGTCGACAACAATGTCGATGTCGTATGAATTCATATTACTATCAAAGTTTATTCTTCAATTTGTTAACAGTTATAGCCTGGTTAGAAGACCGATGTGTTTTATACTCACTTAAATTTTCTCATAATATAGTTTTTTTTTTATTTGCTTAATATATATATATTTTTTAGCTACGTATTGTTTATTTATATCATCTTATTATATGTATATCGTTTTTTATTTATAATTTTTTCAGAAACTCCCAAAATTTTAATACAATAATAAATGGGGGAATCGATAACTTTCCGATTTAGTCAATCACTAGCGTATATGTAAAATAAATGGCTTTTGCACAGAACAACGATAGCGATCCATGTTTTCGTGTGAGTGAGTTGTACGTTGCATGGTAAATGCACGCTGTATTTGATGGGATAAGGTTTATAATTGATTGTGTAATGTGATTGTAGTACGTTCTGATTTGTAAATTGCAAGTGTGAGCGGGACCTCGTGTTTATTGGGTTTACTGATCGCATGTGTAGTTGTAGGCTCGGTCGGCTCGGTAGTAGGGATAAATTGCAGACATTGGGTTTCGATAAATTTTCAACTACCGGGCATATCTCCTTCTTTCTTATATCTATGGAACATATAGACAGAGACACTCACGCATTATAACATGTTTAGAAGGTTTTCTCGACTATTATCAATTCGCAAATAATAAGATATGGATCCTCTAAAGATAATAAACGAATTAAAACATAATTTCATATCAATAGGGGCAGGTTTCAGTCAATGATCTGCAACATGTTATTGTAAGACTGATGATCAATAATCTGTGTACTCTATCATGTTAAGGATAAGATTCAAATTGCAATGAAAATGTAATTTGTTGCAGTTATCAGTAACTCGTGTTGTTGTACGGATCAGAAGATTCGCATTTAGGTCGGATTTGAGGTCGAAATTACTGCAGCCTCCACAGAGTGCAATACTCTGACGTTTTACGCTGAATGCACAATATTATAATGATTTTACTATTATTCGGAGTAGCTAAACAGCTACTTAAAAACATTTGAGCATTTATATATGTAACTTATTACATAATTATTGATTAAATGATTTTATTTGTTTATAGCAAACACTTTTACACGTCAATCATATGTTTTTAAACTAGATGAGGTCGTCTCCTATCTGACTACTCCGAGGAGTAACGCCGAAACAAACTCAGAGGTCACACTCACTTTTAAAGTCCAGACATAATCTTGGTCAGATGTCAGATCATGTGAAGATTATGTAGATTGGTGTCTGAAATTGTCTTTTGAGAAAAGAACCACACAGATTGAGAGGACCTGTCCAGTCAGTGCACGCATTTGTCAGTGACCGTGCAACTCAACTCAGAATTTAAGGAGATCAACGATTTGACGAACAATACCAAAGAAAGGACATTTGGGTAGGCCGCATAAATTACTCAAGCTGCCAGACCATGATAAAAACTAAATGAGAAAATAAAATAAAAAGGAATAACCCTCAGTCTTCACATTCACAATAATTAAAATAATATATTACTTTAAAAAGTAAATATTTATGTCATTGTATAAATAAAATTCATTAATGGCAATGTGTATATAAAACCCAGAAATAATCTTGGTCAGATCATTTGAGGACCATGTAGATTTGTGTCTGAAATGGTATTTTGAAGAACCATACAGATTTGAGTGGACCTGTCTAGTCAGTGCACGCATTTGTCAGTAATCGTGTAGCTCAACTCAGAACTTAAGTATATACAATAGTAAACTACGATCTCGATCGGTTTGGTTCAGACAGATACTATGTAAAGCTGAAAATTATTTCGATTGCATACATTTCATACTCGATATCAATAGTTGAGTACCTATAAAATGATAAGGGATAAAAAGACAGGGTCTTCAAAGGCTTTATCCTGAAGGTCCAACCGCTAAACCGCTTAATGTTGCAAGCTGCGGATATAGGTAGTGGTAGACAATTACCGGTGCTAGGTGCCGGGTGCTGGAACTTAATTTTTCATGGTAAGATTTTTATTGAATAGTTGTTTGGGGAATCTTTGCCGATCTGCAAAGATTCCCCAAAACAACTATTCCGTTTCTATGGAAGCGGGTTTTCAATTTCAAATAAAACTTATTAATTGGGACATAAGCAGTGAAAATGCTACAATGTCAGCGATTTTCATTCAACCTAGTACCTTGTTCAAACCGACGGAATTTGTTTTGTTCATCGTAAAAACGAATGTATGTATGTATTCCTTGGAGGTCGTGTTACACAATTTTCACTTACATTTCTAGCGTTTGTACCAAACTTTATAATAAGTTGTGCAAATATCAACGTTCTATATGATAATATTTTCGACATAGTCTTTTATCTACGTCTTTCGATAACGTCATTCAGTAGTTCTATGATAATAGAAAATGCGCCAAAGATGCAATTGCGATTTGATTGCATCATGCTTCTAGAGACGAAAGCGAATCGTCTTGAATGTTTCAATTATCTTAAGAGTGACTTGCTAGATTTCGGTACGGTTTTCTTTAATATAAAGCTCTTGTTTATATAGCACAGATTCTTAAAAATGAGAAAAATTTCATGAACGCAATGGGAGCAGTGGTGACACAGTGGTAACAGCCGCGACTTTCAAGTTGTAGGTCGTGGGTTCAAACCAAGCAGGGACTTTACTTTGAGTAAATTATTTCATCACCACTGCTCTCAAAACGGTGAAGGAAAACAGCCCGCGGAAACCGACATACCCTAGAACAAAAAACTCCAAGACATGTGATATCCAACCCGCAGTGGGCCCTCATGGTGCATTACGGCTCACTCTGGCTTATTTTTAATCTTATAATTTGAATTGTTTTGATTATTTTTTGTTCACTGTTCTCACATATAGAAGCAACAAGAATAATGTACCCAGGATTTTGTAATTTTCTATATTTAAAAGAGTGTCCTTGGAGTTTCTTCCCCGTTCTTCTCCATAAAGATCTACGTTTTGGAATGGGCAACTAGCTTCAACTTTCTGACTAACTGACGCGACTATTTGACAATTCAAAAGTGCCTGTAAATGGTTTAATTGAAATAAATGCTTTGAGTTTGAGTTTGGGTTTGACTCCTTCTCACAGAAAGGCTGATTTTGCAGTATCTTAAAAATGAAATTGTTAAAATGAGAAGTTGTCTAAATGATGTTCCTCAAAAACTACGCAGTAGTTTTCAATGTTTGTCTTGATACTGCAGACAGCTGGGGGCTGAATGTTATCAGATCTTTGACAGTCGTGACGGTAGTCAGGCGCCCAAAACTCTGTCAACCAGTCTTACCAAGGAGTATCGTGTTACCCAGTAACTGGGTCGTGGAGGTCAGATAGGCAGTCGCTCCATGTAAAGTACTAGCATTCAGCAACATCTGTACCCTGACTGCGTAATACATGATCAATCAGAATCAGAATCTTTTTGAAACAGATTGCTAATCCATTGCTTCAATAATTAAAAAAAAAATCTGCTCAACAACGTAAATAACGCAATGAATGAGGTGAACTGTCAAAATGAAACAGTCGTAATCATTTACGAAAATATTTAACGTAATTAGATAGTTGGTTAGAATGGATCACCCCAACATAGTTGGGAAAAGGCTTGGTTGTCTTGATACGAGTACATACAGCTAGACAAAAAAACACAAACGAATGTTTATGGGAATGTCCATTTTTGTTTGATAAATTTTCCCCCCATTCCACATAAGTATGCGCAATTACAGCATATTTTAAGATAATTTGTAAGTAAGGCCTACATTGAATTAGTTTAAAAAATATAAATGTAATGAATTGCAAATTCTTCATCATTAAATAAATACGGCCTTAGTGCCACTGTGAATTTGGTAAGAGTTTACTTGAGATTAAAATTATTTCATAAATCGTATAATGGAATTTGGTAAGTTACTAATAAAGTTAGTAGTACATCTTACTTTACTTAGTAACTTTGTTGATCTTGAAGAAACGAAGAAGCACTCCTTGTGCTTCTTCGTTTATAGAGTTTTCTAATTGTAGAATGGATAGTTTCTTGCCGAAAGTTATTTTCAGGAAAGTAGTTGTAGGTTAGTATCTCAAATCCGTGTTATAAAATATTGATACAATTTGATTTCCAGATTATCGTCGCGTACATGTATATCAATCTGTCTAGCCTTTTCCCAACTATGTTGGGGTCGGCTTCCAGTCTAACCGGGTGCAGCTGAATACCAGTATTTTACATGGAGCGACTGCCTATCTGACCTCCACAACCCAGTAACTTGGTAACAACCTGATACCTCTTGGTAAAACTGGTTGTCAGACTTTCGGGCCTCTGACGACCCGTAAAGACTGTCAAAAATTCACAAATGACAGCCGGGACCAACGGCTTAACGTGCTTTCCGAGTCACGGAGGAGTCTCAAAATACAAAAAATAAACAAAATAGTTAACAAGACATATCTAAAACGTCATTCAATACAAGTAGGTATGATAGCTACATGCCCGACACGACATGTTTTTGGCAAGACTTTTATACGACTTGTTAAAAACAAAGTAACTTACATATGTCGTAGGATGATTTAATAATTAATTTTTGCTAAAGCCCTAGGGATACTCTAGGCCTGCTGGGGTTGCGGGTTTGTCCGAAAGGGATATCGCGGTCCCGGCACACAGGCAACGGAAGGAACACGGGTGGGTTTAAGTCAGTAAAAGTCCGACACTCCCTCTCGCTCCGCCCGGAGCGGGACAAGCTATTTGATAATTTCCCACCAAAAAAAAAAAAGGGGATACTATAGGGATATTGCGACAACCCGGATAATTAGACAATAGTACCAAGTAGGCAGTAGCGCTCGCGTACAGAGAGTAGTGTGAGTTTCTTTTAATCATCTCGACTTTACACATCGACCGCGTTCGGCGCTCCGATTGGCCCTTCACTGGCTTTCACTGGTGAAGGGCCTATGCGTCGAGTTCGAGATGGTTAAAATAAACTTACACTAGGGCCTCAGTTTTCACTCAGTTCAAAATGACGAATCATACAATCTGCCGCAGAAATGTTTTATATAATTGATATTATTACATATTGAACTGGGTAAAATAGGTTAGGTTAGGTTCGAACTGTGTGACCAACCGCGCGCGAGCTGGGCGAGCGAAGCGAGCGGTGCCGCGGCCGGCGAGCGCTACTTCCAAGTTGCTCGCAGAAATGTTTTTACTATTGTCTAATTATCAGTGTTTTCGCAATATCCCTAGGGTTTTCGCGAAAATTTGAGTTATCATCCTACGACACATATATGACATAGACACACACACATGCATACATATTTACGTACGATATTCGTTGACTTATGTATGACTGCAAGGACGGGGTAATAGATAACGTATTCTCCCAAAATGGTAGATCTTCTCTAATGGTCTTCTTTTTAATAATATGCTAATGAATAATTTGATGGTTTGACATTGAAACCATAAGTGATAGTAATTATAATATTTTAATAGCTGCAGAAGAACCAAGTTAACCGACGAACAAAATCCGAGGAATTGTGAAACTTAAGTGGCAGTGGCATATTGCTTGCAGAACAGATGGCTGGCGGGGCCGAAAAGTTCTGGAGTGGCGACAGGAATCCGCTGGATGCGAGAAGCACAGAACAGGTCGAAGTGGCGATGCTTGGGGAGGCCTATGTCCAGCAGTGGACGTCTTTCGTCTGAAAGGATGATGATACTGATCTATAATATTTATCGATTGTGTACCACGCATAAGTTTATCAAGACTTGTGAGACAACTGCATGTGATCCTTCTCAATAGGTACCTATTTATTAAAATGAGGTAATATTGTTAATTATTTTTGTATTTGTTCAGCAGTATCTTCTTACTTTGTCAGCATGAAAATGTTGTTTATATTTAAGTGAGTAAAGATGTATAGGATATTGAAACAACTGGTTTTTCATAAGGAGTTGAAAATTAAGTGCAATTCATAATTTAAGACGCTTCATATATACCTGTGTATATTATGTATATACCTAGTTATTCTGTAAGTGACTGAAAGAAAATGCGTAGCATAAAGCACTTTACCCTAAAAGGGGGTAACGTCGCAAATAGTTGTGAAATATACGAGTATATCTGTTTTGATTAATTTGGCAATATTACTGTATGGAAATAAGAAATGTGGCTAACTAGTGAACTAAAATATTGATTATAAAATGCAATAATTAATATCGTAACACCGAATATTTCGTTTTAGATGCAAAAAAATTATTTGGAATTTTTTCAAATGCCTTTTTTAGGGTTCCATAGTAAATAAGGAACCCTTATAGTTTCACCATGTCCGTCTGTCTGTCTGTCTGTCCGCGGGTTAGCTCAGAGACGGTTAGTACTAGAAAGCTGTAATTTGGCATGTGTATACATACTCGTATTAATCATGCCGACAAAGTGGTAAAATAAAATTAATAAAAATATTTTTTTTAGGGTACCTCCCCTACACGTAAAGTGGGGTTGTTTTTTTTTCTCCTCTACCGGATGTTGTGGGGTATCGTTAGAAAGGTCGTTCAAAAATATTGTAAGTTTGTGGAAACCATTTTTAGATTCAGGGATCTGTTTGCGAAATATTAAGCTTTTAACTGATTTTTTTTGTTAGAGTCAAGTGCCCCCCCCCCCTTCTATCTAAATGGTTGTACTTGGATTTGTGAAAAAATTCACAGCAGTAGTATATATAACGAAATTAAAAGGAAAACTATCAGAGCTAAGTAGGCTGTACAGGTTAACGAGTAATAATCAACCAACTTAAATTTGCGGTTTGAAAAACATGATCTCCCATACATTCCGTATGGGAGAACATGTTTTTCAACTACAATGTACTACTACTACTACTTCTTGGGATAAATTCATCCCAACTACGGAATCCTTCATTGTGCGTGGTCCAACACGCACTTGGCCGGTTTTTTACACCTAAAACGGTTACAACATCAGTGCTATAATTGAAATTCAATATTAATATTCTAGTTTGCTAGTTAGTCACATTTCGTATTTCTATACAGTAATATTGCCAAATTAATCAAAACAGTGAAATATTTGACATCTATCTGCGACGTTGCCCACTTTCACAATGAACGCTCTTAAGATGCAATGAATTTTAAAATATGTTCCTTAGGTATATACCTTTTGTATTGCCGCGTAGTGCCGTACGAGTATAATACTGAACGAGAACGAAATCTAGTCATCGCCTACATCATTCAGAATAATAAGTAATTTCCCCAACTGACTATTACAGACTTAGAATCTCTTTGACCCACACACTTGACCATGCCTCACGGATATATTTAGATCTATTAATGCCACAATTAACAACAATAAAACAACTGATACTAATTGCATTTGAACTATCAAGCAAACATAACAAATTGCTGGTGAATAAAGAAAAGAACAGCGCTATACAACTTGTCTAGCCCTATCTCTTTTCTCCTTGAAGATTCCACTTCATTGTGCAGGATAAGGTTATCGAAAGTAGCAAGTTTATCAATATTTGGACTTTAAGTTCTAGTTTGTAAATGTCATCACAGAATGTATACTAATATGTATGTTTACTGTAGGAACCACGCGCGATTGGCATAACGCAGCATGTATTGTACATGTTTTGTTAAGACTACATGTGTCACTTCTTATCTTAAGATAATTGTAACCGGGAAATCATCACGTGGGGGGTCAATAAACTATAATTGTATTTTCCCGTGCGACTGTCTGCATCTTTTATTGTAAACCTCTCTTCATTGTGTTACACTGGCTGGCTGGAGACTGGGTACTGCAAGAATCCAAGTAAAAAGGACGATCAGAAGCGTAGATGTCATTAGGCTTTGGCTTGTCTTAATTGGTTGAACAGTGTAACGATTGTAGATGGATAAATGATAAATAAATTAGGTGCTAATAGCTCCCTACGACTACAGTTCGACTGCCAAGATCTAAGATTATTACTTTTATTTTGCAATTTCCATGCCTTAACTGAAAAGGCACACATTATCTACAGCTGAATAGGATCAGTCATCTAGGAAATGCGGGTGCCATCTATAGTTATACAATATTTACCAAAATTATCTTAAAACATCTACTTACGGAAATAAACATCATTCCTTTTTAGACTTCCGCAGACAGGCGGGACGCGACACCGGTAGAAGAATTTCCGTGAAGTTTTCATAGAAATAGTTCCACCAGAGTCGCGTCGCGCCTGTCTGCAGGAGCCTTCCTTTCATTTCATTACGTCGTAGTAAAAGTCTGTAAATAGAATTTACAATTGACTTTCCAATCCAATAAATTTGTATAAATAGTCTTATTCCTAAAATAGATATGAGACCTAATATCCATCTAGTCTGTTCCTGTTGCCCTGAATACTGAATCACACATTCGGAATATTAAGATCTCCTACGGTACCAACCGTATCCCATTATGCTAAAGCGGCCTAGATAAATAAAGAATTGCCTGAATCGACCGTTGAACCTGAACTGTTAAACAATAATGTATGGCATAAATATCCTGAATGTAAGGAGTTTACGGTTGGGACACGGAAAGGAGCGGCGAATGTGTGGCGTGTGTTACTGCGTGATTTATCTGAAATTTACAAAGCTGCAGTAATCGTAAGCAGCTAATAACAAATAAAAGTCTCTGGAGGTCTCTCCAGAGACCTCCCCAAGAAAATGAATTAATTTTAACACTTTCTTTTGTTTTTTTTGTTAATCTATTTGGTCCCCGCCAACGATCCATCAACCGGGACCAATTCCAGACTCCGGACTGCTTCTCACAATTTCCAATACAAAAATTCGAAAAACCTTACAAAAAAGGGTAAATTAAAGATATTTTTGATGAATAGAACTGTACTTGCTTTAGGTAATTTTTCAATTTTAAAACATCTTTGAAGACAACAATTCAGAACGTGCCCATGATTATTTTCGGGAAAATCCCGCGTCTGAAAAATGTTCTATCGGCACAAACACGTCCAATAAAACACGATAAAACCGATGAATAATTTTCGATAAACCAAAACACCATTAAAGTTTTTGTTAGGAAGATATTATTTAAGTTTAAAAGTATCGTATTGCAATTTAAAGTACGCCTGAATAATAATAACGTCAAAGTTAAAGCGTTAACACTTCACGGGAATAAACTTTGAACTTTTCAACTTCCTCCAACTTAGTGGTACATAATGAGTCCTAGCTTTCTTTGGCTGGATCAAAATTCTTAATAGAGTTCTCACTCATAATAATATTATTATTTTTATTAATAATATAATAATATTGTTATCGTTTATTCATTTATAAACTCATTGAATACTTTTTTTAAATATCATTAAAAAAATCATTAAAAAAAAAGTGTACCGCCGGTGTCGGGAGCAGGGTCCAAGCTACCGGTGGTTATGGCTGCAGAGACAGGGACCTCCTCACAATGCGAGCCGTATCGAGGAGTACTGCCTTCTGAATCAGGCTTTGATCCAACCGCCTAACGAGAGCCTCGAGAGATGTTGGTCGAGGCTTTCGCCCATCAGGCCATTGGCCGTAATGACAATCGGCACAATGATAGCCGAGCTTACATTCTACATGTGGACAACCTCGTGTGCTAAGTCGAGATATTTTATTTGTTTCTCTTTCTCAGCTTTCACGAGGTTCCCGTCATGTGGCATCGTAACATCGACTATCATTGCGCGGCGCTAATCGGTCTATCACCACTATATCAGGCTTATTGGCAACAATAGTCCTGTCAATAATGATAGACCGATCCCAGTACAACGTAACATGGTCATTTTCGAGAACTGGGTCGGGCACATACTTGTAGTACGGTACTTCAGAATCCACAAGTTTGTATTTCAAAGCAAGTTGCTGGTGAATAATCCTGGCCACTTGGTTATGCCTGTGCAAGTACTCGCCGTTAGCCAGACGAGAACAACCAGAGATAATATGTCTGATGGACTCACCCGGACGGTGGCATGCCTGACACACTTCAACCATCCCGTCCTTCATAATATGTCTCCGGTAGTTATTCGTCAAGATAACTTCGTCCATAATTGCACAGACGAAACTTTCAGTTTCCCCGAAAAGGACACCAAAACGTAGCCAGGATACGGACGCTATGAAATCTACATCGGGCTCATGAAGAGCCGGATAGAAGCGCCCGTGAAGCTCCTTGCTTTGCCATACTGCGGTCATCTGTAGTAAGTACCACAGGCTTGTGCAAGTTGTTATTTTTATTAATAATATAATAATATTTTTGCATTTTTCTGGGATATAAAGTATAGTCTGTAACATTTGTCACTCCTGCCGGTGAACTATTTTTATCTAATAAATCAAGTCGATCCGTTGCTCCATTGTTGCGTAAAAAGTACCTACACAATATTAGTAGTATAGGAAAAGTTTGATTTTCGAAGTTTTTTCAAAAAACCAATCTAAATTTTATTGGCATAACAACAGATTTAGGTCAAAATCCATGATTTGCTGTGCACCTCACGTACGCTCCGAGGGTTTAACTATCGAAACATGACTTGGGAAATCTCGTTCAGGGCCATATTACCCGATATAAGGCATTGGTACTTGCACGACTTAAATTCAGGTTAAAAGGATTTGGAAGTAGCTATTATAAAAATCTAAATGAGCCAGATTTTCATCAATATCATCATCAATTACTAAAATCAAGACTGAGGAGTGGAGTGGTGTTGGATTTCAACTAATCAAATGTTGTGACTGCTAGTTTTAATAATTTAGATCTAAACTAGTGGTGTCATCCTAGGTAGTTGTGAAATTTTAATAAGAGTATTTTATGAATGAATTCCACTGCCAAGTATAGGTACTTGAAATTATATGCGTCTATAATTTTATTCACATTATGTTCGTAATCCACTGCATGTTCAATGTCATTCTCAAAAATCAAGGTTCAATCGATTATGAAAGTAATGTGCCTCTCTAATGACGTAATCATAATTATCAATGTTGATAGATATCATCTTTCTTACAATCTATATCGATTATATTATCGATTCATCGATGCCCTATCGAGTCGCGTGTCGGGAAGTGTGAACTTCTATTTTGAATCGATTGCATGATTGTATTTAGGCCACTGTACAGTTAGTTCAGTTGATTTCCCGTTATTGGATTTCAATAAAATTGTAATTGTAATGTAATAGACTGATAACAAAAACATTAGATCACCTTTTCATATTTTTGCTTATTATAATCTCTTACCAGGTGCTATTTTTGTCACATGTTTGTATTCGAATTAGTCTAATCAAAATTTTGGATCTGTAATCGAAATTATTGCAGGTGTAAAATTGTCAGCACGTTTCTTGGAATCATCATCATGATATAGTCTATACGTATATTAATATTAATACCTCGATGGTGCCTTCAATATATGCCACCAAGGCAAGTTTTCTCTAGTTCTAAGAAAATATCACAAACCGAAACCAATATTAGTCCTTTCTATTAGTAATCCTGCTACTTTGGCATAATATATTCTTCGAATAAAATATTGTTTATTTATTCACTTATTCAATCGTCTTGATTGATGTAAGACGATTCTCCTATTTCACAGTGAAGAGCTGGAGCTCCTTTTTGTTATTCATATAACATGACATCATGATATCATAATTATTATTAGGAACATAATAAGTTAAGGTTAAGGTTCCTAAGCTGTTAATTTACATATCAGTGAAACTTATCAATGATAATCAAAACAATCTATCTAATAATATCGTATGACTAATCTGATAAAGAAACACGATAAGTCATTCGAAGTCTCAAAGTTAATGAAAATTGCCTTTTAATTGAAACCTTTACTTTATGAAAAAGGTTATTAATGCCATCGTCATTTCCATAGTAAATTAAGGAAAGCTATCTCTTTGTTACTCTTACAATACAAATTGCCATTAATTAAATGAATATAGTCAAAGGCTGAAGTCATTAACCTTTAAAGTTAATTTCGAGACAATAGAGCCTGCGTGATGATCTTTGCCAAGGCGTAGCGTGGGATAAACGACTAACAGAATTACACTGAAATACATATCTTTACTCTATGTAATTGAGTTATAGTTGTCTCAGCATTAAAAGGATCTCATTAGGTAATTTATTCAGTTCAGTTTTTCAGTTTCAAGATAATGGACAGTTCGTAGTCATCTTTGATAATTATGTAGTCTTAATTTATTATTAAACTAGCTGACCCGTCAGACGTTGTCCTTTTAACATTTCTAATTCGATTTTTCAGCGGTTCCTTGTGATTAATCATAAATTATTTTTTTCAAAACCACCCGTTTTTTGAGGCGAACAAAGCAAAAAAAATATTATTCGAATCTGTCGACCCATTTAGAGTTTTTGCGAGACTAATGCACGGCAATTGATTTTTAAATGTATAGATTTGTGTTCAACGGATTTGTTTGTGCCGTGCTGCGTAAAGTCAGAGTTAGTTCCCTAGTTAGCCAAATTTCTATTTCCATACAGTAATATTGGCAAATTATTCAAAACAGGTAAATTTTTGACAACTATTTGCGACGTTGCCAACTTTCAGAATAAACGCTCCTAAATTTTCCGTAGGTGTCTACTATTAAAATCACAACTATCATTAGCGATAGTTGTATGAAAGGGATTTAGCACGGCGAATAGACGTGGGGTGTCAATTTGCTTAATAACTAGTTTTCCAGACTGCACCTACACTGCATTGAAATCATTACCTCAATAAAAGTCGGATTTCATCTGTTTTACATTTTTCAACGCTAAATAATTAATTGAACTATAGAAATTTATTTTGAAACTTTTTATTATCTTTTCCGTTGGGGTAGTTTCTGAATTGTAACATCGAGCTAGGTATTGATTTTATGATTTGTGGCGTCCCCTATCTCTAAATGCATTGATTGTGCGTCATTTAAGATTGTGTTCACTAATGTTAATAATATTGACTTTCCGGTATTCTGTATTAAATTTTGATTTAATCGTTATTTTATTTGCCAACGAATCTTCTTTCCATAAGCAGGACAGGCAGCTGTACTAAATCTGTGTTATAGTAAAAATTGCTTCTCGTTCATTAACTTCTGTAGGGATTGTAACATCACATTGCGATCATTATTCCACTTATGAGCACGGTTATTTACCAGAACCTCAGCTTAGCTGTAGAGTTTACTGCTCATTGACCATGATTGGTCATGCAGATCATTGTGTTGTTTAATAATTTTAAGCTTATCCAAAAGGACTATCTCTGCCATCGGACATCAAATAAAAGACACAGATTCACTGTTTATATCACTTTTTTATAATTTATTTTCACAACATTTTTTATTTCTGTAAAATTTACAATAGCTTAAAACTCCTCACAAATATAATAGTAATTATGTATCGTAACAACACATCGTCGCGATTCGTGTAACACGAAACAGGCAACTTGGAAGAGAAAGAAAAAAATAATTCTATAATGTAAATATACTTGATAATAACCTAATATAAGCTTATATAACGTAAGGCCTAGCAACCCCTAAGCTAGAGAGTCGGTGTGTCGAACAATCGCTTTTAACATATGAGCGAGGGCTGCGACACGCGTGCTTCGGAGAATTTGGAGGGTGGGCAAGAGGCAGCGATGCGGGGAGGTGGTGGCGTTGTTGTTACGACTTTTTGTATGTCTGTGTGTTTGTGTGAATGTGGAATGGAGCTGCCGATATTTTTATGACTAAAGATGAAGTTTGATTAGTTTAAGGGCATTTGTGACATTTGATTCGATTCAGACTAATTAATTAAATTGTTATCTAAATTGATTTAAAAAAATATGGAGACGAGAAAAAATGCTTTAAAATGTTACGAATTTTGAAGAACCTATTCGTGACAAATTGCGTATTAATTAATAAAATGGATTCTAACATAATCAGTCGCTTTTGTCAGTATAGTCACACCCACATAATAATTATAGTCGTAAACATTTGTACTGATAAATTGTAAAACAGTATACTAAATGCCACACCGCTGTTAATTGCCGACGCCTCCAGTTCTGCGAAACCACGCTTTTAATAACGGCGTTCACGTGCAATACTTCCACAAGAATCAACTCTTCTTACACTTTACTCTTCTTTAAGACCCAGTTTTATATTCACTGAAACAAAAACTCAGAAAATCATGTACTTGGCATCAGCTTTATCAATGAAAACTTTATCAATGTTTTTGTTTCGTTGAACAAACAACTCAATCTTAGTACCAACATTTTTTAAATAGATAAGTAAATGCTTCTAGTGTTTGATTGTATTTAAACTATAATTACTTTTGCATATTAACGTTTCTGTTTCGCCAAATTGCACGCATCATGTCATCGAAGTAAAAGTAAAAGCAAAAAAATTAAACTCAATATCATTATTAAAGTAGTCAATATGCTGAGCATCTCTTTATATTAATATGATGTATTGTATTGGGTAATGCAGATGTTATAAGATCAAAGTCAATCATTTATTTATTTTCGAATTCAATTATTTTGATAGAGATCGCCATCTGATGAAAACCGTTAGGCAAGTCAACCGTTTATTTAATTTTTCAATACTGGAGGCAAGTATCGTTTGGATGCTCAACATAAGGACTATCATTAAAATAGTAAAACAGTAAGTTGAGGAGTGACATAACAATATTTATTAGAAAACTTGATACTTTCAAATTCAGAAACAATCGCCAAGCTAAATCTCACAAAACTTCAAGATACTTATTCTGATTTATCTCCTTAGTTCTTTGTGATACCTTGCCTTTTGTTTTATTTGAAATGTAGAAAGTTAAGTACAATCCTTCAGAAATTTCTATAATATCTCAGAAAAGTATCTCAAACTCACAAAACTATTATCCAACAATATATACATATATAACAAACAACTGCTGCACGAGAACGCCTTTGACCAGTGCTCATTAGAATTAAAAATTAATTACAAAATAAGGCTAGCTGAAAACTGATGGTAACTTTAGAAAAAATAATAAAACCCTAAACTATATTGCAATGTCTCTCTTTGCAAAGAATTTAAAATATTTAGACCGTTGTTTTTGGAAGCGTTAAGCCACGTCACGTGGTGTATATGGAAGAGCTTTATGAGCTAACAAGCATCTCTCGGTACGTTTCCACTGTTCTCGAATTGAACCCAATATATACGAATGTTTTAAGAGTTGAGTGTTTTCGAAATTCGGAATAGTGAACTCGGCCCAGACCTAAGAAACAATTATGTAGATGAGCCAAGTTTCTGTGTAGAAAGCATGTCATTTAGAGTTAACGATCAAAATGTCTACCAACACGTTTGAAACTACATTTTTAAGAACTTACACACAAGACTGGTAAATTACTGGTAAGGTACCCTACGGCTAAAATACCTACATAATTATCTCCATAGTTGTAGAGAAAAATCACAAAAAATATACCATCGAATATCGTTTTTTATTTCACGCGAGGAGGTAGTTCTTAACGGATTTTGCCAATAGCTGATTTACAATATAGATATAACAATCACAGTTATTATAATAAATATAGTGACAATAAAATGACATTTAAAATACCTGTCGAAAAGACTACAAATCACAACTTAGACGCCTGTCTCGATATAGCAAGTAACACTAGTGATAATTAACTTACATTCACTCTTATTACATATGGAATAAAGTTTAGATTCAGTTAACTATGTTTATGTACTTCATTTATTTCTAAGTACAGACGACTGCGTACTATTTCTAATTTTAGGGCTACCGTTTGACAATTACCGTGTTCCGTTGCACTCATGGTGATTTACTTCGTATCGTTAATATTCCAAAAATATTCTTTCTAGTGCTTTTACTATACCATTCCAATACAATTTGAAGAAAATATACACAAGACGAGCTGCACTAGACTGACGCACAAGTGGAACGGATCACTGAACATGCTTAACTTGCATCAAATGTTTTATCACCTCCAAGTCATAATATGACGTTCAGCCAAGATAACAAGCATATGATAACAGTTAAAGTGTTTACAATACAATACAACACTACAATCCCAAAATAATTTTTGAAGAGTAAAAAAAATGAGATCTTAAATTTTGGTTCGACAGTGAGCAAGTCGGGAAAATTCGTTCATAAACTCGATAAATTGTTCCGAAGTTAACTATAAGAGGTTAACTCTATAAGATGTTTGTACTTGATTACTTCGGATATATCTTCCGCTACTCAAAATATACTACATAACAAACTGCTTAGTAAAAGCCCTACAAATTTCATGCAATGTGTATAAATATAGTATTTCCTCTGAATATGCATTTGGCAAAATATCTAACACATTCACGTATTGGCCGGACACTGTTTACACCATCGTTCATATATTCTCTATCTCATTAAAATACAACAATAATAATATATCTCTCTATTGGATTTAATCTACATAATGTTATGTAAGTAGATAATATAATCATCGACAACATGGTTAATTAATACAACAATTAAATCACATTTTCCATACATCTACAGCTTTAATATAAACTGTAATTGATGAGACGATAAAAGTAAAAAAAAAATGTTCATAAGTACTCTGTTACTAAACGTGACTTCGCTACTTGTAAATGTTCTTAAAATATTTTTATAATGGTATTTTTATATTATTTAAAAAAAGCGTGAACTTTAATATTGTACACACCTTAGTAATATATTTTTTTGGGTTTTTAAAGTTTTTTTATCATTTTATATTTTTTAGGTGTATCTTAATTTGTTACTCGTTCGCCAAGCCGTATACAATACTAGAGCGATCACGAAACGTGTAAGTGTATACATACATCCTTTCAGATTGATAAATATATAGTAAAATAGTTGTTTACGTGTGTGAGAGTGAGGAGCGGAGGCGACCGCGCTGGCTACGTTCTATCGTTCGTGATCTACTAGGTACTACTCAACGGATTTTCTCGTGTTTAAGGCCGTCATACAAGGCCGGACTTGTTACTTTACAAATTGTTCCTGCAAAAAGTACGCACGCTCCTCCGTTAGCATCCGTCATTCAAGTGAACCAGTTAACATTTCTCGCAACAAATTTACTCACTTAATTAGCAATAAAACTCGTATCCGACCGTCCGCTTCTCCGTGATATTTCGACGGCGAGAGACATGCCACTACTTTTATGGAGACGACTTCTATACATAAAAGCTTAAAAATAACTAACTAGTCTTTTTATATAGGCAGACCATCGACTCGGACTCACTATCTAGCGGCGCGTCCGTCACAATCCACGTGAACGATAATTTTCGTACTGCTAGCATATTAACTTATCAACACGAAAGGAGTACGACTAGAAATTACTTCACGTCGCGGCGGGCCGAGCGGCCGCGGGGGACAATTGACGAGCGAATTGATCGGCGGACAGTGAGCAACTTGACGCGCGGGGCGCCGCCGCCCGCTCCTACGCGTACATACATTTTTTTTATCGTATTATATACATTTGGCACTAAATTCATCGTCGGTCGAACAGGAGGGCCGGTCACGCCGGGCATGACGCGCCGTGGCAGCACTCGCAGTAGGGCGCGGGGGGCGCGGGCATCGCGCATTGCGCGCACGTGACGCACTGCGCGCACGCAGCGCAACCGGGGCAACCCGCGCACGCCGCGCACACGCACACATAGTACTGCGGCGCCATCATGACGGGCGGGCGCGTGCACAGTTCGCGACATGCCAGCGCCTCGATAAGCGCCAGCGTCTGTCGCCGCTCGTGCCCCATGAGGCACACCGTTGACTCGCGCACGACGCCGTGCAGCAAGGTCAGGTACCTGCACCGAGCGACACCGCCAGTTAACGTCAACTGTGTTATACAGTATCTGCAAATATGGACAAGAAAGTTAATAAAGCACTGCATACATTCAGGTCGTGGTTAATGGACACACAGGGATCCAAAGTTAGCCTTAAATCAGATGCAAAAGTTGATTTGCGGACGATTTTTCAGTTGTAATGTAAAAGCATTATACGTATAATATAATTAAGTGAAAGGCCTCGTAACTTTCATGCATTATGGAGAGAAATAAATCGTAAAGACGAGTTTATCTGGTGTCAGGATTTAGAATAAATGGCGGAAATAAAAGTAATAAAATCCGAGTTTTAGTTACCTATGCTTTAGAGCTTCCTCCTCTCTGCCGACGAAGTGGTTCCGCAGGTAGGCCTCGAGCTTAGCGCGCTGCTGGCCAAGCTCAGGGAAGTCGATGAAGAACCTCGAGCACATGTATCGCTCGAGGGTTTTGATTTTGTCTGGCCGCGCCGGTCTGTAGCCCTTTGCGAGGAGAGCGCAGTATTTGAGCAGACCGCCGCCGCGAATCTCTTCAGGCTGCCGCGTCGCGATCAGTTTTTCGGCGAGGTGACTCAGAGCCTCATTGAAGTCGCCGTACACGGACTCGCCAACGACAGTTGGGTAGAAGTTCTCGCCGATGGGCAGTTGAGCGCACTCGTGGAAAGCGAGGAGAGAGTCGAGGGCGATCTGGAACGAGTCCACGGAGAACTCGAACTGGCGACGCATGTTATCCACGAACTTGAGCTCGACGGACTTGTGTCCACGTGAGTGGCCGAGTGATATCAGAGACCAGCGGTCGCCGTCTGAGTTCACGCGGACCATCTTGGAGACGTAGGCCTCCTTGAGGCCGGCCGGGGAAGCGCGGCGGCGCGGGGTGGCGGGTGGCATGAGAGTGGACAGATGTCCGAGCACGGCGTTCTTGACGCGGTCGCAATGACGCGCGGTGGGCAGCTCGGCCGTGAAGATAAGGTCGATGTCGGAGTAGGGCTGGGCCCTGTCAGCCAGCACGTGGCTGGCGGCGCCACCGTTGAGGCGCACGTCACGCACGTTGACGCCGGCACCGCCCACGCTCTGCGGCGCCTCCAGGCGCGCGCGCACACCCGCCACTAAATCGCGCAGGCGCACGTGCAGTGTGGGGAAGTTGCCGCGGCCATGGATAGCGACCACCTCGTCCATGACGTCACCAAGCCGCCTCACTTGCTCGTAGCTGAGCACGGCGTGACGCTCGCCTCCACCGCAGCCTTCTTCTGATGAAGTATAGCTCGACTCGCTCTGCAACAAAAATAAACAATAACTTGTTAAAATTTTAGATTTTTCACAACTAAGAGGAATTTTGGAGTAGTTAGGCGTGACCACAGAACTAATTGACTCAAGTCCGTCGTCTCAAGGTAAAGTGTAATATAACAGGAATATGAAACGTACGAAAATCAGTAGTACGATATTACGATAATAATAACACCGAGAACGAACTCTCTCGGTTATATTAAAAATTACAATTTACGCGTTGCCTTGAAAAATACGCGCGAAACAGCTGGTGAGTGTACGGTTACGACAGATTATCTAACCCTAGTAATCTTTGTTTGTGAACACGATGCATCGGGTTTATTGAGGAAACACAATGTAATGACTGCAGATTACCTATTAAGGAAATATAGAAAGCAATATTGCTTGGTTATCTATCATTGGCAACCTTTGGTCTTTCTTACCTAAATCTCATCTTCGCCACAGATTAATACAGGTAGGACACTCCACAGTTTAGGTATGAAGCTATAAATACGCGGCGGGCCCAACTTGCTGGGCCAATTCAGTGAGTGTAACGTAGTCAGAAGATCTAAGAGTTACGCGATAGAAAGGGAGGCAACTTCTAGGTGAATGCGCTTTATTGTGGCGTACAAGAGTCGGTTTTTATTCAACGATTTTGCCGAGTGTCCCATCAGTATTAATCTCTGTCTTCGCGTAAATTCGTAGGACTTTTTGTTACTCCGATAGAATATTACACAACGTTGTTAATGAATGATTATGTGTATACAAACAGTGCTAATAAACGCCTAAAAATAAAAGTACGTCGCAGATAAATGAATGACATAATTGAGGAGCTTCCGAGAACTATTGAAATTGATGGCGGACAATATTTTTTTGCGTACAATTCATTACTTAGCAATGCTATCAAGGTTAGCAATAAGCAAATAGGATTTGGGTGCGTTGTTTGTACAAACGAATGAATGCCATTATTTGATGCACGGTGATTGACTATAGTTTTATTACGCAGAATATTTTTTATCATCGTTTTTTGTCGCTTCATTTTAGGGTTATATGAAATTGGTCATTCAGCCAAAGCACTTTCGTTTCCGAACTGAGCTCGTCTACTTTGTGCTTATTTTTACAATTTGAATGCCTTCCCGTACTTCTCTTGCACATTGCCATGTCCCAAAATGCTGGATTACCTACATAGTCCAATAAAAACTAACAGATTTGATCAATGACCATTCTTTTTATGTAGTCTGAATAGTTTATTGTGTCTAAATATGGCAGCATTGAGACCAATGAGTTAGTAATAAATCTTTGTCCATTAGACGTTGTGTAGCGATTCTATTTAAGTGGTCCATTGTTGGAGTTCAATGGTCTTTGAACAAAAATTTTGTAATATGAGTCTTGTATGCTTCTACGTCTGTCAATGTGTCTGTTTCGTTTCGATTGATTTTGTTGCTGACACGTGTATTGTTGTGTATTTTCCTTCTATAAACATTCTGAACAAGAAGTTATTATGTATTCTGTACTATTTTGCCATCTAAACTTAGGTATATTTTTTTACAAGTTCTACTAACTGAATAAGAAATTGTATCAACTTACTTAAAATAACTGTCAAAATAACACACAGACAACAATGGCAGGCATAACAAAATTACATTGAAAGGTACGACATAAAATGTAAAAATTGCTCATAGACATTACGACTATTCACGACAGTCTTAAGTGCACACGCCTCGTAGCACGAATATATTATATTGGTTCTTTCACCCCTTAACTAGAGTTCTATAGCTACCAGATTATCTCTTAGTATTGAATTAGTAGGCATTTTAACTTTGCTGAAGACACCATGGGTCAGCCTTCTATGTATCTAAGTGTCACAGGTCAACACATTAGTAGTCTACAAACAAGCCAGAAAATTACATCTCTGAGGTAATACTTGTAAATAAGATAACGAGTTGACTGCGCAACAAAATGGTACCTGTTGACTACTCATACCAAAATTATGCGTGAGACGAGACATAATAAATTACCTACAGAAAAAAACAAGTGTCGAAATTGTTCTTCTTTCCTTTAAGAGGTTAATAAATATCTTTTATGTGCATCTTTAGTAGTTATTTTGTTTTAAAATGAATTGGAAGCTAATTTTTTATGTTAATTTAATTGTTATGATTCTGGACTGCTCTTTTAAACGTTTCAAAACGTGGTCAAGTAATACTTTGGATGTAAAGTAACCTGAAGATGGTGATGGTAATAATAAAATAATCAATGAATTACAATATAGAGACAGCAGAATTGACAAATGACGAAACAGGGTAACAGGCCAAAATGAATATAACTTCGAAAAATAGACATCAAAACGCAATTTCGAAAAAAAACCTAATTTGGGGGCATGAGGAACAGGGTGTAAAGTTCACTCATCCACCATAGAAAAGGGAGGATCCTCCGACCAGACGGGTGTCGTGTCTGGCGGGCAACTGCCCAGAGGTTGAAGTCGGGAAGCTTGTATATAAGTTTATCGCGCGGTAAACTCTAATTGCGCGATGCAGGATTTGTGTGACGTCAGGATGTTGTGTGACGTCAGGTCTTTGATGCGTAGTTCGCATGTAGCGATGTAGATGCCGCTACATACCCACCTGTTCAAATTACTACTTTATCTAGACAAAATATCGCCCGCTTATAATACCAATCTATCACGAACTGCCCACGCCAGCTGGCTGGCTTTATCAATTCTATCCGCCTCGTTTAGGCTATCGTAATTTAATTCTTGTCACACTGGATAATTATGTCCTGCTGCGCTACTTCCCATTTTATTGGTGTCATTATTGATAATAAATGCAACAGGATTCGTGAACTAGAATTTCTAAAGTCAAGTTTGTGCTATTAGTTTCTGTGAATGTCCGTTTGAGTGCGAGTTTACCGGCTAAAATAATAGGTTTATTTTTCATTGGCATGAGGTATTTTTTTGATCAAGTCCATACCTACTTATTGCACTCATTATACACGGAAATAATATTTTGTTATTTGTAATACATTTCTTTAGTCAGCTGATATCTAGCCAATATAAGTTTGAAAACACTGAAACGCAATTTAAAGTCATCAAGTGCCTCATGGCTCATGGCCTACTGCAGCAAAATATTTCGAAACATCAAAGTATTGCGTAAGACAAGTAAATGAGGCGCCTTCTTTTAGAAAACTTTGGAGAACTATGTCTTCATAGCTAATGCAATTGGTAATACTATTTCGGCGATATGCATATATCAGTCCATCCCATCCACAAGCTAATATTATACTCTAAGCAATAATTATCTACATCTATTTATGAAACCTTCAAAACAAATGTCAAGAGTATTTTTAATAGACTGCCAGGTGTTTATCTTGTTTCAGAACGCAAACTTAATCATCTCACCAATCGCAAGCCTTCGCCGATCAATCATCGTGTATTCAAAAAACTTGTAAAAGTGTCAGTGTCACTGTCACGGCGAGGTGCGCGGCCGCTCTCATGAACTATACGAAGTGACCTCGTTACGGCGTCCGATTAAAATACGAAATTTCGTATTGTTTTTCCTCGTCGATTTGAAATCAGTCGATAGCTCGTTGAGGTCAAATGCGCAATCGTAACAAATCGTATCGGACAGGAGACGTGTTCTTTATAAACTTGAATAAGAATACTTTAACTTTTTTATTGAGACGTAGAAATCAGCTGTTCTCTCAAGGTCGAATATTGCGTGGAGTTATTTTATTTTACAGAGAATTATGTATAAACGCTGTCTCAACTAGAACAATACGTGTGCAAACTGAGGAATAATACGTTATACTATTTGTAGAGAGAACAAAAGAGAGACTGGTGAACGCAAATTGAAATAGGATTCAAAAACAAATCCGAGGTTAGGCCGTTCAGCTTATAGATTGGATTATGAAGGTTGTCGTCACCATGTTTTGCTATGAAATTTTTCATTTATAATATTTTAGGGGTAAAAATTTTAATACTGTCCAGACTACTCTTGAGTTTAGTAATGATGTCACTTCCCTGATTGAACTGTAGACCTTTCTCCAAAGGATCAATAGTTTTTCATTTCATATTTGTGTGCCATTTTGCAGAATATTTCTACGTAATATTTAATTACTTATTATCATTTATTAAATTATGCGAAATTAAATCAGTTTTAAAGTGTGAAAACATTTAGGTTTACCAAACAAGTTTGAGTAAATATATAAATCAAACATTTGGTCAAGTCACGGCATTTGTACATACTATAATAATGATCCTGTACCCACTGTGTGTGTTTGACATGGATTCGTCACGCACCCATTAAATAATGTTTCATTGTTCCGTAACACTGACGTTTTAACATTTTGGTTGCTTTTATGTGTTTAGGATATATGTTTGAACATGGATATGTATTTGATTGAAGCAGGAAATTAAAGTATAATGACGAAAATTTGAAAAAGATGACTGTTTGAATGAATTCATAGGTAATACCAGAAGTATAAAAATAACAGCCAAGCCTAGCGAACAAAAGACGTTGTGTAACAACAGTAATATTGAAACAGTCACAAAAATGCCATGTATTATTAAAAAATCATAAATAGTAGCGAGAAAACCCGTGACTAAAGCCGCATGCCGCGTGTCACACGACATAGATCGTGAACTTGCCAGTTTTTGCGTGCGAAACAGAACGAGCTCGCGAATTCGCGATACGGAACGGGAATGTGAAATTATGAATTTATATTTTCGAACTGCTCAATCGAATTCCTTACAACGAGAAAGTTGGTTTTATAATCGTCACATTAGCTGCCTTGTTGTCAAAAACCATTTCTATTTTCACTTTGTGCGTTTTTCCGACGCATTAGGTATTCATTGGAAACAATATATTGCGACTGATATCAATATTTAAGAAGCAGTTAGATGAAAACACACGTTACAATAATATTTTAAAATATACTACAGAACAGCTACGCAATCTTAAATGTAACGTACCTACGTATGATTGATTCAGAGCGGATGTTTACCGGAAAAGTGTTTGCAAATCTTCGCATCGTTATCAGATCTTAGTACAACCTAATAAGTATTAATTTTAAACTGTTCATAGATAACAGCCAAAGAAGAATGTGAGACGTAACAGTCCACGTCATTGTGCGCGACATACAGGTTCAAAACATCACGCGGCAGTCCAATGAGTACAATAGGTACAATACAAACTGGACTAACATTGAACAAGTGGTCTTACAATGAGACACGTATCTACCGTACGCATGTTACGTTCAAAGCGTTTCTTGGTCATTACCAGCAGTTTAAAAAAACATTTTTGGTTAAAATATTCAAGTCAAACAAAGCATAGATTAGGCTAGACTGTTGTAGGCATTCCTTAGGAAATGCCAATATGGCGCCGACGCTCGTCTGTCAAAAGTAAGCCGTCGACCTTGCAACGGATAGCGTGATCGTGAGCAGACATTTTAAAAGCAGACAAAAAACATCGCAACACAACAAATTATCTCGGAAATCCGCAATTAGAGACTGACGTTCGAAATTGAAACAATTTCGATTTGATCTCTGTTTTATTGAGATCTCCATCGATTGCTCTTACATGTATCGAGCGAAAGGTCAATTGTATTACCAAACATTGCACTCATGTTATTGATACTGACAAGAAAAAAAAAAGCCTGCTTTGTTTATGAGACAAGTGATATTTAAATCCAGTTTTATTTGTTATATGCGACTAAAGAGAACAATACGCGATCGGAATATTTCAAAGTAGGATATGATGTTACGTTACTTTATACGATCGCGTCCTACATCTAGACAATCGAGTGACTTTCGATTTCGTGAGGCTAGTAATTAGCATGGCCCATACGTGTGCTGCGTAACACGGAACGGAACTAGCTCGCGGTGCGCGGGATCCGTCATGGCGCGGGAAGGATGCCATTTTCACTTTCTTTTTAAATTATATCAACGTTTTATTATTCCAATCAATTCATTAATATTGCAGACGAGGTCTAGCTTGCGTCACTCGGCCTAAACAAACGAAATTAAAAGTAACCCTTGTACATTTTAACGAAAACGTTTTGTAACAAAGATTGTATTTTACGACTACCTCCATTTGAAAGTCTAAAAGTAACAGTTGGCTGAGAATTCTTTGTTTTATGTTACACTGGGAATAGAGAATTTAAGGCTAAAGTCATTAAGATTGATGAAGCCATTTAGCGGTAATCATTGTCGCAATGGAATTTATGAAGCGAATTGTTTGTTAATTACGAAGGGTCGCGATACCTTTGCCTCATTTAACTATAGGAAAAAGGTTTATTATTATGTTGTTGGAAATTCATCAATTATGTATTTAACGTCGGAGGACGCTTAGCGGTAAAGGCTTGTGCAGACCAGCGCGACTTGTCGCGCGACGCGACACAAACAATACAATTTCTAAGAAAACTTCACAGTATAACAATAACCGGTGTCGCTTCGCGCGACAAGTCGCGCTGGTCTGCACAAGCCTTAAAGCGGTGTTTCGTAATCACGATAATACCGAGATGCGGCTGACTTTTTATAGATAATATTAGGTTATCTTACACTTGCAATTTGTATTATCATTTGTACCAATACCTATGGGCACGCCACAATTGTGGCGATAAGTCCTCTCTTTGAGGAGTGGCTAGAGAGATGCCACGGCGTCTTCACCTTCCGCCTGACGCAGGTCCTCACCGGACACGGTTGTTTTGGGGGGTTCCTGTTCTGCATAAGGCGGGAGGAAACGCCTGGGTGTCACGACTGTGTGGATCGCCCGGAGGACACGGTGGAGCATACGGTGGAGGTCTGCCCGGCTTGGGCTGAGTACCGCCGTGTCCTCACGGAGGCGATCGGCGGCAGCGATCTCTCGCGTCCGGCCCTGGTTCAGGCCATGGTTCGGAGCAAGAGTGCATGGGAGGCCGTCTCTTCCTTCTGTGAAGCAGTAATGCTTGCGAAGGAGGAGGCGGACCGCGTGAGGAAGAGGCAAAATTCGCGCTCTCGCACCCCTAGTCGCCGCAGGAGGCGCCCCGGGCGTCGGGAGTCACGAGCCGACTTCCGGCCACCGTAGGCGCGGGCTTGCGGACGGTGAGCAATGGGTAGCTCACCGTCCGATAAGGATCAGGCCCGGGTCGACGGCGCGTTGTGTTCCACGCGCGCCTCAAAGAGATGTCAGCACCAACTGACGGGGTCCGTAAGGGTCAATGCCTGCCAGGGTTGCGAGTTTGTCCGAAAAGGATATCCCGGCCCCGGCACACAGGCAACGGAAGGAACACCGGTGGGTTTTAGTCAGTAAAAGTCTGACACGCCCTCCCGCGCCGCCCTGAACGGGAGAAGTTATTTGATAATTTCCCATCAAAAAAAAAAAGTACCAATACCTAAGTGACATTTTTCTAATCAGAATACGGACGTATTCTGATTAGAAAAAAGTAAAGTAAGACTAACAGGACATCGCGCCTGTAATCCCAGAAGCGTTGGGCAGATGTGTACCTATAGTACACCCACATTTCGCCAGTTATGTTTGAGTCCCATGAAATAGGGGGCGAGCCTATTGCCATCAGCCGGGCAATAATTATCCAGACTCCGAACTGCTACTGAAATTCCAGATGGAAAAACCCAAAACACTTTGCCCGCCCGGGAATCAGCAACAGACTAACGAGGCAGTGAAACTAAAACTAATCAAATTGAAATCTATCATCAAAATTCATAATTCAAGATACTAAATGCTGTATCCGTTGAATCGAGGTGAGTATAGGTTTATTAAATAGTAAAAAAAATATGTTGTATTGCCGGGAGGCTTTCCTGACCTTAACCAACTTTTAAATATGAGTTTTAATTAATTATTTTCCATATAGTTTGTTAAGTGGTGTTGTTGCGTCTATTACATTAATTATAAAAGTTTTGATAATTGTTTCGTAACTTATGTAGTTTAAACCTAAAGTTCCTGGGCGACCGAGTTCTGCTCTGGTGAAAATAGAGAATGCTCATTTAATAGTATAGGATAGTACATACTAATTCCATGCTGCCGTGATAGTAGCTACTTACTAATTCCATGCAGCCATGTCTGTCAATTTTTAAATGTCAAATAGTCTACGGTAGCCATCTTGTTCTAAACTTTGGGCGACCGAGTTCTGCTCAGGTGAAAATACGGAAAAACGACTTTTCCCAGATATGAGACCTAGCTAGATCGATTTTTCGACCTCCCTATATTGCAACTTTCATCGAAATCGTTAGGACCGTTTTCGAGAACGTGATTACAAATATGTATATAATACCTATACAAATATTGCACGTTTAATAGTATAGGATAAGTATCTAATTTTGTAAATAGCCAATGTTTCATTTGTCTTCTGATCTTTTATAAATCGAGTTTCAATACGATTAAATGATAAAATCGGTAATATATATCTAGTTTTTATTGTACAAAATGACCTTAGTGTCTCATTCAGTTGGCAACGACAATTATGGGCGGCGTGATAATTCACAGATTAAAACCAGACACAGAAAACAAGTTTTTTTTTATATCTTTGTTTGTCGTCTTGTTGACATTTATTTCTATCAATAAGTGCCATTTTAATTGTGTTGGTCAATTTATTGCAGATTTATTTATCATTACTTTGTAATTTACCTACTTGCTTGAGGCTGTACATTCACTTGACGAAAATTGAATTTTTCTGACCAGTGTCTACGTGAAATTGAACGTTAGTATGTTTTTTTTTTTAAGTCGTTCTACTTCGCGGTGTTTTATGCGATGTTTGTTACCTAGCGAGTATGTAGGTTTTTTTTATTTTTTTTTATTTAATATTAGCACATAAAACACCACTGAATTGTTTATCAACTTAAGGCGAGAGCGTTAAGGTAGCCCGCGAAATAAATTTTCTTACGTTTTTTGCAATTTGCTGGTCAGTATCATGTTGTATGTTGATCTAAATATGATTTGCGGCCGTATCAAATGTTTATTTATAGAATTAGAATCAATACAACTCTCTAAGTTCAAATAATCGCATTCAATTACTATTTTATGAAATCATGACATTTGACGATTGTGCTTACTTATGGAGTTGTATTGCTGATTGTAATGATTATAATTAAGTAAAGCCATATTTGTTACGGTCGCAAATCATATTTTAATCAACATAAAACCTCACACTGACCTGCAAAACGAGCTACCTAAGCGCATGCCCCTTAAATAAAAGTACAATTTAAGTCGAATTCATTAACTGACAGACAACGCCTGAACCGCTGGGTCTAGAGGCATACAATTTTGCTCAAGAGTTCATTTTGTAACGAAGGCGAGCACCAAGGAGGAATTTTTGAAATTTTATCCCCTAACTTTTGGTTGAAAGTTTGTCACACGTGACATCGGCAAAATGTTTTGAAGTTGGAGAATTTTCATCGGGCGCAAGCTAGTACCTAGATAATTTTAAATAAACATTATCTACTTATGTCGGAAGAATTCAAGCTTTTTATATCTATCAGACTAATAAATCTGTTTCCAAAATTGAATTACACAAGGACGTCACAAACAACAGATTTTTCAAAATGTGTTAATACAAAATAATTTACATAATGCGTGTACCTACTCGTATATGTAATGTTTCTACAATTTCAAAAATGTCAATGAACTTTTGGAATTTAAATTTATTTTCAAAAACAGACTTATGTCACGGTCGTCATGTAACGTTCACAGATAACATCCGTCGATTAAAGATTTGACCGATTGTTACACTATAGTTTGCGTCCAATGACTTTTATTTCACCATTATGTGAATGTAAATCTAATTTTATGGCCTTTTGTGGTAATGAATATATATGGTAAAACTATTTAACGATTCCTGTGAAATGTTGGTCCTTGTTTTAATTCTAGTTGTGCTTGTGACTCCATTGGCAAACAAAACCAACGACAACTACCTGTCCAATAAAAAAAATAGCAAACATTGTCACAATATTTGTCAATCCGCCTAGCCTTTTGCCAACTATGTTGGGTCGGCTTTCAGTCTGACCGGATGCAGCTGAATACTAGTATTTTACATGGAGCGACTGCTTATCTCACGTGCACAACCCAGTTACTGAGTAACACGATACTCCATGGCAAGACTGGTTGTCAGACTTTCGGGCTTCTGATTATCCGTATCGTCTGTCTGTTACTGTCAAAGATCTACGAATGACAGCCGGGGCAAGTGCTTAACGTGCCTTCCGAGACACGGAGGGGTCTCGATATGTAATGGATGGTCACCCATCCACAAACCAACCGCGGCAAGTGCAGCTTAACCTTCGATGGACTCTTGCGGCTGTTATTATTTAGCCACGAGCCCCTCACATTGGCACAATAAAATTTGAATAAGTACAAAATGGTATGCTACAATCTCGTAAGTCAATGTTTCCAACCGGCGATCATACATACCATTATAACAATCGAGAGAAAAAGAAATCGATTAACTTAGTCGACAATTCTAGATCAAGGGCTTATCAAGTAGAAGGCTCGAGTATCGAGCACAGCAATTATTAACATTAGTACGTCAGTCAAAGCGCACAACGTCGCATACAAACTACGTCCTCCGACATTCCCTTGTGAAGCAACCGTTGGCAGCACATACTACGTGTTTTAATAAATTCTCTGTAGTTAAGACGTGACGCTTCTAGTGTTTAATGCTTGTTCGTTCTGTGGCGTTTTAGTCGATTTATGCTAGCCTTCAATGTTGATCGGAGGATAATCGCTGGTAATATTGATGAGTTTAGATTTGGAATAAGACATGTAAACGTGGTTAAATGTATTGTGTATAACGTTCATAAATACGTTTTTTTTTATGAGCATGGTTTATTGACTGATTGTTTCAAGTTCAACTTCGATTGATTGATTGAGACAATTTTTCTTGTACCTAGTGTTTTTGTTTGTAATAGTAGCTCATTTTATTTAATTTATTTTACATGCATCTTGTTGTGTGTTGGTGTAAATGCATTTCATTAACTAAGTATTTATTAAGGGTGTGGCGCTACTCGCTCGACAATTGGATCACATTATTCTTGCCGCAACCGGCAGCAAGTTCTTCATGCTCCCTTAGATGTCACTGCTTGCGGTAGCGTCGGGGGTCGGGTTTCCTCCTCCCCTCAATTATGGCGAGGGGGGTAATGGCTGATCTTTGTGTTATGCTCGTGAAGGGTGACTGTAATTTTACTCGATGGTCCTAGTTTATCATTTGTGACTACGAGTTACAGCTTTAATAGCTATATTTAAGCGGGCACACCCTTTATGTCTGGAGGCTTTTAATCGGGTATTATGTTCTGTTTACGTTTTCATTTTCGCTTGAGTATAGATTTTGATGTTTTTTGTTGGTACATTGGCGTGGGCTAGCTGACATTTATGGCAAATGCTTTAATTTAATGTTTTGTGTTGCATAATGTAAATTATTTTGCATACTATTGTATAGAATCAAGTTTTTCTAAACGAACAGACAGCTGTGCTAATGAGGAGTTTGTTGCGCCACTTCTTCTTCCCAGCTAAAGCAGTAGGAAGAGGTGTAGGGTGGACGTTTCGGGGGACTGTCTTATGTAATTTTGACGTTCGAAAAGTGCTGATCCTAAGGCTAATTTGAATAAATTACTTTTGATTGAGATTTTTGATTTCCCACTCCAAATTAACGACTAAGGAGTTAACAAACAAAAATATTACTGAATCGATTGGTGTGAATATACTTTACTCTAAATAAAATTATTTATGTGAAAAAAACATGTTTATTAAGGCCGTGGTAGTACCTACATATTCGTACAACGGTCTTAATATACAAGTTTTGTTTTTTATTCCACAAATCTTTTTTTTATTTAATTAGTAAAAAATAATAAAATAGAAACAGATAATAAATTTTATTTTAAGTTCAGAGGTTACAAGATGTTGGTTTAGAATTTTTTGTTACAGTATTCTTTTCATAGTTGCCTACATTATATTTTTCGAAAATATATTACAATAGATAAACGCTTTATGTAGGGGAAACTCATACAAAAAGGAAAATCCAAACAGTACCTAATTAGGATTTTTTTAACATTATTGAGATGATGATTTGTCTACGAACTAGTGAAACAATTTTCTTCTCTAACTCTAACTTTTAGCCGACTACGGTGAAGCAAATATAATGGTTATGATTTTGACTGGTATGTTTGTGTGAATGTTCATCTGTTCCCTCATAACTTCTAAACTACTTATCATAATTTGACAAATGAGGTATCGTTGGAAGCGTCTTGATTGTCCGCTGATTATAGACTGTGTGACCTCACATTTATTGAAAATATTGAACTCAGGATTCCTAAAGTAACATGGTACTAATAAATACGGCTTTCACCGGCCATTGTAGGAGAATTTGTCAGGCCCAAGTTTAGAAACGAATGATGACACTTCCAAACTAAATTCACGTGTTTCAGCAAAGCGTTTTGTAATCACACGATAAGGACTAATTAATTAGAGCTAGATTACCCGAATACCGTCGATACATACTTATCAGTTTTGTCAGAAACGTGACAATAACAATCTAAGACAGAGGTAAACACTAATTGAATTCAGAGTTTTCCAAAAATTGGTAAGTGTGATTGGTTACTAAAACCGGATATCATTGTTTTAAGTAAGTGATATATAAGCTGTTGCTCAAGCCACCTAGTGAACTCAAACTTACAGAGTAAAACCTCCTGCTAAAATAATTGATTTATTTTATTTTATTGAATTACCTAATTATTTGGGTTTTGTGTTTGTGTTATTGTTGTTATAAGTAGCTAAAGACAAACTGATACAGAGAATCATTTCCAATTCTAATGGGGTACATGTCCTTTTTAATCATAAGGACATTGCAACACAACCACAATATAAACAAAACTACATGACTACGGCAACATTAAAACCCGCGCCCACGTGTCGTCAATCACCACAGAACACAAAATGTCTATAATTCCCACGCGCCGTCCTGTTTGACCGGTCACTTTGACATTATCTGTTCTGACCGCCATTTATCATGGTGTGGTCTATTGTGGTGGGGAATTGGTTATGTGATTGTGATCTGTGTTACTTACTTGGTAACTGAAAAAAAGTTTTAGGTAAATTCTACTATCCTAAATCAGCTTCCCGTAACTACTAAAGAGAACGTATTTTTATTTATTTATTTCTTTAATAATAAGTAGTAATAATCTTTAATAAAAAGAAAATCAATAAGAAAATCGATTTTCAGACAGATAATGGATTACACCAAATGATATTATACCGTCTTCGAGTTTTTGTTACTGCACTGCTGCTGTTTTTACTATAATGCTAAGTTATTATTATTTTAGTTTACCTATATAAATTTTATTACCCAGAGGTATAATGTCACTCATATGCGCATTAACACAATATTGAGTTTCCCGACAGCTAGGGCCGCACTTGCGTCTATCGTAATGAAGCTTCGCACAGTAATACGATACACGCAGATGTAACTGACTATTATCGGGTATAGTCGCGATAGTTCGGGCTGTGTAGCACTTATCACCCGGGTGCCGGGCGGTACGACAAAGGGTTTTAGCGCGTTAATTAGCGTGATGCGTGGTAGGACTAGCGATGGTCATTTCGACTGTTATTTCCGGACTGCGTAGACGCTCTATCGAAATATTGGAGAGCCATCTTGAATTGCACGATAATCCGCCAAAATTATGAAGCCGCTAATGTGAAAGCCGCATTAGCGCGATAACTATTAACGAGCAAAACATACGAAGGTTCGAAAGGCATTGCTTTGTCATAATAGACGCAGGTGCGGCCCCAGCATAAGAGTAATAAAATATAAGTAAATAGGTAAAGCTATACCTATTGATCAAAGTAGTCAATTGGATATTATTTATAATAACCGGTGATTACACAGTCATTTTCAACACATAAATGGAAAAACTTCGCACATCATACAGTATCATAATTGAATCTAATTATCTTTTAATGCAATATTATAATAATGACTAGATGTCATATTTTTCCTATATGAATGAAATCAGTGAAATGTCACAATATGAATTTATAATGTATTTATAATTGTAATGCAACCTTGAATGTTGTTGTTATGTGCAGTTTGAAAGTTGTGTGTTGATAATGTCATATAAGATCACTAGTCCCTCTGTTTATCGTATGAATGACATTAGTTCTTATCAGATTGTAAGTTGTGGCTTGTGGCGTTCTATGGGGGAATTGGAGTCGTATACGCAGACATTAATATCTCAAAAACTAAACTCTTCACTGCTATGTGATAGGTATTCCTAAGTGGGTGCAAGCAATGATAAGTTGAATTTTATTAAAACGATGCATTTTGTGTTAATAACCTTGAATTTTATACAAACCAGTTCACGACTTTATCAAGTGAAAGTAATTTATTATCGCGCGGCGATAAAATTGTTGATATGGTTATATTATTAATAATAATACCTAGATATAATAATAGAGTTCAATACTTATGAATTAAATTTAAGCTAAAACGTATGTTACGGAGCTTAGATGGTAACTTGTGAAAAAAAGGAATGATCAAAAGGAATGGTCATTCCAAAATTATCCAGATTATCAGATGGATTAGCGATGTCTGTAATAATAATAAGGAACATGTGATGATCATTGTCCAATCTGCGCCTGCGATAAGGAATATTATAAGTAAATCCATAAACGGCTAAGCCAAGACCAATTACTTATCCAGTGCTAAAAGTGGATTAGTAATTGGTGATACATTTTTGTATATTGGCATTATTAGCAAACTGGAGATAAATGCTACTCATAACATTATCAGATATCCTTTAGCGGCCTTTGCATTACCAAGATCAAACAAAGCTAATAAAACGAAAACAACGGTTTAATCCCTAAATTTCTACCTGTGATATTGAGAAACTTTCGTCTTAATGATTTAATTTAATTTCGTTTCCACTTTGGAAACTAGATGAAATTTATAGTTGAAGTTTTGCGATTCCAGATTACAGTGAATTTAGGCAAAATCTAGGAAAGTAATAAGACTTAATTAATTGAAAGTTCCTAAGTTACTAATTTAGTGACGCAAATTTTTTAATGTGTCTGACTGTGACTAATAAGCAAAATCAATCAAGTCATATCTGAATTGAGTGATCGATTGTAAAAGTAAAATAATAATGACATTAAAATACGTTTGATTACTAGATATTTTGTTTATAATTGATGCGTAACATATTTCCTCTCGCTTTCCTGCAAACTGTGAGTAATTTCGTGAAAAGGGACGGAAGTGTGTAACATGAAGCTCGCACCGCGCGCTATTTGATTTGATGAGTTTGCCGTCAGATGGTACCAACTCATTTTCCTAGAGGTTGGTACTGTCAGCCAAGATGTCAGAAGGCTCGCTCGTTTTTTTTAAATACAATCAATCACACAACTAATCGAAATGGTATAGAATGTGGGTATCTATATGGCTACCTATATTATATATGTATGTAGGTTCACGCACAATTATACAAGTAGGTATCATTTTAAACTTAAAACTGTCATGTATAATGTATCAACATGCATACAATTTGTCCCAGATACATAATATCAAAGCTCTCAATTTGTAAGTATGATATTAGTCTAGGCACCTTTAAATTATATAGCTTTAGGTATCATACATTGTATACCTAGGAGTGTACTATGTTGACTGCTAATAATCAATTCGAATATCAAAATGCCAAAAGGACACAAAGTATCTTTTAAGATACCCACACATTGACAGATGATACCTACGCAAGAAAGGGGTTGTCTATTAATAGGCGAGGGCCACACCTTCATTGTATACGATACGAGAAGATAAAAGCTATTAAGGAATCTTAACATTGTCAAACGTCTAGATAATTTTTGTTACAAGATGTCAAGACTCCTGAATTTTTTTCTGTACTAGCGTAAAAAATGTGATCATTTTATCTCAAAAGATAAGATAATGTCGTTTTTATAAATATTATGTCAAGGCCTAGGTTGAATACAACTTTTACTTTTGTTCATAAAACTGAGTATGTTCAATGATAAGCTATACAAGTGACATAATGCGCATTCTGGTAGGAATAGGTCAAAAGCGATGGGTTGCCACCGATCACCTATTTACATTTACTAACAATTTTCTTTTTACTGAAATAATTTGGAGATTTTGAGGTGTTCCAAAATAAATAATTTCTCTCGAAATTACGCACCAGGGAGTCTGAAATTTTCAAAAATTAATTATACGCGCTGCTGGATACGATAAATGAGCTTATATTAAAATGACGACGTATTTACATTTTCCATGATTGAGATTTCTAGGAATTTACTGATAGTAATATTAAAGCAAACAATGTATATATACGTACAAACAATAATAAATACCGATAGTTTATGGTTATACGTATATGGTATACTGAAAACCTATGCAGACATTAATGGCAAGATTATTACTCGTCATAATAAAATGTAATATTATAATTATAGGTTGTCGAGTATACAGCGACCTGCCACTCCAAAGAGTTTACTTTCAAAGAGTAAGAAACGATTTTTTACTACATACCCACAATTAAAATTATATCAAAAATAATAAATCCAAAACGTGCACTTTTACCAGCAAGGGGCAACGTATACGAGGCCGTGATAAACGCTGTGACATTGAGTGGTTTCAAAACTCATCGCGACCCACATTCTCGCTGCATCCGCGAGTGCGAGCAATATAGAAATGCTTCAGTTGTTAATACCAAGGATGGTAAGCTCACGAGTGAGCGCGTGCGAGCAGCTGTGTGCGACGTAGTTAGAACACGTTTTGTTGATAAGTGATTTTGACTGGAAGATTCAATACGGCGTAAGCTTTGTGAATGTAGGCTTGGTATATGATTTTAAAGAATGTTTGTGCCTTTAGGACCTGCACCTTACACTGTAGCGCAAGACATAATCAATTATATGAACAAAAATAATATCTGCATCAAAGTTCTGGGTCAAAATTCAAGTCGTCTTAGAAAATCAATGTCCTGATTGAAAAGGTATTCAAATACAGATCCATAAGAACAAAGTGTGTATCAAATAAGAACAAAGTGTAACGAATGATATTGCCCTGTATCCAAAACGAATTGGTTTCGAACACGCACCATTAGTCTACCTACATACCTATAACGAAACCCATATATGGCTCAACTGAAAGGACTATAATATTGTCTGAGCTATTTACTTATACATATGTAAATGTTTCAGTACAATATGAACGGCTGACCCGATTAGGACGAATAAGGCTAGGAGTTAGGTTGAATACTTAAACATTGTACATTATCAATCAGAAGAAATAGATATTGAAGAGATTTATTTTTAAATAATCCAGTAGCTGTATTGTGTAGCTCATGATGACACAATATAAGGAGTTCAAATTTAAAAAAACTTTTGAAATTCTTCTTCAACTTTATTATAAATTCAAAACCTGATGAAATACAAATAAAATGACTAAGAGCAATAAATAATAATAGTAAAATTTTATCTATATTACTATTGACTTCATTTATATCATACTAGACAGTTTTCTGGTAATGATTGTGCCCATCTTAAATTCACGTCACAATTATCACCACTGTCACATGTAATAAAACAATTTATATTCAAATCAACTAGCTCGACGTTTTTATCAAGTGTTTCAAAAATATTTTGCGTAATGTCAGTACGTTTCTAAACAGCTGATGTAAATTCCGTTGAACATGCGTTTTAGCTTCATCTAATTGGATGCATCCGTTTGTAGTTCATACTAATAGAGTAAATACAGGAGCATTTAGGTACGTAATTACATCAGAATCAAATAAATTAGAAAATTTACGACTTAATTTAGATCCTGTTGCTAACAAAGAATAAAGACTATATATAGTTAATAGTGAAGTTGAAGTTTCCAATAGTTATGAAGCTGTAGTCAATTTTGTTAATAGTACCCAATAGTCAGATGTTGAAATAATAAAACAAAGAGATAAAAATAATGCTCATTATAATAAATGTAGATGTGATATTTAAAAAGAGTGTTTCTAATAAAACGACATTGATATAATCCCACACACTCACGTGTTATGTCCACATGTTATTTTTTCTCCATTCAACTACGATTTGCATGAGTGGCAATGCGAAATACCAACATGTTAGGTACTAGTAAATGTATTGGAAATTGTAACGAGAAACCAACGGAAAGAAATCGAAGTCCAACTCGTAAAGACAAATAAAAAGTACGAATATTTGTGAGTATTGAATGTTTAAGAAACGTGTAGTATGAAATCGTAGGACCGTGAAAAATGAATTCATTCGATAAGAATTCAGTCTTTAGAATTCGTAGAATTCAATCTAATCACTTTTTGTCACACTAAAAATGAATAATTAATTACATAATAATTTATGTAATAATATTAAATTCCGGGTCCCATAAAATGAAACTAATTTCGAAGGTCTGCCATTAAAATATAAAAAGCAAATAAAACTAGTCAAGTCTAGTAGATCAAGTTAAGCAACAGATGAAAAAAGAAACTGGATAGGTAAAAAACGTTAATGTAGGTAACTAAGCCAGCTCGAATGCTCCACCAATATCAATATGTTTGAACGCACACAAAAACAAATGTATCTTTCGATATACTAATATATTTTTATTACGATGTTATGTAAATTATATTAATTTCGAGTCCGTACCTATTGTATGATAAATATCTTTAATGAGCGAGAAATATGGAAGAGTATACTCTTCCATATTTTTATTCGAAACGATATTTCGAAATATGTTCTGTTTTTGACCATGAAAATGCAATAAATCGGAGTTGTTGAAACTTTAAAGAAAAAAAATTTAACACAAGGAATCCTCGCGCATGCGCACGAAGCGTGCACTGTTGCTAAGCATTGCGTGCAAGACAACACACTCGGCTAGACACGAATTCCTACGATTTACGCATATTGTAACATTGTTGCTATGGACGATACAATCATTCTATTCTACTCTTCTACATCAAATTGCTCTTTTAATTCTTTATTAATTTTTACATTTCGTCATTTTACATTTTGTTGCCATTTCACAATATAAACTTTTCACGCATTTGCTATCAAGAGATTACATTATCGTCAAACGGCATGCCTCGTCCAAACTAGCATAATCAAAACAATTTTTAACGTCATTGCGTCATTGCGACGATCTTCGGATCTCCGTGTCGTCTACCACAAGCTCCAGTGGTTTTATTAACATGAATCATTTGTAATATGTACGAGGGAACTATAAACGTGAACTAAAACAATTGTTACATCGAAGTTCTAATCAAACGTTGCTTTTTACCCACTTTTATTGAATAAATTTGGGGTGGGTATATGAAAAATGATTTCTAGCATTATCGGTTCACGTTTTACGGACTAAATCGTAGGCTAAAAACTGTGTCAATGTTCTCACGTAGCAATTCTAGTTATAGCAATCATGTCACAAACAACTGATAAGGGCACCCGCTTCCGTTGACCGTACGTATGACACGAGTTTTCACCGCGGGTAGAAAACGCGCGCGATCTGCATTAAGTCGCCCGGCTTGTGCGTCGCGCCGAATGCCATCGCGTAAAAGCGCATAACATTTAGAATTACGCGAAACGTCGCGTAAACTGACGAGACGAGACAAATTTCTGCGCCCACGCATCGATTCACAATATTTTTTTCACTAATACGGAACTACCCGGTTGGAACAACGCCATCGCAGTCGCTTTTGGACATCACATGATTTTCTCTCGTAACACTTACCTTCATGTCGTCAAGCATATCGCAGGCAGAGTATAAGGCCGCGGCGTCCGGGCTCACTTTAATGACGCCCATGTTGCTGCTGATGTTGTCAGTCAGGAGTGAAGATCCGAAGTCTACAGGAGCGGTAACACACGGAGGACCGAGCGGGCCGTTTGCGTGTGAACTATTTTCCTGACGAAAGTTGGCTTCGATATTTTTTACGTATTCTTTTAGCGAGTGACGCGTGATTCGGTGAAGTTTAGGAACACTAGGCGCGAGACGTGCTCACGATGTGACCGAGCCGCGCGGACTGAAGTCTCCGACGCCAGAACACAACTTCGGACAGTGAAAGGGTCGTGACGTCATGGACACGATAACGCGCCCCCGCGCCTCGCGCCCGCGACTTGTTGCTACACTTCTTGTCTTACTCACACTCGCTAACATATACGTCTGTCTGCTTCACTCACTACTGACATGACACCTAGCCGTTTGATTAAACACATTCGTGCCTCCAGAATACGCGCGGTTTGTTTTATCGTTTTGTATATTAATATGATCTGCTCTGCGATTTGATTAATTTAGAACAAAGAACTAAATGGTATGCAAACGACCTTAACACTCCGTTAAGTGTTTTAAGCAGTTTTATTTTTACACCGATGCACTTGTATGAGAAACTAAACAAATGAGTGTAATTTGTTTACGTAGTAGGGCTTCAATGTTAGCAGTAGTTACTCTGACGTCAGAACAAACAAACACTCGTAGAACGCTACGTTTCGCGTAGGCGTTGTGTGCGGGGCCCGCTACGAGCGTAGGCGACTACGGACGTAGAGGACTCGTAGCACTTTAAAAACCACCCTCTGAATATAGATTGGATGTTTTATAAGTTACAGTACAGTTTGTTTGAAAACCTTGTAACGGTCTTGTTATAAGGTTGTCAAACAAATTATTATAAATTCATAATATTAAAAAGGAGCGATGAGAATATTGAAAAACAAAGTAAATTTAATATATTACGAGGTCAGAATATGAAGCCGAGGGGTAAAAATAAGCGGCGAAAAATAAAGGCTCTTTTATTTTGAAATTTTCCTGTTTTTCCTCTCGCTGGCTCTTTAGAATATTCAATTAAAGTAAGTCGGCTGGTAAATATATTTGTTGACGCTACTTTTTTGTTTTCGTATTGTGTCGCAAATACGAATAAATGAATTTTCGCCGAAATGTACCCATTGTACATTTCGGCGAAAATTCATTTAGTCGTTACCTGATTGTTGATTAAACTGATTATTTAGCTTTAATGATTAGTAAAGGCCCCCCAGGTTGGTTTTATTAAGAGGAAAACGTAAAATACTTAGTAAATATGAAGGACTTTTATAGAATTTAGAAAAGTGTGTTATTTACAACTAAGTATGTAGGAGCCGATGCGGTTAAATAAATATTTTGTAATTTCATAAATGAGTGATAAGGCTTTAGTTCTACTGTTTCAATTGTCATTCTATTAATGATTAAGTGTTCAATTGTATTAATATATTCATTGCAAAACAGACTATTTACATAAACGATTTCTATCACTAAGCATTTATTGTAAACTTGTTTTCTACCAAATAAAAGAAAAATATGCACCCGAATGAAAAAGGCAAAACACAATACAAATAGAAAATGATTTCGTACCGAGATAGCGTGAAATAGATAAAATTAAACCAGTCTAAAAAAGTATAACAAAAACCAGTGTCATTCCATCGAAAGATAATGAAAGACCAATTCGTGTGGCCCTGACCTTATCGTCGGTACGCGCGAGCTGACACACACAGACTCACAAACGCACAGACACACATAAACATACACTCACTCCCACATGCTTGCGTCGTGCGTCGTCTCGGAAAAGTCACACACACACATAAAAATAGTTGCTGTATTAGACAAGTTGATACAAGTAGAACTTTGGCTTGGGTCAGACTGCCTGTTTTTAAAATTGAATTTAGTAGCATTATGCATATGATGACCGTTTTGCGTGGCTGTGACGCAAATTATCCCCAACTTGTTCTTTTCGTAGTTGTGATTTCTTTTTCATTTGTAAAACTGAAATTGTTACGGGATCTATTAAATTGGTTTGGCCCCATTAATTAAGTAAAGTTAATTTATGATCCAGTTTTATTTTTTTCGAAAATAGTTGTCGTTGCTCACTGGCCGCCTGAGGGATGACATTGATGCGGAGGTAGACCGCGGCAAAGGTGGTGTGACGATCTGATCATGTTGTAGGGCCAGCTTGCACAGAGATCGCACAAGACAAAGTGGTTTGGAAGAAAAAAGGGGAGGCCTTTGCCCACCAATGGGATACAAAATAAGCTAAAAAACAAAATGGTCGGTATAACTTTTCCTTTCAGATTATGCCTGTATAGGATTAGTATAGCTGTGATTCTCATTAAGAGTAATAAGCCTTATGACGCATGTGTGGAAATGCATCAGAAGCTTTTTAATTTAAAATTGGGGGATGCATTTAAATAGTCTCTGCGAGTGACTGAATTTCGGCTATCGACCCTGAGCAGTCAGTTCTGCTCAAATCTTGCTGACTCGCACATCTTTATGTCATAAAAAAAAATTGTTTATAATATAATACGAGGAAAAAATAAGGTTTAAATTAGCCTACCAGTTTATTCAAAGTTCCTGTTTTAATTAACCGTCGCTTCGCTAACTTATCTAACACAACTTATAACGTGTCAGCAATATAAACCACAATTTGAATACTTGAATGAAGACTTTAGAGCGTCAAGAACTTGAATATAATTGATGATATTATCAGAGTAGCAAGTGTAGGTAAAGGTGTGTCCAAGTAAGCATGTACTTGCTTGTAAATAATATTTTTATGTCATACTTATAGACAGCAAGGCTGCTGCAAAGGTTAATTCTTGTAACGGAATTTCAATAGGTTTTAAGTACTTGATGTGTTTACAAATATGCTGTTGCGGCATCGTGCACATTTATCAAAGTTTCAGTGCTAAGTTTAACCGGTCGGCGCCAAACAAATCAAAACAAAAAAACTAAAAAAAAAACGCTCGCCCTCTATTACGTGGAACTTATACATAACTGGCGAAATGTGTACTATAGGTACACCTCTGCCCAACTCATCAGGGAAATAAGGCGTGATGTTATATTAAAGAACAAAGCTCTTCGAAATATATCTATTTCAATTGTTTATTGAACAAATCTAATGTTTTTTTTTTGTTTTTCGAACTTGATTTGCAAGGTCGTTAAAAGCAGATATCAAAACGGTTTACTCGACTGAATGTTCATATTTGTTTCTCTTCACGTTCACCAGACACCGACAAAATTACATAGGAATGAACGTTCATCTACTCCTTTCATTTCTCTTTTCGATCATTCGGTAAGTGAGTAAAAGATGCGGAGTGCCATTACCCAACATCGAGGGATCGGCTCAGTAATGAATTCATTTTTATTGTGTTCAGACGTTTCACTTCGAGCGAAAGAGGCTGAATGAAAGACGAAAATGAACAAAAACTGAAGCATCTGATATCCCTTCACTCCTATATTAGACTTATGTCTAGATAAATGTAATAATCTGCTTCTAATTTTATGTTTTTAAGTGTAGAACCCACATTTTATCAGTACACCTTTACCAATCCCCGTCGACATTTTCCTTGATATCAAAGTATAGTTTACCAACATGCATCCTAGCCGCAACAGGGCACAATAATAACTAAAACGTGACGTAGATATTATTATTAAGTAGTTCCAGGATAATAATTATGAAATACATATAATAATTGGCAGGTCATGTCATAGGCATATGCAACACGGAAAATCCATTTCAAGTTTTTCCTTTTTGTTGTTGAAAACAATGGAGAATTCGTTACTAAAGTAATGTGACTAGTATAAAAATAATTATACCTATATAGACCGTAAATATTTTTTTGCGATGTATGGGTCGTATACGAACATTTAAGGTTTATGTATTTATTTAAGTACTTATATATGTTTTTTTTTTGCAGTGTTCTTGTTGGTATATTTAATATTTAAGTATATGACTTCCCATATTCATATGTTTCTCTTCTTGTTCTCACACACTATTGTCTACATTTCTCCTTTAGCAGGTCTGCAGGAAGAAGTTTCTTAAGAAATAAGTAGAAATTTTGGAATCAAAATTATAATTATGTCGTATCTCTTTGTATTTTATCGTGTGTGCATAAATAATAAAAAATACTAGAATATCATAACAATGACTGTGTACACTTTAAACTAAATATGTACCTACTATTGCCCATTTTCCTTTGAAATAATGCTGTTACAGTGTGATTATCTACCTAATAGGAAATACCTAAGAGCTTCGATAAAGTGACATTCTACCAGCGATAACGATGTTGGAAAATACAAAAATGTATGAGACTGACATCAATCAACTCATCCTATCGCTGTCCATTGCTGGATATAAGCCACTCCCGGGCTGCGCCACAACACCCTGTCCTCCGCCAGGGTGTCCCAGCCACCTTCTTAAGGTCGTCGGTCCATCTAGCTGGAGGCGGCCCACAATACGCTTGATGATACGCGGTCTTCACTCCAGGACTCGTCTGCTCCACCGACCATCAGTCCTTTGACAAACATGGTGAGCCCACTGCCCTTTCAGTAGTTTCTTTTCCGGGACTTTTTCTGGGACTGACATGACCTACCAAAAAGCATATGTCAATCCTGTTGGAAGTCGTTGTAGAAATACGAAACGCTTTGTAAGCGATTGCCACATAGGTATGCTATGCTACGTCAGAGAACTAAAAATTAATTGTTGAGTGCAAATGGCATTACATAGATTTTTCTGATTCACTTTACAACATTATTAATTCACCTGCTATATACGTATATTATTATCCATGCAAAAAACATAATTCTCTTTATGAGCACCGTATATTTTTTTTATCGCCGTGTGTATGTTTTCCAAGAAGTGACGTATCAATAAAGTTAGTGCCTTCGATAAAATAATTTCAGTTTAAACATTATTCATCATTACATTATTAGCCTGTTTCCTGATAAAAAGTAGATAATGGTGATGAGTAAATTAATGAACTTACTCCTAAGGTATAATAATTCTAATCTTATCTAATATTATCAATGCGAAAGTGAGTTTGTTTGTTATACTTTCACGCTACAACGGCTGAACGAAATTTGTCAATTTGGCCATGACCTAGAAAGTACCATATATCCTAGGACATATGGTACTTTTTATCCCGTTAGCACGTTCCCGTGGGATAATGTACGACCTTTAAGCAGGCGAAGCCGCGAGCAAAAGCTAGTAATAATACTTCTCAATTAAAGGAGGATAAGACTGATGTAGGTTATACTCTTAAAAGGGGAGGGTGTCCTGAAACCGAGATCTATAATCGTTACTTAGCACGTACTTTGACTAAGCGTTATTCTTGTCACTGTCGCACAACTGTCAAACTATAAGTGCAATATAGAGCCAAAGCACGTGCTAAGAGACGTGTATAGATATCGCCCTAAGGTATTAAGAAACAAACTAATCAAACTTTACATATTATTCTCAACTTAATTTCACATTTATTTTACTTGACTTTATATATGTATTTTTGATTGCAGCGTTTTTAAAATACATAAATGAACAAGACATTAAAATTCACCAAAAAAATATATTTGTCTATATTTTTTTAACAAATCTATCGTTCAAGGTGAGCCCGTGGGAAAGAAAGTATATTTTAAGTATTAAAGTAAATAAAATGTCTTGTATTCTAGACTGCTCTTGATTCCTTAGGTCAGGTCTCAACATGAATCCGAATGTACTTCATTTTGTTTTATAGCAAAAAATAAGACGTATGGGTTTAACTCGGTCTGTCATAGTACAAAAAGGAAATACAAATGGTGACATTGGAAAACCCAAACATTGTTATCATTAAATAAAAAGTTTTATCAATTATCATGTTTAACAATACAGGCAATTTACCCACTGATTATTTGGCTGGGAAAATTGAAACGGAAAGATGAGAATAAAATACACTCTATTGCCAATTTCAAGAACATACATAACATCACAACAGTATTCCCAAAGGGTTGGTTACCGGTAACACAGAGGTGCACATAAAGTACACCCACATTTCGCCAGCATAAACAAACACTATTTCTATAAATATTGTTTTAACAACAATTAACAATCATAATTTTAATGTTTAGTATTCCGATCTTTTCTAATTCCAAATATCCACGCCATCTTATAATTTAACTTAGGTTCATTCCTTAAAAATCAAAAATCCGTCTTCGTTAAATAAATTACAACCATCAAGTACGCATTCCTCTTTGATACAAAAAAGTAAAAGAAAATGTTGTCAGTTCAGCGTTTAAAATGTGCCGTACGTCAAAACGAGAGGGATTATCGACCGAAATCGAAAGTACTATCTATTAATCTGGGTCAATGCCGAGTCAAGGTGAGATATGTTATGTTGATAATTTACGTTCATTCAGCGCGTTTACTTGCAGGGTTGGCATCCATACTAATTATTGATGCGTAGTTAGTCTATCTGTTACATTTTCAAACAGATCGTTATGAAATTTGACAGTTATGTAGCCCCCAGTTTACTAATTTGTCAAATTTCAGATGAACTTCTCTAGGTCCCAACCTGGATATTTGTATTAAAACATGATAAAATACACGCAAACGAAGTCCCGGGCAACAGCTAGTAAGTTATAAGCTGAAGGGAACTCAGTTTGAATTCGGTAAAAACTGCTTGTTTACTTCTACCATCGACAAGTGAAATTGAAAATTGTGAAATGGTTGGTTAGGCACATCACCTCTGGGCGAGAAAAGTATGCAGGTCTTCAATAGATGTCAAAAAAGGTGACTACGATCTTGGGTAGCAGTAAATTCAAGTATGTTGGTACTTGCGATTCAAATTCCATTTTCCGACTGTGTATTTTCAGCAGTGCAGTTGCGATAACATGGAAGGTAAGAAACATCCACCCTTTTTACATTTTAGATGTGGTCTGTTTTTTAAATATATAATAATACAAATTCTGGTTTCTGTATTTCGTCAACACGTGAAATGTAACCAAAAGCAAACCTCCAAAAAATATGCTAAAGAAATTAGGCTACATTGCCAACCCTGCTAGTACACACACGTTACTCGTCGTGTTCATCGTGACACGGTTGCCATTTCGGAAGACGCAGGTGACTATTAAATAACAACATTAGAACGATCGTGGTTAAATTTTTGTGATGTATTGAGGTCATTCCGATAAAGTTCGCCTGTACGTATATTTATACTTTCAAGATGAACATGTGCTAGGAGTTTATAATTATAGCCTATAGTGCAAATGGTTTGGTTCGAATTTACTGTTTCTTGTGTGACCAATCGAAACCTTACGACTACTTATCACTTTCCGTCAAACAATCGTTGCCTACAGACCCAGATCTGGATTGTTTTTATTCTGGAAAACCTTTGTGTCTAACCTAACCTAGTTAATTTTCTGCCAAAATTCAGCAAAATACGTAAGGCACACTTCAGCTATAAAATTAACGCATAGCTAGGCGTTCACTTATTATATTAGCAAGAAAAATAGTGGTAATTTTTCGGCATATAAAATACGTAATGTTGCTTTGCAAATACATTTTAAAGTTGTCAGAAAAATATTTTATACACTTTTTGTTTGTTCTTTTCCAGATGGTTTAATGAAAAACAACCTAAATAAATAATAAAACATTATTTATTCACGATGCATCAAATGCAATTTAAATTAATCACGCAATAAACACTTAATTGCTTAATTATAATTGACTTAATTATATTAGTTACTTTTGGAAAATAGTTATTTTCTGGGAATAACAAACATATTTTTAGAATATGACATACGGTAATAAATACATATTTGACGTGGTACAGTCAATTGCACAAAAATAGTGTCAATAGAACTATGAAAACCGCCCTTACTACATACGACGCCTGTAGTGTACCTATAGTGCACCCACATTTCACCAGTCATGTTTATCTCTATGTAATTGGGGGCGAGCCTATTGCCATCAACCGGGCACAAATCCAGACTCCGTTCTGCTACTGATAAATTCCAGATAGAAAAACCCAATAACACTTTGCTCGACCTGGGAATCGAATCCAGGACCTCATGCTCAGCAGTAGCGCTTGCGAAATAAAGGCGTTGTCAACGTCAAATTGGATATAAAGTGGACTAAAAAAAGTTAATATTGGTCACGTGCAGGTAAAAAATATTAAAATCAAAATTTAATTATATAATTTGTATGGAATATGGAAATTATGAAGATAAATAACTGACTCATTTCCTATATTAAGCTTAAAAGTCACCAGGAAGGATTTTTTTGTAGACTAGTTTGATTAATAGACATCACAAAATATAGATTTGAAAAGGTTACTAATATTAGTATTGTTAAAGAAAATCTTTATGATGACCAAATATTTCAAGATTCCAGAAAAGCTGTATTTGTTCCTAAACTTGTCATGGAACAGGAAACAGGTATGATAATTTAACTTATATAAACGTAGGCATAGCACGTATTAATATTAGATTAGCTAAGTCCAAAAGCTTTGATAACGACACTAATCCTCAAAGGTCAAACAATCAAAAACAGGATATACGAGTACTTAGTTTGAATGCAGATAAGGCGCTGTAATGTGGCTATCGTAAACCATAATCCAAACGAGCTACAGACTTCAAACGCCTAAGTACATCATTTATTATATTCTAATTCCCGGACCTACAAAACACTAAATCTTATATCCCGGATCTTATTGACGATACATTTCCAAAATTCAGACCAAAATTCCCATTTTTTTCATCGTTCATGCAAAGTGGACCAGCGTTTGGTCTCCTTTCTTTCTGTCGCCTAGTTGGCCACAAGGTCATTGGGTCTTTGTGCTCATACGGATTTGGTCGAGGACCGGTTGACGGATGACGTCACCCAATATTTATCGAATTATCGATGCAATGTTGTAGAATTTAGAGTAATATTTACAATGATATCCTTGTAGGATTAGATGTTTTTGTTTTAATAGATCTTGTAGTATCCGGATGCGAGACTTAAAATGAAAATTTAGAATTAGCTGTTTTTTTTTTTCTGTCTTTTTAGTTGTGGTACCCATCCCACACAAATTCAAATACCACCACCTGATAAATAACTGTGACAGGAAGTTATTATAACATCATCCACATACTAAGTGGGAAAAAAACGTATGTGTTATTGAAGCTAACTCTAAAACTACCCAAGCAAAGTTAATCAAAATATGGGAGACCGAGCAAGCTTTCTCTACCAAATGAAAAAAGAATTTTCAAAATTGGTTTACAATTGACGAAAATATCGATGAACAAACATTCTAAAAACATACAAACAGACGAACATAGAACCTCCTCCTTTTTAGAAGTCGTTTACAAAGTAAAAGTTGACTATGAGAAAAGAAGAGTTATTTATACCTACATCATTGGTACAAAAACGTCAGTAGTGATTTCAATACAAAAACGTCAGTAGTGATTTCAAGTTCTACTTTAGGAGGTATAATAAAGAACTATTTTCGCATATTATATTGTAAAATTAGTAAAGAACTACATTATAAAATGATAAGCCTAACATTCTGTAATTCTTTACAAATTCATTGTACAGAAGACCCTATGCGTAGTAACACGTATTAATCAACAGTCCGTCATATTTATTTATACTCTGTCGCAATAACTTGTACAAGAATCCTAGCAGTATCACTACTTTTGTTAATAACCGTATGCATTCATTACGAAAGGTCTACGATTGATGAAACACTTCAATATGTTGCCGTAACTTGTTTAGACTGTACAACAGGTTTTGTTCAAAAAATCTTAGCTATAATTTATGTTTCAATATTTATAGCTTCCTCTAAATCATTGTGATTATTATCTATTGCCTCGATCGCTATTCCAACCGGCTACATGTATGTAGTATGTGCGAAATAGTTTTTAAATACGGTGTGCGAAATTTTTTGCACGCTTTTTTCTTGTTAATTGAGACTTTATATGCGATATAATTGCTGCGGTTTATCGTGTAATCCAGACGTGGGGTATTAAATATTTGATCAAACTCAAACTCAAAGCATTTATTTCAATTAAACCAATTACATGCACTTTTGAATTGTCAAATAGTCGCGTCAGTTAGTCAGAAAGTTGAAGCTAGTTGCCCATTCCAAAACGTAGATATTTATGGAGAAGAACGGGCAAGAAACTCCAAGGACACTCTTTTAAATATAGAAAATTACAAAATCCTGGGTACATTATTCTTGTTGCTTCTATATGTGAGAACAATGTACAAAAAATAATTAAAACAATTCAAAATATAAGATTAAAAATAAGCCATGGCAGATAAGAGATGACCAGTCACAACTGACGGCGCCCGTTCATCGATCACTATATGTACAACTTAGTTGATGTTTAGTAATTTCATTTACTTACGCATTGGCCCTCAGTATTGGCATAATATACTCGATTCAGTCTGAATCAACGTTATCAGAACAACTCTATTACGAAATCGGCTCCATCCTTGCCTTTTCCCAAATACGTTGGTGTCAGCTTGCAACGAGCCTAATTTTATCTACCATTAAATTACACCTACAAAAAATCTCCTTACGCAAAAACTAAGTGCACCAATTCCAGTAGAAGTCTAACAAGCTTGATGCCATATACGTATAAATTGATTGGTATGTATGTATGATAAACAAAAAATAATGTATCCGTTTCCATGTGGTCAATTACTCCAGATCCGTAACGGAGCATATATAAGTGTGAATGACGTGTACGATTGGACTACGCGACTGAATGTCGGGTCGCTGGACGACCAAATCGGCTCGTTAAGAAAGTGGTTGAAGGGTCAATTTGAAATCAATGACAAACTTGAGTGAACCAGTGACGATTGACTTGGATATGTTGAGTTTTCTTTTCACTCTAGGACTCTGTCGTCATATAAGTATGGCAGTTCATAAATCTAGATTACCAGTGCGTATCAAAACGCCTGAAAATGTAATTGAGTCTCCATGCCTGGAAAGAAAAGCTGCAGACTATTAATCCCAATCAAGTATGCAACCCACAGTGTGCGGATGCTTTGCAATGTTATTCGGGTCATCTAATACTAGTTTTAATACCTTATAGTGGTCGTTTTACGGCTCTGCGACAAGGACGAAACCCATCCGTAAGTGGTCAGGACAGCTGCCAAAAGCTTCCTATATTCGTCATCTGGCAGATAAAACGATCATTTACAAATAATTAAACTGGGAAGTAAAGGGACTGGCTTCGAATCCGCTCCAAATTCCAAGTAAAGGAGTGTTTCATGTATGTGTGTGAATGTATAGCAAGGGTGTCAAGTATTTGGTTTAGCAATCCGTGACTATTACATATACCTTATCGAAGTAGTTCGGCAGCCGGCCCTGCGTCAAGGACGGCCCACATCCGTGAGCGGCCAGCGCTGCCTACATACATTTTATAAATAGATCTTGCGGTAATACCCAATGCCTTTATTTTGTTGGTTAAGATCGTATATTGCAGTTAAGGAAGACGTTTTTATATCAGTTATGTTGATGGGGACGAGAAAGGTAGTTGAATAATGAAATATATACAACAAGTATGGCGAACGTTTTTGCAGCTGCATTACAATTTAGATTTAAAAACATATTTTGCCCACTCCATGCCATCGTTACCTATTCAAGAAAAGTCATAACTTACCCTAGTTATGCTTTCTAAGATAAATAGATTAGGAGTTAAAATATCTGAAGGAAATCAAAATGTTATTGTATTTAGATGTCGTACTTCAATCAGTGCTTTGACCAGAATTATATTATGTCGCGTGTCATAGGCTCGTCACCCTGCGCTACGAGATCTAGCTCACGTAGACATCTTACGAAGAAATTGTAAATATTGATAAAGCCATATTAAAACAATCTGCAACTGCAGTTCCATCGTTAAACCGATTTCAATGGATTCACCGACGAGTGTAGGATATATACGAGTATTATGATCGCTAACCCTTCTTAATTTTTTTATTTCGTGTAACCTTGGACTTTATTTTGTACCAAAATACTATAAATATAGTGCAGTTTTCACGGAAGACATTAATATTCATGGGAATCTGTTGTTGAATCGAAAAGCGTAAGTAAATGGCGATCAGTTCTGGCTCATAAATTGAGGGTAAAAGATTACTTGGTCGCTCGTGTAAGCCCTTTAAGTTTTGCCGTGTCATGTCCAAGATCTTGTTTAAATCGATTTAAATACAGAGACTTATAAATTCAATCTTGAATTTAATTTCAAGGGCGAAATGCTAGACACCGTTTTACCCTTGAAATTAAATTCATCTTACTGATAAATGCCAAATCGAAATCAATTTATTATAACCGGTCGTGTTACTAGGCAAGAGTAGCTATTACAGTAATAGCTTCCAAACAGAGCCTTTTCGTAGGTTCCATTGAACTTATAAGTCAACATTTTTGCAAACAGCTATCTAATTACGCAACACATTTTCGTAAACGATTACGACTAATCTGTTTCATTTTGACAGTTCAACAACATTCATTGCGTTATTTACGTTGTTAAGCACATTTTTTTTTCGAAATTATGAAGCAATTAGCAATCTGTTTCAAAACGATTCAGATTCTGATTGATTGTGTATTACGCAATTAAGGTACAGGTCAATGGTTTTAAATCTCATATAAATATGGACATGAATGATCTTTTAACAATAACACAGTAATAAAAATAAGTATCGACTGATGCGTCCCTATCGTTTGTTTACTAAAAGATTGCATAAATTTACTGCCATTGACTTTGGTCGCTAGGGAGCTATATTGGCGGTGACTATTACATACACTGCATCCGAAGAGAAACATAAAAGAAAAAATGTGTGACGAGTACTTTACGAGGGTGTGCGGTAGGGGATAATATTAGGGCCCATTTGCTTTAGCGTCTGTATTACAATTTAGATAATTGGGATGGCCGGTCCGAAGTTCGTTAATTTAACCAGATTCTAACTTGCAGAACAAAATTTTTATCTAAGGACCAAGGATACACGGAAGTGTTTGCTAAGAGACGGTCCCCATAAAGCAAAATGAGTTAATGCGTTTCCAGTACAAGTAGCAATAAAGAGTGAAGTTAAAAGCCTCTCATAAGGTTAAATGGGATATGTTGTATGTCATAGCTTACAAATTACGATCGACTTCATAAATAATAAAAATGTATCGGCCTTAAAGAAAAGTCTTGGCCCTGACAGTGAACTTTATGGTGACAACTTTCAGACTACTTATTATTTAGTTTCGATTTGTATCTTAATATGTTTTTATCCGACGCTACTTTATTTCTTGTTTAACTCTTACTAGCAACTTTTTTTGTATCAATAAACAAAACTCAATGTATTGTGTAATGTTGTGTATTGTATTGTCTCCCCGTTGTATTTATTATATCTTTCTTTAACATTATCTCACTGTAAAACATATAAAAACTGCTTTATGAAAACTAAAAAAAACTAAACTTTTCTCAATTTAAAATTAATTTATTGATTTATTTTCAGAACAATTCATAAACAATAATCTCCTTCTTTCTCTCATTCCACCAGAAATTCACTTTCATTTTTATTCAGCTAACTAGTTTGCATTGTGTTTAACGTTCTCAAATTCAAAGTGTTCACAAACCCGCCGTTCGATTCTGTAAAAATATCACCGTGAAACTTAGGTGAAGTGAGCGTGAAGTGAGCTGTCAATAGTGTTAATCCCTGGCATCCTGCCGGTCGATACCGTGGCAGTGACAGCTCACTTCACCTAAGCTTCACGTTCATACTTTTACAGAATCGACCGACCGGTCCGAATCACACATTGAGTCCGAGTGAATGTTATCGAGAGCTTGTTTGAAGTCACCGAGTGCAATCCGAGTGCGACCCGAGTGTGTGCGAGTGGTTTGTGCCCGAACTGAACTCAGTTCGGTGCAATTGCACTGGTACTTATTCGTTTTGGGTGTTTGAGAAATTAGTGCAGAACATCTTTTCTGACAGAAAGAAGTTTTCTATCTGTTTCTTCTGTTCTGTATCTTTCTATCTGCTCTTACCTAATTGTTGTTACAGATAATTTCCACTAGCTAGTTTTGAGAATAATATTTTGCCGGTAGTTTTGTATATAAGCGTAGATTCATTTGTATATATACGTAGTTTATACATAATAATACAATGTACATTTTTGGTGACATAAAAAGCAGTAGGCATTTATTTTTTTGTAGTCAATACATATTTCATGCTTGATCGTCAATTTGATTACGAGGACATAATTGCGAATTAACACCAACACACAATGTACTTCATACTCTATAGTTTTAGTATTAAAGTTCTTTATCCTGTAGTGATAGTTAAACAATAATTTCCCATAAATCGTAATGCACAGTTGTGTCATGGATACAATTCGATTGCTGTAAACAATGTGATATTAATTGATGACCTGAATACTGGCGTGATGACGACAAACAACAATAATAATTATGCTACTGGAAAGGTATTTGGAATAAATATAGGCAGGTAAAGAGAGGTTTGACTTTAAAGAATATACTAGGACCCAATAGTTAAGGCCTCGCCTCTCATGCACGCGGTTGTGGGTTTAAATACCAATGCGACTTTTACAATTCATAATATGTACTTTCTGAGTTTATCTTGGACATTAAAGGCCTAAAAGCTAACTGATACATTGAAAGGGACCTTAGGTCGCTAGCTGTCCACTGTAGCTTACTGGCCCGCAGGTTTTCACGATCTACGGCAGTAAAAGTAACGGTTTTGAAAGCTTACTGTCAATCCTTCTACACGTGCAGCCTGTGGGTCAGCTTCACTCAGCGGGCATACAACAACCTACGCGTTCAGTATAATAATGCACTGAGAGTACTACTGCGGCTGCCATGGCGTGTGTGGCGCGTCAGGGATGTTTACTGATAATAACATTAATGGTTTTGCCGTCATTATTCGAAAAAGATATGCATCCCTGATGTCACTTGTTCGCGGCAGCACCAACAATATTCTCAGTGTGTTCGCAGATCGGTGGGATATGTTATGTTAATCCGTGTCTGTACCTACTAACACTAGATGATAAGTAAAATTGTTACTAACCCTATGGATTTTGTCCGAAATAAAAGTATTCTTTTCTATTCTATTACTGAAATGGAAAGAGAGAAGCAAGACTTGCAGTACAACAATCCAGGTTCACTCATACCGAATGTTTTTAGTGAAGTCATAGTAATAAATAATAATCTGACTGTTGTTCAATAATAGTAGCGTAATAATAGTAACAACAAAGTAAAGGTTGATAATTGGTATACAGTGTGTTTTGACAACTATTTGATAAAGTTATCAGTCAATGTTATGAAATACACAAGTTTTAATATTGAAAATGTTTTTATTTTATTATTTATATTAAAGTAAGTGTAAGGATTGAAAGCACGGTGGTTTTTGTTTTGTTTTGTAATGTTAATGTATTGTTTGTTGTATATGTAATGTATATTGTTTATTAATAATGTATATTGTAATAATTGTAACTTTAATTAACAAATGAACAGAACAATTAAAAACATAAATGTTTAAGCATTTTTTTTTCTGTTTGTAAACTATCTCAAGACGTTTATTCATTATTATTTATTTTAATTTTAGCCTATTTTGTCCCACTGCAGGGCAAACGCCTTTCTCCTTTCCACACCTCTCTGTCTTGAACTCTTGAGCTAGAGTGGACCAATCCTGTCTGTGGGCGTTAAGTTCAATTATTTCATTTCACTTATTTAAAAAACCTTTAGCTTTACATTTAATCTTATCATTATTCACTTCAATACGTACATTATCATGCCTATATAGACAATTAATAGCACTAATATCAGCTTAATATAATTCAAATGTTCATTAAACTATTACGGTCTATCCAAAGTTTGTTTCTCTTGTCATATTTTGTAAATAAACATGGCGTGTTAAAATATAAATTTAGAGGAAAATAATGTCTTTGCCGTTTCATATCAATCATAACGTATGTATTTCTCACAAAGATCGAGACAATAATACCTAACTTAAAGAGTAAGGTCGATACAAAATGTCATGATTTCTGTACCGCTGGTATTTGTTAAAAATACACTGTACTGTACTATTTGAATAGGTAGTTCCGAAAAATGTCTTTATCAGATTAATATGATTGGTTTATTATCTACATACACTTATTTATATGTAGATAGGCTAAAAGATTTCGTGAATATGATATATTCACGGTATTGCTTTTGATATTTTATGTTGATGTGTTTTTGTTTATTCACTTACGTATTTTGCACACAGTCACGGTCTGCGGTAACGGCGGTAATGGAATATTAACAAACCATCATTTTGGACGAAAAGCTATCACTGTGGTGAATGGTGGTGTGCAAAACGTGATACTAATTTTATCGCTTACTCTGTTTTATCAGGCTGTAAACGTCAATGGTCACTCTTCTTGTTAAAAGAATGATAAATACCTAACCCACTGAATTATTTACAATAAGTAGATTAAACGGATTACCTTGAATTTGTAAAATAGTTACAGGAATTTGCCAGGAGAACCTCGTGGCTAAGTAATAACAGCCGCACGGGTGGATCCATCAAGTTAAACTACGCTTGCTGGGGTTGACCCGTGGATGAGTGACCATCTTTAAATACCGAGACTCCTCCGTGCCTCGGAAGCACGTTAAGCCGTTGGTCGCAGCTATCATTCGTGGATCTTTGACAGTCGCTACGGGTCGTTAGTAGCCCGACGAAAGTCTGACAACCTGTCTTACCAAGGGGTATCGGTATTATCCAGTTACAGGGTTGTGGAGGTCAAATAGGTAGTCGCTCCATGTTAAATACCGATAACTCAGCTGCATCCGGTTAGAATGGAAGCCAACCCTAACTTAGTTGGGAAAAAGCTAGGTAGATTGAGTTATAGCCTGTGCTAACTAAATGTATTTTCTATCTTCTTTCTTTCTTTAGTTACAGGAAATGGTCCTTTGGTCCGGAACACCGCGATAAATGTAACACCTATGTTCAACCACCGCCTAAAACCATTCGGTAGCAATTGCCAGCACGTAAGAAGACCTCTCTCTTCTTGCGCTAAGGAAAATTGCCAAGCACACACAGCCACTCAGCTTAATTATCTATCCTAAAAGAAGTAGCCCACAGCCCCACGCGGCAACATTATCTATCCTAAAAGAACTAGCCCACAGCCCCACGCGGCAACATTATCTATCCTAAAAGAACTAGCCCACAGCCCCACGCGGCAACATTATCTATCCTAAAAGAACTAGCCCACAGCCCCACGCGGCAACATTATCTATCCTAAAAGAACTAGCCCACAGCCCCACGCGGCTACATTATCTATCCTAAAAGAACTTGATACGATATCTCGCAAAACAATCAACAAAATAAATAAAATCAAAAACACGTGCTTAAGACACGTGTCTTTAAGATAGTACCATGAATTTCGTCTCAAATGGATAAAAGAGAATCCTTATCAACCCACCAACGAGAAAAAAACCGTAACATAATTCAGATAAATAAGATTTCGGACGTTTCACGGCTTCAGTGTGTTCGTTTGTACTTGAAGTTGTTAAATCTTAGTATCAATATTAAAAAAAAATACTATTCATTGTCTCCAGAACATCATCCTACTAATATTATAAATGTTAAAGTTTGTATGTTTGGATGTTTGTTACTCAATCACGCAAAAACGGCTAAATGGATTTGGATGAAATTTGGCACATGAGTAGACCATGCCTTTTTTTTTTTTTGGGGGGGAAATCATCAAATGACTTCTCCCGCTCTGGGCAGAGCGAGAGGTTGTGTCAGACTTTTACTGACTAAAACCCACCCATGTTCCTTCCGTTGACTGTGTGCCGGGGCCGCGATATCCCTTTTCGGACAAACCCACAACCCCAGCAGGTATTGGTCTTTCGACCCCGTCAGTTGGTGCTGACATCTCTTTGAGGCGCGCGTGGAACACAACGCGTCGTCGACACGGGCCTGGTCCTTATCGGACGGCGAGCTGCCCATTGCTCACCGTCCGCAGGGCCACGCCTACGGTGGCAGGAAGTCGGCTCTCGACACCCGACGCCCGGGGCGTCTCCTGCGGTGACTAGGGCCGCGAGGGCGTGCAGCTTGCATCTCCCTCGCGCGCTCCGCCTCCTCCTTCGCGAACATAATTGCTTCGCAGAAGGAGGTGACGGCCTCCCATGCACTCTCGCTCCGAACCATGGCCTGAACCAGGGCCGGACGCGAGAGATCGCCGCCGCTGATCGCCTCCGTGAGGACACGGCGGTGCTCCGCCCAAGCCGGGCAGACTTCCACCGTATGCTCCACCGTGTCCTCCGGGCGATCCACACAGTGGTGACACCCGGGCGTTTCCTACCGCCTTATGCGGAACAGGAACCTCCCGAAACAGCCGTGTCCGGTGAGGACCTGCGTCAGGCGGAAGGTGAGGACGCCGTGGCGCCTCTCAAGCCACTCCTCAAAGAGGGGACTTATCGCCACAATTGTAGCGTGATGGGTAGACCATGCCCTGGGTTAGGATATAGAATTTGACTTTTTATTCCGATATTCCCACGGAACCGAGACTTATGCCGGTGAAACCGCGGGGTGCAGCAACAAATAAGATAAGATTTATAACGTTATTTTTACTCTTCATATTGGGTAGATTGGCTTTCTTCGAGTGCTACGGCCAAAGGTACTTAGTTGAAGGACACCGTGAGGTTTTAGTTACACAAACTCCTCCGCCCGTCCCAGGGTGGAAGGAATACATGAGCATTTCCGTACGCAAAGAAAAAGATTGCAACATAACTGGGGTCGATTGACCTGCTAGTTAAATCATTTAAATCTTTACCTCGTTTGCTCTATGGCGGCCACAAAATTCATTTGTGTCCGCAATTTGTTCAAAAACGTGTGTTTCAATAAGTGACACATTGGACAAACTACAATTCGGCCATGACTTTAAAACGTGAACTGATAACAAAATGATTTGATAACGAATACATAACTGATAAGAAATAAGTGGAAAATATTGTTTGGTAAACAAAACTTTTGCAAATAAAGCATCTACTAGTTTGGTGGAATTTTTCTAGAGATTATCTGTTGTAGATTCCGATATTTCCATATCTTTTTAGGCGGCACATGCCTAGGTGACGCATGGTTCGCGGTCTCTTTATGAAAGGTGATAGAAAGATTATGAAAAGGAATCCGGCCTTCAGTTACTGAAATACTGTTAAAAAAAAATCAGATCAAGTCTTATGCTATGTACAGTGGTACAAGCATCCTATGGCGCTTGAATGACATTGACAGTGGGGCGTTGTTCGTAAAAAGTTGTGAAATTGCTTAGATCAACAATAAAAAACCCATCGCTCTAGTGGCCGCGATTGCATATAACTTGATTATAAACTTTAACACTCAAACATAAAGTTTATTATCGTTTGCAATATATTTAGTACCTACGAGTACTTCGATTGAAAAGTAAACTTATTTTTAAAATTAGAACAAAAATATTTATGGAAAAATAAAACATAATTTCCAAGCAATAAGGTTGAAAAAACTATGTTTGAAAATAAGACCATTGTGGTCTTATTTTTCCGGCCATTTTGGATGCGCTCATCAGAAATCTAGTACATAGTATCGTTGATCGAAGTCAAATTGTATAGAAAAACAAGATGGCGGCGTTAGTTCCGATTTGATCACGCGCCGAAAGATCCTTGTACAACTCTAGCTGTTGTGATTGTTTGACCATAATAACAATAAACAATCGTGTCAGTTGACATGATGCGATATGACATTTGACCGCACACGAACAGAGTCTAATAAGATAATAGTCGAGGGAGTCGTTCGAAATAAAAAAAGAGGTAGGTAAAGCCGACCACTTGCCAATGGTAACAAAAACAGTGTAAGCTGGACTCTTATTCTCTATAAATCCGTACTCAGCATCAGCTCAAGGTCAAAGTGTTACCACGCACGTGCGTTCTACTGTCCATCATTTAAATATCATTCAGTCTGCCACGATAAGATGGTACACTCGAGAAAGATCTGCTAATTATTTAAAACGTGTCGGTATACTGAACTTTGCAATGGAAAGGTACAGCACGAAGGCCGATCAGCAAGGCCATGCTTTTATACACCTGACCATATAGTAATTACCATATATTTAACTAGTGTAAAAAAATAATGATCGATAAATTGGAGTGTTATTTTTTTAATTGGGATTTTTAAAATTAATCACCCTGTATTGTAGGGATTGTTTAAAAGGTGAGAGCACATATTCAAAGCGATGCCTTTGCTGTTTATCGCGGTGACTTATGACAATTTATTTATTTTCTTTAAAACGGTAAAAAAAAAACAAATAAACTAATCTTATTAAAGATACATACAGATAAAAGAGTAAATAGAAATTCATAAAGCTGAGGTTTAACTAAAAAGTTAACAACACTTTCATGACTCCTTCTGTCCTATTCGTGTACGACTTAAGATGTATGTTTTAGTAACTGCATGTCAGGAATATTTTTTTTTAAACAATTCCGACTTATTCTTTGTTCAACTGTCGAGTGGTACAATATGTTTTGTACTTATTATGGTATATTTAGTACGTCTCTACAATAACGTTTCATTATCACTGGTTATTAATAACTTAAATAAATAATTTGAAAGCAGTGATAGCCTAGTGGTGTGACCGTCGGACTGCCAAGTCATAGGTCTCGAGTTCGAACCTGAGGCACGCACCTTTGACTTTTCGGATTCATGTGCGTGTTGTAAAATTATTACTTAGTTCAAAAACGGGTAAGGAAAACATCGTGAGGAAACAGACATGCCTGAGGGATATGTATTTCTTGACGGCATGTGAAGCCAAGTCAGAGGCCCATGGGCGGCTTTAAAACTCTGACACCAGGTTAATCTCTAACCACACGAAAAGCAGAAGAAGATTATTAATAACCTAAAGTTTCATACGCCAAAAACTCTGTTTGCATTGCAGATGCAGAAGTAATTTTTACTGTAAACACTGCAGTTTGCAGGTCAAATGTTTTACACAATGTATCGCGCAACTACAGAGATATCGCAAGGTCATCCGTGCCGCCGATAAATAAAACAAATTGGTCGACTTTTATCGAGTTTTAAACGAAATAATTGCTTTACACGCATCTCTATTTATTTAATTATGTACTTATTTGCCAATGTTTAAGGCCTGACTCAATATTTCGAAGAATTTGTTTGTGTTTCAAATGTTTTATTTCATTTGATGTGTGAAGTCGGGTTTACGTGCCAGACAGGTAGAAATAATTAAACGCGAGTCGGGCTGAGGGATTTTCTAATTTGGTGAATTCGAAAGTAAGTGTGAATGGGGTAGTAGACCTTATTTAAACCCGATATATGTACAGGTCATGCAGAAACAGTTCCTTTTATGTTATTAACTACAGCTAATAAATAATTCGTTTTGACATTTTTATGCTAAGGATTTTTTTAGAGGAGGTGAAAGAAGTTGGTGTAATTTGTTATTTTATTAAACTTAATATGTTTATGTTTTCTCGATTAATTTAGAATCACCGTGATGATCTAAACTCTAAAGGTTGCGTTCTGCACGCGAAGGAACAAACATAAATACATTGTGATAGAAATATAAACAGTTGTATATCGGTCAGTGGACTACACGATACGTAATAATGAACACTTTATTATGCGTAAGAATTACATAAGGATTTAGTAAAAAGGTGAGATATGTTTGTCATAAATTGCACAGTAGCATGTAGAATGTCAAATCATTGATTTCAATTAGGCATATAAAAGGCAGTTTCGAATGTCAAAATTTACAAAAAAGAAAAAAAAAAATTGTATGTAGTCCAAAGTTGAGGATGCAGTTTTTGGCAAATATTAAATAATGACAAAAACTATTGAATTGGACTGTTTTATTCCAGGTTTCAGCACAAGGACACTGTAAAGGACAGGTCTAAACAATTTATTTGTATAACTAGCGAAAAAAAACATCGACATTTCTTTCATATATTGAATGTTTAATATTATTGTATAGTACACACGGCTACACATCAAGCTATACATTTCCAGTATAAGCTGACCTCGCATTGTACGGAAATCATATACAATGCAAGATCAACATAAACTGGAAATGTATAGCTTGATGTGTAGCCGTGTGTACACATAAGACTGATTTTTTTTTTAAATAGTGGTGAAAATCGCATCAAAATCCGTTGGTTAGTTTAAAAGAACAACATGGTCACACAGACAGACACGAACAGCGATTTTAATTAATAATATTTATAGATAACAACAACATTACAAACAGTAATAATAGGCGCTTAACAGTTACAGTTAAAAGTTCAATCATAAAATCAAAACGGAAGGTAAGCAAACGTTTAATAATTAATCAATTAAATTGCATTATAATAGAGCTGTAAATTAATTTGATTTTAAAATGCCAGTCAGCACTCTATTATAAAAATAAAACTTAAAATACGAGCCTCCAAACAGTAATGAAAAAAAGCGGCAACATAATTAAATATCAACCTTGGTCAGGACCAGTCTTAACTAAAAGAAATTCACTCTTATTTTGTGAAAGATAACGTTTATTTTGTATAAAAATAAGTGACCTTGAGAACAGTACTGAGTTACTATGAAAGTTGACATGAAAGAACTGCTTTCGGGTGAAAAAAGGACGAGGTAATATTATACGCAAATTTTTCAAGGGTCAAAGTAATTCTATCTTTCTGAGAGTAAAAGAGGAATTTCATGCAAATAGGGACAAGTCTACCAGCTTTTGTAATTGTCCTTTTATGTGACCATAAATGTACTTAATATATCGTGCTATTGTGATGTATTGTTCATCCAAATGCTTTAAAAACATGACTCGCTACTGTCATACTTTGCATGCAAAAAACATAAAATAAATAGGCCTCAAAGACCATTACGATTAGATCTTCGCTTACCCATTGTACTATGCTTTTTTTTTCTTAAACACTGTCTATATTTTTATAATAACAATTCAACATAATATCGCCTCCTGAATATTATGTGCATTCGCTCTGTCACATAAATAACTACTTCACATAAGTATATAAACATATTTTATAATATATGCTTGTCCAACGCACTTTATTGTCGATCTAATGACCGAAATTTTCCCGCACAAATGATTGCACTACATTACTAAAGAAAATACCAATTGCACACTTGGCGCCAAAAGCACGTCACCAAAATGTTGCATCCAAAATCACGCTTCGTTCAACAACGCAGTACAAAAATAAACCTTACATCATCAATAAACAGTTCAATTTCATTAAACAAATGAATTAAGATGCGATGTTCTAAATTCGGAACCTATTGGGCGCATTGCCAGACACCTAGAAAAAATTACGACCAATATAGCTTGGTCTTTATACGTTTGGTGATGTTTTCCCCGTAGACCCCGAATTGGTTGAGGTAGAAGAGGATGGAAGGCCAAAGAAAGTTGGTCGTCTGAATTGTTAGGGGTGGTGGCATAGAATTTATAACGGTCTTTTTATGTAGTGAGTTGAGCACTTTTAGAATGCATGTGCAGTGCAAAGTTCTGGATGCTAAGCCAAAATATTTATTGTAGTACTTTAATAGTAAAATCACGAGGACCGGCCATTATGTTTACTGTTGTCTTTAGTTCAATTTTGGAGCCAAATATTTGTAAAAGTATTTATGGCTTACATCCTTGTAGCTCCCGGGTGAGAAATTAGCATGGTAGTGCATTACCATTAGCATGGCAGTGAACTTAGTCGATCCATGCAAAATACTGATATTCAGCTGCATCCGGAAGCCGACCCCAACATAGTTGGGAAAAGGCTAGGCAGATTGAGTGAAGTTAAGTCTTAATTCCACAATTAGTTGATAATCAAAGTCAAAGTCAAACAATTTATTTCAATTAGGCACATAATAGGCACTTATGAACGTCAAGTTTACAAAAAATAGAATTGATTCTAGTCGCCCCTTCCAAAAGGTAGTTTTCGTATGGAGAAGAATGGGCAAGAAACTCCACCGTTACTCTTTTAAAATGTTTTTACAATATTTTGTATACATTAATTATATAATTATATGTGAAGACGATGCATCTAGAATAAGATTACTATACCGCGATAGGTAAAAAAGAATGAAAAATAAAGCAATTACAGATAAATTAAATATGTGATAGATACATGGTGCTCACATATTTACAAACATAGTAAAATTATACGATATTCCTAACATTTTAACAAGTAATACTAATAAGTCAGTGTGTGAGTTCAAGAAATCACAGAATGTAAAATCAGTGTTATAAAAAATAACAAATACATAATTAAATAAGCAACCAGTTTGATTTTGTCTAGACTCTAAATTGTCCTATGGAGCAGGACCAGCATGTTTCCAAGCATTCTTATCTTGGATATAATCCTCTAATTTGTAATATGCTTGTTTACAGAGTGTACTTTTAATATGAGTTTTACATTTTCTTTCATTTAATTGTAATATATCACAAGGTATTTTATTGTAACATTTAACACAGTACCCCATAAAAGATGTATGTACTTTAGATAATCTGAAAAATGGCTGATCTATTTTATCTTTATTTCTAGTATTAAAATTATGTCTATCACTTATTTTATTAAAGATATGTAGATTGTAATGATTTTTATTTCTCTAAGTAGGTTTGTACAAACACTTTTACACATCAATCATATTTTAAAACTAAATGAGTTCCGATAGGGTTTCCTATCTGACTACTCTGAGAGGAAAGGCCGAAACAAACTCGAGCTCACGCTTCTTATACAGCATTTAGTTCAAATCAGCAGTGCGTTGTAGAGGTACGTCGAAAGACTAAAAAAGTCCTAGTATTTTTCTTTTTATGGCACTAAAACTTAGCAGTTTACTAATGCCAGAAAAATTTGCATAAAAGTTGGCCCAAAAACTACAAGCATCGGAACTCTGGACCATAAAGGACCAAAAATAATTGATTGCAGTAAGAAGGTAAATAAACACAAATAAAGAATATGCGAGAGCAGTGGTGGCCCAGTGGTAACGGCCGCGACTTACCGAGTTGTAGGTTCGAACCACGACAGGCGCTTTACTTTGTGTAAATTATTTCATCACCACTGCTCTCAATACGGTGACGGAAGACATCGTGAGGAAACCGGCATGTTCTAGATCCAAAAATTCAAAAACATGTGACATCTACCAACACGCATTGGGCCCACGTGTAGATTACGGCCCACTCCCTCTCAAAGAGAGGAGGCCTGCGTCCCAGCAGTGGGAATATTATAGGCTTACTATGAATGAATGAAAGAATTTGCAATTAGTAAGAAATATAACTTGACAAATATATTGATGTTTACTACAGTTTTAATTCGTTCTGTAATTGTTTAACAAAGGTGCAATTAAATAGTTATTTTTACACTGTTTATCAGACGTGAGCCGATGTCAGGTCTCATGTGTACAATAATAATATAAATAGGACATTGTCAGCATCGTGTATGCCGTATGTCATTATAAAACTGTTACATACATACAAGCATAACCTCACGCCTACTTCCCATGGAGGTAGGCAGAAACTACAGAACGCCAACTGCTGCGATCCGTAAACGAAACAAAAAGTCTTTTGCTTCGTTTACATCTGGTCATACACGCACGCAGATTGCAAGTACTACACACCTGACCTTTCTGAGGAACATCACCAATAAGGTCACATATGTCCTTCTATGGCGTCCCCTCCCGGCATACCCTATACCCTTATACCCTGTCACATCTTCCTTGTAAACTTGTAACTATTTTATATATTAAATGTATAATACTTATTTTACCCAAGCTCCAATATTAGTCTTCCTCCAAGCAAATTCTCTGTTTAAATAGATTTTTAAAAACTTTTTACAAAAAAAAAACAACCGACTTCCGAAAAAAAACTACAAAGTGAAAAATTACTTTAATTTCGGAAATCGGCGTCTTTGGTTTTGAATTTTCGTTTTTTGCCACCGACTTCCAAAATTAAAGTTATTTTTCACTTTGTAGTGTTTTTTTACACTACAAACTTTCAACCGTGATTTTATTATACTCGGTCAAATTGAATTATCTAGCGAAACTCCGCAGACATATCTAAACACGATAAAACAAAAAAGAAATAAATTTCTTAAGGTTTTTATTTGGGGTCACCGACCACAGGTAGTGTCGTCACTTGAACTATCATTAGAACATCATTTTTTTGGGTAAACTACACCGACTTTATAAGTATCTTTAGTGTTTCGTGTTTCTTTAGTAGTATCTTAACTAGAGATGGGCCGAATGTGGTTTGAACCGAATCCGAACTTCGGCCGAACATTCGGTTAAAATGAAAAGTTCGGCCGAACTTCGGTCGAACTTCGGTTCAATTTCAAGCGCTTTCTTAGGTGATAAGTTTTGTTACTGACTTATTGCAAAGACTTAGTGCAAGGAAAAATCAAGTGTTTGGACATTTTATACAGAAACGGACCAACTAAATAAAGTGAAATGCATCTTATGTGATTCGCTGATAACTCGTGGTGGTAGTGGACGTTCAGCGTCTACTTCTGCACTGAACAACCACCTTCGCGTGAAGCATAATCGAGAATATGCACAATTACAACATTCCGTTCATTCGCCAAATCCGATCCTACCTTCAATAAGAGCTTCAACGTCGAACACTACCGAGGAGATACCCGCAGTGGTGGAGTCATCATTACGTCAAGCGACCATTGAGGGCTCATTTGAAAGTAAGTGGAAAATAGATGATCTAAGGGCTAAACAAATTCACAGAGCCATAGCAGAAAGGAACTGTGTGGATAATCAACCTACATCTGTTGTAGAAGATGCTGGATTTAATCGGTTGGTAGCCATATTAAAACCAAAATACCAGATGCCCAGCCGAAAATAAATTACTGAAACGGTTATAGTTGAAATGTATGAACTATTAAAAAAGAAAATTTTCGACCAACTATCCGCAGCTAAAACGATTTCAGTTACAAGCGACATGTGGACGTGCATCAATAATATGCAGTGTTTTTTAAGTTTTACTGTTCACTGGCTTGACAACAATTTTGTACTGCAACATAGGGTACTGCAAATGAAATCGTTTTCAGAGCAGCATACAACACATAAGACCCAGTGTGCCCTAGAAGAAATAGCCGAGTCATGGAACATCTCAAACAAAATAAATGTTATCGTCACAGATAACGGCCGTAACATTGTGAAAGCCGTAAATGACAGTCGTTTTGAAGGAAAAACGTGCTTCATCCATACTTTGCAACGAGCAATTCATGGTGCTTTGGAAGCGCAGGAAAGTGTTAATGAAGCAATAGCGGCAGGCCGTCGTATAGTGACTCATTTCAATCACTCCAAACCGGCTCAAGAAAAATTGCAGCTGATACAGACTGAGCTCAATGTACCCAAGCACAAACTTATTCAAGACGTCAATACCCGCTGGAATAGCATTTTTGATATGGCTGAAAGATTACTGGAGCAAAAGAGAGCGATTTCGTTATACATATCTGACAACAGTAACATAATAAATTTTCAAAATTTGACACAGAGACAATGTTACAGGGATCTTCTTCAAGAATGTCTTGCCTTATTTCAACCTTTTGAAGAAATCACAAAAAAGATGAGCTCTTCCTACTCCTGCATATCAGAAGTCATTCCCAACTTTACGATTCTTTCGAGGTATTTGACCAAAGAAGAAGTTCAAGTGGCTTGTTCTAATGTGAACACAATGCGTTTGTCACTAAAAGAAGGACTGGATAGACGTTTTCGGGGGATTGAAGATGACAAGTGCTATAGTCTAGCAAAATTGATAGATCTGCGCTACAAAATGATTTTTTTACACCAGGTAACGTACTTATGATCAGACGAACTTTCCTGGCAGAATTTGTAAGAAGGAGCGAGGATATTGGTTCAAGCAGTGATGAAGAAGTTGTTCAGGTAGCACAGAGATCCACATCATCATCCAATAACGAAAACATACACAGAACGTTCTGGAGCTGCTACGAGGAACTAGCAGCAGTAAAGTTACCACTAGATATAGAAGAAACCAAAAGTTAGATATCTCAATGAAGTTCTGCTACTCAAAGACCTATGTCCATATGGCTGGTGGTCTAAGAATAAAGACAAGTTCCCTAACATGAGTTACTTGGCTCGAATATATTTATCGTCTCCTGGAAGCTCTGTATATTCTGAGCGACTTTTTTCGGAGGCAGGAAATGTATACGAAAAAACACGTAACAAACTTCTGCCAGATAAGGCAGAGTCTTTGGTGTTTTTGCACCATAACCTGGCTCTAGTAAATTTTGAATATGAGTGAGTCGATAGATGATGATTTGAATATGAGAGATTTGTTGCGGTCGCAAATCATATTTTAATCAATATACAACCTGACACTAACTTGCTAATTGCAAAAAACGCAAGAAAATTTGAATTTCGCGGGCTACCTTGGAGTATCCACCTTAATTTGATTGTTTAATTTGACCTATACCCTTTGTAGTAAAAAAATATTTGATGTTAATGAATGTTTAGTTTGTGAACCAAAAACGTGATTTTTTTATTCAATTTACGAATTGTAATCCAGATGTTTGTTAGAAGAATACTAAGTTTATTTCATTTTTGTAATAGTATGTCTAATTAATTAGGCAAAGATTTTCAAAACTGATAAGAAAAACTGTAATTTAATTTAAGGTTTACATTTACAATCTTCATATCTAAAATAAATGACAATGACTGAGTAAAAGACATAATTTTATTTTACAGTAATGCTATTCTAATTCTATTGAATTTCAGTCAAAATAGTGCAAGTAAGTAATATTTTTCTTGTGCCGAATGTTCGGCATCTGAACCGAATTTCGGCCCATCCCTAATCTTAACCCATAAAAAAATACAAAATTTCTCAACTCTTTTTTCAAGTAACAACCCTATCAGCGGTTTCTGACCCCAAAAAAAACCCATGAAATCACACTTCCAAATCCATCACGCCTGCGGAGTTAAAAATAGCTAGCTAATAGCTATTTTAATTTGACCCTGTATATGACAGATAAAAAGATTCATGTTCATATTAATAGATAACCAACTAATGTAAATAAAATATTAATTCTTAATTTGTTTTCGTTAATCTTCGACTTATCGATGCCCTCAGTCTTTTTACTGCTGTTTGTAGTTTTTGAATTGACCTATAGGTAAGGCAAGTGAGATCAGTGAGATGTTATTCAATGAATTGACGTTATCAATTGACTTAATTTGGGAATTGATAACGTCAAATATTATATTTCGCGACGATAAAAAGCTAGCAAGAGTAATTTACCAGTCCAACAAATAAATTTAAATCATAATTATTGTTTTTCCTTACAGTCAGACTATTATCTTCCCACTGCTGGGATACAGGCCTCTTCTTTTTGAGAGGAAGTGGGCTGTAATCTACCACGCGGGCCCTGTGGTGGTTGTTAGATGTCACATGTCTTTGAATTTTTAGTTCTAGGATATGCCTGTTTCCTCACGATGTTTTCCTTCACCGTTTTGAAAGCAGTGGTGATGAAAATATTTACACAAAATAAAGCGCCTGCTTGGGTTCGAACCCACGACCTACAACTCGTAAGTCGGGGCCGTCACCGTCACTGCTCTCCTGTTTTTTCTTATTTCGTAAAGCGATAAGTTAATGATTTTCTAATGTTTTCTCTTGGTATTTATAAAAAAAAAAACTTACGGAATACCCACACACATATTTCGCCTTTATTTTGGGTGTTACGATACACCTCTGCCTTACTCTTCGGGAATACTGGGGTGATTTTATGTGTGATAAGAAATACCTGCGATACCTATTCGCTAGTACACTAGCACATAAGAAAATTCGCCCCCTATCTCGGTTACCAGGTGGCTACCTAAAGGACCACTATTTCAAACGGTGTACTTCCAAAATTAACATTTCCTACACGATACTAAGATAACTATATCTACCAAAGTCACCTTCTATCCTAATTTAGTTACGTACAACTTGGGAGCTCAGAACTTAATTAAAAAATTACTTAATTTAAATTCGTTGTAAGTGAAAGGGCAGTTAGCAGTTTGATACAATTAGTATAGGTACCTGACTGTAGGTACTGGTCACAATTTTCGATGGCACGATTCTGGGATGAATATTCATTTTACCTGTAACAAAATTAGTTGGATTAATTAATGAGACACAAGAAAATTTTGGATAAAAGGACCAGGGTAGGTTGTGATTAATGACCAGGAATTACTAAAATCATTAAAAATATCCTATGAAATACTGACTTCACTGACTAGAGATAGTCGCAAGATACGAAAAGATTTTGATAGGATGTATTTATTTTGATTATTAACTAGCTGCGCTCCGCATTAGTCTGGGTCCCGTGGGAATATCGGTATAAAAAGTATCCTGTGTCCTAAACCCAGGAATGGAATGTGATGTGTTTGCGGATGAATGGAGTAAAATTATGCGGATATGTCTGGTGTTCTGTGAGAGAAAGTATGCTAGGGAGTCCACTGTTCTATGTTAGTTTTAATTAAATTGTATACAAATTTACAATATTTGTTTTTTTATGTTTCTATGACAATTAATGAAATTGGTGTTGTACCGTTTTCAAATCCGTTCAGCCGTTTTAGCGTGAAAGCGTAACAAACTAATAATCAAAGCAATCTCACCTTCCTATTAAAATATTTGTTAGGATTTGCGAACCAGTTATCCTGGCGTTGATCGTAACATAATATCAAAATCTTCCTACCAATCTTATTTATATTTGAACATCTTTCAATCTGACAATTATTACTAAACGACACACTGTCAAGATCTTTCATAACCATGCCAAAAATACATGACATAGTATGTAAGACCCCAGAGACTTAAGACCAGATTAAATTTCTCACCTAAAGCAATTTGGAGTTCCAAGGTTAATTAATAATAGAACGGCAGCGAATGCCTCCGTATAACAAGTAATCACGTTTATAAAGTGAAGAAAATCCAAGAATTTTGTCTTTTTTATCTTCCTCCCTTTGTAAGGATAGTGCGTTAGGTTAACTACTAAATGGTAGTAGTTTTTGGCAGATAGGTCGGTATTTTTGAGGGAAAATTCTTGACTGAGTATGTCGTAACAATCAAGTGAGGGAATTGGACAAATGCCATGCCCGTAGCCTCAGATGTTATCATAAAAACATGTTGTGAATGAATGAGATGTTTGTATTTGTACGAATTATATCGTAATAATTTTTCCTAAACGAATCCGGCCTAACGGAAAGATATCGGAAGGGATATCGCGGCCCCGGCACACGGGCAACGGAAGGAACATGGGTGGGTTTTATTCAGTAAAAGTCTGACACGAAAGAGCGGGAGAAGTTATTTGATAATTTCCCAACCACAAAAAAAAAAAAGGCTGGAAATATCGAGAACAAAAACCTATTAAATACACACGAAAATAGTAGGTACTGATACACTTTGTTTTTTACTTTGCCTGTCAAATATAGTCCAGGAAAGATTATTTTGCTAACCAAACTATATTCTAAACCTTATTGGTCCTTTGTAAAGATTCTGGATGCACTTTCACTAGCGGGCAAATGTTTCTAAAAGGGTGACCAGTCATTTCACCAAAACTTAATTTACAAATTTTCATTTGACAAGTAACGATTGACAAAAATATGATTTGTTATTTCATCATTACACAATAACAACTTTGCCAAATAATTCAATTAAGAAAATCATTATCCGATAAACTTTTTTTTAATAAACTATTATTTGACAAATTATTCATTTTTTATTCATCTTATCTCATAAAACAACGTTTGGAATAAAAACGATTTACATATTGAATTACGCAATTTCCTAAAAATGAAACTCATTAAATAAGCAAACGGGAAATTTTAATAAATAAACCATAAACATTTTTCAAACGCCAGAAACAACTTATGCTACCAGTATACAGTAGTGCTAACTACGTAGTAGCTAACGACTTATGTCTTAGTAGGCTACGCGGAACCGAATTAGTTAGATTAGGTTAAATATTTTTACTCTCGAAAAAGGTTAGGTTAGGTTAAAACTGCGACCCCTACGGAACCCCCCCTGCAAAAACGAATAGAATAAATAGTTTTTTTTTTTTTGTACTTCTGTTTAAAGAACTTCAGACCCAAATGGAAACTTCAGCCATGATCCCTTTGTGACTGGTTTAGAAAATTTATTATAAAGTTATATTTAGTATAAACGTGATTTTTCCAAAAGAATCATAATATTAAATGAAAAATGTATAAATGATTAAATAGGTTCACTAATGTTTCGCCAAAACTCCATTGACAAATTTTTAGTTTACACCAAACGTTTCGTATACTATTTATTTTACAAACAACTTATTTCGCAAATATTTTATTTTATAAACACTCGTTTTACAAACATTTATTTAGCAAATGCTTCTCTTTACAAATGTTTCGCATGATATTTAATCATTTATTACATGGGCTAGTGCAAATCTTGGGGTTCATTCGATTTATCGAGTCTGGTTAAACCACGCTGGGATAGGTGCATTTCATTCATTCATACACCACAACCTATAACTGATCTCAATGAAATAAATGTCATATTTATGTACTTAATTAATGTTAATAACATATTTAAAAAAAATTGATTGGTCCTTAATTTTATTTTTGTATTAAATTTATACTTTTGGCTGTGCCCTACGGGGTCTGGAATTGTAACTTAGCTTTAATTCACTGTAACACCTTTATATCTACATCATGTAAAACAAATAAATATATGAAAATGACATGATACTACATCGAATCACAAATCTCTCTCGCAGCGCTACCACAATCCGAAACAGCCTTCATACAACCATAAAATTCTCATAATTGACTTCCGAAACAGCCTAATAATAACTTTTAAAACAATAGAGAACATGTTGAGGTAACTATTATTAATAATAATTGGATGCTTTTTACCTAACAAAGCGGTTCGTTACTAGGAAATCATGTTTTTCAATGTGACCCCCAAATGTATGGAAATTAATGTCGAATGAAGTTGTTCGTGTATTATCTGTTGTATTGTTCCTACTTCTATATTTTATTGACTTCTGAATCTGTTATTTGTTGGTCTAGTGGTCGCAAGCGCGACTGCTGAGCATGAGGTCCTGGGTTCGATTCCCAGGTCCGGTAAATTGGGTTTTTCCATTAGAAATTTCTCAGTAGCAGCCCGGAGCCTGGATTTGTGCCCGGCTGATTGCGATAGGCTCGCCCCCTATTTCATGGGACTTAAACATAACTGGCGAAATGTGGGTATACTATAGCTACATATTTGCCTAACCCTTTGGGGATTACACGCGTGATGTTATGTTATGTTATATATTTAGAAGCTTGTATTAATCAAAGGGGATTGGCAGAGGTGTACTGTTTCAAACTATTTCATTCACCTACTACTTCTGAAGCGTAAATTATGAAAAACCGCGGGCATAAGCTAGTAGGTATACTATGAGTGTAAAAGTGCGGATTCCAGGCTTGTTTACCTACTAGTAATATGTACATTGATCTTTTTCGTAATATCTTCTGAAAAGATTCAATAAATATTTATATTATTTATATTTATTAATATTCTTTTATTGCATTTACTAGGCACAGTTCGAGGACACAGACTTTTAACTATTAAAAGTTTCCAAAGCGAAAAGATCAAAAACTGTCTGGCCAAGGAATCTAACGCAGAACCTTTACATATGGCTTTTGAAAGGCGATGTCTGCTCCAACGTCTTCGCCGTTCCTTTCAAAGCTTATAGCGCCCACACGAAAGAAACAACATTTGTGCTTATTTAATCCCGGCCGCAAAAGCAGAAAAAATACCTCTAAAATGTCTCTTCAATTTCCAAGATTAAAAAGATTCTTTTTATAAAATGCATTTCTCATTCATTCAAAAATTGCTGGCTGGTTTAAAAATAGCGCTAGAATGTCGCTTTGCCGTAATTAGTGTAGGTACTAGGTACCTACAATTTGTTAAGGAATTAATCCATTATGCAGGCAAGCAGAGTGTTTTGTAAAATGAAACAAAAGGCTGTTGCGAGGCATTCACGAACTTCGGGACAGAGGCGCAAAGTTGTACCGTATTACGTTGTAAATAATGTTAGCTAGGAAAGTAGTGGGGAACGGTTTTTTTAAAGGGAGAAAAGCCAATCATAGGAAAGCGTTTACCAAGGAAGTTCACGGAAAGGTGTGGTTGTGTGGGTGACTTTGCCTGCCAGTTATGAAAATTTAATGGTTTACAGGAAGAGCCGGTGATTAAACCGGTTGTTAAAAATCGTGTAGCAATGTAAATTTGCATTGAAGCTGACAGGAACATTTAGTAGAAGTTGGCATTTGTCTTCATCGTATTATATCTTTAATAGCGAAAAGAGAATTAACTGTCATTATGAATTTTTCTAAAGAACTAAAATTCCATGGGAAAAAAAGCTCAATACTTTTATTGCATTCCACATGTAGATATTCTTAAGTGGTAAACTTATAATTAGATCATAATGGACCCTGTCGGGCACAGCAAAATAATTGAGTTCAAAATCAATAAGCTGGCACTGCGAATACAAAGCGAATTTTCGCTTCTAAAGTGCTATATCTTAAAAAGTACGCCCCATTTAATATACCCCCCGGATTGAGGTAGAGACTGTCATAAAAACGTCCAGTCTCGGACTAGTAATAAAGTCCAATTTACTGGAGTCTAAGTTAACGTCCTTGCTCTAAATATGCCCTCAGACTTAAGTTATCGTGTGCTACTTAAAAGTACCAACTTGGTCTGAAAGTAACATCGACTTCGTTTTATGAATATAAAAAATATTGCTGTGTAGCACATAGATTGGTCCTAATTTTGGTCTTTTGAGTTTTGTTCTAATTTGCCTAATGATGATTGGCATTTCTGACAAGTCTGTCAGAAATGCCAATCATCATTAGGCAAATTAAACTTAGTCAGTCAAGGCAACCTAGTCAGGTTGGATGATGAAAATCTATTTAATTGAGCTCTTTCTAAGATGGGTTTGGCCGTAAACAGTAATCTGCCTGTCGAACCCAATAACCTATTTAAAAAGAAATACAATAGACGCCGTATATTTAGTAACTTAGAGTCATAAAAAACCCTGTAAGAAATCGACACGTGTTTCACCTCTCAACGAGGCATCCTCAGGATGACGATTGACTTGATTAGAATTTGGATTAGGTTGCTAAATATACGTCGTATATTACAATAGACGACGTATATTTAGAGTAGATTTTAGAGTATATTTAGAGTTTATAATGAATTTCCGCAAAGTCACGCCTGATTCAATTAACTAACCTATTTTCAGTAAAAGACAGATCGCTATTGGATCGCAGATGGTAGACAGTATAATTATATCTGTCATTGAATCTCATTCCACAATGCCGTAAGGTCCTTATACCCAGACAGATTATTGGGATGTTAAAACCATATATAGATTTTTTCTATCTCTAGTATGCCAAAACTGGTGACAGATAGGTTACTGATTTTGGTCAAAGTAGATACCTAAATAGTTTTACAGCTTGAATGTCGAATTTGAATGAGTTATATTAAATCGCAACTTAGCATTTCTCTCATCAGCCTAAAACAGACAAATAATTAATACAGCAGACGTGACTCAAAATAACAAAGTACCAACTTGCAACGCAGTTCACAATAAAATCAACGTTCTGTAAGTCAAAGAAGTAACAAGCCACCAAATAACATTTTTTTTAACAGCACAACCAATCCAAAACAAAAGCGAAACAAAGCTACAACCTACACAAACTTCTCAGAACCCAGCTTCAGTTTCAGCGCACAAACAAACAAAGCTACCCCTGTCCAAACTCCGCAATAGTTACAATATTTACTGTACTCAGATACCGAAACCTGAATGAACCGCCTGCCCTTATAAACTGCGGAATTTGCATAGACGACCGCAACCATCTCTGGTCCAAAACGAAAATTTCTCGAAGTCCCCGCATAAATGCAGCTATGTATTTTGTGTTTTATGTTTTGGGTCTTACTGCGGCAACTTTGGTATTTCGTGGTGTGTGGGCAGTAGCATAATGTCGGGGGTCAAGGTGAAGGTCGAAGGTCATAGCAATTGCGCAATGTAAGCTTGGGGGTTGCAATGGATCGATTTCGGCAGTACAACTGTTTTATGAATGTGGTAGGTCTGTATTACGTGTTGTGAATGGAATAGCAGATTCTGGGAAATTGACGAGTTGGGTTCTGATTGTAGTTTTTGATAGGAAGTTATGTGCGACGGAGGTTCGGTATTTGAGGGAATTTTTTATTATTTAAAGATTCATCTATTTATAAAAATTAATCCCTATTTCCCTTGGTCACGCCATAACTTGACAACGGCTGCACCAAATTAGATAATTATTTTTTTGGTTGTGTCCTGAGAACAACGAACACAACATAAAACATATTATCTAATTCCTTTTCCTTTATTAGCTAGTCATAGATAGTATTCGCGTATGGTGTTCCATTAAGCAGTTAAACACTGGGAACTAATAATTTAATTCACACTTTCCCCATTGTACTGTACTATTTCAAACCTTGAAGTTTTCATTTACATATTTTCACAATGACCCAAAAATGTTCAACAAATTGCTCAGAACCGTAATAAATAAAACCTACTACAGGGCGGATAATTAAAATTACTTTTTCCCACAATCTAATCTGTTTGACCCTAAAAAGCAATTTCACCCATTATACTATAATAACAAAAACAAAACATGTGTGTGACCAAACAATAGAAGACCATATTTTGTTTAACCTTTTTGTGGTCACCCTTTGTGGGTGGGTACAAGTTTAATAGGAGCTGCTTTTTCACTTAATTAATTACTGAAGCTTAAAAGATAAGTGATAAAGGGTTTCCGTTTAATCCCCCTTTTTACTTGTATTGGCACGACTTATCAGAGAATAGAACATAACCCGATAAAAAAAATTGCCAGCCAGCAAAGTGGTAGCGGGGTTGACTACCTAGGATACGCCAGACGTATACAGGGTTTTTCAATAGGAATAAGGTTTCTTTGACAGCTGATGGCGGCCATATTAGATTGTCTATTGACGTGATTTTTTAGCAGATGAGTCGTTAAATGTTCGGAATTTATCAAGATGAGTCGCTTTACAGTTGAACAGGGCGTTGTAATGATTAAAGTGTTTACTCAAAACGGCAGTTCAATTTGTCAAACTTTTTTTTAAAGATAAATTTAACAGGTTTTGATCTCAAGATTCGGGGGCAAGACATAGCCTCCAAGATGTGATTTAAGGTCCCTTGATATTTTTTGTGGGGTTATGTGAAATCACTGGAGTATGCGAACAAGCCAAGAACTGCCCAAGACCTAAAGATTATCACCACAGGCGTCATCAATGAGATAGGTGCCATTATGTCAAAAAGTGATGAAAATTACACCTCTCGTATTCACGGTACCATACGAATCCGAGGTGTTTATTTAAATGATACTGTATTCAATAGATAGAGAATTAAAAAAAAAGTAACTAACAGGTCATAGTCTACCCATGTGCCAAATTTCATTTAAATCGTTTAGCTGTTTAATCGGGAAAGCGTAACAAACAAACAAACGAACCAACAAACAAACTCACTTTCGAATTTATAATATTAGTTAGGTTAGTTAGAATTGTAAACAATCAATGTGTTTTTATTTCAATTCAAATATACCCGGTCCCTATTGAAAAACCTTGTATCTTTACGTAAGTATCGCTATTCCTGGATTGCGCCATTGTATCTTTTGACTGTGTTGAGAGAGCAAACACATAGTACATAAACAGTTAGCACGTCAAAAGCAGTAATGTTAATCACGACCTCATAACACTGAAATCTTATTCACGGCGCTAAACACATCAGATACGTTATTAATTGATTCCCCAAAACAAATATTTATTTTTAATTCTATTCCATTTTACCCTCAATAAAATCACGTATAGTCCGCTAATAAATGAGAATGATCACACCTCATGCTCGATTTTTGTGATATTTGCCCGCAATCCTAATATGACAGGGTTAACTAGGCGCCCGTCGAACGTACCCCTTATTTACATAATTACGTACAAGCCACGAATTTAGTACGACACATTTGCATATTCAAATCACCACCAAAATGTATTAGTTGATTTCTTTCAGATATTAAAGTGTGGTTGGGAGTTTGTAAGGGAATATTTTTGTAACCACCAAGCTTGGTAAATGGATAGGCAGTAAGGTGTTATTACAATAATGGAGGATCCATACTCCTTGCATAATTCCCTAGTCACAATTTTTACCTGACTGCGGCGAAGCCAAAAAAGGAGGGTTATGTTTTTGATTTCTCAGTAACGGAATGAATTCACTGGTGACCCAGGTTACACTGGTTTTTTCTAAACTAACATCAGGCACCAGCTCTCACGACGTGAATTTATATATTAAGTTAAGTGCTGCAAAACCATTGTGAGAGAAATAAATAAATTTATAATTAATCCATTAAAATCTGAGAAATAATATTCAGTTTCTTCAACTGGGTGTTCAAATGTTTTTTGCTGTAAGCTACAGCACAAACATATTTTAAACAATCATTGTGGTATTAAATGCATATAACCTATTTTACAAAACCAACTGTTCCCAACCACATTTGTGTTATATTTATTTATCAGTTTGTGGTCAATATCGTTACAATTATTATCGTGGTCGAGCCGCCCACTGCATCGCCTACGTGCAATAATAATTATGCATATTCCATTACAATTCCCAACCCCAATTTCTGCGAACTTAATTAACAATATTTTTGGACCAACACATACATAATTATTACATTTACCAAACAAACCATTTATTAATTTATTTTATTATTTATGTACACTTAGTAAAATTCATAGAGATACGGCATAATTATAATTATAATTATTAATAATAATGTAATTTGTATACGTGAAATACTTAAGTAACACTAGCTCTTGCCCGCGGCTTTGCCCGCGTGGATGTAGGTAAATATCCCACGGGAACGTACTACCGGGATTAAAAATAGCCTATGTGTGAATTATGGTTATAAACTATCTGTGTGCCAAATTTTATCCACATCCGTTCAGCCGTTTTTGCGCCAATCCAGATAAATCATCCGGACAAACAGACAAACGCACAAAACATCCCCGTTACTATTTCATTATATGTATAGATACTGCGCTTTGCCGGTTATCGTGCATAACCTATCAAATCTATTATTATCTGATAATCTAGTGATACTAAGGACATAGAAAGGACGGATAGAATTATTTAATTTATTGTTTTATCATTGTTTGTTAAGATAACAAGCAGCCCACGCTGGCTGTAGTTTAATAGCTAAATTTATTTATTTTATTTTTGTGTTTAAGTGTTTGCTATTAAGACCATTTTGTATATGAAAAATATAATTAATAAATTAAGTCGAACATAAACTTTATCCTAAGATTTAATACGTGTAAGATGTCATTGTCAAAAATGTAAGTAAAGAAGAGGTTTTTTTGAGGGATATAGCCCTTCTGATGTATGCACGTGGACAAAGCAGAGCAATATGAAACTAGCTTTTGCCTGCAGCTTCGCCCGCGAAGGAAGGTCATCTTACAAAAATGCTGAACCACAAAATTCTTAATTTTTTACCAAAACAATAAATTTGAATTTTCATATACCTAACTTATGAAAAGGGGTTTCCCATACACACTTTCATCCCCTCTATCACTGCTTTAAGGATTATTTTTAAAACATAAATTAGCCTATGTCCTTTCCCAGGATGCCATGTATCTCATTGTGAAATTTTATCAAATTCCTTTAAACGTGAAAAGGTATATTATAATACATAATATATACAATATGTAAAAAAAATCCTGTCCGATCCGAAAGAGGCACATAGGTACTGCAATAACATTACCTAAAAGTAATAAAAAATCCTATTATTATTGAGAATTAAAAAGTTATTGCTATTTAAAAATAACATTTGAAAAAAATATGAAATTTAGTATCCCACGTAGTAGTAGCCGCTTAATTACCCGAAGGACTTTTGTCCTGCCTCATAGTCGTACCAATATAGGTAATTTTTCACCTATTTGCCGCATGCTTTCTCTTGCCAACTCCATTCGTGGTGAAATAGATGTCTTTGCTGGTTCTGTAGCCTCAGTTAGGACTAAACTTAAAGTCTTAATTGTATAATATTTTATTTGTTTTTATATTTATGTTTTTCTTTCCCAAAAGTTTTTCATTATGTATGGAAAAGTTCACAATGTGTAAGTTTTGTTTAACTTTATTTTTTATATAGTAGTAGGTAAGTAAGTGTTTACATAAAAATGCATGCTAGATTCACATCTTGTAGATGTTTAAATTAACTTAAATTACCCCAAATCCATAAAAAATTTACAAATTTCAACAAGGGTCATAGACTTGTAGACACTCGCTAAATGACAGACGCCCGCGCCCCATGTTATAACCCAGTAAAATTACCCATTGAAAAAAAAGAGACGATTTAAAAAAAAAAATCCTTGAAATTACCACTTAAACAGACCCTCAGTACGATATCTAACAACACCCTCACGGATCGGACCGGGTTTTTTTACATGTTGTATAATATAACGTTATAGTTTATTATAGTATTGTACTATAATAGTATATGTTATATTATACAGGGTGTTAAAGAATTTGCGTGCCATAGTTTGAGGGTGAGTTCAGAGTCGATAAAACAGCCCGTAAAAAAAAAAACATAAAATGAACCTAATGTAAGTACCTACTAATTAAATAGCAATTGATAAAAAATTGCTATAAATAAGTTTTTATTTTGTTTAAATGCTAATTAATAATTTCCTAGAGTTACCTACCTACAATCGAACGCAATGAAATACCTACGCCCGAACACTTCGATAACGCCGGATGAAGGATAGATAACTAGGTACGTAAATTAGTTTGATCTTGCATTTTTTTTTTCTTGGTACCTTTATCGATACTGAACCTACCCCTAAGCTATGGCAAGCAACTTCTTAAACACCCTGTATAGTAAAGTATGAATGATCGTAGCATCGTAGCTTTTGAAGTTTCTGCCTACCTACATGGAAAGCAAACTTCCTATACACATTAACTACCCTCATGACTACCAAAAGCAATATCAAACCATAACTAATCCTATCCCTACAATAAATAATACCCAACGGACACCATTTCCCTTCATACATTAGAGGAAGGAAACTCGCACATAATTCAAATAGCCGATGCACCATCTACATACAATACCATACTTGAATGGAACGTAGGTGGTGAATGAAAGCGTGGGCAGACAGAGAAGGATAGCGATATGGAAGAGAAGCAAGTGTAAGGCAGAGGGCGCGAGGGTGGCGGGTGGCCGCCCACGCTTTATGTTGAATGAGTGACGCAAATCTGTTGCTTCGCTGCTTTTCACGTTTTTATTTTCTGAGGCGCAGTTGGTTGATTTGTATGCGAGAAACATTGGCTCAGAGAGGTACTGTTCCAAATAAGAATTATGTGGTATGTTTTCAAACTACAGGTACTGAGGAACCCCCATAAGGACCATTTTTTCCGGAGTCTCAAATCCTACCTAGCACTTTACGCTCGTGTTTGAATTAATGATTCATTCTATTGTAACAAAAATGGCAGACGAAAGAAAAAGTTTCTTTATCGATTGGTCCCGTAGCGGGCTACTACGTAGCAGGTTTTCGACTACGGCGTAGCTGCGTAGGCCTCGTGCTACGCTTTCTGTGTCAATTTGCTACGATATTATATCTTTGGCTATTTTTTTATACTACACTACGCTAATAATCGTAAAAATGGAAGAAAACTTTTCCCCAGCATTTGGAAAACGTTTATTTATGTAGTAAATAGTATATTACTGTCGCGGCATGCAATACGAGCATTAGGACGATCGTGAAAATGAGTGCCGAGGCGAATGAAGCCGATACACACATACGTGAGTTTATGAATGCCTGGTTGCGGCCAAGGCTTAAATAATACTTTTCTCAAATAATGCGTGGAAATTCAAACTAAGTAAATTAATTATAAATTCTAGAATCAATGACGAACCAACGATAATTTTTCACGCGCCAATATGTTCATTTGTATCTTTTTTACTGCAAGCCAAATCGAAATTTAAATAAAATCTTTCAATAAGTTACCTCCTTGGTTGCCATGTGTTGAAGTAAAAAGGTCGTTCCATTTTTAAATAACACGACAGATATGAGGTTTCATAGTAATTTATTTGGCCGCCAAACACGACAGATATGGATTTTCAAACAAACATTCCCGGCCGGGCGCTCGCATGTATTCGGCCAGTACAGCAATATCGATGTAAGTATCTCAAAGAAGGTTGTCAAAATAATGCTCGAATTTCCAAGCATGTTTGAGAAACAATTATTTTCCTAGAATAATGTTATGAAATTGAGGTCATTAAAATACGTACGTAATGAATGTAGTATGATTTGTTCTTCATTTAGTATTCTATGTCAAACATTTGAGACGATAATGTACTATTGTTATGTTGATGTTCGTATGTAATGTTGCTTTGAGCTATGTATTGTGTATTAATTGGGGTTAATTAACGCATGACACGTGTTTATCTGAGCAATTTACATACTAATATCGAGAGATTGGTAATTACAAGTATAGCCTACTTGATAGGTATTACTACAAAACCAATTTCTCTATTTGTAAAATAGTAGTATAATAAAACAGATCCTGTGAATTGTTGTTTTGAAAGACAAGGCAGAGAACTGGGTGTCGAGGCCTAACTTGGGGCAGGCCAATGTCCAGCAGTGGACTACGACTGTCTGAGTTGATTAACTGTGAAAATAGCCTATCATCATCATAATCATTGGCAGCCTCCCTTCCACCCACTGCTGAGCATAGGCCGCCTTTTGTCCCATGCTTCCCTGGTCTGAGTGAGTCTCATCCGTATCTTCCCCAAATAGCGTATACTTACTTTTCATTCCTAGAGAATCGTGAAGTTTGAAAATTGATTCTTCCCACATATCTTTAAAAACCCGCAAAATATTAAGCCACCATTAAAATGCCACAAGTGTACCTAAATCCTCAAAATATCGTGCGAAGAATAAAGCACAGCTGACGCGGTAGGTGTTAGAGTTTTTACCACACCTGGTTTTAATTTTATTATCGGGCGACGTAAACTTTATTATACTAAAAGCTGCTGACATCATCGTGTAGTTGCGGTTAAGACAGTAACATTATTATGACAAAATATGTGTCGAATATTCTGGTGTAGTCTGTTTCATTGGTGTTTTTACCCGAAACCAATTTTCCTTTAATACCATCACCATTCTCTTGGTCTTATCCCAATTTATTTAGGGTTGCCGACCCCATGTTGTTTTCCTCCATACTTCCAATTTTCTTATAAAATATGATCTAAAAACAAACAGAAGAAATCCTTTGAGAATTAAACGTATTCTGAAATGCGGATCAAAGGACCTCACAATAATCGGCCAAGCTTTAACTGTGGGATCAGAACGCGGATCATTTTATTTCTTACCAAAATATAAATCGCCTGATTCCTAAATGTGCAGAATATTGGTCATAATTCCATTGAATAGTGTTTTTTTTTTTTCTTAGTTTGGACGTAGATAATTATGTTCTTGATAAAACATAGGGAATAAAAATTCAGTTCTAACCCACTGCTAAGTTTAAGTATAGTTTTACATTCGTTTTACGAGGACCTCATGTTATAAAGCCAGTATTACTTCGCCCAATTGGAGTGCTCTATAAGTCGGAATTAGGGTAATGCACTTAGTGAGAGAAGGTTATATAACTGCTGAATAGGGAATAAAATGCACAACTTACTGAAGGAATATGTATACGTAATTCGGTAAAAGGTAAATTGCAGAGTATTTTTCCTGTTATTCGAGTAGAGTTTTTTCGTGGTTACCTATGAATTGTTTTTCCGCACAGTATCTGTTAAAGCGAGCTTTTGGTAATCAGGTACATTCTTTAGCAACGGTGGAAAATAAATGAACAGCCCAAGTAGATTGGAATGACGTTAAAACAAAAGTTAAGTTACTGCGCATCATGACATGATCTAACGTGCCTTGATGTCTCCGGCTAATCCCACGATATCTATACAAGACAAAAGCTTACTCAGTTAGCCGTATAACATGTCAATACTAAACTAATTAATTGCTCTATTGAATTGGATATTATCAGACGACTAATCCTATTCAGGAATTAGTACATAAACAAGATACCTATAGGATACCTATTACCTATTCGGGCTAACCTTCATGTCTTTTGTATTTCACATTAATCGGATAGTCTCGGCCCCTATTATTACCTCTTGTACCTACAGCTATCTAGCTAACGAGTGTAGATGACAACTGAACGACCTAACCACCTAACCTCCGACTGTACTAGAACCTATCAACAAGACAAACGATATTACGACTTGTTTTCAAAGGTCTAAGGTTCAATATTGCTTGGGGTGAGTTCTTTCACGGATTGTGGTGGTACTTTTAAACGACGCATTTACGCAGTACGCAGCTGCCTCCCTCTTCTTTGGGTGGTGGTAGTGACGTCACGTCACGGAGCCTTCTGACGTCATTGTCGCGTCACTCGCAGGAGACTATCGCGATTTTCTTCAGGCAAACATGGAGATTGTTTGTATGGAAATTGGAAGTGATTTTATATTAAATATTATGTTTAAATTGTAGAAAATATAAATGAAGATGAAAACAGACACCATAGTAAGAGAAAAATACCAAGGAAGTAAAGAATGAAGTCAAACTTGGAACTCAAAAAATTTCACGATAATTAACTTTTAAAAATAAAACTTAAAAAAGATTTGCTATACAACACCTACATGATGGTTACAACAAAAAAAAAAAACATCGATGATATATTTGACCACAATTCCTCAGAAAACTTTTGTATAATATTTTCGTAGAAATTTTAGCCAACACAGAATTAAGTAGCTGTTTCAGGACACAGACCCTTATTTATTTTTTAAACTAGTACATCTCATCGACATTGCTAGGCTGAAGTGGAAATGAAAGACAAACAAAAAGCAGAAACTGTTTGTGTTTCAACACGAAAGAAGAGCCTTTGGAATAATAGTTCTTCTTTAAACTGATGGTCCTTGTAGACACTAAATCAATTTAACTAACCTTTATAAAGACAGTAATTAATTCGAAAATTCTTTAATAGAAAAAAAAAATATATATTATGTTCTAGCGTTTATATTTTTCACTTATTTGTTGTGGTACCTACCCAACACAATAAAATTTATTTGGAACCACCTCTGAAGTATGAACTATCAAACAGAAAAGAATCATCAAAATTAATTCATAATTGGCGGAGTAATCGCGTAAAAAACATACAAAAAAATAAAAATAAACATACAGTCGAATTGAGAACTTCCTCCTTTTTGACGTCGATTTAAAATAAGAAACTCTTACTTATTACTTTTTTCTTTTTATCTTTGTTTAACATTCACCATCGTAAACAACATTTGACACCTTTGTTAAACTAAACTACATTTTATTCACCACCCTACTGTTTAAAACAAATCGCTTGGGGGACCAAGCGATTTGTTTTGTAGAGTAGGGTGGTGAATAAAATGTAGTTTAGTTCATAGGTTCACTTTGTATTGCAAAACGGCCCGTCTATCAGACGTGTACGGTCTTACATGCATATGTTGTTACATATGTATGTAGGTTTATTTCTATTACTAGCGACTGACGGTGATTGCAGGCTAACAAGATTATCTGTAACTTCCTTACGTGGGAGCTGAAGGTGATTTCAGGATTGTAAAGTAGGAATAGCTTATACAATGGTCATGTTATTTTTTAATCCTGTTAACTTAGATTTACAATGGTTATTTACATACAAACATGAAATTAACACCGATCAATTAAATATTCAGCTTGTTGATTTTTATTGGTCCTTTGGACCAATTTCTTTAACATTTTTAGGAAACCTTTAATACATAATTTTTCTATAGAAGTTGAACAACGGACAATAAAATCCATAGAAACGAATGAAAATGAGAATAACAAGAAAGATAACCTCAACTAGAAGACACACAATACATTGTGTACCCAACCTAACTAGACCAAAGAAACTTTTCTCAAGTCAAATAAACGTCTTAGCAACAAGATGTGTGTAGAAGTAATTGTTTATCAGCGGAGGCACAGCTTGTAGCGACCTCTAACGACATAACCAGTGGGCGATAACTCAATAAGTGTTCGAGGAATAAGTCTTGAGACATTATGTAGGCGGATTGCAGTAGGAAAAAGTACATACATGCAAATCAAATTTTCTAATAATTTTATTTATAGAATTTCTTCATTGCCAGATATCATTTCACGAATAAAGAAAATCTATAAATAGTATTTATACACCATGACATCGTTCAATGACTTATGATTAGTAATGATAAAACCATTTCCAGAATTTCATTAACATTTCCAAAAGATGCTCATCACGTGTTTCTCATCATGAGATTAAATAGTGTTATTGGTTTTATTTAAAATAAATTAAATTAAATAAATCACATGTGATCTTGCAGGAAATTATTTTTTTCTTCAATATATTATTATGTACCTATGTATACGTGGCAAGACTAATACAAATGAACCAAACGATTTTCTATGAAATAGAGCCATATATATTTACCTCTCTCCTATCTGCAAACAGAACTAGAGACACTGAACAAACTCCACCTTCTGCTACCAAACTCCTCGCCGCCTTCACAGACGGGGCACGTAGAAAACGCGTTTAATATTCAATCCGGCTTCACACAATTACTGGTCCTCAGGCCTCCGTATTGTTTCCCTCCTCCCAACGTAATGCGGTTTAGATTCTTGAACAAGACTGGAATATTATTTGAAAGAACAATAAACAGAGTGATTGATGATGGGTAAACAGTTTTGTTTTGGACGAAAAGATTGAAGCTGTAACAAGTTAAATTGGTGTCGTTAGAATTTGAATAATTAACATAACAGTCGAAAGTTTTGATGGGGATACGTTTAGCAATTTGGCATTAATGTTTCTTAAGATATATATCCAATATATTTTCCATGTAAAACGGTTAAATAATGTATAAAAGTAGCACCCCTAAACGAATCTTAAGGCTTTTAATAATGTAATCGCATGAAATGAGAATGCAAGCAATCTATCCATACAGAAGCAGCCGCATAAATACTTTTAGATAAAAACACATTTATCATCAACCATCACATAATGAATAAACTTCTGCTCCTAAACATAAATATTTCCGTCCCCATTCTAAAACTATTCCACAGTCACTCCAACCATTATTTTCCGTCGTTAAATAAACTCCAACTCTTAATAAGTATCTCCTCAAAGTTCTATAACAAATAAATTTCAAAAGCGTAGCCATCAGAAGCTGTTGTACAAACAGACAATGAGAACGACCGACTTTGTTCTAGTGAGGGGATGTTATCGCAGCTAATAAAGCTTGAGGTTAAATATCGATACAAACAAATACTGATACGTTTTATCGAGTGCTCGGAAACGAAACGTAGGGAGGGATGATGTTTTTTTTATCGATACTCTGTGAGACTTGTTTTTGTCGATTCTTTAATAAAATATGAAAAACATTTTCAGGCTTAAGTTTTTATTACGTAAGGGATAAAGTTTTAGAACATTATCTTTTCAAGGTTTTTAACATTTACCAAAAAGTGTTATCCTTTCATCAACACTAAGCGACGCATCGTTAATAAACCCAGTATCACAAAAAAGATCCCCAACGTCAGCATAAATTGTAATAAAAAAATAATTTTCATCGATACCTCTCCCTCCCTGGTAGTCGCCTGGTATGAGGTTCTATTTAAAGGTTCTCCTTGAATGGTCCGCCCTCTTCCCTCGAGTCGACGAAAGAAACTTTACACACAAAACATTCCATCACCAATTTGTACCTAAAACTTCAGTTTACTCAGTTGATTGATTTTAATATTTTTTCATTTCATATTTTCCTGTTTCAGGATCGTTATCCTGAATCAAAACATCAAAATCCCGTCAAAAGCCGTTGCTTTTGATAGGATTTTGATGTTTTCGATTGAAGGTTTATTTGTTTATTTCCTCACTTTGAAGCATTCGCGAAAAAATATTTGAATTGATGATAATTGGCCCCATAACAAAGCAACAGTTTTTGACTTTTATACGATTGACGACGAAATAGATAAAGGGTCTATTTTTAAAAATCTAAAAAGGATTTTCCGAAATACGCTTTGATTTATTAAAAGTTTTAATTCATCAGTCCACGCGCCGAAACATGAGATATTCACAGCTTGTATGTAGGTGCGCGAGCCGAAATATAAATCTAAGTTTTTGCAAGAATTTAATAAACAGATATAGTGGCTACATCCTGCGCATTTTGCATAATCCTTGCTTAGTACTTTGAAGGAATATGATCTAAAAATAGATTAGAATCGGCGACTAGAATAAATTCAATTTTTTTGTAATTTTTTTCGTTCAAAAGTGCCTTTTATGTGCCTAATTGAAATACATTATTTGACTTTGATTACGATCAAATATAGCAAGATAAGAGAATCAATACTTATGAATGTAGAATTTCCCGAAATTCTTCATAACAGAAAACTATGAAAAAACACAAAATATTATTATTTTTATTAATTTCTATCTTCAGCTTCGAACAAGTAAAAACCTCATTACCAAACGACTACATTTTCGTCTCTAGAGACATCAAAATAATGTGGTCCTTATTACCCCAATTGATTCTGTATGTAAGACGATTGACCTCAGAGACCCACAAATAAATAAATAAGAGATTCTGAGCACATCAATCACTATAACATGCTATTAGATTTTCTATTAGGGACATCGGATTTCATGAGACTCCCTCATGAATACATTGACAGTCAAATTTACTGCCCTCTAAATGTTACTTAAGGTGAAATGTGTCAAATATAACCTATATTTATGTCTTTTTACTTCAACAAAGAATAGAAAAAAAATTGGACAAATATGTTATAAGACTTACTAGTAAAAGCCACCGACAATAGATGAAAAGTGAGAAAATAAGGTTCAAGTGGGCATATAAGTAATAGAATTTTCTAAATCGTTGGGTTCGAGATAAATGTGTTGAAGGGAAAGCTAACATTGACAAACTTGTTCGAATACCTAACGGAGGCGTTGGAATTCCATTTGATTGAACACTATCTATAATAATGCTGGTTAAATTATCCAAAATAACAAAGACTAATTCTGCGCCTCATCCCTCTATAAATATTTAAACAGTTAATTATGAAAGTCTTTTTAATTAAATGGATGTTAAATCTTTGTAAGTCAAAACCAGACCAACCAGACAGAACAAAGGACCAGAAAAAAACTGAGCAGTCAGACAAAAAACAATTTAAACCTTAGTTTTAACCATCCAACTTATTACAATTTTTTTGTTTCCGTATATTGCTAAAAATAGCTCGGTCCCCCTACCTCCCTATTTTGTGGCGCAGTTGTGTGACGTAAACGGGGTGTGGGGTTCTATTCTGAGTTGTGCGTGGGTGTAACCCAACTGGAGATGATTGGGGTAGGGGCGCGGGGGGGCATAGTAGGCCTAATGGGGAAAGTTGGCTAGCTAGGTAATAAGAGTGATTTTATGTACGATAACGTTTGGAGTGGATTTTAGTGCTCTCTTTTGTTATTAAAAAATGTCAGTTGTGGTGTTATGTAATATTTATGGACGACAATTTTTAAGCGCAGCTTTAGTTTTTTCCTTTTTGTCGTACATCGACAATCAATATTTTACTCTTCTGTCGTAGTTTCAGAGTCCTTTGAGGCGAAAACGTATCGATATCAGCGATAGCGTGTGAATTGATCCTAAACAATCCGATACGCTCTGTAGCCTTTAGGGACTCGTACAAAAAGGCACCAGGGTATTAGGATTACGTAGATAAGGTCAGTACTGATAGGGGTCCGAAACAAAAACAGAAAGTCTACTCAGGGTAATGGATTAGGAAGGTACTTGAGCGGATGAGAGGCTCACATTCGCGATGAATTTTGGATAAGAGATTATTCACGGTAGGTTGTTAAGTAACAACCAGTTAATTTTTTTTCCAACACAAACACTGGTTCTTCCATCTTATTTTACGTAAGTGCTGAGGCTTTTTATTATAAAATTGAGTTTAACAAAATGATTTTATTTTGTGCTGGAATACTTGTGAATGTTCTTGAAAATTACACAGCTGTATTTATATAGCTGCTAAAACCATGAGATTTATTCAAATTTTCGGTCATTGAATGTACATTCGTGCGTATGCTTACTGTCTATAGAAAGACGCAATGCCTGTAAATTTTACCTAAAAATATTTGATTTTCTTTCTGAATTTTAAAAATAATTTGAAACGGTAGGATATTATTGCTATAATATTCTATTGAATAGCAACAGAATATTTTCAGGTTTCATTAGTGTTTTTAGTGAAAATAAAAATGAAAATTAAGTTCTAATGTTTCATATTTAATATTTTTCCTCCGAGAATTCATCGTTCATCGAAAGCGATTATGGTTTGCATCACAATTCGAGTTAAAATGTTGTTCAGGTTAATTCGGCAAATAGCATTTGAAATCCTATACTATTAAATGGAAATTAGAAAACATTTAACATTTCGCCGATATGATGTCTAACCTATCAAAAGATATTTTCGAATAACTTTTAATAAAATAGGAAAATAAAATTGTGTTCTACCATCTCTCTCATTGGCAAATTAATTGCTTTATGAAACTGATCGGGGCATTATATGGGTTCTTATTGAAGCTTATAATAATCGGTTTCTTGTTGATAAGCGCGGGTTTGGTTACAATTCTGGTACGGCTTTGTTAATACCTTCATAAGATATAAACTGGGGAAAGTTTTAAGAGTCAGGTTGATATTTAAACATTGCGGAGGCTGAGGATTAAGCTCTTTGTAATCTGTTTCTTGAATCATTGGAGACGGAGAAAACACGGCATTTTGGGATTTTTCCTTCCGCTTACAGATAAAAAGAAAGAAAGAAAAAAAAAGTTTATTTGTCACAGAAACACGTGCACATAAAAAGATAAGAGTAATCAGAAACAAAAAACCAATTAGATCTAGATGTATATATTATCTCGAGCTTAAAACAGAAATAGTCAAGAATAGATACATACGAGTAGATAGAGGTGCTGGTGAATGATTGAATGGATGAGAATGACTGAAAATTCAGTGGCGGGATATTTGAAACTTCAAGGTGAGAAGATATGAACTGATGATGACGATAGGTATATCACAACTTTCCGGGAAAATATAGTAAAAGTCACTTCTGAAAAGATACGATTTTAACAACGAAACTTTTAAAAGTTCCCAACTATGACCTTTAGGGGCACAAAGTTTAATTAGTTCTATTGTAATCCTTAGATGTAAATAGACGTGTACACAGGGCTAAATTAAATTTATTATAGCTTACACAAACTCGTCAGCGTGATGGATGGTGAGTATTAGCAAACAGTTTTGTCTCCAGAGATGGTTTAGTTTCAAAAGTTGTTAAGCGTGGGTAATTAGTTGCGGAATATAATTGATATTACTTGAAAAGCCTATGTTAAGCAGAGGATTTGGATAGGCGAATTGAGAGACCAATGAACGATCCATCTGCCAGTAAAGATCTAAATATTAGTCTAAAAGGATCAATTGAACGCTTCAATAAATGGTCTTAGCCGCCGTTAGTCCGCTTGGCTGAGTCGTCGCACAAAAACGAAGACACTGTTACACATCTTCATGAACTATCTTTGTAGTCAACTTAGAGGTCTTTCCTGATGAAGAATCTAAACGGCTGGATTGTCACTGGAGAAATCTCAAAACTTGTTCGATTTAAAGTTCTACAACCGATTACGACGTTAATTAAGTACCTCGTTAACAAAGTTCTGAAACCATTTATGTGTATCCGAGTGTAAGTGTTCCCGCGGGGTGCATGTGGTCCTTTAGATATGAAAGGTCACTGGTTCAGCAATACACGTGATTTAAAAAAAAAGTTATTCATGTCAGTGAATACTTACGAGTTAAAGATGATTTTGGCATCGTTACACTTTCTGAAATATTGCTCAATTTGAACCGACTGTGATTGAATTTGTTAAAGGCCAATACAGATACAATTCAAACGTTTGCTTATGTTCGATACGTAAGAAAGCGCTTGAATTGTATCCCTCCAAACCTGTCGCACGGCATTTGATTTTAAATTAAACTATATTTTGGGACAGGAAAAGGTTTTTTACCTTGAAAAAGTATATCTGTACATGTAACAAATTATTTCTCGGAAAGTCTCTGCAATAAAGGATCCCAAAGTAAGTCACAAAGTCGAGAGGAGTTGTAACTTTGTGTGTCAACCGGCGGAACGTAAATATAAATAGATACGAGAGGACCAGAATAAACGAACCGTTTCTTGAGTTCCTTGGACAAACCGCCGTCGCGTCGGTAAAGTTTGGATGGTTTACGTTTACGTTACGTCCAAGTATTATTTTGGGTGAAACGGAGATCAATCGAGAACTAAGTACATTTAAGTGTGTTGTTTGTGTTATTTTAATGGCTTTGTCGTTTAATCGAGTTATGTATAGTTCATTAATAAGTTAAAAAAAAAAAAAAAACTGAATAACGATTTTCTTTTGTTGTTTTGTCTCAGATGCTGAGATGCCACAGACTACGAGCATCTCAGGAGGATCCTCATTCTAGTTCAGTAGGTTTATTAAATACGTACCAAATTATTTAATTTTAAAAATATATTCTGTTACACGTACCCCGTTGCGACTCAAAAGACCAGCATTATTTAAAATATTTCTTTCATGTAAATTAACGCATACAAAATATTATAAATACACCTACATAATGTTATAATTTTCATGATTAATACATGACGGACAGCATCATAAATATTAATGTAAACTCAAGAAGACGCCACGTTGTAAACTTCTAAAATAACATTTAAATATATTTTCATATTTATATTTTGTCAAAATTCATCCTCTCATTATGAAGATTGTTGTCTGTTGATGAATAGGCAGAGTTCTGAGGCTGTTTTTAATGTTAAGAAAACTCTTCAAATTTAAATGGGTCATTTTGCTAAAGCGACATTAACCACTAAGCCCCATTTTTATAAACAAGATAATTTCGAAAAATAACAGAGACTTTTTTAAATAGGGTTTAAAGAAACTTTATTCTCAATAAAGACATATAAAAATGTTTATTTAACCACATCAATAACTACTGATATACATATACTAATAATAAACCTGAACTACCTCGCAATTACAACAATTAACGTACCTAGCTAGTGCAATAAAGAAAGGCTGCTAAAAATTGTCCCTTCAATTTCAACAAAACCGAAAATCACTCAAAGCTTTCAAATTCAGAATTAATACCGTTCCTAAAACAACGAATTAAGATGATTCGCTTTTGAAAGGAAAAGGTTGAAACAATAAAAAGAAACTGACTGGCAAAGGAAAAAATACACGGATCCCATTCTGCCTCTTATAATTAGCTAAAAAGCTTCGTGGTTTATCTCTGGCCGGCAATATTGTTCGTATCATGGTGGAAGCCTGTTTGTTTAGTATATTTATTTTGTTTTTTGTGTACGATTTCGATTTCTGTTCTGTATCTTGTGGGAAAGGGTGAAGTTTACCTGTAGGTTATTTGATAACCATATACAATGTGAACATTCACTCGCTGATTTAGTTTTTTGTTAAAAAAAAAATGATAAATGATTTTATTTCTGTAAAGCCCACTTGCGCGTTAACAGCTAATTCGGAGTTAACACCTAACTCAGGGTTAATCCAATAATTATCTTTGGTTTAGCCCTGAGTTCGTTGTTAACTCCGAGTTATTTAGCTAGCCCATGAACGCGCATTTTGAGAAGAAAGGTCCAAAACAAACTCAGAGGTCACAGTTTCTTTTAAAGTTTAGACATAAACTTGGTCAGATCATGTGAGGACCATGTAGATTGGTGTGTGAAATTGTCTTTTGAACCACTTATTTAGCAAACATCGGTGATACAGTATGCAGTTAGTTGTTTTATGACTAAAAGCTGCGATTATTAATTAATATAATTAAAGTCCACTTATCAATCACTACACTTAAATTGAAATTAAACTGACGACACAAAATGCAATTACTGGATAGTAGGTACAGCCTAGTCGATTATACGCTTTCTTTCATAGTACTTCACAACCGAAGCTTTTTTTCTTGGAGGCTCATCTCTAATAACTTTGCACACTAATTAAAATTCCCTGAAATCTTTGTAAATGCACATTTATTTCTAGAAAAGAGTACCAGCGCTGTATTTAATTTTGGTCTCGATTACATTTTTTCCAGTTATTCTGATTAAATTTCAATTTTGTTGGTACAGAAATAGAGAGTTAATTAAATAAGTTGTTTTTTTATATTTTTATTTTTACCAGAATGCTGGTTTTCTCTCTGATTAGAGGAAAGCTTATTTTTAAATACATCATCAATGTTTATTTTTAAGCTCTTCAAACTATAAATAGTTAAACTTTTATTGTTCTAGAATTCCAGGTTAAAAAAAAGTAAAACGTTTTGTTCATACATTGAACTCTTGTATTATTATTTTATTCTGAGATATAAATGGGAAACCCATTCAAAATAAAAACAAAATCACGATCGTTTAATTTAAATAATTAAATCACACTTAATATGGACGTAGCCCCAAATTCTTAAATGCTACACGCTAAACTAGCCATTGGCTAAATGTCACAGTTGCAAGCTTTGTCTTCAACAATCCGGATATTTTCATAACAAATATTACATTTAAATCAAAACCCTATTTTTAAGGACGTAGGGTACAGAATTGCCTTGTTGAGTTTACGTGAGTTAGGCCATTATGTTCGTGTAGTGTGTGAAGTCAATGAATGTCAAGGGTAGAACCTACGACGCCGGTGTGAAATGAATGTTTCGCGCTAATAATTTAATGGTGAGCGCTTAGTGATGGGCGGAGCGGGAAGCATGGCCATTAATTATTTACCTACGTACCTTTAAATATTTATTAACGTTAAATGAACAGTAACCACTTTTCGGATTTTAATCTTTAATTATTAAAAACAAGGGAAATAAGATCTAAAAAGTCGAGTCGATTTTATTTCCGATACGACAAAAACTGGAATCCTTAATGCATACCATTTCTGGGTTTATTATTATAAATTACCATTTAACTTACGACAATTTGTGTCTTGAATGTATCAACATATTTAAATAAAAACTAATAATAGATTTTATTGAGATCGTAAAATAAAATTTTAATATTGAAACATTTTGATAAAAAGTAGGCACGTGCTTCGAGCAGTGGTGACCCAGAGGTAAAGGCTGCTGCTTACAAGTTGTATTTCGTAGGTTCGAACCCTGAATGGCGCTTTACTTTGTGTAAATTATTTCATTAGCACTCTCTCAAAACATGACATGTATTTAATATTAAAATCAAATAAAATATAAACATAAATTACTAGTAAATTAAAGTAATTTCCTACTCGGCTACGACAATCCGTGAAACTGCTACATTAATCAACCATTTTTTTCATTTATCAATACATAACAGAGTGCCAAAATATCAATTAATGTCATTTTTTATTAATGTCTGTAATTTATCATGCAGATTTATGCAGTTTTTTTTTTTGGAAAACTCGTTGTGGTACCTGTAAGATTTATAGTATCATTTTCAATTTTGTGGAAACTTCAAAGATGAGGATTCTTTGATACCTAATAGCTTAATAATGACAAGATATCGCACCAACCACCGGTTCTTAGTAGAGAAGATCTTGATCAATATTGTGTCAAATGACATTATGCAATTTTTGTAACTAAAAAACGGGTTTTGTTGCTTAAGCTTAACATAACATCACGCCTTGTGTCGTGTCTCTATAGTACACCCACTTTATGGAAAAAAGCAGTATTTTTAATTCCGTTTATTCATGTCTTATAATCGCCCCACAATAACCTGAACCTTCCTAGATACAATCGGTAGAAAAGTCACTACACTACACATGGACATTACACACATGGATTTACCGTGACTTATTGTCACGGTAAATCCATCGTAGTAAAGATTACTTGTTCATAATAAGATAACCGCAGGTTGGTGTAAACAACACAATTACTGTGATGATCGGTCACTTGATGGTATTTATGTGGTGGTGAGCGGTAGTTCGTGTACCGGTGGAGTGGTATGTGGGATCTACTAGTAATTAAATGGATTTTGTTCAAGAGGGAGCGCTTTCAAAGCGTTCGTATTTGTAAAACGACTTACAACAGGATTGTCATAAGTCAATTCAATACATTTTTGACATTTCCGTCTTTGTGATCGCTGATAGAATGTCATTTAATCTACGTCCTCTGATGTCTACGAACACTTAATTCTGTTCTTAGGAAAGCCCCACGCAAAGAAAATGCTTTTACTCAATTTTGTCCCGAGTTTTAATTTTCACGGGTAGAGCAACTATCATCGGATCAACGAAACTTTTACTCGTATTTAATTTTAACTCATAGAGAAACCAGAAATGAGCAGTATTCAATTTTCAGCATAAAAACGCAATTTTACTCAAATCAACCATGTTATTTTTAACTGCGGATAATAGGTGACATCATAAATTATACCTATATTGCATGCTAATTCATAATCGCTTCAAGTTATCGAACAGGTTATTATTTAATTAAGAAACTATAATAAAACTACTAGAGGTCGACATTGATTATGTCAAAAGTATTTAATGGGAGCAAAAAACTTAAGTGTTGTTAAACTTCTAGTAGATTTTAATCTTACCTGAAGGCTATACGAATGATATAATGAATATTATAACTTATCACAACATCACACCTGTTTTCTCCAAAGGGTTAGGCAGAGGATTTCGCCAGTCATGTTTAAGTCCCATGTAATAAGGAGCGAGCTTATTGCCATCAACCGGCCACAGATCCAGACTCCGGGCTGCTACTGAGATATTCCAGATGGAAAACCCATTAACACTTTACCCGACTCGGGAATCGAACCCAGGACGTCATGCTCAGTAGTAGCACTTGCGACCACTGTACCAACGACGCAGTATATTATATATTATAATATAAGTAAGTATATAACTAAATACCAGAACAAATACTATGCAAATACTCCAATAAGATTGGTTATCTCATAGGCCAGCCTTTATGAAACTGCTATCATTACTCAAAATGTTTATACACATTATTATTGTACTGAAAACTTCATCAACGACAATTTTCACAATCCATCGCCGCTTACATTCTAAACTCCAAATCAAAATGTTATGGAAATACAGCAGTGTAAGGCGTTATGTGCTAAAAATTCTTTTAGTCCAGTCGGTAAAGTCATATCAATCAAGGGCCGTAAAATTTGTCGGCGTTGTTTAGCGTTTACTAGTGTTAAATTATTGCACATTAAACTGTAACGAGGTAAGGCGGCAATGTAAGGCTTTATAGGTATGTACAGAAAATGTAATAAATCTTAATATGAGTACATACATCAGGGTGGGGCGGTTGAGATATTTTGCTGAGATTAGCAACTTGTATGATGGTCTTTATTTACTTTTAATATGCTCAATATGGTCTTGAAGTGGGTTGATTAGATCTGTAAATGAAATTGTTTATTCTGTAAATAGGATATCGGAATCACTTTTATACGTCATATTAAAAATAAGCTAGATGAGTTCGGCGTTCATATCTAACTACTTTGAGAAGAAAGGCCGAAACAAACTCAGAGGTCTCTTTTAAAGTCCAGACATAATCTTGGTCAGGCCATAATATGAGGACCATGTAGATGCAAGTATAAATAGATACATAAATTTTTCTTATGGCGTGTAATAACTGCCGCTTGCAGGAACGGCATCTGACCGTTATAAGTTGTCCATAAAGGATTTTGGATCAAAGACCATTTTTATTAACTTAATTTTTCATTTGAAAATTCAACTTGTATTTAGTAAATAAGCCGCGTGAGAAAAAGAGACTAAGTAATTTCAGTCATACAATCCTGGTAACTAGCTTTTATTCTTATTTGAACTAAACAAGTTTAGTGTGTCGGCGATATCAAACGCGTAATATTTATGATTTATTTTAGTTCAAAGCGCCGACGGTGCTGTTGTCATGAAATGTTACTTGAGAACTAGGTAATTGGTGTAATAGCATTTATATTAATAGCATTTTAGATTGGTTAGTACTAATCTTTGTACCAACTTCCCATAACACCAAATGTTGACCACATAGACCAGTAGGTCAACATTTAATATGTGGCCAACATTTGGTGAAGTTAGTAATAAGTTTTCAATTGTGGCTGAAACTGTTCCTTTGTGCTCGTATGAATGAGGTCGTAATATGTAATTTATTAAATCTGTTCTGATTGTGAATGGGGTATTAGGATGCAGAATCACCACCAAAACAATAAGTATGGTATTAAGTATCAAGTAAAAAGAAATACAATATAAACTGCCAATAATTTAGCGCAGGTCAGTGTATTCAATTAATAAACCAATCAATCAAATAAAATTATATAGAGACGTGATAATTACCTCGTGTTAATTTGTAGACAATTGATTGACGGGCATCCTGCAATAATTATACCATATTATAGCAAATTAATACCCCCTACATATTTATGCCAAACTAAATTATATGAACGAACTTTCAAGACCCAAGCATGCTTACAATGTATGTCACCATCTGCTCAGCCTTTTCCCAACTATTTATTTATTTATTTAACAGTTTATGTACACACATTATAAGTAGACAAGAAGAAAGGAACAGAAAAAACGTACAAAGGTGATGACTATGTTGATGTTGGCTTTCAATCTAACCGGATGCAGCTGAAAACGAGTATTTTACATGGAGCGACTGCCTATCTGACCTCTACAACCCAGTTACTGGGTAATACGAAACCCCTTGGTAAGACTAGTTGTCAGCCTTTCGGGCTTCTACTGAATAATGTATGTAGAAATAAAAAAAGGGTTCTGTTTTTAATCGGCAGTCCGTTTTGCGTTTGCGCACGCCGACTTGCGCAAGCGCACGAAGGCTTGCACTGATAAACGGCGCAGTGATAACGAGTGGCCGGTCGACCCTGATAGCGATTTGAAAGGCGCCCGGCCACTACCGAACTGTTTTTCCATACCATATATGTATGGGTATATGAATTTTTATGTGCGACTGGGTTATACCCGCGGGTTTGAGTGTGGAAAAGTTTTTGTTGTGATAACATCTTATATATACCTATTTGTTACCTTTTCTGGTCAATGGTATGATATGAAGTCATCGAATAAACGTTTGCTAGATTATAAAGAGAGGTGAGAGGGATAGATCAACCTAGGTGTGGGAAATACAACATATTCTTAGAATGTATTACTTACTGGAATAATGTATTCATATCCAATAACGGACTATGCAGTATTTTCATGAAATTCTTCCAAAACTTAAGCTTCGATAGGGTCATAAATCAATTTAGTAATACACATTAGGTTAAGCTGTCCTCGTAGTGATAAAAAAATCACTGGCAGGTTTAGAATAACTATAATCCAATCAAAGTTTCTTACATAACTAATAAATATCTACACATTTTTTATTCCATTATCATTTAATCGATAGTTTCAATACCCATTCTCAACAAAGATTAATTCGATAGAAGTAGTTACAATTAATAATAATTTGACAGACACCACGCCCTTGCTTATTAACATTGTTCTCTGGATTTAATAAAGTTATTTTATTACAGCAATATGAATAAATCATTACAAGTCCTGCCTAGTGGACCGACGACGCACAGTCTTAGTAGCCAAAAAATAAATTGAAACAGTCACTAAGAACCATGACCATTGTATCGTGGTACACGGTGGATTATGGAACTAAATAACAATTTATTCAATTTGACGTACTGTGATTACATCTAGCGCCATCGTAGAGTGTCTAGATTTAATAGTCACTCTGCAATCTTGATTATTTGAGTCCAAGTGGCGCCAAAGAGATTATTATACGTATAACCGTGACCAGAGTGATTGAGCTCAGCTACAGCCTACAGAGACCGATTGAATGTAGATCCGCATCCTTTAAGTAATAAAGAAAACGGAGTGTGTTCAATGGACGGAGTCTCAATTCGAAGGCCAATACATCTTTTGAGTAGCTTAGCGGAGGAAGTAAAGAAACATGTTTTTTTCTCCATTGTTTTAGAATATAAAGCTCAAGGAAGCTACAATCATAAAATTGTATCAGTTAATCCTTTTATAAGACGAAGGGAATATTCTTACCATCATAAGCTGTTCCACCGAACCGCACTTATTTAAATTTTGTTTCAGTGCGGTTAGTGGAAGTGTTCAGGTGCGGTTCGGTCAAGTGCTGTTGAAATCATCTCTGAGTGGAATACCTCACATTTTACATCGAAAATTGCGTTTCAAGTAGGTATTCTATTGTTTTACAAAAGTCATTAGAAAACTTATCAATCACTGACTAAATATTCATCGTTTTCTACCAATAATACTTATAACCTATGAGTATTTGGCATTCTTTTCCGATTGCTCAATTGTTATGACTGTTAATTATCCAGTTATTTTCAATAGTCTATAACCAGGGAGCAAGTGTGGTGATCGCTAATTCCTTCTCAGCATGAGTAAAAGGCCTTTGCCCACAGTGGGATAGTTAGAGGCAAATCCTTCATTTAATAACATATCATAATTAGTATTTCTTCACAAGTTTATGGTTTTATAAGGCATGCGCTAATTATAAACGTTAACTAACTTATTATTTTAGTATTCGTTATTATTATATACTTTAATGGTATTGACATTTTTCGGACTATTATAATAATTTAGAAGAAACAATTTCGAAAAGTAGAAAAGATATTTATGTATTTAGGTATTGGTTGGATTACTACCTGCATCACCCAAAGGTTGACTGGTAGAAAATGCATATGGCATTAAGTCAACATCTGTAAATTTTTGTACCTTATAGTATTAATTATACATTAGGAATTAAATGATATCGTCAACTCAAAAGCACATACCAAACTAAAAAAATATATGAATCGAAGGACCATTTTTATTAACTTAAAAATACATTTATTTTCCATCGTCACACCCACGACATGTCATTGATTTACATATAAAAGAGGTATTTTCCGTCCACATACGTGGTTAATTGCCATGAACGTTCTAAAAAGTCCCTTTACAAGTTTATCGGCCAATCAAAAGGTCGTTTTAATAAATCGTTTAGATTTACAAAGCGTGGGACTTAGGAAAATGTTGCTACAGCTTTTGCAAATATCTCAGTCTACTGGGTTCAAGCGATACCGACGATAAATTAATGTGTTTGTTTTAATTCTGTGGAGTTACTGCGACCAATGTGTGTTTGTTTGTATCTTTGAGGATGTCCAACCAATCATGAAATTTTTATCAAATATTTTAGTATATCTTTACTTATAATTAATCCAAGAGTCTTATTGATAAATATGGTGAAAGAAAATATCGTGAAAACCTGAATTTATGAGACCTAAAGCTGCAAACACGCAGAAACAAACGTGGTGGTCAAAAATGATTCATTTTTACATGTTTGCGTGTCTGTTTGTTTGTTTATTACGCTGTCACGCTAAAATGGCTGAACGGGTTTGGATGAAATTTGGCACATGGGTAGACTATGACCTAGGTTAGGACTAAGAATAATTTTTATCCCAATATTCTTACGGGATCGAGACTTATGCGAGTAAACCCGCGGGGTGCAGCTAGCTATTGATAATTTGCCCTCAAGCTATTAACCATCAACTCTCTCGGTGCCTGAATAGACAGCTTTAGCTATCTATAAACAGTATATTATGTCTATTTATGTGCACGCATGTATGGTTAATAGAGATATGTGTGCGTGATGTGTGTGTAATATCAAGGCCGTATGCTAATCGATGTTAAATAATAAACATCGATAAAAACAGTTTACCTACCTATATTTAAACGTGCTTTCGATTTAATGGGTTTTGCGACAAAAAATTGTAGTCACGTGCGTTGAGATCTTTTTTATTGTGAATTCGTCGTTTTTAGGCGAATCTTGTTGTTTCTACATTTTATGACCGATTGCCATACACCGTTAGTAATGACAGATGCCTGACAGAACATGAAATGCAATGACTGACGCTAGTGGTTCCATAAACTGTGTTCCGTTTTGATCGATACACGAAATATTGGTAATAAAAACATATTATTGTCCCACTGCAGGGCAAAGGCCTCTTCATATTGATCACCAGGCTTGCTCAAGGCGGATTGGCGATTTCAGACTTATATTAATTACTTGCTTTTGCCCGCGACTCCGCCCACGTAAGCACCCGATATGTTAATCCAGGTAAACAATGTATTAATTCCGTAATACATTGTTTTCATATAACTCTATTGGTTTATGCGGTGCACGCCAGAAAAGCTCCCAATCCGCATGTATTTTTCTGACATCTTCAAACAACAATCATCATCATATTTCAGCGAATTTACACAAAACCTTGAATGAATTATTATACATCTAAATCTTCCTAATAAATCTTTCAGTCTATATTGGTAAAAACCGTATGAAAATCTGTTCGGTAGTTTTTGAGTTTATCGCATTCAGAGAGATACACAGACGCGGCGGGGGGACTTTGTTGTATAATTTATGTAGTGATAAGCTCAGGTTTCTTCAGGATGAACCAAGCCCCAATTTTTTTTAATGTGCTTCCTTATCTAACTAAACACACGTATAAATGTCAAAGACTACCATTTTCTACCCATTAAAACAGTTCAACATGCCTATTACAAAAATAAAAAATACAATGCTCCCAATAATTTATTTGTTCTAGTCCAGTAATCTTATGATTATCCATTGTATGCAAATGTGACTTTCTCGAGCAAAATATTAATATTTGCGTTATTATGTGATCTTAATGCATTTTTACTGTATGTAATAAATAGTGATGTCCCATAAAATGACGGAATGATTGCTGATATATCGGTGAAGCAACTATTGATTGCTTATGATGTGAAAATTAGGTAACTACATGCAAGAAATAATAGACTTTAATAATCGACCTACATCTCTATTATAGAATAATACTGTTCTTTATTATTATAACAGTAAAAACGGTTGTATAAAATGACTTTGATTTTCACCATCGTAACTAGTTTTTGTGCAAAATTTACATACAATTATGTTTACCTACTAAAGGCAGCATATAGATATTTCGATAGAAGTCTCTGTGGGGGGTGGGGTAATACTAAGAAATTGTTACTTTGTATGTTTAACAGTCAGGCGCCATCTGCACGGACGAGAGAAATGCGGCGATACTCACGATGTGCCTTCAAATTATCGCCGCGATGATATCGCCGCCGCCGCGCCGTGTGAACATTGATTCATAGAGTTTCTATTGAATTTTATGGCACGGTGAGACTATCATCGCGATTTTCTCACCCGTGGAGATAGCCTCTAACGCTAATATCAAAATTGGTCCTACAGTACGAAAAAAATCTGTTATTTTAAATAAGTAACTAACCAGTCACTAAAAAAAAACCTCAAAAATAACATATACTTTTCTTAAAAGATATTTATAGCAAAACTAGTTAAGGCAAGGTAGTGCCTATAATTACAATGAACGCATTGCACAAGAGGCGTGGCAAGGACGCCGGCCACTCGGCTCACATGCATGCATTATGCAACTGTTATACATTTTAATGTTTTTCACAAACGGACACACGTGGGCAGCGCAGGAATTTGGTTGAAAGCCTTCCTATGTACTGTCCTTTTGAATGTAAATAGATTTCCATCGATATTAGTGTCCAATTGTCCCTATTTCCTTTTTTAATAAAGTTTGTTACTGTTTTTGTTAAGAGTGTACATTTAATTTTGGGTATTTGATTGATTTTCTCGAATCCGTTTATGTAGTTTTATGTAGTCTGTAAAAAAACAGATTAATGGAACTCTGTCTGAGCTTGATAAATTCCAACTAGTATTTATTTTATAGGTATTATTACACGTCATAAAATTAAATTAGATAGGTAATGGTTTTATAACAAAGTTGATACGTCAGATACATACAAACATAATGTTAGGTGCCATCTGGGCGAGAAAACCGCAACGAGTTTCTCCATGCCATCAAATTCAATAGAAACTCTATGAATCAATCTCTCTATGAAAAATCTACACGGCGGCGATATCATCGCGGCGATAATTTGAAGGTACAGCATGACTCTCGCCGCGATTTTCTCTTTCGTGGAGATGGCACCTTAGCTTCAAGCTATCTTTGCTTTTATAATCAATTCTAGATAATTATTGTAATTATTATTTTATGCCTACTCAATTATAGAATCTAATTTTAAAACAAGTACCTATAGGTTTTGTTGGAACTGGGAAAGGCTAAAACTGTCAAAGTTTAATTGAACATGTCATTTAAATTATTTCTTTCTCTATCTGACATAATTTCATATAAGTTATGTTTAATTTACTTTAAAGTTCCAAACTAGTTGGCCATTGTTTCTAAGTATTACGAGAACTACTTACAAGTTGTCTTAACTAAGTCTAGATCGTGGCCGCCTACACTGATATTGATAAGGCAAATTGAAATTGTCATTTCTATTTTAGTAACAGTTATTAATAAATATGATAATAACAGGCAACAAAGAATATTGAAATGCCCTGAGGGTGTTTATTTGACACCAAAAGGTGCAGGACAGACCTTATTGTATTTTTAAATAACACATTGATAAGTAAATCATGCATGCTTTACTTATCATGACAAAATTATTTACCCAAAGTAAACCGCCTGCATGCATGCGGTTTACTTTGTTGTCTACTTTGTTTTTATTTTTATTTTGTCACCACTGCTCTCAAAACAGTGAAGGAAAACATCGTGAGGAAACCACGCATGTCCTAGAACCTAAAATTCGAAGACATGTGACATCTACCAACCCGCACTGGGCCCGCGTGGTGGATAACAGCCCACTCCCTCTTACAGAGAGTAGGAATGTGTCCCATCAGTGGGAAGATTATGGGCTATCATCAGCCTAATAAAGATGATTAGAAATGGCATGCTCCAGGTATGATAAATTACTTACTTACTACAGAACTTTATAGGTTGATTATGCTAATTAAATCATGAATTGAATAGCTACAACAATTCTTCCAGTAACAAAAAATGTGTAAAAACGTTATTCAGTATTAACCCATAAATGTGTTCAAATAAAACCGTCGTCCATAAAAAATCGCTTAAATAGTCAATAAAACAAGTTATCATTAATTAAATGTGCCTACGTAAATAGGGACCCAAGTACCTTTTACTTTTTATATCAATTTTTTTCCCAGCGCGTAACTATTAGCTATGTTCTTAAAAGTTCTTAAAAGGGAATCCCTAGATACCAAACAGTTGTCACAGTCAACCAGCATGTATAACTAATGTTTCAGATAAGACGCTTAAGTGCAAATTATAATGATAGCGCTCCATTACCGCCTCGCTGATATCGGGTACACTTTCCGCAATGATATGTACCTGTAAACAAAACAGAGTGTCGTTAGTAGCTTATCTAGGTGTTGTAAATACCAGCGTAATGCATGCAGTGTTGGTTTAGTTGCGCCAATGTTTGTAGCTAATTCTTCCTTGTGAACGCAACGTTGTCTTTTCAATTATTTAGTTCTACTCCGACTGCTACTATGCAATATTAGTTTCAGGGCTGCGACTTACATTGAAATTATTTTCGCAGATTTGACAAAAAAAAAAAAAAGTATTTATTCATGAAAAGGGGTTGATCTGATTGTGAGTGGCTTCCCATTTGGTCCTTTGAGGCGTAAGCGTCGACAAAGGGATTAATATCAGCACCTGATCAAGTTCCTTTATCACCTCCACAACCGGGCATACAGCAAACATATCAAGTCTACTGGTTGATCAGTTATGTTCCACATGTATCTATGGACCAGGGTAAGCTCGGGTGGCCTTGCTTAAAAATGTATGATAAAACGGAATAAAACCCACTAGATTTTTGATAAATATATTTACTAATTATCTACCGATTTAGAACGACATGACTTCATTACTTTTTCGAACAGGCAAATGTTTAGTGTGTTACTTTGAGTTTGATAAAGATATTAATGTATTCCCGTTTATATCATAATCTTAATACAGGGTGGCGATTTACACACCTGCATCAGTCAAGGGGGTGATTCTACCCGTCATACTAAACAACTTTCACCATGAAAGTCAACAACTTTGAAACTGTAAACAGACTATTTCGATACACATGATTTTTCATTAATGTGTTTCACAGCGAAAGTTGTTTAGTACAGATACAGGTGGAATCACGCCTTGACGGATCCAGGTCACAAAATCGCCACCCTGTATATTCCCGTATCTTAGCAATCGTCATAAAAACTAAGCGACAAAAAGCGAAACGACAAAAAGCTAAGCGCCTAAAAACTCAACCGAGCGAGACTCACATTCCAATTGAATGACCTTTATCCACGAGAATCCCCTTTCCCGTTACATAAATAAATAAATAAAAATCCAAATTATAATTACGTGTAAAAAACCCGTGAAACATAAATCAAGTATCGCGTTGTATCATAAATTTCATTTGATGCTGGTATTAGATATCTCCCGTGGGTAGGTACGTGGGGATTCCGGCCGATTGGTTTCGATTCAGAATATATTCCTCCGATTGGCTGTAATTTCAATATGGCCGACGTTTGGTGCGTACCTTTGTGCCTGTATTCAGAGAAGGCAATTTTAAAACGTTGTACTTATAATCTGAACCATAAATGAAAATGTAAGGTTCAGATTATAACAATCGTTAAATGAAAGCTTTCTTATCAAAAGTAGAACCTTTGTGCTCTTCCATCATTATGTATTTTTTCTATATTAAGAGTTTTGTGTGTCCATGAATAAATAAAGGTACTGAATAATTTATATTTTGGACACAAACTCAAAGCATTTATTTCAATTAAACCATTTACAGGCACTTTTGAATTGTCAAGGAATCGGTCAGTCAGAAATATGAAGTTAGTTGCCCATTCCAAAGCGTAGTAGGTACATATGGAGAAGAACGGGCAAGAAACTCCACGGATAACCTTTTAATTAAATTTAAAAAATGTTACAAAATATTGGTTACATCATTCATGTTGAAATTAAACATGTTAGAACAACGTAGAAAGACGTGCAGGTTAGAAGCGTCCGTAATAAAAAGATAAAACAAAGAACAATTCAAAATTTAAAATCAGCCATGGCAGCTAAGGGTTGATCAGTCCCAACTGACGGCGCCTCTTAACGAACATGACGCATGGATCAGCACCATTCAGCTCAACCATTTTGAAGGGAGCTAAATGATCCAACACACGCGCTACCATCAGCGAGACATCTGAGTGAGCATGACATAATCACAGCCGCCAGGGCACATTCAAGTCAATAAAAGACGTATTATTACATAAATAAGGACTAGGACATACAATTTGTAATAAAACCTTGACCTATCCGAGAGGGGCACATATTGCAATAACATTATTAAAAAGTAATCAAAAATAGCAACAATGGTATAAGTGATGACTTGTAGACACCCGCTAAACGATGACCGCCCGCGCCCCATGTACTAGGACTAACCCGAATTAAATCCCCATTGAAGAAAAAAATGGTAATTTTTTTTTCCTGGATATTACCACTAAAATAGACTGTCACAACAATAACAACACCCAACAACAACAACAACAGCAACAATACCCTCGCCGATCGGACAGGCTTTTTTTTACATGTTGTATAAGACACTCATGAGAAAATTTATTAATCATATGGCAAATTCATTGACAATAAATACAGAATCAATTCAATAAAACTACATGATATATTTTACTGGCCATCTTTTCTTTAAAACTTTCTGCTATACTGAACCACGTGACCAGATACGTGGCTCAGTATAGCAGAACGTTTATTATACTCAAAATAGATGGCACATATTTTCCTACAAGGCCGGAAGAAGAACCTACGTGGAACTAACGACAATGTTAAAATTGTTAAATGTGCTATGAAACTGTACAGCGGCTCGTATCCACTATCTCTACCGAACACTCCGGTATAAAAGTAGGAATACATGTAGGGTTGCCATAACCAAGTTTCCCTTTATTTAGTGTTTTTTTTTTTTTTGCAAACTGGTGTGTATTATAAAAAATTTGTTCTGCTTTCTAACAAACTTTTCTTGCTGTCTGTTTTAAACTTGTTTTCTTTCTTACTTTTCTTTTTCTTTTTTTGTCTTTCTTTTTCTTTCTCTAGCTTCATCAAGCGCTTTCAAATGGATAGTCCTACTTACACCGACCATCGAAAAGCAACATTTTTGAAGTAATTTAAACTCGAGATAAACATCTCAGCCATATTATTAAATTTTAGTTTTGAGCGTTTCTGTTTCTCATCTGGATACCTAAGTATATATAGAATTTTGAATTTTCTTACCTACTTAATTATGAATTATTATACTTACTACATAATTATAATATTTAATTTGTTAATTATCGTAGACCCTATCACGTTCCCCCATTCAAATATCGTATTCAATTAGTGCTATGAACTGTAACTTTATCATATTCAATTACATTTAGGCAAGTACACCAAAATTACTTGCATAATTAAATTACTTTTTATCGGAATACGAATCCCGTTAGCATTTACGTGCATATTAATAACAAAAAACAACTGCATTAAATTACCAATACATAACATATAAAGACACTAAAAAAAATCGCGACAGCCCTGAACGTTTAAAGGTCGTTTCGTTCTATTTTTGGACTCGTTTATTAGATGTCCATTTTAGTGAAGAAAAAAGGTAAATTTTCTGTGATTCTCCGGTTGTTTTTGAGACCTAATTCGATAGCATAGAAGTTATAGGTGGTCTAAAAGTTTATGAAGCAAGGTACGCCTTCGGTGTTCTTGAAATACGAGACTTTTCCTTCTTTATTTCTTGAAATACCTATTATTTTGAGTTAACAAGAAGTGGGCAGGGTAGATAGAAACTTTGGAACGTGATAAAGTCATTGCTTCACTGGTAATTGACCCAGGAATTATGTTCTATGCAAAACTGTCAATCCACCATTTTTATTTTTTAATTAATAGTTATGTGACGATTGAGAAATCGGACCTTAACCCTTTCGTATCGATCGTGGATCCACGCGAGACACAATGGCTTTTTAATTGTTTCTGTAATTACGAAGGGTTAATCTTAGTAGATTAACAAAACTACTCAAAACAATGTAATTATGAAGTAGACTTAATAATGACATTGTTTTGAGAAGCTTTTTGTGATTATTCTCTTTCTTTAATAACATTAATAATTAATAACATTTTTTTTTTTTAAATATATAAACGTTTTAACTTGGCTTGCGACAACAAGTTGCCAATAAGCAAAATACTATTGTCTGTGATTGAACGTTCCTTTGAATTTAAATTAATCCAATTGATAAATTCATCGTTTGTCCAACGATAAATTGTTTGATCAAATATTGGTTTAGGTTCCGATTTCTAACACAGAAATGGCTTTTGAAACTGCTAGTCTATTTGCGTAACACATTTGCAATCGAAATAACTTTCATTTCCACAATTCGAATATTAGAAACACTGCTTTTAAAATATGCCCAAGTGCTTAGAAAAGTGTCGATACTAAAACTATTTAGAGTGTAGGTGGGTATGACGAAAGAGCTGGCAATATTGGTAGAATATTACTTACTTACGTTACTTAATGTCAGTCAAACGTGCAATTAACAAAGTCAAAGTCAAATCATTTATTTAGAATAGTTTAAGCAAGAAAATAGAATTTATTCCAGTTACCCCCTTCCAAAAGGTTGTTTCTTATGGAGAAGATTGAGCAATAAAATCCATAGTTACTCTTACTTAACATAGGTCGCTAATACCTATTTTTAAAATCCCCTACGTACATCCCTAGGTCAATATTCCGGTAGGTATGTGTCCTAGTTAGGCAGTATAAGCCCTCGTGCTACATACTTATCGACTAAAAGTCAAAAAACCAATCATAAACCAAAAAGTAACTACATCAGTAAAGTAAAAAATGCTCCACAACCGCGGAGCGCCGTAAAGTTGCCAACAACACCGCTTAGGCGTACTGCATACAAAACTCAAACAAAGACAACTCCTGCCTGATAGTTAAGGCGGGTTCACATACTATGGTGTGGTGTGTCGTGATGTGTTATGACGTCATCTGATGGGTATGCAATCTATGCAAAAATTATTGGTTTCTTGTGTGTTGTGTCATGTCGCGATGAATGAAGGAAATATGACGCGGCCCAGCAGGCACAATACACCACACGAGCATGAAGGCATGTCATTTTAGCATTTGCAAAACAGTTTTGTAAAACAAAAATACCATACACTCCCCATTGGTGTGATCAGAGTGTGACAACATACGAATCACAAGGCACCAAATTTGAGATGTCAGTATCTTTGATTTGTAACTACAGCAGTGAAAGGATTTCTGTAATAAAATCATGACATTTCACACCACTAAGTCTGGAGACAGAATATTACAACTACTTTCAGCGCCACACCACATACAATCTAAACCCGCCTTACACACGCCACGACGCAAACGCCACGTGCGTCACGACGTCTATTGCGTCGCGAACTTGTTTCACCTAATCCACGTTAAAGGCACGAGCTCACAGAAGCGTTACTTATTTCACTTTAAATAAAGGCCTTACTTTAAGTGAGAGAGTGAGATACTCAAAGGGATGCAAATGTAAGGAAGGGGGGGAGGAGGGGGACCACGTCAGACGTAAACGTTCGGAGCAGTCTTTATTAAGGTAGTGGGTTTGCTTTTGATGAGAATTTTAAAAATACATACATATAAAATATTATAAAGGTGTGTATGTGTCCGAGAAGAAAAATATGGAAACTCAGTGATGAATATGAACTTTAAATGAATAAGATTGAATGAAGGCAGATTTCTTAATTTTTTTAAACTAAATTACATTTTTGTCGTAGGTACGTGAATATTGAAAATTAAAAAAATGTCGTGAGGAAAGTTTTGAGGAAGCATGTGGGGCTATAAGACTAGGGGAAGACCAAAGAAGCGATGGATGAACTGTGACGACTAATAGATAAGTATGAAAGAAAGAAAATACATTTATTCAGCAGAGACTAAAAGGCACACAATACAACATATTGTACTACAAGTAAAAACAAAATTTAAAAAGAAAGAAAACAAATAAAAAAATTAAAGTGCGTTGTAAGATATTAGCAGGAAGTATGGACGAAGACAAACTATGACGGCTCGAAATAAATTAGAAAAAAGGCAAGAGAATGATGAATAGGTATACGTAAATAAATAATAACATCATCACTTCAGATGTAACACTATCGATCTCAAGAGAAAAAAAAAAATTGTTCCCAGTATCTACGTTTTATCAAATATCCCGTCTTTACGTAACCAATTTTTCGGTACATTATCGCGTTTCTTGGCCCGCGGGTAATATCGCCAGCAATCATGTCGACAGTCATGTACGGTATATGTGTTTCTTTATTACAACGTACGGGTAATATGGCTACAAGGATTCTGTTGTAAAAATGAAGGTTCATTTCGGTAAAGATAATAAAACGTATTGCCGGGAGTTACGGGTTTATTTTGTTAGTGAATATCTAAATTGTTTTAAGGAAGTTTAGCTTTTGTGGATATTCATATTATATATAATATATTATATACTAGCTGCTACCCGCGATTCCACCCACGAGGACCGTAATTCTGTTTCTAAAATAAAAAGTAGTTTAAGTTACTCCTTATAATACCATCTATCTGCCAGTGAAAGTCCCGTCAAAATCAGTCCAGCCGTCTCGGAGATTAGCCGGAACATACAAATAAACATACTTTTTTTTGTTACAAGTGCCGTATATAAAAAGGTGCTATTTTGCCGTTACAAAAAGACACTACAATTTTATTTATTTGTTTAGATTATGGGATGGAAATGGAATATGGAAAGGCTAAATTTCAAAGAATTTTATATGGTTTTTGAGCCTTGATACTATAAAAAAGTAAAAGGTACCTCCTGCGATTAAGGTAGCAACTTGAACATAAATGATAAACCCACATATTTAGTGATAACATCTAGTGTCTAGCGGGTCCTTTGAGACTGATCTGATGTAAGTTGGCTTCTGTTCTGCATGAACTGGCTACGTGACACGAATATTCAAGGTTTTATTTAGTTAAATAACATGGGTGTGCTAGGTAAGAGTTATTTTACTGTGTTTTACTGTGGAATATTTTGTCTTAAGGTACGTAGAGTGACGAGCACCATTTTTAAAACAAATTATAACATCACGCTTGTGTTTCGCCTAAGGGTTAGGTAGAGGTTTACCTACCTATAGTATACCCACATTTCGCCAGTTATGTTTAAGCACCATAGAGGCGACCCATCATTCGGGCACAAATCCAGACTCTAGACTGCTCCTGAGAAATTCCAGATGGAAAACCCAATAACACTCCTGCCGGACCCGGGAATCAAACCGGGGACCTCATGCTCAGCAGTAGCACTTGTAGCGTCCACAGACCAACGAGGCTCTCAAATACAAATTATGCTGAACCGATTTGCAGTTAAAGGGCATAATTATCACAGTGTCTACACTAAGCACTATCTACTAAATATAATTGAAAGTGAAACAGAATGTGAATTTGATTTTTATTAAGCCCTCAGATTTCTTAGAAGCAGCCCGGATACTGGATTCGTGCCCGCTTGACGGCCATAGGCTCGCCCCCTATTACATAGGACTGGTGCAATATGGGTGTACTAAAGATACACCTCGGCCCAACTCTTCGATTAAACAAGGCGAGATGTTATGTTATTTAAGACCTTTATATAAAGTACCATTTTTTGTTCAAAATAAAGATATTCATAATATCTACTAAATTAACTAGGTACTAAAATAATAACAGGTTACCATGAGAATTTCATAAAATAACTTTTCTCATCACATAGATTTAAAACCACATTAAATAATGTTCCTATTGCACGAAAACAAAAAAATCCCACAATAACAAGCCACATCGGTTTTTCCAACACTCGATACAATATTACCAGTAAGTCAGAACTGAAGATGGTATTCAAATGAATTAAGTACACAATGATTTTCTAAGAACAAGAAAGAAATACATTAATTTCCTCGAAGTACTTATGTAAATTGACTAGTAGGTAGGTACACGTTTATGTGGTTAATGTCTCTAGCGGATTTAGCAGTGCGGTGGCGGTAATAACCTACTCTAAGCTTAAATAACATACGGATTGGAAAAAAGCGTGGCGTGTCTGATGATAAGAGAAGATAAAAGTCGGCTATGTTCATAGGCCCGAGAACCGTCATAGCAATGGTGATTACAGATAATCTTTATTTTATTGGCAACACAACCTTTGTTCAGGTCAACACAAAATCTGTTCAGGAGGAGATTCATGAGTGTAAATGTGATGCTGTTCCACAAACGATGGGACACTTAATGGCGTGTCCTTCGTGCAGGAACTGAGGGACGCTAGTGATGGCGCCAAACACGAGGCCGAATTCTGGGCCGAGTCTATTTAGATTGCATCGACACGCTAAGAAGAGACACGAAATAACTTTATCTTTAAGAGAATCAATCGAATATGAAATAACTGAATCTTTCAATTTATTACATATCAATCACTTTAAAATGAACAGAGTATAGGCAGCTAATGAACATAAATAACTTGAATCAAATGCCTAGAATTCTATACCAGTCAAATAAACGCTTTTACTAATAAAACTTTCAATCAATTTAATCAGTCATCACCTGCCCCGCCTTTACCAAACTATATAGGGATCAAAGATCTTCAAATGACAGCCAAGATCAACGGTTTAACGTGCTTTCCGAACCACGGAGGAGTCTCGGTATACATATCGCTGTTCCATACATTTTGACGGCGTTGGTATTGCACTTTTCTATGAAACAGCAGTTTATTTTTTTAATAACCGACGTAAAGTTTCAACGCAGGGGTGCTCAGAATCATGTGCTGGATTCTATGGTGGCAGGGACATCGACGCGAAAACTTTTTCGCATCGATGTCCCTGCCACCCTGTATAATGGCTGATCACCCATCCACGGACCGACCTCCGCAAGCTTAGCTTAACCTTCGATCGACCCCTGCCGCTGTTATTATTTAGCCACGAGCCCCCTACATTATACAAACAGATACATACAGCAAACACACACACATATAGCACACAGTATAGCCGGCAAAACATTTTGATTTTCTATCAGGAGTCACTTAGGGGCCATTCAAAAAATACATCAGGCATACTCTAATAGCATAGGTTAGCATGACCCACGCATAGCACTATCATAAGCTATGATGACGTCAATCAGGGAAGTACCTATTTATCGGAAATGCGATAAAGCCACTCAGCAGCGGCTTAGCATCTGAGTGCCGTCGAGCAAGTGTCATTTGACCAATAGTGCTCTCGACTTGCTCGTTATTGATTTCGAGGTATTATCATAAAAGTAAGCTGTTTATGTTAGGATACTCAATATGTAGGTCGATTGCCCAACAGCTATGGATAGTGGGTAGGTCTCGCCCTTGTATGTGTAACAAACCGTTGTTGCCGACAAAAACACAATAAATTCGGATAAACAATTACGAAATTTTAGAGCTATTCAAATTAGAACACGGCATTGTTATGCTACTGCTGCGGCTGATGATAAAGAAGCTACTTGGTTGTTGAAAAAGTGGTTTAGTGTTGGTAGTCTGAGATGTGCAAAAAGATACGCAATTTTAATACAAGCAACGACAGCCAGGGTCTCATCTAGTCTGAACATAAAATGACGCGTAAAACAGTAAGATGTAACCTTACTAGCGACAACGCACCCACATGGAAATTTTGTATTTACCACAACGCAACTGCAAAACGCTGCAGCGACACTATTCACACGTAACGGCTGTATGCTGATATTTTGTCGCTACGATGTGTGTGGTTGTGGTACGCGTGATCGGGCCCTTACTAAATAAACATCGATTAAAAACCAATCACTCTTTTTGTCTACATAACATTATATTGTCTTAGGTCAGGCCTCACTCATTAAATTAAACACACTTACATTGAGGAGGCATCACCATTCATTTCTCGATGACATTGAGGTACCTAACTGCACAGAATCATCAAATGATTCAGACGGACATTGTTACGACATTTTTTTTTTTTTTTTGTTTTTTGTGAAGATGTAGTAGTTATTTTATGGTAATTCCCGTGGAACGGTTCTTCTTAATGATGTATTTATTTGTTCTTTGGAATAGGTTAAAAAAAATGGATGATAGCATGCTTGAAGCAAAGAAGTAAAGCCGCCGTTTTCCGAAGCTCTTCATGAGCTGGAGTTAAAATACTCGTAATTAATTTGAGTAATTGATATATTCTTTATTATAAATGTATCCAGGGACTCTGATTTGAGGTAACCCTAAAAGGTATCAGTCATGTCCCAGTATACTTATCAACCCTTGAAGGAAACTTGCTCAGCTAACTAGGATGTACCACTTCGTTCACAGATTAGGCAGCTCAAATCCACTATAGTTCCTAATAATCTAGACAAATTCATAATTAATAATAATAATAAAACTTTATTCATGTAAAAAGGTAAAATACTAAACACTACTCGTAATTTGCTTAAATCTACGAAAAATTTTATCGTGTTACGTGCCTGAACTAGGTCATCCTGTATTTCAGGCGAGGCAAGGTATAATATTTCCAAATAATCACATTAATTATAAAAAAATACCAAGACCTAAATTAACATTAGTAATTCTATACGTCTAAACAAGTCTGAAAGTAATAAAGATATCAGACATGATGACATCATACAGGATAATTAGTACTGAAGCCAATAATTTGTCGGGAACTATCTGCAATCGAAATCGTTCGCTAATTCAATCATACAAGCGCCTAATTGTTGCGGTGAACTTATTAGCTAAAGCGTAGTTCACAATAGTATTAACGCTAAGTATTTATTTTTACTAGACATAAGAACTAATAATATTAAGAATTAATTCTGGCGTCTTTATTTAAAAACAGAAAAACCGGCCAAGTGCGTGTCGGACCACGCAGAATGAAGGGTTCCGTAGTTGGGATGAATTTATCCCAAGAACAAACTTAACATTGTAGTTGAAAAACATGTTCTCCCATACGGAATGTATGGGAGATCATGTTTTTCAAACCGCAAATTTAAGTTGGTCGATCATTACTCGTTAACCTGTAGAGCCTACTTAGCTCTGATAGTTTTTCAATTTCGTTATATATATTACTGCTGTGAATTTTTTCACAAGTCCAAGTACAACCATTTACATAAATCACAAATCTTCACTTATGCTGATGACACCGCGATTGTGGTCTATGGTAATACCTGGAGCGAGGTAAAGAATATTGCAGAGCAGTCCTTAAAGACTGTTATGAACTGGCTGCTACTCAACCTACTTACCCTAAACGTGGCCAAAACAAACTTCATTCCCTTCTTTATGAATTATAGGAACAAAGCTCCACCAGAATTTTTAATCACGGCACACACGTGCTCTGATCTCAGTTCTTGCTCATGTGCGACGCTTACCCGTGTTAATCATACAAAGTACCTGGGTGTAGTGATTGATGACGGACTGAGATGGTACAACCAAATAGATAACACTGCTTCGAGAGTCAGAAGACTTATCTATATTTTTAAATCTCTGAGACATTGCGCAGACATTAATATCCTAAAAATGGTTTATCTAGCACTCTGTCAGTCCGTTATCACCTACTGCCTCCCGGTATGGGGAGGGGCCGCTAAAACCAAGTTTATTGTAGTGGAGCGAGCACAGAGAGCTGTCCTGAAGGTTATGCTTGGTAGACCATACAGATTCCCTACAACTAAATTATATGCAGACTGCAAATTACTTACTGTGAGGCAGCTCTTTGTCCTTCGAGCCACTCTCAGAATGCATAAATATACTCCCCCATCAGGTCCTACTAAGCGCAAAGCAAAAAATGTATGCCCGACAGTAAGCCACAAAACTGCATTCGCTAGGCGCCAGTTCTACGTTCGAAGTACATTAATTTATAGGAATATACATAAAGCCATTCAATTAGCTGGGCTAAACAACCACGAAGTTAAGATTAAAGTACAAAGTTGGCTGCAGGATCAAGACTACGCTCGAACAGAGGAACTATTGCACCACCAGCAGTAGGCCTGTAACCTGTTTTTACTGGTGTTTGCAATTTTTCTCTCCATTTTGGAACATAATTATCAGCAGTTCATATACACTACATAATCTTAAACATTTCAACACACCCTCACGCAAACGCTAAATACTACTAAACACACTCTTACTTACACACCCTCACATACATCCCTCATTCTAACATACACATCCTTACTCTAACATACACACACATATACACTTTTAAGAAGTCGTTTTCAATATCCTTAGTACCTTCATAGTTAAATTTTATAATTATACATAGTTACTTTTACTTTTTTTAATTTTTATATACTTACTTTGTGACTGCTTTTGTAATGTTGGAACACAACATAAAAGGTTTCTAGTATCACAGTGACAGCAGAACACTGACTCCTAAGTCACAGGATCACCTAGTTTAGGAGTCAGGGTTTAAATTATAAGTATGACCTTTAACCAAGTTATGTATCCTAGTTTTAAGCAATGTCTAAGGTTTTTTGTTACAATAAAGATTTTTTATTTTTTTTATTTATTTAGGTAGAAGGGGGGGGGGGGGGGCACTTGACTCTAACAAACAATTTCAGTTAAAAGCTTAATATTTCGCAAACGGATCCCTGAATCTAAAAATGGTTTTCACAGACTCACAATATTTTTGAACGACCTTTCTAACAATACCCCACAACATGGGGAAGACGAGAAAAAAAAAACCATCCCCACTTTACGTGTAGGGGAGGTTGTACCCTAAAATAAAATATTTTTAATAATTTTATTTTACCACTTTGTCGGCATGATTAATATGTATACATATGCAAAATTACAGCTTTCTATTATAAACCGTCTCTGAGCTAACCCGCGGACAGACAGACGGACGGACAGACAGACGGACATGGCGAAAATATAAGGGTTCCTTGTTTACTACGGAACCCTAAAAACTAAACAGCTCATTTTAGTTTCGTTTTACTCATTATCATGAGTAATAATCTGATAAGAATGTTATGTATCCATAACATTCTTATCAGATTTTTTTTTCTGTTTAATTATGATGGTAGGTAAGTGTTATTTTGTAATTTTTCAGTAAAAACGAAACCAATAAAATTGTACCTGTCTTAATGAGATGGAACCGTAACCTACTACTTACCAATCGGTAGAATATTGGAATCCAGGATATTTATGACTATAGCTGTGTCAAGTGATTTTATTTTTTAATTTCTCATCACAATGATCAAACCCTTAGTATGGATGAACGTGGTAAAAATCAACATAATCACAAACAAGTGGTTTATGCACCAGTAAGTACAGCAATAATGAGCCAACTGCATTAATAGACGCATTGTAGTGACGCAAACACTTAGGTTTCAACACCAGAGCATTTTTAATTACTAGAATGTGTTTTGTTTTATTTGTTAGGCCTATTGGAAGCATTACAACTTTAATTTATAGGTATACTAAGGCTGCATTGCCCCTGCTTCGCACAGGTCTAATGTACTGATGTGACGACATAATTATATGTCAAAACATCGAGATTTCTGTGCTATATCTAAGTCACTGTTTAATAAAGTAACAGTATTATATCTCAGCAGTGTTCTTGAATTAATTACCTTCAGCCGATCGGAGAATAGATCGTAGATAAACCTTCCGCACGTAACTGCCGCGCACTCGATACTGTTGCGTACTGATATACACTAAAATTTTGAAGCACGTCGTTTCGGCCGCTTTCTATGAAGATATAATACTGTTCCTTATTTATACTATGTCTAAGTTTAGAGTAACTAAATTCTTTGAATGATGACGAAAACCGCATTGAAATCCATTGTGTAGTTAAGAAGAACTAAGCAGTCACACAGACAGACACGACGGGACTTTGTTTTAAACTATTTATACTCGTAACTACAATCTTCTATAATTAGAAGATTGTAGTTTACGAAGACGATTGAAGGAATATTTTGACTGATTCGTTGCATGTTCCACTGGTCTCAAGAAATATTGCTAAGCATCTCGTTCTGTCAACGGGTCGGTCAAGGTATTAATGGGCGTTTCAGTTAGGCAGTTCTCAATAGTAGCTTGCAATATTAATGCTGGTTATCGGTAATATAGGCACCAGCCCCATAACATGGAATGTTTACTCGCCAAATGATAGATAGATAGATAAATCGTTTATTTAATGGACACAAAAGACATAGCACAAAATACAAAAACACGTTTAAATAATAACTAAATACATGAATATAGAATATAAGATGCCAATATACAAAAAAAAAATATAAAAGAAAAAAAAAAAAAAATTGGGGACACTAAATACCTCTTTTCTTTGGGTTGGATATTATCAAATAACTTCTCCCGCTGTGTGCGGAGCGGGAGGGCGTGTCAGACTCGTACTGACTAAAACCCACCCGTGTTCCTACAGTTGCCTGTACATTGCCAGGGACCACGGTATCCCTTTCGGACTTTCCCGCGAACCCGGCTCTAAACACCTCTGCCTATACTTTCGGAAAATAGAGGCGTTATGTTACAACATTATATTGCCAAACTTAGCCCCAGTTATCGCTAGAACAACTGGAACAAACAGACAGAAGTGAAATAATAGTTTGAATGGCACAGGTGTTGGAACTGAAACAAATCGATTTAGTAATCGTAGGTTGTACTAATTCCACTTATCCATTTAGTACAAAAAGGTTTCAGACTATTTTTAGAAGTGCTATTCAAGTTATTGTAATGGAAAATATTTCTTAGAAGAAGATTCATGGGTAAACAGAGCAGTGGACCTAGTGAGGCGCGGAGTAAACGTTAACGTAAGTTAGAACGATTTTAAAATTGAAAATATTTGTTTCGCACTCAATATTTACTTAGTTTCAAGACTTTACTCATATCTATGGATGATACTAATCGTGGTTGTCGCAAATAATGTAACCGAAGTACTTTATCATTGCTGTATTTTCGATTAAAAAATCGTACGAATTTACAATACGTTTACGTCGCGTGTTCGTGAAAAACCTGTTGTCCGAAGCAGGGATTGTTCTTGATATTGCAATAACTACGTACCTAGTCATCAATTATGATCGTGGTAGAATATCATGGAACTGATACGAGTACCTTTACCCAACCTTAATTTATTTTTCAGTGATAGTTGGGCAGAAGATTCCTCCAATATCTTATGTTTTGCGGTGTACAAAAAGGAGATAATTCTGTAGTCACCCGACTAAACTGGAGTAATTAACTACTTCAACCTCATATTTTCCCCCCCTATCAGAGCTCTAGCATTTTTTGCTCAACAGTGGACAAAATTGAGGTAAAATCTAGTTTTACCAACCACCCTCAAAACTTCATGCCCTTATTCACGAATACGTGGAAACAGTTTGCTAATTCGCCGGGACGTAGTTATACCGCGATGAATAGAAAATTAAGTTATTACATTTGCTAATTTGCGTACCGCCCGCGTTTTGAATAATCCATAACTTGGTGTTTGGCGCCTGTTGACTGATTTATAGGCTAACAATGTTCTGAATAGATGTGGTTGATTGTCTGTATTTGTCATTTCAACTAGAAATATGTTGAACGAAAAGAAATGAGAATATCGTCCATCATTTTCAGCTACGGAACCATTAAAAACCATTTCATCAAAAAGAATATAGCAGATCCAATCCAATCTGCATAGCCGTTTCCCAACTTTATTGGGGTCGGGTTTCAGTCTAACCGGATTCAGCTGAATACCAGTATTTTACATGGAGCGACTACCTATCCGACCTCCACAACCCAGTAACTGGATAATACGATACCCCTTGGTAAGACTGGTTGTCAGACTTTCGGGCTTCTGGCGACCCGTAACGGCTGTCAAAGATGCATAAATGTCAGCCGGGACCAACGGCTTAACGTGCTTTCCAAGGCATGGAGGAGTCTTGGTATGTAAAGATGGTCACCCATCCAGGAGTCTCGGTATGTAAAGATGGTCACCCATCCAAGGACCAACCCCGGCAAGCGTAGCTTAACCTGACGAATTTTCCCGTGCAGCAGTTATTACTTAGCCACGAGCTCCTCTCCAAAAAGAATATAGCAGATGACAAATATTTATTGAAGATGTAACAGAATTGGGAGATTAAATCAGATGAATTAATAAAAATAAAGATGACATAGAACAGAAAGAAAAAGGAAGAGAACCAAAAAGAAACGAACCGAGAAAAGAAGAAAGAAGTAAACGTTGAGATAACTGCTGAAACAGGTGGATTGAAGAAAGAAACAAGGGCTGAAATTTAAGAGCAATTCAGAAAGAGGTACAGAAAGTTGTTCAATTTGTACAAATACAACTAAACATAGGGACACTGATCATGCTGACATGAATCATAACAACGAAATCAGTTTCGTATTACACATGCTTTTCAAATTCCATACCTGTTCCTTAGAAACGGTTTATTAAATGATTTGATTATAATATCTGAGTATTTATCTTTGGTAAACACTTACTTTCGAGTGTTGAATCACAACCTCTTACACTTTCTGGAGTACTGCTAGATTATAAAACACTTGAGTTCAAGAACTCTGGCGTTAAGTCGAAGAGTCCTTCTTCAGTCTCTCCATTTCATAGATACAATGAGGAAAATTGTGAAAGAAAACAAAAATAGCATTACTGGTTAGTTGACTTCACCTTCACTTTGACGACGAATATAGGTAGTCATGGCTGCGACTATGGAGGACCTCAGGACAATGCTCGATGACCTCAATAGAGTTTCCGAAAGAGTAGGTCTTAAAATGAACATGGACTACACCCAAAATAGTGGACGATTATGTTTACCTACGACAAACTGTGCAGTTAGGAAAGTTCAACTTCGAGAAAGAGGTCAATCGTCGAATCCGAATCGGCTAGGCAGCGTTTGGGAGGGAAACTACGTAATATCTTCTCGTCTCATATATCACAGCATCTTAAGATGAAAGTCCACCAGTGCGTGTTGCCAGTGATGACTTATGGCACTGAAATGTGGTCGCTCACAATTGGCCTCGTTAGAAGGCTGAAAGTCACCCAAAGCGCAATAGAGAGCGCTATGCTCGGAGTTGGAGTTTCCCACGTGATCCAAGCAGAAATGAAGAGATCCGTAGGACAACCAAGATAACCAATATAGTAATAGCCTAACTTAAGTGGCAGTAGGCGGGGCACATTGCTCGCAGAACAGAGAGCCGATGGGGCCGAAAAGTTCTGGAGTGGCAACCGCGTACCGGAAGACGTAGCGTTGGAAGGCCTTCCACAAGTTGGACCGATGACCTGGTAAAGGCCGCAGGAATCCGCTGGATGCGAGAAGCACAGAACCGGTCGAAGTGGCAGGGCTTGGGGGAGGCCTATGTCCAGCAATGGACGTCTTTCGGCTGAAATGATGATGATGATGAGTTAATTGTTTTTTTTTTTTTTAAGCCGAAACTGCTGACATATATGATAAAATTCACACATCTATTGTAGGTACTAAATTATTTTTAATCCGAATCAGTGCATGCACGAATCCCTCTAATGATTTCCTTAATTCCAAAATGGCGCTTTAATCCTGACTTCAAAGCGAAGATTTAATCCTTTTGCCACAAACGGCCGACGTGATATGAAATCGTTTAAAACCATCTTAGATACGATAAGGCCGTGAAAGTGTTACTGGTAGAATGCATAACGCCAAAGTAAAAGATATTTTTATTCCTTATGTTATTCAAAACATGTTTGGGGGTATGAGGAACAGGTGTATAGTTCACTCATCCACCATAGAAAAGGGAGGATCCTCCGACCAGACGGGTGTGATGTCTGGCGGGCAATTGCCCAGAGGTTGAAGTCGGGAAGCTTGTATATATGTTTATCGCGCGGTAAACTCTAATTGCGCGATGCAGGATTTGTGTGACGTCAGGATGTTGTGTGACGTCAGGTCTTTTTGATGCGTAGTTCGCATGTAGCGACGTAGATGCCGCTACATCACTCCCCTCCGGAGACCGGAGGTCGATAGTGGGCTGAGTCTTGAATCTTGCGATGCTTCACAGTGCCAGCTGTGGTTCCAGTGAGTCGGAACCGGGTGCCGCATAGTTCGCGGTGAGTCGGAACTGTCTGCGGTGATTCCCCAGTGAGTCGGGGTGGCGCTGCGTCTTGATCCAGTGGGTCGGATGTGGTACAGCGCCGGGTTGTGGCTGAGGGTGATGACCAGGAATGCGCGTTCGCTGCATGCTGGTGGTCAGGATACCTGTTGAAGCCGTGGGTGCTGACTGGCTGTGTGTCTCGCCTCACGAAAGCTTGCGGGAGTGATGATGATGATGACGTCACGCTGAAGTAGTTGCACGAAGGCTGCGTTGACGTTCATGTTCGGGGTCACCAATTTGGGGGTATGAGGAACAGGTGTATAGTTCACTCATCCACCATAGAAAAGGGAGGATCCTCCGACCAGACGGGTGTGATGTCTGGCGGGCAATTGCCCAGAGGTTGAAGTCGGGAAGCTTGTATATATGTTTATCGCGCGGTAAACTCTAATTGCGCGATGCAGGATTTGTGTGACGTCAGGATGTTGTGTGACGTCAGGTCTTTTTGATGCGTAGTTCGCATGTAGCGACGTAGATGCCGCTACATCAAAGGGAGGATCCTCCGACCAGACGGGTGTCGTGTCTGGCGGGCAGCTGCCCAGAGGTTGAAGTCGGGAAGCTTGTATATATGTTTATCGCGCGGTAAACTCTAATTGCGCGATGCAGGATTTGTGTGACGTCAGGATGTTGTGTGACGTCAGGTCTTTTTGATGCGTAGTTCGCATGTAGCGACGTAGATGCCGCTACACATGTATGTTCATTTTATAAAAATCATCTTTGCGATGAACATAAAAATATATACTTTTAAACCTATAGATAAGTCTTCAAACGAATGGAACAGACATAAATGATGCAAAGCTTACTGACGGTATTAGATATAGGACCTCGTCATCACGATGTTCGTATGATAATAATTGCTTGATGTTATTAACGTCACGCTAGTAACTCATAATCAACATGACATTATGGTAGGAGTACTCATAATTTTATTCTAGAATCATAAATTCTGCATAAAACGTCACGTGTACTAGTCGTTCATGTTCAGAAAAAACTATTTTCCTTGAGTAGTCGCTTCTCATGTTTTCGCTAAGTACTTAGGAAAATATTTCACACATAACCTAGGACAGGCTAAATAAGTAGAATGGTTAAATATATTTATTGCTATGTAATAGGTTAGAAAGTTATTAAAGACACGTCTTGAACAAGTTAATGATTTCTGTTTTGGACTTGTTTGTGCGTTACCGTTTTCCATCTTACGCTGTCCATCAAGAAATGCTATAACAAACACAGAGGTATCTCTTCTAATCAAGAATTTTATGAGCTTTACAATGTAAATCAAAGCCTCGAAAGCATTTGAGGGTAAACTAATATAAACAAGCGTCTTAAACTATTTTTTTTCTTTATTTCACAAAACTATTTCAAAACTCTATATTATAGCTGTTAATTCTCTAATTACTCCTCCAATAATGCTAATTGCTATACTATACTATCGGCGGTTCAGCAGGATGGGAAAGCGAAGGTTGGTGAGACCGACGTACAAATACCTCTGATTAAACTAAACCTAGATTATTATTCGAATTCTGAAGTTATCCTGACGTGATTGTAATCTCCGCCTAATTTGAATTTAGTGTGTATCATAATCCGATTGGCTCCTCTTCTTCTATTTCTCTGGTCCCTCGTGCTGAAGTTTCATTTCAAGGGATCTTACTTGCAAAATTGCGATTATGAGTTTTACAATTTTATGATCTTTTAGGCGAAAATGAACAGCTACTTTAAAGTGTTCAGTGCACAATTAATCCACTTTTTTACAACATCCTTTTCACATATAAAAGATTAAAAACTCTTCCCTGTAAAAACACGTATTTTCCTGACAAGGATCTTAAATAACACTTAGCTTTTATTGTTTGCATCGTAGACATTCCTTATAACTAGCTTCTGTATGAGCATGCGTACGCAAATGCACAGCATTGCATGTCCCGGGCAATAAGACAAAGGCGACCATCACAATTGTTGCAAAAAAAACGTAATTATAAACTATTATGGTGTCGCGGAATTGTACGTCTAATCACGTGAATGTACGTGCTTGTATATACTTTAATTTGATTTAATTTTTAGTATTACGTGTTGTTGCGTTTTGTTTATTTTGAAACTTCCATAATGCACCCAGCGAAATGGAATAGGTGAATCGGAGGGTGAAACGAATAATTATTGACTGTTCTCGTACTGAAAATCTTAGCAAAATGTAAGAAGTTACAAGTATGATACATTTTCTTAAAGTAAACAAATCGTTATTTCGATCATCGAACAATTCGTAATCCCTACATGCCAAAATCCAAATAGCACACTTGTAGGCACATCAAATATTATTCAACCGGTTTCAATTAGAGGTAATAGGTACGTCCAAACACTCAATCAATCAATTTAATCAATTAAAGAGCTAACAGTTACCAAACGCCATTAATTTATAATTTACATGAAACGTATATACACAAACACTTCATTTGTGGCATGTTCAAATAATCTCAAACCTTATAAAGACCATATAGGTAATATTCAAATCAATTCTGAGCAACTTTCTAATCATAGTTGGAATAAACATTTTGACCCATGACTGGTTAGGACATCGCATATTTGTAGAGATGAGTCGTCGGGTCATTTAGACCTATATAATTGGTTTCTTAGTACTTTACCTAGACGTTCATTGGATACCAATTAGAATTAGTGTCAAGATATGTGAGTTGCTAGGTATTATATTATAAGGTTACTTGGGAAGTACCTAGTTAAAATGTTTGTCTGTGTATCTACAAAGTTGCTTTATCGACTTATATTTAGCATTTCATAGATTAGCGCAGACGACCCTTTGATCCTATAGACGTAAAACTATATGTTTATGGATATTGGCACTAGGTGACAGTATATAGCAGCAACATAAATAGTATTGTGAAGTAATTCAAGCTGAAAATCAGCATGTAAAAAACACAACTTTGATTCTAAAGTGGGTGTTCCCCAGGGCTCAATGCTAGGCCCATGTTTAGTTTATAACCTTATACTCTTACTAAGAAGTCATCACTATCCCACAAGACAAAGATCACATCCTTTACTACAAAACTTCCGATAGTCGATTATTTATCAGTATTATTTATAAATAATGTATGCATGCATTTATGAACATGCCATGATATTCTTTAGTGTCTTAAAATTGACTTAACTAATACAATTTCATCAGAGAAGAGGACCGCTTTCATAATCTCAGTTTATCTAAAAATATTCCGCGCAGGCGTTTCCTTAAAGCCGTAAACATTAAACAAAAAGCCGCGAACGTTCAGGGCTGTGCCATAAAGTATTCGCTTTTTCTTGTACAAATGTGTATCAATCGAAATACACTCCCAGACTCATGATCCTACGCGATACTCGCACGCACACACATACTCGTATATAATAGAAAGAAACAGAGACAGTGGCAAGTCGCATAACGCTTTTTCCTTACGTGACGTTCATACCAGTCAACTCTTGCAAGCAGAGTTAAGGAACTTTGTTACAAAACTACAGGATGGCTCAGTTTAGGAGTCCGGAAGTGTATACCTACTGCACATGAAATCCTCACGACTTTTTTAACAGCGCGTAGTCTGTAAATATTTTAGACTGTAACCAATCCTCACTGATTAATAAATTGTAAGTGGTTTTATAACTAGCGCGACTACAGAGGTACATTTTTCATTATGGACTCCACAAGCATGTCAATTCTGTAATCTCTGCTTGATTTAAGAATGGGGATAGGAGAGGAAGCCCTTAATATTTTCCAGTACGCAAGAATTACAGCCTCCAGTAAATAAATAAATTTTGGCCTGTCTAGCCATAAAGTCTGACAAATAAATTCTCGCATAGCTAAAGGCAGCACCCCTAACTCTCTATTCCGATCACGCGATGTACAGCGGCAGACTCAATACAGCGAGACTCGTCTTATTATGCGCAGTCGCAACTTATTACTATAGCAGCGATTAAAGGAGATTTATATGACGTAAGTGCGTCGTACTTAGGAATACGAGGATTTGATTGGGTGATTGATGGTTGTTGTGAAATCCGGTATTATGTTGGGAGATTTTTTTAAACGGAGTTTTTTACAATTTAGTGAGGCACTAAACTCCTTGTTTGTTTTTGAGCAAATGGAAACTAAACTATTAACTGAACCCTGTAAAGAGATTTGTGATCTTACCAGTATACCCGCGAAACGCAGAGTTATGTTTATTTTATTTTATTTTTTATTCATATTCTTTATGACACCTCTTTAGGTCATGAACTACCCAAATATCAAAAAATATTTGGCATAGGTCTAGGGGGGAGGCGTGAAAATTGATTCGCTGTTACAATGTATAAGATATGGCTGTATAAGATGTATTTGTATAACTAGGTACTACTGTGTTTTACTAAAATATTTTCTTTTCTTGTAAATAAAATTATAAAATTGTATTGTAAAGTTGGCTCTATTTCAAACTGCATTCGAGTTATTTTCATTAAAAAGCTATGATCATTTCTGATGGCATGAAAGCCAAAGGTTCCACTTTACCATTGCTTTAATATATGTTAATTCGGAAAAGCAATAACAGTTGAGTCATGATGTGATCTTAAAGCAATAGTATCCTGTCTGTTGCCATAAACGGCAATCAATGGGCAATTACCTCAATTTCATTATAATTTTGACCTGACGATATCACAGATAAATACAGATGGGACACTCCGCCAAAATCATTTTAATAAAAAGCGACTCTTGCTACGACACAAAAAAGTGCAATTAAGGTCGCACAGCGCTAATCATCTACAGTTATATTCACCTAGAAGTTGCCTCTCTTCCTATCGCGTGACTCTTAAATCTTCTGATTACGTTACACTTATTGAATTGGCCCAACAAGACGGGCCCGCCGCGTACTTGTAGCTTCATACCTAAATTGCGGAGTAAACCATCAGAATTAATCTGTGCCCGAACCAACTTTATGGTACGACTGTTAATTTTATTCGCTACAATGCCCATCTCGCCAGAGACATCGTATGTTTTAATTAAAGTTACATAAGTTATACATAATAACATAAAGAAAAGACAGAAAGAAAGATAATAGGGGGCGAGCCATTGCCATCAACTGGGCACAAATCCAGACTCCGGGCTGCTACTGAAAAAATCCTAATAGAAAAACCCAATAACACTTTGCCCAAACTGGGAATCGAACCTAGGACCTCAATGCTCAGCAGTAGCACTTGCAACCACTAGATAATGAGGAAGTTCATTAGTTAATTAGTATTTATCTCATCATAAATTAACTTGAACCTCATAACTAACTAGGTAGGCTTCAAATACTTCTATTTAGAGTCGTAGTGTTGATTCATCTCAGTTAAATTAGTATCTTGTTAGACTTTAAAACTTTGAAGGAAAATCGTACTTTTCCTTTAATATTTTCCAAGAAATCTTGATAATACGTTAGAGATTGCTAATTGATAATGTCAGTTTTCCTTGATGATTTAATCAGGACTAACAATTTGAGAGCCGTAGGAACCAACAAAATTACGCAGTTTTTGTTTATAATACTTAACTCAAAAAGGGGTCATTGTACTCATCATTTTGGACAATTTTTCCTAGGCATGGCCCAATCTGCTATTCTTTAATATTTTTCGATATATGTAAACACAAATGTACGGAGCAGCTGATTTATTATTTCCCGTTGTAAGACTTGTTCTTGAGGATGTCTTGTAGGAAGTTTTGATTATGAATGTGGATGGCTAAAAATCCGTTTGTCCACCGCCACGTCAGCGGGACGTCAACGAGGACGAGATGACGGCGCCGAAGTAGCGATATACATTAACTATGGCCGCGTGTCCACCGCACGTCTGTCAGCGGGACGTTACTCTCGGTTCGAATAATCTCGTTTCTCATTGACATCCCGTTGACGGTGGCGGTGGACAAACAGTGTAAGAGCAGAGGAATACCAAAGAAACGATGGATGGACATGTGAAGATGATATGGCTAGAAAACGGAATAACTACCGAGATGACCATTAATAGAGAACGATGGAAGAAAAGGAAAAGAAACGAAACACGGAATGGAAAGAAAACGTGTGGAAAGAAAACGTTGCACCGACCCCAAATAAATTGGAATGCGGGCAAGAAAATGATAATCACTAAAACGTGTTCAATTAAATAATTAGACGGCCTAAACGTAGCCTAATTTTCTAGACATTTACAGCCTTCAGAAAGCAATAAACGGTAACAAGGCTTGAGTTAACAATCTGCTCGGAGCAAGAATATGAAGTGACGAAATAGAACATCATCATAATAAAATGCTTTCGACCATTGCTGTAACCTAGTTGTGTTTAACGAGTAGTTAACTTTATGATGCCTAGATATCAAGAGGTATTTAGTAGCTAGCACATTAAGAACGCGCAGTGATTTAGGCAGTCGAGCGTTTTGCGTTCAGATAAACCTAATTACAGAGAATTCTAACTAATATTATACATGAAAAAGTGAGTTTGTTTATAGTAACCTTATCTACATAACTGTTTTTAAATAGTCATTAAGAACCCTGTAAGAAATCGACACGTGTTTAACCTCTCAACGAGGCATCCTCAGGATGACGATTGACTTGTTGTGAAGTAGCAACAAGTCGTGTCCAGGTTCGCAAGAAGTCAAACGTCGTTTTTTTTAAATGCGGTTCCATCTCTTTCCTTTCCTTTTTAATTGTATGTATGACAATTGATGTTTTGCAATCAATTATTGTGGATTTTACGAAAAACTTGATCATCTGGTCGGCGCAACACATTTTTTCCTCTACTCTACCCTGTCAACCGTCACGCTATAATTCACTCCCTTCGCTTTCATATCACCTCATCCTCACAATCCGTCCATCTTTTACGAAAAACTATGGCATGTAATTAAACACCATGAAAGGAGGCGGAGTAAAAAGAAGAAAGGATGAAAAAAAAAATATTCTCAAAAAAAACAAAGTAATTAGGGGAGTAGGTATATAAAGAATAGTGCGGATACTGATAACAGAGCCTTTAAAGGCGTTGAGGCTTACTAAGACAAAATAAATTTTACCTTGTAAGAAATTTGATGAGTGTTATGTAATAAAGAATTGAATTTTCGTTTTTAAGCTTTTCTCGCCGCAGTCTTTACGAACCTAAACACGTTCCAAACAATGTCTAGGTACGTAAATCACCACAGCCTAAAACCTTGCAGTGCACACAATGCATTGATATTTTGTGCTCTACGACCCGCCGATAGACCACTTGTATTCAATCGTGCTCGTAATTGCACCGTCTCACCGACTGAGCCGAAATGTTAATAAATCACCATTGCAACGACAATGGCTAGTATCGCAAAATAGATGCAGAAGGATAATAATCAAAGCCTACAACAATAGAAAGCAAAGCCAAAATATTGAAAAAAATAAATCCCATATCTTTCTACGCTTTGGAATGGGCAACTAGCTTCATCTTTCTGACTAAACAACCCCTTGACAATTCTAAAGTGCCTGTAATTGGTTTATATGAAACAAATCCTATGGAGAATAACGGACAAGAAACTCAATGGACTCATATATCCATTCCATATCCATATGGGCATCCATGAGAAACAACTTTGGTTGTGGGAAGCATATGACCGGTCGTTGTTCCTATGCTTGGGGCTGTGTCCAGCAGTAGACGTTTATCGGCTAAGTTGCTGATGATAAATGCTAATGCTGGTTTTAACCCTAACTGGTTTACACGCAGACAACTCCATTGTTCATTAATGAGTCATATTCAATCCATATATTTCTCACATCCCACAAACTATTGTATCAACATTACTATCATCACATCAGGTATTAAACGTTCGCTGCCGCGAGAAATCACGGCACAGCGGACAGAGCTCCGGCGGGATCTCATGGCGGCATAAAGTGTGCGATTGTCGCAACCCAGCGCCCACGCCATGGGCACGCCACAATTGCGGCGATAAGTCCCCTCTTTGAGGAGTGGCTTGAGAGGCGCCATGGCGTCCTCACCTTCCGCCTGACGCAGGTCCTCACCGGACACGGTTGTTTCGGGAGGTTCCTGTTCCGCATAAGGCGGGAGGAAACGCCCGGGTGTCACCACTGTGTGGATCGCCCGGAGGACACGGTGGAGCATACGGTGGAGGTCTGCCCGGCTTGGGCGGAGCACCGCCGTGTCCTCACGGAGGCGATCGGCGGCGGCGATCTCTCGCATCCGGCCCTGGTTCAGGCCATTGTTCGGAGGGAGAGTGCATGGGAGGCCGTCACCTCCTTCTGCGAAGCACTTATGTTCGCCAAGAAGGAGGCGGAGCGCGCGAGGGAGATGCAAGCTGCACGCTCTCGCGGCCCTAGTCGCCGCAGGAGACGCCCCGGGCATCGGGAGTCGTGAGCAGACTTCCGGCCACCGTAGGCGCGGGCTTGCGGACGGTGAGCAATGGGCAGCTCGCCGTCCGATAAGGACCAGGCCCGTGTCGAAGGCGCGTTGTGTTCCACGCGCGCCTCAAAGAGATGTCAGCACCAACTAACGGGGTGGTCGAAAGACCAATGCCTGCTGGGGTTGCGGGTTTGTCCGAAAGGGATATCGCGGCCCCGGCACACAGGCAACGGAAGGAACACGGGTGGGTTTTAGTCAGTAAAAGTCTGACACACCCTCTCGCTCTGCCCAGAGCGGGAGAAGTCATTTGATGATTTCCCATCCTCAAAAAAAAAAAAGGTATTAGACGTTCACAGTTGGAAATCGGCCTTGCCTACTAATCTGTTGTGACTTTTGTACCGGGATACAATGATATTATAAGTAAAAAGAAGTAGGAGGTAGGTTATATGCGCTCTGCCAGAGGCACGTTAAGACTTGGCTAGTTCGAAAACCTGAACTCAGTGCCCTTTTTAAAGATCAGAAGTTGCGTAAGTGATCTATCTTACTTTTGCAGGCAGGGCACATTGCTCGCAGAACAGACGACCGATGGGGCCGAAAGGTTCTGGAGTGGCAACCGCGTACCGGAAGACGTACCGTAGTAAGGCCGATGGCCGATGACAAGGCGGACCGATGACCTTTTGGAGACCGGAAGGGAAGCACAGAACCGGTCGAAGTGGCGATACTTGGGGGAGGCCTTTGTCCAACAGTGGACTTCTTACAGCTAAAATGATGATGATGATCATTGCAGGGACACATGAAATGAACAATGGTATTGCTACTTCTGCGCATAATCCTGCGCTATTCCTGCGCATACCAACCTAGCTCAGTTACGAAACTAACAATTTTTGCATGCCTCCTGATATTTAAGACTTCACAATGGATACGGATTGGTATTTCTGCAGTAGGTATAATATTTAAGTTAGACGCAACCAGATCGAGGTGATAAAGGGAACAGTATTGTTGAAAAGGTCTTTAAGGATTTATAGATGAAGTTTATGTAAATTATGTAAAGAGATCGGCGTTGAAGACATACATACGACTTTGAGGAATGTGTGAATCCAGGTTCAATAAATAGATGTCGAAATGTTTCTTCGGTAACGAACTACAAAAGCGACTCAAACAGTTCAGTCATCTATTCATAGTTAATGTTTCGCTTCTAAATTAACACGGAATTCGTACTTATCGAAAATTGCCTCGTTGGTGTAGTGTTCGCAAGCGCTGACCACGAGGTTCTGGGTTCTATTCCCGCGTCGGGCAAAGTTTTATTGGGTTTTTCCATCTGGAATTTCTCAGTAGTCGTAGCCCGGAGTCTGGATTTGTAGCCGGTAGGATCGCCCATTACATCGATCGGATAGTCTATTACATACATGGGACTCAATCATAACCGGCGAAATGTGGGTGTACCATCCGTCACATCACACTCTCAGGTCCAGTTGAAAACCAGCGTCAGGCACTTATAGTTGTCTGGCATTTTTTGCTGAACTGGGCTGCACCAAAAGCGCAGCCCTGAGGAGCCTCACAGCTATACAGTGTAAAGAATAACATCACCAATGAAAAGTTCAACAAAGATACAATTGTTTTACAGCTATACCGTCTCAACCAGACACACAAATCTCCTATAGGTTCACCTCTAACATACCCTGGGTACGTAAAGACATTTAAACTAGGGTCAGTCAGCGTGGCAAATAGTTATGTGCCGCTATATCATGTCAGAGTGACGGCTAGCCTATCGGTATTGCATGTTAGTATTTATTAAACTTGGCTATTTCTTCATGATTGGAAGGCGATAAATATGAATTGCTAGGTATATCAGGTTTAGTTCAATCATGGATTTTATTGACTGGTTTCTAAATTAGTCCTTTCATTTTCAAGCCTACATGTCTTTAAAATTGAAAGAAAACCAACTGCCCATGAGGTTTTTTAATTTGACGTGTATGTGTATGTCTTCTCTCATCTAAATACGAATTTTACGAGCTTGGTTCACATAGTGGAAAAAGATAAAACAGTCTGTAAACTGGCAGCAAAGCTGGCTACCCAGGATGCACTGGGGGTACTAAAGTTATCTCCGTGTATTTTGTATTTCATATTTTTTTGTATACAAATATCCTTCTTCAAGTCCCAGGCTACAGATCTGACAAATGTCATAAAGATCGTTTAGACGTAAAAAGGTAACAGACAGAGTTACTTTAGCATCCTAAGTAATATTATAAAAGAGAAAGTGAGTTTGTTTTAGCACATGGGTAGACCATGACCTGGAGAAGGACATAGGATACTTTTATTCCGATACTCCCACGAGATTGAGACTTATGCTGGTGAAACTGCGGGGCGCAGCTAGTTTATAATATTAGTATTATAGTATACAGCTAATCACATTTCTTTGCCGAGGTAACACCTTCAGCTTTTAATCTTTATCATACACCAAAATCCTCTTTACCACCTATGACCAAATCACATGAAAAATTACGTCTACAGACCTCCTTTCGCAACCCACTGCTTTCGAATTCACCAGTTCCAACTAAAGTCATTGTCAGCGCAGTCATTGTCATTACATTGTGGTCTGTCATGGTCATTATCGTACGCCAAAACGTCTCGCTGTGACGAATTTTCGGTTTAGGAAACAAGAAAACCGTTACAAATTGTGGAAAAAATGCGCACCCACTGTGTTTAGGTTAATTGTGTAGTGGGTGATGCGCTATGCTATTTTTGATGACGAACACATGATTTTCAACAATATTGAAAATTATGTGTTTCATCATTAAAAGTCAAAAATAAATCTGTTGCCTACGTAGCACTTAGAGGGATGCAAAATTTATTAAACATACATTTCAAGGTTGCTCGAAAAGGATTTTTTTAAACCATTTTCCCTCTGTCCTTTGTTTACTCTTTACATAGTTTATTACATCCGTAAGACGTCCTCTTAACATGACGACACGGTTGGCGCAGTGGCTGAGCGATCGACTGCTGCGCAACGTGTCGCGGGTTCGATCCCCGCACGGAACAAATATTTGTATGATCTGCAAGTAGTTGTTCCGGGTCTGGGTGTTAGTGTATGTGAGTTTCTATGTTTATAAACGCACCCACGATACAAGAAGAAATTCTTAGTGTGGGGCAACGTTTTTAAAAAAAAAACATAAGGTCCAGCTGAAAATCAGCGTCAGGCACTAGTTGTCTGGCATTTATGCTGAACTGGGCCTATTTTGCGCAGCCGTGAGGCACACAATACTGTTTTAAGTTATCTTTATTTTCTCTGTGTTTATGTTTTTGTGTGAATATTGTGTGCCATAACCTCACATTAATTTATTTTCTTTCTTTACATGGGTTCAAAAGTTTAATTAGGCCAACGTATCAAACAGAGAAATATTCGCATTCAAATTAAGTAAATACGTAAGAATGAAGTATAAGTAGTGAGTAGTAGTGAGAGTGGTGAGTAGTGGTAGTGAGTGTGTGTTGAGTATATTTCTCTTTTTGTTCTCACACACTATTGTCTACATTTCTTTCTCATTTCTCCTTTCGCAGGTCTGCTGGAAGAAATTTCTTAAGAAATAAGCAGTACTTTTGTACTCAAATTATAATTATTTCGTATCTGTATGTATTTTACTGTGTGTACATAAATAATAAAATAAATAAATAAGCAAGATGGTTAATTGATTAACTAAGCGAAATAACTTTCTCATAGATGTTTACTTCATTGCACAGGGAGATATATCGATTGACATTATGATGTTATCAGCACAAGTAGGTGCTGACCATTTAGCTGTCTTAACCCTAAGTCACCTCTCATGACAGTTCGGCTAGCGACGGCTTCGACCGCTCGCCGTGAAGCTGGCATTTCCACAATTTATATCCAACTAACATTTCTATTTTACAATCTCACCATAAAATTTAACGATCATCTAATGAATTTCAAATTAATACCGAATGAGGAACTCAATAGATAATCTACGGGAGAATAAATTATCTCCTGCAACGCATTCTATGTACTGAAGGCTAACAAGCATTTGGTATACAGGCGAAAATATTCATCTTTTCACAACACTGCCTATATTGTGTGCGTAATATCTGTTAAAGCTTAAATTGGCATAGTTAAGAGAGTGCCCTGCGTGCCTCGGAAAGTACGTTAACTCCGTTAAGCCGTGTGTCCCGGCTGCCATTCGTGGATCTTTGACAGTCGTTACGGGTCGTCAGAAGCCTGACAACCAGTCTTACCAAGGGGTATCCTATTACCCAGTAACTGGGTTATGGACCTTAGATAGGCAGTCGCTCCATGTAAAAGGTATTCAGCATTCGGTTAGACTGAAAGCCGACCCCAACATAGTTGGGATAAGGCTAGGCAAATGTGTGGCATACTTGAGAGTGATGTAAAACGCCACAACTTTGTTTAAAAATAGCTGCAAGTTAGCTGACTGTATACCAAATACCTTGTTCGGCTGTATGCGATTTTGCTAAAGAAAGGCGATCGTTCAGTACAATCGACGAGGCTGCAAAGCTAGGCATTTACATCCGGCCTTGCCTGCGATTTTAAGAGAGCGTCTCGTCTGTTGCTAACACCCGACCTTCGGATTCCAGAACATCTCACAACAGCGATTATAAAACGGTCGTGTTGTAAGCTTCCTAAAGTCAAGTGTTGGAGCGGAACAATAAATTATTATTGTGTTAAATTTAATTATTGGGTCCGGTGGATTTGTGTTTCATAGTTACTGGTATAAGTAAAATGAGAGGTTGGCTGTGAAATAAAGACGGTATTTTTGTCGAAGATTTTTTGCGAAATACCTATTTAAATTAGGTACCTAGTGCTTAGTTCTAAAAAGACAGTTAAGTAGTGCTAAGTGACAGCTGTGTATTGACAATAGGTAAATTGTCGTTAAAAGGTTTATTTTTTGAAAATTGGGATGTGCTTTCACTGTTTTTAATTTTAATTAGTTCGTCTAGCTATAATAGTGGTAACGCAAACTTAGGTAATCTAACTTGCCTACAGGAAACTTTAAAAAAATGCAGTTCTTTACAAATATTCCGGAAAGTAGCGAACACAAGTAATCTTCAAAATAACAAAGACGAAAAACAATAGAATAACAACTAAACGAATAATCAACACGTTGGAACAAGTTAGAAACATTACGACATTGGATTCAGAATTCAGAGCCGGGGGGAAATCAGGACGAGAACGTGACGTGTCGTGAACGCTGAGATCATAATGGAACACAAAAGGCGCACTTCAAACAAAATGTTATGTCTCAACAAATTCCACGAAACAGAAATGTCGGTAAAATGTTAACGTGCAAGAAATAAAATTTACTTATCCGTTTTCAAACTTATCATCAAATAACAATACGATCTATGTTTCAAGCCCTGTCAACTTGTTGCCTGACATCTCTGCACCCTGGCATGGGCTGCCTGACAAAGAAACTTTCAGTCGTGCATTCGATATGGCTTGGAAATAAAATGCGGTCATCAATTGCTCACCGGAATGAGCACCAAAATGTCATCCATAGATCTTTGTCTGTCGATACGGGGAGTCAGTAGCCCGAAAGCCTGACAACCAGACTATGCAAGGGTTATCGAGTAACTCAGCACCTAACTGGATTGTGGAGGTCAGTTATGCAGCCGCTCCATATAAAACACTGGTATTCAGCTGCATCCGGTTAGACTGGAAGCCAACCCCAACATAACTGAGAAAAGGCTACGCAGATGAGTAACCACGCAGTGAATACTTTGAAATATTTTATAGACTCAGTATCGCTCAATTTTAACAGAAATGGGCCTTCTGCATTTTTCTACACTGTGGTAAGAGGTCCGCTGGACGTCAGAGCTCGGACCTCGTATTTGACAGCGCCGTAATAGAACATTCGCTGAGATTACGACCATTCGTACATGTTTATTGCCTCCAGGGGACCTTAAACTGGGGTATTAATGCCAATGATCATTTAGACAGATGGCTTTCTCGGGATATTCACCTGGATAGTTTGTTTCTATGTAAATGTAGTGTGATGACATTCTAGCGGCCAAGATTTGTGTCCGGCCAAAACATGAATTGATAATACTCTCTATTGGCAGAATGATGAGGAGAGGATGTCTTTTTGAAGATGTAAGGAAAACTACACAAAAGTAATATGGGCGGACAAATCATTAATAGCGGCACAATAAAAAAAAAACATCCTCTTTATATTATCCTTGACACTTACGGAAGAGAGAGGGTTAGCATATAGGAAAGGTCTAAGAGCTCGTTTCTGCGAGCCACAACCAATGCTTATTAATATTTTTCCGACAAACATAGCTTATAGCTAATGGTCGTACACTAATTATAAATCAACTGAACTCAGCATGTCATTTATGTCATTACTGTGTAAGTAACCTTTAGCCACAAGTTATGGATAGTAAGTTGTGATGCTGAGCCAGGAAACATTCGTTATTTATGGGACTCATAAGCAGTTAAGAGCTGGTAGGTACTACTTCTTCATAATTATTATTGAGAAACTGCATATTGCCAGAGTTATTAGCTGATCTCAGCATCACTCTGTGTGATGTCACTCAGGGCGCAGCTAAAATGAAAATATCATCTAAATATTATTTATTTATTTGATGACATTCATTTCGAGTAAGATATCACTATTTTTTAATACTATTTGATTTTAATAAAACATGATATTTACCATAAAAGAAAAACATCACAGAAAATTGTCAACGAATATGAAAGTAAGCCAAATAAGCTTAAAACTTTAATTACCAGATTTTAATTTGAAGAATATGTTCTAAATTAAAAGGTACAAGAAAAAAGTCTGCTTATTGAGAAACTCTTGTTAGATATCAAAGACAAAGATTCTACGGTAGAACATTGCTCATCACTATTTACGTTTAAAATAATACTAGAATAATAAAATACTAAAATTATATTAAATTTACCTCATTTATGCGCTTTTGACATTTCCAAAATGTCAATCGGTGGCGGCGACGCAATATAGTGATTATTACCTGCAATAAATTAATAATAACATTAATATTATGTATTTAAAACAAAACAAAGATATAAAGGAACAATAATAATTCTAAGAAATACGAAAGTAATGTCAATGAATGATGCAATGTCTCATCCATTATTATTTTATGGACAGCTTCTGAGCATTCGTGATAATTCGTGTGACACATTCATCTACTTAATAAATAAAAAATAGATAATCTTATACACTTTTAAGGCTTGTGCAGACCAGCGCGACGCGACGGCGCGACGCGACACGAACAATACAATTTCTAAGAAAACTTCACAGTATAACAATAACCGGTGTCGCGTCGCGCGACAAGTCGCGCTGGTCTGCACAAGTCTTTAGTAGGTAACTAAGTAGGAAAGAGAACCGCCAATACAAAACCAAACTTGCGATTGATGTGAATATCACCACAATTCTAAAACAAGCATTTGTATTACTTAAGGATCGGCACCAGGAAATCGTGTTATGGGTTTTGGATAAGTTTATATATAAAACTTAAAGTAGTAGCCACGAAAAAAAACGTTTGTCTGGCTCAAGAGTTTCACCAGTCAGTGAAAAAAAACCTGGTAGATGATTGTTACAAAAAAAATTAAAAACGTGCAAAATGCACTGCCGTATTCAACCATGTTTCATGAATACGGACAGGTGTTTTAAGTAATCCATATTATGTGCTTCTGATTATGGAGGGCCTACTTTTTGACTCCATCCTCAGACCAATATCTAAATAAACACCTCCAATGACTGCAATATTGAACACAAAATAATCCTAGGACATTGAACCGTTACAGTAACAAAACGGACGATAATCGCCGATAGTAACACCGCGGTCTATGAAGCACGCACGATTTACGTAACAATACCAACCACGAAATAGATGGGTACAGAAGATCAGCTCCACAATACGAACTATAGCAGGCACACGAAATAAGCAAGGCGTATGCAAGCGATGCATAGAAGCGCCTGTACGAATATCTGAAACGAATGTACCAATAATACAAAGTGTACACAAACCCTGTTCAGGTTCTTACGCAATTATCACTCTCTAAACGGAATTAGTAAGACATTCATTCTGTATTAAGACGGTTTCACCAGGAGCATTCGCCTGTAATGAAACGTTAGAGATTCGATTTTGAGCATTAGAAAGAAGAAAGAAAGAAAAATAATTTTATTCGTCACAGAAACACGTGCATAAAAAAATAATAAAAACTCGAGTAGGTAACAAAACAATAACAATACGTATACAATAACGAGTACAAAACAGAAATAGTAGGCAGCTGCTGGCACGTCATGACTGTGACAAGACTTCCACTCAGCATGATGCTGTGCTATGGAGACCCACAACACAGCGCTGATTTTCAGTGGTCACCCGATACGTTACAATACTGCCTCCCTGACTGACGGGCATTCACCTGTAATGTAACGAGTGGTGCCATGATGTTAGAAGTTGTATCAAAATATTACAGACATTGCGCTCTGTAATGCTCGGTTCTCCTCCCGGATCACTGATGTAATGCTCGAATTGTATCATTACAGGTTGCGCACTGTAATGTTCGGTTCGCCTCACTCACTGATGAATGCTTGACACTGTAACGTTACATTATAGGCGAATGCTCGGTGATGGAGCACCTTTATATCGCACCACTTTTTCCAAAAATTATTGTATGAATAACATTATAAAATTTTAATCGAAAAATCATCGACGAAAATTGAGGTTAAATTTTCAAACGAAAAACATCTTTCAGGTGGTTTACAATTAGAAATTCGGGTCTGAATAATCAAATCAATGCCCTCAATTAATCAGTGGCACAATAAAATTGCATCCACGTGTACGTTTTCTGATCCCATTGTTTACATTTTCCTCTGATACGTTTGCAACAGACCATATCTCAATCGAATGCCAGTCACGGTGGACCCGCTGTATCTGCTTGAAGCGAGTCTATGTGTGCGTACGATTTCGCTCGTCGTACAGAACCAACCTTCTGTAGGCAGGTAATATTCTGTGACAATACTGTTCACTGTTTGTTCTCAATTTATATTGAACAATTAATTACACCTGGAGTATTTAATTACTGGGTTGTGCTTGAAAAAGTGCATTGTACGGTTCGTGTACAATACGCGTATGGAAGTAATTGAGCTGAAATTGAAATGTTAAACTCGTGGTATTTATTTATTGGGATATGTTTGTGTCGGTGCGTATTCAGTTACCAATGATTATTGATTAATTTGTTAACAATATCAGAAATTGTTAGTGGCATTCATAATATTAGCTTTAAATTACGATCACAGGATATACAGTCAGTGGTCAGGATATACAGTCATTATCTCCAGAAAAGCCAGCTGATTCTAATTGCCACTTTGCAAAGACAGCGTACGGCGGTTTATATTCAACTGAGTCCAAGTCATAACTGTATACCATCATCATTTGTTTTACCCAAAGATCTTCTGCTCTCTAGTTAGTAAATCAAAGGACAAAAGAATTACCAATTAGAGAAATTGGTAATAAAGCTGGCTGGCCATGGTAAGCTAGACTTAAGTAAGAAGGTTTCGCTAATCGTAAAGGCTTCGATTCATACCATACACAAGAACATCAGTCTCGATCAGGGAATAAGCCTCACGTTCTCAAATACCTCAATATAGACAAAAAATTGAGGTGTTTGTTATGTTAAGTGGACGCTTGTATAGAAACGTTTTCGGGTCCCGCATTACGATGTTATCGTGAACCGGGCGGAACGTGTACTGAACTTTAAACAGGGAAATTTAGGTAACAAAATAGGTAAAGTATTTTGGTTTAGACTAGTTTATACTTTTAAAAAAAATACAATAGACGACGTATATTAAGTAACCTAATCCGCTTAACTGTTCTCAAAGAGTCATAAAGAACCCTGTAAGAAATCGACACGTGTTTCACCTCTCAACGAGCACTCACTGCTCTCGACGCTTGACGTGGCAACACGTCGTGTCCGGGTTCGCAACAAGTCAATCGTCATCCTGAGGATACCTCGTTGAGAGGTGAATCACGTGTCGATTTCTTACATGGTTCTTTATGACTCTTTAAGAACAATTATCGGATTAGGTTACTAAATTTACGTCATTTATTGTATTTTATAATTGATGTCCGCAAAGTCACGCCTGCGTCAGTTAACTAGTTTATATGTACTTTGGTAGAAAACTAGAGTCCGTCAGTCGAGAGAAAGCGTTCTTGACACCTGTCAGTTTCATACTAACGAATATGTGTTTTGCGAATTTGATCCTTATAGTTAATAGAAATTATCCAACTGACATCTGTCAAGATCGCATTCTCTCGACGGCCGGACTGTAGCTGTAGTAATCATCTGCATGCAAGACGTAGTGGATCTGTTATTGTACCTAATAGTAGGTAATCACAGGCTTTTCTGACCCTGTAGCTGCAGTGATTGCCTACCTGATTGTGTCAATCATCAGCCTCATAATTATAACGCGATTCTCTCATATCGGCACGAACAGCAAACAGATCAACGAACAAAATAGCCATATTTTTAGGGTTCCGTACCTCAAAAGAAAAAAACGGAATCCTTATAAGATCAATTCGTTGTCCGTCTGTCAGTCTGTCAAGAACCTTTTCTCAGGAACGCGAGGGGGTATCAAGTTAAAATTAATATCAAATAAGTAGGTCTATGGTCCCTTATAGCTCTAAAATAATTAAGCTTCTTTAGTCAGTGCAATAAAAAAATACGGCCATTTATGCGAAATATTTTGAAACTCGCAAATAAATCAAAACCTATAGGATTACTTACCGTTGACCTACAATCTTGACATTTGGCAGGAAGCAAGGTCTCACCATTACGTAAAGGAAAAAGTCCGAAAATCGTTAATTTGAAGTTTTATCACACAATATTTTTTTTTGCGATTACGTTTACATTTGCAGTTGGAGAATTGACCATGACGTATATGGATGTATGGGAGAACATGTTTTTCAACTACAATTTTACACATACATTTTCAACTACAATGTTACACGGGATACATTCATCCAAACTTCGGACACTTCACTGTGCGTGGTCCGACACGCACTTGGGCGTTTTTTTTTAGGTTATCCTGCACTGGTAAGATTTTCAGGAGAGTCCTTTGCTCAGCAGTGGAAGGCCTTCCCCAAATCTTTCCAGGCATCCATTTCCAGAGCCACGTTGATCCAACCCTTGCTGTCCAAATAGCCAATGCCGTGGTAAAATATATGACAGTCAACATGTGACACCAACATAATCCCAAAAAAAATCTCAGGCCCATGAACACCGACTCCACCGACACGTGAACATCGAGGCAATTTTGCTGTTAGACCAAACAAATATAATGCGAAGACTGAAACGAACAAAATCTTTTGAGTTAGTGTAGTGTAAAAAGTGTAGAAATAATAGTGACAATGACACACATATAACACTTAAACAATGTGTTATATCAGACTCTAAGAAAGTGGGACGGATTTGTGTAAAGTACTCGTACAATCAATACTATTCGAAGTCTTAAAACAATTATCACATTAAATAAATTATTAGATTAGAATTACTTACTCGTATGTCTTATAAGCTAGATTGTAATTAATTATTAAGAACCTGGTTGTTTTTAACTGCCCAGGGTAAACAAAAACTATGTACCATTAAACATCGCTACCTTGTGGAGACTATCTAAATGCACCCGTGTTATTAAAGTTACAGATGAGCGATAAACGTTTCAAAACTAATTAAGAAATATCCCGATTCATTAACTTCTAATTAGCTACGCTATTACACATAAATAAGCTCTCTATACGCTAATTTGAGCTGTTAAATGAATTGAGGCAAGTGTGGAATTGAGACTGGTTTAGATAACATTACATAACATGGCGCTTAAAGTCAAGCTCAGTTGTAGATGGAAACTAGTTTGACGGCTTAAGATTTATTCCGTATCTTCCTTGTTTGTAATTTTGTATAGCAATATAAAATTTTCTTTCGTTTTTAATAAACTACTGTTTATTTTCCCTTAAAAAAAAATATAAATAACATATGCCCATGTAAGCCCATGTAGGTACTTAAATCTATTGTGAAATAATAAAATATTTTGATTTTGATCAGAAGCACCACACTCGTACCGGTTATTCGATGAATCCTTAGTAAGGCCATAAGGCTACCTCTCCATTGATGGGGAGCGAGGCAGCGGAACGGAGTGAGGGAGTAATGTGGAGCGGATTTGCGGCCTGTGTATGTCTATTGATGCGGAGCGAGGTAGTGCGGAGCGGACCTGCGGACTGTGCGGATCAAGGACGAGTTCACGCGAAGAGTAATTTGAGGGGGCTGCATTACCCCGCGGTCGGGTTTTCCGCTTTCCCACTTCGCTTCCCCGCCCCGCTTCCCTACTCCACTTCCCGGTTTTCATTAATTTTTAAACTAGTTCGTAAATCACTATCCACGGAAGCGAGCGGAGATTTTATGCAATTCCATTGGTTAATATAGGCACAGCTTCGCTCCGCTCCTCTTCACTCCGCTTCAGTGGACCGTCAGCCTTACGCAGCATTATGTTTGTTGCGGCCTACTTGGATACACAATTAATTCAGTGGTTATAATAGTGTCTATCAAAATTGGCGCCACACTAAGCCCTCGATTGTCCTTTGAACACTGTATTTATTGTGTTTCGAAAGAAGGACTAGCATTGCATATTGCATGGCAACGATACAACCTTCTATGTTCTGCCAAGTTTCAGCTATATGCCATACATATGCATGATTTTGTAAAATATCTGTCACGATGTGGATGCTATAAATTAACTTGTAAGCTGATGTACCTTGCATAAACTGCTTAAACAGGTAAAGTTATACATAGAAGCTTGCATTAATTGAATACCACGTTAGCACTAAGGTAATAACAAATATGGAATATAGTTTGTGTAATTATGATATTCGTGAGGAGTTCTCAATAAAATCAATGGTTTATTATGGCAATAGGCCCCCAATACTTGGAAACTTATTAGTGGCAAATATCGGAGTCCGAAATAGTTAAAGTCTAATAGTCAATTATTTCAAACAAGCACATTAAAGGGCCTTTTTTGATCGTCAAAATTGACAAAAAAAATCAATTGATTCTAGTTGCCCCTTCCAAACGGTAGTTTCGTATGGAGAAGAATAGGCATAAATTTTGCCTACGAATTTACCTGGAAATACATATGGGCGTGATGTTATTTAAGTAATTATTATTCATACGTATTTTCTATTGAACCACTCTAAATCCTTGAAAATATGAAAGCTTTCAGATCAACCTCACGTATAATCTAGTTATCTCCACAAAGAGAGATGGCTAGTAAATACTCACTCCCTTGTTTCTAAAAAGAATTCTTTTTTATCTTTTATTTATTGCTCGACGTTTGAAATGTTTAGTTTTTTTTTTACCGATATTCGCATTTGACGAGCTTTCTTCAACAATTCATGCAAGAATTTCTGTTTCGGACTCTCGTTCAAAATCCTATTAGCACTAAAGCTGATATCAAAAGCTTCACTTTTTGTTCATTTTTGTCTTTCAGGCGGCATTTTTCACCTGAAGAGAAACGTCTGAAGTAAAAATAAATCATATGCGAAAAAATGATTTCTTTAGTGAGCTAATCCTACGATGTTGCTTTCGACATCTTTCACTCGGGCTCTGAATGATCGAAAAATTTAATTAAATGAGCGGATGAACCTTCACTTCTATGTAATTTTGTCGTTTGAATGTGGAATGATTCACTTGGGTGAATCTTCTTGGGTGAATTATAAGCACTGAAGCGTCCAATATCAGCTTCACGGATCACAATGTTCGTCCGTTAAGTGAGAAATAAAGAATATTTTTCCAACAATTTCTGCCTTTCTGATGACCTTTCCAACAACAAAAATACAGTCCAATCTATTATAAACCAAGTCTACAAATAAACCTGAAAACATCGACGTAACAATTGTCTACGTAAAATAGAAAGGACATGGTACACAGCAGATGAAACAGATCTGAAACGTGTCTCACGATGGGGTCGAATCGCAGCGGGGTATCGCGTGGTAGTGAGGTTCACGTGATATTGACAGTTGAGAAAACTGGTGTGGGTAGGAATTATGATAGTAAATGTTTGAAGAGAGGTTTTAATTCTGATCTGTAGTTGTAACAGTGTTTTGGAAGTTATAAATATTGTTGTCTTTCTTCGCATCTCAATGTCACTGTCCAGTATGCGGCCATTAAGAAGGCATGGGACTTTTTAGAAAAAGTGTGGCTTTGAAGAGCGTCGTCGACTCTTAAACTTATATGTAAGTACATGCGTGATATGTTTCTGTCTAAAGTCGGTACTTTACGGCCGGGTACTGTAGGTTCTATGTGTAGGCGTCAATCTCGTCTCACCATCTATGCCTACGTGAATAGCTTGGCAACTATAAAAGATTAGTGCTTAAAAAAGATATCCATAAGTGAATATTCTTAAGTACATCTGGCCCACCTTTTTCTAGTCTTTTCATCAAGCCAAAAGCTAGGTATTCCTGAACTTTGAACGAGAGAAGATGAAAGTTTCGTTGGTGATTTCATTAAGTTTTCGGGATAATTAAAGAAGGTAGATGACTAAAAATAAACCACACATGATTGCTAAATACGTTACAGTGGTTATAGGTTTGACATAATGACCACGCCTTTTTTTTTTTTATTGAGGCTGGGAAATTATCAAATAACTTCTCCAGCTCTGGGCGGAGCGGGAGGATGTGTCAGACCTTTACTGACTAAAACCCACCCGTGTTCCTTCCATTGCCTGTGCCCTTTTGGACAAACTCGCAACCCTGGCAGGCATTGGCCCTTACGGACCCCGTCAGTTGGTGCTGACATCTCTTTGAGGCGCGCGTGGAACACAACGTGCCATCGACCCGGGCCTAGTCCTTATCGGACGGTGAGCTACCTATTGCTCACCGTCCGCAAGCCCGCGCCTACGGTGGCCGGAAGTCTGCTCGCGACTCCCGACGCCCGGGGCGTCTCCTGCGGCGACTAGGGGCGCGACGGCGCGCATCTTGCCTCTCCCTCGCGCGCTCCGCCTCCTCCTTCGCGAGCATTACTGCTTCGAGAAGGAAGTGACGGCCTCCCATGCACTCTCGCTCCGGACCATGGCCTGAACCAGGGCCGGACGCGAGAGATCGCCGCCGCCGATTGCCTCCGTGAGGACACGGCGGTGCTCCGCTCAAGCCTTCAGCCCTCAGACCTTCACAATATAAGGGTTTATGGGGTCGAAAAAAAAAAAAAAACAATCTCTCATATCTGGGAAAATTTGTTTTCTCCGTATTTTCACCCCAGCTATTTCGATCGCCCAAACTTTAGAACAAGATGACTACCTTAGAATAATGACATGGCAGCATGGAATTAGTAAGTACCCTACTATCATGGCAGCAAGGAATTAGTAGGTGCATAGGTATACATGGAATTAGTATGAACTATCCTACACTATTAAATGACCATTCTCTATTTTCACCCGGGAAGAGCTCGGTCGACCAGGTACTAATGACTAAAACGACGTCAAGTGAATGCAGTTACATAGCCATACAAATTACCTGCACGGCCATATAAGTATACAATCAGAAACCTGTTCCAAAACAAAGTTGCAATTTTACTGTTACAATAAACAAAAACAAGACAGTTGCAATAATATTCTAATCAATCTACAACTGAATTACGTTGACCTACCCTGCTCGTCACAACAGTACAAAATATAACTAAGATGAGAGCAGTTCACCGAACCTTCGGGGATTTTCTTAAATTGGCTATATTTTCGGAGTGTGCGTGCAATGTAGGTAAATTGAGTATGTGGGTGGATTCGCGACACGTCGAATATATTATGCCGCCAATATTTGGGCCAATAGGATAACTTGAAGCCGTTTTGTTTAGTTTGTTGGCTGAACTTATTTGGCACAAATGTTGGTTAAATGGCACCAACACATTGAGTTCGTTGACCGGATATGCGGGCGGTAATAACCTCCCGGAGCGTAGTGAGAGGATATTAGTCGATGGAAAATCGTTTTATCGATAATTAATTTCATTTAGTTGTCATTTGTGTTGTCAACAAGGTTTTCGCCTTATTAATAAAGAAGAAAATTAGGTGACACTGTACCGACATTTATAAAATATGTAAGTAGTGTTTTTTTACATTTTAAGAAGAATCATTTATGTCAAAATTACTTATATTTTTGAGAAAATCTAGGTCGAATAGCATTAGTAACTTGTCCACTCCACGGATCATAAATAAACATGCTCTACACAAATCTTTAATGAATAAATTTAAGACAAAGAATAGTACAAAAATGCATAAAATTCATAACGAAATCAACGTCACTAAACTTTATAATATTACAGTCAAGGGTGGATGCGCTTTGCCTCAGTTTAAACCACTAAACAGAACTTATGTTTATTAACCGTCTTTGACGTAAGACGAACTTTGTGTTTGTATTAACTACCTACAACGTAATAAAGATATTATTATTATGTAGCTCCTTTATGAAAGTTTATTTATTCATGTGGGCCATGTATGTAGAATGCATCAGAACAGATAACTAAAGCTTAGTCAGCCGAAAATCTTCTCCTCTAAATGCTCTCTAGCAGCTTAGTATAACACTTTAGGTAACTACTCGTATTTGCCCTTTCTGAAGTTTCCACCCTGTATAACCCAAAAGGCAAGACTAATTACACTCCTTACGCATCGCAAATCACAAGTTTTCATACCAAAGGATCCACGATATAATCTAATATTTCAACTAAGTATACTCCACTATTTATTGCAGCTTACTTAACTTGCTTAGTTAGTAAATCAGCGTCTTTCATCTGCGTATAATAATTTAATTAATTACTCGGTAGGTATTACGCGAAATGCAATTATGAGACTGACTGGCGACTGGGCGAATATAATTAGGAAAATGTTTTCTTTTTAGCACCCCTCTGATAGTAATAATCTGTAAGCTAAACACGTTTTTCTTAGACGTGGGTTTTAGTTCTTTTAGGGATAGTTTTTGTTTTGTGTTGTTTTGTCTTGAAATTGAAAGAATCTTCTTTGATATGTCTCCTGTGAGTTAAACACTGTTTAAATAGCCGGAAAATCTCAGAGACCCGAGTGAACAGGTAAGCCAGCATCGCTGTTAATCATATCTTGTCTTAAATTAAGTGATAATTATAGTAGTCAAATTTTACACAATGCATTGTGTAAAAAAAACCCGTTGAATTATGCATTTTTTGGGGTTTTCCTTCTCCTTTTTTTGAACTAGTAATTTCAAAAAATGTTTGAACTCCATTAATATCTATGGTGATTTCGAATTGGGCCCTTCATCAAGTAATTTTGTACTCAACATCTCAGAACCAGAATGACAAAATCGACTAAATTATGTCGGATTTGTTTGTCTGATCTCAAACCTCAAATTAGCAATCGTGAATTATATAATTAATGAAATAAGATTTAAAAATAAATGAAGTTTAACGTGCTTTCTGTTACCAAGGCAGGGGCTGTTAGCTGTAGTAGTTCGTTACTGAACTCCGGCAGATAATGAGCAAAAATTATCTTTATCTTTTGCATTATTATTCTTCGTAATGGCGAGCACCAAGCGGTCCTTATCTTAATGCAGTTTCCACAACACAGCTTGAAATTATATAAAGAACAGAAGTAAAAAAACCAACATAATACTTATTTAAATCCAGAAAGAACTAAGTTTAAGTTAAGTAAGTAATTACCCTTTGCTGCGAGCGTAAAGAAATGGAGACATGGTTTTAATATTTATTTTTTAAAGAAATGTCACCCAACAATACCAAAGAATTCCGTTTCCAAACTAAAGAGACAAAATTGCGATGTTTTTAATATGCCTTGCAAGTTTCCGACTCCTTTACTGAACACGGCAATTGTAGGTACATAACGACATAAATAACATTTTTTTTATTTTTTTTATTTATTTAGGTCGAACACACGTGATTCATATTGTTGTTAGTAAAGGCTTGTGCAGACCAGCGCGACTTGTCGCGCGAGGCGACACGAGCAATACAATTTCTAAGAAAACTTCACAGTATAACAATAACCGGTGTCGCGTCGCGCGACAAGTCGCGCTGGTCTGCACAAGCCTTGATACTTATAAAACTATGCTAGTAACATTTGTAATTAAAATAAATAAAACAAACTAAAATAAAACAGAAACAAAAATAAAACTAGTTTAAAAACCTACACGTAATTATATTCGCTTCCCGCTGCACCAGACCTGCAGCTGTGCATACGGGTCCAGTGCCCCAGGAACGGGCAATCAGGCTTATTTATTATATTAGAATGCTGTTGGTGCTCCCCCGAATCCTTCGCATCAGGGATGCTGTTCTTTTTTCATAATAGCTTGAAAGCTATCTGTATCTGCTTCAGCAAACATGCCCGATGCGCTACAGAACCGCGGGAGCTGCAGCGGAATGGCTGAAGAAATTCTCCAGGCAACCACTTCTTCGAAAATATTCAAATATATGCCTATGCTATTAGGTTGTGGCGGCTTCTACATCGCCACATGCGAACTACGCATTAAAGAGCTGACGTCACACAAAATCCTGACATCACACAAATCCTGCATCGCGCAATTAGAGTTTACCGCGCGAACGACTTAAATACGACTATCCGACATCAATCGTTGTGCAGTTGCCCGCCAGACACGACACCCGCTTGGTCGGAGGATCCTCCTTTTTCTAAAGAGGATGAGTGAACTTTACACCCTGTCCCTCATGCCTCTAAAGGCTCATCATCAATTCATAATCTGCCTAGCCTTTTCTCGACTATGATCGGCTTTCAGTCTAACGGAATGCAGCTGTCAATACCAGAATTTTACATAGAGCGACTGCCTAACTGGTCAAATAGGCAGTCGCCCCTACAGCCCATTTACTGTGTAATACGATACCCTTGGTAACACTGGTTGTCAGACTTTCGGGCTTCTGACAAGCCGTAACGACTAATAACAATTATATATTTACATATTTTCATCCTAATGAAAATAAATTCATGAACACCTTATGTTAAATTAAGCCATTTCACCAGTTTCATAAAAAACCATAATCAATAACGTCACTTATTTATTATAATCGTAATACCTACGTAGCTCAATATTATCGATATCAGTCGCCCGACACTAAACACTTGATTGAAAAACATCGCAGTGTGAAACATTAAGAAATAAGATGCAAAAGGACCAGTCTTTACAAGCCGGGTACTTTTACCGCAAGTAGCTTGTGCTTACTGTGACAAGCCTCACAAATAATGTCCAAAAATCTTCTCTTCTCATACGAAGTGATAAATGTGCTGACACATGGCATTCACTTTCTCACTCTACATCATTAACTACCTCAGTGTCACAAATAGGTTCAAGGCAGAAAGACAGGTTTGACAAGACGGTACGTCACGATTCTAGTAGAACAATGTCCACAAAGTTTTCATAGAAATTGTTCTACTAGAGTCGCGTCGCGCCTGTCTGTGCCCGCTTTCACAGTGTACGAGTACATTTTAATGGAAAATTCTAATTTCAATAAAATACGTAGTGAATTTTCATGGTCTTTTTGTAATATTTTTCTTTGCCACATGGCCGCATAAATAGACCTTCTGTATATTTCTTTCATGAAAACGATTACCTCTAAATGACGTCACATTGCAATAACAATTTGCGTCCACGCATCTCTTGCGTTGCCCCAGTTATTGATGAACTTGTTACAAAAACTAGTCTGCGATGATTTATTCTAGACTAGCTATTGCCCACTGCTTCACCCGCATGGGTGTCGGAAAATATCCCACGGGGACGTACTACCCGGATAAAAAGTTTTCGATGTCCTAACCTAGGTCATGGTCTACCTGTGTGACAAATTTCATCCAAATCCGTTCAGCCTTTAAGGCGTGAAAAGGTAACAGACAAACAGACACACAGAGAGACGAGGGTTATTTTAGCTTTTATAAGATTATACTAGCTGCGGCCCACGGTTTCACCCGCATAAGTCTCGATCCCGTGGGAATATCCGGATAAAAATATATCCTATGTCCTAACCCAGGTCATGCTCTACCCATGCGTCAAATTTCATCCAAATCTGTTCAGCCGTTTTAGCGTGAAAGCGTTACAAATAAACAAAAAAACTCACTTTCGCATTTATAATATTAGTTAGGATAGTATGGATTGAAATGCAATAGCGCGTGTATGATGATGAGGTATATGTGTAAAAACTGCTGGATGGTAACGATTATGATGCAGTACGCTTCTAAGATTACGGTAGTTTAGATTGCGTCTAATGCGTAAGAGTGTGCACACCTGTAAACATATCTTTCTCTATATTGAGGGCGCCATGGTCATTCGGTGCATATTTAGTTCGATTAAGGTGTGATTTTAGTACGCCTTCGGTGCAGTTTTAGTGCAATCTAAGTTCATTTAGGTCATTTTTAGTGTGTGTACTTTTTTTAGATCGCGTGAGTGTTGTGTGTGACAAATTCCCGCTGTCTGGAAACAAAACGAAAAATTTCCCAAGATTTTCCTTAAACAATTTTTCTACTTAAATAACGCAAGCCAGTTCTAACCACCCACGTCAAAATCGGCATTTACACAGCAATCTTGAACATAGAAATGTAATTTCAGTATGAAACAAATCCAGCTGGAATCCATCTTTTCACGAGGGATTTTCCTTTATTACTATTATGATTCAATTCGCGGAGCGAGCGCGAAATGCAAATGGTTTAGAACAACGAAACTGAATACAGGGCCCACGGGATCAGGCCTGGCGTCATTAAGGCGGTTTACATAGAGGCGATTTTTCGACTTACCTACAACGCAGTACGCTTTTTCTTTTTTTGAGGTTCGGAAATTATCAAATACCTTCTCCCGCTCTGGGCGTTGGTGGTGGTAGTTGGTGTTGATATCTCTTTGAGGCGCGCGTGGAACACAACGCGCCGTCGACCCGGGCCTGGTCCTTATCGGACGGCGAGCTACCCATTGCTCACCGTCTGCAAGCCCGCGCCTACGGTGGACAACGCAGTACCCTGCGGTCTAACCAAAAGCGACTGTCGCGCGAATACGCGATCGTTTACCTGAAAAATGATGTAGGGGGATATACGTACACGGCTATCTCGCATTGTATAGGATTTCCGTACAATGAGAGGTCAGCTTAAACTGGAAATGTATAGTTTGATATGTAGCCGCGCCGCGCTTGTTTTGTACGTGTTGTGTTGTATGTAGGGTTATTGGTATGCTATTGTGTGTATTGTGTTTTATTGTTCTACTCGAGTTAATAATCTTTTTTAAGCACGTGTGACAAATAAACTTATTTTTCTTTATTTTCTTTAATTCTTTCTTAGCCGTGTGTACATACGCGACATGATTGATCGCGCGAGTAAGTCATATTCATGTAAAAGAGCGCAACTACCGCGTACTCTCGCGAAGATCGCTTTTGGTTAGGACTTAGGACGCGACGTAGTATTGCGATTTTAGTTTCTCCAGTTTGTGTGTTAAGCACGAGTACCTCGTTGATTGGAAGAAATCTTAAGAATATGGAACAAGGTGACAACACTGGTTAAATTAATTTATCATACCTGGAGCAAGCCATTTTTAATCATC